>CM057823.1:190777385-192137385 GCA_030068075.1 Paguma larvata | reverse complement strand
GGCCCCGAACGCCACCCCCCGTGGGCTGACGACAACAGGCATCTCTTCCCTCCCGGCTCCGGGGGTTCCGGGGTGTCCCTGGGCTTGTGGCCACTCCTCCATCTGTCCTCTGCCCTCGTGTGGCCTCCGCCCTGTATCTGTGTCCAAATCCCCCTCTTTTAGGTAAGGACACCTGTCACTAGAGTACACCCAGGAGGCCCTGTTTCTAAATGAGGTCCCACACACAGGCTCCAGGCGGACACAAATTTGGGGGGGACACCGTTCGCCCCAGTGCAGGCCAACTCCAAACCCGTGCTGCCTCTTCCCCTGCGCCCCGAGCCCCTCCACAAACGCTGTGCCTCCACGTCCCGGCGAAGGGGGCAGAGACGGCCCTGCTCCGTTTTGGACTGCTTGTGTGGAAACAGAAGCGTCTCCGTGGCCGGTGAGCTCATTTCAGTCATGCTTGACGGGCTCCCCACAAAGATTTTCCGTCCGTTCCCTCCCAGAGCTCAGCTCCCGAGGCCTCCTTTCCGGAGGCCGTACAGGCTCACATGGAGAGCTGGCGACTCTCGGCGGCAGCCCCGTCCGTCCGCCCAGGGCATCTGGAACTTTCCGGAACATCTGGAGGAAGCAGCTCAATCTGTCGCTCTCCCTGGAGGAGGTGCGCCTCACCACCACGGCCGGGCCAGCTCCGTGAGGCCGTGTGGGATCCCTTCCGCAGCCCCCTGGGGTCCCCCAAACAGAGAGAGGGCTTTGAGGTGAATTCAGGAGCCCCTTTACCCTGGACATGCAAGCCCGCTTCCAGCAAGTTCTTCCAGCGTGAAAACAGGAAGACCCCATCCGCCAGGCCAAGGGCTGCGGCAGCGGGGGCAGGGGAGGGGCTCCCTGACGGACGGGGACCCTGTCCTCATAACCCTCTCCGCAAATGCCCTCCGTCAGAGCACAGACGAGGACATGAGCTCCCGGGATGGTGGCCCCCCCACGCCCCCACGCTGGGGACCCTGACACCCGAGAAAGGTGGCCGGTATCTTGCTGACGCCTGGGGCGGGTACAGAAGTGAAAAGGAGGAGGCAGGAGAAGAAAGGACCTAAGGAACCAAAGGAGAGGGGGGCAGAGGGTGTCCAAGGGTCATCCTTCCCCATCCCAGGGAAAACCCACATGGGCACCCCGGCTCTGGTAGGGTCTCTCTGTACGTCGCCAAGCCTTCCTGTTAAGAATCCATCTTTGCAGCCTAAAATCTTCACAGACCGGGCAAGGCGAACTCCCATCAGAGGCCGGGTCCGTGGAAAAGCCCTCCCCCGGTCCCCCCCAGCTGTGTCTGTCCTCTGCCCCTGACCTGTGGTGAGCTGGCAGGAGGCCCAGGGGTCCCACGGGCCACAGCTTTGCGTTTCTGGAATTGGACTCTGCTCCGGTCAAACAAGCGTCCTAGTCGGATGGGTCACGGACCGCCTTTCAGAACGAAATCTTCCACAAAAGCTAACTTGTAAGATTGGGGACAAGTCGTGCCCGATTAGCGGCAAGTTTCCTTCATAAATCCTGTCTTGAAAGCCAAGCGGGGTGGTCGCCCCGATGCACCTGCACCTCTGAGGGCCGCCCTGCAGCGCCCCCATATCCGGGGCGCCGCCATATTCGGGAAAAATCCTGCTCCGGCGAGGAAGCGTCTCCAAGAGACCCACACAGGCCTGGGGTCTCCGACCTATCTAAAAGCGACACACCCACGGGGGCTCAGACCCGCACCCCAATGGTGGGGTGCTCACACGGTCCCTGCAGGAACCAGGGAATCTGCGTTCCCCAAATCCCCCCTCCCTGAACCTTCCCTAAGAAGCCTTCCCGACTTCGCAGCACGGAAAAGCTCTACGTTCTGAATTCGAATCCCACCGTTTCTTAGCTCTGTGATCTTGGCGAGGAAATGAGCCCGAAGGTCCATCACCCACACGCCTCCAGTCTGCTGGGTGACCTGAGACGAGTCGCCTGACCTCTCTGGGACTGTTCCACACTCACACGCGTAGGCCATAAGCACCCACAGTCCAAGGGAGGCCGTGGCTGTGCACCAAAGGGCACGCGCACGGAGCTTTCGACCCCCCCAAGCGCCGGCAATCCACGCCGTCAAGGGCCCCCCACGCTGGCAGGGTGCTGGACGCAGACACCCGCAATCCAGCGCGCAGGGTTGCGTGGAGGAGGGTGGGGGGGGGAGGGGGGCTTCACCGGAAAAAGCAGAAGCCCACCAGGTGAGCCTCGCATAAGGAGGAGAGAACACCGGTCACGTGACCGGCGGGCCCGTTCCGGGGGCGGGGCCTGGGGGGCAGGAGGCGCAATGCCGTGGGCGCGTGCCCACGGAGTGCTCCGCAGGGCCAGGCTGGGGTGCGGAGGCGAGGAGGCAGGAAGAGTAGAGAGAGGGGGGAGGGAGCCGGGGCCGAGGATGCGCCCTGCTGGGGGCGAGAAGTGGGGGCCGAGGAAGTGGCAGCCAATGGCTCCCCCCTGCCAAGGCATGTCTGTAACGTGAACCCCGACTCCAACTACGCCGCCCGCTTTGGCAGGTCGCCAAACCCACCGCCGTCCCGGGACAGGCTAGACTGGTGTCGTGCCAGCATCCCAAGAAGAGAGTGGCCTCCCACGAGGGCCAGCCTGGGGCACAGAAGAGCAGGTGGCCGCCCCCAGGGCAGAGCCCAGGCCCACCCCTGGCTTTGGCTTCCGCACCCGCAGGTGCACGGGGCTCAGCCTCGAGAACCCCAAGTGTGCGGGTCGGAAGAGGCCCCAGCTGCCCGTGGCGCCCCCTAAACATGCCCAGGAGGTGGTGACCGCAGGGGCAACGCTCAGAGCCCAAGGTCGGCAGGTGAGGCCGGCACAGCGGAGGGGAGAGGCGGGGCGGGGCCCGGGGTCCTCCGTGCTCGCCTCTAACCTGGGATGGGGAGCGCTGAGTCCCTGAGGACTCCAGCGGGGGGCAGGCTGGGCCGGAGTCCGGGGAGGAGCCTGGGAGGAGGGGCGTGAGCGGGACCAGATATGTCCTAACTGCAGCAGCCGCACCAACAGGGGGACCGGAGGGGACCCGGGGGTGGCCGTGGATACAGAAAAAAGGCACAGCCCCCTCCCCGGGACACAGTGCACACGTGACACGTGCACACAGCCCCACACGCCCCCGCGGTGCACGCTTCCGCTGCCCCCGCAGCGCCCACCCTGACGCTGCTCTGCTCGCCTGCTGTTTCCAGAACAGCTGTCAGCACCACCCCCCCCAGCCGCTCCCTCCAAGGAAAACGCAGGACCAGTGAAAGCCCAGCGCACGGGGGAGGGGGGGGTAGGGGAGAGCCTGGCGGCGTGAGGCCCAGACCGCCCCAGCCCTGCCGGGACCGGCGCTCCGCCCCCGGCCTCCGACCCGCGTCTGTAACACGAGAGACCGCGGCCCCGCCTCGGCTCAGACGGGAAGTCGTGCTCATGCGAGTGGACGCTTTTCTTCTTTTCTGGATGAATTTTTTACGGAAAAAAAAAAAACAAAAAACTTCCAGGCCGGGTAGAAGTGAAGGAGAAGAGTCATGCATGGAATCTTCCGGAATCCCCTCCCGGGCGGGGCAGGCACAGGCCTGCCTTTGTCCGGCTCTGAAAGTGGTTTGGGGAGGGCAGGGGAGGGGAGGGGAGGGGGCTGCGGGGTTGACGTCGCCTGGGACTCGGCCCGGCCTGGCTTCTCTGCCCCTTCCCAGGAGTCCGTGCTCGGGCACCGAGCCTGACCCGCCTCCGTAGCCCCGAAACACAGGAAGTCCCCCAAGAGCTGGATCGTCTCAAGCCAGCCAGTGGGCAGTGGGAACTTCCAGGTCCTCCCAGCACTGGAACAGCCCCGACCCCCCAGGAGGTGCGGGCCGCAGACAGACCCCCCTCTGCGTTGAAGGTCTGACCCCCGGGGCCGGCAGGTCCCCCGGCCCCGGCAGGTCCCCCGGCCCGGCGCCCACCCCTCCTCCAGGGTCCCTCACAAGTTCTCCTGCCCGTGTACCTCTGCGGCGTGCCGCTGTGCCCACGGCCCTCCAAGGTCAGGGCCGCCCACTGGCCTCCGAGCAGCAGGACACATTACACTGAGCTGAGACACCCCCCCCCACCCCGCAGGAATGACCCCCCACTGCCCAGGCCAGCACAGGACACGTCTTCCCCGCCTCCCCCAGCACGAGCTTTTGGGAACTGAAGGTGACCCCACGAAGCCCCCAGCCCCTGGGAGCCCCCCTCCTGTGGGCTGGAAATCACAGACCTTGGAATGTTCATTTTTTTTTTAATGCTTATTTATTTTTGAGAGAGAGGCAGAGACAGAAACAGAGCACAAGCCGGGGAGGGGCAGAGAGAGAGGGAGAGACGGAATCCGAAGCAGGCTCCAGGCTCTAAGCCATCAGCACAGAGCCCGATGCAGGGCTCGAGCCATGAACCACAAGATTATGACCTGGGCTGAAGTCAGGCGTTTAACCGGCTGAGCCACCCAGGTGTCCCCTTTTTTTTCAATTTGAGAGAGTGGGGGGAAGGGGAGAGGGAGAGAAAGAATCTTAAGTAGGTTCCGCGTTGGGCGTGGAGCTTGACACAGGGCTCGATCCCACAACCCTGGGCTCATGACTTGAGCCAAAATCAAGAGTCAGAGCCTCAGCCAGCGGAGCCACCCAGGCGCCCCTCCATGAGTGTTTTTCTGCGACAGTGTCGGGTGCCCCCAACTGGCTCCTCCGTCGTGAGCTCCTTGGCTCCAACTAAGTCATCTTCAGGAACGAACACAGCGGTCACGTGAACGCAGCCCCCTGAGACTCAGCAGGACCAAGGCCGCCCTTCCCGCTCTCCTCTCCCCTCCCCTGCTTCCAGCGCTCTCCTGCAGTCACCGCACCGGCGGGCCGCCTGCTCCGGAAGGGCTCGGCCCACGGGTGCCTCCTCACACCTCACTTCCACTACCCACCACACGGCACAGAGACGGACCCCGGGACCCGCGGGTAGGTGGCGCCCGGGGCCCTGAACCGCCCGTGGGGCAGCCTGGGCCAACACCAGCCCTGGGCCACTTACAGCAGCAAGAAGGAAGCTTCAATGAGGCGCAGGGGGAGAGGGGGGTAGTTAGTTACAGCTTTCCCCAAACAAATGCAGAGCCCCCCCTTGTCCACCACCTGCTGCGTGACCCCGGGGACCGCAGGAAGCAGGAAGCCGAGCCCCCCCCGCAGCTGAGTGCCGTGTGGGAGGGATGGGCGAGGCCGGCCCCATCTCTATTTTCGGAACCGGCCACGATCGCTCCTGAGCAGGACTGTGTTCCGTGGGAAGAATGTGCCGAGGGAAAAAAGCTCCAAGTGGAAATGGGGCCGGGAAAGGCCGGCAGGTTATTGTGAGCGCGGAGCACCGCCTGCCGCCCCGCAGGGCGCCCCGATCCCGGCGGGGAGCACGCCCGGGGCAGGAACCCCGGCTGCGGAGCATTTCACACAGTCCACTCCGCTGGGCTTCTCCTCTAGAAGGGGGAGGAACGAAACGCGGTTCTGCAGCCGGGGTCCTCTGCCGAGGGCGTCCCCTGCGCCCACCAGGCTGGGCCTGCCCTGCGCTGGCCTTACTGCGGTCTCCGCCCCCCCCACCCCCCAGGCTCGCAGTCTCTTACCCAGGCCAAGGCCCGGCTCTTGGAAGCAGACAAGCAGGCCCAGAGGGGACCGGCCTGGATGGGACGCTCCTGGCGGGTCACCAGTTCCTCCGTCTGGCGGGCGGCAGTGAGGCCACGCTGCAAGCCAGCCCCGAGACGGATGGGAGCGAGAGAGAGAGAGAGAGAGAGAGAGAGAGAGAGAGGCCGCCCTGGCCACCTGCCCCCACCTTTTCTCCACTCATCCCCCCACCCGCGGCCCCTGGAAGAGGTGCTGAGCAGCTATTTGCAGGAGGGAGGGGAGGGAGGGGAGGGTGGGGAGGGGGACAGCGGGGAGGAAGGGTGGAGACGGAGGAGGGACATCTCTCTGGGGCACCGATCACAACCGCTGGCTCCTAACAGGAAGGAAGTCAAGCTGGGGTCGGGGTCTCCCGCTCTGGGCTGCAATCTGTCTCCAGCCCAGGGGACCATGCCTGGCATACAGTAGGTGCCTAATGCGTGTATGATGATTGAAGGAATGAAGGAATGAATGGAGTCTTGGAAGAGAAACCGATCATTGGTTTTCCATCCGTAAACGGAGGCTGACGACCGCACGGACCCCCCAGAGTCCTCAGGGCACCCAGGAGGCCGCGCGGGCGCAGGGCTGGCTCAGCGGGGTGCCCGGCCGAGGGCCCCTCCCTCGCCCTCCTGCCCCCGGCCTCCTCCCCTCAGGACACTCTCGCCACGCGTCCCACGGCGAACGCCACTGTCACCCTGCCTAGATGCTGAGCTCCGTGGCGGCTGGACAGACGCAGCCGGTCTGACACGGGGTTTTCCTTCGTCCGTGACTCGGCAGACGATGGCCGGCCCCACCTCCGCGGGGGCCGCGTCCGCGGCCACAGGAACCAGGGCGGGTCCCCGGGAAACTGGCCGGCCGAGCGGATACTCGGACTTCAGGACGAGAGACCCTCGGTTCCCAGAAGAGGCGGTGGGGCACTGAGGCCACGCCAAACGCCGAGATGAGCTCTTCCTTCATAAAGTCCCGCTACACTCAGCGGTGGTGGCTCTCGACCCCCCAGCTTAGACTTCAAAACAAAACAAAACAAAAGGGGCGCCTGGGGGGGCTCGGTCGGCTAAGCGTCCAACTTCGGCTCAGGTCATGATCTCTCGGTTCATGAGTTCGAGCCCCGCGTCGGGCTCTGTGCCTTCGGAGCCTGTGTCTCCCTCTCTCTCCGCTCCTCCCCTGCTCACGCTCTGTCTCTCAAAAATAAATAAAACATTAAAAAAAGAAAAAAGAAAACAACAACAGATCAAGAGAAGGAGAAGCGGCCCACGGAGCCTGCACGTCACGAATCGGGAAGCGGTGGAGAGAGCGTGTGAGGCCACGGAAGGAGCGTGAGGACACGTGGCCTTCTTGGACCAGAGGACCGGAGGCCACACAAAAGAAGCACGTGGAGGAGGCGTCCTCCTCGCCCGCCGACAGATCAGACCTATTAATAACTCCTCGAAGCCCGAGTTCCCGGACGCAATTAAAAAGGAGCCATCGGGTCCTTAATGAAGTGGGGAACGCCTCATTGACTTGGAGATTGCGTGTCCCCGGGGCATTCGCTTCCCGGGCTGTGACTGTCTCCCCCCTGACCCCCCACGCCCGCTTCTTTTTTTTTAAAGGTCCTCCAGGGGCACTAATTCTGAAAAATCAAATTAGATTTGCTTTTTTATTACCCTGTCGGAGCTCTGTTTCGCCCCCGTGGCGAGGTGGCCCGGGTGCCCGCGACATTCATGTTCCGTCGCGAGCCTGGCGCCCCAGGCGATCAGAGACACCAGACCCCGGGCCCGAAGGCGCAGTCGCTGCTTTGAGGGGCGGGGGGGCTCCTACACCTCAACTATTAATGCAGGATCGGGGAAGGTCTGAAGCGCCAATCAGCTGATATTCTTACGTTTATTGACATAATAAAATGTGATTCAATATCCTTAGTCTGGCGTTTAGAAGGAGCCAGGCGCACACACACGTACTTTCGCACACCCGATGCGTGTTTATTGATTGCCTACGACACGCCAGATGCCGTTCCCGATGCTGGGGAGGAAAAGGACAAACTAGCTCACATTTAGTTACTCCGGGAGGCAGGCAGTAAACAAATAAGTGGCTAGAATCCATGTTATAACCTCCTTTGTAAATGGCCTGGAGAAAAAATTAAACCAAGTGGGGGCAGAGGGCGCGTGCGGGTGGGCCCCGGGTTGCAATTTTAAATAAGATGGTGGGGGGAACCTCACTGAGAAGGGACAGCTGCACCCGGCCGGGAGGGAGAGGTAGAGAGCAGACATTTTGTGAGATGGCAAGCGCAAAGGCCCTGCGGTAGGGGCGCGGCAGGCAAGGAGGCCTGTGTGCTGGAGCGAGCTGTAGCAGGAGAGGAGGCAGGTGCCGCCTGGCTTTTCTGAGTGAAAGGGGAGGCCCTGCGTGGCCATGAGGTGCACTTGTGTCTTTGCTCCGGCAACCGCGAGCTTTTGGAGGGCAGGGACCGTGACTGAAGTAAGCCCGCCCCAGGAATACTGGGGACCCAGGATGGCACCGGCAGTGGTGCCTCGGAGACGAGACCAGAGACAAGAAACGGTGAACAAAACCGTGTAATTAAAGGCCGAGCCGGAGAGACGGGCTGCAGGTGTAGACGGCACGGGTGTAGACGGCTGGCCTGCCCACCCACTCTCCCGAATGGGCTACGGAAGCCACGGTGGGGGAGGGGACAGTGATGGAAGGACAGGACGGGTCCCACAGACACCTACATGGAGCTCCGTCTACTGGGTTTGTCCGAGAAAGAACCAGCAGGAGAAACAGTTCCGGCGTGGACCGCCTCCTTCCGGACAGCAAGCACGCGCTCCGGAGACGCGCGCGGGGTGACCAGGTGCCTGGCAGATCGGCCCGGCTGCAAGCGACAGGCAGCGCCCCGTCTTCCCTGCGTGTCGGGGGTTTCGGGAAACGCGCTCTCCCCTGGGGCCGCGGAGGCGGCTGAGGGGGCTCCCGCCAGCCCCGGCCTCTCAGAGGGGGCCTCTGCCCCACCGCGCTCCCCGAGCCAGCGGGCGCCCCGGCCTGGCGTGGGACCGCGACCCGGGTGATGGCGTAGCCCCCCGAGTCCTGGACCCGGTCCTCTCGGACCTAAAGCCCTGCAGCTGAGAACGCGGAGCGACCCTGAGCCCTGGCCCGTTCGCTCCTCCGCAGGGCACGTGGGACCCTCGGCAGCCCCGTCTCCGCAGGGAGCAGCTCGGGCCCCGCGAGCGTGCACTGAGGTTGTGCACCTGGCCCTCGCTCCCTGGCTCCCCCCGCCCCCGCCCCAGGCTACAAGCTCCGCCAGGGCACCGGTGTCCCCGTTCTGGTCCCTGCTGGGTTTTCCACGCCTGCACGGCGCCCAGCGTGGAGTCGGGGCTAAACGAACATCTGGGGGGGGTGAATGATGGAGGTGAGTGAGAGGACAGGGAACGCCCGGCTCTGGGCTGCGCTGTGGGACCCAGAGGCGAACCAGACCAGGGACAGGAGGACACAGGGCCGGGCAGGAGGAAAACAGAGGGACCATACCAGCCCCGGGGGTCACCTGACTGAGCCTGAGCAGCCGGGGAAGGTTCCCCAGGAAGGAGAGGCCAGCTCCACCGGGGAAGCGGGGGGCATGCTGCTGGAGAAGGACATCTAGGCAGAGGGAGCTGTATGTGCAAAGGCACTGAGGCACACGGGAGCACGGCGGGTTCAGGCAATGGGATCTCGCAGAAGCCCCGGGGGCGGGGGGCAGCAGCCACGCTGACCGGTGCAGGGCTCTTCCCCCTGAGTGGGTGGAGGCCCCCCTGCCAAGTCAGTGCTGGCGGCAGCGAGGAGGCTGGCAGGAGGCGGGCATCCCGGGCGCTGGTCTGGGGCGTGGATGCTGGAGCACCTGGCTTCCGAGGCTGGCGAGGCAGTTCCCTTCTCTGCGCCCCCGGTCCTCGTCCATAAGCAGGGCGTGGTGCCAGCACCCACCCCGAGAGGTCGGAGCCTCCACGGGTGCGGCCGTGGCCACGACGGCGCCCGCGTCAGCGCAGAGATGCCGCCGCGGAAGTCAGAGGCGGGGGCCTCACTTCCAGAAGGATCTCAGCTGGGATGAGGGGAGGCGGAGTGCTCAGAGGCCGGAGGGAGGCGAGGGAGCTCCTCTCTCCCTGCCCCCAGGCGGCCGACTCGCAGAGACCCCTGTCTCCCTCCCCACGCTATAAATCCCAGCCCCCGCTCTTGGCCTCTGCCGGGTCCCCAGGAGAGGCGCCCCCACTTTCCACCCAGAAGGCTCCCTGCTGCATCCGTTGACCAGGACCCTGTCCTCCCTCCAGAGCTCCCACTCCTGGGCCCCCTCCTCCAGGAAGCTCTCCGGGCAGTGACTACGCCTTCACTGTCCACTCACCCCAAGAGTCCGCTTGGCCGCTGCTCGGCCGGCTTATCCATGGCTTGAGGGGCGGCTCGATGCCCCTCCCGCATCTCAGTCCACGGGCCCAGCCTGTCCTAATCCCGCCAGCCCGCCGCCGTCTCCTCCGCCCCAGCGACAATGGCCAGTTCCGTCAGACTCCTTCCCTTCCGGCTCACAGGGCGGCCGAGGCAGGCAGGGCGGGTGTCCGGGGACTCCGGGAGGGGGACAAGTCACAGTCAACGCCAGCTCTCTGGCTCACGCACCTGGCTGGACGGTGGGGCGGGCCCTGGAGAGCCGAGATGCGTGTGCCCGGAGCTCCGGGCGGCAGAAACGGCCCGGCGAGGACTCGGGCGCCGGAGGGAGGGAGGGGCGGGAGCCCGGGCCACGCATCCTGTCCCTCCTGGCCTTCGAGGCAAAGCCGGCCAGGGCGAAGCACAGCCTTTCAGAACTGAGACCCTCAGTTCCTCTCCGTTATACCTTTAACAAAAAAAAAAAAAAAAAAGCCAACCGAGTAGAAAATTCTCCAGGATCTAACATGCGCTCCCTTCATAGACAGCCGTGCGGCTGCTTTTGCCCGGTTTTGAAAAGACGGGAAAAAGTATCTCCAGCTGTTCTTTGATGTTCCGGGCCAGATGGTCTCAGAGAAATTTCTTCGGGGCCGCGCGGTCTCTAATGCAAGGGGCCCGGCGCTGCAGAGAGGCGGAGCCGGCTCGGGAAACGCGGGCGCGTCCAGCTGATGGGGGGTCCGGGCCCCGCTCGGCAGCCCACGCCTGGTTGGCAGCCGTGATGCCTCCTTAGGGCACAGCCCGGGCCCCGCTCGCCGGCCCTCCGGCAGCCAGGGCGGCCCCCCGGCCCCGGGCCAGGCCGCCCGCTTTGCGAACCAGCCTCTTCTCTGGGCTGCCGGCCTCCCCCGCACACCTCCCCACCGTCCCTGCCCAGTCGAGGGGCCGAGGCGCCCCCGTCGCGGGGTCTCCCGACAACGCCGCCCCGACCCCACAGGTGCACAGCCCCGCGGCGCGGGCCACTCTCGGTCATCTTCCTGCAGGGTCCTCCCCAGAGGCGGATACACCGCGTGAAAAGAGGGGGCTTCAGAGACCGGATCCAAGCCGGTGCCTCCGGAGTCCGGACGCACGGGTCCACGCAGCGCGGGGAGGCTGGGGCACGGCCTGGGCGTCTCCGGCCACAAAGGTTCGCATCTGGCCCCGGCTGCATCTGTGGTTAAGGAAGACAGGCCCTCCCTATCACCCCAACAAGCTGGCCTCCTTCCCCTTCCTCCTTGTCTGTGATGCGGGCAGCATGGACGCTGGAGACCACCCTGGCTGGCGCTGTCTGCCACGGGACCAAGTGGCCTGTGGCCTTCAGGGCCACCGTGGCTCCGGGAAACAACCCCCCCGCCCCGCCCACTAAGAACCCAGCTCGACAATCACCAGGGTGTCCTGGCCAGGCCGCCCATGGGTCAGGAACCCGGAGAAGGCTCTGGCCGGCCTCCGGAAAAGTCCGTGTCGTCGCCCACAATGTCCAGCGAGGTGTCTTGGCTTTGGGACGCACCCAAGAAGCCAGATCAAGACCCCGGAAGAGACCGGCCTAACCCTCTCGCCTCCCATGACCCCTTCTCCGGTAGTGAGAGCCTTCCCGGGTCACCGCTACTGGGGCCCCTCCTGGATCGCCCCTGCCGGGCCCCTCCACCAGCAGGGCCGGAGCCCAGGGTTGAAATTCATACGGATGTCTCCAAACTGCCCCTTCCTGGCACGGGCCCATCGATGCCCCGAAAGCAAAGTGCGTGGGGGTGCCGCCGTGCTCACCCAGCGTGCCAGCCTGCCAGCTGCAGGGGCACGCGCCGGCCACGCAGCCCTCTCTGGGAGGACAGACCACGAGAGATGTCTCAGGCCCCGGAGGCAAGCTCACGGCATCTGGGCACAGAATCACAGGGCCCCAGTACCCAGAATGTGGCCTGGGTTGGGGGAGGGGGGCTATAGGGCACCAGGGGGCTCATTCTCTTGGCCCCATAGACGCTCTGGGCCTCAAGGCCGGTCATGGGTGAAGGAAGGCCAGAACTGGGCCCTCCCAAGTGTGGGGGCCAGGGCGGGGCCCCCAAGCAGCATGAGGGCCCTTGAGGCACCGACTCAGCCTGGGCCCGAGTCCGGGGTGGGCTTGGCTCTTAGAGTCATACTGGGTATGTCCAGTCCCCTTCCACGGTGGTTCTTCTGTTCCCAAGCTTAACCACAGATCCTAACTCGCCAGGAGCCTCGGACATGGGCCTAGGAAAACGCCCACGAGGGGCGCCTGGGTGGCTCAGTCGGTTAAGCGGCCGACTTCGGCTCAGGTCATGATCTCGCGGTCTGTGAGTTCAAGCCCCACGCTGGGCTCTGTGCTGACGGCTCGGAGCCTGGAGCCTGCTTCAGATTCTGTCTCTCCCTCTTTCTCTGCCCTCCTCCTGCTCACGCTCTGTCTCTATGTCTCAAAAATAAATAAACGTTAAAAAAAGAATTTAAAAAAAAAAAGGAAAACGCCCAGGAACGCCAGGGAGGAAGAGACCTCGAATCATGTAGCCGGACCCCCGCCCACCACTTACCAAGGGGCAGTGACCCGCCCAGGGCCACAGGGTGGTGGGGGGGGGGGGGACGGGGTGCGGCAGCAGGAGCACAGCCAGGCTCCTCGCTCCGGAGCCAGAGCCCCCACCCTGCAGACCCCCGGGGAGGGCCGGAGCGGCAGAACAAACACAAAAGTGGCATTTGTGCATGGAGCTGGGCGGCAGCCTGACCACAGGACCGGGGCAAAGGACGGCTGGCTTCTCCTTCCAGCCCAGCTTGGAATTCACCGACGCCTCTCACAGCCCCTGGGTGCCACGGGGGACCCTGTGACGGGCGCTGGGGGTGCCTGGTGACTCAGGACCTCTGCCCTCCAAGATGCCTGTATGAGAAGCTCCTGAGGCCCATGGGGAGCCCACAGGCATCGGAGGAGGTGGCGATGGCCCACCCCCCCCGGGCAGCGAATGGCTGACCAGAGCAGGAGAGGGCAGCAGAAAACAGCAGGGAAGGGGCGCCCCAGACGGTCCCCTGAACCTGCGAATCCAGAGGCTCAAGGACACAGACCTCTGGCCGGGGAGTGACCGCCGAGCCGGGCTTGGGTACCCGGGGCCGCCAGGCCAGGCACACGGACTTACCCAGTGGGCACCGAGGGGTGAAAGCCTGTCTGTCTCTGACGGTTGGGCGACCAAGGCCACCACGGGCACGCAGAAGCCTCGCCTTCTAGAACGTGAGCTCTTTTCCACGCTGGCCCGCAGGAGCGGGCTGGCCGCCGTCTAATGTTTGTAGGTACTAACTTGGCCACCCCTCCCCCAGCCAAGTGGCTTTGATCCTGATTCCCATTTGACAGGTGGGTAAACTGAGGCTCAGAGAAATCCAGTCACCTGCCCCAGGTCCATACTCATCTGTGCAGAGAGGGGGCCGCTCGGGGCTCCAGGCTGGGGACCCCACCTCAGGGTCTTTGGAGAAGAGGCCACCAGCGAGCCCGATGTGGGCTCACAATTGCCCGCTAACACAACATTGCTCCCTGCACACAGGCTCACCACTGACACCGTCGAGAGAGAGAAATAGTGCCTGCCCGAGGAGAACAGAGACTGGTGGCTCCCAGGGGCTGTGGGGGCAGGGGTGGGGCAGGGCGTTCCTGGGTGGCGCATGGGAGGGGACATCCCCCCACACCCCCCACCCCCGCCTCGGGAGGCAGGGCAACGGCGTCAGCCGGCAGGTGTCGCTGCAACTGCAGGGCTGGGGTCTGGGTTCCAATTCCCCTGCATGCGCCATCCCCTTGGGGCTCAGATAACCTCAGGGACCCCCCCCCCAGGATTCGTTTCTCCGTCTGCAAGCTGGGAACCGCACTGGCTAGAGAGTTGGTCAACTTGGCCTTGGTCCTAAGGGAGCACCTGCTGTGTGCCGGGCACCTTGTACTGTCATCCCAGCCTGTCCTGCCACAACCCAGTTTGGGAGGCGTTAAGAGCCCCATTTGACAGGGGAGGAAAGCGAGGTTTAGTCCCAGGTAGTCCTCATCTGAACGGGGGAAGGGGGTGCCACATCCTGCAGCCACAATAACAAACAAGGGTGACGGCAGTGTCCTGTCCGGAGGCATGGAACACGGCTGCCCTCTGGGTGGGTGCCCCCGTGCGCCTGGCCAGAGCAGGCGGACTCTCGCTCGAGGACACCGGCAGCCTCCCGACGAGGGCTCCCCGGTCCTCCCCCCCCCCCCGCCCGCGGCTGGGCATCGGGCCCTGGACCGCCCCGCCCCCACTGCCAAGGCAACGTGGCACCCAGCCAGGGGACTCTTCATCCTCAGACAAAGCCCCAGAGCAAACCGCCCGGCCAGCCGCCCCAGCTCAGGTTGCCGCCCGCGGAGGACCTGGCTGGGAGTCTGATTATGCATGGAAATCAGGCCTCCGCCTGGTTCCTGAGTTACAGCGGGGCTGGCTTCACAATTGCCTCATTGTGTGGGTGGCCATAGTGGTGTCTCCGGAGGGGAAGGGGGGAGGGGGAGGAGGAGGAGGGAGGGGGAGGGATGGGGGAGGGGGAGAGAAGGAGGAGGTAGGAGGGGGGAAGGAGGAGGAGGGAGGGGGAGGGAAAGAGGAGGGGGTGGGGGAGGGAAGTGGTGGGGGGAAGGGGAGGGAAGGAGGAGGGAGGAGGGAGAGGAAAGGAGGAGGGAAGGAGGACGGGGAGGGGGAGGGGAGGGGGAGAGAAGAGGGGGAGGGAAGGAGGAGGGGGAGGGGAGGGAAGGGGGAGGGAGGTGGGAGAGGAAAGGAGGAGGGAGGAGGGGGAGGGAAGGAGGACGGGGAGGGGGAGGGATGGAAGAGGGAGGAGGGGGAGGGAAGGAGGAGGGGGAGGGGGAGGCAGTGCAGGAGGGGATGGGGGAGAGGAAGAGCAAGGGGGGAGGGGAAGAGAGAGGTGAGGACTGGGGGGGAGGAGGGGCTGGATATGAAGGAGAGGGAGGAGGGAGGAGGGAGGGAGCAAGTCGGGAGCCCCCCTGCCCCCACCCATGCCAGCCGAGGGTGGGGCGACAGTGCTCCCCAACAAAGGTGCTCTCCGCACACCTATCAGAGGCTACGCCCATGACCTGAGGGTCTCTGCCCCCTCCCAGAAACCCTCAGTGGCACACCCCGGGGTCTCCGTCCTGGGGGGCTGGGGGGGTGGGAGACCTGGGCTGGCCCTCTCGGGGGTTCCGCACCGACGGCGCGGTCCGGGACAGCTCACGATTGAAAGGCCACACAACTTCCACTCATCCAGAGCCCAGGCGGCCAGCAGGCCCCAAGACCCAAGCGTTTTAGAGGATAAATAACAAAGCAACAGGGTGAGGGGTGACTTTTTCTTTTTAAATGAACTTCTGAGCAATGACATTAAATGAGGCCGGGTGGCTCCCTGGCACCGAGAGGATAAAGCCCCACCCCCCAAGTTGGCATTCGGGGCCGTCGAACTCTGGTCCTAACCCCCCTCCCGCCTCTCCTTCCCTCCATCCCCTCGCCTCCCAGCCCCCCTCCCGGCCGCCCCCGATGACCCTCAGTTCTTGGGTCCCCACAGAGACCGCTGCCTCTGCCAGAAACCCCCGCCCCGCGCTGCCCACTCAGGCCTCTCTCGTGCGCCCGTCACCGTCACCCGGATGGGCCGCTCCCCACGTCCCCCCCTCCCCAGGGCCGACTGCACGGGATCTTAGCGGTCACATACCAGTGGCGCGCGGACGTGCGTGCGTGTCACGCTCAGAACTTCTCGGTTGATGAGAATTTACATTCACTCCAGCCGACCTCCCTCGACTGCCGTGCACATTTGGCCCGGGCCTGCTGGGAAGGCAGAACTCTGCACTAGGGCCCCGGAGAGTTCCAGAAGGCACGAACGAAAACAAAATGGTAAATTAGCAGGAATCAGGAGGATACGCAGAACGCCCCTGGAAGCAGTAAAGGGCCCAGCGGGCCGGGCTGGGCCACGCGTGACCTCCGCAAGGAGGCGCCGCCCGGTGAGACCCGACCAGAAAGTTAGCACCCGCAGCGTGGGCGGGAGACGCTTGTCAGAGACGGCCAGCGGAGGGGCGCCCTGCCCGTCCTGCTCCACCCGAGAAAGCGATCGCGACGGCCTTCCGGGAGCACCCCTCGCCGACCCGCGCCGCCGCGGAACCCCAACCGCGACCCTCCCGGCGGCTCCCGAGAGGCACCTGGTACCCCAGCAGGGCCCCCGAGCGCAAGGGGCGAGGCCCGGAAACACGCTCCCGCCCCGGATGGGAGGCTCCGCTCCCAAGGCGAGAACCCGAAAGTCCAAGATCGGCTGGTGGGGAACTGAAGATAACCAGCCGAGAAGGGACGGCGGACTGCACTTTGGGACACCTGCTCGGGGAAGCGAAGGCCACCGCTGAGAAGCGTACGTGCCAGGGACCCCCTGGGCAGCTCGGGCGGCTGAGCGTCCAACTCTCGCGACTTCGGCGCGGGTCGTGATCCCAGGGTCACAGGATCGAGCTCAGAGTCGGGCTCCGTGCTGAGCGTGGAGCCTGCTTGCGATTCTCTCTCCCTCTCTCTCTCTGCCCCTCTCCCCTGCTCACACTCACTCTCTCTCTCTCTCCCCTCTCCTTCTCTAAAATCAAAACAAAACCAAAAGCAGTGTGTCCGAGGACTGGGAGAGAACTCGGGAATGTGCGTGAGGGAAGCTGAAGTAAGAAACACACGAAGACGCGGTGCGCGTGGTCAGGAAAATCTCGACCGCCCAGCTCAAGGTCACGAACTCCTAAACAGAAAACAGAGGTCGGCGAAATTCACCCAAGATCCCCGGACGGTGGCCGCCCGCCCGCGCTCGCCGAGGCCAGGCTACTTTCCGCTCTTCTGTGTTTTCCAATGAGCACGCCCCAGTTTTCTATTTTAATTAATAAGCTTCTTCTGGAAAAAAAAAGAAAGATCAGCATGCTGCCTGAGTTTCGCGGCCAGGCACGGGCCCTACGCCAACCTCGTCTTCCTTCTCCAGGAAGACCCGGAGCCCACCGACCCAGGACCCCCGCCTGGGCCTCCGCGAGCCCGTGCAGCCCCGAGGACCCAGTTGGCGGCAGACAGCTCAGAGAGGCTGTCCCCGGTGTCCAGGTGAAATGCTCCCGCAGTACCTCTGCGGTCCAGGGCTCCCCGCTGGTCTCATTACGGCACTAACCATGAAATGAGACCCTTACTGCCTGTGTCCCCTGCCAAGCAGGCTACGCCCTCCTGGCTCCTTCCACACCAACTCCTCAGCGCCGCCGGGCTCGGAGCAGGCCCTCGGCTCTCCCTCAGGGAGACAGTGAATGAACGAATGAGCAAACGAAGGCCACCTCGTGCAGTCGCTGCAGTGACTCGGGAACCGCCACCGCCCTCCACCCCCCAACACGCACGCTCACGCCCACGCCTGCCTGCGCACCCGGACGAGAAGATGGAAGGAACCCGGGCCGGGGGGTCCACAGGCCTGGGCTCCAGCCTCCGTCTGCCCACTGAGCCACCACGGTTCTCGGCCTGTCCCATTCCTGTCCAGGCCTCAGCCTCCCCAGCGGGCCACCAGGCACTGGAGCCAGCAGCGCTGCTGACAAGCCTGCACACACACGGCACTAGGGGCTCCCAGTGGTCCCAGGGGGACACGTCCTGCCCCCCGGGAGCTTAGGCAACAGTGGCCCCAGGAAGTAGGCCCAGCGGGCGGGGGGGGGGGGGGGGGGGGAGGCGGCCGAGCAGGCAGCGCAGAGAAGCTCCCTGACCCCGTGCGGTGAGCGCCGCTCGAAGCCCCCATTGTTCGGACGAGGAACCGAGTTTGGTCTCTAGCGCTGGCCCCTTTGCCCCCAGAGACAGAAGAACAGGAAGGGGGGTCAGAGGTCACGCAGATCCGGAGGGAGTGAAGGGAGGACTCTGCTGGCCGGTGTGTGAGAAACGGACCACCGGAACCGAGGTGTGCCCGCAGCGAAGGGAGGTGTGCGGCCCCATAGGGTCTGGTGACAGCCCGCGGCCCTGAGCCTCCCAGGCGACAGTCTGTGCTCATTCCCTCCCGTCCGAACGGCGGAGGTTAAGGCCGCGGGACAGCGGAGCCACACGACGGAAGAGGTCCCCGGTCACCCCCACGCACCTGACAGCGAAGTAAATGGCCCCCGTGTCAACACACCGAGGCGCGTCTGTGGCAGCAGCTGGCGCCCACGTCCGGACCAACACCTATCGGATCCGCGGTCACCTGAGCCCCGACGGGCCCCGTGCTGCCTAGCCGTCCCCGCTCTCAGCCCTCGCCACAGCCCCGTCACATAGAGACTGCGCTCTCTGCCGTACGCGTGGGGAAACTGAGGCTCAGAAAGGTTAGGGCGCTCCCTCCAAGTCCCATGGTAAGCCCAGCCATCCGTACCCTGCCGTGGGGGAGGGCTGACAATCTTCGAGCCCGGCTCCGGCCATCCCGCCCCACCCCTGCGCGCTACCCTCCCCCCCACCGCTCCCAGCCCAGCAGCCAATTCCGAAGGCTGCTTTCCCAGCCACTGGAAGAGGGCTGGTGTCCCTTCCCCGCTGCCATCAGGGTGGCTCCAGGGGACCGTGGCGAGGAGGAATATGTCCCCTTAGGTCCTTGCAGGAGGGGGCTCGGCAGGCCCCGCACCTCGGAGGACGGCCACCGGCTTCTGTCTCTATTCGGGGCGTCCGAAGAGCCTGTTTGTCCTCGGCACCCGCCTCCTGCGCCTCCATCCTTGAAGGGCCGCCGAGGAGAGTCTGAGAAACGCCAGTACCGGAGGAAACTCCCCGCAGAGTTATAACGAGCTTTACATAAATTGTGATATTTTACCAATATCCCGGGTCTGGAGGCCTTTATTAACCGCGGCTCAGTCTTCTGGGCACCTGTCACCCATCTGCGATCTGCGTTGCCGACTTCAGTGAAATGTGTACTGAGAGAGCCCGCCAGGCGTCGGGCGCTGGTCCGCGTGTGGGGGGCGCACTTCGTCCCCGGCAAATGTTTACCGAGCACCCTCCACAGGGGCGGGCACTGAACAACGGTAGGGAGGAGGGCCAGGCCTTGCCTGCAGGGCACCGAAGACAGCCAGATGGGCTCCGAGCTGCGCACTTGGAAGGCTTCCTGGAGGAGGAAACACCGGCCCAGATCCCCAGGAGAAGCAGGCCAAAGGGAGGTGTCCGGAGAATCGCTGAATCAGATCTGTTGGGTTGCTCCTCCTGAAACCCGCCCCCCAAATCTCCAGAAATACTCCCCGAACCGCATCTGGTTCCCTGGAGAGAAGACACTGGTTTGTCTCCCAGGCTGGATGGGTGGTGTTTTCCCATCGTTAGCCCCCCACCACAAGCCTCGCCTTAGTACCAAGCCCGGAGGACAAAAGTCTAATTGTCCGTTACTCAGGGCAGCACGGGGCTCCCTGGAACCCAAGGGGAAAAGGGAAAGCTTCCCGGAGGAGGTGTCCCCTGGGCCGGGCAGAGCAAGAAAGGTCCATGCCAACAACTCTGGTACAGACAGGATGGCGTGTCTCCCCAGAATTCATGCGTGGAAGCCCTAACCCCCAGCGTGACTGTACAAAGCTGTAAGTTTAAAAGAAGTCACTGGGGGAGGGGGGTGCTGGACAAGGACTAGATCTCTGTAAGAAGAGAGTTCTCTGTCCGTCCTGAGGGCACAGAGCAAGGCGTCTGCGGGTCAGGAAGAGGGCCCTCACCAGCCACAGGCCCGCCTGGCACCCTGACCTTGGACTTGCAGCCCCCACGCTGTCAGAAGCATGGGTCCGTATTGTAAGCCACCCGGTGTGCGGTGTTCCCCGGCGGCAGCCCCAGCCGAATAGGACGGCCCCTCGCCCCCTCGGCCCCCGACGTCTTCAAAACAAAAGGAGTCTCTCCAGCGAGGGGCCGCCATGAGGGACCAGGAGGGCGGGCCCCCGCCCGCCGTGGAGGGGGCGCCTCCCGGGGCCCGCGGCAGAAGGTTCGAGTTCTCACGGTCCAGTGCCCATCTTGAGAACGCGGGCGGCGAGGCCGGCGCCTCCTCGAGCTTTTTCCGCGGATTAACTCGTTCCTGAATACACTGCTCTGCGGAATTTTTAAGCGCCATCCCAGAGCCCCAGGGACCGCTGTCTGGAACCATCAGATGGAGCCGAACGGCGCGGATTGGTTTTCACAAAGGCCCCCCGCCTGCCCGAGGCCCCAGCCTCCTCTCCGCCTCTCCGCGTCCAGAGCGGCCGAACAAAGCCGTCGGCAGAGGCGCGGGAGGGGTGTCTGGTCGGGCTCTCCCGCGGCCGGTTTCAATCCCCTCCTCCGAAATCAGAAACCGTTCTCAAAACCAGCGGAGGAAGCGGCCTTCCCGTCGGAGTGAAAACCACCTTAAAAAAAAAAAAATCTACCGTGTCCTTCGCGCCTTGATTCCCTAAGACAGCAGGACTGCACGCCAACCTCCTCCTGCAACCCGGGATCGATACTCCTGAATTCCTAAGAAGCCGGTTTTTTTCTTCCCTCAGTCAAGTGTCAAATTAAAGCCAGTCGATACCGGTATTGTAGCATCTTTCTTAAGGAAAAAAAAAATGACAAATAATCTATTGCATGAACGCTACACCTGTAAAATTAGACTTTCTCTCCAGGGGCCGGCGGACAGCGGTGCGCTCCCGCTGAACGCGAGCGGACGTGACTTTGGGGCTCCCGTACCGCTGACTCCTCCTGAAGGAGCAAAGGCTCACGTCTCCCCACCTGTCCGTGGACAGTGCGCCCCCAGTGCCACCCCCCCCCAAGCACCATCTTCCGGCCAGAAAATGGTTTTCATTCCCGACTCTTCCCTTTCTGGGAGAGAACGGAGGCCAAGAACCCACTGAGGAGCTCATTGAGGGAAGTCTCTGGAAAGGTAGGGGGGGTTCGGCTGCCCAGGAGCCTCGCAGCATCTCGGGCTCCCCGCCCTGGCCCGGGATCCCGTCGATCAGAGGCCCTGAGGTCCCCCCCACCTGGGGACTCCCATCTAGACGCACAGGCAGCCGGGGACCCAGAGGAGAGAAGGGAAGGCTCCCCGGAGGAGGTGGCTCCCAGGCTGAGCCACAGCTGCCTCGAGCAAGACTGGAGGCCCCAGACTGCTCTCCCTGGACCCCAACGGACCCGACCGTCCTCCATCAGACCTGCTTCCAGCTCCCAAGCGCACCTTCCCTAAGCTTGTTCGGAATATTATGCCCTCACCGCCGTCCGCGGCTCCTGAGACCTGAAAGTGACACCCGGCGTCCGTGGTCTGGGTCCCGAGGGCCCCCCCATCCCCCCGGTCCGCCTACACCATCCCCTGCTCTGGGCAGCTGGGCCGTGAGCATGCGTCAGGCCGAAGGCAAGAGACCGAGTACGAGTCCCAAGTCTGGGAGCTGTGCACCCGTGAGCAAGCCCTTCTCTGGGCCTGAGTCCTCCACCTGCCGATCACGGGGCTGGCCTGGGACCCACGGGCAGCCGTGTCCGCGTCCGGCCGGGACACACGGCACCCCCGGGAGGAAGAAGGAAAGCCACCTGGGCAGACGGCACAGCCCAGACTTCGGGCCTCCCGGGTCGTCCTCCAGAATGACTGTCTTCTCCCCTCCTCTGCAGGGCCCACCCTCCCGGAGGCCCCGAGGGGGCGGGCTGCCTCCCGGGCGCCCGGCCTCCGGCACAGGCGGCCTCTGCGGCATGCATGGCCCTGCTCTCTCCTGAGAGTCTCTGTGCCTCCCCCCGCCCCAGGGAGACAGAGTGATGCCGGCCCACTCCGCAGAGTAGACCGAGGGTCTGAGTGGCCCCCTGGTCGCCTCCTGGGGGAGGGGCAGGAGGACGGACTGGACGGTAACACCCACCCAGGAAGGGTGCCGAGTGGGTGGATGGGGAGGGGAGGGGCACAGAGAAAGGCACCTGCTCTCGGTCACGGTGAACGGTGAACGGCGGGGCCTGTCCCAGCCCCAGGACCGCCAGCCCCGGGTCCCGGAAGCGCCGCCCACACCACCCACGCTCCGAAACCGGGGCGGCGCGGCACATCTGAGCAATTCACCACCTCAGCGGGAGAACCTTTAATTTGCTCTCGCGTCGCTTTAACAGCCGGTGGCCCACGTGCTCCCAGCCCCCCTTGGGACGCGGCAGCCCAGAGACGGCCAAAAGAAACAGGGATCTGAGCCTGGGAGGGGCTGCTGGAGGCCTGCCCGCCCATGAGGAAGGAAGGATGGAAGGACGGAGGCCCCTGGTGATGCCTCCTCAACCCTCACCCCTAGCCCCACCCCTACCTCCACCAACCAGCAGGCGCCCCTCCTGCCCGGCCGCTTCGCCCCTCCCCCCACTTGGCCAGCTGTCAGGACCTGGAGCGAGGGCTGCAAAGCACACAGAAAGCCCCAGAAAGGGAGGGACGGCCCCCTCCTCCCGCCAGGCCCTCTGCGGAGCCCCCTGCAGGGTGTGTGAGCTGGTGCAATGGCCTGGCGGCTGAGTGGTGGCCCCCAAAAGAGATGTCCACATAGCACCAGGCCCTGCAATGTGACCTTCTTGAGACAAAACGTCTTTCGTGTCCGGGGTGCCCGGGGGGCTCAGTCGGGTGAGCGTCCGACTTCGGCTCAGGTCATGATCTTGCGGTTCATGAGTTCAAGCCCCGCATCGGGCTCTGTGCTGACAGCTCGGAGCCTGGAGCCTGCTTTGGATTCTGTGTCTCTCTCCCTCCGCCCCTCCCCTGTTCGCTCTCACTCTCTCTCTCTCAAAAATAAAAATAAAAACATTAAAAACACCATCTCTGATGTTCAGAGGGTAAGGACGTCGAGGTGAGACTGCCCTGGACCATCGGGGTGGGCCCTAAGCCCGACGACAAGGACCTCGCAAGAGCGGAGGAGACAGAGGGCAGAAGGGGACTCGGGGACTCGGCCACGCGTCCGGAGCGCCTGGAGCCCCGGGAGCCGGAAGAGGCAGGAAGCGCCCTCCGCTGGAGCCTCCCGGGGGAGCGCGGCCCCGTCCACACCCTGGTCTAGGACTCTGGCCTCCAGGCTGCGGGAGAATCCATTTTTGTCCTTTGAAGCCACCAGGGTTGTGGTGATTGGTCCTGGCAGCCCCCTAAGCCGACACCGCTGGGGACCAGAGGCCCCGGGGTTTGAAAACCATCCCCCGAGGCGTGGCGCTCTCGGGCACTCGGGCGCTGCATTCGGTCCTTCCGGCTCTGAAAACCTGTGTCAAAACTCGTCCCTCCCTCCCCGCCCCGAGATAAGGCGACCGCCACCCCCGCCTGTCAGGCCCCCAAGTCCACCCAGGGAGAAGTCAGAGTTCCCAGAAGAGAGTGTCTCCACCGCCTCCCTCCCCGGGCCGCTCGGCAGCATCCATACTCAGACTGCTGCACACCACCATCTCCCCGGCCACACCGCGAAGCCCGAAGGCACAAGGACCTCGCCTCGCCGACCACTCAGTGCAGGTCCCCCCGAGTGTGACCCCGAGCCGCCACCTGCCGCCGCCGCCGGCGACGGGGTTTCGCCGCCCCCTGCCTGGGGTCCTCATCTGTCCACCGGCAACCCAGACACCTCCGACCGGGGGGCCTGAGGCCACCGCCGCGGCTGGCGCCGTGCCCACGCCGGCACCGCCGCTCTCCACCGCCGGCTCGCGCCCGTCATTAGCGGAGGAGCCGAGAACGGGCTCACCGACTCCGGCTGCCTGGGTGACCCCGGTTACACGGAGCCACAGCCCCGTGAAGTCAAAACAGGACACGGCACACATAGTGCAATAACACGAACGGCGTCGACTGACCCCCCTGTGGTCCCACGCCCTCTGCATTCGGAATTAACAAGGTATTATACGGGCTCGGGCAGCCAAACACGTATGTTTTCCCCCAAATACCAGAGTAGATCTACTTTTCTTTTTTTTAATTTTTATTTATTTTTGAGAGAGACAGAGAGCAAGCAGGGGAGGGGCAGAGAGAGAGGGAGACACGGAATCTGAAGCAGGCTCCAGGCTCCGAGCTGTCAGCACAGAGCCCGACACAGGGCTCGAACCCATAACCCGTGAGATCATCACCTGAGCCGAAGTCGGATGCTGAACCGACTGAGCCACCCAGGCGCCCCAGGAGTAGGATCTACTTTTTAAAGGGGTGGAGGGTGCACAGGGCTGGCAAAGCTCGAAGCCCTCTAGAAAGGGCTTGAATAATTCTATGTTGACATTTAAACACGCACTGGGAGTCAGAGCCCACCCCCCCACCAGAGACGGATGTGTAGCAGCCTTCCGTGATCGCACGGCCCCGTCTGCAGCAACCCCTCCATCTGTGGGCCATCCGCCCAGCCGGGGCACGGGGCCATGAAGGTGGCCGGGCGAGGGGGTGCTGAGAGACGTGGGGGACCGAGCAGTGACACCGGACTCTGATGAGAACAGGCGTGGAGCAAAGGAGGGGCCGGTCGGGCTCCCCTCCCGACGGGAGCGCCTGGGCGTGGCCGGCTGTCCCCGCGCAGAGCCAGGAGGCACCGTCGGGGGCTGAGGTGCCAGAAGGCGCCATGCAGCCTGCAGCAGGTGCCGGCCCCCAAGTCTCGGGTCCCCCGGTTTGGGGTTCCTCTGCCTTGATTTCTGGCAGGTAAGGGAGCAGGAAGGAGCCACGCGCCCCAGCGCCCCGGCAGCAGACGGCACCGCCGCCTGAGGCCCGCCTGGTTAGCGCATTCGAGGAGGCAGGCCAGCAGAGCGGGACAAGCGGGCAGAGGACAGAGGAGCCCGCCGGATGCTGCCCAGCGGAGTAACCCCCCGGGGACCCGCTGCTGCCGGCGCCATCGCCGAGGCCCAGCCACTCGTCCGTCCACGCAGGCGGCTTGGCAGGGGCCCCGAATTCTCCAGGGGGGCAGGCAGCTGACGGTGTGTCCACATAAGGGGGGGGTGTTTATTTGGCTCTAGAACGAGGACAAGACAGCCAGTCCCACGAGCAGCCGGGAGGCCAAGGGGATGAAGGACAGGGCAGGAGAGACGGATGACGCTTCCCGGGGGCGGGGGCAGCTGCCCGGTTCAGACCATCGAGACTCCAGCGATGCCCGAACCCCAAACAAGGAGCCAGAGAGAAATCAGAGAGGTTGGCAAACCCGTCCCCGGCGCTCGGCTGACCAGCAGAGACAGGCTGGCACGGTGCCTCCTGAAGACACAACGCTTTGTCACCAAAACAGCCGTCCTAGCTCAGGAGCAAGGCCCCGGCTGTCAGGACAGTGAGCCCCACGCTCCGAATCCATCAGCCTGACGGACAAGCAGAGGTCTGGGCGGCGCGTGGAGAGCCGACGGCGGCCGGTCGCTCGCTGCTGGCTGTCGCCGCTCGCGTCTCCTGCACACGTTCTGCACGGGGCCCGTTCCGCTAACGCTGAGCTAATTAAACTCTGCACCGGGCTCTTTGAGACGTGGGAGAAAGGGCCTCGATTATTTAGTCAGAGGTTAATGAATTTACGGCGCCCGGTGCACGCACCAGGCAGCGGGCTGAGCACTGTATTTGGGTTAATCATTCCCTGGTCACACGATGGCAGGCAGCGGGCACCTGTCATCTCTGCGTTTTCTGGAAGGGGAAGCGAGGCATCCCACGGGTAAATGACTTAATCAGGTGGGACTGGGTCGTGGCACCTGCGCCCCTAACACACCCCGAAACGCTTCCACACGCACCGCCATGGCAAACCAGGCTACACACACACCACCACCACCACCACCACCACTTCGGAGCAGAGAGACACAACAAAGGGACATGGCTTAAGAATACAGTCATTCTAGGAGTGACTCAGTCGGTTGAATGCCTGACTTCGGCTCAGGTCATGATCTCTCGGTTCATGGGTTCAAGCCCCCGTCGGGCTCTGCGCTGACAGCTCAGAGCCTGGAGTCTGTTTCGGATTCTGTCTCCCTCTCTCTCTCTGCCCTTCCCTGCTCACCCTCTGTCTCTGTCTCTCTCTCGAAAGTAAATAAACCTTTAAAAAGTAAATCAGAATAAGAGAATAAAGTCGCTCTTTCTGGCGCTCCGGGGCGGGGGGAGGGGGCTCAGGCTGCTAAGCGTCCGACTCTTGATCTCGCTCAGGTCACGATCTCACGGTTCGTGGGTTTGAGCCCCGAGTGCAGAGCCTGCCTGGGATTCTCTCTCTCCTCTCTCTCTCTGCCCCTCCCCTGCTCATGTGTGTGCTCGCGCTTTCTCCCGAAGTAAAAACAAAACGAATAAAGTCACTCTTTCGGATTAACTCTGGGAATGGCAGCCACGGTTCCAGACCCTGGAGTCTCCCAAAGGCCGCTTCGGTCCAGTCGCCCAGGCTCCCCTCCGGAGCACACGGTCATTGTGAAGCATGTATGTTTCCTACTTGAAAGCCCAGTGTCACGCTCCCTCGTCCTAAAGGGACACAGAAACTAGAAACCGTCGCTGGGCACGGCGAGTCCCTGTTCTCCCGCGGGTGCCCGACCGCAGCGGAGGGCGTGGCCAGCGCACCGTCCGCGCCCTTTAACTGAGTTCTGACACCCGTGCCCTTCGGGAAGTGAGTGACACCCCAACACGGAGGTGAGAGCCTGAATTCCGGACCCACGACCTCGCGGCGCTCCGAAGGCGTCCGCGGCTGCCGCAGACCTGGGTCGGGCCAGGTCTCAGGAAACAAGCTCTGAGGCGTGTGGGTTAAGGTCACCAGGGCGTGGGGACGTCACCACAGTGATCAAACCCTCGAGATGAATGTTGCAAAAACGGAACACGGGGGACTAGTGGGGGTGGGGGACAGGGACCCGGAAACAGATTTTTAAACCGAACTTTTATTTTGAGTTTCTGCATCAACCATAAATACAAATGCTACCACAACAGGGTTCTGAGCGGACAGAACGTGTGTCTCCCTGTGACGCGGGGCCGGACACGAACACCCACGCCTCCTGTGCTGTACGGAGCCGAACGCCTCCTCGCCCCGTGACGATGCCGAGAAGGGCGCCCGGCACTGGCCGCCTTGGTTTGGGAGGGAGCCACTCGAGGGAAGTGAGTTTGGAGATTAAGCCGCCAAACTATGTTCGATGCGTTCCGGGTAGCAGCTGAACGGACGGGCCGTGGACTGAGGGGATGTGGCATCCGTCTCAGCCACTGAGGCAGCGTGCCGTTCTAGAAAGCTCTCCCGAACCACCGGTTCACTTGCAGCTCTTCAACTTTCCCTTTTTGCTCCAGCCGCTGGGAAGCTCAGAGCCAGCTTTAGGAACCCGTAGGGGAGCAACACGGCGTGGGAGGCCACTGTTGGGCAGGGGTGGGTGGTGGCCAGCAAAGGCGGCCAACCTCTGGCTTCCTGACTGTGGCCAGGCTTTGGCTTGCTCACAGCCAGCTTGCGAGGAGGGGCAGGGTGGGGGGGAAGGAACGTTCTAGAAGCTTCACCTTGGAAATCCAAGCTTCGGCCTGCTGTTCAAGCCTTTCCGTGGTTCTTGAGAGCAGACACGTAAGCCAGCCAGAGGGGTGTCCCTTCTCTGTAACAGCGTCCTGACTGATTGAAAAGAGACAGGCTTTGGTGGCAGAGCGACCACCAGGCCGGTCTGTGTGCTCTCGCCATCCGTCCCGGGCGAGCAGGGCCGCCCCAGAAACTCGAACGCGGCCCACCCACCTCATCAGAGCTGCCTGTGGGAAGGGGGTGGGCGGGGGGAGTCCGCGGATCCATGAACCAGATGTATTCCAGAACCTCCAACTTCACGAAGCCGGCACCTCACCCTGTTAAAACGTCATCCAACAGACAGACCAGGCCTGCGAGAAGGGAGGGCTCGGCGGACCCCGGCGGGGGTGGGGGGTGGTGTTGGCGCCCCTTGGAAATCGCCTTCTCCTCGCGAGCAGCCGACTTGGGGCAGCGCTACGGCCCTGCCCCCACCCCTCTCTGTCTCTAAAAATAGATGCACAGCCAGTGTGCTGCCGGAGAAGTTTACGACTACGAAGACCCCGGTGTGTGCAGGGAATTAATTCCCGACCAGATAAAGGCTGGTGTCGGCAAAGCACTCAGGCCCCGGGCTGCTCGGGGGAGGGAGGGCTCCGCGGACGCCGCCGCCGGGGCTGCGGGTGAAGGCCAGGCCGCCCAGGGCGTCCGGGTGGGAGCCGGCCCCAGCTCTTCCGCACGCCTGCAGGGAATCGAACTTCACGGAGTGGCGGTCTCCCCCCTGCCCCCCGTCTGCCACACGGGCATGACGGCGGGCCCCTTCATCTGCAGGGGAGAGAGCAGAGCCGTGAGCCGGACAGGGCCACCTGCCACCTTGGAGCTGACGTGGGACGCAGAGACACACGGCTTCCCTTCCAGTCGCGGCCCCGCCACTCTCGGGCTGGGGGGTCTGGATGGGAGGTTATTTCACCTCTATGTGCCTTGGTTTCCCCTCCAAGTTGTTATAAAAATTAAAGGCGTCCGCCCACATCGACGCTCTCAGAAGCTCCTATCCGCCGGGGGGCGCTAGAGAGAAAGTTCCAGAGGGGCCATGGACGGAGAGCTCAGCCGTGGGGCACCTTCTCAGCCACACTCGGGAGCCCGGACTCCATCTGGAAGTCGGGGGGCTCGAGGGCTCCAAGCAGGGACGTGGCTGGAGGAAGCTCCCTGGTTGCAGAGCAAGTTCACGGGGGGAGGACCAGGCCCGTCGGAGTCCCGGTGTGTCTCCGGGGCCTGGAGGGGAAGGCCTCCCCAGATACAGCGGCCTCGTCCGCATCGGGGCAAAGGGGCTGGGGTGCGGCAGACAGCTCCGAGAGACACAGGGAGTCCGGAGCCGCTGGTTCAGGGAACGAAGTGCGACACACAGAACGTAAATCGCCTTCCGGCGGGCGAGAAGACTCTTGCACCCGCGCCCGCCGGCCCGGGGAAGCACGAGAGAGGACCCGGGCCTTGCGTGTTCCAGGGCCTTCCACGCTTCTGCACCTCGAAGCCAGGGACGGCAGCCGCAAACCTTCCCAGGCCCCGGGACGTCTCAGCCGCGCTCCAGAAAGTTCTCCCCCGGCCCGGCACGGTGGGACCTGCCTCTGGGGAGCCAGCGCAGCTGCCGCAGTCACCGCTCGGCTCCTGCTCGGTTCACCGGCAGAGACTCCCCCAGCTGTGCGGAAGGAGCAAAGGTACCGTCCCCCTAACCAGAGGTTTCTGCTCGGCCACCTCGCACTCTCCGAACTGTGGTTTGTGCACCTGTCCGGAGGCTCTGGCTCTTGCGTTCCGGTATCGGGGTACTCGATGCCAGTCTGACGAGTGACTGAGTGAGAGCGGACAGGAGAAGCCCAGTGAAGGTCAGGGAGACGCCACAACATTCCACGCCCAAGCCGCAGCCCCTCCGTCACCGGAGAACCTCCCCTGGCCGCTCGCTCGGAGCCTATAGGCTCGTACTTTGCTCCAACGCCAGTAAGTTCGGCAGTCGAGGCTTCCAGAGCATTCAGAAGGGAGGCTCTCTACCCAGCCCGGTCACCCCGACAGCATCACAGAGCAGACACTGGCCACCCCAGGCCCCGTGCGGAGCCTGCCACCGTGCCTGACACGTGCCGGTTGCTCGGTACACGGCGGCTGGTGAATTCGAGGCTTGGCTTTACTTGGATTCACGTGACCTGAAAGTGCCCTTCGGTCCGACCCCCCTGCAGAATCCGTCATCCGTTCCCAGCCGCCTGCTCTTCCCAAGGACCCTGAGCCACAGGGACACGCGAGAACCCTCGGCCGTGATCTGTTTCTGGGGCACCTGCTGGGCGCCAGGGGCCAGCGCCCGCCTAGCGCTCACAGCGGCCCGCAGCCTGAGCCCCCGGTCCCCACTTTACAGGTGAGGACTAGCAGAGAAAGAAAGGAAGGAAGGGAGGAAGGGAGGAAGGGAGGAAGGGAAGGGAAGGGAAGGGAAGGGAAGGGAAGGGAGAAAGAAACAGTGTTGGCAGTGAAGGGGCCGCCCTCAGGTCACGGGGGGGGGGGGATGGGGTTCACTGCACACCCCTGCGTGCAGGCACGTACATCTCATTTCAACCACCCAACCTCCCCCTGGGAATGCATATCGGCACACCCGCTTTGGAGGGGGGCGGCTCCTGCTGAGAGGCGCTGAGCGTGGCCTGGCATGGGGCCAGCCCGGCACCTGTTGCGTCCGGAGAGCCCAGATTTGTGCCACGGCGGAGCTCGGGGAGCAGGCTCTGCACACAAAATGTTAGAAATTTTAGAACGAACGAACGGACGAAGCCCTCCCTCTCCCGGGACAGGTCGTGTTCCACAGCCGCGGCCGACCCGACGGGGAGGACGGACAGCAAGTCAGGAAGCTGCTAGAAGGCCGACTGGGCAGGAAGTGGGCGCCGGGAAGGGAGGGGAGAGGGGGCGGAAGGTCGCGGGCGGGAAGATGGTCAAGGGGCGGCAGAGGAAGAGGACCTCTGTCGGGAACGCGGGGTGCGGGACGTGACAACGCGGGGTGTGAGGGCGGGGAGCTGCTCTGCCTGGGAGCAGTGCGGTCTCGGCCGGCGGTGTCGACCAGGGCTCCCTCCGCCCCCCTCCCCAGCCAGGCTCCGGGCCCACCTGTGGCGCAGCGCCCAGGGGCACTGAACACATCCCACCTCCCCGACCGGCCTGGGAAGGAGGCGCTGCGGCTCAGAGAGGCTGGGGCCGTGCCCAGAGCCCGACGGCTGCCCAGCCACAGAGCTGAGTTTTGTCCCAAGAGGCGCGCCTTCTTAGCCCTCTGACAAACGGGGCCCCCGAAGTAAACCAGAGCGATCCGGGGACAGCCGGACTGTCAGTCAGGTGCCAGAGAGAACCCCCCAGGGTTTGCCCCCGCCCTCCACCACGCATGCGCTCCCGGCTCTTCCCTGCAGCGGGCACACACGGGGAGGGGAGGGAGGGGGTCTCTGCTGCCCCCGCCATTTATGTGAAACCCCCTCCACAGACCACAGGCGGAGCGTAGGGGCATCAAGACGCAAGGACCGAGCACTGGGTGTCCTCCTGGTGTTTCCCGACATCACCCCACACGCTGCGGGCTGCTTGCTGGACACACCAGAGGCCTCGGCGGCGGCGCTGTCCCCCCAAAGTCCCCAGAGGGACCGAGCCCAGGCGCACACAGGGGCCCAGCCCTGCGGGCGCGGCCCTCCCCTCATTTCTCATTCCCGAAACAAACGACGCGCATTCCGAATCCTTGTCTTGGGGTGTTTCCGGGGGAACCGAACCCCGATGGGGGAAAAGGACTGTGGGCAGGGATGGGGCGCCCGGCTGGGCTTCCATGTGGGTCGCTGAGGCAAGGGAGGGGCAGGCAGGGCAGAAAAGGAGGGGTGCTCCCTGCTTGCAGCAGGCCGAGGGCCCGGGTTTTTCCTCCCTCCATCTACCTGCCGGCCTCTCACGGACAGCCCAGAGCTCCCGGCCCGGCGAGGTCATCGGTCGCCGTTTGTTTCCAGTGTCGTGTGCCTCCATCTGCTGTGCCTCGTCCTAAATACCCCCAAGGGACGCTGGGAGACAACCTCGGGAGCTGCTAGCCCGACGCCGCTTGAAACCTGTCCCCTCCCCGGCCCCGAAAGCTCGGGTCTGAAAAGCCAGTCGGAGTCACACCGGGAACCAAGCTGGTCCTGCGACCCTGGAGGAGAGCCCGCAGCCTCCCCCTCCCCCCACAGCTCTTCTCCACGTGGTATCCCTCCACCCCTGCACTCTGCAACCCCCGAGAGCCCGGGCCTGCGGAGGAAGGCGGAGCAGCGCGGCTCTGGAGACTTCTGCCGGCACCTGCTGAACAAACATTCCTTCCCGCCTCCGCGGGGAATCTGCCCGCGAGTGTCACAGGCTGCCGGGCGGCAGAGGGGCTCCCCGCGTCTCCGATCGCCCATCCCCTGGAAATCCCCGAGCCGCACTGCCCGCTGGGGTGCCACCTGGCTCTTCCCAGGGAGCCGCCACCCAGGCTGGCTGTCTGGAATGCGCCCGGAGGTCCCACCTGAGGGAGACACCCGCTCGCACACGCGCTGAGTGATTCGGGGCACGTCCCGGCCTGTTTGGTCGGGCTCTCCAGAACACAGATTTGTCTGCGTTTACGAGAAGTCACCGGCACGCCATCCCGTACACCCCGCCGTGACCCTTTCTCGCTGATTCTAAGACCTGTGATTTTTTTTTTCAGGTTTTAACATCTTTGAAATCGGAATACGGCTTAAAATCAATGGCGTTCCTTAGTGGTGAATACAACGTTGATGCCGCGTGGAACGCATCCAAGAGCGTTTCCCGGGGAGGAAGTACAGGATCTGGAACGGTCGCAAACCGCCAGGCGGAGACCGCACCTGCTTTCGCGGCTGGCCTCCTGCCGCTCCTCGTCCACGCCTACTCCCCACAGGCTTTTAACACTATCTCTCGGAGATGCGCGGAGTTCCTGGAGAGGGGACCCGCACTGGAGACAGGAAATGGGGCTTAATGGTTAATAAAAGGTTGGGGAGATTCGCCAGGAAAGCACCGAGGCGCCTCCTCTCCCCCCGCCCCCTCCACGGTCCGCAGGCACGCACCTGCTCGTCCATGTGCACGCACAGGCATCCCACGTGCTCGACATCCCGGAGACCTCCCCCGTGGCCTCCGGGGAAGGTCATGACTCCTCGGCAAACACATGGAGCCCACCGCCCTCCCCGACCCCCTCTGCAGCCTCCCCCACCCAGACCCTTCCCTCTCCCTTCCCGAGCCCCTCCCTCCGTGCACGCCTGGCCGTCTCCCAAGTGGGAGGCTCACACGCCCCCTTCGAGACCTCAGGCTGCCCATCACACGCTCCCCTGTGCCCAGCCCCGTCCCAGGCATCGAGGAAGCTGCAGCAAACAAAACGGGCAGAGTCCTGCCCTCCTGGGGTGTGCATTCTAGAGCGGGAGCCAGGGGTCCGCAGGATGGTTAAGGAAATAGTGGGTTAGATACCGTCATACTGGGTTAGGCTCTGGAGGAAAACTGTGGGGAGGAAGCCTAAGAAGGGACAGGGATGCTGACATTTTAGAGTGGCCAGGGAGGCCTCCCTGAGAAGGTGACTTTGGAGCATAGACCTGGCGAGGCCGGGGAGGGGACGCCGTCCGGGGAAGGGCATTCCAACCGGATGGTGCCTGGCTGGGCCGAGGAGCTGAGAGGAGACCAGTGTGGTCTGGAGGGGAGAGGAGCAAGAGACGAGCCCAAAGAGAAATGGAGACTGATCCCGTAGGGCCTTGTGGTCCACTGGGGTCAGTGACTCTTCCTCTGAGCATGCTGGGGGGTCCAGGGAAGGCTCAGAGCAGAGGAGTGACGTCCCTGGAGCACAAGATGTTTTTCAGGGTCCCGTTGGCAGCTGAGTACCGAGTAGACGGAAAGGACCAGGGCCAGAGCAGGGAACCCAGCCAGGAGGCGGTCACAGTACCCCCTCCCTCCATTCTGGCATTTCCTACAGTAGCCTTGTCATTTGGGGCTTGGCCCGTGGTCGTCATGGAGACGCCCAGTTCCCTTGACAAGCACCGTGCTTAACCCTTCCGCATGTCTGCCCCGTGCGAAACGCAGCATCCGGGCCGGGCGTGAATGAACCGGTGATGAAGGACCGAATGGAGGCCGCGAGGATATCGTTACTACGAACGGGCTTGGTCCCTCTCTGTGCCCCCAGGAAGGCCGGCGGAGCTGGGGGCGTTGGCGCCGAGGGGCCGGGCCTCCGAGCACGCCCGCCAAGCCCCACCAGGGTACACGGCTCTAACCCATAGCACGGTCTCGGGGCCCTACCAGCCCTGAAGTTTCTTTCCGCCATTCGACGTTTGGAGCCCCGCTTCCCAGAAATCGAACGAATTCTCTCCTGTCTTCACCTCCGTGACAGTGGCTTTCAGGGGAGCTGCCAGATCCCCCGCGGGGTCTTTTTTTAGCGGAAAGGCAGGTGGTAATTTTAGGTTAAGCGTTTGGAGCAGAAACCTTCCTAGCGACAGTTAGTCCCCGGGTGTGACTCTGAAAGCATCCGACTGCAGAGCTGAGGTGGGGGGGACTACAAGCCCGGGGGCAGGACCGCCCAGTTCCAGCTGCAGGGAGGGAGGGGCGGGCCACCAGGCCACACAGTAGTCCTGTGGCCTCACGCGGCGAGGACAGAGGGCCTGGACGGGTGGCTTCTCGTCACCCTCCCACGGGAGTCTGGAGCGAGCCCGCTCAGCTCACCTCGGGTGAACGCACCCGGAGGGGCCGGGCTTATTTCTGGAACAGGGCGAGTTCCTCGAGCTCCCGCCCACCCCAGTGCTCTCGGGCACCCACGCGCCTGCCACCCGTTTGCAGGTAGGACCCGAGCACCACAGACGCCCCCGGATGAGACCGTGAGATTTAACACTTACGCTACAGGGGCCTGGGCGGCTCAGTCGTTAAGCAGCCGACTTCGGCTCAGGTCACGATCTCACAGTCTGTGAGTTTGAGCCCCGCACTGGGCTCTGTGCTGACAGCTCAGAGCCTGGAGCCTGCTTCAGATTCTGTATCTCTGTCTCTCTCTGCCCCTTCTCCACTTGTGCTCTCTCTCTCTCTCTCTCTCTCTCTCTCAAAAATAAATATAAAAATTTTCTTAATAAAATCCACATTATATTAGTTTCCTGTGGCTGCCATACAAATGACAGCAAACTGGGTGGCTTAAACAACAAAAGTTCTTTTTCTCACAGATCTGGAGGCCGGAGGTCTGACCGGTACCACGGGGCTGACATCCAGGTGTAGACAGGCCCGGGTCCTTCCGGAAGCTCCGAAGGGACACTCCGTTCCAGGCCCCCCGTCTGCTGCTGGGGGCTCCCAGCCATCTTGGCGTTTCTTGGCGTCTGGACGCACCCCTGCGATCTCTGTTCACCCTCACCCAGCCTTCTCCCCTGCGGGCTGGAGTCTCAGACCCACCCCCCCACCCACCTCCCCACCCCCTACCCCCACTAACACAGAGAAGCTCGCGTTCCTAGGTACCAGGCGGGGGTGGGGGGGGCAGTTAGCGTGGACCCATCTCACCGGAGGGGCCGCCATTCGACCCACAGCACCCGCCGTCGGGCCGGTGCGCCGCAGGCCCTCGTCCACACTGCGCAGCCAGCACCCCCCCCCACGCACCCCCGAGTCTAGGCCCCCTGCACAATCCCCGAATCCCCCGCTGCCCCTGGCTGCTCGCCCCTGTCACCGGCTCAGGACCTTCTTCAGAGAGTGACACTGCCAGCCCCGTGGTGTCACCCAGGCCTCGCCCAGCCCCACGGGGCCAGCGGGCCTGGGGAGCCCCGCCCCCCACACCTCCACCTCCCCGCCCCCCCAGGCACAGTCTCCCTGCCAGGCCAGGCCTCCTTGTCCCCTCGCCGCCCGCACTAGCCCCAGACTCAGCCCTGCCACCTCTCCTTCCCTCCAGCTCACTGACCCCCCGCCCCACCCCTGCATCCTGACTACCCGGGTTACCAGCCTTCTCCGCCTCTCTTCCCCAGCTGACCTCATCTCTGCCACCCCCCGCCCCAGGCCACGGTCTCCTACAGGCCCCAGCTCACGCTGACCCCCCTCTCTGCGACGCCCACCGGCTCGCTACCTGCCAAACAGATTTTAGCACCCAGCTCCAGCATCACCTCCTCCTGGAAGTCCTCCTTGATTCCTCCCCAGCACCCAGACTGAGATGGCCCCTCCTTCACACTCCCTCGACCTCGCCAGCTTCCTTCACCGGCAGCCAGCTCACCGGACGGACGCCATCGGGGAGACCCCGAGGACGGCGGCGGACCTTGCTCGCCGCACGGCCTCGCCGAGGGGCAGCAAGGGTGCACCTGACGCGGGCCCCAGCGCTGCTGTTACCCCCGGCGGTAACTCCTGACCCGAGCTGCCTTCGATATCGGCCGTTAGTTGGCCACCATGGCCCGACCTACTTCACTGAGCCCCATTTTTAGCTCCCTTCCGTGGGGGCCTGGAATTCAGCCCCGCCGTGGGGCCTCTGAGACCACAGACCACACCCCGCGGCAGAAGGCCTGAGGGGCCTGAGGCCGATTTGGGGGTGCGCCACGGGGTAGGCCCACGACTCGGTTCGCGTCCCACGCTGTGCAGACACCAGGACCCTCCCCCCGAAAAGGCCGTCCCCACATGGCTGGCGCCAGCCGGCTTCCACTCACCCGCCGCCTGCCGTCTGCAGACTCCCCAGGTCACCTACCGAGGAGGCGTCGCCCAGGCAAGCCTTCATGTGACTTCATGACAAAGGACCGACAGCCACGGTGCCCGAGACAGGCCCGTCTCTCCGTCCACGGAGGTGAGTCCCCTCCTTCGTCCAAGCAGTGCTGGTCACCGGGCGAGGGTCGGGGGTGCCAGGAAGACCCCCACAGGAGCCTGTCCCCAGTCGGCCATGGGTGGGGGTGGGGCACAGACCCCCTCCTCAACCCCGAACTCCCCCACCACGGGGGGCTTCTCCAAAGACCCCTGCTCTGCCCTTGACCGAGCAGGTATTTCATGCAAAGAACTGAAGACAGACACCCATGAATCCAATCTCCTGCTCTTGGGTAAAGACGGGGGGACAGTTAGCAACCGGAAGAATACCGGAAGAATAAGGACATTTAAAAGGCTCTGGGGAGGGCAGGGGCAGAGGGCGTGTCTGGGGGGCATAGTCCCTTAAGCGTCCAACTCTTGATTTCGGCTCAGGTCATGATCTCACAGTTCGTGAGACCGAGCCCCGAGCTGGGCTCTGGGCTGACAGCACAGAGCTCGCTTGGGATTCTCTCTCTCCGCCCCTCCCCCATCTCCCCTCAAAATAAAATAAACTTTTTTTTTTTTAAAGAATTAGGAGGCAGGTACTTGTTCGGGTTCTCCTCTCCCTCAGCACACACATATTACAAAAACCAGCAGGTGCTTCGTGGGGGCTGCAGGCCCCCCACCCGCGCTCACCAGCACTCCCTGCATGGGTGGGCGGGTTGCGCCTCCTCCTTCCAGCCGGCCACTGTGTCTGCAGGAGGGAAGGGAGGAGGCTCGGGGCGGGGCCGGGGGCATGTCATGACCCGGGCTGATGACCCCACCGGAAGCGGTCAAGCGGGCAGCCTGGCTCCAGTGACACAACGCGGCACTAACCAAGGCAGAAGGAAGCTGAGTCTTCCCTGAGACCGCAAGCACAGAGCGGGCCCCGGGCCATCAGGGGAGGCTCTCAGGGGGAGGCGGCATCTGAGTGTTAGTGGAGCGAATGACAGAAGCCCGGCAGACAGGCTGCAGAAGGAGAGGAGACGGAGGCGCAGGGCCTGGCGTTGGGGCAGGAACCGTGTTCCCACGTCATCTCCCGACGCACCCCAGCAGGGGGACGCGCCAGGGGGTACTGAGACAGCTCAGAGCGATGGGCGCCCAGGGCGGTGAACAAAGGGTTCTTGTAAGAAGGACGGGGTAGGAGGAGGGATGCCCCTGTCTCCCGGTCCGTTCACAGCTGGTCCCAAAATCCAAGCCAGACCTCAGACGGGAAGGCCCTCAGACACTTCAGCCAAGGGCGCCCACAACCCACGCCCCCCCCCGACTCCCACTGAGGAACTGAGTGCCAGCCCCCCAGCCCAGGCAGGGGTGGGGGCGGGGGAAAGGAGGGCTCTGTTTCCAGAACTTCGGCCTCGGCCCCCTGTCCCGGGCTGAACCGGGGAAATGCAAAGAAGAGCGGAACCAGCCCCCACCCCCGGGCGAGGTTCCCCGAGATGGGTGAACGGCCCCCAAGCCACAAACGCCCACATCCTAGCACCCAGACCCTGCGAAGCAGCCTCGTGTGGAAAGAGCGTTTGCAGAAATGACTGAGGGTCTCGAGGGGTGGTCACCCTGGATGCCCTGACTGTGGCCCCCCTAAATCCAACGACGAATGTCCTCGTAAGAGACGCACAGAGGAGAAGACGGGGGAGGGTCACGCAGAGCCGGAGGCATTGGTCAGGGCGGTGCGGCCATGAGCCGGGAGCACCTGAGTGCCAGGAGCTGGGGGAGGCAGGGAGGACCCTCCCCCGGAGCCTCAGAGGGAGCACGTGCCCCCGCCCCGGACTTCCTCTCTGGGCTCCAGGCCGCTATTAAATGTCCACCTCGCTTGGGCCCCCGCGTGCTGACATCGGGGGCCCCGGGGGCAGGGGCAGAGACCCGGGGACGCTGCTGAGGCCACGGCAGGCTGAGCGAGCACTTGAGGAGGAGCGAGTCAGGCCGACCCTGGCGTGGGCCACCACTGGGAGGTCGGGCTCCCCCCGTGGGCCCGGGGCCTGGTGGCCCGCACCTGGGGGGCCCCGAAGGGAAGAGAGCTGCAGAAAGCAGACACCAGCCTGCCGAGGTCCCGGTGTGGGAAGGGGTCCCACTGCCCCCGGCCCCGCCCCTGCCCCTCCCCGAACGTCCGCGTGCTGGGGGCCACCATCCGACCTTCAGCCACGGGAGAAGGTCAAGGCCGTCAGCCAGTGTGTCACACGGCACTTTGCGAGCATTGCGCCCCCTCCCTCTTAGAGAGCACGGACTGTGCCTGCTTCCCAGGGAAGCCCGCCATGTGGGCACATGACACGGCAGAGAGGTGAAGACGGAGGGGTCCGGGTGACAGTGCCAGGGACGCGTGCACCCACGCCCGCAAACTCTCATACCCACAGGCCCTGGACGAGCACACGGCGGGGGCCACGGGTCAGCGCCTGCAAACCCCTCGCCTCCCAGGCACCGAGGAGCCGAGGACACGGGCAGCACCGGGAGCCGGTGGGTCCCCATCCGTCCTGATGGAGAAACACCTGCTCGCTCAAAGCAGTGTGGTCCTGAAGGTCACGTCCGGCACCTCCTCTCTGGGCAGAGGGCTCCCTGGCCCTCCTCCGGCCCCTCTATCCCGGTCTGCTGACCTGGGCTCAGCTGGTTCCCGGACTGTCCCCAGGACCTGGCCTCCCCAAGGACCCCATGGGCCCCCCAGCACCTCCCGGGGCCTCGGGAATGAAGGCGCACAAGTACATGAATGAAGCCCTTGCCGCCCCTCTGACGTCCCTGGGCAGCAGCGGGGACGAGACAGAACGAGGCCGGGCGTCCCGCAGGCTCTGCAAACGTCCTGTATCTGTATCCAGGTGGAACTTGACCCTGAGGCCCTTCACCCAGCCCTGGAGGGAAGGAGGGAAGAAGGAAGGAGGGAGGGAAGGAAGGAGGGAGGGAGGGAAGGAAGGAAGGAGGGAGGGAGGGAAGGAGGGAGGGAGAAAGGAAGGAAGGAGGGAGGGAGTGAGGGAGGGAGTGAGGGAGGGAGGGGGAGGGAAGGAGGGGAAGGGAAGGAGGGAGGGGGGAGGGAAGGAGGGAGGGAGAGAGGAAGGGAGGGGGAGGGAAGGAGGAGGGAGGGAGGGAGGGAGGAAGGAGCGTCAGCACCTCCCACTCTCAGCAAAGACAAACAACAGAGGTTGGAAAAGAAGAGAGCTTCCTGGAGGAGGCGGCCGGAGCTGTGGCCTGGACGCTGGGCCCAGACAGGCCGGTGCGGAGGGGGAGGGGACCCCGCCTCTGTGCTGGGACTCTGGGCGTCTTCGCTGTCACCGTCCCCTCCGTGCTTACCCCAGTTTTACGCAGCTAGTTCCCTGGCGCGCACGCGCCTCCGCCCCCGGGCCACCTCCATCTCGCCGGGATCTGTGTCGCGCACACGTGAAACGCATTTCTCGATATCGTTGGCGGGTTATTCCCCCTGGAACGGAAGGCAAACTGCCCTTCACGCTTAACGCAAACCCTCCCACCCTCACAAATCCAGGGAAGAGGACCTCGGGTGGCTGGGTCCGCAATTTCTTTAGGACGTCGGGACGGGTGCACGGACGTGGCCTCCACTCCGACTGTTGCCACCAGGAAAGGCGGAGCCCGACCCGCCGGAACCTAAGAACCCATCGCTCCTCCCGTAACAGCTGAATGGATTAAACGCTGACTCCGCGCGGCTGATCACTCGGGGAACGAATTTGCAAGTCGGGGCTTTTGAGGGATTGTTTAAAGAGCAGGTCCGGATGCTTCATCAATCTGGGATGTAGGGGAGGAGGGAGAAATAAATTTCTCTGGCGTGATTCGCATCCACTAAAGACAACCCCGCGCCTGGGCCGTGGTGGCCACGGCGGACAAGCAGCATGCCCACGCATCACGCACGCAGTCCGCCCGGGCCCGGGCGAGGTGTGGCAGGTCGCGGCGGGCCCGGACAAGCCACCTGGGGACTCAGGCTCCTTCCTTCCTGGGAGCCTCCGAGTCCCACTTCGGATCGTCCGCGTGGGAAGTGGTGGCGCCCGTGGCCTTCACGCCTGCCCGCAAGCTGCCACGTGAGGCAACAGAGTGGGTCGCGTGCGCCAGTTACGTGGAATTATAAGGTGACAGAATACAAGGGAACCCCCGGCCGCTCCCGGCACCTGTCACGGGGCCACACAGAGGGGCACGGGCCGTGAAGGGAGCTTAGGCCTCTCTCCCGAAAGTTGGCGTTACCAAACTATGGTGCTGACGGGTGTTAACAGGTGTCCCGAGGAAAACAAACAAACAAAGAGTTCCATGACCAAATAAGTTTGGAGACACTCTGTTAAAGTTAATCGATCTCTTTACTACAGGACTTGTCAGAGCCTTTCAATGCTGCCTGCGGCTACAAGACACCCCTCCACACTCTCCTCTTCCCTTCCCCAACCCTGAACGTGCCTATTAGGAGACCCCAGACCCACTGCTCCCTGGAGCTCAGCTCGGGGAGTACCCCTGGAGCCCGAAGTCACCCAAGACCCACCCCGTGATGGCCTCTCGTTTCTGCCTGGGGCACCACCGATGCTGGGGGAGCGGCCCGCACTGGCTGATTCCCAGCAGACACCAGCTCTCCGAGCTCTCCGAGCCGAGCCAGGAAGCTCTCCCCGGCCCCGGGGGGCAGGTCGGGCAGCACGCGGCTGATGTGAGCTGGGGGTTGGAGGGGGGGGTGTCACAGGTGAGGCGGGAAGTGGGTGGGAAGGGCACCCGCTCACCGATCCTGGTAAGCCCTCGATGGGCACAGAAACGAACACTCAGCCCAGGGCTCCCCCGCTGGGAAGGGCACTTTCTGGGTCAATCGGGGAGCCCGGTTAGGGCCGGCCTGGGCGGGACACTGCCAACACCACAACGAGGTACCCCCACGGCCTCCTCCCTGGGATTCCTGGTGTGAGGGGTGCCGGGCAAGCTCAGGGCAGGGACACTCACGGAGCTGTGAGCGGGGCTGGGACGGAGGAGCGAGGCAGAGACAGAGGCTGTAGAAACTCAGAGGTGGGGCCTGACCCAGGCATAGAACCCCGGGAGGCTTCCTGGAGGCAGTGTCAAGGGCAGAGGTGGGGAGCCTACGGCCCAGTTGAGGAGACGCAAAAGGAACACCAAAGCTGGTCCTCAGGGAATTCTGGGGCAAGGCCTGTTACCTTGGGCTTCTTGCCAGGTGAGCAGCCTGTCCCAAAACGCGGGGGCTCTGGGGCCCGACTCGGGGGCCCCCATTCCCACCGCACGCCCCGAGATGGGAGCCCAGCCAGGCACAGGCTCGCAGGTGTCACCTGGTTTAGTGCCCTCTCTGCTCCGCGCTTGCCCAGCCCCACCTCCTGCCGCACCTACCTGTCCCCTGCCCACACCGCGGCCAAACCAAGCCACCTGTCACTCCCCCACCCCCACCCCACGCTTGCCCTGCCAGCCCCAGCGGGAAGCGCAGGTCCACATGCCTCGAGGCTTCGAGGCCCTGCTGAAGTGCCACCTCCTCGGCCTGGTCCCGCCCTCCGCACCACCCTGTCTCCTGCCTCTGAGTGGAGTGACCTCCCCTGAACCCTCCTGACTCTCCCTCTCTGTACCCCTCTTCGGGCTCAGCGTGCTTTTCTGCCTGGTTTGGGGTTGCCGAATTGGTGCCTTGACTCCAGAACAGCCCGTGAGTATTTTAGGTGGTCATCATGCTAGCTCCCAGCCACCCCTGCACCCACCCACTCACCTATCCATCCATCCATCCGTCCATCCACCCACCCGTCCGTCCATCCACCCATCCATCCATCCATCCATCCATCCATCCATCCACCCGTCCGTCCATCCACCCATCCATCCATGCATCCACCCATCCGTCCATCCATCCACCCATCCATCCATCCACCCATCCGTCCATCCACCCATCCATCCATCCATCCATCCATCTGTCCATCCACCCATCCATCTATCCATCCACTTATCCATCCATCCATCCATGCATCCATCCATCCATCCATCCATCCATCCATCCATCCACCCATCCACCAATCCATCTACCCATCCACCCATCCATCCACCCATCCATCCACCCATCCACCCATCCATCCACCCATCCATCCACCCATCCATCCACCCATCCACCCATCTGTCCATCTACCCACTCATCCATTCACCCACCCACCCGTCCATCTGTCTATCCATCCACCCACACATCCATCCATCCATCCACCCATCCACCAATCCATCTACCCATCTACCCATCCATCTACTCATCCATCCATCCATCCATCCATCCACCCATCCATCCATCCATCCACCCATTCATCCACTCATTCCACAAACACCTGTGGAAACCCCTCTGGGCTGGGACACCCAAGCAGGCATGGGGTGACATACTTTCCTCACCTTGCTCTTTCCACCCTCACCCCGGGGGCAGAACCTGTGTGTGTCCTTGGATTAGTCTCTTAACCCCCTGCCCCTCCACCCACCCCGGGCTCAGGTGGACCATGGGACCCAGAGAGGTAGACCTCACCCTGGCAGCCCTCAGGGTGCTGACCCAGGATCAGTAAGCCAAGCGGAAGGTTTGCTGAGCGCTGCTGCATCGGCCCATCAACCGGTCCACTGACGGACTGGTCAAGGCAATCTGTTCCCACAATTCCAGGGGGGTAGGGCCTGGAGCCTCAGAGACGAGGGCGGGACAGATGGACCCCCGCGGCCCGTGTGTGACAGACCCTCACGCAGCCCTCCTGGAGCGGCCGCACAGAGGAAGAAAGCCAAGCTCCTGTTGGGTCCTGGGGCATCCAGAGAGGGGACCCTGTCTCCCACTCTTGGGGAGGAGCAGGAGGGGCTAGGAGGCAGCAGCAGTGAGCACAGATGGGGGTCTTCTGCAATTACCCCTCAACCCCCGTCAGCTCCAGCCCGGGCCCTCAGGGAAACCCCTGTCCTGCCCAACGGGCTGGGTAGCACAGCGGTGGCCAGGCAGGCTTGAGAGTCACCTCCACCCAGGAGCAAATCTCTGCCCCATCCTCAGGGACGCGGAAGCCGGCTGCTCCTGGGTCGTGGGGCCTCGCCTGCGAAATGGGGAGGAGACTGTAAAGCCCAGGAGGGCATGAGCGTCAGGAGAGGACCGCCGGGAGCACCCAGAGTCATGGGGCAGGGACGGGAGAGGACCGCCAGGAGCACCCGGAGTCGTGGGACAGTGACGCACACAAACCCCTCCTCGGACGCCTGGGCAGGGCACCAGGGGCAAGAGGGCTCCAGGGAGGGGCAGCCCAGGACAAATGCCCCATCCTCTCCCGTCTCTGCGGGTCAGAATTGGGGGCCCAGGAAAGCAAGCGTAGCCCCCCCCCTGGGGCCCGGAGCAGGTGGAGGGGGGCCAGAGGGTCGGGGGTAGGCAGGCAGGACGGTGACTCGCATAAAGCAGAGATGCCCGAAACAGCAGCCCACAAGGCATCTCGTTCTTATCGCAGGTGACACACCCGAGCCCTGGGTGGGGGGAGGGGCAGGGGGTTAAGAGACTCATCCAAGGACACACACCCTGTCAGTGGAGGGCAGGACGGCAACACAGGCCTCCCTGACTCAAAGACCGCTCTCCGGACAGTGCTGGCCACCCAGCCCCCTCCCCGCTCTTCCGGACAAGGTTCCTGCTGGGGTGGAGGGATGCCAGGCCGGGGCTCGCGGGCCTGATCCCCCGATTCGTCCCGTGGGCTAGGTTACGGCCATGTGTGAGGGAGCAGGGAGCCCGCGCCTCTGCACGCACACGCCGCTCTCGTCCTCTGGCCGGCCGCCCGGCCCCCAGGCCTGGAGGGACCGTGCCAGTGATCGGCCCCCAGGCCTGGAGGGACCGTGCCAGTGATTGGCCCCCACTCCATCCCGCAGGCCCCGGACGCTGACCAAACCCCACTCTGTTCCAGGAAGGCCGAGAAGTCCCACCCGGCTTCTCAAACCACCAGCAAATGCCCCGAAGCCGCAAATTAGCGGCGACACGTGTGATGGCTGACAGACCTGGCTGTCTCCATGGCACCCGCGACGCCCACGTGTGCAGAGCGCCAGAAGGCGTGGCCGGAGCAGGTGCCCACGCTCTGCCAGGGAGTGCTAAGCGGCAGCGTGACAGGTCGGCCCCCTTCAGGGACGAGCGCCACGCTGGGGTGACGGGGACCCCCTAGGCAAGGACACGGCGCAGGCAGGGCTCTTCCCGACTGCCCGCCTGGCTGCAGGTGCAGAGCCCCATGAGGTGGCATCGGCCCGACTCGGGGGCCTCAGTGCCCACCACGGGGAAGGCCGACGGGTCCCCGGGACGCACCCGCGGCCTCGGAACCAGACAGCCTGGGTTCAAAACTCAGCTCGGGCACTCGCTAGCTGTGTGACTTGAGGCAAGTTACTGAGCCTCTCTGTGCCTCGGTTTCCCCCGTCTGTGCGATAAGCATATACTAATAGCACCCGCCCCACCGAGAGGGTGTGAGGGTGAAGCGAGCCCCTTGCCTTCAGGCCTGGCCCACGGCTCCGGGGGTGCCAGCGCCAGTCTCCTCTCTCCCCCCAGCCTCTCCTAATCACGAGCAGGGCAGAGGTCCGCCAGGAAGATTCCATGGCTGGCGGTCCCGGCCAGGACCAGGAGTCCGCCTGAGCGGCGTGCTTCTAGAACAATCCTCAGCCTTGGCACCACTGACATCTCACTGCGGATGACTCCTTGCTGTGGGGGTGCGCGGTCAGCAATTTAGCGGCGCCCCTGGCCTCTCCAGGCCAGATGCCGGGAGCACTCGACTCCACACAGGGACCAAAACCCGCCCTTGACTGAGAACCCCTCCCTGATGTAGGTGAAGAGAGACTTGTGTGTCTGTCTTCCGGAGACAGAGGGAGAGGGAGGGAGGAGATGGAGAGGAGGAGGGGAGGGGAGGAGGGGGAGGGAGGGAAGGAGGGGGAGAGAAGGAGGAGCAAAGGAGGGAGGAGGAGGGGAGAGGAAGAGGAGGAGGGAGGGGAGGAGGGGAAGGAGGAGGGGAAGGGAGAGAGGAGGGGGAGGAGGGGAAGGGAGGGAAGAGGGGGAGGGGAGGAGGAGGAGGGGAGGAGGAGGAGGGGAGGAGGAGGGAAAAGGAGGGAGGAGGGGGAGGGGAGGAGGGGGTGGGAAGGGAGGAGGAGGAGAGGGGGAAGGGGAAGGGGAGAGGGAGAAAGGGGAGAGGGGGACGGGAGGGGGGAAGGGGAGAGGGGGAGGAGAGGAAGAAGAGGAGGGAGGAGGGAGGAAGGAGAGAAGAGGAGGGGAGGAGGAGGGGAGAGGAGGAGGGGCAAAGGAGGGAGGAGGAGGAGGGAAGGAGGGGAGAGGAAGAGGAGGAGGGAGGGGAGGAGGGAGGGTGGGGAGGAGGGGGAAGGAAGAGGGGAAGGGAGGGAGGAGGGGGAGGGAAGGAGGGGGAGGGGAGGGGGAGGAGAGGAAGAAGAGGAGGGAGGAGGGAGAGAGGAGGAGGGGAGGACAAGGGGAGGAGGGGGAGGGGAGAGGAGGAGGGGAGGAGGAGGGGGAGGACAAGGAAAGGAGGGGGAGGGGAGAGGAGGGGGAAGAGGGAGCAGAGGAGAGAAAGAGCTAGGGAGGGGATTGTGCCAGGACTACAATTCCACTCTCAAAAGTCAAGTTCGAACCCTGTGGCCACCCCTGGGGGCGTTCTCCGGGGGCTTGGCTTTGCCCTGGGACCAAGCACGGGAGGGGCTGATCTGGGCGTTTAGCCTTAAATAAACTGCATGTTAGCACAGCTTTAAATTCACAGGAACGCTGGGAAGACAGCGGGGGGATTCCCGTGCACCCCGCCCGGTGTCCCGTTAGCATCTCACACCCCAGGGTGCGTTCATCGCCACCAGTAAGGCAAGACAGACACCTTATCACTCACGAAAGCCCCCACCCGGTTTGGTCCTCAGGAACCCCCCCTGATGTCCCCTCCCCTGCCCCAGGAGCCTGGCCAGGACATCTCGTGACATTTCGTCCGCCCATCTCCCCAGGCTCCTCCAGGCTGTGACAGTTTCTCAGACCTGCCGCGTTGTGACGACTCTTTGAGGAGTCCTGGTCGGGGGTCCCGGGCGGGGTCCCTCAGCTGGGACTTGTCTGATCATCGCTCGTGACGAGACGGGGATGGCGGGTTCCCGGGAGGAAGAGGACGGCGGCACAGTGCCCTCTGCTCGCGACACGTCGAGGGCCCCTGCCGTCCCTGTGACGGTGACCTTGACCCCCCCTCTCCCCTGGGCCGCGGTCAGTTTGCCGGGCTTCCCCGCCACACAGCCCCCTCGCTGCCCTCCCGCGCTGTGCTCTTAGCGGGGACCTGGTCACCGCACTCAGCGCACGCCTGGGGACTGGGGAGCGGGCTCCCAGCCTCGGACGAGGAGAGGGGCCAAACCAACCATCGGGGATTCTGCAAGGAGGTCCACCTCTTCCCTGGACCGGCCTGACCAAGTACCAACCCGCTGTGCCCCACGCCAGGGAGCCCGGGTCACTCCTCACGAGGACAGAGCCACCCACGGTGGCTGTCTGCAGCCCAAAGGAGCCACCTGGGAAAGCGATCGGACACTGGGGGGCCTGGGGGGCTCAGGCGGCTGGGCATCCGACCTCGGCTTGGGTCACGATCTTGTGGTTCATGGGTTCGAGTCCCACATCGGGCTCTGTGATGACAGCTTGGAGCCTGCTTAGGATTCTGTGTGTGTGTGTGTGTGTGTGTGTGTGTGTGTGTGTGTGTCCCTCCCCTACTCATATTCTCTCTCTCTCTCAATTATAAATAAACATTCAAAAAAAGAAATCGGACTTTGCGACCCTCAGTCACAGCCCAGCCCTGATCCGTGTCCTGCTGTGGCGCCTGTCACCTCGTCTGGGAGGGAGCCGGCGGTGTCCTCGCTGGCGTCCTCAACCTCCGTGCTCAGCGGGGGCTCAACTCACACCCATGGAACAAAGGCATGCGGGCAAGGTGGTCTTCGGGGGCCCCGAGGTCCCAGGCTCCTGCAGGTAAAGGGTCCCCCCCACTCCGTAGCTCGTCCCGCCCGGCTCTGGGATGCGCTCCAGACCGCTGGGGGGGACTGGACAGCCCAGTGTCACCGCTCAGTGCAAACGGAACACACCACCTCCAGGGGGCAGCACACAGGGCCACGGGTTCAGGACGGAACCCGGGGGGAGGGGGGGGCCTCTGTCAGTCAGGGGATTCAGCACAGCCCCTGACTGACAGAGCCAAGTGGCGGGTAACACGTGCGTTGGCCGCGAGGTCCGCGGTCCGCGTTCCATCCGCTCGCTGGAGCCTCCCAGCCCGCGTCTAGAAGAGCCGGGCCGGGGTCCGCGGCCAGGGCCTCGGCTGACACCGCCTCTGGGGAGTCACGTGACTTCGTCAGGGCTCGCTTCCCTCCTCTGGGACACAGGACGGGGACACCCGCCACCCGGCCCCTCTGGGCAGCGCGCAGTGGGGGCCGCCACAGTGCCTGCCCGCTGGCCCTCGGGGGGCAGGTCCACCTCACGCGTCACACAGCACGAAGGCGTCACACTGCGCTTCCCGGGGCACACACCACACACCGTCCACTGCACCCGTCGCCCCCTCTGCCAGACGAAGCCCGAGTCCCAGACGCAGTGGGACTCGAACCCTGGTCCCTCGGGCCCTGAGAGTGGCCTCTGGCTCCGTGGTATCACTGGACTCTTCTGGTCCCCTGATACTGGGGCTCCCTGGGGGCAGACTGGAAGCAAGGCTGACTGTGGCCAAACTGGGCTTTGCTGTCCTGCCTTCGACAGACTGTCGCGAACCCCACTCCCTGCCCAAGGCCCTGATCGGGATGCCCGGGGACACGGGTCTCCCCAGTAGTCAGAGGTCACAAACTGGGCCCCACATGATAAATTGGGGTTTGAAATCTCCAGGCAGGGCGCGTTCTGTCCAGTTTGGCCCATCCCCACCCACCCCACCCCCCACAGCCTCCCCTGGCGCCCATCACCGAGTCTCCTCCCTTGCCCAGCCCCTGCCAGCATCTCATGGGGGACCCCTCAAGTCTGGCCGGGCCAGACGCTGGCATCTCCTCAGAGGCCCGCTGGGTGCTGGGGGCGAGGGCCTCGGTCCTTCAGGAGCTGGGGAGCCAGGCGGCCGCAGCATCCACTGCAGAAGGGCCTCGGTTTCCACATCTGTAAAATGGGCACGGTACTAGTTCCCGTTGCTTTAAGCTGCTGTGAAAACAAATGAGCTAAAAATGATTCTGTGGTTCCTGGATTCGCGCGTGGCACAGAGAAGCGCCAGGTAAGCGTCCCCTGAGCCTCTGGTGTGTGTGGCGACACCGCGCCGGGACGCGTGCCCCAGGAGAGTCTGTATCGTGAGCCTCAGGGTCTGAGGAAGGCCTCCATGGTTGCTCCAGCCCTTCCTGACGTCCACGGAACCTTGATCGTGTGACCCCGACTCGGGGCCTCGCCTCTCAGAGCCTCGCGTCTCCATCAGAGTGGGGGACACCTCTTCCCCGGGAGCGCCCTGAGGACCAGAGGAGACGCTCCGTGGGTGTTTACTGGCCCGTGCTGAGCACACGAGTGGGGCTCAGAGCACAGTCCCCGGGGGAATGTCCAAAGTCCTTGTTAAAACCGAGTCGGCTTACAAGGAGGAACTCGAAGCCCCCCGCCCTCCTCTGAACCCCCCCGGTGGCTTGCCATGAGTATCTCAGGGGGGTCCTTGGTCTCGGTCAGGGCCAAGAGGCTGGACCACACCTGGGGGGGAGCGGCAGGGCCCGAGGTCAGGGCGGGGCTCCGAGCCCTCACTCAGCCCCTCCCCCGGCCCCTGGCGGGCAGCGGGGACGTGGGACCAGGCCGCTGGCCCGTGCTGCAGAAGCATCCGCCCCCCCCACCCCCCCCCACCCCCGCTGCTCTCGGAAACACATCGGAGCCTCTTGCACTCTTTCTCCCCCAAGGGCGGCGCCCCAGGTCCCTGTAACGGGTTCCCCGTGCGGCTGGGCCCTGCACCGGGGAGCGCGGTGGGCTCTGCGCATTCCAGAATGAGTCGTGCATTTCTGGAGGTGACTGGACGCCCTCCAGAGACGGCACCCCCTCCGGGCCACCCGCCTCGGCTCCCCCGGCCCGCCGAGCTCCGGGGCTCCCCCAGAGGCAGCGAAAGCCCGAGGCTCGTCTGTTTGGGCTGCCGAGCACATAACCCCGTGGTCTTCAGATGTGTCCTCCGTGGCGACGGAACGAAACACACCCATAGAAGCCGGGGACTCGCTAGTCCCTGGGGTTTGAGGACACCCTCGGAAAGGAGGGCCTGGGAGACCACAGGGGCTGCGGGCTGCGGGTAGAGAGGTCACCCCAAAATTCCCTGAGCTCCAAGAGGGCCCCAAGGGATCCCCCGTCTCAAAGATGGGTCAGGTCCGAGCAGAATCCCAGCCCCGGGCCTGGCCCCATGGCTGCGTGGCCTCCTCCGCGGTGCCTTCCATGCGCCCCCACACAGCCGCCTGGGTCAGAGCCGGCCCTCGGGCCTCCACGCCGCTCCCAGGCCTCTCTGGACCCCCACGGGCTGGGGCCCGGGACCTCCCGCCCATGAGACCACCTGCCCACACCCTCCTGTGCGTGGAAAAGGCTGGAGCCCAAGAGCAGGCCACACGCAGACCAGGTTCCTGCCGAACTGATGCGGGGGGGGGGGGGGGTGCGTATGGTTCCTGAATTCCGAAAGACCAGAGGAGGACCCTCTGCCACCCTCTGCCCAGTTCCGGGCGGAAACGTCTGAGCGGTCTCCAAGTAAGCACCTTTTGGGGATCCGAACTAAGCTGCCTCGTACCCCGATCCGTGAGAGCTAAACGGGAGAGCCGTCACACAGCCGCGGCGGCGATCGCGATAGGAACGGTCGGCTCGTTATTTATTGACTACGTGCCGACGCACACTCCGGGTGCCGAACGCGGCCAGCCCCACGGCGCACAGCACCCCACTTCGCGCTCAGCACCGGGGGCCCCGCGGTCCCTCACTTAGCGCTCAGCACCGGGGGCCCCGCGGTCCCTCACTTAGCGCTCAGCACTGGGGGCCCCGCACTGCGACCGTGAACAGGCAACTCGTTGCCTCTGAGCATCCGTTTCCTCATCTATAGACTCGAGAGGTCCTGACCCGAACCCCACCCCCCACCCCCCCGGCTAGGACATCCGTCTCCACCCAGCACAGGGGCAGCCGCTCAGGCCAGCCCCCCACCTCCGAGCACCTGCCCCCCACCTCCTCCGGGCACGGGGTCGGTGGCCCCCGCGGCTCGCAGCCAGGTGCTCACGCATGCCGTGCTCGTGGGAAACCCTCACCGCACCCCAGGGCTGCTGCTGACATCGCTCCCACTTTACAGATGAAGAAACGGAGGCTCAGGGGGGAAACCGAGGCCCCGTATGGGTGAGAGCCAGCGCCGCATCCAGGTCTTTCGGAGTCCAACGCCGGAGTTATTTCAGAGGGAAATGAAATCAGACAGAGATAATGAGTGTTTGGCACCTAAAATCTCACCTCAGTCCTGATCGGGTGCTGGAGAAACGCCAGGCCCCCTCGGTGCCCTTATTACAATGTCACAAGGGACCAGAAGACATGTGATTCCATGCTCGTGCAGAATTCCAGACGAGGGGGCAGGAGGGGTCCAGCCTCCTCCCCGGACTCCCACTGCCCACACCCCTCTTTGGATGCTCTGGGGGCCCCCCTCCCTCCCGGTCCACACCGCCTAGAGCCCGAGTTCCCTGGGGCCCCAGGGTAATAGCCACCTCGGGCTGCCGTGGCTGCCTCCTCCCCTCCCCCAGCTCCCACCCAGTTGGCAGAGAAGGAGACCAGGGCCTGGCTGGGCTCCGTGTCCCCGGACATGCTGACTTGCATATTAAGGCGCACGGGTTCCCTCACCAGCATTCTGGAAGCCTTCCGCTCAGCAGAACGAAAGCGGCTGGAGGGGCCTGTTGGGGTTGCAAGCGCGTTCCCTAACTGCCTAAAAAGGATGGCCGCTAATTGTTTCCACAAGGGTTTGGGGGGCAGGCGGGGACGGAGCGGGAGTGGGCGGTTCTGCCGGGGCCCGCAGTCTCGGAGGGTGGGGGGCTCGCCGGGGCCCCGGGTGCTCAGACCCAGGGGTACGGTGCCGAGGCCTGACGGCGCTGTGCCTGCTTCCTGCCTTTCCCCTCCCCCCCAACCGCCCCCAGGAACACGGGGGCCTGGAAAGGGCCTCAGCAGGCCTGCCGGGCACCCCGCACTTAACATGCAGCAGCAGGCGGCCCTCGGGGGCAAGGGGACAACAGCCGGGACCGCTCGCCAAGCGCGGAATGTCATCGGCTCCTGGAGGAACAGCGTGGTGCTCACGCAGACGGGCAGCGGCGGGGGGAGGCGAGGCGGCCGCTGAAAGCCTTCCCGCACGAATCTCGAGAAGGATCTTGGAGATAAATCACGGAGCGGGTTAGCGCCCGGGTTTAGGAAAACACGCATCCTCCTCCCCCGGCCTCGCACCTCGGCAGCCGCTCGGGGGCCCTGGGGGCTCCGGTGCAGAGCTGGCAGGGGGTGGGGGGTGCCGGGTGCCGGGGGCAGGGAGGACGGTGTCCCCTGTTCCCGGAGGAGCCGCCCTCTTCTTAGGTGCTCCCAGCAGGGCAGGGAGGCGATGGATCAACCCCGAAGAAAGATGAGTGTTTTCCTCCCGGGCCCCCCCCCCCCCCGCTCCACCCCGGCCCCCCGTGGCCCATTGCACAGTCTGCCTCCTGTGCGCCTGTGAAAAGGGGAGCACGTCGGAGCGGGGGAGAGTATTGGGAGGCCTGGGTCTGGGCTCGGTGCGGGGGGGGCGGTGCTAACGCAGCAGGCTGCCCGCTGTCCTTGGAGAGAGAGGCCCCACCTGCAGGATGGCGTCTGTGAACTTGGGTGTCGAGAGGGTTCCCACCACCCGAGCCGATAAAAGTGTCCCCCGGGGCCCGAGCTCTGCGTGCTCTGTGCTGACACCCGCCTTCCTCCCGGGAGTCTGAAGTTTCGGGAAGTCCCAGGCAGAAGGGGCCCACGTGGCCAGCCCCCAGTAAACACCCGGGGTGCCGAGTCTCAGTGGGCTTCCCCGGGGGACGTTCCGCGTGCTGTCGTAACCAGAGGTGACTGCCCCAGGAGGGGACCCTGGGAGCCCGCAGCCGTCTCTCTCCGGACTCCTCCACCCCTGCATCGCGGCCTTCCCTGCAGCAAATCCCAAGCAGGACTCTAGGCCCAGGCCCGTGAGCCATCCTAGGGAGCCACCCCACCCGGGGGTGGTCTTAGGGACCCTTTCTCTGGACCCCACGCCCCCGGCTAGACCTACGGGTGGGGAAGATGGCTGGGGTTTCGCCCAAAGTCCAAGACCTACCCCCAAAACCTAGCTTCCACCACTCTCTGTAGCTCAGGGAGCAGCCTGAGCGCTGGAGAGACCAGAACATTCTATATGATGAGCGAGAGGGCAATTCCCCAGAACTTGGTGGGGGGGGGGGCGAGGGAGCCCAGGGCTGATTCCGGGCCCCCTCCCACACGACAGGAAGTCCCTAGGGAGCAGACCCAGAGCTCCAAACTCAAGGTCGGGAACCCCAAAGCCAGCCCTCCAGAACCCGCAGCGTGGACTGTGGCCCACCTGCTGCTGGGTTCCCTGGGGACGCCCCACTCGGCCACCATTTTCCAGGCACCAGGATGCGGGGGTGACAACCGGCTGGGCGCTCGGACACGTTCACGGCCAAGTCCGGGACCGGGTCCACCAAGCGCCACCTGACACTCTGGGGGAAACACCAAGAAGCAGAATCTGGGGGGGCGGGGGGGGCGGGGGGGAGCACGGGGTCTGGGCGAGGTGCCAGCCCCTGAAGATTCGGGGGTGGGTTTGGAAGGCCATGGGGCCTCCGCGGTTCCAGACAGAGCATCCAGACAACCCTCGTTCGGCCGTTTCCACAAGGACGAGCCTGACTGGCTCCTCCCAGAGGGTGGGCAGAGAGCCTGGCGGAGTCAATGTGGCGGCCAGGCGGGTGCGGGAGGCTGGAGCCACCGGGTGACGGAGCCACCGGGAGAGACTCCCCCAGTAGGCAACCTCCTCGCCGACCACAGCAGCGGCCCCTCCCGCGTGCGCCTGGCGGCAGCGGGACACCCTAACCACAGGGCCACACACCCAGAAAGACCTGCACCCACCTCCCCACCCCCCACCTTCCGCAGGGCGCGCTGGAGGGTTCAGACGGGTGCACCCAACGAACGAACGGGGAAGGAGCAGGAAGTGGCACCAAGGGCTGGGACTTTCGGAGTCTCTGGGAAGTCGCCTCCTCTGATCGGACCATTCGCACGAGCAGGGCAGGGAAGGAGGAGGCTGCGCGGTCACCACGGCGGCCCCAGAGCCCATCGCGGTGTCTGCCGCACAAGATGGGCTCACGAAACACGTGTGGACTGCAGAACTGAGCGCCTGCCGGCTACAGGGGCCAGCCCCGCACTCTCGTGTCGAGGCGAGGACAGTGAGCATGCACGAAGCCAGGTCCAGGGCCACTCAGAGAGGTCGTGGCAGACCGGACGGCAATCTGGGCCTGACTCCCGGGCCACTGTCTGGTGCCTTCTCCACGGGTCCCGGGGAGACATGGAGAACAGCAAGGCTGGACACAGGGGAGAAGCTAGGACCTTGGAAAGATGAGTGCCCTCGGCCCGACAGCCAAGCTCCCACGGGCCCCCTCGACCTGCCTCGCAGCATGACATGGATCTTCTAGAAAGATCTTTGAGGCTGACAAGGAAAGGGCTCCCCGAGGTCACCCTGCCTCGCTGGTTCCAGCTACCGGAAGTAGTCGACGCACCCAGGACTGCCTTCCCCATCACGTCACAGGAGAGGGGCGACCTGGGGCTGTGACACAAACGGCCGCGGTCCCAGGCGGCAGATTCAGCGGATGAGCCTACGGGACCTACTGCCGGACTTGGATTTCAGGCAAATTACGGATTATCCAGATCATTCCTCGGTATAAGTGTGTCCCAAGCAATACTTGACTGTGAAGTTCAAATACACAGCACATAACTTTTAGTATAAGTATACCCCAAAGGTCGCACGGGCTGCATTCTGTGAAAAACTTGTTTGTTGTTTATTTGAAATGAAAATTTAACCGAGCATCCTGTGTCTTACCTGGCAACCCCAACCGAGGTCGAGGCGGCTCTAACGGCGTGCCGCCTGCTGCCAGCCGCTGTCCCCAGAGGCTCCCGCCAAACAGCAGCCCCCCCCGCCCCCACCCCCGAGCGCAGGGCCTCACACAGTCGCCATCCCTGGTCATTCTCTCGGCCTCGGCACCAGAAGCCTATCAGTCATGGCTGCAGGATTCTACGGGGACGCAGGCTGAGGAGGGAAGGCCACTTAAAGGGGCAGGGCCTTCGGGACGCCCCGCGGTCCAGCCCCGGAGAGCGCGGGAGGGCAGAGAGGGGAGCAGGGCCCGGTGCCTCCAGCCCCTGCTCCGCTCCGACCTCGGGAACCAGGAAGGCCACGGTGACTCGGCAGAGTCGGGAGCAGGTAATCGCTTCTAATCACCGTCACCGCGGCCGCCACGCTCCCCGGCAAATTAGAGCGTGTCCTTCATTCCCGCTGACACCCCGGATGGCGCCGCGACAGGCATCAAACAAATTACGAATCCCAGGGAAGGGCGCCTCGCGGTAATTGGCTGGTAAAACATTTTTGCAGAAGTACAACCCGATTCGAAGGGACGGCTCCTCCAGAGCGGGTGAGCCGTTAGTGCTGCTGTCGGGGGGGGGGTGCGGAGCCAGGTGCTGGGGCCCGGGGCTGGGGCCGGGGATGCAGAAGCCTCCTGTCCCGCCAAGGACGACGACGCGTGGAGATACCGGAACGCCCCCAGTCCGCACACCTGGTGCTTTGCTCTTGGCTTCACCCCGGGCTCCCCGTGACTTCCCCCCATCCTGCACTGCTCACCACACCCCTGCAGCCCTGGGATCCTGATCTCAGCCCATCCGTCCAGTCCGCACACCCTGGGGGGGCTGGAGCTGAGGTCGGAACCCACCCCCGCGGCGTGGAGACCAGGCTCCTTCCTCAACGCCCAACCTGCCCACGGGTGAGGCCACCAGCATGGCGGCCCCTGGGTCCAGGGGTCCAAGTCCGTCTCCCCGCAGCCGCCCGCCGAGGCGGAGGAAGGGAACATCGGCCGCTAACCCTCTCGGACAAATTCTTAGGCTTTTAGCTTCAAAGACCAAGAAATCAAAGTGTGGCTTCCTCTCGTTGTGATTCCCTTTGCTGACGTCCAACGGGGCGAGGCGGTCACGCGAGGACTTCTCACCCAGAACCTCCGCCTGCTGCTTCACGGGAAGGATGCGCCGGGCCCGGGGCTCGACCTGCCACCACGGGCGGGGCTCGCCCACAGACCGCTCGGGCCGGGCCGCGGCTCCTGGACGGCCCTGCTGACGGCCCAGTCTGTCCGGATCCCACGCTCGGAGTCAGAAGCTGCGACCAAGAAAGTCACTAAGGACACCCCGCAGGGGGGACAGCAGCCTGGGGCCCCCTCACATTCGGAGGAGGGCACGGAGGTCAGGAAGATTCTAAACGAAAAACCGAAGCCCGCCAGGGGAACGCTCCGGAGAGAGGCAGGAAGAGAAGGGCTGGTCTGTGCCGGTCGCCGGGGGTGGCTCATTACGGGCGGAGGGCTCCAATTAGGGACGTCCGGGTGGGGGGTGCTCCGGGCACCTGGTGGCCACAGCCCGCCCCCCCCCACTCCCCTGTCACCAGCCTCCGTGGCCTGAAGCAGCCTGGAAACTACCAGGGCGTCCATGCGGGGCCCCCGAGGTGCGGAAGAGTGGGGTCCCCTTAACTGACCACAGCAGGTGGGACATGTTAGAGGTCAGAGCGGGGAGGAGGCAAGGCGGGACTTGAGGCCAAGAGACACTCCGGGAAGCACAAGAAGGGGCCGCCAAAGTGGAGAGGGTGACAGGAAGAACCCCGCGGAGGGAGGAAGGGCATCGTGTCCCGGCCCTGCGGTGAGCCCAACACCGATACGGCCCCGCGCGACGCTCCGAGAACCGGGCGCTGCTGTGGCTGGTGCCTGCCTGCCACACGCGGCCACGCGGCCAGGACGGACTGGGGTGGGGAGGGGGGGACTCAGCAGCAACCCGGGGAGGCTGTGCACCCAAGGCAGGGGAGAGGAGAGCAGCGAGCCGGCCTCCAGCGGGGGAGGAGCCGAATTCGAACGCAGACCCCACGCCGGGACGGCATGGCTGACACTCGGGATCCCACGCTCCCTCACATGAACACGACGACACGCGCTCTTCCCGGAGACTGTTCCAGGCCCGGCTCCCGCCACCCCCGCCCTCTGTGTGTGCGTGCACGCACTCACGCCCACCCCCGTGCACACGCAGTCCCCCTCACTCCCAAGAGCGACCAAGTTGTTCTGTGCCAACATTGCCGCTCGGTGCCCAGTAGAAGGGACACTGACCTGACGCCTCTCCAAGCCCAGCCGTCTGCCGACGCAAGGGCCTGAGAAACCTAAGAGCCACACAGGCCACAGATTTAATCTTTTTTCTTTTTAACGTGTATTTATTATTTTGAGAGAGAGAGAGAGAGACAGAGTGTGAGTGGGGGAGGGGCAGAGAGGGAGACACAGAATCCGAAGCAGGCTCCGGGCTCTGAGCCGTCAGTCAGCACAGAGCCCGACGCGGGGCTCGAACCCACAGCCCGTGAGATCATGACCTGAGCCGAGGTCGGACCCTCGACCGACTGAGCCCCCGGGCGCCCCTAGACCTACATTTTCGAACAGGACAGACTCCGTCTGGATGCAGCAAAGAACAGCACGAGGGGCACCCGAAGCCTTCGGTGGCGCCCAGGGGTCCCCTCGCGAAGCCCCCCTCCACCACCACAGCCTCTTCTAATTAAGTCCGGATTTTTCCTCGAGCACCAGCTTCCAAAATGGATCAAATCCTTGTTTACTCTTTGGAGCGCGTCTGGCTCATTGAAAGTCGTATTCCAGGCATTTCACTCCGTCTCTGCAAACACAGCCTCCGTGCTCCCACCGCGCGTTAGAACGACCCCCGGCACCCTGTCGCCAGCGCCCCCGAAAAAGCCTCGCTTCTGAAAGAAAACGCACGTCCCGTCTCAGACGACGGACAGCCCACCATGCCCTCGGCCCGCAGTCCACCGGCGTCTTTAAAACTTCGCAACATCCCGACGCTCAGTTCGTTTCCTCGATCGGTCTCTGATTTACAAGTAAAAGAGACCAAAAATGTAAGAAAATCACATTGCGGATGGATCGCGGCACAAATCGGGGAAAATGCGGTTCTACGAGACATTCGCAGGGCGGCGCGGAAAGGAGTAAGAGGACAGAGTCCCCTCCCTGGGACCCAGCGCCCTCCGGGTGCCAAGGCGCTGGCTCACATGAACTCCCGCCACACCCCCGAGCCGGGCATTCTTATTCCCACTTTACAGACGGGACACCAGAGGCTCGGAGAGAGCGAGACCCAGGACCGAACTCTCCGGGACACGGAGCCGTGCCTGCTCTCCTCACGGCCACCGAGCACCACGCGTGGCATAGGGAAGGCGCTCCACAGGATGGCGGAACAAATCAATGAAAACGTGAACGAGAGAATGATCCGCTGTCAGAGTCAGACGCGGGGGGTTCCCGCCAGCCGCCCCCGTGCTGCGACCCTGTGGAGACACACGCGGGTGGGGTCCTCTCTGAGGGCACCTGCGGTCGCGGAGGGTCAAGAGGTGACCCCTTCCAGGGCGGCTCAGTCGGTGGAGCGCCCGACTCTTCGTTTCGGCTCAGGCCACGCTCTCACGGTTCCTGAGTTCGAGCCCCGTGTGGGGCTCTGCACTGACGGTGTGGAGCCTGGTTGGGATTCTCTCTCTCCTCCCCCACTCCGCTCCTCCTCTGCTCGCTCTCTCTCAAAATAAATAAATAAAATTTTAAAGCATTAAAAAAAAAGAGGTGTCCCTTCCTGCAGGAGAGCTCTGCACGCGTGGCTGGAAAGCCAGCGGAAGGACGGGGACTTTCTCCAACAATGGGATAAAAATTGTTCTAAGCAGGAGCCCCTCCGGGCGTCGGGCTTTCGCCGGGCCTTCTGAAAAGCCCATCTATTTTTATTGCCATCAATTTCGTTCACGTTGGATTTCCTGCCAAAGAAAATGAAAGCCGCCCGCGCATTACCTGCTGCTGGTCAGAAACTTCACGTTCCGTTTCCGATCGCGGCTGGACTCCACGCCCCGACTCCTCCCACGCCTGCACCAGTGACTAAAAATAGCCACCACGACCAAGCGGACAGCCGCTGGCGTGGTCAGGACGGCAGAAGCAGAGCCCAGCCCGCTCGCCCTGGGCGTGGGGCCTCCGTCTAGAAAACACCGCTGCCTCTCACTCCGGGGAAACAGCTGAGGACGTGGGCTCCAATGCCCCCTCACCCACTTCTGCCCCTCCACCCCCACCTCCCGGCCTCTTCTCCTACCAACAGACTGACATGCTCCTGTCTCAGGGCCTTTGCACTTGCTTCCTGCCTCAGTTGCTCGGCCCCAGATGCTCACGTGGCTCCGGCCCTTGATTCGCTCACAGAACTTCTCAAAGGTCACCTCTGTTCTCTGGCCGCTGCCCTAAAGTGTCCACCACCCCCATCTCCAGACATTTCTTCCTCCGCCACCCATTCACGTCCCCAAAGCACACCGTCCCACGGGTGAACGGGTCTGAACGTGCGCAGGTCTGTTTGCTCCTCTGTGTGCGTACGGCCAGCCTCTCCTCCACTGGGACATCGGGGAAGAAGGGGTCCCACCCGTTCTGTCCCCTGCTTTACGGCTGTAGCACCTAGGACAGCGCCCGCACGCGAGAACGCCCGGGAAACACTTGGGAAAGCGTGCACGCTCCTTCAGGGCTTGGCGATCGCAGGGGGGCTCACGCTGGGCTGCAAGTCAACCCTGGCACGGCCACACGGGGCACAGGGCCCTTCCTCCCGCGAGAAACCGCCCTGGGGACCCAGACGGGGGCAGCTCTCGCCTTGACAGCAAATCCAGGGGTCTCCGCCCGCCGAGGGCGCACGACGGCCCCGACGGCCCCCAAGGGGCACAGCTCTCCCTGCGCCCGACCAGGACCGGGCCTCTCGACAGCCGCTCGAGCAGCCAGAATGGACCCTGGTGGTCTGGGGGCCCACCCAAGGGCTCGTCACCACCCTCCTGGGAAGCTGGGCCCTCTGAGGCCTGGCTACCCAAGCGTGTCCTCTACTCCTCCCTGTGAGGGGCTCCCGTCCACCCCACCCTGGGTTCACAGCTCCAGAGTCTTCTCTGGGCCCATCCCTCCAGCTCTCCGGGCCGACTCTCCCTGTTCCGGAACATTCCAGACCTTCACCACGCCATTCCTACTGCCCAGGGTGCATCACCTCCTGCGGGTGCTGGGGGGGGGGGTCTCCCCTCACCTCCCGGGGCTGGGGCCACACCTATCTGGGGCCTGTCCATCTCCACCAGGGAGCGGTAGTCAAGAGCAAGTCTGACACCAGACTCCCGCGTTCGAATCCCAGCCCTGCCGCTCCCCGGATGTGGAGACTCGGGCCAGATCTGCCCTCCCGGGTCCTCAGTTTCCCCAGGTGTACACGGCTGGCCGCAACGGCAGTGCCGATCTCACGGGGTGGTCGTGCGGAGGAACCCAGCCGGCTGAGCAGCGGCAGCTCCCCCGTGGTGCTTACCGCCACAGCCGCCCCCACCACTCTGCCCCGGCGGCCCCTGCCACGGCCGTGCAGCTGTGTCCCCGTAGGACCCAAGGCTCCCCAGGCGCAGAGCTGTTGACAGCCTTGCCCATCCTGCCCCTGACGCCCAGTGCCCGGCCCCCCACTGGTGCTGACAGTCCCCCATTAAGTGGGATTGAGCTGGGTCCCTGCCCACAGATGGGGGGGCTCCGGACGGGGGCCCGCAGCGGCCGCCCGGCAGGACAAAGGTCGGGCCGGCCTCCGCAGCATGGGGCCTCCCACGCAGTGGCAGCAGCTGGCGCGGGCGGCCCCCCGCCCCCATTGTGTGGAGCCCCGCTGCCGAGGGCTCAGATTGAAATGTCGGCGCGGAGCGGAGTCTAAAGGTCGCGGACCACGAGGCTTGGCAGGGAAGCAAATTAAGAGCTCGGGACCAGACCCCCGGGGGGCTGTAGAGATGATGAAAAGAATAAATCCGCCATCCGGGCTGCCGTGGGGAGTGACATAATGAGGCCGGCGCAGCACGCCCGGCTCGCTAGCTCGTGCTCTCAGGTGCCCGGGCGCCAGGCCGCGGGGCCCCAGGGGCCCGGACGGCACCCGCGGAGAAGCTCGCCCGCGACCGGGCAGCGAGCCGGCTCAGACCTCGGCAGCCTCCACAGGCAGAAGCCGGAGCATCGCGGGGCACCCAGCTTCCTCTCCGCCGCCAGAGCCCGCCCGCGGGTTCCCCAGCGTCCTGCAGCCTCCGCCGTGACACCCCTCTCCACGCTGTGCTCCAGGGCGAAGAGGCGAAGTGTCCTGCCACCCCCACCTCCGAAGGCTGCCTGAATTACTGCTTCCCGAATCTAAGAGGCCTGCCAATCTCCGGGGCCTTGTTGGGGCGGGTCTGGAAGGGCCAAATATCCGACTGGCTGACAATGCTGGCTCCTGCAGACCCCCAGTGAATTGTGGGGCTGCACAAAACCAGACCCCAGTGCCTCAGCTGCCCGCGATCCAGCCCAAGCGCCTGGAAGAGCCCTGCATGCCACACTCCACCTGCCAGTCCTCTCCCCAGCCCCAGCGCACCTCACGCAGCTCCCCAGCGATGCCCGTGCTGCGCTCTGAGCCGGCAGCACCTTCTCTGCTGACCACCCAAACTACGGGAGTCACGCTCGCTCTGAAGGTGGAAAGGCCACCTCCACTGTGAAGCCTTCGGGGATTCTCTCCCGCCAGAAGGAATGAAGCTCTCCCGCTTCTGTGTCCCCACCAGATGATGGCTGGCCACTCTGGCAGGACCATTCACTCTCTGCATTGTCACTTTGGGCCTTTCTCCTTCACCTGGCTGTCCTGCTCTCCTGCTTATCTCCAGTGCACCATCCAGTATGGGGGTTCCGTTAACGTTTCCTGAGCGAGCGAATGGAGGAGTGGGTGGGCGTATGAATGAAGGAACGTGACAACAGATGGACAGACAGGAGAATAGATGGATGCACGCATGCGTGGATGGATAGATGGACGGATGAATGACAGAGGGATGGAGAGATGGGTAGATAAACAGGTGGATGATGGATGGACAGAAGGACAAATGGTTAGATGGACAGATATTGGATAAGTGGATGAATAGATGTTGAATAAAGGATGGGTGGATGATGGATGGATGGATGGAAGGCAGGATGGTGGATGTACAGATGGGTGGTGGATGGATGGACAGATGGATGGTGGATGGATGGATGGATGGGGGATGGATGGATAGATGGACAGATGGATGGACGGGTCGGTGGATGGGTGGATGGATGGATGGATGGAGAGATGGTTGGATGGATGGGTGGATGGATGGGTGGATGGATGGATGGACGGACGGGTGGATGGGTGGATGGATGGATGGATGGATGGATGGATAGATGGGTGGATAGATAGCAGATGGATGGATGGGTGGTGGACGGATGGATGGATGGATGATGGATGGATGTTGGACAGATGGAGAGAGGGAGGGAGGGTGGGTAGGCGGGTGGATAGAGGGACAGCGGGAATGAAGCAGCTGTCTATTTCCTTCCTCCATGAGCACGATGACACTGCCTCTGCCCTAAGCCATCACACACTTGACCATGAGAACACCATATAAACACAATGCTCACAGCCTTGGCAGAAGCTCTTAGTACACTTCTCAGCCCTTGAGTGACCAGTAGGCTTGGTTTGGATTCTGACACGAGGGACTCTGAGCACGTTATCAGAAAGGAACTTACAGACGTCAATGCCGGGAGGTGGGGACCCCCCTCACCAGGGACCTTCTCTGGGAAGAAAGGCCAATGCTTTTTGCTTTTCGTTTTTTAGAGAGAGATAGAGAACAGGGGAGAAGGGGAGAAGGAAAGAGAAAGGGAGAATCCCAAACAGGCCCCATACTCGGCGCAGAGCCCGACACGGGGCTGGATCCCATGACCCTGGGAACACGATCTGAGCTGAAATCAGGAGTCGACAGATGCTCAACCGACTGAGCCACCAGGCGCCCCAGAAAGACCAAGCCTAACAAGATGGTGGCTCTCTTTCTAGAAAGGCTCTAGACCACTTGGGTAAGAGAGCGGATGCCTTGAGGTCCTGCTGGTTCTGAGACGGGGGCTAGGGGGAGGTGGGGCGGCTGAGGTCAGTAAACTTCCAGGTTTGGGGGGGGGGGCCCTGTCCACTGGATGGAAGGATTTGGCTGTGTGAGAATAAGGAGGAAAGTACATTCTGGAGAGAGAACGCGGTGCAAGAAGAAGATAGGGCCGTCCCGGGAGGGGAGGGTCCCAGCAGGACAAAACACCCCCGACGCCCCGAAAGCAGAAGTGGTGTCCCACAGTCCCTCAGGACACCCGAGTGGGGTTCCTGCCTGTCTTCGGACCAAACTCCCCCAGGAGAGTCTGAGAGACACCAAAGTTTGGGAGTAACTCGTCAAGGACATATCCGTTCGGCAACTCAGAAAAAACCACAAAGGGGGTACCATATGCCCATAGGGGCCTGGAGACATCTGGTCAACCCCAGGGGTACGCCCCGCTCTGCAGCATCAAACAGAAGTCAGCGGAATCGGCCGTGTCACTGGGCACCCCCATCCAGCTGACGCACTTGCCCGCATAAGTAATTATGATTTATTGAAGAGCATTCTGCTTATTAAAGCCTTCTTCTCTCTCTCTCTCTTTGTCTCTCCCTCTGACAAATCATTGGGGCATTACTCTGTTTTGAAAAATCATTCCTTTTTAAAAAAAAAAAAAACTGTGTGGGTGCTGCTTAATTAATCATTTACTTTCTGTAGCAACTTGGAAACATAAAAGAAATTAAATGTGCAGTGTGCTGAAACGGTTTGTCGGAAATTTCACGCCAACCCACCCCCTAAATCACTTCCCACGGCATCCGAACGTGCACTTGGGAAGGCGCCCGAACACAGAGCAGCATCCGGGCTCCGAGGAGGCCACGGAGCACACAGCTCAAGTGTCTGCACAGGGGTGCCCCGGGCTGGGGGGGGAGGGGGGGCCTCGGCCGGCCCCTCTCCTCCCGAGCGGACAGCAGCCCGCCCCTGGCCAGAATCGCTCCCTTCCAGTCCCTTCCTGGGAAGGGCTGGGCTCAGAAAGGGCTTTTTGGAGGCTGCGTCGCGTGGCCCGTGGCCCACTCCGGAATGGTGGGCGGGCGGCTTGCACAAAGTCTTAATGGCCGGAACACAACACTGAGAAAGATTTCCAGAAAATCAATTCTAAGGGACACCGGAGTCTCGGCCAGCCGGGGACGTGCCTCCCACGTGCACCAGGAGGCCCCGGGCGGTGCTTCCCGGCCTCGAACACGGGCAGACGCATTCCGTATCAGAAATTACTGTTCGCACGACTCAAGGGTTCCCTGCTCAGCCTTTACCATCGAGTCCCCGCTGGCTTCGGCGATTTGGAAACACACGCGGAGTCTGGGATCCGCCTAAATACGGAAAAGGTATCAAATCATCTCTAAACTCCCCGATCTCCTATTTCCATCCCACGCGCCGAGCAGCCACACCGAGGAGAGGATACGCCGTATGTTTAACGAGGGACGGCATTTGAAAAGCCTTCGATCTCGTGAGAGAGGAATCCTTTCGGCGGGCTGAAGCCGATCTCTATAATTAATATCCCTGCAAAGTTGAACCCAAGGGAAAAAAAAAAGTTTTCAGGCTAAAAACCCTCGTGCGATTTCCAGGTAATTAACAGTGTGGTCTCCACCACGGTCAAAACGGGCGTCCACCCGAAACTAATTTCCTTTCTGGCTACCGCGGCCGTTCTCGGAGGGAGGGAGGAGGAGAAAGCCATTAGAATCCATTTACGGAGGGCAGATAGGAGGGGCAGGGCCGAACGGGAGGTGAAGGCGCCAGGCACCGTTAGGAACGTGGGGTCTCCCGGTTCGGATCGCCTGAATCGTTTCATCCGACCCCCTGCTTCGGCCGAGTTGTACGGCTCACAAACCCGCAGAGATGACCTTGGGCTTCTGGGGGGCCGTCCTGACTCCCGGCTTCCGGGGGACCCTCCTGGGGGCCCGGGGGGCTCAGCCATGCCCGCCATTCACATACGTGCAGGTGGGGAAGCCAGGCCTCAGGGAGAGCGAGAGAGAGATCACAGCCGGCCCGACAGCACTCAGCCACCCAGCGCGACAGGCAGGCCGGGGACCCTGTTCGCCACGCCCCCAGCTCAGCTTAGCGGTCCCCTCTGCAGGGCCCGCGGCCCTCCCCGAATCCCTCAAGCCTCGTCATCGTGACCGCTGAAAGGCCTGGCCCCTCGCGCCCCCCGGGAGCCCTGCCTGTGTCCTCCGGGCTCCTGTAGACAGAAGCTTCCCCCCAACCACCCTCCCTCGTGGCTTCTTCCCTTGCCCTGGTTGTTGGGTGTTTCTCTTTCCTGCTCATTTATGCACCCGCACACGACTCAATAATAAGTCACCCGTGAGCGGAAGCCACAGGCCCTGGGCAATTTGGTCCTGGGTGGGCAGGGCTCCCCTCCCCACCGCACCCCACCCCGGGGAGCCGCCTCCCACTTGCGCCTGCTCGGTCGACATTTACGGATGGGATATCGTTCGAAGTCGGCCAAACTTTGCCTCCACGTGGATTAAAAACTTTCGTCTTAAGTCAAAGCACGCAGACTCGGCCACAAGGGATGCCCCCAAACAGGTCTACACACAGCAGGATGGGCCAAGAGGGCCAGCAGCAGGCGACCTGGTTCGATGCGCTTTAAAAATAGCTTTCTGGGGCGCCTGGGGGGCTCAGTCGGTTGAGCGGCCGACTTCAGCTCAGGTCATGATCTCACAGTCTGTGAGTTCGAGCCCCGCGTCGGGCTCTGTGCTGACAGCTCAGAGCCTGGAGCCTGCTTCGGATTCTGTGTCTCCCTCTGTCTCTGCCCCTCCCCTGCTTGAGCTCTGTCTCTCTCTCTCGAAAATAAACATTTAAAAAAATTTTTTTTTAAATAGCTTTCTTCTCATTTATGCAACCCAAACATAGCCACCTCCATTCGCCCGTCCGGTCCACAGACGTTGGCTGACACTCGCTCTACCCGAGGGCCACGGCGTGAGCAAGGCGGCAGGTCTTCTAGCCCCAGGGCGGGTGTCCCGGGAAGACAGTGCACGTCTCGGTGGGGCCGAGGCAGGGGAGGCCCGTGGCCAGGAGGCCGCGCTGGAAGGTTCCAGGCCCGGTAGAGATGGTTCCAGGTGCACAGGCCAGAGACCGATGGGGAGAGGGGGATCTGCGAACAGTCGGGCAGGGCTGCCGCATAAGGGCCAGGGGAGGCCGGCGGGAGAGGAGGGCAGTGACGGCTGACGCCAGCCCGGAAAGAGGCCCCTCAACCCAGAAGCTGGGCCCGTGTTGACAGACGGCGCTGAGAACCCGGACTTGGGAGGTTTTCCTGGTGATCGGGTGGCCCCGTGTAACTGCAGGTCCGACGAGAGGGAGGCGGAGGGAGGTGTGACCCGGAGGGCCCTGGGACGGAAGGAGAGCTCGGTGGGGGGCGGGGCAGGGGGGAGAGGGCAGCCACACGCCAAGGAACACCAGGCATAGAGTCATAGAGACATGACCACAGACCAGGGGCCACAGGAGACGAGGAAGGGGCCACCAGCCAAGAAACGTGGGCGCCTCCAGAAGCTGAGAAACACAAGGTATCAGACCCCCCCCCCCACCCCGGAGCCTCCAGAAGGAACCAGTCCTGCTGCCGCCCTGCCTGCAGCCTTGACCTCGGACTCGTGGCCCCCAGGACCATAAGAAATATATCTGTGTTCTCAGCCACCAGGTGTGTGGCTCTCCTGTCACAGCGGCCACAAGAGCTTATACAGGGAGACGTGGCCTTGAGCCAAGGGCCCCAGCCACAGACCCCAGCCCCCTGCCCCTCCCCCACCACAGCCAGCCACCAGACAGACCCGTCCTGGGCCGGGGGCTTTCCCCTGCGTGGCCGAAGCCCCCCTCACGCCTGCTTTCCCGCACCTGCCATGAAATGGAGGCAAAGCCGGGCCCCTTAGCAGGACCCGGCCCCACCCCCGCTCTCGGAGCAGAACAGACTCTCGGCCCAGAAACCCAACCGGCAAAGACAGGCCTCCCCACGTCCATCGGACGCCCCGCCCCGCCCCACCTCCTCACTGCAGCCCCAGCGTGGTGCTGACCTCAGCCACTCTCCGCAGCGACCAGACACCCTGGAATGTGCTGTCTCAGCAAGGGATGAGCCTCCCATCGCTGGAGGCATCCCAGGCACCTGGAAATGCTGAGACCCTGTGAGTCTATCCTGGCACTCCTCCGCGGCGAGATCCCGCTCCCAGGAGGTGCCTGCGTGAATGAATGAATGCCCGCGTGAATGAATGAATCCACACGAGAGCCTTCCCACCCGACAGCTGTCTTCCTGGCAGCGGAGCCGCGAGCGGGGCCGGCTTCCTCCTCGGAAGAGCAGAGGAGACATCTGTGACTCACCTTCTCCCGCGGCTGCTGTCAGACTCCCGAGCCAGAGGCCTGAAAACAAAGACGGGCGGCCAACGCCCAGGCGGCCCCGCCTCGCTCCCTGTGCCGAGCTTCCCGGCTCGGGCGGGAGTGCGAAATAAGGGCCCCGGAAGCCCATGCCCGGCCACCCCGACTCCTGAGACCGCAGCCAGGCCTGGCTCGGGCGTCTGAGAGCCTTTCCCAGGGGCAGGCCCCAGGCTCTCGGGGTCTCCGTCCTTCTGGAAAGGGTACGGGTCTGAGAGTAGGGAGACCCCACTCTGCCACTTCCAGCTTCGGACTCTGTGCCAACGGCTCGAGCTCCCCAGGCCTCGGTTTGCCCATCTGTAAAACGGGGCCACCGGGCTCTAAGGTTCCTCCCAACACCTGCGTTAGGTGATTGAACGCAGTGGCTCTTGGCTTGTCTAGGGTGAGCCTTTGGTGGCACACCCAAAGGCCCTGAAGGACGAGACCGCCCGCCTCCAGGCCAGGCGTGCCACTCGGACACTATTTCCCGGACTGCGTTCGGTCCGCTTCACCATCGGGTGCGGCCGCCTCCAGCCCTGCTCAGGCCGGCCTGTGGCCCGCGTCCAGGGCTCCGCGGCCCCTGCCGGGTGGGGCCACCTCAACCCGTCTCCTCGAAGCTCCGGCCACCTGCCTTGCCCCAGTGACTTTGCGGGGCACAATGGCCACTGTGCTCAATGACGCATCCCAGGCCACGGGTCAGATGCGGGGGCGGGGGGGGGGGCTCTCCTCCTCACGAGCTCTGTGGAGGCGGACGCGGCCCCAGGCAGGGCCCAGCGGCCCTGGGCGGCCAGGTTTGGGGCCTCAACAGCCAGTAAACCGTAAAGAGCGAGGTGAGGGAGGCTGTCGTAGCCGAAACCATGTGAACGGAGACGGCTGGGCCACCTTTTCCGGTGGACGTCACACTGCCCAGAACGGTCCTCTCTAAGGAGTCCAGGGCCTTGGGGGAGGGGGAGACCTCATTCGGCGATGCTGGGCCTTCTCCCAAGGTGGGCGGGGGGGCTCTGCCGACAAAGCCAGTCGAGACCCAAGGTTGCAGCTCGGCCCCTTCTCGAGTCCCACCCAGCACGGCTCCCCCGAGTCTCAGGCGGTGCGGGTCGAGGCTTGGGCACAGGGTCTGGGCCTGGCACTCAGCGCTTCGGCCCTCTGGCCGGGGTGATGGGTGCAGGGCGGGCACGGGGGTTCTGGACTTCCGCCGGGAGGCGCCGGCGGCCTCGGTCTCCCACGGAGCCACGGCCTGAGTGGGCTGTCGGAGAAGGAGGCGACCACGCGGGGAAGCAGAGCTCAGAGACAGAGCCAGAGACTGGGGGGAGGGGGGGTGGACTGCGCCTGGCGCCGGCGTTAGGGCCCCTGGAGCCACGAGTCGGCACCCCGGGCTTCCTGCGGCCGTGAGCCTACACGGTCTATTTTCTCACTTAAGTTTCTCGGAGTCAGGTTACTAGGACTTGGAATCAAGAGTCCTGCTTAACACGCCCCCTTGCGTGCCCAGCATTACGGCAGCGGCGGGAGAGGCAGGAAGCACCAACACGAACCCTCACGACCCTTAAAGCCAAGCAGCGAGGTCTGACCGGTCGCGGCCAGAGCAGTCAGGCGGGACCACGTGGCGTGGACGGCCCGTCCCAGGAGGGGACGGGAAGAGAGGCAGCCCCAGACGGCCAAGGGTGGGAGGTGGAGACCTGACGGCGGTCACCCCTGCACCCTGCCCCCCTCTGCCTTGGACCGCCCCCTCGGAGGTACGGGGGAGGGGGGAGCAGGACCTCCAGGCGGCGAAGCCACGGAGATGGGGGCCACCGCACACAGATGGCTGGTACGTTCTTGACGGAATGACGCGGAAAGGGTCTCCCTTCACTCTCCACTTGCACCACGAAAACGACAGGGCCACTACGCCGTCTTCCAGGTGGAAGAACAAAAGGGATTCAGGATCAGCCAACAGAGTCTTAGCCACTCACCTCGCCCCCCACCCCACGCCGTCGCACTTCCTCCTTAATGCCCGGCCAGTGGGACGCGTGAGCACGCGGAGTTCCAGGACGGCGACCCACAGATCCACGCCTGTCATCGGCCGCCACACCCGACTGGGGAAATGACGGGCCTGGCAGCACCTGCGGGCTTCTAGGCTCTTCCTGCCCTTCCCGAACCACCAGGACGCCCTCCGCCCTCCGCCCTCCTCGCCTCTCCCCACTGCCACCTCTGGGAAGCTCTCCAAACTTTCTCCTCGGGGGGGACTCGGGGGAAAGGCCTGCTCCGCGCAGGAGGGGGCAAACCCAGAATGTACTGACTTGAGAAAAAAACCACAGACACGAGAAGTTTCCGCACAGGTGGGTCTGCGGCCCTGACTCAGCCCTCCTATGAACTCCCGGGCCTCTGAGCGGAGACAGGAGCTCCCGGAAGAGTCCTGCGGGCGCCGAGGTGTTGGCGGCGAGCTGACCACCCCCCACACCCCCCCCAGTGCCCCATAATGCCGATGTGGGCAGCAGGCGGCGGGTCCTAGGGCCCCCTTCCTGGAACAGATGGCCGCTGGGTGCCGGGCTGGGTGACCAGCGTTTGCCCCAAGTGTCTCAACACGGGGCCACGACGGTGTGACGAGGCAGGCACCCCGCACCCCCCATCTAACAGGGGGCCCCGCCTGGGAGAAGACAGGCGGCCACGAGCACTACAGCCACCGTCTCGGGCACCCCTCCGAGGTCCAGAGCAGGACACGGGTCCCCGGCGACAGGGAAGCCAGTGGATAAGCGCCCAGGAAGACGGGCCGGCCGGGACGCTCTCCCCGAGCACCCCTGCCACACGCAGCCTTGCGAGGCACCACTGCGGTCCCCCAAGAGACCTCCGGGAGGTGCCACCCCTCCTCCAGGACACCCCCCTGACCGCCGACTCACACGCACTCTTGCTTCCCCCACCCCCGCTAGGGAGCCCCTCCCCGAGCGCCCCACCCGCTCCTGCCCTGTGTCCCCAGCTCACCACCCGCCCCCTCGCCGGGCAGAGACCAGGCTTCTTCGGCCACATCACCCCACCCAGCTGGCACTGGCACAGGTGCCCCTCGGTCCCTCGCTGTTGAGGGAGTGAAGCAACCATTCCAAAGCCGCTCTCAAACGCCCTGAACGGGAAGTGCCCATTCAGGCCAAGCCCCACGGGTGTCAATAAAACTCTGAGACTCGCAGACGTGCGGTGGCGGGGGTGGGGGGGCCTCCTGGCGACCCGCTCCCTCCCCTCACACTGGAAACGAAGTCAGCCGGCACTGGCGTCGCCGTGCGCTTAGGAGTCCAGCAAACCCCGGACTGGAAATGCCCCCCAAACTCTCGGATCGGTGCCCACAGGCCGCCACTCTCGGGGGCGGGGGGGGGGGCTCTGCCCTCCACGCCTCCAAACACACAGCCGATCCGGGCCGAGCCTGGGGCCTGCATCAGCACGGCGAGCCAGCCTCGCAGCTGACCCCACGCTCTCTAGGGCGGCCTCTGGCCGGCCGCTCTGTCCAACCTCACCAGACACCCCCCCCACCCAGAGAACACCCCAGATGGGCCAGCCGAGCCCAGAGCTGGGAAGGGGTTAGAAGCCCCGGACAGGGAGGTCAGTGCGGTCCGGGGGGAGGAACCGTGCCCCGAAGGATGGGCAGTGTGGCAGGGGTGAGGAGGGGCACCCCGAGCAGAAGCTGGAGCCCCAGCACCCAGCCCAGCCCTTTACGTGTGCCGACCCTCCGTCCACAACAAAATCACGGACGGTCTCGTTACCCCTTAAGGATGAGAAAGACAAAATTCTGTGAGGTTAGCAGCTGCCCGGGGGCACTCAGCCAGGGGACGGCAGAGGGGACACCCCAGGGGAGGCAGACAGGGCCACCCTCCACTCTGCCCTTCCCCGAGCCAGGGCGGGCGGGCCGGGCGGGCCCATCGGCCTCTCAGAGCCTCTCGGTGCCCACGCGACCCCAGCCCGGGGCTCGGCTGCAAGCTCAAGGCCGCCCATGAGCAGGGTGACGAGGCGATTCTTCCCCACAAAACTTCCAAGGACCCCGAGGGGCCACAGCAGGAGATGGAGCCCAGCCCCAGGGTCTCGCTGGGCCCCAGACTGAGGCAGAGGCGACAGACCACTTGGGCCGTGGGGACTCGGGAGGAGCGACGCACGCGAGGGATCCGTGGGCCACAGGCACAGGCTCCTGCCTTCCCAGAGGAGGCGCCAGTGGTCAGCCTCTGATGGATGGCTGGGTCAGGAGAGTGGCGGCCTGGGCGCCAGGTGAGCGGGGGCAGGGCACACGCCAGCCGCTGGAAAGCCCTGTCCCAAGGTGGGGGCTTCTGAGTGCTCACGGGATGTGAGCGCACCCGTTCTCAGAGCCCCCCACGCCACCCCCTCCCCAGCCGCCACCCCCCAGTCACTCCTCCCAGCCACCACCCCCCAGCCACTGCTCCCCAACCACCCCCTAGGCAGCTGCCCCCTCCCCAGCCGCTCCCTCCCAGCCGCCCCCCCCCAGCCGCCATATTCCCATGGCTGGCGTCCTTGTCCATGTCCCTGTGAGGCTGAGAGCTGGGCTGGGGGCTAGTGGGGGCTTCTGCCTCGGAACAAAGCCTGGCACACGGGGAGGGGGCCCAGGAACTGTGTCCACAGGGGACAGAAGAGGGGCAGAGGACCAGCCCTGCCTCCAGCCGCAGTTGGCCACGGCCCTGCCCTGACAATCCTCCCTGAGCTTTTCGGTGGACGGTGTCGGCTCAGAGGCCGACAGAAGGCGGGGCCCTCCTGCGGCCTGGAGTGCCGAGCGCAATACGCTTCCTTCCCAGCACGCCGCGTGGATGGCCCCCAGCGCCTCCTCCCCCCACAGCTCAGAGGCCGAGGTGGCCAGCGCCAGACGGTGGCGGGTCCCCCCCTTCACCACACCCCAGGGGAGAGGTGGCCGGGCCGGGCGGACGGGGACAAGGCCGCCTCGGTGTCCAGGGATCCTTCTGGCTTCTTCTGCGCCACAGAGGACACTGGTGGCCGTCCGGGGCCGGCCAGGACACAGACGGGAAGCAGAGCGATCTTAGGGAAGCAGGCCCGAGGCTCCCTTCGGCTCAGACCGCAGGTTTCGGATTTCTTGGGCCGCCCAGGCCTCTGCCCGCCCGGGGCGGGAGGGAGAAGAAATCTGACTTGATCCGAAGAGGGGAACATTCCGGCCATAATTCACATCAAGAAACTTGCAAAAGGCCAGCCGTCGTCCAGAAATCCTCTCCGTGTCAGCAGAGGCTCTCAGGGCCGCATGTGGCCTGAATACCCTGGGCTTCCCTCTGCTGCCCGTGAGCAGGCCGTCCGGGGACACAGGGCCATGCAAGGCTCAGCGGGTTCCGGGGCCACGGGGGCCAGCGTGGGGACGCGGCCCTCCAGCCTGCGATCCGCGCTCTCCTCCTGTGCCCCGGGGCGGGGGCGGGTCCTGGCATCCCCTGTGAGGACACGGACACCGAGTCCCAGAGAGGCCGGCGGACCCTCCTGCCCGGCCCTGGCCCCCTCACGAGGGCGTGGGGAGGGGTGACAGCACCCTCTTGAAAGTGAGACACGACGCAGAACGAGGGGGACGTGGACAGAGGCCACTCCTCCCAGAGGCCGGCCCGAGGGACCGCTGAGCACGGGGCTGCCGGCAAACAACCAGACCCGAGGGACCCCCAGAAGGGCGCTTCGCCACAAGCCGGGGCCGCCCCACAAGTCAGAAGCTTCTGGATGACTCTCGTCTCTGGCAGAAACATCTCTCCGTCTCTCCGGAGAGCCAACGTGACCCTCCCCGCTCGGTAGTCAGTGCTTCAAAGAGCGGGCAGCGGGACAGGGAGCCGACAGGTTCCCTGGCTGTGGGACCGACAGGCCAACGACGCCCTGGTTCCCCCCAGCCCCCAGTGGACAGGGAGGCGGGGCTGGGACTGAGCTCTGCAGCCGGGTCCTACCCGAAGCTTACTGAGCAGCTACTAGGCGCCCGGCTCTGCGGGACGGCGGGGAACAAGCAGAGAAAACCCCCCCCCCCCCGCCCCGCCGTGAGGCCTGTGGGGCCGACGAGGGGCTGCAGCCAGGGGGGCACAGGGCACGGGAGCAGGGGCTGGGGGGTGGGGGTGGCAGGGAAGAAAACCACCCCCACGGGGTCTGTCTGTCCCCTCTCTTTCCCCGTCCCGGTATTTCTAGACGTGTTCGAGTCCCTGCCTTCGGCTGGCTCCTGCCAAAGTTAGTAAAGAAATTCATTTCGGTGTTTCGATCAGTATGTGGCCGTAGGACCGGTCTCCTATCCTGACAAAGTTCCGTGGGCTTCTCCAGACTCGGGGTGTGGGGGACCCACGGCACAGAGAGAGCTAGGAACCTCCTTATGGTGGGCTTTGAGGGTCCCCAAGGCCAGGAGACCCCTCAGGGCGCATTGGGGGGTGGCCCTCAGCGCCCGACCCGGGGCGGCCACCTCGAATCAGGATTCGGACCCCCAGAGGCCCCCCTCGACGGCCGAAGGATAAACCAGGAAATAACCCCCAGGGGGTTAAGTGGCATTGACAGGAATAAACTGAGAAAAACATGGGATTTTTTTATGGAGTGCTTTATTTTTTGCGGAGGGAAAATCGAATTACTTAACTGGTCAACGAGGTAGTCAATAGAGAAAAAGCACCTAGAAGCAGGGAGGGAGTGGAATGAGCTTGAACTTGGAAGGCACGCGCTGCCAGCCCCAGGAAGTGCGGCCACTCCAGCCGGGGTCTCTCCCGCCCGAGGCCGGGCCACCTTCTGACGCCTTCTGACTCTGGGCGTGTCCCAGGCTCTGAGCGGCAGCTCCTCCCCCGGGGCACAGCGGCAGAAATCCGGGGTTCTCGGAAGAAGGCAGAAACAAAAGCCACTCCCTCGCACGGCCTCTCTCCACGCGGGACCGAGGGACCGCCTCCGACGCCGATGTCGGTATTTCTCCTCCAAAGCCGCGGGGCGGTGGATTTCTTTGGGGACCGCGAGGCCGCCAACTGGCCACCCGGCAAGACTCAAGGCAGACCCAAGAGTGATTTCGGCCGCAGTGAAGACCTCGGGCTCCATGGAAAAATCCACGGAGGATTCCCACACGACTCAGCAATCCCGCTGCTGGAAGCCACGCCCGGGGGAACCGAAAGCAGGCGCTGGAGCAGGTATCTGGTCACCCACGGTCACGGCGGCACGACTCGGGACAGCCATGAGGCAGGAGCGACTCGAGTGTCCGTGGACATTCTGACACCTGCTGCCCCACAGGGAACCTTGAGGACACTGCGGTCAGGGAAATAAGACTGTCACGAAAGGACACTTCTGTGTAAGCCCACCTGCACGAGGTCCCCGGAGAAGTCAAGTTCATAAAGGCAGAGAGAAGAACAGTGGATGGCAGCCAGGGCTGGGGGCAGGGGACACGGGGAGGTAGCGTTTCATTTTTTTTTAATGTTTATTTATTTTTGAGAGCGGGGAGGGGCAGAGAGAGAGGGAGACACGGACTCGGAAGCAGGCTCCAAGCTCCGAGCTGTCCACACAGAGCCCGACGCGGGGCTCGAACCCACGAGCCATGAGATCACAACCTCAGCTGAAGTCGGACGCTTCACCGACTGAGCCCCCCGAGCGCCCCCAGGAGTTAGCGCTCAATGGGGTAGAGTTTCCACTCGACGAGCGACTTCCAGAAACGGCTGGATTTTATGTTACTTGTATTCATGTATTCATCACAATTCCAAAACAATAATAAAGGAAAAAGAAAAATACTTCTTGCCCTGAATTAAAAAACACTCGGGCTTAAGAGTAAAAGAAGTCACATCTCCACGTCAGCCGTGCAGCTTCGGGCAAGCCCCCCGGGCTGCCGGAAACCTCACTCTCCTCCGTAAAGTCAATTCGATCGCCGTGTGGACTTTGTACGACCGTTTCCAGGGGTCCCGTGCAGTCACGGGCGTAAAAAATGAGGACCACGCTTATTAACTTTATTATTCCTCATCAAGAGCGCTCTGCAAATGACGAGGAATCGTTTTCATAAGATAAAGTGACCTCAGAAGCAGAAGCTTCCAGCCGATCCGAGCCCAGGGACGCCAGCTCCCGGCCGGGGCCCGTGAGATGCTATCTCCGCTCCTCGACGCTTCGGAAAACAGATGCACCGCGCAGAAGCCTCCCATAAAGAACCCTTTCTGAATTCAAATCGATCTGAATAGAAGCAGCGCCACTCGGCCCGGCTCTTTTCTGACTTTAATTTGAACCTAATTTGTCGCCGAGCATCCGGAAATGGCGCCGGGCGAGAGACGCGCCCTGTCGAAGCCGAGGCGGGCTCAGCGTTGCGGGGAATTATCTGCTTTTGCAAGAAAACTGCCGAGGAAGGAGAGCGGGGTTATTTTAAGATCTTCGAGGTGGTGTGAGAAGAAACTAATTAAAAGATTGTAATTTTCTGTGCAAGTACCGTCACCGACTGCTCCAGACACGCGAAACGAGACGGAACTTCTCCCCCTCAAAAGGGCATCGGACTCTTCACTGGGCCTCCGGTCCTCCTCGGGAAGCTCACGCTCAAGTAGTTCTATTAATTTTTCAAGGCCGCGAACGGAACTGACTCGGGAGATGGACCGCGGGCACGGGCCACGCGGTGTGAAGTGTCCCCGAGCCGCCGGGCGGCTTAAACTCAGGAAGACTTCTCGCCGCCCTCCGCGGGCGCGTGGCAGAGGCGGAGCTCGAGCCGCAGAAGCCGGAAGGGGTCGGGCCCCGCAGGCACCCGTGGCCACCTGCCGGGGACCAGCCGGCGCGAGGGGCATCCCCGGGTCCTTGCCATCCGCCCCCCGACGCACCGGGACCGGGCGGGCTGCGGGTCCGGGCAGGTGCAAGCCTGTGATCCTTAGGGACATGCCGGCCCTGGCACTGTTCTCGTTTACACGGCATGTCCCCTAGGCGTGGAATCCAAGGGCCGCCACCCGCTCCCCCACCCCAGCACGAGGCTTTCGAGGCATTCCCACGGTCAGAGCAGGCCTGTGACCACATCTGCACACGTGCCTCCAACCCTTCAAATGCAGCGGACGGAGGCCCGGCCGGCCCAGCCTCGAGAACACCCCCCCGCCCCCCACCCCCCGCTCCCCGGGGCTTCCGAAGCCGGGGAGGGCGGGCAGGAATGGCAGCGACTGCCCGGCGTCTCGGGCCATCAGGATCCCTGCGTGCCCCTCGAAGCACCCGCACGATCGCGGGGCCTCGGCAGGGGTGAGGCTGAAGCAGGCCGTTTGGAAGAATCTATAAATAACTGGGTCTCTGGGGGCTGAAGGAAGAAAGACGGGGTGTCCCCGAACACAAGGCGACCTGCGAGCCTTCCTCGGGGCCCTCCCAGCCGGGAAGAGGCCCGGGATGTTCGGCCGTATCGAAACCTGCCTTCTGACCGCTCCAGCCCCGGACTCCCCGGCGACGCCCTCCGGGGGCTGAGCCTGCCTCTGACAGATATAACAAATACGAATTAAAAACACTGGCAACCCCTGGCAAGACCTGTGCCCCGGGCGGCGGGCTTCTGGGAAGGGACGTGCGGGGGGTTGGGGGGTGTTAATTTATGACCTCTTGAAAATACTCTCAGGAAGCCTCCCGAGACTACAAATTAAATGGCCACTTTCTTCAAGAGCAAGTAGATTTGTGCGCTGCGTTCGGGAACTTTATTAGCAGGGCTGTTTTTCTGCCTTCGAGCCAGGCTTCTTGACGGACGGGTCTCCACCCTGGTGTTCCAGCCTTTTCCGGGCCCCGTGCCTCTCCTTGGGCCTCCATGGTCCCACCGTCCCACTCTCCTCCGCCCAGGTGACGCCGACTCTCCCGGTCCTTCAGAGCCGCCGTACTGCCACCTCCTCCGGGAAGTCCTCCCTGACCTCCTCAGAGCAGGTTTTCACGGCACCAGGAGGCCCTACGATGAACTCCCGTCCAGACCGAACGTCTCACCAGGACCAGGGCCATGTCTGATCTCGCTCATTGCTGTGTCCCCAGAACCTAACCGTCTAGAGAAAGCAGCTGATTGAAGGGCTCAGGTGAAACCTCGCTCTGCCTGGGGCTCTCAGACTCATGGGGTCTCTCCCCACAGAGCGAGGATGCAGGAGACCACCCCGGGCCACCCCGGGCAAAGGGCAGGTGTCTCCCTACGGATAGCACTTCCCTAGACTCTGCGTACCCCGTGCATATATCTCCATTTTCTGTCACCTGTCCTAACACAGGCCTTCCTCACTCCCTCCTTGTTCTCGGCCCAGATATCAGGCCCACTGTCCCTGGCGGGTTTCTACAGCCCTCGTCCCGACAGCAAATGTGACAGGCCCTCAGCACCGGTCACCGTGTCCCTCGACCTCTGTCTGCCTCGGCCTCTCCCTAGGTGGCCGCTGGTCACCCTGGTGAGGGCCGCCACCCCAGAGAGGCACTTCATCCGGGCAGACACGCCGACCGGACACAGCTCAGCACCCCCGTGAGCCGGAACTCTCTCTGCAATCAGTCCCCACCCCAAAACGCCAGGAGGCCCGCACCGCAGTGGCCCGGAATCCCAAAACACCACATGGAGCCTTCGGCAGGCTTGAGCGTGAGACCCCGTGCCCCGGGGCCACTAAAGTCCCCTCCGAGAACGCAACGAGCTGTCAGCATGAAACCACAGCCACCAGATACGAGGCCACTGGTCAGCTTTGTCGCCGGGCTTGGACCTGTATGGCTTCTGTACGCTGGAGGCCGGCCAGGAGCCGGGAAGCCAGCGCAGCCTGGGGACAGAGAGAGAGAGAGAAAGAGAGAGAGACAGGCCTGCACAGTGGGGGCGGCCACACTATCTGTCCTCACCTGGGAACCTCTCTCCCATGCCGTTCTCCCCCACCGCCCCGCCGGGTCTGGCCCAGGCCTCGGGGTCGAGGCAGCCTCCTCTCTGAGCCTCCATCCAGAGGCCTCGCCTCCGAGGCCCCCCAGCAGCCCCGTCGGCGGGCCTGCGGGAACTTGGACCCCCCCCCCCCGGACGTCGCGTGCGGAGCACCTGCTGCGGCCCGGGGTCCTGTGCTCGCCCCGCACAGATGAGCCGCCTGCCCCGCACGGCCAGCTCCGAGGCAGCGAGGCCCCGGTCGGTCTGCTCGCCCAAGACCTTCGAGCCCGGAGGGCACCGGCCGGGCACGAACCCACGAACTCTGAGGCCTCGCCGTCGCTCGGCACCACCATCCGCATGATGAGTCGCACCGCCAGACGCCTGAGAGGCGGGAGCTGGGGCGGGGGGCGCCCCCCGGATGGAACCTGGGTCACCCGGACCTTCGACCCTCCCCGAAGGCACCCCCGCCAGGGACCGGCTCGTCCGCGCGGCCCCTCGCCCGGAGCACAGCGCCGACGGCAGAGAGCCCGCGCCACAGTTCGGCTCGACTCCGTCCAAGGTCAGAACCCCGCAGACAGCACGAAGCGCGTCTGGCGGAACCCAGCCCCTGGGGATCTCAAAGGGGAATTTTCCAGCCATTCCTGGTACGAGCTCAGCTCACACACCGTCCTCTCGGCCTTCCTAAAGAAAAGCTTTTAGCCTTAAAACACAAAACCCCCCGCCCCGTCCCGCCACGCGGGGCTCTCCGGCCTCACGTTCGGGCCCATCGGGAGCTGCCTTCCTCTCAGGTTTCCCAAACCTCCCCTCCGATCCGTCTCCGTGCGCAATGCAGTCGCGGTCTCTCTCCACGGCACACACTCACCTCTAAATCCCCTCCTCCCGCGGCTTGCCCAAGCTGTCCCTCCCCGCTGAAAGGTTCTTCTCCATCTCCTGTGGAGATGCTAAGCTTCCCCTACTCCTTCTTTACGCCCACTCTGATACCACCTCCTCCAGGCAGCCTCCCGTGATTTCCCCACCAGGGAAGCCGGCACTGGCCCCTAGTAGCCCAGCTTTCATGTCCAGCCCTTCTCGCCCACCCACTGAGTTCCAGTCAGAGAATGAAAAGACGACGGGGACCCCTTCCCTGCTGCTACGAGCGGACTTGTGCCCCCTTCCAAAAACTGCGCATGTGAAAGTCCTAACCCCCCCACCCCCCGCACCTCTGAATGTAACCGTATGAGCAGAGCGGGTCTTTCAAAAGGCTAAAATTACGTTAAAATGAGGTCACGAGGGCGGGCCCTACTCCAACCTGACCGGTGTCCTTGTAAGAAGATCAGGACACAGGCACAGAGGGACGGCCACGTGAGGGCGCAGGAAGAAGAGGGAGGCCGGAGAGGGGGCCGCCCGGCACGTGCCTGGATCCCAGCCCCACCCCCCACCTCCCCCACCCTCCCCCCCTCCCCCCCCCCCCCCCCCCCCCCCCCCCCGCCTCCCAGCCTCCCAACCTGCGAGGAAACAACACTTCCGTCGCTCAAGCCGCCGGGTCTGTGGCACTTTGACACGGGAGTCCAGCACGATCACCTCGAGGAACCTGACAGCCGGCGAGTTGTCATGACCCGACTCACACCCCGGAAAGCTCCGTATGCCTGATCCGGAGCCCTGGCTCTAGGGGCGCCAAATGTACACAAATATCAGGTTCCTCACGACTCCGGAGCAGAGAAGGTAGGTGCTCCGCTTGGACGACCTTTGCACACAACTCCCCTCGACATCCCCGACCGCGTGGACGCGGCGCGGAGCACATGTGGGAACGAGAGGGGGACGGAAGGGGAGGGCGAGAGGGGCTGATCCCGAACGAACTAGAGCCGGCTGCAGGAAGCCCACGCGCCAGGGAATCAAGGCATCAAAGCGGAAGTTCAAGGCCGGGAGGGAGGGCACCCAGGTGAGCTAGACTCAACATCCGCAAAACAAGCAAGCGAGCGGTTTTCACCTCCGAATCCCACCTCGCCTCTGAGGACGGGCTGGGGGAAGCCACCCCAGAAGCATCCTCCATCCCTGGAAAGTGACGCCCAGTGGTTTCGACGACACATTAATTTCGCACGTCACAATCTGTGTCTGCGGCTCGGCCGACAGAAAGGCGGCGTCTGAACCCCCAAGTGAGTCCGCTTCCCGATCTCCGCGGGCGCAGGAAGAAACCGGGCCGCGGGAAGGAAAACGCACCCACGTTTCCGGTGCTCGGCGACCAAGGGCTCGTCTCTCCCGTCCTGTGACTCCTCCTCGCAGGCGCCCAAAAGACTGTTTGGAAAAGTCTAGCCCTCTCGGCAAACGCTTTGTTTTTGTTTTTGTTTTTGTTTTACTTTCGAAAACCACCTGACACGGTCTCTGCTCGTGCCGACCACATCTGCAGAGCACACTTTCTCGGGTCTCGCCGCGCGGGCGAATGGAGGGAACTAAAATTTTTTGCGAGACTTCACTCAGCCAACTGGGCCTCCAATGAGTGGCTTCCTTACCGTAGCCTTGAAAGGTGGTGCCTTCGAGCAGAGGTGACACCAACTCCGCGTCCCGGTTCCAATCTTTGGCCCCGCAGCCGCCAGCAAAGCGCGTTCCCGAGACCCTCATGTGCCCGGAAAACAATGCCACGCATGCGCCCCACGCGCACCTGTGCACCAGGCACCGAGAAACTGACACTCGGAAAACCATCTTCATTTGGCGCCTAGCGCAGCCGCACGCCCCCCTCCTGAGCACTCCCCGGACGGGGCGAAACTCTTAAGGCGTCGCCTGTTCCCCCAGCCGGAAGAAGACCTGTTTTTCTCAGGGAGAACTCAGTCGGCCTCAGCGTCCCACTCCGGAGGATGGGGGAGCGGGGGGAGCAAAGCGGGAGTGAGAAGACACTCAAGTCAAAGGCCTCTGAATGCTGTCTGCCTTCCGTCTCTACCCCGCACTCAACGCCACTTGCTGATAGAATAACACACTTCTGGCGTCCGCCTCTTAAGTGTCCGCTAAGTGCCAGGCTGGGCCCTGCTCTCTACACGCCATCCCTGCCCTCCCCTTCCCAGGGCGCCGGAGGCGAGACGCACCCTTCGGAGCTCCTGCCCCCCACCAAAGAGAAGCCGATCGCCCTCCCGTGCCAAGCCTGGCTCTGCGGTCCCGATGGGGCGAGGGGCGGGGGGGGGGCGCTGGGGGCTGGCCCCACGTTGAAGGCTGGTCTCCACCTCTCAGCACCCCTCTCTCCCTTCTTCCACCCCCACCTCCCCCACCCCATGAAGCGGAAATGACCAAGGCTCCGAATAGGCAGCTGGTTCAACCACCTCCAGGGGGCGGCGGGGGGGCTTGGCTGAGAGATGGGGCTGTCTCAGAGGGATGAACTAAATGCTCGCTTGTCCCTTGTGCTGTGGGTCAGTCTCTAAGTTACAGCGGAGGCCACGGGGGACAAAGTTTGGTCACCGGTGACCCCTCGGTCAGGATTCCGAAGGGGACGCCCTCCTAGGGTTCTTCTAGGGAGCATCTGCCCCCACCCCCACTCAATCGGCACCCTGAGCGCCCCCTGCTGGTGTCCGGGGAGGAACTCAAACCCACCCCCACCCCCCACCCCAAGCTTCTGGTCTGACTGGAGGCGGCAGAAATGACCCACAACTGGAGAGCAGGTGTCTTCGCCTGTGCCGCAAAGCAAGGGATAAAAGCACCCCCAGCCCCGATTCGCCCCTTTCCTGGACAGGGAAGCACAGAGATCCCCACCCCTCCCCTCGGAAAGCAGGTGGGGGCCCTGGCTCAGAGCTGCCTCCCCAGAACTTTGGAGAGCAGCAGGCTCAAGGGCAGCTGGGGGCTCAGCCGCCGGGGGAGACCCCAGTGAACTTCCATGGAAGGGAGTAAGCAGAGAGTCCAACCTCTGCCACCCCCCCTCCACCCAGCCAACAGCTGCCACCTCCCTGCACTCTTCCAAAACGGGAGGTGATCAAAGTGCTGGGAGGTGACCCATGCGTGACCGTTGGTCATTAAAAGCGGGGTCAAGGCAGCCCGCGGGGAGAATAGGAGGGCACCCCCACACCCTCCCACGCCCCACAAAAAACATAAAAAATAAAAAAGGACGGGCCGCGATCTGGAGGGGCAGGAACCACAGCGCTGCTCTGAAGGAAGTAGGCGCCGAGGACCCTAAGAGATGCGGGAGGCCGGGGGAGCCCAACTTCCAGCGCGGCAGGGAAGGGGGAGGGAGAGCAGGGCGTCTGCGGGCGCGGGCGCAGAGCGCGGCTCCCCGGGTTCGCAGATCCCTGCACTTCCAGGTGCGGCCCCGGGTCACATTAGGGGAATCCGAAGGGGAGGGGGGGTCCCAGAATCAGATGCCGAGCTCACCGGGGAAAGCCTGGAGCCCGTGGAGCAAGCTCCAGGACGGACCGAGAGCGAAATCCCGGGCAGCCCAGGGGGAGAGGGTCCCGCGGCCAAAACCCCAGAACGCAACCGGACCGGGTGATGTCTCAGAGCGGTCGAGGCGCAACACCGAGTTAAGGTGGTCCTGAAGGACCAGGAGGCACCTGAGGTGACCGGGGTCCCGAAGCCTCGGGAGACACCCCCTCCCGCGTAACCCGGGATCTGGAAGCTATTTGGGGGCGCCCCCGAGTTGGCCCGGGGTCCCGGAAATCTGTCGGGCGGGGCGCTCCCGGATCTGGGGACCTCTCCCCCCAAGGAACCGGCGGTCGGAGTCCCGTAGGGGCGCCGCCGCGGAGGTGACTCGCGTCCCCGAGTCGCCGAGAACGCCCGGGGTGGCCGCGGGGCGGTCCGGAAGCGCGGGCTCGAGGCGTCCGGGGCAGGGGCGGCGGGGGGCGCGCGGAGGTCACTTACGCTGCTATTCTCGCCCGTCCAGTGCACCATCGCCTGGTTGTGCGTCGCGTCCCCCTTGAGCACGAACGACGTGCTGACGAGCGAGACTTGAGCCCGGGAAGCCGCTCCGGCCGCGGGCGCCGCCCGCGCCCGGCGCCCCTGGCCCGCGGCGGGGGCGCCGTCCTCGCCGGGACCCGGCGCCGGACCGAGCCCCGGGGCGCCGGGCTCCGCGCCGCGCGCCCGCCCGTCCTCGCCGCCGCCGCCGCCGCCCGGCAGCGCGCGCCCCGCGGGCGGGCTCGGCGGCGCGCGGGTCAGCACGGCGCGGGGACCCGGGCGCCCGGGCTCCGGGGAGCGCCCCGCCGCCCCGCAGGCGGCCAGCAGCAGCAGCAGCAGCAGGAGCGGCCGCGAGCGCGGCCGAGCGCGGCGGCGGCAGCGGCGGCGGCGGCGCCCCGGGGCTCGGAGCTCGGGCGGCGGGGCCGGGGCCCTTCGGGGCACGCGGGGGTCCCCGGTGCGCCATGGTCGCCGAGGGGCGGCGGCGGGGCCGGCGCGGGCGAGGGAGACCGCGGCCGGGAGAGCGGGAGGGCGCCGGGGAGCGCGAGCGAGAGCGCAGAGAAAGGAGCCGGCGAGGGGAGGGAGGCGGTGGGAGGAGGGGACTCGCCGCGCCGCCGCCGCCGCCGCCGCCGCCGCCCGCGCGGCCGAGGGCGCACCGCCACCTGCCGGCCGACCCCGCGCCCGCCGAGCGAGCGCCGACCGCTCAGGGCCTGGGCAGAGGTCCCCGGGAGCGCCTCTCCTCCCTTCCTCCGTCCTTCCCTGCGCCCTGCCTCCTCTCTGCCCTCTTCCTTCCTCCCTCCCTTACTTCCTGAACTCACGGAGCGCCTCCTCTGGGCCGGCCACCGTTCCAGGCACGGGGTGGGGGTGGGGGTGGGGGGCGGGCACGGGGATGAACCACAGCCAGGTGCCAGGCCCTGGAACCGGTGTCCGCCGAGGGGGACAGACCTCACCCATACCACACCTAGGACAGAGTGGAAGCAGCGAGGTGTTGTCCTGCAGGGGCCTCTGAGAGGTGACCGTGTAGACAGAACCTAGCGAACTTTCTAGGCACCACAAAGGCCCTGTGGCTGCCAAGGCCCAACCTACTCCTGGGCAGCCATGCCTGCGCCTTAGGCTTCCGGACTTGCAGGCAGAACAAGTCTGTGTTCTAAGCCCAGGAGCCACCAAGGGGACGGTCGCTGAACATGAGGACAGGCACCTGGGTGTGGCAGCACTGAGAGGGGGCGTGGGGGGGGGGCGAGGGCCCATCCAGGGCAGAGCCTGACCCGAGGAAGTGAAGAGTGGGGAAACTGAGGCTCAGCGGCACAGGAAGGCCCCACCCAAGGTCATGGGCTGCTTTAGACAGATTGCAGTCTAACTTCCTTGAGTAGCCACCACGTGCGCCACCTTGGCCTCAGTCTGCGGCACCAGGGCCCAGCCTGCCCCCATCCCTCCCCCAGAGGCCTACCGCATCAGGTAAAAATCCTCGGGGTCTCTGTCACGCTGGCCCCCCCAGCTGGGTCTCTTGGCTCCAAGTCGGGGAGAGAGAGAAACGGAGACGGAGAAAGAGAGAGAGCCTAACGGGGCAGAGGAGCAAACCTCACACGTTCGGGAAAGAGAGCGAGGGCAGGTCCCCTCGGCCTCCAGGCTCCCGCTGTCTGTGCCCAGGCTGGGGGTCGGGGGGGGCAAATGCAGGGGTAGCCAGATGTCTAAGAAGTCTCCCCCCCCCCTTGGAATGTGCCCTCGCCCTCCCCTCCGTGGTGTAAATTCCCAACCCGTCAGCTTCTAAATCTCAGGCTCAGGCCCCGGGAGCCGCCAGCTGTGGGAGGCTGTGGTCTCGCACAGGGAGCAGAGAAGAGCAGAATGGGGCCAGTGCAGGGCTGAGGGAGGCGAGACGGGCGAGCAGGGGCCTCGACAGAGGCTCAGGAACCAAGCACGCGGCAGACGGCGGCCGGCAGTCAAGGGAAGAGGTGGATTGTGTCTCGGGTTGAACGCTTCCCCGGGAGCCCTTCCCGACACCCTGTCTCCACTCCCCTCCCCTGTAAAGTAAAGGTGGGCCGCACAGGCTCTGAGCTTCTCCCCCGTCTGCTTGTTTTCATGACAGAGAGCCCCGAAGCATTGTCCTCAAGGAAAGCCGACTGTGACAAATGACTGAGGAGACACCTACTCCGTGCTGGACGCTTTCCCAGGGGCCGGGTGCGTCCTGGAGAAGAAGACGGGGAGGGGGGCAGGGAGCCTGCTCTCGGGGCCAAGGGGCGACGCTGCAGGTAATTGTATATAATCCTCCGAGGCAGGCTGGCGGGGTACATGTGACGGTCCCCTTTCCAGAGCTGGGGAACCGGACTCCGGGTGGTGATTGCCGAGCTTACCAAGCCAGAGCACGTCAGGCGCCAGATTCCGGCCCCGAGGCGGCCTCCTTGCCACCGTCCCATGTTACTTGCGGTCTGCATGCTGGGTTCACGGGCACATTACGGCCCAGACGAAGCCTCCTGGTGCCACCACCAGGGCTCACAGTGAGGCTCGCACTGAGGTGACTTAAGTCCTCAAGTAGGTGGGGGGAGGGCCCAGGCCCGGAATGCAGGCGGGGTGGCGGAAGCCTCAGTGGTGCTTTTTCCAGAACCATCCGCTGGCCGCCTCTGCCCCGATAAGCCTTCGAGGCTTTCGAAAGGGCAGGACTGATTCATCCCTCCTCCGAAGCCTCAGCGACGGGGGACTCCACCCCGCTCACGAACATCGCTGGACACGGGGACGCCGTGACAGAGGAGACAGACAAGTCCCCCGCGCGGGTGAGGAGCCCCAGTCCTACTGCGGACAGGCGGGTCCTGGGGAAAGTTCATTTCAGACAGTGGTAAGTACCCAGGAGAAAATGCGGCAGTCAGCACACGGAGATGAAGGGGCCACTAAGGGTCCAGGTAGCTTTGAGCCGAGAGCGAGCCGGCCACGGGCAAGGTGGGAAGAGCTGTCGGGGGTGGGGGAGGCGGGGCTGGAGCATGAGCAGGGGTGTCCCCGCTCAGGGGAGGAAGTCCGTGATTTGTATTCACAGACTGGTGCAAAGTCGCTGGGGGGTTTTAAGCGGGGGAGTGAGACCCGCGACAATTCAGAGTCACCTGTCCGGCCGCTGTGAGGACAGTACAGGAAGCTACCTGGGAGGCTCCTGTCCAGGGTCGAGAGAGGCCGTGATGGCGGGGCCCGGGGAAGGCGGCAGGGGCCTTGGGGAGGGCGGAGGGAAGCCCAGCCCAGCACCTGCTGCGCCCTGTGCTCGCCCTCATCAGGGACCCAGTCGGGGACCCCGGGGGCTTGGGTGCGGGAGAAAGACGGGGGTGTGCAGAAAGGAAGGGCGTCTGACATCCCGACGGACAGAAGTCTCGGGAGATCACAGGGACAGCACCTGCGGTGCCCACCGGGGTGGCCTCAGGCTCGGGCCCGTGGGCGTGAATGGGGACGGAGCCACCGCAGTGCGGACGCGTGGGGGAACACTGAACACATTCCGTAGTTGTGACACCTGCTTACCCACGAAAGGGCCATCCTGAGATGGGGAAGGCGGCCCCCGCCGTCTCCCTCACCACCTCCTTGTTCCGGGCTCCGTGCGGGGCGCTGGGCTCCAGACCCCATCACACCCCGCCCCTGCTCGTGGGAGGGGGGCGGCGCACAGGTGCACAGCCACGGACGTCAGGGAAGTGGGGGCTTCAGAGCGAGCTGCCTGGCTCGCTCGGGAAGGGGCAGCCGCCGTCGGGGGCCAAGGGAAGAAGGCCGCTCTTCGACTGACGCTTCAGGAAACAGTCACGAACATTCTCGAGACGATGAGTGCTCCGGCCGGGCACTGTTCCAGTCGGGAGACCTCGCCAAGCCTCCTCTCTCTCTAGCACCTGGACAGCGCCTGCAGAGAGCGGGTCCTCTTCTCCCCAACCTCCAGAGGGAGAGGGCGAAGGCACACTGGGGTCTGTAATTTAGCCGAAGGATTCGCAGGCCCACGTCCCCACGGCCTCAGCAGCACCGCCCGACTCCACGGTTCTCGGCATCACCGGGAACCGGTTAGAGAGGCGAGTCCCGGACCCGCCGCAGGTCCGCCGCACCAGGAACTCTGGGGGGGGCCGCGGACCTGTGTTTTAATGTGCCCCGTGGCGGTTCTGACATGCCCCCAAGTTTGAGAGACACCGCGCTGACCCCCGGTTCGAGGCCTGGGCTCCGGGTGGGAACCACGCAGGGGAACCTTAGACACAGGCCAACAATCTCCTGGCCTGGGTGGGTAGAGCCCGCTCTTGGGCCCTCTCCGAGCTCTCCAGGCAATCTGAGGGCTCCCGGCGGGAGCCACCGGCCCGGCCCCGCTTTTCATCGGGGTTCAGGAAAGAACAAACGCCAAGGCTCTGGCACGTGGTCGGACCCGGCAAACGGTGCTTTTCCCGAGAGCCGAGTGGGGGCCCCGCCGAGCCCCAGTCCAAACCTTTTAGCTTCAAGACCCAGACTGGCTTCCTCCTGCCCCCGCCACGCTCCCCATTCGAACGGGAGCGGAAAGACTTCATCTCTCCTGCTTTTAATCAGACCACTCGCTCATTAAAAGGCTCAGGCCTTCTTAAATTATTGAAGGTGTCTAGTGCTGATGTTTTAATTTATCTTTCTAAACGCGACGGGGCGCAGCTTGGGCAGCTACCGGCATGGGTCTGACACAGAGATGGCCAGGGAACCCGTGAGCGATGCTCATGGGGACCCAGCAGGAAGGAGACTGAGGAGACAGGCTGTCGGGGTGCCAGGCTCTACAGAGGGGAGCCCCTCCCCTGCGCTGGGCCCCCACCCCGCCCCCACCCCTGGCCTCCAGCAAAGCTAAGAAGTCTGCACCTGCTTGGTGGGGGGTGGGGAAGCTGCCAGGTGGGGGGAGGGGCTGCCAGATGGGGCAGGGGGAGCTCCCAGGGGCAGGGGGCTGCCAGGTGAGGAGAGGAAGCTGCAGGGGTGCGGGGAAGCTGCCAGGTCAGGAAGGGAGAGAACAGAAGAGTGCTCCCAGCAGAGGGACCGGCGTGGGTAGTGACCTGGGGGAGGGTGGCGTGGGGGTCTGGACAAAGAGCTTCAGGGTGGCAGGGCGCAGGGGCAGGGCGGGCAGGGGGAGTGAGAGCAGGGGCTTCCTGGTCCCTTCATGGGGACCAGGTGATGACCAGAACCAGGGACTGGCCTCAGGGAGGTTGGCCGCAGTGATGGGGACAGGCAGGTCACAGCCACCGCAGTGTGGCCGCCGAGATGGTGAGGCCTCCCCGGCGCCCACGGGGCCCCCTCTACCCCGGGGCACTTTGCGGGGTCACCCTGCTTCCTCCGGAACTGACTGGGGGATGGGCTTCGTCATCATCCCCTTTCCCAGAGGAAGAAACAGGGGCACAGCCCAACATGGCAGAGGGGCTCGCCAAGTCTCCACAGCAGCCGGCGGGGGGGGCCGTGACCCCGAGCATGTGGCCAAAGAACCCGCGTTTCCCCACGCCCCGACAGGAGTGGGGTAGACCCGGGGCGCCGTCCCATCTGCCAGGCCCCTCCGCCTGGGCCACCACGCACATGGGTCCCCCCCAGCCCTGTGGAGCTGGGATGGGCCGGGAGGATTACCAAGTCTGCTGACATCCCGAGACCAAGGCTCCCAGAGGGACGGGGACCCAGCCCACCCACATGTCAGGCAGGCACAGGCCATGGGGCCGGCCCGAGCCCCACTGCTCCCCACCTCTCCGTGTGCACACAGAAAGCCCCACGGGGACAGAGAGTGGGGCGGGACCAGCTCCAAACCAGCGCAGGCACGACCCCTTCTCACCGGGTCGCAGTGGGGCTCAGAAGCGCACCCTCAGCTCCCCGGAGCACGACGGGGCTCCCTCATCTATGGCACCAGGGAGGGCCCTGGAAAGCGGCCCCCGGGGGCCCAGGGAAGAGGGATTCCCGGTCAGTCTGCAGGGGCCCCCCTTCTCCTCAGACTCTCCCTCGCGGCTGAAGGCGAGCTCCCCTGGGCCCCGTACGCCAGGCCTCCCGTGCGCCCAGTGTTCCGAGGCGCCGTCGTCCTGACTTTAGAAGCACGGCATCTGAGGCCCAGAGAGGCTGAGCAGCCTGCCCCGGAGCACACAGCTAGACAGTGGTGATCTTCAGCAGAGGGCGTGGCTCGTCAGGCTTCCCGAGAGGCTGCGGGCCGCTACCAGCACCCGCCTCGGAGGGGGCCTTCGAAAGCACCCACCAGAGTGTGGGGAGTGCTGGGCGGCACAGCCGCGGCCGCGGGCGAGGCTGGGGCCCGAACTCCGGTCCTGGGCCTGCGGGCCACTGCGCGCGTCACTGCTTTCGCTTTGTGCCTCCGTCTCCTCATGGTCACCGAGAACGGCCATGGCACCTGTGAACAGGCTGTCGCGCAGGTGAAGGAGCGTCCGACGCCCGAAAGGGCGTCTGGACGGTGGGGACTGCTTCTCCTCTTGTTGCAGGAAGGAGGTCTCCACGCGGGACAGTGACGGACGGGATAACCCACGGGAGGGAGGCCCGTCTGCGTGACCCAGGCCTTACCCATCAATGCGGCGATGGTCCGTGGCCGTCCCCAGGGAAGTTCCCCCCCCCCAGTCCCCCAAGCGCGCTGGCCGGGGCGCAATGTGGACCATCCCTGGGGAAGTCCCCTCCCACCCCCCGCCCCCGGCCAGGGCGCAGCGTGTCTGCATTCACAGGGCGAGGGCCGGGGGCTGAGCGGTGAGTTCCGAGGATCCCGGCGAGCAGGTGGCCCGACAGGGGGGCGAGGACCTCTGCCAGCGGCCCGGCCGCCCCCCTACAAGCCCCCGCCTCCGTCTCCAGCGGTTCTGTTCTCCCTGTCTCAGCCTGGCCGCCCACCAGTTCTGTGCTCTGGGCCTCAGTCTCCCCATCTGTGAAATGAGGGTGTGGAGGACATGTCCCCAGGAGGTGCCCCCCAGAAGCCCACGCGGGGTTGAGGACGCTCAACTGGCCACGCCTCTTGGGCCCACGTGCCATTTGCACTGAACACTGTTTGGCTGAGACGGATTCCGGGTCCCCCCCCAACTCGGCAACCTGCAGTCCTGCCCTCCGGCCTCCCCAGCGCAAGCACCCGGGGCACGCAGGCTGCTAGGGGATTCCGTGCTGAGGACGGGAAGGAAGAAGGGAGGATTCACGCTGCCTGACGTGCTGGCAAAGAGAAGAATACACCCGAGCAGGTGTTGAATGATGAGCCAGGGCCTGGATGAAGTAAAACAGATGGCATCCACAAGGGACAAAAGACAGAGGCGCCTGGTGCACACGGGGAGGGGCGGGCGGCCTGGCCACACAGGACGGACTGTCGGACTCGCCGGGAAGCCGGGCCTGGAAGCTCTAGGCTTGCGCCTTCATCCCCGGTGAAAGAGAACCTTCCAGGGCTTCCAAGAAAAGGAACGGCCTGATCGGATTTGTGTTTGGGAGCGGTCATTCTGGCAGCGTCTGAGAGCCGGAGCCCGGAAGAGAGGCAGGGAGGCCGGTGGAGGCCGTGGTGCCGGCCCAGGTGAGGGACGGCAGGCTGCGAGCAGACGCGGCGGGGAGGAGGACACACAGGCGGGCCCCTCCCAGGAGAGGCCAGAAACGGGATCCGAAGAGACTCTCAGAGGTGTCCGGGAGGACAGCGATGTCACTTCGGAGTCGGGAAAGAAATTTGAAGAAGGGGCTGCTCAGCTCCGGACACGTTGTCTCCAAGGCGCCTGTGGGACATCCCGGAGCTGTTAGTCGAGCGAGGCGAGGCTGGGGCGCCGTGATAATCGAACCCCAAATCTCAGTGGGGAAACCCGTCTGACGCAGGTCGGGGGGCCCCCTTTCCGACTTCCACCTCCGCCGCCTGGGCCATCCGGCCTACGAGGTCCCCGCGGCCGAAGAGAAAGTCGGAGATCCGCACGGGACATTTCCTGGGGTTGGACCCGGAGGTCACCCCCCGCCCCCCAACGCTCACATCCCGTTGGCCAGAGCCTGGGTCCACGGCCTGACCTTCCTGCAGGGAGGATGGCAAACCCAGGGGCCCGGGGACACCTGGCGAGCCCTACTCACCGCTGGCACGCCGGCAGGGAGGCTCTGGAGGCCTCGGACGCGGTGCCCGGGAAGAGGATCGGGGCTTGAGACCTAGATCCGGACGTGACTACGGACTGAGACCACCCGGGGGGAGAAGAAAAAAAAAACAGAGAAGGACGAGAGAAAGATGGAATTTTAAAAATTCCATAAATCACCCTGAGGCTGTATTTAGGAATTCCCAGAGGGAGACTCAAGCTAGAGTCCAAAACCTCCTTTCCAAATATCCAGTTATTTGTCGTCGTGTGGACGAAGCGTCCAGATTCCTTCCTGAATTTTTCAGTTTCCGTATGGCTCCTTGGCATCGCGGGGGCCGCCGCGGGCAGCTGGCACTTGTCTAAGCACCACGCCACCCCCCACACCCCCGCTGCGGGAGGCCAAGGGCTTCGGCTCATGGATTTGTCTGGAGGAGCGTGCAGAGCCTTCCACTTTAATAAACATTTTGAAAAAGAGCTCACAGTACGCCGGCCTCGGAGATTCGCTCCGGAAATGAACGTTTTTGCTACCGGACTACTGAATATGATCATTGATTTTTGTTTTCTTTAAATGCTTTCTGCACTTCAAACTTTTCCATAAATAAAATTTTCCACAAATTATATTTGCTGGAAATCAGGGTTTGAAGGATTTCGGTATGGAAGTTAATTAAAACTCGCTGTTTTCCCTGGAAAGGGGCGCTGCCTTAATTAAGACTGACAGAGAAGCGTGGGATGTTTCTTCAAAATGGATCTTGCAAGGTCCTTTCGTGAGGCTGGTGCCTCGACTCTGAGGCTGTGACGGTCGGAACACTGGGGCCATGTCAGTTTTTGTTCTGTATTTATCCTCTGAGCACGGCACGGTGCTGGGCACACAGTAGGCACTTAATAAATATTGGATGGATGGATGGATGGACCAAGGGAAGGACAGAAGGAAGGAAGGAAGGAAGGGAGGAAGGAAGGGAGGGAGGAAGGTAGGTGGATGGATCTGTCACACCGAAAACTCCTACGGATTCAGACTTCTAAATGACAACCGCTGAAGCAATTTGGCAGACGGGAAAGAGCACTGGGTTGGGAGTCCCGAGGGCCAGGTTCCAACGTCGGCTTTCCACCGACTGAGCTTCAAGAACTTGGGAAAATCCCTTTCCCCGCGGGCGCTGCCATTTTCCTCCTCTGATAAATGAAGTCTCATCCACCCCAACCCACCCGGACACCCTCCTCTACGGCGACTTCTCCCTACACCCCCTCCAACCACCCTCAGCTCCGCCCCACGACTCCAGTCCCGAACGCGCTCCGGGGAGGCCGAGCTTTGACTTGTGGCCCAGTGAAGAGGCCGGCGACTGCTCTTCCCAAACAGCAATTACAAAACCGCACAAATCGACAGGAACGGCCATGTCCACATGCTGGAAGTCATCCAGGAGGGGCAGCCGTCTAAGAAGTGTCCGTCCGTGAAAACGGCTGCGCTGCGGGTAGGCGCGGTGAGAGTCCGCACCATGCTGGACTCGGGCTGCTCGTGTGGTACCCTCCCAGCTGGGGAGGCTCAGAGACTCCGCGGGGAGGGGCGGCCGCGGGCACAGCAGCTGCGGTGCCGGGGGTAAAGGGACTCACTCGGCGGGGAGGAATGGGTGACACCCGTGCCCCACGGCAGTGACAGTGGAAATGATTGTCCCAGAGGCTGTAAAGAACGGCCGAGGCTGCGTGTCTCTGGGAAGGGCCCAAGCCGGCCACGGACTTGTAATTGACCCTAAGGCCACGTGCACGGACACGGGAAACAGGACAGCCCAGCGAAAAGCAAAAGCCAGGCGGATTCGGAAACGCCTACGTGCTGAACGTGCTCCTCTACCCACACGAAGGTCTCTGCCAGAGGATGGAAGGCTGACTAACTCGCGGGGCTAGGGAACGCTTCTGGTCAAATACTGCCTGACGTCTAAGGTAGGCAGACGCAGGTTCAAAAGTCATAAATTTAAAACAAAACCAAAAACAAAAAAAACACCAGCAGCTACACAGCAAGGGGGACAGATTTCAAAGATTTAGCCCAGGTACGTTACTAAAAAAGCAAACAAATGAATAAGCGAAAATCAGAAGTAACCTGTGGAAGAAACGAAAACTCCAGGGGCGCCCGGGGGGCTCAGTCGGGTAAGTATCCGAATCCAGCTCAGGTCGTGAGCTCACAGGCTGGTGAGTTCAAGCCCCCTGTGGGGCTCTCGGCTGTCAGCACAGAGCCTGCTTCAGATCCTGTCCCCTCTCCCTGCCCCTCCCCCATCTCCAACATACATAAACATTTAAACATTTTTATAGAAGAAAAATCCAGAGTTAACGCAAAGTATTGCTAAAATGCCCAGTTTTTTCCAACTTTTTACAAAATGTTTATTTTTTATTTATTTTTGAGAGACAGAGAGAGAGAGAGAGAGAGCAGGAAGGGGAAAAGAGAGAGGACAGAGGATCTGAAGCAAGCTCTGTACTGACAGCAGAGAGCCCGACAAGGGGCTTGAACTCACAAACCGTGAGATCGTGCCCTGAGATGAAGTCGGACACTTGACCAACTGGGGCCACCCAGGCGCCCCTAAAATGTCCAGTTTCTAACAAAAAAAGAAGTGAGAAATGCAAAAATATAGGAAAATATTACCTGTAGTCAGGGACCAAAAAAAAGAGCAGATACAAAGAAAGATACAAACAAAAAAAGAAGTGAGAAACGCAAAAATATAGGAAAATATTACCTATAGTCAGGGACAAAAAAAAAGAGCAGATACAAAATACAAAGAGATATACACCTGCAAATATCATAAAAGTCTCCAGAGGTCCCCAGAAGTTGGATTTGTTAGTGAAAGACTCCAAAGCAACTGGATATATATATGTATGTGTATGCAGCATATACGAATCTATATGTAGTATATACATATGAATATATATAGTCAAAGAATTAAAGGAAAGTATGACAACAATAAATCAACAAAAAGGGGGAAAGATAAGGTATCAAATGGAAACTCTGGAATTAAAGAATGCAACGATGAGGAAAGGTCACTGGAGAGGCTCAGTCGCAGACTTGACATAGCAGAGAAACCATGAACTTGAAGACAGAGTAATGAAAACTATCCAAGATCAAGAACAGAGAGAAAAAAATCATTGAACAAAAATGAACGGAGCCTCACAGACGTGTAGAACGTCAAACACAACAATATGTGTGATGTGAGTCCTGAAAGAGAGAGAGGAAGGGGTTAAATAAAAAATCTGAGGGCCGCCTGGGGGGCTCAGTCGGTTAAGAGTCCAACTTTAGCTCAGGTCATGATCTCACAGTTCGTGGGTTCAAGCCCCATGTGGGACTCCCTGCTGATAGCTCAGAGCCTGGAGTTGCTTCGGATTCTGTCTCCCTCTCTCTCTGCCCCTCCCCCGCTCACACTCTGTCTCTCAAAAATGAATAAATGTTAAAAAAAGAATGAAAAACAACTTTGGCCAAAATGTTTCCAGATCGATGAAAATCTTTAACCTAAATATCCAAGAAACCCAACAAATCCCAAGTAGGTTAAATACAAAGAGATATACACCTACAAATATCATAATCAAACCATAGAAAGACCAAGAGGAAATCATGAAAGAAACAAGAAAAAAACCAACTCTTCATGTACAAGGAGCAATATATTAACAGGTAGCTTTTCATCAGGGAAAAAAAGCAGAAGGGAGTGGAATGACATGTTCAAAGGGCTAAATGGATAGAAACTGTGATCTAAAAATTCTATACCCAGCAAAACTATCCTCCAGAACTGAAGGTGAAATAAAGGCCTTCCCAGATAAACAAAGATGGATAATTTATTGATAGCAAACTTGCCTTGTGCGAAATTCAAAAGGAAGTCCATTAGGCTGCAAGCAACCAGCACCGGATGATACCCTAAATCCACAAGAAGAAATAAAGCAGAAATAGTAAATATGAGAGTTAATATAAAATACTCCATAAGAACATTTTTCTTATTTTTTTTTTTTAATTCTTTAAAAGACAAGCAGTCAAGGGGCTCCTGAGTGGCTCGGTTGGTTGAGCGTCTGACTTCAACTCAGGTCAGTGAGTTCGTGAGTTTGAGCCCCACGTCAAGCTCAGCACTGATGACTTAAGGCCTGGAGCCTCCTTCGGATTCTGCGTCCCCCTCTCTCTCTGCCCATCCCCCACTTGTGCTCTGTCTCTCTCCCAAAAATAAAAATGAGCTATAACATACATGGCACCCAGAGCACAAACAGTGGAGGAAAGAAGGGAACACGCCTTCCCCATTTGACCAGAAGGAAGCTAGTTTGGGGGCACTTGGGTGGCTCAGTCGGTTAAGCATCCGACTCCTGACTTCAGCTCAGGTCATGATCTCACAGTCTTAAGATCAAGCCCCACCTTGGGCTCTGCGCTGAGCATGGAGTCTCCCTGAAATTCTCTCTCTCTGTCTCTCTCTCTCTCTCTCTTCCCCTTCCTCTGACCCTCCCCCCTCAAAAAAAGGGAAGCTAGTGGAAGCTAGTGGAAAGCTAGTGAATCTGAAGTGGATTTAAACAAGCTAAACTGCATTTTGCAGTCCCTAGAATAACCACTAAGAAAATAATTCACCGTGTACTTTTTTTAAAAAGGGGGAATTAAAAGGGGCCACTAAAAACATTTATTTCACACAAAGGAAACCAGCTAAAGAGAATCAGAAGAACGAGACACAGCAACAAAAACCCAGGAGACATGGGGAAAACAGAACAATGGAAAACGTCACTCTCATGTAACTGAAATTTTAATTTAATTAATTAACATAAATTAATTTAATTCAACTTGTCATTAAATGTGAATAGTGCAGGCACTCGGATGAAAAGGCAGGGATGGGCGGACGGGATAAATAAGATATGAATGCACACCATCTACGAGAGACAAATCTCAGAGTCGGAGACGCAAGCCGTTGCAAGTAACAGGAAGGGACAAACGCTACCTCGTGAACACAATCGCCAGAGGAGAGCCGGGAGTGACCAACCACCTCGTCACAACCGAAGCGAAAGTTAAGACAGGAACTAGAGGCAAAGAGGGACATTTCCCAATGAAAAAGGGGTCAACATATTGGGAAAACATGAAAGTTTTAAATGCACACGCCCCTCATAACAGAGCCAAAATACAAGACGCAGAAACTAACGGAATTAAAAGGAGAAGTAGATATTTCAACAGTAAGAGCAGAGGCCGTCGACGCGTCACTCCTGAGGACTTGATAGGACAAGACTGGGTGAGTTTCTTAAATCCCCAAAGACGCAGAACTGACCCCACGGTGTAGGGGACCCGGTGACCTCGGGACGTGCCTTCTTTCCACGCACGTGCGGACCACTCCCCGCGCCACGCCGCGGGCCACGCCATAAAAGGAGCCTCAGTAAATGTAAAAAGACTGAATTCATGAAAAGCATCATCTCTGAGCACAACGGAATTAAATTAGATACTAAGCACGGAAGGGCTATGAAAGCCCAAAATATTTTCAAGTTGTCCCACATACTTCTAAGTCACTCAAGACTCGAGGAGGCAATCCCGAGAGAATTAGAGAACATTTCGAAACGGATGAAAATCCCCAGAATGTATGAAAATGCGTGGCGTGCAGCTGACACAGCGCTTGGCGGGAAGTTGCTAACGTCGAATGCCTGTGTCAGAAAAAAGAACGGTCTTGAATAATCTAAGCTTCCACCGAGCAAAGCGAGAAGAGGAGGAGTAAACGAAGCCCAAAGCAGGCTGAAGAAAGCAAGTAAGAAAGATGAGCCCCTACATTAGTGAGATAAAAAACAGAAAAGCAACAGAGAAAATCAACGAAACAAAAAGCTCTTCTCTAAAAAGGTAACGAAATTGACAAGCTTTCAGCTAGCCGGAAACAAGCGACAGAGAAACACAAATGGCTGGAATCTAAGCACGAAAAGGGTGGTGTCCCCAGTCATCCTGAACTTCAAGACCGCAAAGGAGGACCGTGACCATTTCTAGAATACACAAGTCCCCAGGGGACTCAAGGCGAAAAACGAAATCGAAACAGAGCTGCGAAACAGAAATGAAGTTAAGAATTTAAAATCTGAGAGCGCCTGGGCGGCTCAGTCGGTTAAGCATCCGACTCTTGATTTCAGCTCAGGTCATTTTCTTGAGGTTCATGGGAACTGCACGCACGGCTGTGGCCCGGCCACTCTGGGGAAAAGAAGCTGATGGTTTCCAGAACAGTTAACGGTCGCTCACTCTCCTCATCGGTAAAACGGGCAGGGCGGGGAGAGTGCCCGCTTCCCGGGGACGTGTGAGCGCGTCCACTCCGCTCCGAGCACCCGCTCAGGAGAGGCGGAACCCGTGTCCACACCAGGACAGCATCATTCGTCGTGACAGCCCCACTCGGGGAAATGATCCCACTGCCCGCGGCTGAGGACGGGACAGACGAGGCGTGCCCGATGCGTGCCCGGAAACACCACCTTACTGAAGAAGGAACGAGCGACCCGTCGCGCCGCGACACGGAGGAGCCTCAACGCACGCCAAGAAAAGAAAGCCAGACGCAAAGCACTGCGTGTCTACAGGACGTATTTATTTGAAACGTGCGGGAAAGGCCGATGCGTGCAAGCCGCTGCCAGCGGGCACAGGCCGGGTGACGGGGGGCCCGGGGCGGTCGCGCAGATCCACAGATTTGAGCATGTGCACACCGTACCTCGATAAATCTGTTTTGAAGACACGAAGAGCGGTGTTTCGGTGAGGCTTTCCTCGTTCCGTCCGTCCCCTACCGCTTCTCGAAGGCCTCTGCTGTCCGCGGGCGCCAGCTGCCGGGGGACACGGGTGAAATGGCGGGTGGCTGCGCGGTCTGCGTCTCTGGCTTCGCCTTCGTCCGCCTCATCGGCCCTCACGCTGTCCCTGTGAGGCGGGCACCGCTCTCCTCGCCCCCATCGTGTGGATGGAGAGACTGAGGCGAGGAGGGGCCGCGTCTGTCGTGCACAGTGACGGGTTAATGACGGGGGTGGAGGTGGCCCGCACTCCCGCCCCGGGCGCCCCTGCCCTCGAGGAGCTCCCCGTCACCCACGGGGGGCAGACAGACCCCCTCGCCCGCGCGCCTTTGCTCACCCGCTCCCTGGCCCCCCGCCCTGGGCCGCCTCCGTCCCTACAGCACGGGCGCGCACACCTCGTGCCTCGGCCTGACCGCGGGGTGCCCGTCCTCCCTGCCTCGCCAGGCCCCGATGGCTGGCCTAGCGGGTGGAGGCTGCAATGGGTCGACTCCTGTCCCCCCAAAAGACACCTCTGAGTCCCGACTCCCCGAACCGGAGCAGGTGACGTGCGGGGAAAAGGGGGGGCTCTGCAGACAGACTTAGTCAAGGATCTCAGGACAGAGCCACCCGGGATTTAGGAAGGGGACCAAATCCCACGACCAATGTCCTTACAAGAGACAGAAAAGAAGACACAGAGGGGGACACCAGGGGACAGGTCTCTACGCCGAGGAAAACCACGCATTGCCGGAAACCACTGGAAGCTGGGAGAGAGGCCTGGACGCCTTCCCCCTTCAGAGCCTCCGGGAGGAGCCAGCCCTCGATCTTGGACTTCTGGCCTCCAGAACCCTAAGAGCCTAGCTTCCTGTGGGTCGAAGCCGCCCGGCCTGCGGTCACTTGTAACGGCAGGCACAGAAAACTCACCCGGGGTCCACGCCCCGCTCACGGCACCAGCACAGGGCTGGCCCCCTCCGGATAAACCAGAAGCGTGTTGGAGTCCAAACCTCCTTGCCGGTCTGATATGTCCCCCGGAGCCCCTCCCCGACACGCTCAGAGCTGCCCGAGCGAGGACGGGTTTCGCCGTTTCTAGAAACCGTGAGGTCGCACCAGCGATCTGTGGGACCCTCTCTGCCCTTCCCGATGGCGAGCGCCTCGCCAGGTTCAGAGCACCAGGGGCCCAGCAAGCATGAATCAACGCCCTGGGATTCCATCCGGCAGCCAAAGGTGCTGGTGAGCAGCGGGGACACGGCGGGGAAGGACCTGGAAACCGCGGAGACGCCGGGCGGCTTTGGGAGGGGCACGCGATGGCTCTTGCTCTGGGTGCAGACGGCCTGGCTGATGTCCTAGGGCCACCACGGGGGGTCTTTTCTCCGCCGTATCCGCTCATCCCCTGGGGAGGCCGTCTGGTGCTCCCCTCGCCGATTCCCCGCTCCTCCCCGGCATCTCGTCGGACCCCTCAGGCCTCCGTGGCTCCACCCGCTAAATGTGGAGAAACTCTGCCCCTTTGCCGGGAGGGACGGCTTCTGACTCGGGAAGGTTACCGCCACCGGAGGGACAGCGGCCACCTCGAGCCTGACAGGTGAGGGGGGGTCCCACGTTCCATGGACGGTGGCGGGGAGGGACCGCCGTGCACGTGGGCAGCTGCGCCGGATCCCGGGGCCGCACGACAGAGCCCCACAAACCGGGAGGCTTAAAGCGACCGTCATTCTCTGTCACGTGTGGAGGCCAGAAGTCCGCACCCAGGGCTGGCGGGGAGGCCCTTCTGAGAGTTCTGGAGGGGAGCCCGTCTCCTCGCCTGCTCCCACCTACAGGGGCGTCTGTCCCCTCAGCGCGGGGCCCCTCACCAGCAGAGCCGCGTCTTCCCATCCGTCTCTGACCTCTGCTTCCGACCCCGAGTCTCCCTCTCGGCCCCCCCGTCTCCCGTCTCCCTCTCCGGACTCCCTGTCTCCCTCCTGGGCTCCGTCTCCCTCTCAGGCCCCGTCTCCCACTCCAGCCTCCTCTGTCCCTCCTGGGCCCCCATCTCCCTCCTGGGCCCTTGTCTCCCCCCCCGGGCCGCGTCTCCCTCTCCAGCCTCCTTTCTCCTTCTGGGCCCCCCTGTCTCCCTCCTGGGCCCCCCTGTCTCCCTCCTGTGCCCCCATCTCCCTCCTGGGCCCCCCGTCTCTCCCCTGTCCCCCATCTCCGTCCCGTGTGGCCGCGCCTGGGTAACCCAGGAGACCGTCTCCACCTCCAGATCCCTGACCGCTTCACTCCTGCAGAGTCCCTCGCCCCGTGAGGTCACAGTCCCGGAACCCACAGGTTCTGGGGACTAGGGGGTGAGGACATCTCTGGGGCCATTACTCTGCTCTGCACGGCCACCTTCACCTTCCCCCCTGCCCGCCTCCCCTCGCTCCTTGCTCTCCCCCAACTGCCTAGAGCCCAGCGACGCCTGCCAGGACTCCCTCTGTGCCCGCTCTGGCCACCCGCCCACCCGCGTCCTGCAGCTCTGCGTCAGGGACAGCCGTCCACGTTTAGGACAGAAAGACTCAGACTGCTGACCAAGCTCCTATCCGCCAGGTGGCTTCGAAGGAGGCACCAAACCAGTCAAAGCCACGCCAACCTGCCCGTGACTCCTGCCGTCCAGGCTGCGCGTGGCCCAACAGCTCAGGACTCCGCCTCCCCGGCTCTGTTTTCCTCCGGGGACCGGCCACCAGGGTCGTGAGCCCCAGACCTGGATCCAAGAGGAAGAAGGCTCCGTGGGAGCACGGCCTCTGAGACGCACACAGCACCCAGCACTGACGAGAGCCCCGCGTCCCAGAGCTGGGCGTGGGCGCCATGGCGGTCAGGTGGGTCTAGCCCCCTCGGGAGCCCCGAGAGGAGCAGAGGGCGTGGCGAGTCCACAATCGCGCATTTCCCGATCACGGACCGCTCGACAGCATCAGAACCCAAGTACTCCTATTGCCGACGCCCACCCAGTAGGCTGTCGTGGGGCCGAGCGAGACGTGGGGGGCTCTGTAGGGAGGACCGCCAGAGTGTGGAAGCGAGCGGCCGTCAAGGGACGGACGGACAGACGCGCTGTAGAAAACCTGCACGACGCACGACTACTCAGCCTTCACAAGGACATGAGTTCCCACACACCAGGACATGGGGGGTGCCGGGGGCTGGGGTGGGGGGCGGGGGGCACGGGCCGAGGCCGTGGACTGGGGACGGAGCTTCCGTTCTGTGTGGAGACGGGTGGGGTGACAGTCGCACGGCCTAAGTGTTCTTAACGCCGTAGAACCAGAAGCTTAAAGCCGGGGCAAGCCGTCATTTGTATGTGACGTGCCTTTTGCCAAATTCTTTTTTTACACGTAATGGATTTCGTCACTGCCTTCCTCTTCCCGATCCTGGTCTTGCTCCCTGTCGGGTGTTCAGGCCGGGGTGGCTGCCAGTTCCCCCCGACGTGCTGATTCTGGCAATGGGCACGTCTGCCCGGAGCCCCCACCGGGGAGCAGGGGTAGTGGGAGCCGAGCCTGACGGACTAGCGACGTGTCTCCCCTCCCCCCCCCGCTCCGCCCTGGGCTCGGGTGGGGCCGGCAGCTGAGTGCCTTATGGGACTCAGTGTCTGGCCTCCCTTAACTTTCACAGGAGGACTCAGGAGTTACGGGTCCACTGGGGGCGGGGGGGGGGGGACAGCGTTCGGGAGAGGCATACGGGAGCAGAGAGGGGAGTTCGCGGGGCCCCCGCGTGTAACCAGCAGAGCTCTCCCCAGGGCCACGCAGCGTGGGCCTGCAGCGGAGCCCCTCCCCCGCGCCGCACAGTCGCGGGCGGTGGTGTTCCCCGCTCCCTCTTGGAACCGGTGGAATCGGATAAGGTTTGAGTGGAGGGGGGAAGGCAGGGCCGCGGGCGAGTCAACGGGGTAATCGCACGGAGGTCCCGCTCGGTAAGCGCGCTGAGAGGGGGCCCCCCAGGTGATTGAAATCCATTCGTACTAAAAATATTTTCCAAGCCCTTCTCTTGATTTATGCCGAAAAGAACGTACCGCAAAGGAGAATGAGTTTTCAACTCGAGAGGCACTTAGGCCCGATCTAACTAAATTAGCTCTTTTGAACCGGCCGTTTTGCTCCGATGCCTGTAATAAAAATAACAATAATGTGCATTTAGAGGGTGTTTCATCCTCTCTGAAGCACTGGGTCTTCTGCGGTGAACGAGTCCCCTTAACTGGGCGGGAGACGGCAGGGCGACAGGTGGGGGAAGAGGGAGAGGTGGGGGAGGCATGAGTTTCCCAGCGTCTGATCACGTTTGGCAAAATCAGCAAATTTCAAACACACAAAATTCGCCGTGCTCTGAAAGAGACAAAGGGGCCAGAAGGGTTTCCCTCAGTCAGGAACTGAGTTATGTCCCCCCAAGTTCAAGTTCATATGCAGAGCCCAACCCCCAGCGTGGTGGTCTTCGGAGGCGGGGCCTTTAGGAGATGACAGGGTCCTGAGGCCAAGAGAGTGAGGGCCCCCGGGACGGGCTCTGTGCCCTGCTAAGTGTGCTCCTGTCCCCGCCAGGCGAGGGCATGGCAAGGAGGCCCCTGCGGCTGTGACCTGGTGACCTGGGACTTCCCAGCGTGGAGCTCTGTGATGACTGCTCTTTAAGCCCCCGCTCTGTGTCGCTTTGTTATGGTGTCCCGAGCTGACGCGCTGAACGGAGACACTCCCCCTTCTTTCAAGTTTGAGTCTGGGCCTTGCTCAGCCTGGAGGGATGGCTTCCGGCCGCCTGCACTGACACCGTAGCTTCGGGGCACTTCCACCAAGCTGCTGGAGGTCCCCCCCCACCCCACCTTCTCCCGGCACCTGCACACGTCCTGCCTGAGTCTGTCGGTGACTCAGCCTCACTCCTGGGCCCCTCTGCCCTGCTAACTCCTTCCTACTCAGCTGTTCAGTTGAAGCTGGCTCATGGTCACCTCCTCCAAGAAGCCTGCCATGACCACCCGCATCCTCAGGAGGTTGGCAGTCTCCGTCCTCCCCCAGGCCCCCCTCGCCCCATGTTGTCGCCGTCCGTGCGCACATCAGCTTCCCCCACCGGACGGCAGGCTTCGAGTCGCGCTGCCGTGTCCAGGCATCCAGCACAGAACAGACTCAGTGTGGGGCTCCCCGCTCGCTACCCGCCAGCCCTGCCCCGTCACAGGCTCTGGGAACAGACTGTCCCCCAAATCTGGGGAGGGCCGAGGAGCCGGAAATTCACGCGAGGTGGCCATTAGTTCGCAGCCCGGCGTCCAGTTCAAGAACCCTACTATCACGACTTTGTACAACGGGTCCCACCCCAGCCCCACCCCCGAGCCCCAGCCCGAAAACCACAGCCAGGGCCGTTTCTGGAGCGAGTCCTGTGTGTCCCCCTGCGGGCCAGCTCTTTCACGAGTCACCTCCTTCAGCCTTGAGTGACGAGCATCCTCAGCCCATTTCACAGATGAATAGACTGAGGAACCTGCCCAGGGCCGCAATGCTAGCAAGGGGCGGGGCTGGGCCTGGCCCCCACGTCTGCTTGGCTCTAGGGCCAGAGGTTCTCACCCGGGGTCGGGCCCTCCGTCAGGGTCCAGCGGGAAGAGGGCAGTGGGCCCACAGCCAGAAAGAGCCTGGCACGCGGTCCATTGTTCTGGGACGCGGGGGGCAGGACCGGCGCCTCCCTGCGGAAGCTCCCGGGCACTCACAGAGAGGGGGGTAAGCTTGTCTTCCTTTTCACCCTCAACGTTCTTCTTCATCTTGAGGATTTGGGCCGCAGGCAGCAGCATCCCAGGCGGAGAGCACTTTATGGGCGCAGGTGCAGGGGTGCGAGCCGGCACAACAGGCCTAGGGAGCCATCAGTCACTCGGGGACGGCAGGGGAGGAGCACGCAGGGCGGGAGCCGGAGGGCTGAGCTGGGGCACGGTTCTGAAGGCCTCAGACCTTACTCTCCAGGCAAAGGGGGTCCCTGTGGGGTCTCGAGACAGAGGGGGCCCTGGCCCTCCTGCCCCTTTAGAAAGCACACGCCGGGGGCCCCTCTGCAGGTGGATTGGCAGATTCGAACTCCTAGCCGGCGCCTCTTCTCTCCAGGCTCGCCCCCGCCACAGCGCCCCGGGAGGTCACGCCTGGGCTCACAGCTCCTTACTCTCTGGCAGCCTCTGCCCCGCCCTCCTGATACAGAAAACCCAGGTAAAGAAACCTCAGGCAGGGCCCGAAAGGGCATTCGCTTTCCTTACAGGAAACAGACGAGGCCCCGGAAAACCGGGCAGCTTCCGCCAATGGCAATTCCAAGCCTCCCTGGATGAATAATATATGAATAATCATGTAACCTTGCATTTTTAAGACGCTTTAATCCAAGGGCTTTGGGCTCTTTGAAAATCATGAATTCGATGCAGGCAACATTCCCTGAACACCTCCTCTCTAAGCCGGGCAGAGGGTAATTCCAGAATCGCGGGCATTCGGGAAGGCTTTGCCGGGCGCACGGGAGCCTCACTCACAGGGAACGATGGGGGTTCAGGGAAACGGCCTTCGCGCGGGCCTGGGCTGGGCTGGAGGAACGCACGACAGAAGGGGTCGCCCTCCAGGGTCAAAAGCAGGAAAGTGACCTTCATAGCTGAGGGAGGGGCCCCCGGACAGAAGCTGCGGCCCAAGGAGGAGAGCACAGAGGCTTCCAGAACCAAGGCCGGGCAGGGAGGAATGAAGAAGTACCCTGGCCTCTCTCGGCCACCCTCCAGTCTCCTGCTGTGCCTCCCACTGGCTGAGCCCAACAGCAAGTCCGAGGCCAGCCTGGTGGGGAGGGCAGCCACAGGGGTGAGCTTCCTGGCGTGGGGGACGGGCAGAGAAGGGGTCCGAGGGTGGCAGACGGGCCCGGCGTGCCCACTCGGAAGTTAAAGGATTGTACGCGGTCCTCGGGACACCACTTAGGACGTGGCTGGCGTTCTTTTATAGCTACACGAACCACAACTTACAGAGGTGATGGGCTGACCTGTGTCCCCCCAAAGTTCACATGTGCAAGCCCTAACCCTCAACGCCTCAGAACGTGACTGTATTTGGAGTAGGATCTTTCAAGGGGTGATTAAGTTAGGGGCGCCTGGGTGGCTTGGTCGGTAGAGCATCTGACCCTTGGTTTCGGCTCAGGTCATGATCTCCAGGTTCGTAAGTTCGAGCCCCGCATGGGGCTCTGTGCCCACAGCACTGAGCCTGCTTGGGGTTCTCTCTCTCCCCCTCCCCCCCCCAAATAAATAAATAAACTTAAAAAAAAAAGAGGCGGTCAAGTTAAAACGGGTCACCCGGGTAAGCCCCGATCCAGTTCTTACGAGAGGGGATCAGGACACAGACACGCAGAGGGAGACCGCGGGAAGGCACAGGGAGAAGACGGCCGTCTACACGCCGGGGAGAGAGGCCTCCGGAGACCCACCTGCCCTGGCCTTGGTCCTGAACTCCCAGCCTCAGAACGTGGGAGAACAAACGTCTGTTGTTGGGGCCCCGCCCGCAGTGATTTTGACGCGGGGTCCCAGGAGACGAACACAGGGCACCTGTAAGTGGTGATCTGGGGTTGAGGCCAAGTGTCCCTGCCTCCCCTGCAGGGGTCCCAGGGACGTCGGGCTGAGCCAGCGATGGCATGGCCCCTACACGTGAACGTTACAAAGGGCACTCGGAAAGCCCTGTCACCACCACATCTGACATACTTACTTCCTGCCAGACCCCGAGGCCTCGTCCCCACTTTGTCCCTTAATCCCACTCACGGCACAACGAACGCTAAGCAGACGCCCCTAGTTTCACCGGAGGAGGGGGAGGGACGGCAGGTTCTGGCCCCCTAGGTCAGAATCCGGGAGGACTAGGGAACCCTGACCCGGGAGTCAGCCCTGAGGGTTCCTCTCTAAACCTCCCGTGGCCCTTTCGTGGGGAACAGAGATCTCTTCAGGGCCTCACCGACCAAAACTGGTGGCAGAGAGAATGACACAGGCTCTTGGGTTGGGGGCACGGGTCCCCTCGTCCACCGCAATCCAGATCAGGAGTACCGTGGCCTAAGACTAGGATGCAAGGCCTCTTTTTTTTTTTTTTTTTTTTTTTTTTTATCTTTTCTATTACACGTTCCTTGGTTTCCTAGAGCGGCCGTGACAAGGTGCCACCAACTGAGGGCTGGAAACAGCAGGACTCGATTGTCCGGCAGCTCTGGAGGCCGGCAGGTTCCGGAGCAAGGTGGAGGCAGGCGGCCTGCTTCTGCGGGGCCGCGAGGCGCCGGGTTTGCCGGCCCCTCCGGAGACCCCTGCTGTCACCTTCCCTGCCTGTCACCTTCCCGGGCCACACTCCCGACGCATGCCCGGCTCTGCGCCCAAACTTCCCCCTTCTGTAAGGACACCAGGCGTGTAGGGTCGGGCCCACCCTGATGGCCTCGCTGCAGAGACCCTGTCTCCAAAGGAGGTCATGGCCCGAGGTCCTGGCGGTCAGGACTCCAACACAGAAACTGGCGGGGGACACAACTGACCCCAGACGCGGTATAATCCACGTACCCGAGAGTACGGGAAACAGCAGTACCACCACCACCAAGAAACAGAACGGGGCGGGCGCCCAGAGGCCCCCATCCCCTACCCCCACGGACGATAACGCCCCGAGGGCACCAGGATCCGGACTGCGATGTCGCCGTAGGCTGGCTGCGTTGGGTACTTCCGCACCCACCGCGCGTCCGAACCCGGGCCCACGCTGGCCGGTCGTCTGAAAGTCACAGAAGTGGACTCCGACCCCGGGGTCGGGCTGCTGTCACTGGACGCCATACCGATGAGGCTCCCCCCATCGTCAGGTGTGGGTTCCCATCACCATGGACTGCCAGAGGCTCCTGCTGCGGGGACACGGCCCCACGCCCTCGGGCCGTCCCCACGTGGGCCTCTGCAGACAGGCTCCCGGGAACAGCCTGCGGGTCCCTCCCTGCCCACGGGGAGCAGGAACGCCGGGCGGGACCTGCTGAAGCAGGGGGGACGCGGGTCTCTGACTTCTCCGGAGCACGGCGCCCCGCCTTCCCCAGAGCGGACGGTGACTGAACAAATTTCAGGTAGACTGGAAAAGAATGCCCAGGAGAACTCCAACTCCTCAGAGCACAGCGGCCCGCGTCCCCAGGAGGGGTGGACATTTCTGGATGCCATCCCTGCACCAGGCACCCGGCAGCTTTACGGAGCATCACCTAAACCCCCGAACAGGCCGTCGGATGCATCCCTTCCCCGGGGAGACGCTTCCCTGCTAACCGGCGAGGAGGGGGGAGTGCCACGCCCAAGGTCACACACGGATCCGAGATGGGAACTCGGGCCTGCTGCCCTCTGACCCCCACGCGCGTTTCTGTGCCGGCGGGGGAGGGGGGGACGCGAGCCGGCGGGAGAAGGCACTTCCCGACCTCGCGGCCTTGTTCCGGGCAGCAGCGCGGGGAGAGATCACTCGATTCTCCCGGGCCCGCTTGGCTCCTCCGTTACTCCCGGACCTCAGGGAACCCGCGTTCGGCCTCCGACAAGCTGCCTCGGCTGCGCGAGGACCTCGGGGCAGTTTCACTGCGTTCTGTGCTTCATGACTTCTAGATGAGGCGAGCGCGGGAACGGAGCGGCGGTTCCGCTGTTTCCGGTCCACTTAGCGGGGGGCCGCCCCGCGCTCTCCTGGAAACCTGTGTTTGGAGGAACTCACTGCTCTCGCCCCCCAGGGAAAGCTCGGGGAGTCTGTTCCTGGGAAGAGCGTGGGTTCTGTTCCCCGCCCTCCTGGTCGTTCCTCACGCACGCGTTTCGGAGCCGTCCGGAGCCGCGAGACGTGCCCGAGACCAATTCGCAACAGAACCCTCCCGAGACACGTCCTCGGCTCGGGCCCTCGGCACCCCACGTCTGTCCCTGTCACCGCGGGCCTCCTCCTCTCGGTGACCAAGGTGCCGGCAGCTTCCAACCCAGAATGAGTGACCCTCGGCCAGCACTTTTGGGGTTCCTAAGCCCATTCACGACAAGGGGACATGCGGGGCCACCCCGGGGGTCAGGAGGCGGGGCTTGGCTCCCCTTACACCTGTTGAAGGAAGTGACGGTGCAGGCGCAGGGGTACCAGCAGGGGCAGAGCTGGGGTCCTGCCCGGCCCGTCTCCCTCGCCCATCCCCGTGCTCTGGCCACTGCACCAGGGAGGACACCCTGGTTTCCCGTTTGCACGAGGGATCCGTGAGACAGGGAGGCAATTCGAGGAAATGGTGAGGTTAACAGGGACGGCTGCCCATGATGGGCTGACTTGTGCCCTCTCAAAAACCGTGGGTTGGAGTCCTAACCCCCGGCGCCTCAGGACACGACCTGATCAGGCGGAAGTACTAAGTACTAAGTACTGCAGGCGGAAGTACTAAGCTGAGGTTGCCCTGCGGCAGGGGGGCTGTAACCCAGCACGACCGGTGTCCTTACAGAAAGGGGACGTTTAGACACCATCAGGGAGAACGGCACGGGCAGACGCAGGCAGTGACGGGGGCGATGCCCCTGTGAGGAGCGCCACGGACACCGCGAGCCCCCGGACGCCTGGAGAGGCCGGGATGGGTTCTCCCTCGCAGCCCCCCGAGGAACCGGTGCTGCCCGCACCTGGATTCTGAGCTTCGGGCCCCAGACCCCCAAGAGAACACCTCCCCGCTGTGTGCGCAGTTGCCGCACCCCCCGGGCACCAAGGTCGGAGGCCCTGCCTCAGCCCCGGCTCTCCTAGAGGGGATGGCGTTCCGTATTCGAGCCCCGCCCTGAGCCCCCTTTCCATGTGTCTACGTACCCCCACCCCCGTCATCCCACCAGGGTCCCCACTGCCTGGCCTCTGCCTCTGAAACATCCCCAATCCTTTGGCCCAACTCCCCTCCTCCCCCACCTGCCTGGCTATGTCTGACTCAGCTCAGGTGCCATCTCCTCCAGGAAGCCCACCTGGGACTCTGGGCCCCTCCCCTCTGGAGCAGCGCCTACAGGTTGCCCACCTGCAGGGACGAGCATGGACTGAACAGCTCTTAGCGTGACCCAGGTGTGTGCGTCTGTCTCCCCCACCCGCCTACGGGCTCCCTGAGGGCCACAGCCATTTCCTGTCGGTCGCACACGAGGCTCGGCGCAAAGCAGACCTGCAGGAGACGATGGGCGAGTCGACGAACGAATGAGGGCAGGGACTGGCCCAAGGTCGCACCTGCTCTCCCTCGACCAGGCGTCCTGGACGTCTAAGTTCAAGGGTCCGGCCTGGTGTTAACAGCAGGAGCGCCAGCAGAGTGGGGAGGCCCCCCCCAGCCATCGGCCGTGCAAGCCAGAGAGCGGGCTGGCCTCTGGATGCCCCTTCCAGAGGGAACCAGAGCTCTGGCCCCAGGCGGCCTCCCCCGGGGACGCCCACCGAGGGGACGTCTCCAGGGACCCCCCGGGCCCGGCCACTCTGCCCCAGGCTCCTCGGCAGCCTCTGGCCCCGCGGTCCCCTTGCCTGGACTCAGGACCGAGGGTCACTTTTCCGGATCTTCAGCTGGGCTTTCTGTTAAATTCTTTTTAATTTTTAAATTTTTAAAAATTAAATCTAGAAGGAATGCATGCTTGTTAAAAGTAGCCCCTGACAGTCCAGAGGCATCGAAAGACATAGGTAAGGTGAACGCGTGGGAGCTGCCCCCCTCCGGCCCAGCGCCACGAGCGGGGCGTCGCTTCCTCCAGACACCTGCCCCCCGCCACGCACGCACGCTCGTTCACCGTACCATGGCTCGCTTTGAACCCCCGCGTGCTGTCGCCTGGTCCCGCTGGAGCCCTGCGCGCTCTGTCTAGAGGTGGCTTCTCCATGTCTAGAGGTGGCTTCTCCAACACGGAATCCAACACTCCACGGCCGTAACGACGCGGCTAAGTAAGCATTATTACCCACGGCGTGAGGCTCTGAGAAAGACCTGTGACCCCGCGGCGCTGAAACCACTACTCGAAGAGACTCTTCTTCAGGTCGATGACACGGAATCCTTTTATTCCTCCATTCGGCAAATATTCACTGGGGCCCGCGACAGCGCCGGGGACGGCGGCGAGAGCGGGCGGCAAGCGTTCCTGCCCCCTGAGCCCTCCTTCAAGCGGAGAGAGGGAGGCACTCAACACACAAATAAATAAAGCTCCTGAGTCTGCCAGACTCCGTGTCCCCAGGGAGGAGCAGAGCGAGCGAGGCGGCCGGGGCAGGGGTGGGGCGTGTGCCTCCCGCCCCGGCCTCCCCGCTCGCCCCGCCCGGGCCCGGGCCCTGCGCTCTCGGACGTGGGGGAGACACGACACGCCGCGGCCGGGGCTTCGCGACCTGAACGGCCAGCGAGGGGCCGGACGGGAAGAGCCAGGCCTGTGAGCGAGCCCGCTCCCCGGGCGTGGGCCGTGACGAGGGAGAAGCGGGAGGGGGGAGCCACGCGGACACAGGCCCCCACCCCGCCCCCGCCCTGTGCTCGCGCCTGCGACTCCCCCCACTGGGCCCCAGGGGACCAGGGCTCAAGCAAGGGGCCATCTGCCACACCCCGCGAGGCACCGTCCTCACTAAGAAAGGGCGCTTGACAAAAATCCCAAAGAGGCGCGAGAAGAAGTCGGGTGGGTATTTGCGGAAGGAACATTCGAGGCGGAGGAAGCAGCCAAGGTCCTGAGGCAGGAGCATTCTGGCGGTTTCTTGGACCGGCGAGGGGGCCGGTGTGGCAGGTGCAGGTGAGCGGATGCCACCAGGGAGGAGGAAGGGTTGGGGCGGGGGGGAGTCTGAGTGACCTGGGAGCCACTGGGGTCCCTGACAGGGGGTGACATGGTCTGATTCTGGCTGCGAAGTTGACAACGGACGGCAAGGGGGCGCGGGTGGAGGCGGGGAGGCCGGACGGGAGGCCGTTTCTGTGTCCGATCTCAGCAGCTGGTGGCTCGGGTCAGGACGGGGTGGCAGAAAAGGAGAGATTAGAAACGAGTTGTGGACATATCGGGACGGCAGGCGAGCACGCCGTGTGGACGTCCTGAGGGCGGGGCAGGCGGGGCGGGGCGGATCCAGGGGTGACTGCCAGACGTGTGGGCTGAGCGCCTAGAGGGAGGGAGTGGCCATCAAGGAAGTTGGGAAGAGGGGGGAGGGGCTCACCCACGCCGAGTCTGAGTGCCCATCGCGCGGGCCTGTGGGAGGCCGCACAAGCAGCCGGACATGCGAGACCGGGGCCGAGGGGGCCGACGCGGGACGGACATGGCGGGGGCCGGGTGGGGGGGCGCCGCCCGCGCTCATGGAAAGTACTGGGCGAGATCACAAGGCCACGCGTACCGAGTAACGAGAGGAGAGCCCGGGAGCTGCTTCCTGGGCACCTCAGAGCCCACGAGTTGGGGTGGGGGGAGGGGGGTCGGCAGGGCAGGGGGCAGGCGGGAATGCGGGCGGGCGGGCCCGGAAACCAGAGAAAACGGTTTCAAAGGACAAAGTCAAAGGCAGCACGTTCACAGAGCGAAGGGAGGGTTAGGACTAACTGTGGTACCTGACACTCAGCAGCTGGAGGCCGCGGCTGAGCCTGAGGCACCCGGTTTCCCCTGCAGGGCAGTGGCTGGGGGGGAGTCACCTGACTGCAGGGGAGGGTGGTGGCCAGAGGGGAGGAGCAGAGCACAGACAACACATGCAGAGAGCTGCTACGAGACGGAAAGCCCGCGGCAGGGGCTGGGGCTGCAGGGCTGGGGCCAGGAGAGCTTGCCGTGAAGACAGCAGGAGTAACCCACATGGGTTCACGTGCTGGCGGAATGATCCAGAAGGGAGGGAGGGAGAGCGGGCCCCAGCGCAGAGAGAAAAGAGCGCTCGCCCTCCTAACAACAGGAAAGGCGGGGGGACAAGAGCAGGCACCGGCGAGCGCGCGCGCAGGTGCCAGCCGAGGAACGAGGGGGCGCCTCTGCTCTGACTCCTCACCGCGGCGAGGCCGGTGCTGCGGGAGAGAGGTCCATGCTCAGTTCCCGTTCCCCCTGCTCTGGGTGCGGGCTCGTGGCCCCCGGCCATATGACCCGGTCACCGCCGCTCGGCATCTCAGACAGCAGACCCCCCGGAGGTCCCCTGACCTGTGTTCTATGATGATCGACTCTTCAGGGGCACCTGGGGGGCTCGGCCCGCTAAGCGTCCGACGTCGGCTCAGGTCATGATCTCGCGGTTCGTGGGTTCGAGCCCCGCGTCGGGCTCTGTGCTGACAGCTCAGAGCCTGGAGCCTGCTTCGGATTCTCTCTCTCTCCAGCTCGCTCTGCCCCTCCCCCACTTGCATTGTTTCTCCGTCTCTCAAAAATAAACATTAAAATTATTTTTAAACTTAAAGAAAGAAAAAAGGCTATCGACTCTTCGTAATTACAGAGCACTTCAGGACGTGCAAGGATCATTCCAGCTAGGAACGAGTCGCGGCCCTGGTTACCGTTTCCAGACCGCGCGCCGGCTTCCGGGCGCACCCCGGCCAATCGCTCTCACCCTCAGCCCGCGTCCTGACTCTTCAGGGTGAGGACCCCCATCGTCGTTGCCGTGACGTGGAGACACGGAGGCCCCGAGAACGCGGTCGCGCAGCCAGTGAGCGGCCAAGTGACACTTCGAATGCGAACCCCTCTGGCTCCGAAGCCCGCGTGCCGCCCTCCTCTGCGCCCACGGCGCGCATGTGGGGGCCTGAGTGAGGTGGCCCGGGGGCGGGGGGGGGGGGAGGCCGGTGGGAGACCCTGCCCTCCCTGCCTCAGTCCATTCCCTTTTCAAATGCTTTCGCCGGTCCGGCTGCGTCAGAAAGGGGGTCGAATCCATCCACCTCCGCGAGAGAGAACCGTTCCTTCCACGAGCGTCCAGAAAGCTGCTCACACAAACCGCCTCCGTCCCCAAGTAAGAGGAAACCTGCCGAGGGACAGAGACGAGGGGGGGTCTCTGGGGGGCCCTGGGGGGGCCCGGAAGCGTCCGCACTCGACGGAGGGGCCCCGGCGCGGCTGCGGCCTGACCCGAGACCACCCCTGTTCACTTCCAGAAGGAGCAGGTGGGAGACCGAATGGAAGGCAGACGGCGTCAACCCAGCCACGTCGCTGCCAGGACAGGGGGGGACCTACTTTTAGAAAGAATCCCTGGGGAGAGGAGGATTACTCACTGGGGGGCCTGAGCCTCAGAGAAACAGCTGCTGGGGACGGCTACGCCCACGGGCTCGCCTTCTGGCGCTTTGTCGCGAGAAAGAAGGAACCGGTCAGTCACAGATGGATCAAGAACTCACCGCATACCGAGACCCTGGTTTCAGAACACCGTCCTCTGAAAGGAATGACGCTGGGGGGTCGTGCGGGGGGGGGGGAGGCTGGTTCCAGATCCAGGCAAACGCGGTGCCGTGTGCACCTGCGACACCTCGAGCTGTGATGGGGAGGGACCGACCAGGAACAGCTTTAAATGGTGCCTGGGGGCTCGGTCAGGTCCATGAGCTCACGGTCCATGGGTTCGAGCCCTGGGTCGGGCTCTGTGCTGGCAGCTTGGAGCCTGGAGCCTGCTTCGGGTTCTGTGTCTCCCTCTCTCTCTGCCCCTCCCCCTGCTCGCATTCGTTCTCTCGCTCTCGCTCAAGATAAACGTTAACAAAAATAATCAACAAAAATAAATAAATAAACGGTGAGGAGAGGCTCCTACTGGCCAAAGCCGGGGTGGTCTCATCACTGAAAAGAACAGGGACACGCGGGGGCGGACAGGAATCCACACACCGGGTGTGCAGTGCAGGGAGGGCAAGCCCCGCTCAGGAGAAGGAGGGTCGGTACTAACTGGAGGCTGGATGCGCTCACTAGAAAATCAGCATTTCCCTGCACTGCCTGCCCCACGGTGCGCCCCCCGAACCACGGGCTGGCCGGCGGCGTCTCAGGGGCCCCGCCCCACGGCCTGGGGACCAGTTACCGAATTCCTGGGGGCTCAGGGCGACGCGCCCGTGCACGGGGAAGCCTGGACGAGATCTCCTCAGCAGCTGACCAAGCCTCGCCTCGCGGCGGGGACAGACGCCTGCACGCACCTGCGCACACGACGTGTCGAGGAAGACGCGGCAAACATCGCCCTCTGAGCCACCGCGGATGGATCCGCGGAGGGAGGAAACCAGCCGTGAATCCACAAAGACATTCTGCGAGGGAAGTGGAGTGCCTCTAAAATGCCAATGTCATGAAAGTTTTTCAAAAGAGGAGCTGGGAGCTATTGTAGGTTACAGGGGACCAGGGGCCCCGGCAGCTAAGTGCAGTAAATGAGCCTTGATCGGATCCTGGCTTTATCGAGAGGACTGGGGATATCCAAACGCACTTTTGTTTAGATACTAATATTGTGTCAACATTCAATTTCTGCAGGTGATCACTGTCGTGATGGTTACTTTGATGTGTCAACTCCAACCCTTTGATGAGGTGTTTTGGGATACGATTAACACTTAGGAACACCTTGCTGGCTCGGTCGGTTAAGCGTCCAACTTCAGCTGAGGTCAGGATGTCACAGTTCGTGAATTCAAGCCCCGTGTCAGGCTCTGTGCTGACGGCTCAGAGCCTGGAGCCCGGTTTGGATTCTGTGTCTCCCTCTCTCTCTGCCCCTCCACCACTCACATGCTCTCTCTCTCTCTCTCTCTCTCAAAAATAAACATTAAAGTGTTTTTTTTTAGAACACTTAAATTGGCAAACTCTTGGTAAAGTAGACTGCCCTTCATAATATGGGTGGGCCACGCCCAATCAGTTGAAGGCCTGGCTAGAACAAAAAGACTGGCCTGTCTGAGCAAGGGTGAATTCTCCAGCAGAGACCCCTCAGACTTCGCCCACACCGTCAGCTCTTCTGGGTTCCCAGCACAGGCGGCCCGCACCACAGATCCAGACTTGTCGGCTTCCACGGTCATGTAAGCCAATCGCTCACGATACGTAATATATACAGATTTGACATAAATCGCCCAGAGAATATATTGTATAAAGTACACGTGTATTAAATACACAGTTTAGACTATATGTATCATATATCACATAAACTTATGTATCACATATACGTAAAACACATCCACCCCATTGGCTCTGCTCGTCTGGAGAAGGGTAACAGAACGATGAAGCTGTGGTTACACAGGAAACACCGTCATTCCCAGGAGACGTGGCTGAAGTAGGAGTGAAGAGGCAGGCCCGTAGCTCACTCCGAAGGCCTCAGCCAGCAAGAGCGTGCGGGACGGTGTGCGTGTGTGACATATACGCCACACGTGCTCTGTGCCGACGCGGCCCACACTGCGGCGGGGGGGGGGGGGGGTTGTATGCCTACACTTGAGAGAGAGAGGGAGAGACGGCCCACAGCCGTGGCTGAACGCTAGCAATCCCCAGACCTAGGGAAAAGGACGGAAATCTACGTTTTTAAATTTCTTCCATCTTTCTATAGGCTTTAAATGTTCCAGAATAAAAGCTCAGGCGGGCAGGGGGAACCCTCTGATGGCTTCCCACCCGCTCTGGGTCAAGGCTCTTTGGTTTTCCGCTTCGGACCTTGGCCTCGTGGTTCCCCTGGGTCCGGAACACACCCTGATCCCACCTCCGGCCCCTCCTCACCAAGCGAACCCCTCCCCAGCCCTCAGAACTCGACGCAGACAGCACCGTGGTGGCCGTGGAGCCTGCAGCCCCCCGCAGACCACAGCCTTACTCTCTGGGGCGTCACCCAGATACACAGGTCAGGGGCCCCCGAGATGGGTGACGGCGTCAACTCGGCGGTTGTTTCAGTGCTCGGACGTCGGACGTGGTTATTGGAAGAGGGAGGGAAGGGGGAGGGAATAGGGGAGGGGAGAGGAAAAAGGGAGGGAGGAGGGGGAGGGAGGAGGGGGAGAGAGGAGGGGGAGAGAGGAGGGGGGAGAGAGGAGGGGGAGAGACGAGGGGGACAGAGGAGGGGGACAGAGGAGGGGGACAGAGGAGGGGGGAGACGGGAGGGGGAGAGGGGAGGGGGAGACGGGAGGGGGAGAGGGGAGGGGGAGACGGGAGGGGGAGAGGAGGGGGAGACAGGAGGGAGAGAGAGGAGGGGGAGACAGGAGGGGGGAGAGAGGAGGGGGGGAGAGAGAAGGGGGGAGAGAGGAGGGGGGAGAGAGGAGGGGGAGAGAGGAGGGGGGGAGGAGGGGGAGAGAGGAGGGGGAGACAAGAGGGGGAGAGGAGGGGGAGACAGGAGGGGGAGAGAGGAAGAAGAGGGCAGAGTAAGAAGGGGAGAGGAGAGAAGAGGAAGGGGAGGGGAAAGAAGAGGAGAAGAGAGGGAGGAGAGGAAGGGGAGTAGAGAGGGGAGGGGAAGGAAGAAGGGAGGGGAAGGAGGGGAAGGAGGAGAGGAGGGGAAGGGGGAGAGGAAGAAGGAAGAGAGAGGAAAGGGGGGAGGGGGGAGGGGGGAAGCGGGGAGGAGGGGGAAGGGGAGGGGAGGGCAGCCCTGGGCCTCTCCCTCTTTGCTCTGAGCCCCTGCTGGCTGGTTAGTCCCCAGTTGCCCCCGAGCCCCCTTTGTGCCCTGCCCTGTGCACAGAGGCTGGACCTCATCCAAGAGCCCCGTCCCACCTCCCCTGTGCTCGGCTTCCGGGTGGGCTCAGCCAGTGGGGGACAGGACGCAGGAAAGCTGAGCGGGGGCTACTCCACAACCTCCCAGCCTGCTGCGGACGGGGGTCACCGCGCCCCACTCCCCTCTTCTGGAGCCACGCCCACCACCCGCTCAGGTCCCGGCCTCCTGCCCTCCACCCCTGCAGGCAGTAGGGGCTCCCCGCCGCTCCCCTGTGCCTCCCCTGCCCTGCGGGTCCCCCACCCCAACACAGCTCCATAAATGGGCCTTCCTCAGTGCCCTTCCCGCCATGCCCCTCTGGAGGGGGTCAACGGTGGCCCCAAAAAGACATGCCCGCGGCCTGAGCCCTGCAACCTGTGACTGTGACCTTCTCGGAAATGGGGTCCTCGCAGGGGTAGGGAACTCGAGATGACACCGTCCTGAGTTTAAGTCCCCGAATCCAACGCCTGGGGACCCTATACCAGAAGGGGAGTCTGAGACACAGACGCACAGAGAAGGAGGCCACTCCTTCGGAGGCAGAGACTGGAGTGACGTGGTCACAAGCCCAGGAGCACCAAGGAAACTGCTGGAAACTGCTGGCAGCTGAGAGAGGGGTCTGGAGCAGACCGCGGGGTGTGGGAGAGAGCCCACTGGCCTCCTCCACATCGGGCCCGTCGACCCAGGAAAAATCACAGCAGCATTCGGCGCACGCGCGCACACACACACACACACACACACACACACTCACCCCGTCTTGCTTTCCCCAAACCCTGCCACCCTCCTGCAGGACAGAGGACAGACACACGGCTCAAAGGAACCTGTCTCTCCAGGGGGTGGAGCCACCTCCAAGGGGACCTGCGGGTCTGTCTCAGATTCCCGAGAGATGAGCCCACCTCATCCGTCCACAAATCCTGCTCACGCCGCCCTGGGGGAGCCCCAGAGAACCTCACGGTCAAGGCTGGGCCGTCTAGGCACCCTGCTGCTGGAGCGGCCATTCAGTGACCGTCAGCTGCCCCTAGCTGGGCTCCAGGCAGCTTGTCCAGGCACAGCCAGAACCCGGGGACAGGCGGTTCCAGCAGGCACCAGGACACCCACCCCAGCGTCTCCAGGTCCCACTGAGCACGAAGCTGCGTCAGGACGCACACCGTAATTTGGCAAAAACACTGCTCTGCGCGGAGAAAACGCAGCCGGCGCTCCCGGTTCTGGCCGTTTCGGTTCCGGCTTTCTCCGCTCTGCTACCTCCTTTCCCGTCACTTTGCCCTCTGGAGTGCCTTGGGTCGGCCCAGCCCGTGGTAGCAAGGGCCGCGGGGTAAATGGATCTTACTCCTCACAGTTACAGCTCTGGAGGCTGGGGTCTGAGATCAGGGTGCCGGGGGGGCGGGGGGGCCCAGTTTCTGGCCAGGCGCTGCTGCGGGCGGGTCGGCTGCCTTCCGGAATGTGCTCACGAGATGGAGAGCCAGCGAGCCCTGTCTCCTCTCATGAGGCCCCACCTCCAGGACCTCCTCTGAACTTCACCTCCACAAAGGCCCGTCTCCAAATACACCCGCAATGGGCTTCAACACGGCAGCTGGGGCCGCGGTCGGCAGGTGCCTTTCTCCTCTGCGTGTTTAGCCAACCGCGAGGCCTCTTGGGATTTCAGCTTTCGAGTTCAGTCGGTGCGCAGCAGGCCCTGGGGCTGCGGACAGAGGGGCTCTGCCGCCAGAAGCCTCCCCCTCCGGCCCCGCCCCTGCACAAAGCCTCCCCTCCTGGGCGCCCCAAATGCTCACGCAGCTGGTCCGCCCGGCTGGACGAGGCCTCGACCCTGGCACACTGAGATCTGAACAAACGCTCAGCGGTGTCCACCAGCCCGGAGCCGACCCCAGGACCCCTTCGAGTGCTGGCCCGAGCGAGCTCAAGGCTGCCGCAAGGACTGACCGGAGACAGGCTGCCGTCTGCAGCGAACACACTTGAACTGACCGGCTTACACAGCAGTGCAGGGCAGGGCGCAGCGGGTACCGTGGGAGGCGGTCCCGGCGGGAGCGGAGGGCCAGGCCGAGCGTGCCATAGGGCACGTGGACCGTGGCGCACAGAGGGCCCTGGGCACTGACACCCAGGCCCCCCGTGCTGACCCTGCCCTCCCCGGACACTGGCCCTGTTTCAAAGCTCTTGCCCACCCAGATGGGCTGCCCCCCGCCCCACAGCCAGAAATCCCGACTGGCTCCAGAAAGGTCCAGAACGCCTCGGAGGGCGTGAGCCTTTGCAACAGGGCCACGCTGTGGCTGCTGCCCCGCCTGTGTGGGGTTCCCACGATGGCTGGGTGATGCTAACGCCCAGAGCTGCCCCTGTGGGCCTAGCTCCCCAAGGGGGTAACGTGTGTGAGAGCCGGGAGCTGGTGAGGGGCGGGTTCGGAGCCGGGCCCCAGGCCTGCACTCCCTACAGAGCGAGTCCGCGGCCTTGGGGGCTGGGCTTCGCTCACACGTGCGTGCCCCGGGGTGGGCCGCTCAGCCTCTCGGAGCCACTCTGTGTGCCGGGCCCACAAGCCGGGGTGGACACGGGTGGTCCGTGCGGATCAGGGCGCCTGGGCCCCAGGGGGATGGTGTCCTTACCTGTCACGGGACAGAGCCTGCTCCTCCCAAACGCGGGGACCAGCTCTGGCACACGGGGAAAGGGGTGCCCAGTGGCGAAGCTAGGGTCGCAGCTCTTTCCTCATGGACCGACCGTGTGAGCGCGCTCAGGCCGCCCTAACCGCGTACCGCACTGGGGGCGTGAACAGCCCTCGCGGCCCTGGGGGCTGCACGAACACGATTGAGGCCAAGCCGGTTCTCCCCGCGGCCTCTCTCCTTGCACGCAGCTGGCGTCTTCTCCCGTGTCCCCGTGTGGCCGTCCCTCTGTGCGTGTGTGGGCCCTGATCTCTTATAAGGACACCGGTCGGATCGGATCAGGGTCCGCCCCAGTGACCTCGCGTCACCTCGATCACCTCTGTAAAGACCCGTCTCCCAGCAGATCACGTCTGAGGTCCCAGGACTTAGGACTTCCACGGACGAATCTTAGCGGGGAACGCAATCCAGCTCCTAACACGCACACCTCCATGCACTCGGCGGGCTGGGGACAGAACAGGGGCCTCCTGTGACAGAGCGTGTGGCCATCGGCCCAGAACGGGCTTGGGGTAGAGGAGGCTCATGCCCGCGATAACCACTGCTCTCCCCTTTCTTGGCAGAGAGACGAATGACCCCTCCCAGGGCGCCCTGCGGCCGCGCAGGGGCTCTAGGGGACCCGCGACGTGCACCCCTCGCCTGGCCGAAGAACGCCCCAGCGGGGCCCGCCCTCCCCACCCCCTGCGCCCTGCGGAAGATGGCGGAAGGCGGTGGTGGACGGAGCCCAGATCCCGGGTCGCCGCCCAGAGAGCAGCCCGCCGGGAACCCCCACAGCGGACTTTATTTACCGGACACTGAGATGGGGGGGTTGCATCGCCGCAGCACAGCCTCGCGTGGCTGACCCTGACGCCCGCGCGGCCATCACTCGTCAGTAACCTCCCCCTCGGCGGCGCGGACGGGGGCCCGACACCGCTGCCCTCGTGCGAAGCCGCCCGCCGGCTCGGCCCAAACTCCCCTCGTGCTCCGAACACGTGCCTCCCGAGCGCTGACGGCGAGCCAGCCTCTGCGGCCGGAGCGGCCCACGCACCGGCTCGCAGGTCGGCAAGCGAGAGGAGGGGACGGACAGGACACACGGTGTGGCGGGGCCCCTCACAGAGCGAGGCTCCGGAAGAGCCCTGCCCGGGGCCCCGGCATCGGGGGTGGGGGAGGGAGTCGCACAGGGCCAAGATGGCCAGCTCCGGGTCCAGGCAGGCCTGGCGTGAAACCTCAGCTCTTCGGCCGAGACCTACATCGACTCACTCGCCCCTCTGAGCCTCGGTCTCCTCACCTGTCTAACGGGGCCCCAGTCACGCCGGTCCCGCGGGGTCGTGTGAGAGTCGCAGGGGATGACTATAAAGCACTTCGCAGGCACGGCTCCCGGCGCGGGGAAAGAGCGCAGTGAAGCTTAGCAATCGCCGTCTTGGCAGGAAGTTGAACCGGGAAAAGGGGCGTCACGTGCAAAGGCCCAGAGGCACGAGAGAAGGGCGGCGCCCTCGCGACCACAGGGGCTGGATCTGGCTGGAGCAGGGGTGCGCGGGTGAGCGACAAAGACGGCCCTTCGGAGTCAAGACAGGCTGAGGCCCTTCTGAGCACCATAGGGTTTCAAACAGGCGTGACAGAGCCCGCTTCGCCCGTGAGTGGTGTCACTCGCCCTGAAGTGTGAAGAAGGACACACCGGGACACGAGAGGCCCGTGACGAAGGCGGAGGCTCTGGGGCTCCAGGTGCGAGACGGTGGATACCTGGGCCCGGTGGGCCCAGAGGGAGACGCTGCCGAGACGTGAGCCACGGCAAGAGAGAAACGGCAGGGACAGGCCCCTGCCAAGCCACGGGCGGCGAGGCCGAGGGGGCGCGCTCGGGCTGACGCACGAGGTCGCCACTGGCCACGGACGTCGACCACGGATGTGGGGGCCACGCCTGCACCAAATCCCGGGCAGCCCCGGCGGAGCTCACGACTGCCGGCTCCGCCTCCGCGCACAAGGTGAGGACGCTCGGTCTCCTTCTGGGGCAGGAGAGGGGGCCTCATCGCTCACGAGAGAGAAGGACCCCCCCAGGAGACAGGTGTGATCAGCAGCCGGTGTGGGGGCTTTGACTCACGAGGGAAGGTGGAAAACCCCGAATCTGGAGAGCCGGGGGAGGGGGGGGCGAGAGGGTCGGAACTGAGGCACGGGGCCCGGAGGCACAAGGACCCAGGAGCTCTGTCTCGGGCCGGCGTCTGGGCCGAAGCCAGGAGAGAAGGTGACGGGGGCGGCCTGCGAGTAAAAGGAACTTTCCAACACCAAGAGGGGCTTGCAGCCAGTCCCGCGTAGGACTGCCCCATAAAATACAGGAGGTCTGCTTAAACCTGAGTTTCACGTAAGCAACAAATAACTTTTTTCTGGATAAGTATATCCCGAATATCGTGGGACATACTTATGCTGAAATCCATAACCCACGGTTCATCTGAAATCTGAACTGAACTGGAAGTCCCGTGTTTCTATTCCCTAAATCCCTGACGCCTGTCTGCCGGGATCCCCCCAGATGGACACAGATGGCATACGGACTGCGCCCCCGCCCCACGGTGAAACACGCCACAGTCGCGCGTGCGTGTGCGGAGTCTCTGACGGAAGGGAAGGTCACCGGGGAAAGGGCACCTCACCCATCACCCCCCCATGTGAGTGCTATGACACAGGTTCACAGGGGGCACCCCAGACCCCAACCAGGTGACGAGGGGGACCCCCCCCTCAGGTTCTGGGAGGCCAAGCGGCCGCTCTCTCTGAGCCCTTCCCCTGCTCACGCTCTCTGTCTCTCTCAAAAAATAATTTGTATTTTAAAGAAAAAGTCCCAAACCCTCTGCCCCTCCAGACACCCTCTGCCCACCATGAACTCTCCTTCCCCGTCTCTCTCTCGGCCCAGCGCCTCGGAAGCATTCTGAGGGCATAAGTGACGGGAGGTGAACTCTGAACTTCGTACGAGCACTTAAGAATGACTTTTAAATGGTTCAGTGAAATCAGGCCTCCGACGGCAAATCTAAACTCCATGAGACGAGACCGGACAGGGGAGCGAACCCGTGGCGGCTGGAGGGGCCGGAAACGGGAAGGAGGGGAAAGCCGGGGGCCCAGGGGAGGCGCTGGGTGGGAACACCAGAGACTTGACCGCCTCCCATCAAGGCATTCGCACCCCCAGTAGCACGGACGCCCGGTTCCCAGCCCGCAGCACCTGGGATCCAGGCGGTCCTCAGGGGAACGGACGACTCCACAGCCGGTGCTCCGAGGGGCCTCAGCACCAGGTGGTTGGCAGCTGAGCCCCAGAGGGCAAGGGCCAGGCCCACGCACACCGAGTGCCCCGCGGCCAGCGAGGCAGTGGTGGGGCGTGAGGGTAAGTGTGTCACCGGTGGAGGCTGGGCACCCTCAGGCCTCCACGCGGGGAACTGTCCACTGTGGCCTCCTGGGATGGCCGTCCCTCCGGATGTCAGCCTGTCAGGCTCCTATCTGCGCTCAGACTCCTCGGTGCCCCCTCGGAATCCTACAGCGAGACGTGGTGACGGCCAGACTCCTTTGGTCTCTGGCTGGATGGGAAACATCCCCAAGGCAGGAGACCCGCTGGCAAACCCCGCCTTCCCCACTTCTTCGCCGTGTGACCTCAACGCCCCTGTGTCTGTGTCCTCATCCGGAAGACGGGGCTCGGAACAGCGCCTCGCTTACACGCACTTGACTTCAGAAGATTAACGGGATGGATAAATGAAATGTTTTTGACAGGGCCCCTCTCTCTGTCCCCAGTGCCCAGGGCGTCAGAAACACCTGCTGAGTGACTGCCGGGGGGGGGGGGGAGGGACTCTGTCCTGTGTCACCTGGACACGGCCTCTGTCTAGAAATAATGCAGTTTCAAAGCAGGGAGACGGAGGCTGAAGGCACAGCCCATGGACCAGGCCACCTGGGCTCAAACCTCAGCGCCCCTGACTCCTTGCTGTGTGACATCGGGTGGCCCCTCAACCTCTCTGTTTCTGCGCACGCTCACACCCGCCCTGTAGAACCATCGGGGAGGCAACGGATGAGCCCTGGAGAAGTCGGTGCTATTACAACCATTAATAAAAACAACTTTCCTTCCCCTCGGACTCCCCGTCCCTCCCTGGAAAGGCTGGAGAAGGCAGGCGCGGAGCAGGGGAGCCAGGACAGGAGAGTGACGAGGCCGTGGCCAGCCCCCCAATAGCAGGGACAGTTATAGCTGAGGCTGATAAACAAAGCACTGGCGGCCGGGGGGCAGGCGGCAGGGCAGAGACGAACGAGCGACAGCCAGCCACCCATCGCTCTCCCGTGACGGCCAGGGCCCCCGGCACGGCCCAGCCAGCAGGCGGCCAGCCTGAGGGAGGCGGGTCCCGAGGTCGTGCACTGGAGAGGCCACCGTCCCATCAGTGGGCCCTGAGGCTGGGGCACAGCTGAGGGGAGCGGGGACCGTGCCCCAAGGGAGCCGGCGCTGTACCCACGGGCCGAGGTCCAGGCCCTTCAGCCTGGAGGGCAGGGAGGTCCCAACTGTGCCCAGCCCTGGCCCCGGACGCCACTTGGGGGGCCCTCGAGCAGGGTAAGGCTCAACGAGGGGACTTCTGGGAAAAGCCCACTAGCATCTTCATCTATCCGTCAGTGAGCACCTACTGTGTGTCCGGCGGCCGGCGGGTGGACAGGCGGGGACAGGGAGCCCCGGGCTCCGGCCCCGGCCTCATGGGGCACACTGACAAACGCCACGCCAGACACGACCCCCCTCACACGTACCAAACGGCCTCCTGATGGTCACAAAGACGATCGCAGTCCGTCGTGCGATTCTGAGAAAGGCTGCGGGTCCCCCAGAGCCCAGGACAGAGCCCGGAGCCACATCTGGACGCCGAGAGGACGCCCGACCCTCCACCGCTGGGCCCAGGAAGCAGGGCCAACGCGGAGGAGCCCCATCCACAGGTTCCCAGCCCAAACCCGCCGGCTCTGGGGGCTGGGAATGCCAGCAGGCTTCTGGGAGCCTCGGTGGGCGCGCCCCGAAGATCAGCGGGGCCGAGCCGGGTGGGAGGGAACAAGCAGAGAGAACCCCCCCCAAAACAGCGCAGGGCCAGGCCAGGAGCAGAGACAGTAAAGGGGAGTCTGGGCCAGCCCAGGTCCCCCAGGAGCCCAGAGTCTGGCAGACACAGACGGCCGGGCGTGCCGGCCACACCAGGGCGGTGGGTCTAAGGGCTGGAGACGCCTGGCCGCCCGCAGGCAGGGGGACACTTCCTGGGACGGAGTTGAGATGTCTGCATGCTGCATCGGGCTCGGGCAGACAAGGAGGAGAAGGCCGGCAGCGGGAACGGGAACAGCGGAGGGGGGACGGCTGGGCGGGGCCAGAGGACCCGCCCGGAGTGTGAGGAGGCGGGCGAGGGAGGAGGCTGGGGAGGTGGACGGGCCCAGGTTAGGCCCAGACGCGACCTGGAGCTTGCACACACAGGCACTTGACCCTCCAACACCCTTGAGAGCTGGGTGCTCTTCCTCCCTGGACAGATGAAGAAACTGAGGCACAAAGAGACTAAGAACCTTGTCCAAGGCCACTAGGCTACTTACTACACTGACTGAGCCAGTATTTAAACCCACCCCCTACCACCACCACCACGCCCAGGTCTTAATGGCTTTTGGGCAATAGGGAGCCACCGGAGGTTACAGAGTGTGGGAGTGGCTGGGTTCTGTGTGTGGGGTGGAGGACGAGGCTGAGGGTGGAGTCCTAGCCACACAGCCCCGACCCACTGCAGGAGAGAACAGCACAGGGACCCAACTCGCGGCCCTGCAGCCATGGTAGCAAACGTGCCAGCCCTGAGATGCGGGGGGTCGGGGAGCCTCCTCTGGCAGGCGGCTCCCCCACTTCCTCATGGGGACAGGTGGCCCGCAGGGCTCACCGTCCTGCCCCGGCCTGGCCGGCGTCACTTCCTCCTCGTTCCCCAAAGCCCCTGCCCACAGCCAAAGGCCTGGCCTCCCGGCTGCTCTGAAATGCGGGGGGGTATTGGTGATGCCGCCCGGGACACCCCATTTCAGACGTCCCCCCTTCACCTTTGCGGGGGGAGGCTGGCCCCAGTCGTTCCGCCGTTCTGCGTTGTTGTTTGCCTGCTCCCGAGAAGCCCCCCGTTCTCGAGCGCGGGGGGCCACGGGGGGCAGGAGGCGGGCGGAGGCGAAGCCTGCGGCGCCGGGGCCCAGCCGGGCAGAGACACAGCTGGATCTGTGAGAGTAAGAGAATATGAAATCCGTATTAATTTCTGTTTAGCCAGGATTTGAATTTCAAATCAGGCCCCGAGTTGATTCAGATTGACTGCAGCCGGGCTCCCGGAACCGTCAATCAGCGCCCAGCCCCCGCGGCCCCCCCACCTTGGGCACCAGCCAGCTTTCTCAGGGCGGCCCAGCGCCTCCGCCAGGGGCAGGGGGCTTGTACCAAACAGGCAGGCTGACCCGCCGCAGGGGCCAGACCCTAGCCCTGGCTTGCCACGCGAGCAGCCCCCCAAAATCGCCACTTGATATTGGGGGGGGGGTCTGCTCGGCTTTGCTGAGATAGAACCGACAAAATGTAAGATATTTAAAGTGTGCACCGTGGTGACTGGACGCGCAGATCCAGTGTGGAAGGGCTCCCGTCTAATTAACTAGCTCGTCCATCACCTCCCCTGTGCACAGGCGTGTGTGTGTGTGTGTGTGTGTGCGTGAGAGAGAGAGACAGCACGTACGCTCTACACTCAGCAAATGCCAGTCGCACGACACGGCGTCACGACACTGTTGTCAGCTTATAATCACCTTTTTATTGCACCTGCTCAGACCCCGTCAGAGTTCGTGTCTTTGACCGCGGGCTCCGCACCCGCCCCGCCCCCAGCCGCTGGCGACCGCCCCTCTCCTCTGTTTCTAGAGTCCGTTTCTGACTTCGTGGCGCTCTCCGCATCTGAGCGACGCCGCGCGGATCTTTGTCCATCTTTGTCCCGCGAACCGCGCGCGGCGTCAGCCCCCCGCTCCGCGCGGCCGCACGCGGCGGGAGTTCCGCTTCCTCGCGGCTGCGCAGTACAGTGACGTTGCTTCCGCCGCGTTAGCTTCGCGGCACACCGCCCACCACCGCCGTCTCTGCGAGATCTAGGACGGGCCTCGGTCACCCCCTCTTCCTACGGTCACCTTCTCCCGCGGCCCCCCTGCGCCCGGCACCCGCTGGCTGAAGGCTCCCCCTTGTACTGGGACACCCAAGGCACGGTCACCCGTGACCTGTTCTTGGCACCCCCTACCCACACGCTTACGTGCGGCAGGCTCCGCCCTCCAGAGCCTCATTCCCCTCACCTGGGAAATGGGACAACAGCTCCTGCTGGCCCTGCAGCAGATCTAACAAGCATTCCATTCACTTAGCAACACTCGGCAAGCATTTAGCGCACCCCCCCCCCAGGTTCCGGGTCCTGTCCTTGGGGCAGGGGGGAGGTGGGCAGGGGCAGAGGGGGATACCTCAGTGAACAAATCAGACCAAACTCCCTGCCCCCGTGGGGCTGACGTCCCAGGGCCGGTGGTTCTCAACGGAAGGGCAGGGGGGTGCCCCAGAGGACCCTTGGCAAGCTCCGGAGATGGTTTCTCCATAACCCCGGGGTCAGGGTGCTACTGGCATCCAGGGGGTGGGGGCAGGGTCCTCAATGCGCAGGATGTCCCCGGGCAGGCAGTTTATCTGCCCCGAAGGCCAGCAGCGCCCAGGGTTGAAGAGCCTGATCTAGGAGAGGCAGTAAGATAAAGGAGTGACACAGATGCTAGAAAGTGCTGCGGGATAGAGTTCAAGCCCACACAAGGAAGCAAGAACATAGGTGCCATCTGCTCCGGCTCAGCAAGAATGAGGCTCGGCGGGGAGGGGATGCTTCCGGCCCTGAGGCCCAAAGACAGGCCACCCGCGTGGGGTCAACCCGGGCCAGAGATGGTCCCCAGCAGCTGCCAGTGGGCCCCAGACATAAACGGGACGCAGGGCCTTCCCCGGAGCCCTTGGCCTCGCAGAGGGAACACACACACACAGTGGTCTGAGTCTTTGGCCACCCGTGGGCTGTGTGCCCCTCGGCAGGTGGTCCGAGCCTCGGTTCTCCCATATGTGAAATGGGGGCACTGGTGTGACCGTTTGGGAGTCAACAGGACCCGGTCGCGGGAAGTGCTCAGTCAAGGGTCATGGGTGTTATGGTGCACAGTGGTGGAGGGACATGGAAGGTTCTGGAACCCTGACAGGAGGGAAGGAGGAGCATGCCGTCAGGAGGCGGAGGTGCTGAGGGAGGCGTCACTGGGGAAGGGGCACCCCGCCCCACCTCGAAGGCTGAAGTTCATCAGGTCAGTAAGACCAGGAAAGAAGGAGAGGCAGTGTGACCTGCTGAGTGGCTGTCACTGTGGAACAGAGTCACGCCATGTGTGAAAATGCTGTGGGACAGAGAGGAACAGGGCAAGGGCAGCAGGTGATGCCGGAGAGGGGCGTGGGGCCCAGGACCCGCAGGCCACGACGCCCAGACCAAGGACTTGACCTCATCCTCACCTCAGACAGTCTGTTCTCAACTCAGCGGACAAAGGGATCCCCCGAAACCCGAAGTCAGACCAGTCCCTCCCAGCGCCGGCAGCACACAGGCCACAGCCTTCCAAGACCCCACAACCTACACTGCCCTCGCCTCATCCCGGACTCTGGGAGTCTGACCCCGGCCAGCGGGACAGAGGCATCGGCGGATCACCCCCAGCCCGGGACGGGGCGCGCTCCGCTCCACTGTGCGGCGTGGAAATGGAGCCGAGCAGGGGCAGGCTTGCCCCACCGCAACCCCGGGTCGCCATGTCTGGATCCGGGCTCCTGCCATCCACAGCCGTTGCCGAAAGGTACGTATTTCACTGGCTTTTAGATCGGTAAGAAGTCAGCATGTTTATGCACCTCACTATCTCTTAAACCTACTTCGTCTCTTAATACCATGTCGTCCAGGTCACCCGTTCCGGCGCAGGGCCAGGCGGGTGCTGCTTGCCGCGGACCTTCCAGAGCGGACTCTTCCGCTCCCCAGGTGATGGGCACTGGGGTGGCATCCAGGCTCTGCGACCGAGCCAAGCGCTGCTCGGACACTCGCCACGTGGCTCCCGCCGCGGGCCGGGACCCCCGGCTCCCCGGACCCCACGCCACTGCCCCCCTTCGCCAGGTCCTGCCAAATCGGCTTCCAGGGGGCTGCACCTGCAAGCACACCTGCTACAGACGAGCCTTCTGATTGGCCCTCATCCTGCCAATGATTGGGCGATGCGTAGGCATGTGACGCCCGTCTGGCCAATGAGAATAAGAGGGCCGCCCAGGGGCTGGCGGCAAATTCTCTCACTCCCACGACTGACTGACCTCCGTGCTGAGCCCTAACCCTAAACCTGACTCACTGGGGTCCACGGCCTTCCACTCTGAATCTGGGCGGGACGCTCCAGCCACCTCTGAGAGCACCCGGAGAGATGGAAAGCCTGGGCCCTAGGCGTCTGTCACAGAGCCCCCGAATGAACCCCCACCCTCCAGCCCCCAGGCGGCCCTGCCCTTGGCCTTCGGCCTGTTACAGGGAACTGAATTTCTTTTCTTAGAGTTGGGTTTGCCGCTGCTTTCAGCCCAGTGTGCCCGGCCCGCCTCCCAGCCTAGTTCTCCAGCAGTTCCGTGGCGGCTCACCCTCCTTTTTAGCAAACTCATTTTCCGAGTACACCAGCCAGAGTGGATTTCCGTTACTTAGAACCCTGAGGGTCCAGCGGAGAGTTCGAACTCAGGCCTGTCTGTCAATGAGCAAAGGTGCCAAGACAGTGTTCGGGAGTCTTCGGAGGCAGAGATGAGAGCAGGTGGAGCAGGAGGCTGGGACTCCAAGAGGTAACCGCCCCCTCGTGGGTGGGAACACCAAGGTCATTGGGCACGAGCACGGCAGGGGGCAGGTCCCCCAGGGACTTCAATGCCAAGGAGAAGAATGTCGATTACATTATGAAAGTTATGAGATTTTGACCAAAAGAGTCAACTAGTAATTGGCACTTCAGCGGGGCACCTAGATGGCTCAGTCGGTTAAATGTCCGCCTCTTGGTTTCAGCTCAGGTCCTGATCTCACAGTTCATGAGCTCAAGCCCTGCATCGGGCTCCACGCTGTCAGCCCAAAGATTCTCTCTCTCTACCTCTTTCTCTTCCCCTCCCCTGCTTGTGTGCACCTCTCTCTCTCTCCCTCTCCCTCTCTCTTCTCTCACAATATAAACAAACAACAAAAATAAATAAAATTTTCTTTTTAAAATTGGCACTCTAGGGAGTTTGCCCGGACCAGGTAGTTAGGGGCCCAGGGGAGGGGTCTGGAACCCTTGGAGCCAGCCAGGCCCCACGCCATCTCAGCAGGTGCACCCAGCTCCCCTCGGAGGGAGAGAAGACTCTCATTTCCAGATGAGGGGGTGCGAATCAGGGAAGGGACTGCCACAGCCGCCCCCTCCGCGCGCCCCTCCCTGCCCCCGGGCACTGGGCAGGGGCCCAGCAGGAATTCAGACACCAGCCCCAGGCAGTTTCGCTGCCTCCTGCCGCCCCGGGTGTGAGAAGAGAGTTAGCGCCCGGTGCGACACCTCCAGAATCGTCCATGCCGGAGGGAGAGACCTCTATGCCCACCGGCAGAATGTTTCTGTGAGTCTTAAACCCCGCGAGCAGGTCACTAGCTTTAAAGCGGTCTCGTCTCACGGCTGCGGAGGCTGGAAAGCGACAGCCCATCTTCTTGTGCTACGTTAATTTCAATAAAGCCTCTTCCGAGGACAATCCTTGTCTGTGGGCAGCTGAAGAAACCTTACGACTCTCTGCGGGAGCAGAGACAGGGATGGGCCAGACTCAGCCAGGGTCCCAGGGAAACCACAGGGTAGAGCTCGGACCCTGGTGGGAGCGGGGCGGAGCGCAGAGGTGGCTGCAGCAAGGGGAGGCTGCCAGGGTACCCACCCCCCCCCCCCCCGCCCCGAGCCGGGCTCGCTACAAGCCTCTTCTCGGTCTGAGCAGGCTGCTCCGGGCGTGGAAGGCATGAGGCTTCCTTCTGCAGAAACCCAGGGACGGCCATGGAGAAGCAACAGTTCCTGGCGCCTGCCGCGGCCAGGCACCCTGGGGTAGATGTGGTTGGATACTTTCAGCGACGCCCCTAAGGGAGGTGCTGCTCTTAGCATGCCCGTTGTGCCAGCAGGAAACTGAGGCCCAGGGGGGCAGGGGGACCTGTCGAAGCTCACACCGCTGGCAGGGCCTGGACTTGAACCCGGTGCCGTCTGATTCTAAATTCATTCACTCATCCCTCGCCAATGAGCACTGAGGGCAGAGAAAGGGCTGAAGCTATCAGGGAGGCTTCATGGAGGAGGAGGCATTTGCACTGAGCATCAAAGGGTGAATCGGAGCCAGGGGCCTTTGGAGCAGGGAAAGGTCTTTCCCTGAAAGGGGAAAAGTATGAACTAAGGCTCAGCGGTAAGGACAAAGCTGCAGGTCAAAACAAAATCCCTCAAGCGCCCAGAAGAATCTCCCTTTTAAACTCGTCTCAAACTGGGGAGCTGGGGAGAATCTAATTTCCAAAGGAAGATTTGCTATTTCCTTTCTCCGTGAGCAAAACGCTCAAGCCAAGCTTTTAAAATCCTCTTCCTTCTTGAAAAAAAAATCTCTGGTTTGCAGCCTGTGCGTTTTTGGCAACCTCATTCCCCGAGTCTCGGCACCCGGGAGAAATGGTGCGCTTGGAATAGGAAGGCGCAGGGCCGCCAGCAGGGAGGAAGCAGAGAAGGAAGTGGGGGGAAGGGGACCCAGGAGGGGTTCCGCTCTGAGGGGCGCCACCAGAGGGAAGGAAAGTGACCCCGCTGAGCTCCTGCCGTGCACGTGAGCGACAGGCGCCGCTCCTGCGCCTCTGGTGGCCTGCCCGAACTCGGCGACGCTTCACGCCCCAGTCCGCCTTTCAGCCGGGCCAACGCTGTTAAAGCACCTGCTGGGTGTGCGATGCCACCGTGTCCTGGGACAAAGGAATTCTACTCCTGTGACTCCTCTCCCCCCACCAGGATGAATTTACTTTCTCAATCACAGAGGTAGTCTGCTAGAGAGACCCAATCAGTTAGACGCATGGGGAGAGGGAAACGTTACTTAATTAAAGACGTCCCCAGTGGGAGAGGCCTTGTGTGGACGGCCCCAGCACTGGCAAGGACAGCAGTGGCCATGCAGGTGGTCCCAGGCGGTGGGCTCCGTTCCTCACAGACTCTGAGCACCCACTCTTCACTGGCACTTGGACTGCATGAGACTCAGGCACAGGCCTAGAGGATACTTCTCGCCCCACAGACCTTGGCTGGGGACAATGGTGTGCCAGAGGTTGTCGTGCGAGCAGACGCCTTACGTGCACTTGCGATGTGAGACTAGGCCTCTTGTGCTCTGGTGATCCACCGTGAGCCAAGGGTTCAGAACAAGACACCTGGAAGAGACCCGAAACTGACCGAAGGCCTGGAGCCGGACCCTGCTGGCCCACAGCCTCAGCCAGACTTGGTGCAGCCACCCTGAAGATCCAAGAGTTACAAAATAAGTATGTCGTGTAGTAAGCCAGCAAATATGGGGGGTGATTTGTTACACAGCGTTACTGCAGCAATAGCTGACTGATACAAAATGATCATACAGTACAAAACTACTTGGTTGGAGGTACACTCAGAGCCCAAAGGAAATCCTAAGGAGCTAGAGAAGTCTTCTGGGAGGAGCTGACATGTGGACCGAGCCTTGAATGACAAGTACGAGAAGAAAGTCAGAAGATGCTCCAGGCAGATAGCGTAACCACAGGAAAGGAACAAAGGCAGGGATGAGCATGGGCTTGGAAAGGAAGCCGCGCTGCAGGAAGCTTGGTGTCACCAGAGCATGCTGCGGGATTCGTGGTCACGGTGGCAGTCCCACCTAGGGCCCACCAAACAGGAAACTCACACGGTTCACGCCAACTGTCAAGCCCAAGCGGTAATATTTCCTCGTTAGCCAACGTGGCCCCCGCTGTCCTGCCCCTGGGAGACAAGCCATTGTCCATCGTCCTCCACGGCCCCAGTCCAGGCGCTCGCTGGAGAGGGGACTCTGGTGGCCCATGAATCTCCACGTCCACCTCTGAGTCAGGCATCGGAGTGAATGCCGTTCATTCCTAGGGGCCGACCCCCGTCACCGCCCACCCCCTCCTGGTGCAACTGGGGAGCTGGGGACAGGGTTAGGGGCTGAACAGACAGCTCCAGGGCTTTGTAGCAACCCAATCCCTCCAAAATCTAAAGCTTCCAGTCCATTCCGCGTACATGTGGCCACAGTCAACAATCTCGTCTAAGCTTAGGCTCGAAGCCTAAAGACTCTGAGCATCTCCTGCCCCATGCTCTGCCCACTGCCCTGGCCCTGCCCCAGGCGCCTTTGTCCTCAGAGAATTCAAGACACCAAGTTCCAGAGAGAAATACCTCCTCAACTGGATGGGTACTGGCGGGTTCTCTCAAGAGCCCTGGGGAACGACCGGGCATCCGTCCCACCATGGCTGTCCACACTGCGTCAGTTGGGGTCAAAAAACATTGGCCCTTTCAGCTCCGGAAGGCCCTGGGTCCATACCTCTCCTGTGGGGCTTTGCTACAAGCCCCAAGGAACCAGCCGATATTCTGAACCTTTCCCTCCATGTCCACCATGCTACGACCCCAGACGGCACGTGGTCGTTGTCCCAAAGCACGGCAGAGGGCAGTGAGATAGAACACCTCACCACTGCATGAGCCGGGTCACCAGCTTTCCCCGCCCTGATGAGTCCGCACTGACCATCACCCTGCCCCCCTTTTCCATTCAGCCAAGTCCACGTTTCTGGAGGTGTGACCTACGATGCCCCGCTTCTGGGCACCAAAATCTACCTCCGTCAGGTTTTTAGGCAACTGCACGGAACGGCTACCTCATTTTCCACGCTCAGAGCCCCCAAACGGGCCTCTGTGCTGGCCACCACTTCCCTGGTGACACCCTGAGGCCCTCGGGACCCTCGGAAGGACACTAGGGGGACGTGCGGCCTTTCTGCTCACCAGAGGGTTGGGGTTTCAAGAGCCACACCCTGAGAAAGGACCCACCGGGTGGAATGGAGGTGCGCCTTCCAGACTCACCATCAAGGAAGAGGGCGGGGGTCCTTCAGTTCCCATCCCCTTCAGGGATGTGCTCAACTTCCGGGACTCTGAGTCGGAGCCACGCCCTTCCAGGGGCAGCCACGCCCTTCCAGGGGCAGCCACGCCCTTCCAGGGGCAGCCACGCCCTTCCAGGGGCAGCCACGCCCTTCCAGGGGCAGCCACGCCCTTCCAGGGGCAGCCACGCCCTTCCAGGGGCAGCCACGCCCTTCCGGGGGCAGCCACGCCCTTCCGGGGGCAGCCACGCCCTTCCGGGGGCAGCCACGCCCTTCCGGGGGCAGCCACGCCCTTCCGGGGGCAGCCACGCCCTTCCGGGGGCAGCCACGCCCTTCCGGGGGCAGCCACGCCCTTCCGGGGGCAGCCACGCCCTTCCGGGGGCAGCCACGCCCTTCCGGGGGCAGCCACGCCCTTCCGGGGGCAGCCACGCCCTTCCGGGGGCAGCCACGCCCTTCCGGGGGCAGCCACGCCCTTCCGGGGGCAGCCACGCCCTTCCGGGGGCAGCCACGCCCTTCCGGGGGCAGCCCGTGCTGGTGGGGAGAGGGAGCTGAGCCTTGTTCTCCCTCCAGAGCCCTGTCCTCTGCACCCCTCACCCCCACGCCCCGCACCGTCGCTGAGGTGTCTGAAGCCTGCCTCCGTTTCCCGATTGCCTCACCCACGGTTGCCCCTCCAGAATCTCCCCTGCGGCCCCGCTATGTCGGTGCCTCTGCGTTCACCACCTCTGCATGCCCAGCTCACACGCGGCTCACATGCGTGTGCACATGTACGCACGCACTGCACATGCTCCCACACCCACCACCACCACCACCACCCCTCCAGGGGCCGGCCTGGCTGTGGCCCCGTGGCCCTGCGGCAGCCAGGCAGCCAGTCTCTCTCCTGACTCATCACACTAGCCTGTCTTCTCCCCCTGAGCCGCCCCCCCACCCTCCGTGGGCCCTTCTCCCTGTGTGGCACTGGTCCCGGCCAGCAACTCCAGCAGGGTCCCCAAGCAGTCGTTCTGCCCCAGCAACGCGCACACACCAAAACCCTCCCCGGGCCGGGTCCCACTTGTGACCCCCCCATCTGCCACCTGCAGGGCCCTTAGGTCAAGGTCGGGACTCTGCCATTGCTCCCTCCCTGCTCTGGGCCCAGGGTTCAGCCTCCTACTCTTCCGCTGCAAGGCCTCCCTGCTCCCAGTCTAGCTGTGCGCCTTAGGGCAGGTCGCTTAACCTCTCTGAGCCTCATGTCCATCCGTTAGGACAGAGATACAGGGCTCTGCTTCGGTCGGGCACTCAGCCTTGGCCCGATCACCGCACGCAGGGCCACGGGCGCTCTGAACTGCCTTTCGTCCCACCCTGTGGCGGGGAAGTCTTGGTCCCTCAACTGGCAGTCCCACCAGAGTCACGTGGAAGGGAAGGGGACTCCCAGAAGTCAGAGAAGCTAGGTGGACGAAAAAGGAACAGATGAGCCCGTCTCCCGGGCATGGGGATCCTGGGGTAACGGGTTGGCGACTGCAGGGCTTTCTGCCTCTAAACCGAGACTGTGACCACCACTTGGCTCGGTCCCTTTTCTGGGAGAACAGCCGCCCCTCCCAAACAAGAGCCGTGACCGTGGCCCCAGGCTGGCTGCTGGCTGGACACCTCTTGGTTATCACTTAGTCTCCGGAAAGACTGGTTTCTGGACCCACGTGTGGGAGGCGGTGTGGACCAGCCGGAGGCAAACGGGCCTGGATGGGGCCTGCTGGACGGCAGACGGCGCGGGCAGGGGCCCCAAACCGGGCTCACCCTGAAAACAACCCGCCTGCCCGCCAGATTTCTCGTGTCTCCCAAGAGCACCCCTGGCGCGCACCTTGCGCACGCTTCAAGGTGCCGGTCGCCAAGTTCGGGCCGAGAACACGCCGCTGAGCGGGCGCAGAATCCGGGTGACCTCGTGCTGACCTCGCGCGGAGGGGCGGGGCCGGGGGGCCTCCTGGGTTATCTCAGGTCGCGCCCCGGGCACGGTCTGCGTCTGCACCGAAATCGCCCGCTCCAGGTACATTTTCTGAGTCACTTACCAAATCTCGATCGAGGGCTTGCTTGGCCTAGATCTTGTCCTGGGCTCCGAGGAGACAGCAGTGCCTGGGCACACGGGGCGCCGTCCCAGGGGCGGATACTTTGGGGGACGCAAAGGGGGTGCCCGGGGAGACCCTGTTCCACGGGGCTCTCAGCCCCGTGAGAAGAGCGGGCGTGGGGCTCGCTGTCGCCTTTCCCACGGCCAGCACAAGGGGCGCTTCTGGGGTCGAATAAAGGAATGAACAAACCGAAAATGAGATAAGATGTGTAGACACAATTTGCTAGATATGAATAGAAGAACCCAAACAAAAATCCGCGGGAACACGACTGTGGCCCAGAAGCAGCTTTGCATGTGACTCCCTTGTTTTATTTCTAGAAGCAAAATCTCTCATGGGCTTCTTTCTTTCCTCCGCAGAGTTGCCAGTTTTAGCAAATAAAAATACAGGACACCCAGGGAAATTTGAATTTCAGATTTAACAATTTTTATTTTAGTGTAAGTATGTCCCATACATTATCTGAGATATACTTATACTAACACATACTCACTGTATATCTGAAATTCAAATTTAACTGGGTGTCGTGTTTTACCTGGCGACCCTGCTCCCAGGTAAGAGCAAGAGTCAGGGTCAGAGGAAGACCTGGAACCAGCTCTCCCAGGAAGAGCCTGGACGGGGCTTTAATTTCTTTTCTTTAATTTTTTTAATGTTTATTTTTTAGAGAGGGACAGAGACAGAGCTCGACTGGAGGAAGGGCAGAGAGAGGGGGAGACACAGAATCCGAAGCAGGGTCCAGGCTCTGAGCTGTCAGCACAGAGCCCGACGTGGGGCTCGAACCCACTAACGGTGGGATCATGACCTGAGCTGAAGTTGGACGCTTAATCGGCTGAGCTGGACAGGCGCCCCTTGGTGCCCCAATTTCTAAAATGATTATTCTGAAAATGCGAGTCGATGTTAACCTCAGGAGAAGCTAGGGAGCAGCTCTCCTAAGCTATTTCAAAGTTAGGCAGAGCGCTCAGTGCCGGCAGGTGGTGCCTGAGCTCCTCCAAGCACGCCAGCCGCCTGGCTTCCCGTGTTGAATTTAGGGCCCACACTCCCCTTCTCCTTCACCAACGTGAAGAAAGCATGAACATTATCAAAAACCACTGATGTGTCCCCCCTCGACACGGCCACACGGCAGTCTGTACGAACGTGCTCGGAGCAGCATCGTGTACAGTAGCCAAATGGACGAATGAACGAGCGGCACGCGGAACAACTACACGGTGGAACCCCAGGCAGCCACGAGAAGGGAGGGAGGACACGACGCTCGGCGGAAGGGGCCAGACACAAAAGGTCACGTACTGTGGGATCCCATTCACGTGACATGCGTCCAGAACAGAACTCCGGAGAGACAGAGAGGAGACTCGTGACCGCTTAGGGTGGCGGCGGGGCCTGGGAGAGACAAGGGTGCCGGGTACCCGGTGTCGCTCTGGCAGGATGCAAATCTTCTCAAGTGCACTGTGCCCACGGTGGCACAGCTCTGGGGATATGCTGAAATCCATTTACCTGCCTAGAAAATGGGTGGACTAAATAGCGTGAGAATTATATCTCAATAAAGTCGTTGGAGCACCTGCGTGGCTCAGTTCATTGAGCGTCTGACTCTTGATTTCCGCTCAGGTCACGATGTCATGGTTCCTGGCATCGAGCCCCACGTCAGGCTCTGTGCAAGCCGTGCAGAGCCTGCGTGGGAGTCTCTCTCTCCCTCTCTGTCCCTCCCCCAGTCACAGGCGTATGCTCTCTCTCTCTCAAATTAAAAAATAATTGTTTTAAAAGCTGTTAATTTTTCAAAAGATGTCACGGTCCCTGCCTCACCCGGAGGGAAGGCTGAAGTCCTGGGAAGAGCTGTGTGGTCTGGCCCCGCCAGCCTGGTTTCTGAGGGCCTATCCCCCTCTTGAGTCTCACTTCCCCAGATGGGTAGCCCTTTCCCCTGTCGGTGGGGCCTGGCCAATGCCTCTCAACCCAGCCCGGCTCCTCCCTCCCTTCTGCACAGCCCCTCCCCTGTGGGTGGGGTCTGCCGCAGCCCCACCCCTTTAACCCAGCCCGGCTCCTCCCTCATGTCTGCACAGCCCCGCCCCTGCGGCTGGGACCTGCCCCAGCCCCACCGCCTTAACCCAGCCTGGCTCCTCCCCCCTTTCTGCAAGCCCCTCCCCTGTGGGTGGGGCCTGCCCCAGCCTCACCGCCCCCCCATTAACCCAGCCCAGCTCCTCCCTCCCTTCTCACAGCCTGTCCCCTGTGGGTGGAGCCTGCCCCAGCCCCACCCCCTCAACCCAGCCCAGCTCCTCCCTCCCGTCTCACAGCCTGTCCCCCTGTGGGTGGGGCCTGCCTCAGCCCCACCCCCTTAAGCCAGCCCCGCCCCGAGTCTTCTCACAGATGATGCCCTGTGGTCATCACTTTGCTGTCGCATCACTTCTCCCCACTGGACCACACACACCACACAGCGGGTGTCACACATATGTATCCCCAGCACCTACGACAGTGCCTGCCACCTACTCAGAGATTAAAACCTATTTGGGGAATGGAGAAGATTGGGGGTGGGCTGGTGAGAAGAGAAGCGGGGTTCCTGAACCCCCTGAAACAAGCAGGGCAATGGCTAGACACGTCTGAAAGCCCCAGGAATACAACGGAGCTGCCTATAGATCTGATGGTCCCCTTGGCTTCCCACAGGCGTCCAAACTTGGCACCTGCAGCTCAGAAAGGGGCGTCTGTTCCCTCCCTGCACCAGCTTCCCACCCTGCGCGGCTCAGCCAAGGCACCGCCGCCCCCAGGTTCCGCCTCACTCCGCGTCTAAACCACAGCAACCCTAACACGGTCCCCGGGCGAGACCTCCCTCCATCCACGCCCCCAACGCGCTGCCTTCACCCCAGCTCCCGTCCCAGTCCTCGCTCCGGTGAGGCCTGTTTGCAGAAGCCAAAGCTCCTAGAGGGGCGGGGGAAGCTCCTGCTGGAAGAGGGGAAAGAAAAAGATCCCTCCCCCTCTCCCCCATCTCCTGCTTGCAGAGTGTTCTCATGGGCGTTTGTCTAAACCTCGCCCAGAGGATCGGGCACCACGACCTGCATGTCAGAGGCGGACCAGCAGCCTGGGCACAGAGCCGGCGCCCGGCCTGGCGCGGGTCTGGACGCCATCAGGGCCCCGGGCGGCCAGTTTGCCGGGAGGAACGCGGCCGCACAGCCTGCGGGTGACGCTCGGCAAAGTGGGTGGGCCCTTCTGCTCAGAGAAGGACTTGGCAGGAGTCTGTGTCTGCACACCGAAGAACCGAAGTTAAAATATTGTACCCAAAACACGAAAAGGTTTCCATACAGAAATCCCTTCGGATGATCAACTTGGACGAGGCGCTGGAAAAGGCAGCTCTTCCTGCTCCAGTCCGTGCTCAGAGCCGGGCGCACGCTCGGAAGACTAAAAGCCTGGGGGCTTCTGCTGCCCACGGCAGGTTCTTCTGTTTGGTGCTTCGTGTCCATTCTCGTCTGGGCTCTGCCATCAAAGCCCTCCGTGCCCCGTGAAGCCATCCCAGCCTTTCCTGCCTGCCTGTTTCCCCTCCTTCGCTCTCGGGACCTCTGGACTGACTGTCCTTCACCGGGCTGAGCCTGCAAACCCAACCTCTGTCCTCTCCGCCCAGGACTGGGCCCGAGAACGACTCCCGGGATTGGCTGCCTGGAACCGGTGGGGGGAGGGGAGCTCTCTCTTGCCCTGGGACCTGAGTTCTGAGGACACAGCGGCCTGGATCTCGGGCGCTCAGCCTCCCTAGCTGCACAGAAGAACCGCGGAGGAAAGCCAGACCTGGGAAGTGGAGAGAGAAGCAGGGTACCCGCACCCCCGGATTCAGCCGAGCCCAGAGCCAGCAGTCACCTGGCCTGCCCAATCACGGGAGCCACCAGCTCCCTCTCGGCTGGGTTCCTGCCACCTGCAAGGGCAGACGAGAATGTCCAAATGAGGGGCGCCCAGGTGGCTCAGTCAGTTAAGCGTCCGACCTCTTGATTTCAGCTCAGGTCATGATCTCACGGTTTGTGGGATCGAGCCCCACATCAGGCTCCATGCTGTCAGTGCAGAGCCTGCTTGGGATGCTCTCTCTCTGCCCCTTCCTTCTGTGTGCTCTCTCTCTCTCTCTCTCCAAATAAACTTAAAACAAAAAAAAGGAAATTCTGAAATCCCGACACCTGCTACAACATGGCGAAACATCGCTCAGTGAACTAAGCCATTTGTCTAAGGACTAAGGACATTTGTCACGAAGGGACAAATGCTGGGGTCCCAGAGTAGGTATTTCATGGAGACAGAAAGTGGAACGGGTAGGTGGGTGGGCACCAGGGGCTGTGGACACAGGGATGGGGAGTCAGTGTTTACAGGGACGGAGCTTCCGTTTGGAAGGATGGAACATTTCTGGGGAGGGTGGGGACAGCTGGGATGACACTCGGAATGCACTTGGCGCCGCGAACCGGCGCTCAGCCGTGGTTACAATGACTCCACGTTAGGTATTGCATCACGATGTTTTTTTTAAACTTGGAAAGCATGACTTGAAACATGCGGAGCCGGACGCGTTAAATGACTCGGGCAAACAAAACAGGGGAAGCCCGCCACGGCTGTCCCAAGCCACGAAAGCCGCCTTGGAACCGTGACAAGGAGTGGAGAGGTTTTCGGTGTTGGCAGAACACTAGTCCGGGCTCACGCCTGCGCAGCTAGACACGTGCCCTGGCTGTGACCCGCGGCTACGGGACCTGCTGAGGTTGCTTGCGGTTGGGTGTGGGGGGGGAGGGGGGAGGGGGCAGGGGGGAGGGGGAACCCCCTGGTGAAGACCGTTTAATCCCCGCACGCACACAGCGGGGCGGAGACTGCTCTCATCCTCACGTGAGCTCCGCCGAGCTGAGGTTCCAGGAGCTTCTGTAACCCACCGGAACGCACGGCCCTGTGGCTGCGGAGCCGAGCCACGCCCAGCCTCTCCGGCTGCAGCTTTCTTGCCTTCTAGACGTTTCTGCGTTTACCCGCCATACAGTGTTCACGGTGGTGAACCTTGGGAATCGAGAGAAGCCCTTCGCTTTCTACATTCCGCATTTTATCAGCGTGCGGTTCAACTTTTTTCAATCCCATGTTTCTGAGTTGCGACTTAAACACGTTTAAGAAGATGGGGCGCCTGGGGGGCTCAGAGGGTTAAGCGGACATCTGCCCGGATCATGATCTCATGATTCGTGAGTTCGGGCCCCACGTCGGGCTCTGTGCTGACAGCTGGGAGCCTGGAGCCTGCTTCGGATTCTGTGTCTCCCTCTCTCTCTCTGCCCCTCCCCCGCTCGCGCTCTGTCTCTGTCTCTCTCTCAAAAATAAATTAACATTAAAAAAATTTTTTTAAACCTGTTTAAGAAGAAAATTTCCTCTACGTGGAAAAGGAGGATTCTAAAAATCAAATGAGCGCAGGCCGTTGTACTCAGAGAGATCTCACGCGGTCACTGCTTTCTTTGGTCTTCAGAATGACCCCGGGGAGGCACACGTGGGACAGGAAAGGGGTGCTGATGACACTTAGTCCACCATCCAACCAGAAAGGGATGAATCCGGCGCAGCCCGGGGCCTCCAACGCCGAGTTCAGCAGAGCCTGGAACGAGCTAAGCACGTGTGCTTCCTAATTCCGAGAGCCCAGGCCGGCCTCTGCCCACCCCCTGGCCGCCTCTCTCCCTCGCGGCCCGCACGGCCCGCCTCACCTGCACGGTCACACCCCTCTGGCGCCTGCGTCGGAAGCGAATGGGAATGACCTCTCAATGACTCAGTGTCCCGGAAGGAAGAGCAGGAAGGCCGTAGGAAGGGCAGGGCAGTCGCTCCTTCACTTCTGAACCCTGAGCGCCTAACACCGAAACCAGGACTTAAATAAATGTGGAAGGAGGGGAGAGGTGGAGAGGGAGGGAAAGGGGAGGAGGGGAGGAGAGAGGAAGCTCAGGGGGACCATTGTCAACTCGGTATTGACCCAGGAGAGCCTGGGCGGGGGAGCCCCAGCCGGAGCTTTGCACGTAAATCACTGATTGCTAATCCTTCAGGCAAAATCAAGTCATCATCGAAAGTATTAGTTCAAGGCCGTGGCGGGAGAGTGGAGACGAACTCAGCGCAGTCACACGGGGAATTCTACCCTCCAGCGACAGCGCGCAGCGGAGCGGCAGTGGGGACAACACTACCCCTTCCGCGCACACCTCCCGGGCTCCGGGGGCACCGTGGGAGCAGACGAGTCAGCCCCGCCTTCCGCAGAGCTGGGGTCTGGACGCCTGCAGCCCGGCTGGGAAACCCTCCGCCCCTGCCACCTCCCCGGGGCGTGCAGAGGGGCCTGATCCAGCCTGGGTGGGGAAGGGGGAGGGGAGAGGGGTGGGGAAGGGGGGGAAAGGGGTGGGGAGAAGGGAGGGAAGGGTGGGGAGAGGAGGGGGAAGGGGTGGGGAGGAGCGGAGGAGGGACGGGGAGGAGGCGAGAAGGGGCGAGGAAGGGGGAGGAGAGAGGGGCGGGGAAGGGGCGGAGAGAGGGCGGGAAGGGGAGCGGGGAAGGGGACGAAAGGGGCGGAGAGGAGGCGGGAGGAGGCAGGAAGGGGCGGGGAGGGGCAGGAAGGGGCGGAGAGGAGGCGGGGAGAGGGGAGGGGAGGAGGAAGGGGCGGGGAGGGGGCCGGGAAGGGGTGGAAAGAGGAGGGGCGAGAAGGGCAGGGCAGACAGGAGGGGGGGAAGGGCGGGGAGAGGGGAGGGGCTGTGTGGGGCAGGGAGGAGGCGGGAGGGGGAGGGATGGGGGAGGAGGCGGGAGGGTTCGGGAGGCCATGGAAAGGGGCGGAGAGGGGCGGGAAGTGGGGGCGCTGCGAAGAGACCAGTTTTCGGGTGGAGTCCAGAGCAGGGAGGGTCCAGAGGCCAAGTGCACCCCCCCCCCCGCCCGCACCCGGCGTTGAGGGAGCAGGGCAGGGAAGAGGCGAGTCCCGAGGAAAGGGAGGGCAGTCCCCAAGCCCCGTGACCCGAGTTCAGCTTTGAGATTTGATCGTTAAGGCAGTGGGGAGGCCTGGAAGGGTTTAGCCAGGTGACTGTCAAGGTCAGAGGTTTGGAGAACCAGCCTCCGCCCCGAGAAAGACTGAGCACAGCCCTCAGCTGGCCCGGGAGGGAGCAGAAAGCAGCCTTTGCTTCGCGCCCCTGGGGTCGGGGAGCCCTTTGTCACAGCGGCATGACTTGGCGGAGCTGGAAACCATAGTCCCCTTTGGAGACGAGGACCTAGGGCCCAGGGAGGGAAGTGGCAGACTGGGAGGGGCTCCCAGAGCTGTGCCCCTCCAGAGCACGGGCTCTCGGCCACCACCAGCCACTCTGTGCCGCAGGAAGGAGGGAAAGAGTCGGGTGTCCCCGCTCAGCCTTAAAGGACCAGCAGAGGCCGGCCCACGGCTCCTGTCCCCCGGGGAGCTGGCTCCCCCGCATCCTGCGGGCTTCTGCTCACCTCCCGGCCACCCGGCCACGCCTCAGTCTGCCGGCAGCCATTTCTGGGGCCCCAGCGGCTGGGAAAGGTGACACTCCTCTGGTGTTTGTGTCCTCCCCCCACGGAGCCATAGAGCCTTTCTCAGCCAGCTGGGCTGGGGGAGCGGGGGTGGCCTCGACACTCGAGCGCCCCACTGAGGACAGCCCGGGTGCCTGCACTTTGGACCTTCCTGGGGGCCGGGTTCTGGCTTCGGTTTGGAGTCAGGGAGGAGGTGGAGGGTGAAATCAGACTCCCCCTGGGTTGGGCTGCAGGATGGTGACCATCTGTCTGTTTTCCAGAGTCAGCGGGCCCCGGAAATTCTCAAGGTGCTCTTTGTTGAGTCTCGCCGTGGCGTTGATGAGAGGGAGCGAAGACAGAAAGAGGAGGTTGTCCTGAACACCTCTTAGATCTGACTCATCCCTCGCAGCCCAGGGTCACGGACACGCAGGGGAGGAGTGTGTGCGGGGGAGGTATTGTGGAGATTTTCTCTTTAACGACTTGAAAGCCGGGTCTGGACGATGGAGCCTCTTGGCCCCTGGACAGGGCTTGCCGGCTGCGCTGCTGGAAGCTGTTTTTCTCTGCACACCGCGGCCAGGGCGTTAATGACGCGTAGAAGTTTCCTGGCTGACTCTCCGTGGTCCCTTTGCCTTCTGGTCTCCCCAGGGACTGAGAGGTCCTCTCTGTGCCTACGGTGCCTGGACAAGTGGAGAGCTCCCCGTCCTTGGAGGTGTGCAGCCAGAGATGCCACCAACGGAGGTGGTTCGAGGGTCCTCAAGGGGGAGCCTCTCTGCCAGTCTCTGCTCAGGCGTCTGCGAGGGGAACGTGAGCAGGTACAGACCACGCCAGCTCAGGAGGTGGCAGCCGGATGTGACCCACTGCTTCGCCTCAACCTCTTTTCTCTGTCATTCCAGGGGCACGTGGCCAGCTCCCACCTAGGGAAAGGCCACGTGTGCAGACTTTGAACTAGCTTCCCCCGGCCACCACTGCCCGCCAGCACCCCATCCCTGCCCTCCTCACCCCTAGGTGGCAAGCAGCACCGGGAACTTTCTGGATCCCAGGAAAGCTAAGTCCTCCCCTGTGAAACAGGGGAGTCGCGATCGGCCCCCGTTAGTCCATCCACCCACCACCACCCACCACCATCCATTCTCTCCGTAAGAATTTGCAAGTTAGCACCTCCCCTGTGCTGGGAGCCATCCTCCAGCAGTTCCATCCCGTAGAAACAGAACTTGGACATGACGACATTGACGAAGATTAGCGGGGCTGCGCCAGAGAAGTACCGCGGTCCGTGGAGGCACCTGACCCACGCAGGGGCTGTCCAGGAAGGCTTCCCGGAGCGGGTGGTGCCCGGGGCAAATCTTACAGGATGAGTAAGGCCCCCCGAGCAAAAGGAATGGGCGTTTCCCCCGACAGCACGCACGGGGCGCTACAAACGGTGAAGGGACGAGAGGGGGTCCCTGTGGGCTGGAGGTCAGGACGCCGGCGCAGGAGTGGGGAAGGAGAGGGTGGAGAAAAGGGCTGTGAGGAGACGGGGCCGGCTGGGGAATGAACCCCCCAAAAGGGGCCGGCCCCGCACACCGCGGGGACTCCGTGGAGGAGGTCTCTGGGGGGGGAGTTTTCTCACTCATCAATCTCTTCCCCTGTTGGCAGGAATAGAAATACGGGGGCGAAAGGAGCTCCGTCCTTCCCGGCCGTGCGGTGTATTGAGCGCCATTTGCTGCATTGATTTTTCGAAACGCCAATAGCGAGTGCGAGATATTTCCAGGAACAAACAAAGAAACATTGGGGACGACTTATTTAAATCATCTCTCTTGGCTGAACTCTGCAGAGCCGGGGGAGGGGGGGTGGATGGGAGGGACCGCAGGGCCGCTGGGGACCGGGCCCAGGAGCGCTGGCTGGGGGCCCAGCCCCGGGAAGCGCCGTTTGTCACCTGGAAGCAAACGCTTCCTTCCAGACAGGGCCAGACACCTGGCACACGAGCCCGACGCGTCCAGTAAATCAAGGCCGATGTGGGGAACTGAAGCGGGGGGGGGGGGGCGCGGAGGGGGACAGCACGTGAGGGAATCCACACGGCGGAGGAGGACGAAAGGAACCCGGCGAGGAAGGGAGGGACGAAGAGGGGGCAGTGACGGGGGAAGGACGGAGGGAAGAACGGTGCCTTCGGACCTCCCAGACCAGGGGCTCTGGTCACTCTGTTCTGCCCAACAGCCCCGAAAGGACCCAAGCTCAGCCCTCGTCCTCAGCCCGGATAAGAGCTAAGACCCCCCCAGTGTGGCCGGCACCCTGATGGAGGAAGGCAGGAAGAAGACGCCTGAAGCAGCTTGGGCAATCCAGGAATGCTTCCTGGTGGAGGTGACGGCCAGGTCGTCAAAAGATAGCTATTAGCCAGGCAAAGGGACTTGGGGTGGGGGGTTCGGGAGGAGAGGAAGGAATGTTCCAGGCTGAGACTCTAGAGAACAGAGGGTCTCAAGATGCTCAGTGTGCTGATGGGGGCCGGGGGGCTGGGGGCAGGTGTTGAGGCTGGAAGTCAGGGGTACCGGGGCTAGCCTTCCTAGGGTGGGAGCTTCTTCCTGGCAGCGGCAGGGAGCCACCTGGTGGTGGTGAAAGGAACTACCTGCTGCGGCGTTCGCTGCCAGCTCCTCTCTGTTCTGAGCGAGAGGAGGAATCTGGAAAACCGCTTGGGCGATGGGAAACCAAAGTAGTCCCTTTATGGCTGGGGAGGCTGATTTGGGAGAAATCAACCCCCGGGGGGTCTCCGAACACCGAGCCCCCGGCCTCCCTGGCATGGGCGCCCAGAGAAAAATGTGGGGTCCCTGCCAGCCAACCCCCCGGCGTTCGCTCTCTTCCTCCGAGCAGGAGGAGGGAGGCCGGCCAGGTTACGCAGGAGGCCCCTCCCCAAGGGAAGGACGCGTCAGGAGGGCTGGCATCGGCTGCTCAGTCTGGGCTGAGGAGCTTTGGGAGGACAGAGGCCCAGAGCCCCCCCGGGGACGTGGGGGCAGGGTCTGTCCCACCGTGCCTGCCACTCATGTGTGGGCAAGAGCCAAAATGGGCCCCGGCCACCACGGAGCCCCGGGCTGTGTGTCAGAGCCCAGGAAACCGGGGCCCAGAGAGAAATGGAGCCTGCTCTCGGTCCCACAGCGAGTTGGGGACAGGGACCAACCAGGAAGGCAGGTCCCGACTCCCCGCTCATGGCTCTGTCCCCTACAGCGCTTCCCGCCTGCGGGGGTCCCTGGGGATTTGCACACTCCGGAGCTCTGTGCGCGCAGCCAGTGCACACGGCGGGGGGAGTGGGGGGAGGCAGCCTGCCGAAATCCTGGCACGGGAAGAACCGACGGGTTCTGAACCCCTTTTACAGATGGGGCGAAAGAGGCCGGCCTCGGAGGACCAGGCGGCCTGGCCGGCCAGCCTGGGCTCAGAGAAAATCCCTGCACCCCGAATTCCGAGCAGAGCCCCGGCCCTGCCGATGCCCTGGGAAGGAGGCCGGGGACTTGCCAGCCAGCGCCCCCCAGTTGGCTCAGGGCCGGAGCACGGAAGACGGCCGGCCCCGAGGCAGAGGCCCCGGTTAGGACCCGCTGAGGCTCCCGGGAGGAGCAGAACCAGGAGGATGTAGGGAGACGCACATCTAAGACATTTAGTACGCGGCCGAGAAGCCCCCCGATCTGCCCTCGGCAAGCCGGAGACCCAGGAAAGCCGAAGGGTCGGCGGGTAGAACCCGCCAGGAGCCCGGGGTCTGCGGGCGGGAGGAGGCGGATGTCTCCGCCGGAGCCCAGAGACAAGCCCGCCCTTCCCCCCGCTCGGCGGAGTGGGCTGGGGGGCCCCCCACGTTGGGAAGCACGGACCTGCTTGACATGCCGAGATCTCTTCCAGAGACACCAGCACGTGCAGAGCCGGAAGCAGTGCTCCCGCGGCTGCCCGGCGTCCCTGAGCCCCCCCTCCCCCAGAAGACACACGAAACGGACCGTCCCGAGGTTCCGGCTCTGAGCCTGTCACAAAACACTGTGAGCCCCGAAGTGATCAGCCGTCAGTTCCAAAGACCTCATGTGTGCCCGGCCCTTCCTCTGCTGGGGGTGGGGACCCGGGAATGAAACTGGAAGACCCCATCCCCCTCCAAGGACCGCAGAGTCCAGTGGAACCCACGGGTTAGTCCTTCCCTCTGGGAACACTGTATCGGGGTCGGCCGGCCGTGGCGCAGGGGCTCCCCCTGTCCCCCCACCACCACGGTGGCACACGCCATCACCAGTCCACCACGGGCCCCCTTCCCTCCCTCCAGGGGGCCGTGTGGGCAGCCCAGTCACATCTGCCAAACCTGCACGCCCTCCTGACAGCTTGGAAGGTCTGCCCACGGGTCTTTCAGGATCCCCCTTACTTTGGGGTAAAGCCCCCCCACCGGCTGACCCCTTTGGCACTTTGCCCTCGCTCTCTGGGCCTTTCCTCCACGCGCTCACTCCAAGCCCTTATCACCTCGGGTTGTAATTGTTCGGTCGGACAGCAGTCGCCTGATTTCCTCCATCGACAGCAAGCTCACTACCTCTGGTGATAAAGCTTTTATGTTGGTCTCAAATCCCTCCCCGGCCCCGGTTCACGGCGCATGCTTGACTTGAAAGGCACAACGTCAACCAGTAACTAGAGCTGTTTACTGTGGACCCAGAACCTCGCCTCCCGCCTCCCCGCGTCTGATACCCGCCTGGCCCAGGAATGGCTCAGCGCATGGCTGAACGAATTAACCACAACTGTGTGAAGTCTTGGTGGGTTCTCCTCTCCCTGTTTCACAGATGGGAAAACTGAGTCCCAGAGAGTCCAGAGTCCGCAGACCGTGGCAGAGGGGACACTGGAAGCCTTGCTCCCTTCCCCCAAGACCCTCGTCCCTTCCGAGAGCATGTCCTGTGGAAGAAGAAACAAACACCCTCCCCTCCGAGCCCGTCCTCCCCACCCCTGCCCCACACGCACACATGCTCTTCCTTCCAGAACCTTCTCTGTCTGTTTCCTCCTTTCCCACCATCCAGGATGGCAGCCCACACTTGAACAACCCGTTCTCGTAGTCGTTCCCCAAAGACGGTGGCCTGACTTGGTGGTGGCATTTGCAGCACGTGACGAAGGATAAGAGATTCGGGGCCACCCTTGAGGGCGGGCAGGGGGAAGGCCCCCATGAGGCCAGCCGGCTGGAGAGAGGTAAGGCGAAGGCACAGCAGGGAGAGACTGTGCCATGAGCTCTGAAAAGAAAACAGCATTTCCCGTGGTGCTTAGCAGCAGCTGTGAAGCTGCTCTTCTGGGCAGCCCCCGAGCCGTGTCAGAGTATCTACAATCAAAATCTCGGACAACGGCAGGTGTCGGCGAGGGTGTGGGGGAATCAGAACCTTCATGCACAGCCGGTGGGCATGTAAGCGGGGTGGCTGCCCTGGAAAGCAGTCGGGTGGCGCCTCCCCTGTGACCCAGCAATTCCGCTCCCTGGGGTGTGCCCTGGGGAAATGCAAACGCGTCCAAGTAAAAACATGCACGCGAAGGTTCATAGCAGCCTGATTTGTAATCGCAAAATGCGGAAACAACCCAAATGTCCGTTGAGTGGCGAATAATAAACACATGGGCTCGCTCCATTCGACAGAATATAATGGAACATTCTTGGCCATGAAAAAGAATGAAATACTGATACATGCTACAAAATGGATGAATCATTAAAACATCCTGCCAAATAAAGGAAGTCAGCTACAAAAGACAGATTATATGGTCCCATTTGTATGAAATGTCTCGGATAGGGAAATTGATAAGAGATGGGACATAGTTCAGTGGATGGCAGGAGCTGGGGTGCGAGCTAATGGGTGTGGGTTTCTTCTGGGGGTGACAAAAATGTTCTAAAACTAATTATAGTCATGGTGGAACACATCTCTGAACATCCTAAAAGCCACAGAGGGATATACTTTAAAAGAGTGAATTGCATGGTGTGCGAATCATATCTCAATAAAGCTGCTTAAGGAAAAAAAAGTTTTAAGGACAAAGGGAAGAAAAATTATTGACTTCACCTTCTACTTTCAGAAAGTGGACGGGGCGCCTGGGTGGCTAAGTTGGTTACGCGGCCAACTTCGGCTCAGATCACGATCTCACAGTTCGTGAGTTCAAGCCCCGCGTCGGGCTGTGTGCTGACGGCTCAGAGCCTGGAGCCTGCTTCGGATTCTGTGTCTCCATCTCTCTCTGCCCTCCCCTGCTCATACTGTCTCTATGTCTCTCAAAAATAAATAAACGTTAAAAAAAAAAAGAAACTGGACAAATGCAAAGCCAAAATAAGCAGCAGGAAAGAATCAGAGAGGAAATCAGTGAGATAGAAAACAGAAAACAATGGAGAAAACCGTAAAATAAAAAACTGGTCCTTTGAGAAGGCTGATAAAAGTTATAAACCCTAGTTAAACCGAGCTGGAAAAAAAAGAGAGAGAAGGTACAAATTACCAAGATCAGAAACAAGAGGTGACATCATTACAGATCCTACAGATGTTTTTGTTTTGTTTTCGTTTTTTTTTTTAGTTTTTCTCAGTTTGTGTCCAAATCCCAGACTTGTAATAAAAAACACTTCTCGGTTCTGTCTGGGGACGTGAAGTCTCTGCAACGAGCAACAAAAAGTTTGTAGAAACAGTTTCACTTTGTTTTACAAAATGCAATCTCACGCATTTTCAGGTCGTGTTAGGTAAATAATCACAAACCAGTGAGATAAGCATCTTGATGGAAGAAGCCAAGTTTTCCATTTTATTCCAATCACGAGTGTCTGTCTTACACTTCCCTCCAGCCTCAGGGATTCTGTCCGACTGACACACGGCAGGATCCCCAGAGCAGCATCCGCAGAAGTGGAGTGAGCGGTGAGGACAGTAAATGCTGGTGGCGGCAGCGGTGGTTGCTCTACTCTGCACTGGAGCAGAGAGTGGCACAGAAGCTGGCGGCCCCTGGAATCGGTGTAGGATTCTTTACTCTCCGCCAAACATTCCCTGAGCATGTCCTCTGTGCAGCCTCGGGCCCAGAAAGAAGCAGAGATCCAAGCCTGACCTGATGGTATTTAAATGCTGGAGGATATAGGGACAGTGAGAATGTACCTTGCATCTACGAAGGGTATGAATTTGGGGGGGGCCAGCGGGCAGACTGTTATGGCTTCAATGGTATCCCCTTGAAAGAGACATTGGAGCCCTAAGCCCAGTGCCTGTCGATGCATCCGTCTTGGAAATGAAGTCCTTGCAGATGTTAATTAGTTAAGATGAGTAGAGCAAGCTCCGCTGCAATATGACTGGTGTCCTTAAAAGAAGAGGGAAATTGGGGGGGCGCCTGGGGGGCTCAGTTGGTTAAGCATCTGACTCTCGATTTCAGCTCAGGGCATGATCTCACATTTCATGAGATCCAGCCCCGTGTGGGGCTCTGCACTGCCAGTGTGGAGGCTGCTTGGGATTCTCTCTCTATCCCTTTTTCTGCTCCTGCTCTGCACACACTCTCTCTCTCTCAAAATAAATAAATAAACTTCTTTTAAAAAAAAGAGAGATATGTCTGTATTGAACACAGACATAGCAGGAGGAAAAGTTTTCTTTTTTTTTTCTTTTTTTTTTTTTTTTAGTTTTATTTATTTTGAGAGAGAGAGCATGAGTGGGAGAGGGGCAGAGACAAAGGGAGAGAGATAGAACCCAATGCAGGGCTCGAACCCACGAACTGTGAGGTCACGACCTGAGCTGAAACCAAATGTCAGATGCTTAACGGACTGAGACACCCAGGCGCCCCCAAAATACCTGTTGTTTTAAGCCAACTGCACGAGCTCCCTAGGAACGTAACAAAGTACTGAAAACTGGCTCAAACAGTAGGACGCTGCAGCCTCACGGTTCTGGAGGCGAGAGACCCGAGATCAAGGTGTCACGGGGTTGGTTCCTTCTGGGGCTGCCAGGGTCCATCTGTTCCCTGCCTCTCCCCCAGCCTGTGGGTTTGCCGGCGTCATTGGCACTTCCTGGCTTGCAGACATGTCACCCGATCTCTGCCTCCTCTGTGTCCAAAAGTCCCCTTTCCAAGGACGCCTGTCATGTTGGACTAGGGCCCACCCTGCTGGCCTCGTTTTAACTGGATTACTCTGTAAAGACCCTGTCTTGAAATCGGGTCACATTCTTTTTTTTTTTTTTTTTTTAATGTTTATTTATTTTCGAGAGAGCACAATCAGGGGAGGGGCAGAGAGAGAGAGGGGGACAGAGGATCCGAAGCGGGCTCTGCGCCGACAGCAGTGAGCCCGACGCGGGGCTTGAACTCACGAACCGTGAGATCATGACCTGAGCCGAAGTCGGACACTCAGCCCACTGAGCCACCCAGGCGCTCCAAGGTGACATTCCGAGGTCCTGGGGGTTAAGACTTCAACATCTAAATTTGGAGGGGACCTAATGTAACTTGTACCACCAGTTCGAGGTTCAGGACCTGGGTTTTTTTTTTTTCTCACCTAAGTTGTAGATTCACAATGAAAACGTGCCATAGATTTTATCAGTCTTGTTTTTGTGAGAAGTATTGAATCTGTTGGTCTCGAATTACTGCAGAGAAGGAATTAAGAGTCCATGAGCAAGAGGCCCCAAAGAGGCTTAATTTGCTTCCATTTCTGAAACTCTGCCAGGGTTTTCCTAAGCGAGCCCATTCCTGCCTCCAGCAAAATGTTTCCAAATCCGTCCCAGGTATTTTTTCTACGTTATTCATTTTTCAGTCGCGGCGGAATATACACAACATAAAATTGGCCCCTTGCGCCATTTTTAGGTGTCCGAGTCACTGGCGTTAAGTCCATCCGCTTAGCTGGGCAGCTGTCACCACCTTCCGGTCTCCAGAACTTTCCAGACAGAAACCCCGTCCCCATTAAACGACCGCCCCGCACCCTCTCCTTGCCCAGTCCCTCGGACCCGCTCCTCTGCTTCAGTGTCTCTGGATTCGCCTCTGCTGGGTATCTCGTACACAGGGAATCCTACGACGCTTGTCCTCGTGCCGTCTGCATCATTTCACGGAGCACGGCGTCCTCACGTTTCACGCACGGTGCGGGGGGGGGGGGGGGGTCAGGATCTTCTTCCTTGTTAAGGTTGAATGACACCCTGAGGCGCGGATGGGCCACGCCGTGTTCACGCGCCCCTGCATCCGCGGAGGCCGCTCCGGCCACTCGGCTGCAGGGACCGGGGCGTTACCAACACGAGCCTACCGACGTCTCTTCTCATTCCTGTGCTCAACTCTTTCAGGTGAATTCCTCGGAGTGCGATTTCCCAGCCCGGATAAGTTTAGCTTTCAAAACTCTTGAGGACCAGGCCCTTGGATCTTAACGCGAGTGGCTAACGAGTTGGTAGAAACCAGGGCAGCCCCCCACCGTGAGTTTCTGGTGGGAAACTCCGCAGGTCCCCGGAGAGAAGGGCCAGGCCTGGCGTCCGGCCTCCTTCTCGAGCCTCTCGGCACAGCCACGCTGGACTCTGCCTCTGACCCGTCCCGGGGGTGGGGGAACGGAGCCCCTGGTGTGGTCGAGGCTGGACCGGAGGATTTCCCTGCAGCAGGTTCACAGTCACATCGTGAGACAGACGTTAGGACCTGCTCGCGCTTCCTGAGCGCGGGCGGGATTCCGTTGGAATAGGAGCCCGGCAGGAGAGCTCCTGGGGAAAGGACCCTGGGGTGAAAAGTGGCAGCAAAAGTCACAGCAGGGATCGGATGTCCGTTGTGTTTGGAAAATGAAATAATGCCGGGATGGAGGCTCCCAGAGCCAGATCATACGCGCGCACATGCAGACACACACAGACAGACACAGCTCTGGCTTACACATGGGCCCCAGCTCCTTATCGAGTTTACGGGGAAATAGCCACACTGTGGGGCCACGGCGTACTTACTCGAGGACAGCGCATGCTGGAAAGAGCGTGAGGTCCAGAGTGCAGGAGGGCGGGCCCTGGATCCTGGGGTCGGCACAGCTCCCTCCTCTGTCCACTGGGGTGACACTGAAGCCTGCCTCCGACGGGACCGTCAGGAGGTCATCTGTCCTGACCGACAGGTGAGCAAACTTAAGGAAACGGAACCGATCTGTAATTGGTTCCTAACGCCGGGATGGGTGCTGACGTGCCTCAGGAGCGAAGACAGGGCTTCCGGAGAGAGGATTTAGGCTCTGGGACAGGGACTCAGGCCCTCACGCCTCCCTCCCCGCTTGTCTCTGCTGGTCAGCCAGCAGCAGCAGCAGGCTCCCAATGGGGCGTGGCGGGCAGGGACACAGGGCTCCAGACACCCGGTTCCCCGAGTGGGGACCCTGGCAGGGAGAGACCCGCTACCCCCAGCTTCTAGATAGCACGTCCAGGGAAGGATCTGATTGGCCGTGCCTGGGTCACACGCCCCGTCCTTGGACCAATCACTTTTGCCAAAGGATGGGATCCTACGAAAGGCCTGGGTGGGGGCCCAGTCTGTCCCAAGAAGGGACTCGAAACACATGCCAGGAAGTTCAAACGAACAGACAAACAAACAAAGCAAAAACAATTAGAAAACAATAGAAAACTACCACAGTGGCTGCAGGATTCAATGTGTGAAGTTACGTGACCCCCAGGAAGAGCCCCTGGCACATAGTAGGTCCTCGGCCTCAGACAGCCACTGTCCTGCTAGAGAACGGGCAAATACAAGTTCAAGTCCCCTTCCCCCACCCATCGCCACCCCCGCCAGCGGAGAATCATCTTTTAAACCCACTTGAAACCATTACGTGTGTTTGTATAACCCAGTTTTTGAGAAAGAGGGTCTGGACCGAAGCGTGTTTGCTTTGCACCCAGACGCTGCCTGTTCCAGAAACAGAACTCCGCCCTGGCCATCTGTGACACCACGCGGGGCTGCTCAGATGCCGCCCGCAGCGCAGGGCGTGGCAGGCAGGCCGAGCCCCGGCAGGAGGCCGGGAGAGCCGGCGGGGGCGTGGGTGGGCTTCTCCCCGGCAGCCCTGGCCAAGCTCCGTGTGCTTTTCTGTCGCCTTAGGGCACTGGCTTTGTTTCTGGAAGGGACATTGAAAAGGGCTTTGGAAATTCTTTGGAGAAGGCCAACGAACGCCTCTTGAGTTTAAGCAGCTATGATTTGAATCGGCCGTGGAGAGGGGTGACATTCTGATCTAGTCACCGAAGAGCCTTCTACTCAGACTTCCCAGAGGCCCTCACCACGCATGCGCTCGGCGGGGCCTGCGCTGAGCGCCGCCCTGGGCCATCGACCCCGGCAGTGGGTATAACGGTCCCTGTCCCGCCCCCACGGGGCTTCCGCTCCAGTGTAGGGCCCACTAGGAAACAAGACGGACGAGAGAGAGAGCCACACCAGGGTGGGCAGGGGAGGTGCAGGGGGAGGCCGGGGCGGAACGGCGCGAAGGGGCGAGCTCGCCGTGACCCGGGCCACCATGGGAGCCGGGCACCGCGCACCCCTGCACTTCTGCCCGTGCGGGAAGTTAGTGTCCACGCTTCTGGCTACTGCTGTTTGGCTTCCTGGCCCGGGAGGGGTTAGGAGTGAGAGCAGCGGCGGGTCAGCCCGCTGCTTCTGTGGCCATCCTGTGTGGGCCCCGCGCCAGCGCAGCTGTGTCCTGAGGGCCAGCCGGGCTGCCAGTGGCAGGGGGAGGGACGGCGGGTCAGGAGGCTCCGGAGCGCCCCAGCTTCAGACATCGGTCTCCCGGGAGCCCCGCGGCGCTCGGGCACTGCCCGTGGGCAGGCACCACGCAGGTCGTCCGGCGCCATTGTGACACCCGCCCCCTGAACACCATTCCCGGTGGCAGCTGCGGCCACTGTCACCGCGACGCGTCATCTGGGGGATGTGCAGCCAAGCCACATGCTTCTCACGATGCCACACGTGTCCTTAGCCTCATTACTCAGGGGAGGGACCCGCTTCGGCCCGTTCACTGAGGTCCCGCGGGGTCCCGGCCGTCACCCCAAGATGCCTCTGGCTCCAGTTCTGGGCTTGTGATGAACCCAAGGGCAGAGTCGAGGGGAGACGAAGGGCGCAGGGACTCGGCTTCCTGCCCGGGACGCGAGAGAGAGCCGCCCAAGGTGGGGACAGGCCGATGCTGCCGGAGCTGCCCTGCCCCTCGCGTCTTCCGACGCCCCACGGGAGGGCTCGCACACAGCGCGCTGGTGGCGAACAATCTAATCAGCCTTCGATTCAAACGATCCCTCCTGTCCACACACTCCGTGAGGAGCTCTCCCCGGGAGAGCGCACCGCCTCCTCCCTCCTTTCCTGTCCCTTGGGCGAGCCAAGGCGGCCGCCTCCCCAGCTCTGCGGGAAGAGAAGACCACCCACGGGGCCACCTGGGCCGCACGTGGTCCGAAAGCTACAGGTATCTTTGCAATGTTCTCGGGGAAGTGCTGGGAGTTAAGGGCGCATTCGCTTGCTCCCCGTGGCTCTTTTTTGCAGAAAGTCGTTTCAACCTGACCGTCCGTGCCCCCTTCTGGTGGTCTGTTCTTACCAAGCACAGCCTTCCTGCTCGGAGCCACTGTACGAGGGATGAGTGGCAGTGAGCTTTGCAGCCAGACGTCAGGTACCTGGTCCAGGCCAGTGTCTCGGCCTGGGAACCCCGGTTTCCTCTGGGCGGAGGGTTCAGCCCCCAAAACAAAGGAATATCAAAAGTGGGCCAAGAATGAGGCACCCTGATGAAAAAGGGAACAAGGTTTATGATTAATCCATTCTGTGTGCTGAGATCCAGAACGTGATCAAAGACAGGGCGCCCGGGCAGCTCAGTCAGTCGAGCGGCCGACGTCAGCTCAGGTCACGATCTCACGGTTCCTGGGCTCGAGTCCCGTGTCAGGCTCTGTGCTGACAGCTCAGAGCCCGGAGCCTGCTTCAGATGCCGTGTCTCCCTCTCTCTCTCTGCCCCTCCCTTGGTCGCACTCTCTCTCTCTCAAAAATAAATAAACATTAAAATAATAATAATAGGGGCGCCTGGGTGGCTCAGTCGGTTGAGCGTCCGACTTCGGCTCAGGTCATGATCTTGCGGTCTGTGAGTTCGAGCCCCGTGTCGGGCTCTGTGTTGACAGCTCAGAGCCTGGAGCCTGCTTCCGATTCTGTGTCTCCCTCTCTCTCTGCCCTTCCCCTGTTCACGCTGTGCCTCTATGTCTCTCAAAAATAAATAAACATTTAAAAAAAAAAAAAATAAAATAAAATAAAATAATAATAATAATAATAATAATAATAATAAAAACACCATCAAAGGAAGCCCAGACAATAAAGCTAGTGGCCACCTCACGGGCCTATGCTGTGGCTCACTGCACTGGGCTGGGTTCTCCTTCCTGGGCCTTAGGACATCAGGTGATGGCAGGCTGGGCTCTGGGGGGGCTCCTCAGGTTGCTGGTGGAGTCCAGCTCCTTGCAATGGCAGGTCTGAGGCTCTCATTTCCTTGCTGGCCAGCAGCTGAGGGCATCTCTCGGCTCCTAGAGGCCACACCCTTGCCTTGTCTCTCACACGCCCCCTCCATCTCCAAAGCAGCGGTGGCCATCTGACCCGTTCTCATGCTTTAAAGCTCTTTGACGTCGCCTGCCGGTGCAAACTCTCCACTTTATAAGGGCTCACCAAGGCCGAGCCCAGTGGATAATCTCTGCTAACACTGGCTGGCTTGGGCCTTCCGTTACACCTGCCAAGTGCATTCAGAGAAGCATCTAGATTCGTGTTGAACTGGATAACCAGAGGGTGGGGAAACGGGGGCCCATCTTTAGAGTTCCATCTCTCACACCCATTGTTACTGTATTTTTTTTATTGGCTAATTTCAGAGTGGATAAAAGGACGAAAATCCACATCCCTGCTGAGGCACAATAATAAATAATAATAATAATAACAACAAAAACAATGCAGCCCGCGGCAGCTAACACAAATGAAGGTTCTGGCTTCACCTCTGACAGTCCCATCGAGGTTGAGATTAGTTGAGAAAACTATGCAAGAGCTCTGCCTCTGTGACCTTGAACCAGTCACCGAACCTGACCGGGCTCCGTCTCATCACCGAATTGTGTGCCGACCCAAAAGAACACCTGCCCAGAGCCTGGCACCCATGGGCACCACGCTATTGTGAGGGTCGCGCCCACGGCCCACACACTATTGGCCCGTCTGCAAGACTGTCTCCCGAGGACACCTTCTTAAACGTCACCCCATGTTTGCTGGGGGCGCCACTGCGGTACGACCTGCTTTTCCCACATCCCTGCCCGGGCCACCCATGACCCTTGCTAAAAGTGTGTTCTGCAGGCTGATCCAGGAGTCTCCCCCTTCAAGCAGCTTCCTCTCCATGTAGAGAGGACTCGCGCTGAGGTGACGAAGGCCTCAGGGAACTAGCTGAGCAGGATCTCAAGCGCAGGGGCAAAATGACATCTTTGTAGGCGTGAGCCAAGCTCCCTCTTGGAGCAGTTCCCAACGTGGCCACAAGGTGGCAGCACAGGCAGACTTCAGTTCAGGGAAATTCCAAGGGGCAGGACACGCTGAGAGGCTTGGCTTCCTGGCAGGCCTTGACCAACCGGTAGTTCTGTCTCTGGTGTGGCATCGCCCCCATGCTTGTCTCTGTCTTGGGACACAGTGGCCGTCATTCTGTGTTGGTTGCCCTCACGCTGCACTATAAGCTACTTAGGATGCTCATCTGATTCCTTCGGAGTTTGAAGAAGTTAGGAAATGAGTATTTGTAGCTCTTTTAAACTTCACAATAAACGATATGCCCCCAGTTTTGTAGGTGAGCGGATCCAGAATCGAGGCCAAGAGCAATTTAGTGGCTTGCCCAATGTCACAGCCAGTGAGAAACATCGCATTCCCATTTTCCGTTTTATTACAGAAAATTTCAAATACACCAAATAGTCACAGCTCTGACGGCATTCGCCATCCAGCTCCAACCATTTTGCCACCAGGTTTCTCCTATCCTCATTATTTTTTTTTACAAGAGTATTTATAAAGCAAATCCCAAACACTGTGGCAATATACTGTAAACACTTCCGTTTGCCTTTCCAAACAATTGGGACATTTTTACCTAGCCATTAGGCCATCATGTCTCCCTAATACGTGTTAATAACTCCTTAATATCATTTGGTACTGTTTATATTCAAACTTCCCGCCTGTGTCCCATGTCCTTTATACCTAAAAAAAATTTTTAACGTTTACTTATTTTTGAGAGAGGCAGAGCGCAATCAGGGAAAGAGTAGAGAGAGAGGGAGACACGGAATCTGAAGCAGGCTCCAGGCTCCGAGCTGTCAGCACAGAGCCTGACACCAGGCTCGAAACCCACAAATCCAGCAACCATGACCTGGGCCAAAGTCAGAGGCTTAACTGACTGAGCCACCCAGGCGCCCCATACAAGTCTTCTTTATAGTTGGGTTTGTTCTAGTATGATCCAAATAAGGTCCACACCTCCATTAATTATCCTTTTAAGCTTTTAATCTCAACAGTCCTACTTCCTTTTTTCGCCTCCGGCCCTTTAATTAATTAATAAACTGGGTCATTTTTCCATCGAACAGCCCACATTCGGAATTTGGCTGTTTGCCTCTCCCTGCAGGTGTCACAGGCTCGGGCGCAGTGCGCGCATGCATTCAGCGTTACCAGTGCTTTTAACGGAAGCAAAGCAAAGAGCAGAGGCTTGGTGCTCCCAAGGGCGACATGCAGGTAACACTCCACCCGGGAGACCACAGGTCCAGCCCTCCATCTTCGGAGATGCCCACAGGCTCCAGCCTTCCCCCTGGGCAGACAGGACTGCGGGCCAGGAGGGCTGGAGCAGGAGCCGAGCCAGGGCTCCTGGGGGCCCCTCCAGCAGCCAAAGGGTGTAAGAAAAGTCGCACCTCGGCTTCCGGGCATGTGATAAAGTACCAACGGCCTTTGTTAGATTAATGAAAACGTTTGGGTTTATGAGCTTCAGCTGAGTCCCCAAAGTATTCCTGGATGCTGTTCTTATCGTTATGATTTGTGTTTTCTCCCGTGGAAAGCGAAGGTGATAGCAAAGTGCAAAGAAAACCAGCATACACGCGTATCTCGGTCCCCCCTCCACCGTCCACACGGTGACGCTGTCGCATTCGCCCCCCCAGGTGTCCCGGACGGAGACGGAGTCCCCGTCAACTCGCCCCCAGCCCCGCCCTCCATCCCCACCACGAGTCCGCAAACTACGCCGGGCGCTCAGGAGGCCCGCACCGCGGGGCACCCACGCCCACCCCCAGAGTGAAAGGCAGCGGAAGCACGAAAGGACTCGACGGACGCAAGTGTCTTGGGCTTGAGCGCCGCACTTCCGGAGCCCCGCCCCCCGAAGCCTCTTCCCCATTGGTTCTGCTCTGGACCACGCCCCGCCCGCGACCGTCTCCTCCCACGGTTCCCCTCACCTTTCACCTCCTCACCTTCTGCGGCTCCGGAAAGCCTAAGACCCCGCCTACCGAGAGGGGAAGCTGAGGTGAGAGAGCGCTCAGCAATGGCCCGTAATTATTGGTTAATATTTTATGTCCATCAGAGGAGAAGCGGTTACGGACTGGCTGAAGGGAAGTAGTTGGGCGGGGAAGCAGGCATAGAATCTATGCGAGTGGCCAGGCCTCCGAGGGGGCGGGCCAGCGGCCTCCGCGCAAGCCCGGTGCGTGCGCAGTGACGGCGGCGGCGGCGACAGTCATGGCGGCTCGGTGCGTGAGGGTGGCGCGGCGCAGCCTGCCGGCCTTGGCACTGTCCCTTAGGTAAGGGGCTCCCTGCTGCGGGTGGCTGAGGAGGGGCGTGGTCCCCAGTGCCGTTGCTACTCGGGCCGGGACCGCGCGGCCGGCCCTGCTCGGCTCTGGCCCGGGAGCTGGGCGTGTTGGGCCCCCGGACCACCCGCGCCGGGCCTGCGCCTCGGCCGGACTTCCGGCCCTGACCCCCAGCACTTCGCGGCCCCGGCTCTGGCTCCGCGCCGGAGGCCGGGTCGCTAGCAGGACCGGGCGCGCGTGCCCGGGCAGCGCCAGGCCAGGCCCCCGGGGGCGCTCGGGGAGTTTGGAGGCGGTTCCGGGGCTTTTTCCACTCGGCCCGGAATTCCTTCTCCACCTCCGCCTTTGCCGGAGTCCCCGGTCAGAAGTGCCTCGAAGCCCGCTCCGCCGTGGAGCGAGGAATGTGTTCAGACACGTGCAGCGGCTCCACAGCGGAGGTGTCCTGAGTCGGCGCGCTCGCCTAGTTCATTCCTGTTGTTGTTTCGTGTATTGACTTTGAGAGCGAGCGCACGTGGGGGAGGGGCAGAGCGAGTCACGAGCGGATCCTGGCAGCGCCCGAGCGGGGCTCGAGCCCACCAACCGTGAGATCGGGAGCTGAGCGGAAATCAAGAGTGGGGAGGTTGAATGACTGAGCCACCCGGGGACCCTGTGTTTTCGTGTTCGTGTCCTGCAGCCGCTGTGTTTTCAAAGTCCTGCCTCCCCAGCGTGGGAAGGGTTTAGCATCTTTGCCGTGGGACCTGCTCAGAACTCGGCCACTTAGCAGAGGAGCTGCTCCGGGCCAAGGAGAGGACCGGGGACTGCCTCGGAGGGGCTTTCTCCCGCGGTGGGGAGACCCCCTCCAAGCCCGGGGGCCGGGGGTGTGATCGCCAGCCCGGTGAATCCTGTGAACGAGACACGGGAACAAAGGGCAGGGACCCACCTGGATTACCTGCGTGAAAAGGCTTTTTTTTTTCTTCTTGCTCAAGTAACTTGTGGTTTTGTATCTGAGTTATTGAGATCGCTGAGAGCCATCAGCAAGGTCACGTGTATTTCTGTCCTGAAACTACTTTCCTGGAGGGAGGCTCAAGCGGGGGAGTGAGCGCTGAGTTGCGCCGTGGCCCCGGGGAGTGACTAAGCTCCCTGAGGCTCAGCCTCGGAACCTGGGCGGGCTCAGAGCCTGCCCTGCCGCTTCGGGGCCCCTGCTCGCAGACCCTCTGGGCCGACTGGCGGCGGTGGGGCCTGCAGGGGGGCTCCGCTGCGCAGGGACTGGGACTTCCCCGCCGGGTCAGCACAGCTGAGAACAACACGGGCCTCACAACAGCGCACTCAGCGTGTAAGTCCCTCAGATAGAGGACCGTGGGAAGGGGGTGCAGCCCTCCCCGTGGCGACTGTGGGCTCGAGGCCCAGGGGCACGCACGGGCTCGTCCGTGTTCTGTCTGTTCCTCTGAGCTGCGTCTCTCCCCACACGGCACAGCCGTAGCCTGTCCCAGGGAGGACGCTGGGCCCTGTGTTTGGTGGCTGCGCAGGAGTCCACGCTGGGGAGCGGGTTGATCCCACGACGTCCCCGCCGGCGAGCGTTGTGGCCGTCGTGTGTTCTGTGTACTGGCGGCTCTCCCGTTCGTGGCGCACTTCAGTCTGGGACCAACACCGACGTGGTTTCAGGTTGAACTGTGGCACGATTAAGAAGAGCTCTTAAGAGAAATCTGAGTTTTAAGACCGTTCTGTCGTTCGTTGACAACTCGTGACCTTGGGCTTATCCCTTAACCTCTTCCTTGGGGCGGGGGGGGCTGCGGTCAGATTGGGTAAGATCTGAGGTCACCTCCAGTATTCGTTTCAGAGCTCCTCGTTTCCCCCCGTGGACCCCCTGCTTTCCTGCCTCCAGTCCAGACCCCTCCTGCGGCTCTCCCTGTCCCTCAGAGCCCCTGCCGCAGCCTCTCTGGGTTTCCCACTGCCCCGAAGCCAGAAACCCTCGACTCGGAGCCTCCTGAAGCACCCGGTTCCTCTTTCCTCACGTTTAGACCCAAAGTTATAGCACTCTGTCTGTAGATCCCATTTTTCAGTGTTTGCTTGTTTTGAGAGAGAGTGGGTGCGCAAGCGAGTGAGGGGAGAGAGGAGAGAGAGTCCCAGGCAGGCTCCCCGCCGTCAGTGCAGGGCCCGACCTCACGAACAGCGAGATCGTGCGTGACCTGAGCCGAGATCAAGAGTCGGGCACTCAACCAACCGACCCATCCAGGGGCCCCTCATACCTCTGACTTCTAAGCAGAAAGCCCGTAGTCTGAATTCACAGCGGCGTGGACTTGTCTTAGGTCCTCTCCTCGGCTGCTGTGCACGGCCACGAAACAGAAGAACAGTGGCCAGAACCTGGAGGAGGACGTGGGTCACAGTGACCAGAAGACAGATGCTCCCTCTACAGAGAAGGTCCTCCTGGACGAGAAGGCCAAGCTGGAGGAGCAGCTGAAGGAGACCGTGGTAAGGGCGCAGGCTCTCGGGGAAGCCTGCTCTGTTGGGCTGCGGGCGGGGTTCTGCGGCTGGGATTGGTCTTTGCCCGTCGGGACCTGCAGCAGCTTCTTGTTGAAGAAGGGACCAGAACCCGAACCCCGTGTGGCTCCGGTTCTGGGTCACCTTCCCACGCCGCGTGGATTATATCGTAGACTGCATCGAATCAAGGCTTGAGGTGGCCTTTACAGGCGAGGAGCCCTCGCTGACACTTGAGCGGGTCTTAGGGGGAGACCAGGATTGGGGCCAGAGCTGGGGGGGGGGGCGTTGTATGTTAGAAGGACGGATTATTACGCCACATGTGGGGCACAGGTGGCACAGATTAGGGTCTTTAAGGGTTCAAGACTGTTAATATCAAACACTTACCGTATAGTGGCTCTGTTCTCACCACCGTATGTAGTAATCCTCACAACACCCCGTGAGTCAACCGTTAGATCCCTGGTTACAGATGGGGGAAACCGAGGCACAGAAAGGTTAGGCGAGGTTCCCCAGGTCACTTAGCTACTGAGTGGCAGAGCCAGGGTTCGAGCCTCAGGAGCCTTGATCGTAACCGCAGCGCTAGAACCGCCTGCAGACGGAAGACAGGTGAGGGCAGAGGCCCCAGGGTAACGGGGTCTGCCTTACAACAAGTGCTCGGTAGGTGAGCGCGGTGACAGGAAACCGGTGAGAAACAAGAGGGCGCCAGCATTCGGTGGTTGTCCCCAGCACGTGTTGGGGCGGAGCCACGTCTGGGCAGCATTCAAAATACTGAAGGTTCGCAGGTGGGGTTTTATCTCCTTGGTGGGTGGGTGGCTCTCCTAAACCCCTGCGGGGGTGGGAACCGGGTGCGTCAGCCCCTAACCAGCCTTCTAGGGGTCCCCGAGGTTGGAAATTGTGCCGAGGGAGTGAGCGGTCCCTCCTTGCAGGGTGATGACACCTTCAGGGCTGTGAGGGAGTAGCTGTTTTTCCTCAGCCTTTCCAGCTGTGCACGCGGGGGCAGTATAAACTCGAGACACCTCGACCCCTTCTCTCCGCGCGGTGCAAATAGGGACACAGGGTGATTACTTGAGCGTATGAAGCTGCACCGCCCGTGGTCTGAAACCCCAAACATGATAAAGGTTATTTGTATTTTGACTTGGAATTTGTAAATATCAGATTTGCTTTCTTAGGAATTTGTTCTATGTTTCATTCACATAAATTTCCAATTTTTTTCTTTTTTTAGGAAAAATATAAGCGAGCCTTGGCAGATACTGAGAACTTGAGGCAGAGGAGCCAAAAGCTGGTGGAAGAGGCAAAATTATACGGTAACTTTAAACAGCATGTGACAGCCATCCTGGGAGCCCGCCGGGGCGAGGCTGCTGGGGCGTCCTCCCCCCCAGGACCGGGTCGCAGTGAACTTGTCCGTCAGGAGCGGAATTTGCGCTCGGAACTGGCACTCCGAGTCGCAGGCGTGAGGAGCGAGCCCGCTGCGCGGCCTGAGGTGTCGGAGCCTGGGGGTGCTGCCGCAGGTCGGCCTCCCCGATGTTCTTGCTTCGGCTGCGTCGGCGGTAACCGGGTGGGCCTGAGAGCAGTCCCCGCGGTCCGCGCTTCTGTGCTCGCGTCCCTGTCCTTCCCGTTTGGCAGCCGAGGTCGCCGAGGCTTCAGTGGCTGGCCACTCGGCACGGAGCCAGGAAACGGTGCCGGTGTCCGTTGAACATAAGGCCGCAGTCGGAGTTCTCCCGGAACCGTCTGTACGGAACCGGCGGGCAGGCGGCATTCTCCCACGTTCTAGAACTACCGCGGGCGCCCAGCGAGCCGTGAAATGCTCTGCCCCGGGACTCGCCGGAGGCGCACAGCCGAGCGGACGCCGAGATCCGGGCAGAGCTCCTCTCCTGTTTTTCTCCCTTTTGCTGGTGATGCCGTTTTCGTGGGCTTCTCTGCCTGACCTTCAGACGCCCGGGTCCTCCAGGGCTCGGGGCCAGGCCCCCCCCCACCCCCCCCCCCCGAGCTTCTGGTTCCCCTGAGCTCCCGTCCCGGGTGCTTTTCCTCCTCAGTTTAGTAGATGGTTCTCTGGCCCATCCTGTCCCTTGTCCCCACCGCATCCCATCCCGAGAGTGGAGAACGGCTGGTCTCTTGTCCGTGCGCGCTTCGCAGACGGTGCGGGTGGTACAGACCAGAGCTTCTGGGCGGCCCCGTGGGGAGCAGGTCCTTTTTCCAACAGCGTCTGCCCGCCTCACGTCTCTGCGTCACATTTTGGGGATTCTCACAATATTTCCACCTTTTTATCATGTTTGTTGTGGTCCGTGGTTATAGCCCGCCTAAAGCTCTAACAATGGCTACTGGTTTTTGGCAAAATATTTTTCAAGGTATGCGTGTTATTTTTTTATACATAAAGTTATTTTACCCTGAATAGATGACCGCCTAAACAGGATTTCCCCTGAGAAACCACAACACTCATCTGACGCTCTTTATTGAGATGTTTGCTGTGTGGGGGTGGCCTGCGGCTGAGACCCCAGCAACTCTGAGGTGCGCCTGTGCCCTGGGGCCACGCCCACCACTTCTGCCGGCCTTCTGGAACCTTCATCTACTCCGGGCCCGCCTCTTTCCTGTAGAGCGGCTGCTCCGCGGTCCTCACATGTTCGGGTAACGTCAGGCCGTGGCTCACAGGCCTCTCCCCTGGCTCTCTTGTCTAAAGGGAGCCCGTTAGTAGGATCTTTCCGCAGCACCCCGGGGCGCTCCTTCGTGGGGTGCGATCTGTAATTGTACTTGTCACCTGTGGGATTATTTGCTGCCTGCCTCTCAGGCCGCACGCTCTGTGCAGGCGGGCAGTTCCCCAGAAACTGCACAAGCTTGACCCATGATAGGTGCACGTTTTTATTACGAATTTTTAAATTCCTTTTTATTTATCTTAGTTTTTAAAATTTGAGAGTGCGAGTGTGTACACGAGAATGGGGGGAGGGAGAGAGTCCCAAGCAGGCTCTGCACGGTCAGTGCAGAGCCCGATGACGGGGCTCGATCTCATGAGCCGAAATCAAGAGTCGGATGCCCCTAAGTTCCATTTTAGAGGAGGAGGCAGAGTGTGACGGGAAGTCTGCACACGTGTCGCCTCCTGCAGAGTCGGGCGCAGGACAGCGCGGTCGTGCCCAGGTAGAGCCGTGGGGGAGGCGGGTCCCCACTTGAGAACTGCGGTCACCCCGACCTCGCTCGGCACCTGATGCGAGTTCTTGAAGCCACACGCCCCTCGATGGCTGCCCGCCTTGGACTTTGAGTGACTTTTCTCCTGTTATTTCTTCTGTCATGTTCTGTCAGGTTAAGGTTTGGGGCGTGTCCCGGGGACTCTGACCCTGCAGTGCCACCCCGCGCCGCCTGCAGTTTGCGGGCAGCAGCGTCCGTGGGGTGACATGTTGTGTGCGAGCCCGCAGTTGCTCAGCCCGGGGCAGCGCTGACAGGAGGCGGCTTGGCTCAGTGTTAGCCGTTTGTCCTGCTGCCTAATTAGCTCTGGCCCAAATCCAGGAGAGGGTCTCGGTTTTTGTGGGGTGGGTGTTTTGTTTTTTTTTTTTTTTAATTTTTTTTAATGTTTATTTATTTTTGAGACAGAGACAGAGCATGAGTGGGGGAGGGGCAGAGAGAGAGGGAGACACAGAATCCGAAGCAGCTCCAGGCTCTGAGCTGTCAGCACAGAGCCCGACGCGGGGCTCGAACTCACAGACCGCGAGATCATGACCTGAGCCAAAGTCGGATGCTCAACCAACTGAGCCACCCGGGCGCCCCTGTTTTTTTTTTTTTTTTAAACACCACTGACCTTGGAGGGCATGGTTTGAAAGGCTGCCACCTCATAGCCTGGGCGTTGGGCGAGCGGGGCCGCAGCCATCCAGCGTGGGCGCGGTGGGCGGGGGATGCCGGTGACCTGTCTTTCCGCTTCCTCCAGGCATCCAGGGCTTCTGTAAGGACCTGCTGGAGGTCGCAGATATCTTGGAGAAGGCGACGCAGAGTGTCCCCAAGGAGGAGGTCAGAGACGACAACCCGCACCTGAAGAGCCTGTACGAGGGGCTCGTGATGACGGAGCTGCAGATCCAGAAGGTGTTCACGAAGCACGGCCTGCTCCGGCTGGAGCCCCTGGGGGCCAAGTTCGACCCCTACGAGCACGAGGCCCTGTTCCACGTGCCGGCGGAGGGCAAGGAGCCGGGCACGGTGGCGCTGGTCAGCAAAGTGGGCTACAAGCTGCACGGGCGCACGCTGCGGCCCGCCCTCGTGGGGGTGGTGAAGGCGGCGTAGGCGCCGCGGGGCGGCCCCGGGCCCGGGGAGGCCGCTCGCCGTCACTCCGGAAAGGCCGGCTCGCCTCCTCTTCTCGACTTTTGACCCTTTCCCAAACCTCATTGGAAAACCGTAGTGACCGGCGGCCAAACAGAAATCAGCCGGTCGCACGGGTGCGTGAATGAGCTCGAATCCGGGAGTCCGTCCGTTGATCTAATACCTGTAATAGCCCTGCGTGCTCACCGAACAGGCCGGCGGGACGCGCCTGGAGCCTGGACTGTCACGGACGGCGTGAGCTCCATCTGCTCACGGCCCAGGTGACGTCCACGTGTAAGCGAGGGCGTGTCTTCAGGAACCACGCCGGCCAGCCGGCGGCCCTGAGGCACGGTGTCCCGGATTCTCAGCCCGCGGCCTCCATCCGGTGAGGGGAAGGCGAGGGTTTAGGCGCGTTCCTGCCCAGAACAGTTTCACGGTGCCCGTGAAGTACTCGGGTCTGTCCATAGTTCGTTCCCCGCGCCCGGCCCTGCTCCAGAGACGGGGAGCGAGCACGAGCACCTGAGCGGCCCTCGCCACCTGATTTTGCCAGTAACTGAATTTGACAGAAATCGGTCACTTTGGCCGTGTGTTTTGTTCATCCGTTTGTAGGATGTTCAGATCTCTATGAGCTGGTTCCCGATGACCCGAAGGTATCTCCCTAGGGAGGTGGACTTTCTCAGCATCTGACAGCCGCATGCCGGGTACATTTAAAATGTTAAAGTTTGATTTTTAAATTTTATTTAAGAGGATTAAAGCCCTGGTATGTTTATTTTCCTACTTTCTGACAACTATGTTGCGGACTTCGGTGGAGGAGACCCGCCTGCTCGGCCCGACCCGCTTTCCCGTCTCTGCTTCCATCCCAGAGCCGTGGACTTGACCCACGTCCGCACACGGTCAGCTTGCCTGTGGTGCGGCCGCAGGCCGGCCTGTCACCGGGCCTCTGCTGGGGGCAGATGTCCCCACCTGCAGGCCCCGGAAGGGGACCAGGAAAGGGACGCAGACACCCTCGTGCCTCATTCACATGGAGAGAGAAGTTGAGCGAGCGAGGTTACAAAGCAGAGAAAGTCCAACTTCAGAGCCACTTGCAGGCGTCAAGGTCAACACTGTTAGATTCACTTACTGCAGAAAAAGGTGGGGCAATTCATTTTGTTTGTAATTTTGAAAGATGTGGGCAGTATTCCCGTAATTAAAATTTTAATTTATACCACTTTAAAATATCCTCTGTTCCTTTCAGCAGGCTTTTAGATTACTTGGTCAGAAACTTGCCCCAGACCTGCGGACAGTGTAGTGCACTGAGAAAACCCAGCGGGGGTCTCCCAGCTCTGCTGTTTAGCCCATGTAGCTGGGAGGGTCTCTCGGCCCCTTCCCCGAAGGCCTCTGTGACACGACAGCTGCGTGACTGACGGACGAATCTCCACAAATGTGTGTGGGCTGCGACCTGAGGCAGATGGCGGGCTGCGTCTCCCCCAGGAGATGGGTCGCCACCAGCGGGGACACGTTTAATTACGTGCCTGTTTACGCTGGCGAGGAGACTTGGTAACTGCGTCCCCCTCGAGTTCCCGGGGTGGCGGAACTGCGGGCGGGACGCGTTCGGAGCCCACTGCTGGGCCCTCGGGCCTGGCTCCCGGCAAGACGCACCTCGTGGGCGGACCGCCACCTTTGGGGGGAGAGGGCCGCCCGGCAAAGCGAAGTTAATACTTCAGAGGAAAAACCAGTTTGACGTGAGTGCCAACCTAAACCCTGTCCCGTGCTGTCCCCGTCCTGACCGCAAGCTGGCGCGTGCCTCGAGCTCGAGGAGCAGCGGTGCTGACACGCGGCAGTGACACCGCTTTTGCTCCCAGCTCGTGAAGGTGTCAAAGGTGGTACGAATCGTAGAGTTGGGGGTTTTATACGTTCTTGGGACGCTGGCCATCCGGGAGGCATTCTCTTGAATAGCTGGATTACCTAACTTTTTGACTCAAAGTCAGTTTAAATGTTGAAAAACAAAAACTAAACCCAGTCCATGGGAGTATGGGGGCGGAGTTTTCAGGAGGGTTACGTGCGGAAGCTCCGGGGCGCTGAGCCGGCAGCGGCGGTAAGGATGGTGTGACCGCGATGGCGGGAGTCGATGGGGCAGGAGGCAAACCCAGGATAAGAGCACTTTCTCTCGCCGGTCAGCACTTTGATGTCACTCACTGGCTGTGAACGTCCAGCCTAAGTCAAGTCCTCCTGCTCTCCGGGAGAGGCGCGTGCTAACCACTCCCTCAGGCACGAGGCTTTTCATTGAGCAGCACTCGGCCTAGGCCACACGTTTATAGGGCTCTTTTGCTTCTCACGGTTAAGTCTGGCAGCCGTTCTATATAAAAAGAATCCTGAACTTGGAACCTCCCCAAACCAGGAACCGGATGTAGAACACCCAGTGAATGCCGACACAGAGAGCTGCAACTTGTGTCCCAGGCACCCGGAAAGCTCCAGAAAGCACCCGCTCTCAGGGCCCCGGCCCGGAGGTTTCTGAATCTCCAGGGCTGCGCGGGACCTGAGGGACTGCAGTTCTAGCAGGTTCCCAGGACAGATGCGCTGGTCCAGGAACCGCAAGCGGGAGCCACTGGCTAAGACGCCTGTCCCCACTAAGCACCGCCTCCATCACTGCTCTGTGGGACACGGCCCTGGCCCTCTGCCAACCGTAGTTTCCCTGCACGGGGGACGATGTGGAGGTGGCCTCGTGAGTGCTACCGCTGCTCACTTCTCCCTCCCGACCGAAGAGAAGTCCTGGGCGTGGCTAACAGCACTCCTGCCAGCATGCGGTGTACTTTACAACCAAAGCCACATACGAAATATTTGAAATGTTTTATTTAATGCTGAAAAACTTACCCTGGGGGACAGGAGGAGGTAAAAAGAAAGGAAAAGGCACCGTAATTAAGTCCTTGGAAAGGATGAGGGTCTTTTTTCTCGTCTTTCAAATAACTTCACTTTAATGTAACTTCAAGCCCAAACATTCTGGAAGGTAAAGTCTCTCGGTAGCTATGGGGGCAGGAGAGGCAGGATGAGCTCCAGGAAGAACGGGGTGCTGGGGTCTGCAGTCACTCTGACTCAAAAGCGGGGTCTCGAGACCAGAGAACCAGCCCTGAGCAGCAGGAAGACAAAGGACTCAAGTTCCAGAAGGAAGGTACCGCGTACGTCCGTGACAGGCCCCAGGCAAAAGCCGAGCGGGCGGTCCAAGGCCGGGGCCCAGAGCGAGGCAGGGCCTCGCCCCGAAGGCTCCCTCCTGCTCCGCCAGAGCCGGCTGCGTGAGCCGCCCGGTGGGGCCCGGCTGGTCTGCAGGCTGCTGGCCGCCAGCGGGAGGAAGACGCATAAGCCCGGCTAGCGCGGTCCAGGTCAGTTTCAGCGAAAAAGGGAATCGTGACCGCGATGAAGATCCCGGAGAGAGAGAGAATACTCCAGAACTCAGGGCCTGAAGCTTTCTAGAACAGGTTCTGCGCAGTGAGCGTCGGGCAGCCAGCAGCGCCCCCTGGAAGGCTGGCCCGGAGTCCCGGCACCCACGCTGATCCTCCCGCAGCCCGCTCTGAGCACTCGGGAGCCCGCCCTGGGGTCCTGTGCCTGCCCAGAGCCAGCGGCGGTGAGGGGAGCACGAGCTGGAACCCCACGCTGCGGGTAGCTCGGCGGGACCCTGTTCAAGCCCAGCGTCTTCCTCTAAAGCTCACGCGGAAACATCCCGGGCTTGTCCGGCCCCACTTCCCACCCGCCCCACCCTGGCCCCCCGCCTAAAGTGCCGCGTGCTGGGGCTGCGCTGGGGTGTCCGCGTGGGTGGCCTGTGGCCCCCCTCCCCCCAAGGGAGTCCCCAGCAGCCAGCCAGAGGTCATGTCACAGGGTCGAGCTGGCGGCTGGCGGGCCGGGGGAAGTCGCTCCTCCTTGCCACGGCACGAGGTGCGTACGGACGGGGAGCCGTGAAAGCAAGTCGCCCCATCTCCTGGTGTTCCCCGAAGCGGACGTAAAGGCCAATCGTCACCTTAAGGTATCCCCTTAGGACCACGTTAAAACAGACCTGTATCGGTGTCCCCCTGATCCGACATAAAGTCGTCACTATTGCTGCTTTCAGAGGACCGTGCAAAGAATTTATAGCCTAAAAGAATGGAACTCAATTCGTTTAAAAAACGAGCAACAACGAGGGGGGGGGGGGAATTGCGTTTCCTTCCTCCCCCACCCCCCGCCCCCGAGCCCTCCTGGCTCTCCCACGCCCCGACGGGGAGGCCTCCCCCACGCCGCCGCCTCAGGAGGCGTCCCTGGAGATCCAACCGCTCTCCGTGAGGAAATTCAAAATCCTTTTCTTGAGGACTTTGTCCAAGTAGCTGGGGAGGCGGCTCTTGGAGGGCACGCCCTGCCGCTTCTGCAGGTGGTCCTTGATGAGGATGGTCTTCGCGGTCACGTAGCGCGCGGGGCTCAGGTTCAGGGAGCTGCAGAGCACCTTCTCGCGGTCCGACAGGAGCTCGAAGCCCGGCAGGTTCTCGATGGCCGGCGAACTCGCCGTCCTTGCCGTCCTCCTTGCCCCGCCGCGCGCCCGCCGCGCCCTTGTTCTCCTTGCGCTTCTCGCGCTTGTGCCGCGCCGCCTCGTACTCGGCCGACTCCTCCATCTTGGTGATGCCGTTGCGCCGGTAGCGCTGCAGCTCGCGGATCTTGGCCCGCAGCATCTTCTCCTTGTGCATGCTCTCGAACAGGTCGTCGAACTCCTTGCACGACATGAACTGGTAGAGCGGCCGCAGCTTCAGCCGCAGCTCCTTCTCCTCCTTGGTGACCTTGCGCTTGGCCGGCCTCTCCCGGTCCTTCCTGTCCTTGCCCAGGAAGGCGGGCACCAGGCTGTAGTCGCGCGCGATGTTCTTGCGCCGCTGCCGCTCCCGGAGCTTGCGCACGTACATGTCCACGTGCGCGCGCTTCAGCTCGATCTCCACGTCCTCGTCGTCGTAGTTGACCGAGAGCCCGCTGATGAGCGTCTCGGCGTCCTGGTCGTACTCGATCTCGTAGTCGTCGCGCAGCGGCATGTAGCCCAGCTGCTGCTGCTCGGCCACCGAGATGTCTAGGGGAGGCAAGGGGGTGGTGAGGCTGGGAGACAGGGGCCCTCCGCTGGGGCACGTGTGGTCGGTCACCCGGTTGGGGATGGTGTCGGGGATGCAGGCTTTCCCCAGGTTTCCGTGGATGTACATGCTTACGTAATGCTCCATCACCTCCTGGGGGGTGCGGGAAGCTCCGACGTGAGCCGCCATGTCTTCCTACAACGACAGAGGCGGGAGCGTCAGGCTCGGGGCTCGCGCTGAGCATTTTCGCAAAGGTGGGCCCGGACCGCGTCCCGTCCACACCTCCCCCCGCCCCACCCCCAGAGGACATTCGGTGGCTCCCTCTTGTGAGCTGGCCCCTGGCCGGGATGCGGGCGCTAGGAGGAGCCATCGGGGACAGTACGGGCGGGGAAGACCCGACAGGCGCAGCTTGCTGGGGCTCACGGCCGACACCAGAACCCCCATCTCAGGCCCAGACTTTGCTCTCCTGGGCCCTTAGAAAGGACCCGCTGAGCCCACCTGCAAACCCCGCACTCTCAGAGGCGGCGGGCTGTCCCCCCCCACCCCGCCCCCGACCCCACTCCCCCCGCCGTGAGCGGAACAGGACACAGGTGGGCAGGGGCCACGGAGCGCTCTTCCCAGAGCTTCCCCAGAGCGGCCACAGGAGGGACCCTGTTCTAAGGTACTGCCCTCCTCCACGGCCCCTGGAGGGCAGGGGGGTGGCAGCCTGTCCCTTTCCTAGGTGGCAGGTGCACAGGACCAGGTCAGTGCCTTTTAAAGGGGTGGGGACCATCACCGATGACGGTAGTTAAAATCCGCCCGGTGCTGCGAGCACTCACCCCCACGGGAGGCGGCCCGTGAACACAGGGTTATTAATGAGAGGAAATTATATAGCTCCCCCAATCTTTTCCTTCTGCCAAGAGGCCTCTTCCTTAGTCAACCGCTAAAGCCACTTCACAAAGTAGCTGACCGAAATGCGCACTCATTCACCGGCAGCCGCTCGGCCCCCGCCCCCGGCCCCCGCTCACCCTGCACTCTGCCCTCCCGGCTCCGGCGGCCGCCAGGGCCCCACGCCAGTTGCTCTGCGCCCCAGCGACGCTCACCCCTGCCAGACTGGGGTGGCCTCTGCACCCCCAAAGGCCAAATCAGAATCCAACAAAGCAGCCGACCGACCCACTGGGGCTGACAAATGGTGACAAACGGGGCACTGTGGGCAGGCCGGGCTCCCAGCAGGGACCCCACGTCCGGCCCGCGCCTCAGGCGTAGGGGGCACTCTTCCCGCTGGGTACCAAGTGCCCAGTGCAGGGCTCCGCGGCCCAGGGACGGGGGCAGTGCTGGGGTCTGAGGGCAGAGGCCCCTTTCCGAGAAAGGGAAGATCCAAGCAAAACCAGACTCTGCTCTTCGGGGGACGGGCCGTGGACACGATTAGTTTCTCTAAAACATCATTTGCATCGAATCTGTCCTTCATGTTTCCCAGGAAGCATCTGGCTCCCCCCACACACCCCCCGCAAAAAAAATCCAAAAAACAAACCAAGTCACAATCATCCCCAGTGTCTACTGCCCGTGTGACCCAGGCTGCTCACTTCCCATCTCTGGGCCTCGGGTTCGGACCAGAAGGAGACGGGTCGGCCCCTCGCCCCCACAGGCGCATCGGGCACCGTGGACAGAGCCAGGCTCCCGGCGCAGGGGCGCGTGCAGCGGGCGGGCTGCTTCCACCCTGCTGGGCTGCGCTGGAGCACCGTGCCCGACGCCGTCCCTTTCGGGGGGACGTCCGGAGGGCGGGAATGCCCACGGGCGCCGGGCCCGAGCCTGCAGGGGCCAAGCCTCGCCCGTCGGCTTCTTCGCCCCTCACCGCAGTGGTTGCGGCCACCAGAGTCAGAGTCAAGTGTCCAGACCGGGGCGCCCCCTCACCAGGGGCTCAGAGGGGCCAGGCTGCAAATCCAGGCTTGCGCAGTGAGGCGGTCGGACCCCGGGCCGGCGCTCCACCCCTGCCGCCCTCCCAGCCGTCTGCTCACCCTGGACCTCGGCCGTCTGCCTTTCAAAACTGGGCAGATGCTCCGAGCGCCACATTTAGGGTAAAATCTAAATCCTGAGAAACAGAGGGGTTCTGAGGAGCAACATCGAAGCCCATCGGAGCAGGCCGAGGTATTTGCCTAGAGAGGTTCTTCCCGTCACTGTTGCCGCTCTGGGAACGAGGGCGGAGAACGGAAACGGCGAGGAAGCCTCGGAGCGCTGGGTCAGCAGGGACAGACGGGACGTCCCCTCACACACACACACACACACACACACACACACACACACACACACACACACACGAGGCAGGTGGAAACCACCACGGAAGGGTGTGTACGCGCTGCGACTTCCGTGCGGAAGAGCTGGAAGACAGGCTGCTACGTGCTGGCGCTGTGTCGGGACGCTACGGGACACGCGCGACCAGCCGCTCGGCCGCCCGGGGCAGCGGGCAGAGCTGGGAAGGAGCCACTCCACGTACGCCTGTCGACAGCCTCAATGTTTCCAGCCTTATGAATATATTGTCCAATTTTAACTTGTAAGGAGCAATCCCCCAACGGGAGGAGGCGTCGGGAGGGTGACCCCGTCCCGCTCGGCGCCTGGCTGCGGGCCCGGGACCCGGCACCACAGCACGGCAGCCAAACCCGAATTGCGGTTGAGCAAAATACTGGCCAGCACTCCCCGGCACGTCTCACAGTCACAAGAGACAGGGGAAGAAGCATCCAGACTGGAGGAGACCCGTCGGCGAGACGACCCTGGGGCTCCCGGCCTGGCCAGCGCTGGCTGAGCGAATGGTTCTGCATCAGCGTGATGTCCTGCCTTCTGGAACACGCCATACTTATGCAAGATGCCGACATTTCGGGAGGTTTCGGGATGGATGTCTAGGGGACCTCTGTGTACTATTTTTTCACTTTTTTGGGTAAATCTAAAATAAAATTTATTTAATTTAAAACATAAAGTGGGGCACCTGGGTGGCTCAGTCGGTTAAGCGTCCAACTTGAGCACAGGTCACGATCTCACAGTCTGTGAGTTCAAGCCCCACGTCGGGCTCTGTGCTGACGGCTCAGAGCCTGGAGCCTGCTTTGGATCCTGTGTCTCCCTGACCCTCCCCACTTGGACTCTGTGTCTCTCTTAAAAATAAATAAACGTTAAAAAAAAACATAAATACATAAATAAAATGTAAAGTTAAGGGGCACCTGGGTGGCTTGGTTAATAAGCATCTGACTCTTGATCTTGGCTCAGGTCATGATCTCACAGCTCATGGGATCGAGCCCCGAGTCGGGCTCTGTGCTGACAGTGCGGAGTCTACTTGGGATTCTCTCTCCCTCTCTCTCTGCCCCTCCCCTGCTGCACACACACACTCTCTCAAAATAAATAACATTTTTTAAAAAAAGTTAAGGGGCGCCTGGGTGGCTCAGTCGGTTAAGCGTCCGACTTCGGCTCAGGTCATGATCTCACCATTCCCGAGTTCGAGCCCCATGTTGGGCTCTGTGCTGACAGCTCAAAGCCTGGAGCCTGCTTTGGATTCTGTGTCTCCCTCTTTGTGCCCCTCCTCCACTCATGCTCTGTCTCTCTCTCTCTCAAAAATAAAGTTAAACTCTGCCTCATAATTCCCTGTTAAAGAGTTCTAAGACTTACAACCAAATGTTAAAAAGAAAATAGAGTACTAGAGAGAGGGCCGCTCCGTCATGTGACAGGCTCCCCCGGCCACGGACAGGTGCGGCGTTGCCCTGTGTTGACAGGCGGGTGACAACGGCAGTTCTTGCTCTACATTCACCCTTCTCAGGCCACATGGATGCAGGCTGAGCGGTGGCCTCGCCCAGAACACGAGGCGTCTCCTGCTCCCCGCCCACAGCCTGCGCTCCCCACCGGCCGGGAGGGTCAGCCGGCTGTGCGGACGCGCCGGGCATCCAGGCCCCCGTCGTGTAACAGGAGGATTCGGACTCTCGCGTGGACGCGGGTTATGGGTATTAGAGGGGCTGGCGCCTTGTTGCCAGAGGCCCAGGGACCCCCGTGATTGAGCACCCTTAGCCGCTGCCCAGTGACAGCCAAAAGGCCTCCTAGGAAAGACGCTGGCCGTCAGCTACCCCCTAAGAGAATCGCCCCCAGGGGCCACCGCGTTAGTTTCATGATGGCGACAGAGGCCCAGGAACACCCACAGCTCGCATTTTCAAGGGCTGAGGTGCAGAGTAAGATCGCCAGGAGACGGTAAGCGAGAGTGCAGACACAGCGCCGGCTCCGACGAGAATCCACGGAGGACGGACGGCTTCCGCGGCGCCCGGTTACACCGCGGACCGGATCCGGAAAGAGGACTAGACACAGCAGGGGGCTCGGCGCCCCGCCCGCGACTCTCGGGGTTTCCTCCCGTCCTCGCGTGTCCGAGGTCACGCAGGACTCAGCCTCCCTCCTGCGGGGACAACGTGTCCAGCCGCCTCACTATGGCGCCACAGGTGACCCCGGCAGGGCGCCGCCAGGCCAGTTCTTTCCCTCACGCGTTCGAGGTCAAAGTTTCCGCCTAGCGTAGACGACGGACGGATGGACAGGCGGACAGACAGGTGGGCGGGCAGGCGGGCAGAAGCACCGGAAGCGGGTTTGGGGGCAGAGATCTGGACGGACTAGCGCCACTCGAGGACAACTCAGATTAAAGCACACGAGCGCGCCCCGCGGCCGGTGTTCTCAGCACGTGGGGCGCGAGGGTCAACAGCCCACGGCCTCCAGCAGCCGGGTTCCACTTCTGTCCTTTATGGTCACTTTAAAAAAAAAAAAGACACCCACTTTTGGGAAAAGACAAGGAGAGAGAGGCATGCTACTTCCTTACAGCCCCGTGAAGACTCCAGGAAAACACGCCTCTGACACTGACCGGGGCCGTAAGGTCGGCTCTCCAAGGTCACTGCACTCCCGCCAGGACGCCTTGGCCCCGGGACAGGAAGTGAGCACCCCAGGGAGTCAGGACCCCACGGGGTGCTCTGGTCTCCTTCTGGCCCTTTCACGGCTCAGTGGAGCCGGGCTCCGGCACCTGAGCAGGGAGGAAGCGGGGAACAGTCCGGAGAAATCGAGGGCAGTGTGTGCGGGCCGGCCCCCGCCGGCGGAGAGCTCGGGGTCTCTCTCCCCTGTGTGCCCCCGCTGCCGCCAGGCCCGCTCTGCCGACCTCCTCCACGCAGATGGGAACCCCGCGGGTCACGCCTGCCTGGCGACCCTTTAGAGGCCCCTGCCGGTGTCCACGGCTGCTCAGACTGCACTGGCCCACGAGCAAGGGGACATTTTCAAAACACAGGGACAAGGGGCACATGGGTGGTTCAACCGGTTGAGTGATTTCGGCTCAGGTCCTGATTTCATGGTCTTGAGATTGAGCCCCACGTGGGGCTCTGTGCTGGGCCCGCTTGGGATTCTCCCGCCTCCCCTCTCTCAAAATAATGAACTTTAAGATAGATAAAATTAATAAAATTAAAGGGGCGCCTGGGGGGCTCAGTCAGTTAAGCCTCCGACTTCGGCTCAGGTCATGATCTCACAGTTCATGGGTTCAAGCCCCATGTTGGGCTCTGTGCTGACAGCTCAGAGCCCGGAGCCTGCTTCGGATTCTGTGTCTCCCTCTCTCTGTCCCTTCCCCATTCGTGCTCTGTCTCTCTCTGTCTCAAAAATAAACATTAAAAAAAATTTTTTTTTTAAATTTTTTTTTCTTGACGTTTATTTATTTTTGAGAGACATAGAGACAGAGCATGAGCAGGGGAGGGGCAGAAAGAGAGGGAGACACAGAATCCGAAGCAGGCTCCAGGCTCTGATGAGCCGTCAGCACAGAGCCCGATGTGGGGCTCGAACCCACAGACCGTGAGATCGTGACCTGAGCCGAAGTCGGCCGCTTAACCGACTGAGCCACCCAGGCGCCCCTAAAAAATTTTTTTAATATTAAAAATAAATTTAAAAATTTTTAATTAATAAGATTAAATCGAACAGAGGGCCGATGTAAGGGTTTCTTGTAGAGCTGAACGTCTCCACGTCAAGGGCGCCCTCCATCGCCGCATCGCGTCGTCGTCACTGGGCAGTGAGCACTAAGGAATCTGGTTTTTTTTTGTAAAATGATAATATTGTTGTTCAATATGACTAGGCCACCTAGTCTCGGGGTCGGGGCGGCTTCCCAAGGCCCTGTCAGACCTGCACTTGGCCCCAGCCAGCCGCCCCGGGGTGCCCTGGCACCCCTGCTGGGAACGCCCTCTCTCTCTCCCTACGGAAGGCGTGGTTCCCAGTCCTGGCTGAGGAGGGACAAATGACTCAAGCTCCCTGTGCCTCACCTCCTCCGGATTAGGGAAGCACTACTGCCACCCGCGTGTGCTGCCCTGCTCGGCAGAGCAGGTGACGCGCGTGGCCCTAGCCCGGTGCCGGCCCCCACCCCCGGGTCCCCTCCCCCAGGGAGCCTGCGGTAACCCCCCGGGCGAGGTGCGGGTTCTGGCTCGGCCGCTCCTGCCCACCATCCTTATCCTCCCAACTTCTGCTTCTGCATCTGTCGTCCCTCCTCTCCCGGGGCTTTGTCAAGATAAAGAAAAAATCCGTCACACTGAACAGGTACGTGCTCCTGCAGGTGTCCCCTGGACGCACCCCCCACCCCAGCGGCCCCACCGCACAGACCGGCGGCACCGACCTCGGGTGAAGCTCCCCCCGGGGCTTCCGGAGCTGGCGGTCGCGCTCCAGAGCACATGTCCCGTCACCACTGTCACCCGGGGCCTCCCGCCAGGGCCAGGCCGCGGTGCACACCGCCGGGAGGGCTCTGCGGTCAAATGCCTCCTGGTCCTTTAAGAAGGCAGAGCGAGGCCAGACCGCGGGGCCTCCACCCTCCTAGGACAACACCGTCTCAAGCTCGGCCCTCCCCCCCAATGTCTGGGGTACACACAGGGGCACCATGGTGGCTGTCGCCTCCCGTGCAGAGGGTCACATTCAGTCTTCTCCACTACCTGCAGCTTCCTGGAGCACCTCCCCGCACAGGAGCACTGCGCCCCCCCGCAGCCCTCGGGGCGCACCCCTCCTCAACCAGCAGCGCCCGCCCTGGAGGCACCAGGCAGAGGCCTGGGCCGGCTTTCCTCCCCAAGTGCTCAGGAGCCAGACTCAGAGGCGGGGCTTCCTTCTCCTTCAAGGCAAGAAGCTTCAAAAGAACAGAAGCAGCCAGAAGGCCCGGGACTCGAAGCTGAGGGTCCTCGGGCCACCCCACAAGCAGAGGCATGTCTGTGTCCCACCGCTCCGGCTCTGGCCCCAAGGAAAGAGGGGGGACAAGACTGCGCGGTGGCAGCAGGACCCAGAGCCCCGCGGCCGGCCTCCCGCGCCCCTGCCTGGAAGCGTGCCAGGCCACCTGGGCGCCCAGCACGCAGGACCGCCGCCTGTCCCTCCTGAATGGACACACCTGTGGTCGCTGCCACCTCCCACATCAGAGGCCGACGACGAACACCGGCTGGTCGTCGGTCCTTACAGGCCACCGGCCGTCCCAGGGACCCCATTTCCCTTGGTCACTGCTCCCGTTCACTGCATTTGTTTCCACAGAACGTTCTGCAGGCCTCGGTTCCAGGAGCCCCGTCCTCCTCTCTAAACTCAGAGGACTCACGAACTCGCACAGCCATGACTGGCCCTGGAGGGGATGGAGCCTTTTGGGTCAAGTACACCAGTGACAGCCGCACCAAGTGCGTGACCGCACACGACGGGGCCTGAAACAGTAAACGGAGAGGTGACCCGGCGATCCCGGCGCGAGGCAGTGAACTAAAAGAGTGGCAGGCGCGGACTCGCACAGACGTCGGCACCCCTCTGGCCACTGTGGCGACTCCGACAGCCGCAGGTGGGAGCAGCCCGGGCATCCGTGCTGGACGGACGCTCCGACGACAAACAGCAGAACGTTACTCGGCCTTAAACAGGAAGGACGCTGTGACACTGGCTACGCGAATGAACCTTGAGGGGTTAAGCTAAGGGAGATAAACTAGCCACCGAAGGGCAAATGGTGGAGGACTCCTCTTCTATGGGCCCGACAGAGACCGGATTCCGGACGGAAAGCAGGAGGCGGGTGCCCAGGCTGGGGGCGGGACAAGCACGGCCACGCTCTGCAAACAGGCCCAGTGTCTGTCTGGGGTGGGGAGAAGGTCCTGGAGGTGGTTGGTGGGGATGGCGGCCCGACTGTGAACGTAACTGATGTCACTGAATCGGACACTTAAAAACGGTTAAGACAGGGGTGGCCTGGGCGGCTCTGTCGGTTAAGCGTCCGACTCCAACTCAGGCCATGATCTCGCGGTTCATGGGTTCGAGCCCCGCCTTGGGCTCTGTGCTGACAGCTCAGAGCCTGGAGCTTGCTTGGAATTCTGTCTCTCCCTCTCTCTCTGCCCCTCCCCCGCTCATTCTCTCTCTCTCTCTCTCTCTCTCTAAAATAAATAAATATAAAATTAAAAAAAAAAGAAATGTGACTTCTCACACCTGGCCCGAGGCCTACGACTCTGAACCCAAAACCAAGGTTCTAGCTGGTTTCTCCATCCAGGCTCTTCTCCCCCCCGCCCGCCCTAAATGGCAGTTAAGAACCCCGCCGACAGGAGGCTCGTGGGACGGCTTCCCCATTCTAACCAGCACGCAGAAGGGCCCCTCGCCTTGCTGCGCAGGTGAGCAAACACGGCTGCGTGGACCGCGTCGGAACTCCGTGGCGGTCTCTCGATAAACGCGGGTTTCCAGACCCATACGGATGCCGATTCAGGAGGTGGAGGTCTGGGTGGCCCCTGGGAATGTGGGACCCCTCAGGGAGCCCCGCACGCGCTCGGTAAACCAGAGACGGACGGTCTGGGCACGGAGCCAGGGGACCTGGGTCAAATTCCGGCTCTGCCGCGTTCCTCCGTCACCCCAGCGGTTTCCAGCAAGATCTCTATCTCCTCGCTCTGAGCCCGAGTAACACCCACCACAGAACCAGCTGCTTCCAGGCTCTCGACGCCCCTGTGATGGGACCCTGGCTCACTGTCCACCTGTCCACCCTTCCCTGGTGTCATATTCGCAGGCCTCTCCCCGCCCTCCTCAAAGGCACGGGCGCACAGGGTCAGAGCCGAGCTACACAGCTCATCCGCACCCCCCTCCCCTTGGCCTTACTGTGAGTGTCCCCTCAGCCACACCGTCCCCGTGGGTCTGCGCTTCGGCCCCCGGGCGAATACGAGCAAACGGCGCCTGGCTTCGGCCTCTCCCGCAGGTCTGCTGAGGTCGCCCCACCGCCGTGAATCCCACACGGAACAACGCCACACGGGGGGGCACAGGTCACATGTGCCATCTGAAACCTCAGAGCGGGCAGGCTCACCTTCCTCTACGTCACCGCCACGGATCTGTGTGCCGCCTCCCTCCACGCCGCACCCCTGCCATGAAACCGGCCCCCCTCCCCGCTTCCCGTCCCGCACGCTGACCTCCCACTGAACCAGGTCAGGACTCGCCTCTCCGCAAAGCCCTTCCGGGCCGGTAAGCTCCCGGCCTCCGACCCATGGGCGCTGATGCTCTCTCCCCGGGGCGCGGGGGCGCGAGGGCCCAGACTCCCCCGTCGGGCAGGCCTGCACCTGAGCCCCGGCCCTCCCGAGCGAGAAGCCGGGGCGTCCTGGACGAGTATTTCAAGTTCTCCGGGCCGCTGTTCCTTGACTGGGAACCAAAGACCCACTCCCGGAGCGGCGGTGCTGAGCGCGTGGGGAGGCACGTGGGCCACGAGCCTCGCTCCGAACGGGCACCTGTGAAACCCGGCACACGCTCACGCGCGCATACAAGGGAAGCCCACGACTCGGGGCTGCAGGAGCGCTCGGATAAGGCCCGGTCAAGTCTAGCAGGGGCGGGGGGGGGGGGGGTGGTGGTGGGAGCAGGCGGCCCGAGGGAGTGAGCTAGAGGGCTGCCGGAGCCCGCCGGCCCGCCTCCTCCCCAACCCACCACGGGGTGGGCAGGGAGAAGCCCCTCGGCATCCAGGGCCAGGCCCCTCCTCGCCCAGCCCCGTCTCTCCTAACACCTGAGCAGGAACCACGGGGGGTTAACCAGCTCCCCAGGTGACGCCCGGGCACGGTCCCCGCAGAAGCGGCGCTTCCTCCAGCGCACGGCAGCGCGGGCCGGGGAGCCGGGCGGCTCGGAGCGCAGACTCTGGCTTCAAGCCCCTTGGTTCCAGACCTGCTGCCCGGCACCACTGGGAAGACTTCATGAGAATCGAACTGCTCGGTCCAGTGCCTGGCACTCGGCAGAGCCCGGGGTCCACCTGAGCCTCTGGCAACGGCTGCCGAGGGCAGTGCGGCGAGAGCGGCGGGGGCAGCCTCCTGGAGGCTCTGGCTCGGGAGCAGCCCGACCAGCCACGAGCCACGAGCCACGAGCCACGAGCTGGAGGAAGAGCGCTCTAAGCAGAAGAGGTCAAAAGAGATCCAAGGGGGGTGGCGGCTGAGGGCTCTGTAGGCCACGACGTTTACACCGGGGAGACCTGGGGGCCACCGAGGGCCGACGTGATGGGACAGGTCTGCAGAGATCACTCCCATCGCGGGGCACGGAATGGGCTGGAGGCGCGAGGACGAAGCCGCAGGACCAGCGAGGAGGCCCCAGAGGTGGTCGGGGCAGGAGAGAAACACCAGCCCGGACGGGGGTGTGAGCAGTGGTTGGGTTCTGGAAGTACGCTGGGCACACAGCTGCTGCCGAACTGGGCCTGGAAGGGGGACCTGGGGGGGAGGGGCGCAGGGAGGGGCCGGAGTCTGCGCTCTGCGAAAGTGAGGTGGGGGGAGGCCTGGGTCCCGGAGGGCCAAGAAGTCCGTGCGGGGAGCGCTGAGGAGGTCCGGTAAGGGCTCACGCCGAAGGCTGGAACTCAGGGAAGAGTCCTGGCTCCAACGACCTGGCCTGAAGGCCGCTTGAAGCCGGAGACGAAGCCGGGGCCTTCGGCCCTGGGCAGCGCGCTCAGAGCAGACGCTCAATGCGCGTCCACGCATTCCAAGACAAAACGCGGTTGCTACAGGACGGGGCTCACCGTGTGGGCGCTCAGCCGCGCACTCGTGGGGCAGGAAGGATCCCCAGGCCGCAGAATGGGTATCGGTCCGCAGAATGGGCACGGAAAGGGAAGCGGGCCGGGTTTGGGACTGAGGGGAGAAGTGTGGCCGGCCCAGGAGGAGGGGAGTATTGCTGGAGAAGCAGCGGCAAGAAGAAATACTGGGGAAGTGGGGCGGGGAGGGGGGGGGAAGGGCTCACGTGGAAGGGTCTGGAAAGAGTAAAGACCTGGGTGGTGTCTCCTCTCCCTACTCATTGTGCCTGCAGGTGGACACGGATGGAAGCTTCCCGGCCCCAAGGGGAAAGAGAGGTCCTCAGAGACTGTCCAGAGAGGAGCGGGCGGCTCCCCCCACGGGCCTAGCGCACCACCAGCCCGCAGGCCTATGGGAGCCCGGGTCTCGCCTTCCCCTCTCGGCCTGGCCTCCACACACCCCTCCTGGCCCATGCTCCTTTGTTCCGAACTCACCCGGCACTCGTCCTAGGATGTCCCGGGCCTGGTGGGGACCCGGGGAGACACCAGCCCCCTGCCAGGGGCCACACGGCACACGCCCTGACAACCGCACAAAGCCAGCGGGGCCGTGTACAAAGCAAGTGCACGGACGCCTGAGAAGGCGGAGGGCGGGCGTGACGCCCGGCTGGCCTCGGCCACCACCGGTCTCCGGGCAGCACCGAGTCCTTCGTCAGCCGGCGCTCCCACTGCTCTGTCAAGTCCGCCGACCCGACCCCGCCCCGAAACTCGACTCGGGTCAGCCGCGGGTCTGGCCCACGCGCGGCCTCTGGCCTGGGCGAACGCCGATGGAAGTAGTCCTAAGGTCAGGGAAGCCACGGTCCGAACCCCCACCTTGCTACTTCCTGGCTCTGTGCCCTGGGGCAGGTTGCTTCACCTCTCCGCGCCCGCCTCCCCGCCGGCGCGGGCACCGAGCGAGCAGGTGCGCGTCGTGCCGGCCGCTCACCCAGTTTCCGAAGCCGAACTGCTCGATGGCATCCAGCAGCAGCTGCTCCTCGCGGCTGGTCCAGCCGCCCTCGGCCTCGGGCCCCCACAGCGTGAAGCGCCCGCCGTCCACCAGCTGGTAGCCGTGGTAGCGGCGGTGGTGGCCGATCTCGGCGCCGGCAGAGAAGCACTCGGGGCACAGCTCGATGTCCTGGCACTCGGTGCAGCGGAAGCGCAGCGGGCTCACCTCGGCCAGGCAGTACACGCAGTACTTCTTACCGAGCTCCGCCATCTTCCCCCGCCCGCCGCCCGCGCCCGCGCCCGCCGCCGTCAGCGCGCCGCCGCCCGCGCCCGCCGCCGCGCTCGAGCAACCGCCGCCCGCGCCCGCCGCCACCGCGCCGCCCCGCCCAGGCGCCGCGGGAGCCGGCCAGCCGGGCCGCGTCCCGCCTCAGCACGCAGGCGCCCTCCGGCCCGGCCCGGCCGCCGCCGCTGCGCCGCCGCCGCCGGCTGCACCGCGCAGGCGCCCCGCGCGCGCCACCTCGCGGGGACCCGGCAGGCCGTGCTGCGCCTGCGCGCCCCTCGCGCCAGCCGCCAGCTCCCTGCTGTGCCCCCAGGCCGCCCCGCCCTAGGCCAGGCGCCGGGGAAATGGGCGGGAAGGCCGCGCGGCGCGAGCGTGCACCCCCTTCCAATCAATGCCGCCTTTCGTCCGCTCGCGGCCTCCCATTGGTCCGCTTTCTCCGGAGGCGGGGCGAAGGGGGCCGGGCGTCTGCCCTACTCTTGGCCAATCGCCGGGTCCACCGCACGCGCCTTTGGTTGCCCCTGGAAACCCAACAGCCGGCGGCGTCCGGGATCCACTGTGCCTGCCGAGCTGGAGGGAGATGGACGGCCACTCCGAGCACCCTGAGGACCCCGAGGGGGAAGACGGAGATGTGGCGAGCCCGTCCTCGAGGCTGTCCGGGATCAAGGCCGGACCGGCCGAACCGCCGGAGCCGCAGCCGGAGCCGCAGCCGCAGCTGCAGCCGGAGCCGCAGTCGCAGCCGGAGCCGGGGACCCTAGAAGCTTCAGCTGGAGGCGCCGCCGAGGAGGAGCCCGCCGAGCCCGCCGAGCCCCGGGAAGGGCCGTCGGCCACCGAGGTTGAGGGCGAGGCGGAGCCCAGAGAGCCGGAGTGGCCGGCCGAGCCCGAGCCCGAGCCCGAACCCGAGCCCGAGCCCGAACCCGAGCCTGAGCCCGAACCCGAGCCCGAACCCGAGCCCGGTGAGCCAGCTGAGGCCGGGCCTGAAGAGACAGCCCTGTCGGGACCCGAAGGCGGGCTCGCGGAACCGGAGGAGCAGGCGGAGTCAGAGACGGAGGAGGAGGTGGACGAGGAGGAGGAGGAGGAAGAAGAGAAGGAGGAGGAGGAGAAGGTGAGGGGGAAGGTGCCGGCCGCGGCGGTCCAGCGCAGGAGGAAGGAAGCTCCCTCGCGGGTCTCTCCGCCGCAGCCCACCACCGGCCGAGAAGAGGCTGTGTCGGCTAGGGAGGCTGAACGGGAGGAGGAGGGAGAGGAGGAGGGGGAGAAGGAGAAGGAGAAAGAGGAGAGCAAGGAGATCGAGGAGAGGGGCGTGCTCGCCAGCCCCGCGCGAAGCAAGGCAAAGCCGGGAGATCAGAAGGAGAGCCTCGACCTTGAGGACGCGGAATGGACCGAGGAGGTGCAGAAGCTGCAGGAGCAGCAGCTGCGCGCTGAGCTCCTGCAACAGTACCAGTCGCTGGCGGTGGAGCGCGGCCGCTACCAGCGCTACAACATGTACCTGCAGCACAAGATCTCCGAGGCGCTGCGCAAGAAGAAGGGCCTGGAGGCGGCCGAGGTGCCCGACAAGGGCGTGGAGCCCGAGGCCCCCGAGAAAGAGCAGGCCTACCTCCGGCATCTGGCCATGCTGGAGGAGCTGCGGAAGCAGCAGGCCGACGACCTGGACTGGTACCACCAGGAGCTGGAGCAGCTGAAGCAGGAGTGCCAGGAGGAGCTCTCCAGGGCGGAGAAGGAGTGGCGCGCCTTCCAGGCGCTCAAGAAGCAGGTGATGATGCAGGCCATGGGCAGCTGCCGCACGCGGGGCGGTCGCCAGGCCGCGCTGCGGGAGGTGGAGCAGATCCAGGAGCTGGAGGAGCAGAAGGAGAAGGAGATCAGCGCCGTGCGGCTGGAGAACGTGCAGCTGAAGCAGAGCCTGGTGCACTTTGAGACCCGGATGCGGGCCCAGGAGGACATGACCGAGGGCCTGCTCCTCATCGACTTCGAACAGCTGAAGATCGAGAACCAGACCTTCAACGAGAAAGTCGAGGAGCGGAACGAGGAGCTTTTAAAACTGCGCAACAAGGTGACCAACAACGTGCAAATCATCACGCACGTGAAGGAGAAGCTGCACTTCGTGGACGTCGAAAACGCCTGCAAGAAGTCGCAGCTTTTGGAAATCGAGGCCCAGGTGGCCCTACGGAGGGACATCTTGACCAAGACCAAGCAGGCCCGGGACAGCCTGCGGACGGACAACCTCAAGTTGAACCAGAAGTGTGGGCTTGTGGACAAGGAGCCGCTCCTCCGGGACCTGGAGGAGAAGGTGGACAAGGCGGGGCTGCTCAGGCAGCGCCTGGAGGCCCTGAAGCGCCATCACACCGGCCTCACCATGTCCTGCAGAGGCGTGAAGCAGAAGATCAGGGAAGCCAAAGCCTTCCTCCCGTCTTAACACAAGGGACGACGGGAAGAGCCGGCGGAACACCTTCCGTCTCAGCAACTCTTATCCCTCGCTCCGCTCTCCATCCGTTGCCATCTTTCAAAGGCCGCCGAGACTGGGGACGGAGCTCTATTTTGTATCAGCCTCACCATTTTTCAGCTTCCAGCTTAGTCCTGAGAACAAAGCTGGGTTCACAGTGTCACATGGGGTGAGCTAAAATGGGCCCGGAGAAACAAACGCTGGGGCTGCCTCGATGTACCTAACGTCTCATAAAAAGCTGGCAAAAGCCTTCCCATATCTGAGTAATTTCAAAAGTGACCCGATCCTGAGGGAAACGGTCCCCCTGCCACGTGTAGGAGGGGCCAACAAACGGGCAGGGGACCAAGAAATTTCCTGTGCACGATGCTGATGATTAAATCCCCACTGAATTTTAAAATATGTGGTCCCGAGTCACGTTCTCAATTCGAAGCTCCCTGATTTCCGTAGGTGAATCTAAAAGCGTCGTGTATGTAGGTGGCAGTAGCGTCTGGGTAACAAACGAGACCCAGGAAAAGGGGAGAAATTATACATAGGAAAAGGAGCAGAGGTTTGGTCCTCCTTCCTTTTTCCGTGGGAGGGGGCTCAGTCCGCTTCACCGTTAATGTTTGCTTCTGGCCCAATGACCGCCTTCAATTCTAAGGAAATGTTTTTTTGGATCCTTTAAAGAAACATAACCACGAAATTTTATTTTCCAGTGAAGACAGAATAATGATTGTATTATGTTTGGCCAGGTGCACAGCACAGTATATGGGGTAGTGACTGCCAACTGTCCATGAGCCTTTTGCTTCCGGCAAGATAGTTTTGGATCTTGTACCTTCACTATGCACATGATTTTACTGTGTCAAATACTGAAATGTCTGTTGTTCCTCATGTGGACGTAAGAAATGCCTGATGAGTCTGCCTCTTTAATCCAGAATCAGTGATTAACATTTGCAGTTTTCTCTGCTGCTTTTGGAGCTGGGGGTTTGGTTTGATTTCTCCATTTTATTTAATTTTATTATCTTTTTAATCTTTATTTAATTTTTGAGCGAGAGAGAGACAGCGTGTGCGTGGGGGAGGAACAGAGAGAGAGAGAGAGATACAGAATCCGAAGCAGGCTCCAGGCTCTGAGCTGTCAGCACAGAGCCCGACGCGGGGCTCGAACTCATGAACTCATGAGAGATCACGACCCGAGCCGAAGTCGGACGCTTAACCGACTGAGCCCCCCGGGCGCCCCTCTGCTCAATTTTAAACTGAATTTTGAGCCGTGCAGATGGGAGATCAGAAGTATTCTCCCGTCTGCAAACTTCAGTAGGTCATAGGAAGGGAGACCCGTTGTTGGGTGCCAAACACCCTTACGGAACGGCAGGAAGGCTACTCTAGGCAGATGACTCAGTGGTCGTGAGTCCGTCACCACATTTTATCTTTCAGCGATGCGATCCTGCATTCCCTTTGAAGCCAATAAAGGTCGGTTAAAATTCCTTTTCTACCTTCTACAGCTCGAATACACTCTTTTATACAATCACGCTGATCAAACCACACGAACGTCACGACGAGGGAAGTAAAAGGCACTCACTTCCTGCTTCCCTCGTCCTCATCCCCTACAATCGTTTTCTTCCCTCTCCCCGGTTCCCCAAGGCCAAGGGGAAGGTGTCATCACCAGCAAATGGAACCTCACCTTCCTCGTGCCTCGCGCTAAAAGCGGCGCAGGCCCGGTGGGCTCTTCTGTGGGTGGGAAGCCTTCCAAGTGAAACTGGCAACACGCCCTCCCCCGGCGAGCAGCTGTCATTGCGGGAGTGCGTATCCCTTGGGTTCCCTAGGGGGAAAATCGGGATTCTCAGCTGACTGGCCCACTGGCCGTCAGCCAGGCTGAAGCCAGCACTGCCGATCCGCCCTGAACCAGGCTCTTGAGGGCACGAAGATAGACCGATGAGGCTGGCACTGCTCTAAGCTGCAAAGCTGCCTGCGTTCTCTCGCCTTACGTTACCTCACGCCGGAGAGGTTACAATTAATTAGAAGATAGTAATCTTCTGTTGATTACTTCATAACGAGGTTCCTTTTTTTTTTATGTTTATTTTTTAGAGAGAGAGAGGGAGAGAGACAGAGTATGAGCACTGGCGGGTCAGAGAGAGAGGGAGACACAGAATCTGAAGCAGGCTCCAGGCTCCGAGCTGTCAGCACAGAGCCCGACGCGGGGCTCAAACTCACAGACCGCGAGATCGTGACCGGAGCCGAAGTCGGAGGCTTGACCGACTGAGCCACCCAGGCGCCCCATAACGAGATTCCTTCTAATTAGATTACAGGAGAGCTCTTAACCATGGAACAGCAACGCATTCACAAACGGTTTCTTCAGACCGTCTTTGAGGAAGAAGGCCACAGACCCCCATCTGCCTGATGTGCCCTCTGTGCCCCGGGGGCAGCCTGCGTTTAGCCCCATCCCGGCCTCTGACCCACTGCTTTCTGACCTCTGCTTAGTTCTCTGGACCCCAACGAGACAGAGGCCCTCAGGGTAAGGGCTGCGGTCCTCCCCGGTAGCCAACACAATGCCCACCGCATACTCCGTGCTCCATAATTTGTTGGATCAGTCAGCATCGTGCCGCTTTCATTGAAAGTAGTGCCTCGAATGCCTGTCATGTGTCAGGCACTGCTAAGTCCTCTATCAGACTCAAAAATAATCACAGGGAGACAGAGGGTGTCCGGGAAGCAGAACCAAGGAGGAGAACGAGAGGGTCTTGGAAGGTCACCGCTCCAGAGACAGAGCCCATTCTGGCAGGGACCGCCTCCAGAGAGCACCCCTCCCTCTACAAGATCCGGGCAGGGTGGCGGCGCTGGGGCAGAAAAATTTGAGATGTTACGTGAAACACTGTCTTAAATTGGTCCGCGTCGAGGGACACCTGGGTGGCTGGGTTAAGTGTCCAATTTGTGATTTCGGCTCAGTTCGTGATGTCTGTGAGTTCCAGCCCCATGTCAGGCTCTGTGCTGTCAGCACGGAGCCTGCTTGGGATTCTCTCTCCGGCTCTCTCCACCCCTCCCCTACTCTCTCTCTCTCTCTCTCTCTCTCTCTCTCAAAATATGAAAAAAAATAAATTGGTCAGAGTCAGAAATATCACCTTCAGCGTCCCAGGTCACTTTTCTCTGTCTGTGGCCCAGGATCAGAAGGAAACCAGGCCCTACCTACATAGGGCCCAAGGCCTCTGTAAAAGAAACACTCCTCCATTAGTAGGCGGAAGTCATTTTGGGTGACTTCCCGCATTTGAGATGATAAACTAAGCGGACAAACACTTCCTGTTTTTGCCAGTTGGCCTGAAGCCATACTTTAGATTTTTGCCCCTGGTCGGTCGGGGACTCCCGTCTGATAGCATAAAGTCCAAAGTTAACGCACCCCGCTTCGGAACTTCTGTTTTCAACTTGGAAGACAGTCTTCGTGCGAGGACCAGTGGTGCTAGCGATGTGGCTGGGAAGGACTCTGGATTGTGGGGACCTGCCTCTGAGCGGCCGGTGGCGGCGGCGGTGGCGGCAGGGGCCACGGGCCGGGCCCCGCCGGGCCCGCACCTCCTGCTTGCCGGGCATGCTCCTGTCGCAACCACGGTCTAAACAGGCGCAGGTCTGAGTGAGTAAATTAACACCCGCCCCAGCTTTCTCGCTGGCGTGGGCTCCTAGTATTTCACCCAAAAGATGCCCAGGATGGGCACGAAGGTGCATCGAGGAGGAAGACAATGTAGCCCCCGCAAAGAAGGGCTCTGGAATCAGACCTGGCCTGGATTCTGATCTGTTCTGACCGTGACCTGGGAGGAGCACTCCACCTCTCCGAACCTCAGGGTGCTCCCTCATCCGATGGGGTAAATGGAAGAAAGAGGGAAAACAGTGTCTTTCCTAGGTAATGAAATAATGATGGTTATTTTTTGTGTGCTTTGGGGTATTTTCCAAATTGTATCTAACATGCCTTAAGAATTAGGGGGAAGGTACCGAGTCTTAAAACCCAGAAGTTCACCCAGAGTTCAGATGCTAAAATGTGCCAAGAGCTGCGACTCTAGCCCTCTGTGGCGACGCGTTTCTTTTGATGAGACGAGTGATGCCTCATCTTTGAATCCTCACGAGCCCGGGGATGGAGGCTGGTGCCCTTCTGAAAACAAAAACGAGGCTTGCGCAGTTTCAGTACTTTTCTGCTGGCGCAGCGGTGCTCGGGGAGGAGCCCGAGCTGCTGAGCCGGCCGGCGCTCCAGGCCTCTGGGAAACGCCCGGGGACTCGCGGTCACGGCGAGCTGCTGGGCGCCGCGGCGTCTCACACGGCCCCGTCTGAGGACTGGCCTTGGCTGGAAGGCTTCCCTCGGCTGGCCGGCGGCTCCTGTCAAGTCCGGCGGGGATCCTGCCGCAGGTTCTCATTCCTTCTTCGGGGCTTCGTGGCGGGCTCCGCGCCTCGGATGCTGGCGTTTGAACTGTCTGCCCCCAGCGTCTCTTGGGGAAAATGGTCCGCGGCTTCCGTCTCCAAGGCCCCCCCGGAGCTGGCTGTCAGGCACAGGCTGGGGCCTCGCTCCCAGGAGGCGTCGGGGTGAGGGAATCCAGGCCTTGCCCCACACTCTGCAACTCGGGAGTTGAGGTCAGGGCGAGGAGGAAGGCTTCCAAAGGCCTGTTCCCTGGGGAGGAGGCCGGCAAGGGCTCAGGGGCCACGGGGCCAGTCTGAAGCCCAGGCCTGTCCAAGCAGAGCTGCTTTCTGCATCACACCTGTGGAATGGGGACAGTGACAGGGCTGCTGTGGCGAGAGATGAGGCCATTCAGAGAACTCAGCCTGGGGCCCGGGGGGCCTGGGGCCCAGGACACGGCTGCCGTCCACCAAAGCCCCTCCTTGGGGCCACGGCACATCACAGCCTGGGCCAAGTGGAGGAAAGAGAACGCCGGCCCAGAGCAGTGATGGGACCCCCTTGTGAGGAGAGGTGGGATCCTTGTGCTGGGAGGTAAAGACACCAGCGAATGCCCGGACAGTGAGCCGCGCAGTGTCTGGGGAAGGTCGGTGGGGAGGCCAGTCCCAGGGCAGAGGGTACGGAGTTCCCCAGGACAGGCCCGAGGCCACGTGGACACCAGCAACGTCAACCTGGGGACAAAGACGGCAGCAGCCCCGAGAGCTGCACTCCTTCCAGCTGGGACTCGGCAGGCTCCTCCCCGAGCTTCCTGCCCTTGGTTCCAACAGCCCAGCGCCCCGCCGACCAACGTGAGCACACACGTGACCTCTCGACACCCGTTCTCAGCCACAGATGGGGATATAGGTGCTCGGCGGCCCGGGAGGAGCCCACGGTCACCGGCAGGCTGGCGGCGGTGCCAGACCGCGATACTCCGCGTACAAGGCTCTGAGCAGGCTCCTGGGTGAGCGTGCGCCAGCTGCTGGGTCAGGGGCAGGGGGTGTGTGCAACAGGCCTGGCGGCGTGTGGCACCGCGACACTGGGCACCGGGGCGGACAAGTCTGAAGTTCCCCTTCAGCTTCAGGAGTGGGGGGAGGGGCCCACGAAACTTCCAAATCCCTTGACCAAATTAACCGAACCCCCAGCTTCTTCCTTTAACTGAGCCTCGGTGAGTTTTCACCCAGCACAGGGCTCGAAGCCAGATGTTGTCATAAGTCAAGGTGGGAACTTGGATTTGCCACCAAGCGACAGTGAACACAAGTAACAATTTTACATTACTTTTATTTAATAAAACCACATATTTACAATTCAAAAAGTCCTAATTTGATAGGCTTTACTAAATAAAATTAAACGGTAACTGTACAGGCAATTAAAACATGATATGTAGCAAGTATTATCAGGAATCTTTCTATCAGCAAACTATTTAAAATAGTCAAAAACTGAGCAGTTAAAAAGTACCATTAAAGTGAACAATGTTTCTGGGTGAGCTTTCGGGGACCGGTGGGGACACAGCTTTCAACCCTGAAGTGCCAGATGCACCAAAGTCCCGAGCCTGAAGTCCTGGGATCTGGAATCGAGGGCGCCGGAGGGGAAAGTGCAGACTTCCAAAGGGGCGCGGCGTCTCCACTGGTTTCCAGTTTTCCTAAATGGTAGCGTCAAACAGAGAAGCAGCCTGGTAGGCGCCCTCTGTGGAGAGGGGCCGCGGGACGCCCAGCCTCTGAGGCGGACACATCAACCCGCAAAGACCTCAGCGGTCCCTGAAGCAGGTCACGCCAACCTCTTCCGAGCTAACGACTCGCTAGGGAATCCGGATTGCCTGTGGGATCCTGTTTAAAAACTTAATGCATAAACAGGGACATAAATCCAAAGAGATTTACGTCCAACCGTTGGGACAAAAAAGGGTCACGGGCTGGGTTCCGAATGCACGTGACGTGCCACGAGCGCGTTCCGCGGCAGCAGCCCCGGCCCCTGTGGCGTCGCTTCCTGTCCCGATTTGGGAACATGTTCATGTACAGTAAGAAAATATATACATCTCTCTGGACAGAACGCCCATGTCATGGGACGCGGGTCGGCACGCGTGGGAGGAAGGGCCGGGCCGGGCGAGGGGCCCCAGCTCAGTCTGGGTTACATTCAGCGTTGTGGTGTCCGGGGACAGTGGCGCCTGGGAGCGAGGGACCTCGGTGGAGAGCGCCTCCTGCGGCGGCCGGGCGAGCCAGCACTTGGAGGCTGAGGCAGAAAGTGTATCCGAGATGCTCCGCGGCCTCCCTGGAGAGTTCCGTCAAGAAGACAGGGACCAAGGCAGTTCTGGAAAACATGACGCACGGAAGAGGGCTGGGGTGACGGGCACGAGGGCGGCCCGGCTCCACGACCGGCTCCTGCACCTGCCCATGGCGGCCGCGGGAAGCCTGCAGGGGCGATGTCCCAGCCGGGCCCCGGCGCTCTCCTGGTCTCCTTGCTGCAGGCCTGCTGCGAGGGCCGGGGGCGGCGGGCGGCCAAGCACGGCCCACGAGCCCTCGCCCCGGCCGCCGAGCTTGCCCACCCATGGGCTGGCCCCCGGGAGCCGGCTTCCGCAGACCCGCCAGTCCTTCGGGCTCCTCCGTGTGAAACTGCTCGTGTCTCTGAGTTTGGAGCCCCGAAGCTCTGATGGCAAAATTCTTCCAAGTCCGTCAAGGGAGAGTCAGAACAAGAAAGCTGCCGACTGGTGAACTCGGGGGAACCCAGCTAACGGGGGCTGGAGGCGGAGGCGGGCAGGACAGACGCCGAGGGCCCTGACCAGCCCATCCGCACCACCTGCACCGCCAGCAGCTGCGGCCTGCTCCTCGGCCCGCACCACGGTCTACCTTGAAGCCAGACATGCGGAGAGGGAACCGCCAGAACCCAAGACCCGTCCTGCCGTGCGGGTGACAGTGGAAGGCACGGCATCCTTCCGGCAGCACAGGACCGCCCCCCCCCCGCCCTCCAGAGGCAGGAAGTGCAGGGGGGTCTTCCTGAGCTCGCTGGGGGGTGGGAGGGGCTCGGGCCCTCCACATGAGCAGCTCTTCCCGCTCCGAGACGGAGGGAGCCGTCTCGGGGAGAGTGAGGGTGCCCCCGAGCCTAAGCATGCATTTCCGGCCCTCGCGCTGGGGCTCTGTCAAGGCCACGTGGAGAATCCCGGGGCGCCCTCGGGACCGCCCTGAGACAGCCTGTTCTCCTCCCCCGCCAGCTTCGGCAGGGCGGCTGTGAGAGCATCGCCTCCGGCTCGGGAAAGGCTATCTTGGTCCCGAATCGAGACCCCTCCCCTGCTCACGTGTGTAAGTGAGCCGATACCCCCTCTGAGGCTCCCACGCAGGACTCCTCACGCACCTTGGCTAAGGAAGACCGTAATGTACTTTTCGTCAGTGGACATGAAAACAGGACAATTTAATTAACTTTCGCTGAAAAGGGGGGGGGGATTAGCCACCGCCTTATTTTTAAACCATGCAGAGTATGCGGTGTTGGCCACGGTCAACACCAGCTCATCGCTCCGCCGAGCTTCTTAAGGCCAGGCCTTGGTGTAGTTCTTCAAAAGTTGTTCGTTTTGTTTGTTTAAGGCCAACTCCAGGGTTAGGATCAAACGTGAAAATAGCCCGTCCTGGTCCGCGGCCGGTGCGTGCGCCCGTCCGAAGCCACGCGGGTGCCACCTGGAGGCCTGCTGTGTGCCGAGCGCGGGGCCGCCTGTCCCCTCAGTGTCTGAGCGACGGGCTCCCCTTCTCCGCGTCCCGGCTGTCCTTCTGCAGCGCGGTCAGTACCTGGAAGCACAGGGGAGACGCCCGTGGGTGACCTGCAAGCACACTGGGCCCCAGCGCGGCGACAGGACACACGGCCTCCTGGCAGGTGCCTCTGCCTCCCCGCTCTCAGAGCCGCTGCAGCCAGGGCCCTCCTCCTCAGGTGAGCCCCCAGCTGCGCCATCTCTGGTTACGGTCCTACAACCACGTCCCCCCAGCCACGGCACCACCGTCGTCCTGGGGCGACAGGGTTCTCCTTCCACACCTGGTCCCGGCCCTGTGCTCGCCATCCCCCAGCCAGGCTACCCGCTCCAGCACGCTGAGGAGCGTCCCCGGGCCTCTAGTGAGCCGCTCCCCTGCCCGCCCTCCCCTTCACCAGCAAGCTGTGCTAACAGACGTGGGCTCTTCTCGTGCCCTCCTGAACTGTCCCAAAGGGACTCAGCTCCTGACTGCGCTCGCTCGGCTCTTGGTCAACACCTTCAGTTTTAAAGACACCACATTCCGCCGGGACTGCTTAGTGACAGTAGTGGCAACGGCACAGGCTCCCCACTCCCGGGCGTCTGGCGCACAGCGGCTGTCAGCGCGCAGGACAAGCGCGGCGGCGGGGGGGGGGGCCCTGCAGTCAGGGACCTGAACAGCAGATGCTCACGAGAGCAACTGTTCCAACAGCTCAGACGTGTTCGAACCTGGATTTGCCTCATTTCAGAACCAAGCGCTCCCCTCCCGGGGTCGGGCCCTGTGTCCCTCGAGTTCAATCACAGATTACACGGGAGAGCAGAAGCATTCTGCATAGGTTTCAGAAAACTCTCACAGAAGGACTTAGCGGTGGACGACTTGCCCTCCCCCGCTGCATCGCGGGGCTGCCGAGCAGATGACATTTGCTTGTTCCGTAAAGCCCTCCGGGGTCTCACCCAAAGCACGGCATCGGAAGAAATGTGCACAGACCACGTCTCCCGTGGCACCCAGAACCGTGTAAACTCGACGCCCACCCGCACCCCCCACGTCAGGCTAACCCCCGTTGTGATCCCATCACTGGAAAACGCCCTGCTATTCAAGAACCGCTGGCCTAGTTTTAACTAAACACTTTCACCTTGTCCTAAAACACAAGAAGGGAAACAGAGACCCTGGGTTTACTCCTTCCCTGCGTGCGTGCGTGCGTGCGTGCATGCCTGTGGGGAGGGGACGCAAGGGGATGGGTGGGGACACCCGGGGCAGGGCACCAGAGAGCATGGGGACGGGTGGGGACGGGTGGGGACATGCGGGGACGGGTGGGGACGTGCGGGGCGGGCACCAATGATGAGCAAAGGGAGGTTGGTGGACCCATGACTGCACGTGCGAAGCCCCAGCGGTCACGGTCCCACGTGCTGAACGAAGGCTCAGGAAAGGCCTCGGCTCGCGCGGCTACCTCAGAGAGCACTGTGACAGGGTCCCCAGGGAGACCGCAGCGCACCCTCGCACGCAGAGCGCCGCCCAGCGGTCAGGCGGGGACCCCCCCCCCGCCCAGAGCCACCCTCGAACTCTTAATAACTCTGACCCCGGGGCCCCGCGGTTTCATTCTGCACCATCTTACCCGTAACCAGAGGCTCTTCCCGCCTCCCCCCCCCCGCCCCCCGCATCCCCGACGAGCGTACGGCCAGTCCCGCTCACACGTGAGCCGAGCGCATCGTGGACCCGTCTTGTTGCGGTGGAACTCCTACCACGTGACCTGTGTGGGGACAGCGTGCCGCTCGGCGGGCTGCAGTGTGTTCACCCACGCGTGCGACGCTACCACGGTCCGCTTCAGAGCGCCCTCGCCTTCTCCAGAAGAGCCCTGGGAACGCCGCCCCCCCCCCGCCCCCGCCCACCGCCCCCCCCTCCGCCGCTCCCCTGGCCGACCCCGCCCCCCGTCCCCCCCCCCGCTCTCCTCCCCCCGCCGGCCCCCCCCACCCGCCCTGGCCGACCCCGCCCACCGCCGGCCCCCCGCTCCCCCGCCCTGGACTTGCCCAGGAGCCCATCACACGGCACATGGTCTCCAGTGTCTTTCCTTCTCCCTCAACGCGAGGCTCCCGAGGCTCACCACGCCGCAGCGTGCGTCAGCGCTCCGCTCCTCTTTATGCGGGGAACGTATGGGATGTTTCAGAAATGCGAACCGTTTCACCCTCAGTGCAAAACAGGGCCCCTCGCCGCCCCCAGTAAAACCGGGGGGGCCCCTCACAGTATCAGCCAAGGTCCTGTCACGGCAGCCACGCTTCTTCCCAGAAGCGCCGGACTGGAAGACAGCTCACCAGCCAGGCGGCCATGTAACAGGGCAGGAAGGACAGGAAGGGCCAGGACGACGGGCCCAGGTAAGAGGGGAACCTCCCTCTGGTTAATAAAAGGGTGAATTTGGGGCGCCTGGGTGGCTCAGTCGGTTAAGCATATGACTTTGGCTCAGGTCATGATCTCACCGTCTGCGGGTTTGAGCCCCGCTTCGGGCTCTGTGCCGACAGCTCGGAGCCTGGAGCCTGCTTCAGGTTCTGTGTCTCCCCCTCTCTCTGCCCCTCCCAAACTCATGCTCTGTCTCTGTCTCTCAATAATAAATAAACTTCAAAAAAAATTAAAAAAAAATAAAAGGATAAGTTTTATGGTATATAAATTACATTTCGATAAAACGGTTATAAAAATAAACAGGCCGCTGGAGCCTGATCACCTACGCGGCAATACGGCCAAACACAAACGCCCGAACACGAGCAAGCCGGTGGAGCTCCCGGCCACTTCACAGGAAGCCGCGAGTACTGAAGGCCACGCTACACACCCTGCAAGGGAACAGCCAGCGAGATCCAGACCCTAGGAAACGCTGTAGAACCGAGGACTTCGTCTGTCTCTTCAGTAAATAAAGGAGGAGGAATAAAATGAAAGGTGAGGTAACTTATACATGAACAACAAAAGACTAAAAAGATGTTTCAGCTACTGGCAACTCCGGCAGGCTCCGAGCGCCGCCTGGCGCGCAGACAAGCTCCAAGCCTGCCAGGGTCAAGAGGCAGGGCTTTATTCTCCTTTTTTGTCCGGTAAACACTTGGAACCCGACAGCACCGGCCCATCCCACAGGGGACAGCCCTAGACGTGCGTCCAGGGGAGGTGGGAGGGATGCGGAAGTAGGCCCAGGCTGGGCTCACTCCCGCACGGGCAGCTCAGCCGCCCCTCTAACTCGGCCACCAGAGGGCCAGAGACACAGCCCGGGGAGACCCCTTCAGGCCCCCCGCCCCTCGCTGACTGCTGAGGGCGGGTCTCCTCTGTTTATCAGTGAGGGGGACGATCCGCCCACCCTGCCCCAGGCACAGCGGGGGTGCTCGGTTTCCAACCTGCCTTCTAACCTGTGGACAGCAGCGTCCCCCCCCCCCATGCCACTGCAGGACAGGCGGGGGGCTTCTGGTACCCACCCCTCCACCTGACAGGCACTCGGAGAGGAGAGGACGGGCCTGCGGCGCCCCCCTGTGGCAGAGCCGAGCCTCAAACCCAGGCTCCTCATTTCCGGTCCAAGGAGGGCGCTCTTTAGAGAGGCCTGTTTTCTCACGAGGCGGGAACACACCTCCTCAATCGCGCCACTGAGCCCAGCTGCTCTGCGGGGAAAAGAGAGAACCGACGAGCCGCTTACCTGAGCCCACTTCTTGTTCCGGCTTTGCATCTGAACCGTCGCTATGGAGGCGAAAACCTCCTCCGCAGGCAGGTCGTCCGGGAGCCTCGTCAGGAACTGGGCCACGTGGATGAAGTCCATCTTGGTCAGGACGTCCTCGAACAGCTTCAGGATGCCCAGGGCCGTGCGGAACAGGAACTCCTCCCCGTCGCGGCAGAACACGTCCCAGATGCGACAGGCCAGGTCGAGGGGCAGAGACTTGCTATACAAGGTGAAGATCCTGGAAAGCAAGCGGCGAGCGTGTCAGGCTCGGACGGCACATGGGGCGCGGGTCTAGTTCCCCGAGAACGCTCCCAGAGTCAGTGACGCCCGCACCCAGACACGACGGGGGGGACGGGCCGCACTCGCTCGCAAGGCCCGTTCCGTAGGACAGTGCGATCGGTGTTCGTGCGGATTCTCTGCGCCATCCGTATCGCTGCCTCTGCGTCTATATTCAGCACGTGTTTATTGAGAACCTACTATGTGCTTACTCTGTGGCAGGCACTGGACGCAGGTTAGTAAGGTGGACAGAGCTTAGAGTCTGGGGCCCGAACCAGTCAACAGAGCTCTAGAACCGGTGTACACGCACACGTGTCACTTCTGAAGAGCGCTGGGTACTCCGCCCTCCCCACGAGACTGCAAAGGAACAAGCAAAATCTTCCCAATAAATCTGAAAGCAGATTACAGGCAACGGACCTCATACTTACCGACGCACAGCATCAGGTGGAAAAGCGGAGCACTTCTCACGCGCTATCGTAAAATACTGAAAATTACCGTCCAAACTACCGAACAAACAGCGTCTTGGATGACCGACTGTGGTGTGGGCCTCAGGCGCTTCCAGTCTGCAAAGGGCCTGTGTCACAAGGCGAGTCCAGGTAGAGACACAGGCCAAACGGACCCTCTGTGCACCTGCTGACCCCCAGGAGCGGCCAGACGCTCCCTCCGCCCCCGGTGCTTGTAGCACATGCTCGCTCTGCCCGTCCCCGCAGAGACGCTCGACGGCAGGGACCCCGACCAGCTCCCTCCAGGCGAGCATGTGGCCCGGCCCCCGGCGATCTCCGCGGAGTAAGCAGGGGAGTCGCGCTCTGCCCGTCTGCCCTGGTGTCCTAGGCATCAGTGGCTCCCGCCACGTCCTCCCCAGCAGCAGAGTCACCGTAAGTGGGGATTCTCGGGGAGCCTGGGTGGCTCAGGTAAGTGCCCGACCTCGGCTCAGGTCATGATCTCACGGCTCAGGAGTTCGAGCCCCACTCCAAGGCTCCAAACTCTCTCTCTCTCTCTCTCTCTCTCTGCACCTCATGGGATTCTGTCTCCCACTTTCTCTCTGCCCCTCACTCACTCATGCTCTCTCTCCCTCTTGCAAAAATTTAAAAACTTTAGCAAAAGAAGTGGGGACTCTCAGTTGCTGGGGCACAGCCCTGTCCCCCCGGACAGTCGCCTGTCCAGCCTCGGAATCCCCTTCGTGCCCGCGCCAGCCCCACACTCAGCAGGGCCCGTGAAGGCCCCCTGGACTCGGTGTCGGACTCGGACTCCGGCGCTGCCCTGGGCAGAGTAACGTCACCCAGCTTTCAACGGCAGGGCTGTCTCCTCTGGCAGATGCCGCCAGGAAGTCCGCGCCACACCGGCGAGGCTCCTGCGCCCGGCTTCCTGTCTGCGGTGAACTCCACGAGGCGGCGTGCTCAGCCCCAGGTGCGGCCTCTCCTCCGGGGCCCAGAGGAACTGTTTGGGCGGTCGAGGGCGTGCGCTGCAAACAGCATGCTAGTCGGGACCCCCAAATATTCAAGGCCACCGAACTCTAATAAGAGTTTTAAGGGAGGCATAACAATTTAGATTTCATTCAACTCGGATGCTGGAACAGGGAGACACGCGTCACAGAAAGGGCCTACATCACACAAGCCATGACGGCTAAGTTTACACTGCAGACCTACTATGTGCCGTGCACCGCCTTGGGCACGACACGACCCCCCTGGTTCGACAGCCAGAACCACCCTGGGAGACGGGTTCTTTTAGCTCACCTGACCCGAGGGAACTGAGCCCCAGGCCCCGGCACCAGTAAGCACAGAGCCAGGCTGTGAAGCTGACTCCCAAGCCCAGGCCCTGAGCGACCAGACTGCTTGCTGGGTGCAGGTATCGGGCGGCACGCGGTTGAAACCTGGGTGTTTATCTAACTATCTGTTTGTTTAAGGATTTTATTCTTAAGTAATCTCTACGCCCCACGTGGCAAGGCCCACAACCCCGCGATCATCCTCCGGCCGAGCCAGCTGGGCGCCCCAGGACACTTTGAATCCTGAACAAGCCTCAAGCCTGACTTGTTATTACCTCGAACGGAAAACCACGTCATCATTCGGTCGTGAAAACATAGTTACAGAAAGGTCCGAGAGACTCTCCACATCTATTCACTTCTGTTCGCAATCTCTGCGGAGACTAATCTACAGAGACCGAGATCCACCCGTTCCGCCGACGGAGCCTGCGGGCGCCCCACTTGCTTTTTAAAAAGTTTATTTATTCACAAGAGCCGAGAGACTTCTTTCTGGTCTGAATTTAGAGTGTTCTCAATTCTACCGATGAATTGTATGTTATTAACGATAACATACTGTGCGATAAAAACACGCACAACTGACCTCGTCCACGATACTCTCTAAGCTGCCAGTTCGTGCCTGGAAAGCAAACCCCTGACATCTTAAGAGCAGAGTCTTCGGTAAAAAATTATCGGAAAAAAGGCAAAGCTACGGGCGAAAAGCAGAGTAACAACCAAAGAAACGTGTCTGATGTGACACTCTGGGTTCAGAGTCCCGTGCGCATCTCCACGAACCACGTCGGCTGTCCTGAACTCTGGAAGACCAGGCCACCGTCTGAATAAGCACCCGCCGTGCGCCCCTTCGGAGTCCTCGTGTCCCCGCCAGGCCCTTCTGCTGCTGAGCGCATCGGCCCGTGCGTCGACACCACCTTCTGAAGCCTGCTCCTGTGTGCCGATTGCGGTCTTGTAGTGACAAGGGTACGTGGCATCAAACAAAAGGGACCAAGTTCCCTGCCCTCTGGGGCCACGGGGATAAAGCACACTGCGTGTCAGACGGCGCATGCACACAAGCAGGGGTAGGAGACCGCGACTGCCGGCCTGGGTGTGCACACGCGTGAATGCCTGCACACACGCACTTCTACATAGGACGGACGAGGAAGTGGCGTGTCCACAAAGCCCGGAGAAAGAGGCCGCAAGCCAAGAGAGGGGGTCTGGACGGTATCCAGCCAAAGGAGCAGAGCGTCCCCGGCTCCGAGGCAGGAGCGAGCCTGGCACCGTCGAGGAAGAACGAGGAGGCCCGGGCTGAAGGCAAGAAGAGCGAAGGAGAGAGCCCCCCAGAAGCCCGTGCAGACGCGGGTCCAGTGCGAGCAGGGCCTCACAGGGCGGTTCCAAGGTCTTACTCTGTGTGGAAGGCAAAACTGGCAGAGGGGTCTGCCCAGACGAGGCCCCATGCACTGCGCAGACACGGGCCTCACTGGGGCCACTGAAACGACACGGGCCAGGCCAGAGGAGGGAGGCCACCGTGGAGGGGCTCTGGTCTCCGCGGTGGATTTATCTCAGGGGAAACGCAACAGAGCAGAGTCCAGGACGCTGGGTCTCAGCTGAGCAATTCCAAGGAGGGAGCTGCCGTTTAAGGAGACGTGGGGTCTCCGGCTGGGTCGACAGTGTCAAGAGTGTGAAGACACGTCTGAGTGTCAGACGTCCAAGCGGCCAAAAGAACTCATCGCTTCTTTAGGACCTGGAGTTCAGGCGGGCTCTGGGCTGGCCCCGGTCTGAGCAGAGACGGCCACATCAGACACCAGGCGGGGAAGAACGGCAAACGCCAGGCTGATCCCCGACGCGCACTCGTGTAGAAAAGTGGGCCGGGCCACACTTCGTGCCGTTAGCCGTTTCTGTGCTGGCGCAGATCTGTCAGGGCCTTGAATGTTACACTTAGACAAAGTGTGCCTTTTAAAGAAAACATTTTGTAAATCCCCTCCCGCTCTCGGAAGGCCATTTCCTGGACCTTGGGCTTGGCCTGGTTTCTTGCTCGGTGCTGGCACTGAGCCCACATCTTTCTCAAGAGCCCCAAACGCGGCCCGCAGAGTCCCGGAGACCCCACGGTGCGGGCGGAAAGCCGCTCCTCCTTCACACTTGGCCCCGGGATGGCCCCCGGGTCGGCCCTGGCCTCCTCCCCACCCCCTGAGGTTTGTAGATTCCGAAGCTTTCAGCAACTGGGGCCTCGCCCCCTCAAGCCCAGAGTCGCACGGCTCTGTCCCCTCCATCTGCTCCCCCTCCTCCCACCCCGCCTGCAAGAGCGCTGCTCCCACGGAGAGGGGCCGCGTGCCCCCGCTACCCGCCCGCTCCCCTGGAGACCACTTCTGACCCCACATCTGCAGATGCCTGCCTGGATTAGAAACCACACTTAGCTTTAAACGCCTACTGGGAGTAAGACGCCGACGTGCTCCTCCCCTGCCTGCCTCTCGGCAGGCGCCCTCACGCAGCTTCCCCTCCGCCAGACTCTGCGCTGGCCCCGGAGCAGCCCCAGGAGCGGGACAGGAACGGCTCCCGCCAGAGCAGCAGGGACAAGAGGGCTGCTGTGTGCACGGGGCCCTCCGGCCCTTCCCGTCTGCAGCCTTCCGAGTGCCCTCAGCGAGCCCAGCGCACTCGGCCTCCTCCTGCTCCAATCCTGCTGCGACCCGTGAGTGCACGAGGGGCAGGGCCCCAAGGCCTGCCCAGGACGGCTGCAGGGCTCTCCCCAGGGTAGCAAGAGCCTTCGAGGCTGCTTCTCCCCTGGACCGCTGAGCAGGGCTGCACTTTCTATCATACACGGTAACTTCAGGGGCACCTGGGTGGCTCAGTCAGTTAAGTGTGCAAGTCTGGATCTCGGCTCGGGTCAGGATCTCACAATTCGTGAGATGGAGCCCCACGTCGGGGTCTGTCCTGACAGCGCGGAGCCTGCTTGGGATTCTCTCCCCCCCTCCCCCACCGCCCTCCTCTGCCCCTCCCCTGCGCGTGTGCTCTCTCGCTCTCAAAATAAATAAACTTAAAAAAAATAACTTCAGGTGCAAACTCAACGAATGCAAACTAATGTTATTTCTGCACCGCCGAACTAAACACGTGGTTACAGGTTTATGAAAGGCCCCAAACACAGCTTCTGTGCATCTGTTTCCCCCACAGCGTGCGACAGGAACACGCCAGGTTCTTCCTGCCGAGGCCTCACAACTTCCAGAAAAGGGCCCCCCCTGCGGCGTCTAACTGCTCGTCTGAGCCTGCAGGAAAGCGAGGGCGCTCGGGAGGGGGAGGAGGCTTCCACCGCTTCCAAAGCCTTCACGGAGGCGAAGGCTCGTTCCCGGAAAGCAGCCCTGCCCTGGCCCAGCCCCCGAGCACCCGTGCGGGTAAGAGCTGACGGGGCGTGTGGACTTCCGTTCTGAGCGCTGCCTCCTCCGATCTGCCCGGCTCACCCGATTTATCCTGCCGCAGCTCCACGGGCACGGGCAGTCGTCACCCCCGCTTTCCAGACGAGGAGGCCGCAGATAAAGGGAGGCTGTGAAGTGGATTCCAGCCCGAGGCAGAAGGGCCGCCAGAAGTCTCCGCTGCAGGGAAGCCACAATCAGAGCCCTTCGAGTCCCCCAGCTGTGCCCAGATTCTCCCAGGGTTACGCGCCTCTGCCCCGAGAGCTGGCTTAGTAAGTGCCCCGACCCCGACCTCCCCAGGTGCGCCCTGTGTTCCTAATAAACTCGGCCGAGCAGTCAGAACAGATTCTGTGAAAAAGGTAAGTTACCACTCAGCCTGATTAGATTCTGAGAGGATTAAATACAACACGAAACGCCAACCACAAACTGCACTCGTCAAAGATTGGGAGACAGTAAGACTCTTCCAGCTCAGTTAACCAGTCCGACCCGCGGCCCGATCCTGGAGGCAGTGAGACCCACCTCCGTGCCCCCAGAGCACTTTCTAACCGGGCCGTCACGTCCCAGCCCCCAGCAGGGCCCGGCGGGCACCGGGCTCCGTGCGCAGCCAGGCTGGGGCGTGCCAGTGACACACGGGCTGTGCCGGCCCTTCCTGCAAACAGGCTTCTCCCCGCAGGCCCGGGCCCTCCCCATCCTCGCATGCACGCGGGTACACACTGATGAAGGCCCCGGGGCACCCCAGACGCTAGCCCGGGCACTTGGGAGCTCGGCGAGGCAAGCCTTGAGGAGCTCATCGGTGGACCCGTAATAAACCACAAGTAAACGAGTACGAGCTGCAACAGAAACTAACCCTGCCGACTTTACCTTCACCCTGAGCCTGTCCTTCAAGGCAGAGATTCGGTGTCACGGCGGGCTCTCCAAGGAACCCAGACACGAATCGGGACATGGACGGTGCCGCGGGATCCTTTTACTAACCGGAGCTCACTGCGAAACCCACTCACGTCTCTGGAGAATCCTGCCATTCGATAGCGACAAGAAATAGCCTGAGGAGTTCGACGACCGCGTGTCCGTCTCCCACACGGGGCCAGCACCGGCCCCACGGAGGGGGCCCACTAAGCTCGGTGCACGGCAGGGACGGCAGGGAACAGAAGGCACTCTCACAGGGGGTCAGGGCTGTGACACGGGAAGCACGGACCGCAGGGACAGAGGGGAAGAAAAGAACATTCTGGAGGAATGACTCTCCAACTGCACTAGGGAACGGCCTACGAAGCTACAACGTGATCCTAACGGTGCAGAGACCCCGTCCTGGGAACAGAGCAGGAACAATTCCCAGCTGGCCTCCGGTGGGCGGACAGAATGGCAGGAAGACTTTGTGGTCTCAGTGCCCACATGGCTCGCCCAGGACCCCCGGCCGGCCAACCCAGGCAGGCCCTCAAGCCTCCGACACGGACGGGCTGGGCCAGAGAGGCCCACCCCCGGCAGATAGTGACCGGAGCCCAGGGTCTACCCTGGCTTACGGGACACACGCACGGTGCGGTCCCACTGCTACAGGCGCACGGGTGGCTTTGGGAAGGCAGTGAGACACGCTGAAAAGCTCTGGAGAGCAGCCAGCGTGGACCACTCAGCACAGGCGTACCACCAGGCAGGGGTCTCGGGGCCTCCTCTGCGCAAATGCCCGCCGTGCACGCCGCAAGGACAGAAGGAGCAGTGGGTGTCTCTGCGGCGTCAGCTCCGGGGGCGGGTCCTGAGCAAAACCTGCTCTTTCCCTGGCTTCCCCCTCGCCACCTGCCCTGTCTCCCACCTGAGCTCCTGCCTGGGGCACCCGGCCAAGCACCCGCATCACCCCAGACCGTCAGCAACCGCGCTGCGAGCGGGAGGGCGGGAAAACGCAGCTTTCCTGTGCTCGAGTCCACCTCCCCGCCAGCCCTCCGCCGCGACCGCGGCGTTCCGCCTGCCCCTACTCCGGACAGCAGCAGAGCAGGGGCCTCACGGGGCACCGGGGGCGGCATTCACGAGGCGCAGGCGCCACCGTGACCCGTCGCAACGGCCCCAGGAGCGGACTCCTCGGAGCTACCTTTCCACCTAGACAGCCCGACCCCGGCTCTGGTTTCCCTCACGGACCGTCTGGTCCCGGTTTACGCTCCCTGGCGGTCCCATCGGCGTGCTGATGCTCTCCCCGGAGCCGGAGCCACAGGACCCGACTCTCGGTTACACCGCCTTCCCACAGAGCCCCACAGAAGGACTCCGTGGGACAGTGCACGAGGCCGGGAGCGGGAACTTGAACCTGAATGCCAGCCAGCCCCGGCCTCGGGCAAGCCACGCTGCCTCCCCGCGCCTCACTTTTCTCATCTGTAAAACGGGGGTGTTGCAGTCCGCTCTGAGAGCTGGTTCTGTGGGTTAAGCAAATCCTGTGTGAGAAGCACCACAGCCAACAAACGTGGTGCCCTTGGCCTCCGCCCCCACCGGGATCACGACCACCTCCAGACGAGAGGAGAAACGACCAGGTCCTCAGGACGGTGCCCTCTGCACTGCCCTGCGGAGCCAGTCAAGATCAGCGCACCGTGGGGCGCCTGGGCGGCTCCGTCGGTTAAGCGGCCGACTTCAGCTGAGGTCACAGTCTTGTGATTTGTGAGCTCGAGCCACATGTCGGGCATGTCTGTGCGGATAGCTCAGAGCCCGGAGCCTGCTTCGGACTCTGTGTCTCCCCCCTCTATCTGCCCCCCCCACCCCCCGCTCATGCTCTGTCTCTCAAAAATAAACAAACATTAAAAAAATAATAATAATAATAGGGGCACCTGGGTGGATCAGTTGGTTGAGCGTCCAACTTCGACTCAGGTCATGATCTCGTGGTTCATGAGTTTGAGCCCTGCATCAGCTCAGAGCCCGGAGCCTGCTTCGGATTCTATGTCTCCCTCTCTCTCTGCCCCTCCCCCACTTGCGCTTTCTCTCTCTCTCTCTCAAAAATAAACGTTAAAAAAAAAAATCAGTGCACTGAGAAATCAATCAGAGTGGGTGACTACCAGAACTTTTTAAAATAGAACGGAACAAGAAATTTCAGAATGCTTTACACAGAACAAGGGCTAGGTATTGCCTGAAACTGGTTTCAGTCACGTACACGGAGTGACGTTCTGTGCACATGGCCACACGCTGCATCACAACACAGAATTAATTTCCGTTTGCAAGTCAGGGTGAAAAAGTCTGAACGATGCCGTTCTGGAGCAGCGTTTTCCAAACTTTACTTTCAGCCCAAAATCCTAAGACTCGGACTCGGGGCCCTAAAACAGGTAAGGCAGAAGCTGAAGACTCTGGCCCCGTCTGACCGTCTCCTAACACCCCACCCCCGCCCAGCGCGAAGTCACGGTCAGCACCGAGGGAGCACCAGCGGGGGTGCAGAGGGGAGTCTAACCGAGAGGTGGTTTGTTAAATACCGGCGCCCTGTGAGACACTGCCCCAGAGAGGCCGGCCCAGCGCCCCCCTCCCCGCGTCCCCACAGGGGTCACTTCGCGGCCTGAGGTCCACTACTCCAACTCGACACAAGCTCTGAGCTCCCACCCCCAAACCCTGGTTCCCAGCGAGTATTCCGCAGAGTCCTACAGTCTCAGGGTCTACAGGGCAGAAGCAACAAACGCCAAGAGTCCCACAGGTTCACTCCCGACGGTGCAGGCAAGTCTGCTTTATTTCAGGGACTGAGCCTCATTTCAGGCGATCAAGAGTCAAACCAGCTCCGGATCTGTTCCTGAGTCTGTTTCAGGTTCACGGTGCAAGGTGGTACGGAAGCCCAAAGGGGCCTCTTGCCTGAGCGACACCGGTTTTGTCTACAGGGCCCCTTTGAGAGTAGCCGGTGGCATCACCGTATAAGGATCTATAAGGTTAACCGTGACAGACGAGAAAACGGGCTAAGAGAGGGCTAATGCCCAGCACCACGGCCGCGAGGCAAGTAACAGGAGAGCTGGACCGGGGCTGAGTGTTCCAGAATCATACTCCTTCCCCCTCCGTTCCACAAGTCTGCCCCAAACACCACGCTCTCTGGGGTGACATCCCACTCCTTCCTCAGGCGACCGCATCCCCCCGCCCCCCACCTTACGAAGAGCTGCTCCACCCGGAACTCTCTAGCGCCTCCTATCTGTGCGTCTGCTTAGATGTGCGGCGGGCACCTCGGAATCACTGCGTCCGAGCCAGATCCGTGAACCACACTGCCAAATCGGGCCTGGTTCTGAGCTCAGCTGCTGGTACGTACCACCTCTGCCTCGCCCGCCCCCTCCCCCTTTGCTCTAGGCTCCAGCACCACCAGACCGACGGCTACGGCCCTGCTAATTCTGGCCACCACGTCCTCACATCGTGCCTTGGCTCAAACTCGTGGGGTGCCTCTGGCTCTGTGACCCCTACGCCTGGGTCCGGGGCTCCGTCCACCCTCCCTTCCTAGGAGACGGCACGAGCACACGCCGTACAGCCGTCCACGGACACGCGTCCTCTCTGTGGACAGAGCTCGGCCCCGAGTCTTGCTCCCCACTCCTCGCTGGGCCCCAGCAGAGAGCCCAGCACAGACCTGGTGCCCAGTGACACCTCGCGTGATGAATGGGTAGATGGTGCTTTGAAAACAAATAGGTCCCGGACACGCGTCCTCCCCTCGAGGGAGTAAACAGGACAGTGGGAGTCACAGACAGAAGCACGACGAGAAGCACAGGGGACCCGGGCTTACCAGTCAATCAGGTAGATGTCTGGAGTTACGTTGTTTTTCTTGAAATGAGCAAATAATTTCGGCAAATTTTCTTCAAAGAATACCTCAAATGCAGCAAAATAGCTCAACATCTGGGGAGACAATGTGAAATATACCCATTAAGCAAGTATCAGCACGGGTGTGCAATCCACAGGAGAGAGTCAACGCACGTAACACTTTCGGGACACGCCGACGGTCTCACGCGGCTGCTGACTGTCCTGACGGCGAACTCATCGCCGGGCCCGGGCAACCCCTAAATCGGTGCCTTCTCTCGTCTCCCCGGCAGCGTCGCTCGGGATGTCGGGGCACCTCCTCGACGTACGGACGAGAGAAGGGGAGTCCAGAGTGGTCGCGAACTCGCCGTCGGGCTGGGAACCTGAACCGTGCCTGCCCCACCTCGAAGGTGCTGTGTTTGCGGGCTCACTGCTCTCTAAGAAGCAGGACTGATGAACTGTCTAGAAGAACCGCAGGCGGCGGGGGTCGCGCTCTCACAACCCCAGCGCATCCAGAGGGAACAGAAGACTAACGGGCCCGGGCGACGCCCCCGTGGCTTAGGAACGCGCCCTTTACAGGCCGGAGGCCGCAGCCCTGGCCCGTCCTGCCCTGGCAGGTGCTCTCCTGCTCCTAGAGGGTTTGTACGGAAGCCAAGGGCACTGAGCAGGGGAGCGGGCAGGGACAGAACGAACAGCTGGAGCTGGATTAGGAATCCCACACGCCAGAGCCCCGGTGGCCCAGTCCTGTCCCATCACCAGCTGGACGCAGCAGGGCAAACGGCACTCTCAGACTCAAGGAAAGGACGTACTATAAACCAGCGGGTCCCAAAGGGGGTGCAGGGAGGCCTCTGCCTCCCAGGGGGACATCTGACAACGTCTAAGGACGTTTCTGATCGTCACAGCAGGGGGAGGTGCTACTGGCTTCTAGTGGGTAGAGGCCAGGGATGCAGCCAGCCCCCCGTGAGGCACAAGATGCCCCGCCCCCCCATAGCTATCGGCCCCCAATGTCCACAGTGCTACTTTTGGGAGACCCCATTCAACACTATGATTCTATACTCTTTGCTTAAAAATGAAAGCTAAAATTCTCGTTAAGTTTATTTATATTGAGAGAGAGTGCATGGGTGTGTGGGGGAAAAGACAGAGAGAGAGAGAGAGAGAATCCCAGCAGGCTCCACACTCAGCTTAGAGCCCAAGACGGGGCTTGAACTCGTGAACCATGAGATCATGACTTGAGCCAAAATCCAGAGTCAAACGCTTAACTGACTAAGCACCTAGGCGCCCCTAAGCTAAAAATTAATTTTTATTAAAAAAATCCTCTTCTTAATAAGTGTTTTATTTTGAGAGAGAGAAAAAGAGAAAGCACGTGTGAGCAGAGGAGGGGCAGAGAGAGAGAGAGAATCCCACACCCAGCACAGAGCCCACGTGGGGCTTGGTCCCACACACCTGGAGATCAGGACCTGAGTGGAGATCGAGACCCAGACGCCCCCCTGCCAGAGCGGCCCAGGTGCCCCCCGAACTACGTTTCTTAAGTACGGTTTCTATCCTGTGTTTCTGAAGAGAACGCTGGGGTCTTATCTTCAACATTAGGAGACGTGTAAATACGAAACATTTTATTGTTCATAAGAAGTTTCTTCCTGAGTGTGGAAGTCTGTGAGTGCTCCCCATGGAGAAGTACAGAAACAAAAGGCCGTCTGTAAACACTACGGACACTGGGGTCCGTTTCCTTTTACTGTTGAAAACGGGAGGGAGCTAGTGCAGCACACGCTCCATTTCAGATACGTTTGAAGAGAATTAGCTTTTTATCTTGAATTCTTTTCCGCGGTACAATTTGTTCTTGCCAGCTTCATACTGCACTGGATTTGCTGCCAGATTTCATTATTTTGTCTTATTTTAACTCGGTGCATGGACACACCGTGACTGGCTAGTTCCGGACCTACGGCACGGTGGGTGAGTCCACGACTCCGGCCATCGCCCGGCGCCAGCTGTACGCTCCGTCCCCGTAACCTCTCCCACCTGCCTCCCCACGCCCCGGCCCTCCAGCGGCCACCACTCTGTCCTCTGTAGTTGAGAGTCTGTCTCTTGGTTTCTCCTTCGCCCTTTGTTCATTTGTTTCGCTTCTTAAATTCTACATACAAGTGAAATCATACGGTCTTTGTCTTTCTCTTATTTCGCGGATCATACTCTCAAGTTCCACCCGGGTATCTGCAAATAGCAAGATTTCATTTTTTTATGGCTAATATTTCAGTATGTTCATTATATACATACACACCCCCCTCATCTTCTTTATACGCTGGACATTGTTGATGGACTGATGGATGCCTGGCTGCTTCCGTAGTTTGGCGACCGTAAACAATACTGCCATAAACACAGGGGTGCGAGTGTCGTTTCAAATTAGTGCTTCGTATTCCACGTTCATTCCTAGGAGTGGAACTGCTGAATCGCAGAGTAGTTCTACTTTTCATTTCCTGGGGAACCTCCACCCTGTTTCCACAGTGGCTGCACCAGTTTGCTTTCCCACAACAGTGCGAGAGGGTCTCGTTTTCTCCACCTCCTGGCCAATACCTGTTGTTTCTACTGCCAGATTTTAAGTCACTTTCTGTCTCCCCCTTGCCCCCTCTTAAACTGTTTTCACTTTCATGATAATTACATAGTTACAACTAATTACACAAAACCGTCTCTGTGCATCATGCTTTGTCCATGCTCCAGACTTTCTTAGAACGTGACTGCCTTGGAGGTTCTCGCGAGCGGAATCGCGGAATCACACGCACGTGCCACTTACCGCCACTGACGCTCTGGACCGAGCTGCTGCACGAGCACTCGCCGGCGCGGACCGCCCTCAGAGCCGCCACTTGGACAGCAGTCTTGAAATACTTCTTTTTTTTAAACGTACGTACTGCCTGAGCAAGAAATACCCGGGGTCCTTAGGACATGAAGGAAGAGCTACTCCCTAGCCGATCTAAACCGTCGGATCGTTTTGGCCTGGAAGTGCGGGTGACCGTCACAGGCGAATTATCAGCCGGTCCCGACGGTGCCACTTCAAAGGCCGACGGGCCCGCTCGCCGGGCGACTCCTCCTCCTCCGGCCTGCGGCTCTTCTGCTCACCGGCTGTGCCACCCGATGGGCCGTGTGGTTTCGGAGCCTTGCTTCTCCGCTGGGCTGAGCACGTGAGGGGCGCCTCCGGTCAGCGCCCTCCACCTATTCCGGGGCTACGGCAGCGTCTGCACGAGCGTGGCCTCCGTCGACCGAGGGGCGGGCCTTGACCACGTCTCCTCCCTGCGCAGGAGCGCAGAGCCGCCCCGGAGTGACGGCGAGCGGCAGCAGAGGCGGATGATGCGCCGTTCCATCCGACGACCCGTGCGCGGAGCCCGCTCCCGGCCTTCAAGTGTGCATGTGCGGGCAGGAGCCACCCCTCCCTTGTTTAAAGAACGTGTTTTCAGAAATACTTCTGAAGGAAAGTATTAAGAAATACAAACATACGGCTATGAACCGTGGTTCTGGAAAATGACCCCCTTCCCCTCTCACGGAAGGGCTAGCAACGCCGGCTGTGTGACGACACGGTACCCGGGGCGCAGACACGCCGCAGATACTCACAAGGCCATGGTCCACTCGGAAAAACGCCATCTGACAGGGTTTATTCAAAAGATTAGAAAAAGCAATGAAGGCATCTGCAGTATCTAGGTTCAAGATCAACACGGCCGCTATGAAGGACATGCCCTGGACCTGGGGGGGAGAGAAGGGGGTTAGACTCTCGGCGGCCGCGTGGTCGGGGCGCCCTTCCATTCGAAAGGGGAACCCTACACACCCTCGTGCTAGAAAGCCCCACACAGCCGGCCACCCCCCGCCCCCCGCCCGAACCTGAACCGAGAGCCTCCTGGGCCCTGACCTGTCCCCACTCGATGGCTCTGTCACCTCAGCCCCCCGGCCCGCACCCCTCAGCCCCCACCTCGGTCCCCATGGAGAACCATGAACGGACCTCCCCGCCCCGGCATCGGCAGTGCCGCCCTCCACAATGCAGCGTCCCGGTGCCGTGGGGGCGTCTGTCGGACTCAGTGGGTTAAATCTAGAACCATGCACACGCATGCTTGCTAAGCTGCGGAAACAGCAGCAACGGTTTTTAAATGGTTACTGCTTAAAGGCTCTTTGATTTAATGCTGGAAAAAAAAATCACATGCAAAAAATGAAAATCGAACCCGACTAAAATGTGCTGGACGCCACAGAGCAGCCGAGTCAGCTCGATCCCTTTACAGGAGAACAGAGGCAACTCCTTTACCACGAAGCTTTCCATCCCCCTCAACGACAGCCAAAAAAAAAGGTATGAAGGCACTCAAGCTGACATCTGCAGCTAAGACGTGCCGGGCAATATTCTGACTTCGTAGACGAGAACGGTATAAAATATCGAGAAAGTTCACTTACATAACCCACATCCGGTCGGTAACAAGTATAAGCGCCCAGAATACTGTGCAACATGTCATGGTACGGGCCGCCCTGAAAGGAGCAACACACCGAAACAACACACGCGTAAGTCTGGTTAGCGCTCACGAGACAAGCGACAGTGCCGCTGCCGGCCGCGCCAGCTGCTGACGGACGACCAAGCGGCTGCCGAGCACGGCGCCAGCAGCTCTCTGCGCACTGCGAAAGTCAGCAAGTTAACCACCAGCCCGCGGTTAACGAGGGAGCCTGCAGCTCAGCTCGCAAAGCTGCTTCAAAAACAGCAGGCGGCTCAGGCGTGAACACCTCCCTAGAAAAGAGTCCTTAGTTGGCTCCTGCTGTGTTCAGCAGGCACACCAGCTACCTGCCCGAGGTCCTTCAGAGCAGGTGAGCGCCACCCGCCGTCCCTGGATTAACTGGTCTTCATCCCTCTTGTGTTTCCAGCACGGCTGGGCTAAGAACTACCCTCGGAGTATCCAGGCCCGAGAGCGACCGCTGTGTTCCCAACATTCTCCCAACTCGGTCTTCCCTCCCAGGCTCGTGCTGGAACTTCCAGTTTTCTACGTGGGCACAGAAGCAAGCACAGAGCTGCGTCCGCTGATGTTAGCGTGTCTGAAGACACCCTGACAGGACCGGCCCGGCCCGCATCCCACACTCCCTATCCGTATCTACCGTGCAGCCTCAGTTAACCTGAGGAATAAAACGCATGCGTAGTGTGTGACAAGGAAGTCACTCGCAGGTGACCACACGTGGCTTTGAAAGAACGCCACATCCTGGCACACAGAAAACATCACTAAAAGATGACAGACTGCCAAATCACAGGGGGACGAAAGGAGGAAAGTCCACAACAGAAGGGTAAGAGATTGCGTCCAGTGCCTAGAGGGTGAGCGAGAGAAGGGGGGCGGGCAGGGAGCTGGCGTCCAGCACCTAGGGGGTGAGTGAGAGAAGGGGGGCGGGCAGGGAGCTGGCGTCCAGCACCTAGGGGTGAGTGAGAGAGGGGGGGCGGGCAGGGAGCTCTGTGGCAGCACCAAATGCCCCCCTGCACACTGGTGTGGACGGTCACTACCTGAGGAAGGCCAGAGGCTACAATGAACTTTTCTCAGAGGTATATGTTTTCAACTTAAATGGCTTTCCGCCGTTCCGCGTGCTAAGTGCGCTTTCTCCGACCAAGAGGGTGACCCTGCTTTTTGGAGCCCAGGCTTTGGACATCTCCCCACGCTCTCCCCCTCCCACTGCCCTTTGCTTTTCTAATATTCTCCACTATAGAATTCAGGCTAAGGGGACCACAGACTGGGGGACACGCCCTGAGGGACCCGGAGGGAAAGAGAAACGCCAACTTCCCTGCCGTCTGCCCCCGACCCCACCCGAGAGCCCTAGGGCTCACCCTCTTCTTCTGGACACATCTCCCTGCACCAAGATAATGGCCCAGCGAGTCTGTTGAGGAGGCTGGGTCCCCGAGATCCAGGAGATCGCTCTGGGTCCCCGGGTCTGGGAACGCCGGCCGTCAGTGTCAGAAAGGCGCCAGCGCCTCTCGGGCCCCGTCCCCGTGCTCCCGCTGCCCTTCTTGGCTACGCTGCAAGTGTGTCTCCAAGCGCTGCCCTGACACTCTCCTTCCCCCAGGGCGGGGGCTGCCCCGCAGCGGGCTCGCGGAATGGCCACGAGGCAGTAAGCAGGGGCCACGGCACCGGACTCCATGCTCCCTCTGTTCGAGCCCTCGGCGAGGTTCTCTCCCAGGGGGAAGTGGAGATCCCCTGCACCGTGCGCCGAGTCCTCCACTCTAGTCCTCCTTCTGCCCGGAATGTCTTTCCCATCCTCTGGTCCCGACTCCAAGCACAGCCTGAGAGCCCCTTCCTCGGTGACCCCGTTCCTGACACCTCCCCACGCCTACCCCCCTGGGCTGGGACACGCCCAGGTGTCTGCAAAGCCCCTGTGTCTCTAATGTCTACACCTGCATGCTGGGCTCATTCCAGGCAGCCGGTGAACGATGTGTTCTAGTTTATTCCGCCGTGCTTTGTTGGGAGTGTGTGCGTGGTGTGGTTCTAGAAACAGGCCTGACGGAATGGATCGGGGATTCCGAGGTTGCTTGGCAGGCACCAGGGCGAGTGCGTGGAGGGGGCCAGGGACCGGCGCCAAGTAAGGGCGGCGGGGACTCCGGAAGGACAGACTCAAGGGTATTTCAGAGGCGGAACTGACAAAGGGGACCCAGGAGGTCAAATGAGAGCCCAGGCAGACGTCTGCGGTCAGAAGAAGAGGTCTTCACACGCCTGTTCCAGGGACGTCAAACCCACGGCCGGTGGCCCTGCGCCCAGCCTGTGGGGGCTCGGAAGCCCCCGGGAAGGGCCCGCTTTTCCCTTAACTGCCATCCGAGAGAGAGGAGTCCACCCTGCTGGCGTGGCCCGTTTCTGTTCCCAGCAGTGTCACCACTCCCCGGCCATCTGCTGAGAAGCCCACCCTCGCCACGACCCATGGCTGCCAAGAACTTCCGCACCCCCTTGTCCCCCCCTCACCCACACCCTAGGTTCGACCACACGAGAGCTTCTCCCGAGTGAGTGCTGTGTGTGGCCCCAGGACCGACCCAGACCTGCCAAGGCTTTGATGAATCCACTTTCAGAGGAGGCCGGGATGGCGTTTAAAAGCAGACACATGGCCGCACTAAGTGTTTGCTGGAAAGGATTAGTTACCCTTATCTGTGCGAGTGCAAAATGTAGTGACCTGAGGCTGCCCTCCTCCCACTCCCCCCCAATACTTTCCAAACTGGATTACAAATACGTGTAGTTTGGTGTCCATGACATTGAGACAAAACATACTTAAAGCAACAAATTACCACCACCTACTTGCTGGAAAATGCAGAGACTGGGAAACGTTCGAGAAATGTCCAGTTTAATGAGCTCCAAACTGGCTTCTCTGTCTGCTGCTGGAAAACCGGCATCTATCGAAAGATCGAGAGTCACGACACCGGTCAGAGGCGAGCAAGTGCGAGAGTCACGAGGCTCTAAAACTGTACGAGGGTCAAAGGCGGGCGCTGTTCTGCCCAGGGGCAGGGGCCCCAACACCGCGGGCGCCGACAGACTCCGCCCTGGGCTTCCAGCAGCCTGCGGGGTGTCTTAGTGAGGAGCAGCGACCCACAGCACCGTCTGATGCCGGACCATCCGGTATCTTCCAGGGTCTGAAATCAAAACCTAGCGTGACGTTACCTGTCGTCAACAAGTGGAAGGGACGAACAAGGGACGAGGCACCAGAGGATCCCAGGCACGGGAAACAACAGTCCATCGCTACGTGGTCTAAAACGTCGCTGGTATGAACTCAGCCCGTGCGGCACTTACCGCAGGGGAGCACTCTCGTGTTCTGTCTCTAACAAGTGCTCAGGGATGACTTGTTTTCTATTTTTTGAATTCCAATACTACATAGACAGTATAAAAAAAATCATAAAAAGATACCAGCTAACCAACAGAAGTCATCATTCCTGTGCATCACGGGAAATTCTAGAAGCATCATCTAGCAGATCCACAGAGGCTCCGTCTCCCTGGGGTAGTTTCCATGCTCCTGTGTGAGCCAACGCTTGGCCAGCCCTGGGGGCTGGGCTGCTGGAAACCACAGGAAGAGGGACTAAGGGAAACCACCCAGTTAGGACCGGCCCTCTCGCACGCCTCGCACGCACAAACACCCCTCAGGAACTGGTAAGTTCTTTCTTGTAAACATTTTTTCTTCAACTTGTTTGTGCTAAAAAAAACGTCCTTTCCTGTGAAGCTTTTTTGGAAATTTGCGCCAACCACCATGTCTGTTAAGTAAACTCTGTTAGTCATGTCACAAATAAGGACACACATAATTGACCAAGGTAGCCCACCGGACTCGGCGCCCGTGTACCTTCGTTCTCTGCTTCGGAGCCTCCCGTGCTGAAGGACCGCCACCTCTCCTTGGCTCGGGCAAGACAGATGTCAAAGAGCTCTGGAAGAGAGGCCTCTGGGTAAGTATCACGTGCACACGGGAGCGTGTGTCCTCACAAGAACCAGAGAGGACGCTGCTGCCTCACGGTTCAACCGCACCCTGCACGCTTATTCGGCCACGTAAACAATCCCCCCCAATGCGGCCAACGACACCACCAGGTAGTGAGAGAGCACGCACGCAGGCTCTGCGTGCCTGGTGTCTACTCAAATTACACGACCCGCCCACACAACCCTTTCATTCTGATTCGTTCGTGGGTCTGGCGCCTCTAGCGGACTGGGCTCCTGGGGAGCGAGACCACGAAGGTCTTCTGCTTGTTCTGCGTCCAGAGCAGACAGCGCCGGGCTGACACAGACCAACAGTCGATGGGTATCTGACCAACGGAGGCAGGCAGAGACCAGCAGAAACCCGTATGGTTTCAGACCAGGACAAGATGAAACTGCTACCCCCACGGCCCAGCCTTTCTAATCCCGCTGCCTGGAGTGGGCCAGGGGCAGGCAAAATGGACAGAGGCTCCGAAACCTACGGACTCTTGCTGGCGGGGCACCACCAGGATGAGTCCCCACGAGGCAGGCTCCAAATCGCCCAGGCCCGGTGCTGCCCGGCCATCACATCGGACGGCGGACGGCCACCGATGGATCGCTAAGACTCTACCTGCAGCCGTCCAGAGAACTCCTGTCCCCCGTCCTCCCCATCGTTCCCTGCAGGCGATAAGGCCGAGCACCTCCGCCTCCCAGACAGCACACGCTATTTTGTTAAATATGAGCCGAGTTCTGGTTAACAGTGTCATGCTCCAACAGGAGAAATCCTGATTAGCGACCTTTCCCTAGCCCTGTTAGAGATCTGACTCTCGGCACGCTGGTGGGCCAGGGCAGAAAACTGTGACTACGAAATGTAGCTTCACGCTGTCATCATTAGACAGGACGCCTGCTCTCACTTTCTAGGAGGCGGGCCCAGCTTTGATCACGGGAGCAGACGATGGAAGAAAACCGCCGTGTGGCCCCGGAGCACAGGGAACCACTTTGAAGCGGGTATGTGGCCGCTGAAGCACGGACGCCAGCAGGCTCACGGGAGAAGGGGTCAGAGGGTCCGATGTTTAAAAAAATATCTCCGTGGCTTTACTCCTGTGTCTGCGGGGATGAGCGGGACAGAAAACACACCTTCTTCCCAAATCCAGTTTCAAAGCACAAGGCTGACCTCCCCAAGAGCGAATTACTTCCCTAACACTAGTACTGCACCGACTTCCAGTAAGTTTCCCATCTCCCAACCACAAGCTTCAAGAGCAAAACTCCAGGGCTTCCCAGATCGGAAGGCGGGCTTCAGAGTCAGGCAGGGGACTGACTCCATCGCACGCGTCTGGGGCACGGTCCCCACCCTTTTCAGGATGGCCGTCCATGCTAAGTCACATGTGTAACCGAAGAGTCTAATGTGATGTCCGGCTTGGACAAATGGAATTCACAATGACCTGTGTTCTTATACAGACTTAAATATTCAGTCAAACTAAGACCAGGGAGAGCCCGATAAGGTGGCGTTCATTCATTCAATGCACCTGCCATGTGCAGAGGGCTGGACACAGGGGACAGAGCAGAGGGCACGACAGGCGGGACCCCAGCTTCCTGAGCGCCAACTCAGGTGGGGGCCACTGACACTAGGCAGCTCACCATACAAGAAAGATGCAATTTAAGTGAAATGAGCCAATATCAGCATTTAGACAAACTTTCAAGATACACAACTGATTAATCAGCTGTTTAGCCTAATTCAGTCGGATATGGTCCACAGAAGATTCTGATTCAAATAAAATCAACCCGGGCGTCAACGAGAACCAGACACGCACACAGTACTCTGCATTCCAATCGGCCGTTGGCAGAGTTTGGAAAACTTTCAAGAATGAGCACTGGGATAATTACTCAGCAATTTCTCCAAACGTCTACCTCTGGGGAAGCTTTTAACAAACCATTCCTACGAATTAAATGTTACACATAATCTTCTCCCGTAAAGAAGATCGAGTTTTGGTTGGTATGGGTTAGCCAAAAAGGGAGCCGTGAGGACATCGCTACAAACAGAAACCAGCAACTTCCACTGCCGGGGCCAAGGCACCATCACGGAGCTCAGATGAAAGTCTTGTAAGATCATCCATCAATCCATCAACCGACAACCCGAGCCCCAGCTACACAGAGAAGACCTAAATCAATCTGTTTTCAAATCCTGTGTCTTCAAAAGGGTAAAAACCGTCACCGCCAAGTGCACGGGCGCATCCCGGGCACCAATACAAAGAGACGCGGAAGAAGCTCCTGTCTCAGCAGCAGAGGCCGCAGGCAGGGAGAAAAGGACATGTGAGCACCATTTCTCAAGCGCGTGCTCGTAAGTCTCTGAGCTCCTGGCGTCCGTGTCCCGCAGGTGCACGGTCCTCGCGGGGCGCTGGGCTCGGAGCGGAAGGGAGTCGGCGGGGCGCAGCTGGAGGAGGACAAGGGCCAGTGCACCACGCAGGGCGTCAGCGAGACAGATGCCCTGAAGAGAGGGCAGTACGCATCTCGGCGTCCCCTCCGGACTTAAGCTCCCGGTGCCTCGGGGGCCCCAGGCCTGGCGCGGCAGCTGTCCCTCTACAGTGCCTGAAACAAGATGCTGCAAAAAACCAGCAGTCCCCCGAACAGCATGCCTCCAGAAACGCTGTCGTGTGCCCATTAAGACCTATCGCCACAGGACCCTGACACGACCCCGCTGAGGCTCTGACACCCTGTCTATTCAGGGAGGAGGACAGGTATTGGGAAGACGGCAGCTGTTTGCTCTGAACCACCAGGTAACTGAAGCAGCTAGGAGGGTCCCCGGCCTCCCAACGGTCTCTGCCTCTTGGAGGACACAGTCCCCAGGCCTCTCACAGGACACGGCTTCACGGCAACGGCTGCCTCTCTTCCTAACAGGGCAAAGGGGACAGGAGAAGCCAGAGGGCTGGGGGTGGAGGGTGGCAGGAGGTATGACAGGATTCTCCAGCCCTAGGACCACGCAAGCTACTCACCGTGGGTGATGTTTAACTCGTTGCCGATGGCCAAGCTCCAGACTTTGCCCCTCACGCTGGGGGGGATTCCCTGCCACCACAAATCCCGAACTTTTCTAGAGCACCACCTGGACAAGAATGAAGCATGAACTTACGAGTTCGTTCTCAACAAAGAAATCTCTGCCTGCCTGCGTGCCTAGCCCCAGACCACAGGAGCAGGGGACACATGGTCACGTGGTACAGCCCCCGTCCTCAGGGCGCCTGCAGCCCAGTGTTCCAGACGCCAGGTCGACAACTAGCTTCCCGGGCAACGGCTGTGACAGGCGCAGCAAGGGCCCCGAGCGAGCAGGGAGGGCGCCGCAGCTCAGGGGGCCTGGGGCGACTCTGAGATGCCAGTGGCAGCTGAGGCAGATAAGGGCGGGAAGGGCTTTGGGAGCGGAAGGCACAGCGACAAGAAATAGCCTGGCCTGCTGCAGGAACCGCCGAGCGCGGGGCACGGCGTGGGGGTGCCGGGGGGCACGGCCACAGAGCCGGGCACCCCGAGAGCCCAGGGGCCAGCCGCTGCGCTACCGCACACAGGCCGCTCGGGGAGTTAGCTGCCGGATCCAGCGGCAGGGGAGACGCTGCTCTTTAGAACGTTCAGAACTGCACAGAGTCGCTGACAAATCTAAAGGTGCCAAAGACTCCCCGGGTGCCTCTCAATGCAGCCCCAGCCGGCGCTACAGAAACTGGGGCTGCACCCCGGGGCACCCCCACGGTGGCGCCCAGAGCAGATGACCCCTCCTCTCTGACCCCGGACCATCCCCGCTGACACCCAGGTGACGAAATCCTCCCCGCCAGGCGCTGTCCTGAAGATTAAGGGGACCCGCTGGCACGCTGCACGGCGGCTGCCATGTAAACGCACGCATCTGGGTCACGCCAGGCATCAGAAAGCGCAGACGGACGGGAGCGGCGGCTCTGCAGCCCGAGGGTTCTGAGCACCTCGACTCTTGTGCCTGGCTCCCACCTGAGAGAAGGGAGCTCCCGACCGTGTGCGGCCTATAAAGACACCGCCTACAAGAGCAGACTCCGGGACCAGCTTGTTTTCCCAGTCGAGACGCTCAACGGGGCCGTCTGAGCCCCGCAATGAGAGTGAGGGACACCCAGGCAAGTGCCAGAAGCGAGTCCCCAACGTCCTGCCACACGGTTGAGTGGAAAGGGACAAGAGCTTAGGGAAACTCGCATCCAAGCCCCCCGGAATCCCGGCTAACGGGCTGAGGCCCACAAGGAGGCACCGCCTCTGTGCGTGGCCCCGGGGCCGCTGGCCACACGCTGCTCCCCTCCATTCTGAACACAAGGGAAGAAAAAATCCACGGCTGTCCCTCTGCTGTGAAGATGACCGCGGCCGCCAGACTCTGCTGGGTGCTGGCCACTGGCGGTTGTCATCAAGGAAGACCCGGTCCCACCCTCAGGTGGAGACTGAGAGACACTTGAGCACATGGACGCAGCCGGCCCAGGGGCCTTCTGCAATCACCTGGGCAGGGAAGCTCCCCCAGGGAAGTCTGAGCTTTAAAGAAAGAAGAGTCAGCTGCGTGAGGAGAAGCGGAAAGTGAGCCTACAGACAGAGGGGCGGGCGGGCCGCCCCACAGAGGAATTCGCACCGTACAGGAGCAGCAGGACGTCACGGACATTCCACACGGGGAGGGACACAGGGACATTCCACGAGGGGTGGGTTCTAGAAGATCCCTCTGGCTACGGGGCACAGGACAACCTGGGGGTTAGATGGGGCCGTCACGGGGTCCGGGCAAGGAACGACGGGCGGAGCCGAGGCGGGGAGGGAGACTCCGGGCCGCGCGCGCGTGTTCGGTACATTCACCGAGGGCCGTGGCGGGCGCCGCGGGGAACGGCACCGCTATGCGGGGGTCGGAGAGGCGGCCGGGCGCCCGGCGCCGCCCCTCGCGGCTTACATGGTTTCCCAGTTGGGCAGGACCTCGTTGTTCCAGGTGAGGACGGCGTTGCCGATGCTCTCCTCCAGGCGGCACCGCTCCTCCAGCTGCCGCCGCCTCCGCTGCGCCTCCTTCAGCTCTGCCCGCGGCCGGGAGCAAGAACAGAGCGCCCGTTAGCTGGCTCCCGCCGCGCGGCCCTCCTCGGGGTCGGGCGCGGAGCCGCCGCAGGCCTCCCTCTGGCTTCGTGCAGTCCCGAAAGCTCAGGCGCCGTCCCCCTCTCGCTTCGCTTCTCAAGCGGAGCGCACGCACGGAGCGGTACTCGCGTAAGCACACGGTTCAGCAACCACAAAAAAGAAACCCGTGAAATCCACCACCCTGGTCAAAAACCGGAACACGGCCAGACCACCGGAAGCCCCCCGGGTCCCCCGCCCGAGGCCCCTCCCGGCAGAGGCCCCGGCCCCGCTCTCTCCTAGTGTGTCTGCAGCCACCCTGAGAAACACACACTTTTCTGTGGACTTCTATGGTGGCGAAACGCCTAGAACAAGACTTACTTTGCGTCTTGACCATTTTAGGTGTACGGGCAGTGGCACTGAGTATGTTCACTGTTGGGGAAAGTCCATCTCTAGAACTTTCCCACGTCCCCAAAATGAAACTCCACACCCGTTAAACACGGGCTCCCATCCCCCACCTTTCTACTCTCCATCTACCTGTCTTCAGGGAGCAGCCCACTCCCCTGAGCACAGGGCCCCCCAGGTTTGTCCGTGTGGTGGCGCGCGTCAGAATGGCCGTCCTTTTTACGGCTGAATTGATGTTCTGCCGTGTGGACGGGCCGCATTTTGTTTACTAAATTTACTTTTCTAACATGCTGGATGAACTCTTACGGACTGTAAGCGTTTTAAGGGATTTTATCAACTCCAATCACATCTTCTTGTAAAGAAGGAAAACAGAGCCTGGGGAGGGGAGCGAGTCTGCCCATCACCCCTGGCTCGAGCCTTCTCCAAACCAGCGCCTTTATTCTACGTGGTCCCTTCTCTTGTGTAAATGCTATTATCTTGAATAAAACTACTGGTAATGGATAGTTAAAACAGACACTTTTGATGGAAAATTATAAATTTCAAAATATAAGACATTCACTAAGGTTCAGGAACTTAGACTCTAGAAGGTAAAAAGAAATCTTCAGAAAGACACAAAACCTTGGGCCGTCTCACACAACCGACACGCGTGAATTCCATTACCTCGCTTTTTGGCTTGAACCACCATCTCTTCATACTGCTGCCTGTGCTTCTGGGCTTCTTCAGCTGGCTTTGCTGGGAGATTTCTTGATAGAAAAATAAATAATTTTCACCATTTTAAATATCAAATAAAAGTCTCTGAAAAACAAAACTTGAAGAATTACTTTACTAAAAGACTGGCAAACTCGAAGACCAAAAAAACTACATTCGTTACGATGACAAAGACACAGCAATTTCACAGACAAAACTACTTACAGATGTAAAATAAACTCACTGTAACAGTCTGAAGTTCAGAGATTAGCAGAAAGAAAAGGACAACTGCCCACGGTTCCAACACACACTTCAATGTTTTGGTATTTTTCACCCCAGTCTCCAAAGCAGCTGTGACCACCACGCACTAGTAACTGTCACAGTCACCGGGAAGCACGGGACCCTCAGGGCCAGTGTCACACACGTGTACATATACGTTCCTGGGCCAGGTTCGCAGGTGCACAAGTTTCGTTCGTATCCGCTACTGGCTCGTCTGTTCGGTTTCTTTTATACAAAAGTGTGCACCGCGGTTCCGAGCACCTGCGTGCGGTGTCCAACTTCGAATCCTGGGTAAAAACACTAAAATGCCTAGGCTCCTTCGGAAATGTGCGGGTGAAGGTGCTGGCCCTTGACACGTGGGAGGCGGCGAGGCCTGGCTGGGGCACCCCACGTTCGGGCATATTGGGAACGAGCCACCACCCCGCTGCAGGAGGACGCGGCGCCGCCGACTCCCAAGGGCCACAGCCCTGGGAGCTGCGCAGGGCGGTCCTCGGTCCTCGGTCCTCGGCGGGCTCCTTCCAAGTCTCCACCCGTCGTCCTAACCCTGCACCTCGGGGCTTCTCTCCAGTCCGCCACATGCCCAGCACTTCCAAGGACCATGAGTTAACATCAGAAAACGCATTTCTTTAGATTTTATCAGCTTTAAATTTCAGAACGGGCAGGGACCTGAGGGACCGCTGTTCTACACTCTCTTTCTCCTTCTTTTCAAAGCCGAGGGATCTTTCCACCCAAACACAGCGTTCTACGGAAGCCTGACCCTGAGGGAGCTGAGCTGCGGGAGCTGCACCTCCCTAAGGTCTCCGAGCACGGTCTGCAAACCAGTCACCAAAACCCATCTCACCCTCGCATGGACACTAGCGGCCGGAGAGAGGCAGGGCCTGGCGAGATGGCTCAGCCCGTGTGCCGCGGGGCCCCCAGACCCTGGCGGGCCAGTCCAGGACGCGGCCCACGGGACCGGGCCAGTCTGTTTAAGTCACAGTAGCTACTGAAGTGTTTCTAATTCCTGAATTAAAATGAGAAACCAGCTGAATGGAAAACCTGGAGTCAAAACTTCGGTGTAAAGGACAGGTTCCCACACCTGTTCTTCCGGAGATCATGAGAGGACAGGACACACGGCAGGGCGGGTGAAGGGGAGAGGAGCGTCTTTGACAGGGATACGGCTCGCCCTTCTCCCCTCGGGTGCCCCCGGCGCTTCTCTAACGTAAACTGTACTCATCGACTCCGCAAACGTTCTAGAGCTTCTCTCAAGACTCGCGCTGGGCTCAGGGCGCCTGGGCGGCTCAGTCGGTGCAGCGTTTGTGCCGTGCTGATGGCTCAGAGCCTGGAGCCTGCTTCGGATCCTGTGTCTCCCTCTCTCTCTGCCCCTCCGCCACTCACCCTCTGTCTCTCTCTCTCAAAAATCAGTAAACATTAAGAAAAAAAAAAAAGACTCACGCTGGTCTGTCTTCCAGGATGAGTGCGGTGGTGGAAAGTGGCTCAAAGTCCAGATTCCTCCTCACATTCTGCTTCGGAGAGGGCGGCTTGCTAGGTCCTCCAGCCTTGTCTTCATATTCCTGGGACAAGGAAACGAGGGGTCACTGGGGGCCTGGCCAACGCTGACACCATGAAGCCCTTCTGAAGGCGAGAAAGCTGCTCTGTAACAAAGTCTTCTCAGTCGTTTTGAGGAGAACGCACTCACGCTATTTCCCTTCCAGAAAGGCAAGCTGCCGACTCCAGGGGTCCTGCGGCGCTGCGGCGGCAACTGCACCCCGGCCCCCCGGCTGAGGAGTCCCCGAGGACCACCACCCCAGCAGCCCCTTCGGAAGAAGGGCCCACAAACATCATCTTGGGCCTCCTCCGCTTTCCCTGGGTAAGAGGTGTGTCTTTCGGCTCCTGAACAAGGTCGGCGTTTACCACCATTGCGGCGGCCGCGGGGAAGCTCGGAGCCAGAGCCGCAGCCGATCCTGGCACTCACGTGATGCCCCGGCTTCATCTCACAGGCCCGCTCCCACTGAAACCTCAAACCCACGCCCCTCTGTCTCGTGGCATTTTACATACTTTTGTTAGCTTTAAATAGTGTCTGAAACGGAAGAGGTTAAAATTTTTGCAGACGACGATGTATCCTTCTCATCTATACTACGCACGTGTATTTTTAATGGAAATACAGGGGACGCAATGCCAGAGTAGTTCAAGGCACACGACGCACTGAGTCCACGGGACACTCGGGGTCACGCTGTGCTCGCCTCCAGGGCCGCCACGCCTGTCCCCGCGCGGCGCCGTCCCGGGGTCACTGACCGTGCTCCCCGAGCTGCGCCTTTTGTCCCCGGGACTTCCTCACTCCTCACTCCACGCCCGCAGGCCTGCCTCTGCCTCTCCCTCTCCCCGCCGCCCACCCGCCGCCCCCTCCCCGGCCCCTCCCCTCCGGCCGCCACCAGCGCGTCCTCGGTGTTTACAGAGCTGCTTCCGCTTTGCGTTTACTCGTTTCTTTTGCTCGTTACACTCCACACACGAGTGGAATCGTACGGTGTCCGTCTCTCTGACTCATTCCGCTTAGCAGAACACTCTAGGCCCAGCCACGTTGCTGCAAAGGCGGTTTCGTTTTCTTAAAAGCAGGAACATAAAAAAAATCCTTTAACATCTTTGTATGAAGCCATCACTGCAAACTGTTACATAAATATTTGTGCCATGAGCAGCCGCTCTCCACCACTGGGTAACTGATCTGTCCCAGGGACCGCAGCCACGGGAGCCCGGTCACACCTGGTGACACACCTTCCAAATGCCCGAACAGGAGAGTTCAGGAGAGTCAAGCAAGCTGGCACCAAGGAGTTCAGCTTCTGAAATTGTGTGTGTGTGTGTGTCCCCTTAGCACTCTGCAGAACAGAAGGAAAAAAAAATAAGAACCAATACTTTCTTGTTGCCTATTAGAGACGAGGCTCTCGGGACCCTCGCTTAGGGGAAGACGATCTAATTGGGAAGACAGGACAAACAAATGAACAGTTCACCTAAGACTTCACGCCCAATCCAGATAGCGGGAGCAGCATCCCAAGTGGAAAGCAATTAATTGGTAAACGAATTTTACTGACGACAGCTGCCAAGGAGGGTGTTACTGGTAAAATTATTTGGCAAGCAATTCTCTCTCAGCCAGAAAAAGCCTACAGAGGCTTCTAAAAAGTGGAAAGGAAAATTTACTTCCTTAAAATACACAGGCCGTGAGGAGGGCGAGCGCCGAGCGGGCAGGAGGGGCCGTCCTGCCCAGCTGGAGGCACGAGATCGGATGACGTCACCGTCTGCTCTGACTGAAAACGGTTCCATTAAAATCCTAAAATGACCCCTGCCTCCCCAAACTAGGAAACAGACTCACTTTTCCCTCTGTTCGACACCTGACCACACGCTGTTCCTGGCACTCGGCTGCGACTTCACACGGCCTCGGCCACGGGGAGCTCCGCACCCAGCCCCTGGATGTCCGAATCTTGAATTTCATGACACTCTCCCAAGAGCTGTATGTTAAGAAAGAATCTGGGGCGTGTTGCATTTTAACAGGCGTTAGTAACGAACGCCCCGTAAGGTCCTACCTCTCTGCCGACCACGGTCTAGTGACCTGAAGGCCCCGGCCCCAAATGACAAGCCCGAGTAAACGTCCCAGAGCGAGGACGCCCATTCCACTTGCGTCACACGCACTGTGTCACTTCATCTCGGTGACAGTCTCTAGGGCAAGGCTCGCCCCACTTTATAGGTAGGGTAACTGAGGCTCAGGGTGAGGTCACTTAGCCCCAAACACACAAGCCAGCAAGGGGCTGGGGCTGGCCACTCCGCCACTCGGTGCCAGCCCGATCTTTTTTTGCCTACACTTAAACAGGTGTGCAGTTCTAGAGGGAGAGGCGACTAGGCTTAAGTGTGGCCTCGGGAGGCAGACAGGTGTGGGAGCAAACTCACCACCAGTACCCGGCTGGGACCTCAGGCAAAACTCACAATCCCTGAGCTTCCTGTCCACGCGCGCAAAAACGGACTCCATACTGACCAGAGAGGGGCTGGCTAAGGAACAAGGAGAGGCTTGGTGCAGAGACAGGTCTCGAGGAAGGGCAGCCCTGGCTGCTGAGTGCCATTATGCTTAGACCTGAAACAACTGTGTGATGGCAGACACACACATATGCACACGTGCGCACACTCACACGCCCACAAACACATGCACACACCCCTCTAGGGGCAAGCAATCAAGGGGCCCTAAAAAGTCTACAAACAGCACAGATACAAAAAGCAGAAGAATGACCCACATGCCCTGATTCGCAAGCAAGGAAACACCAGGTCTCTCCAGTTGGCACTCCAACACGACGGCGAGCAGAAACAGATGTTAACGAGCCGAACCCTTCACGAGGACTTTACACACGCAAGTGAGCAGAGCCTGGCCTGCACACCGGCCCTCTGAGGAGCCGCCTCTGTCCCCATGCCACGGAAGGGAAGGTGGAGGGCCAGAGAAGGCAAAGACTGGCCCAGCCGGAGCGGAGGAGCCGGGGTCAGGAGCCAAGCCTCCGGTTCTGCAGCCACGCTTGCCACCAGTCTCTGGAACCGAAGCAAGCCACTCACAGACATGACGCCAAAGGGATTTAATCATTCCTATCCAGCCTGAACAAAAGCTTTCGGCCGTGACCGAAACCTGTAATACTGAATTAAGGGCAGACGTAGGGCAAATTCTTTTCTGTTTAATCACACACAGCACTGCATGATTTAAAAAAATTATAATAATAATAATAGAGATCTATCCTGCCCCTACTCGAAATCCCAGGGAAGGCCTTTCCAGAGCTCTAGATGGTGTTTCAGACATAAACGGTGTCGGACACGGTTTACAGGTCACGCCCCACGCCTGGTTCTTCCAGAAGTTCGCACAGAGGTGTCTACGCCAAGTTCATTTTCCAAATGAGACAAACCAACTTGAGAAACTAAAGAGGACTACTGCTCTTTTTTGCTGCCTGACCACCGCCACCATGGGTCACTTGCCCGTCTCGAGAAGGGCCTGTCCTAGCAGGCTCTGCCTCAGGGCCTGGCGCCCCCACTGGGCTGAGGCTGGCGTCTACGGACAGGAAGGAGCAGAGGTGCGCACTGGCCAAGAAGGGCCTGGCTCCCTCACCAACCGCTGTGATCCCCAGACTCACGAGGCGGTGCTCAGGCACACTCTGTGACGGGCAAGGACACCCCAAGAACGCTGAAGTCAGAGGACTTCCTCCGGATCTACCTGAGGAGGTCTACGGTCTAATTAAGAAAGCTGGTGCTGTCTGGAGGCGTCTTGAGGGGAACAGAGAGGACAAGGATGCTAAATCCCTACTCGTTCTGACCCAGAGCCGTATCTACTGGTTGGCTCGATAACTGTAGACCTAGCAAGTCCTCCCCGCAGTTGGAAATACGAGTCACTCACAGCCTCTGCCCTCGTTGCATAAATTTGTCCACACGCTCGAGCAATAAAATCATTGTTTAACTAGGAAAAAAGAAAAGAGGACTATTCACTCTAAGGATCCTTTGGGGGGGGGGGGCAGCGAGGAAAACGTCCCCGGAACCACCTGCAGCTGTGACTGACCAGCGTCAGGGTCAGCACGTCATGGGGCCAAAGGCAGGCCTCTGGAAGCAGACGGAGTGAGTTCGAAGCCTGGCTCTGGCCTGGGGCGAGTCCTCCCGCTCCCTGCTCAGCTACGCCCTCATCTGTGAAAAGGCATCAGGCGCGAAGGCTTCTGGGAGGAGGGGGAGGAGGCACACGCGGTGGCTGGTGAGCCGAGCGTGAGCCCCTCCTTTGGGCCCGCGCAGCCTCAGGCCAGTCCGTCATTACCAAGCTTCTTCTCTTCTCGGGACCCTTATGGGATCAAATTTTGATGAGCTGCAGGCTACCCCGTATAAATCGCCTGTTTCAGCGACGGCTAGAGAAGGACGCCCTGCAGAACCCCAGAGGGAAATGAGAACAGAGTTCTTCAAAGTTCTAGTGACAAACCAGTTTGAGTGGTCACGGTAACATGATCTTTCCTTTTTCTTTTTTTTATTTAAGTTTAATGATTTTGAGAATCCCAAGCAGGCTCTATGCGACCAGCGCAGAGCCCGACACGGGGCTCGAACTCACAAACCGTGAGATCATGACCTAAGCTGAAATCAAGAGTCAGACGCTTAGCCAACTGAGCCACCCAGGTGCCTCTGCAACATTTTCTTTTAAATCAAACAATAAAAAATACAGAGTCCACGTAGTAAGGACAGTTGGTTTCACTTCTATACCTAGTGATACCAGCATGCAGTCTCAAACTGTCTAAGCCGGCGGGGGGAGAGGTTGTTCAGGTCAAAGAAGCTTACACACCGCTAATCTGGAAGTCCCTGCCCTGAGTGGTTGGCCCCGCACCCCGCTGGGAAGACAAGATCATCACCAGCGAGAGCAGCAAACGGGACCTCCTGCACTTAACTGGGGGCCGAGTCGTGGGTGTGGTCCGATGACCTGGCAAAGAGTTCGGGAAAACGCCAGGGCATCTGAGCAGGGCCGCAGCTCCACGCAGGGGCCAGGAGCAAAACAGATTTAGCAGGCGGGGGGGGGGGGGGGGGGGGGGGAGGTGGGGGAGGTAAAGGGACCTTATTTGTGAAGGACCCCCATGGGGCCCGGCACTCGAGGAGACCCAGGCCCTAGCCCGGAAGGGCTCTGGTAGCGGCAGGGAGATGCTGGCAGAGACTACGAAACCAGGTAATGAAAACTGCCACGATGTGGGCGCCGGGACGCCTCCCGCTGGGGGAATCAGGGAAAGCATCTCAGAGAGGGTCCAGCGGAGCCCGGAAGCCGTGAGGGAGAGGCAGCACGAGCGGCAGGCAAGAGACACGCACGTGAGCAGGCGTATGCGTGGGGCGGGGCGAGCGCGCTCCGAGGGGAGTGCCGCGAGCCAAAGCTGTTCTGCTTCAGGTTTTAGGGTCTCAACAAGCCACCCAGCGCGGCCTGACGGGCCTCGCGCGCGAGAGAGAGGGGCCGCGCTGGTGCAGGGCTGGAACGCAGACTGGGGGCGGCGCGGCGGGCCTGTGAGACGCAGCCCCTGGAGGGTCCGCACCAGGTGTGCGATCTACGAGGTGAAGGGCGAGGAGAAGGCCGCAGACCCCTGAAGCTGCAACCCGCCGTTCAAGAGGAAGAAACAAGATGACCTCAAGAGACATCGGTTTTAAGAGGACAAAGAAAAGATCAAGCTTCTCAAATGACGAAAAGGAAGTACTCCTGGTAGGACGGCGGGAGGGGCTGTCGACGCCACTCCCGGCAGCTGCACTGGAAGACTGCGGCCAGGACCGGAAGCCCCTGGCTGCTTGGAAATCGATGCTCGCCGGAAGGAGAACGGGCCATCGGTCTAGCCCTGGGCTCTGGTCCCCAAATCGGCTGTATACGGGACTCGGATCAGCCTTTTCAAATGACAACGGACGGTGCTGGAGGTACGTCTCCAACAAAGCACGGTGGGTCACCACACATGGTACCCGTACCACTGACGTGAGCCAATGTCCATGGCGGCACAGCAACCACGTCTGCACGGCCGAGGACCCAGGCATCCTGCAGGGGAAGCACCAGGAAGGAGGCAGGCTTGGGTCTCACCCGGCATCTGGTCCACTATCACCCCTGGCAGCATGACCTTGAGCACATCCCTTCACCTTCCAAGCCTGCTTCCTCATCGACGAGCTGGGAACGGGTTCACATAAGGCACACAGGCACAGCGGGAGCCCAGCAAATGGCAGGGAATTATTACTGTTGTCGTGTTATTAAAAAATGACTCTTCTCGGTATCTCCCATGAGGAGGGGTACTTACTAGGGCCGTGGGGAGCGCTGAAGGGCAGTGAGGTGCCTAGAAGGAGCACTGCACAGTTTCACACTTTGCCATTTGTAACCAGCAGTCCTGGGGGGACAGGGGCACTGTTGCAGAATCTGTGATGAGACCGCTTTGGGTTTGACGTTTCTTAGCGGGGAAGAGTAGCCTGTCCCGGTCTTACAAGTGCTCAGCCTTCCAGAAGGCAGTCCTGGTGACCACCAGGCTTGACCTCCCTGTTAGAAGACCCCCCCGGAGCCTCTGGTCTACTCACCAGGCAGTACTTTCCCAGAGAGCATTCCTAAGTGACCGGAAATGGCACTGGGGAAAGTAGCTCTCCCGGGAAGCGTTTCTAATTGTCATGTCCCTTCCAGAAGGTCTACAACACAAAAGTTAATCTGCGGTCTGGTGAACGAGCTGTGTTAAAACCCAGCTGCGGGTTTCCACCAGCCTGGCAGCCGCTGCAACCCGACCGCCCTGTTGGGACCCGGCACCAACCCGGCACGGGCTCATCCTCACACAAAGGCTTCCCGCAGGAACACAGGCAAGGCCACTGTCGCCTCGGAGAGCGAGCCGGCCTGACCCGATTCCGAATCCGAGAACAGGCTGCAATCTCCTGCGGGGTGGTTAACAATTAGGAGGCGCCGGCCTGCTCGCTCGGCCCCTCACTGCACCACGAAACCCGAGGCCTGGGAGAAAATCACGCGGAACCGCACACACAAAGAATGCAGGGAGGCGCGCGGGGAGCACGGCGGCCACTCGCAAGCCTCAGCTCTCCGGAGCAGCCGTGGGCAGCACCCACGCACGCACCGGGCGCACCCACGCGGGCGCCCCGGCCGGCGCCCGGCGGTGGCCCTCGGGGGGCCCGGCCCCACTCACCATGAACGCCGCGGGGCTCAGGGGCGCGCGGCCGGCGGCTCCATGCCCGGGCGGGCTCCGGCGGGCGGCTCCGGGGACCTCGGGCGGCGGCCGGGCGGGCGGGGGCGGGGGCGGCAGGCCGCGCAGTCGCGCGCAGATGCCACGCTGCCGATCGCGCGCTCCGTCTCGGCGCGTCAGGCCTGGCGCGCGGGCGCGGGGAGGCGGGGAGCCGGGAGCGGGGCAGGGCGGCAGGGAGCCGGGAGCGGGGCAGGGCGGCAGGGAGCCGGGAGCGGGGCAGGGCAGCGGGGAGGCGGGCGGCTGGGAGGCGAGAGCGGGGCAAGGCGGCGGGGAGGCGGGAGGCGGGCGCGAGGCAGGGAGGCGGGTGGCGGGACAGGGCGGCGGGGGCGGCTCCCCGCGTCCCGACACCCGCGCCGGCCCGTCCGTCCCGCCCGGCTCCCCGCGCCCGCCGGCCGGAGCCGACGCAGGCGGGCACTCGGGCCCGGACAGTCGCTCGAAGGGATGGGTGGCGCAGCATCTCGGCGCGGCAGCATCAGGCTGGGAAAGGGCACACTCTTAAAACGAAGCAGCGCAACACCAAACACACGGCCAAGCTCTGCTCCGTAAGGTTTTTTAAACTAAAAAATGTGCATTACCAAAAGGAACTATGTAAAATATTCACGCTACTAACCTCTGCGTCGTGGGCTGATTATGAGCAGTCTTTATTCTCTCTACACTGCCGCTCATCTTTTTTCTGCAAAGAGATCAGTTCATTCCGAAGGTCGGCTACACACCGAAGCACGCCCTGATAGAAACCTGACCGACCACTGCTTCTGGGAGACTGGCTGGGGAGGGGCATTAGAATCTGTGCGGGGTGACAGAAACGGGGTCTTTACACGCGAGTCAGGTGAGAGCATCCAGCTGCTTATAAATTATACCTCACCTTACAAGAACCTTTAAAATATGCATAGGGTCAAAACTATTTCTGGTCCGCGCATAGGTCCCCCGTCCAAGGGCTGAACAAATTCAGTCTGAGACAAGCAAGACTCTCCTGGGATGGAAATTCACAAGTCCCCAGGCCATGAGTACCAGGCTATCCCACGCTGTTTCTCCGCATCACCGCATTCCCAAACTGCCACCGGAAACTTCCTCACTCAGAAGAAGCCTATGATACCCACCAGGCTATACTCCAAAAGACAATGAGGAGGAACAGGAGGATACACGGAGAGACTGGAATTCCCATACGTCACTGGCAGGTGCAGCCATTCTGGAAAAGTGTGCATGCGGCGGTTTCTTACGCGGTTCAGTGTATACCTACCGCACCCCTAGGCGAAGAACACATTCGTCCACGAAGAGACCTGAGGCAAATATTCGCAAGGCGAACATGCGTAAACCGGGAGCACGGGGAGGGGGAGGGGGAGGGGGGAGGGGGGGGAGGGGGAGGAAGAGGGAGGAGCCGTGGACACAGGCTGCGAAGCAGGCAACCCCGGAGCAGGCCCCAGGGTGGAAGAGGCCACACGGCACCATCTGCACGATCCCATTTCTATGAAACTTCTTTCCCAGAGAGATCTCTAGAGAGAAAGCAAGTTAGTGTTTGCCTGGAGCTGGAGGAGGGATAGAGACCCATTGCCAACGGGCATGAGGGGATTTCATCGAGTGAGGAAAATACCCGAATCCTGGATTGCACTGAGAGTTGTAAACTGACTGAAAATCACTTAGCGCGCAATGAGGGACTTTATGGAATTATACTTCGGCAAAGCTATTTTCAAAAAGTAACAGGAGGATAAACGGAGAGAGGTTGATTTTTGGATACAAGGATTGGGGGGCAGCTGGGTGCCTGAGTCAGTTAAGCGTCTGATTTTGGGTCAGGTCATGATGTCATAGTTCTTGAGTTCAAACTCTGAGTCAGGCTGTCTGCTGTCAGCACAGAGACTGCTTGGGATCCTCTGTCCCCACCTCTCTCTGCCCTTCCTCAACTCACACTGGCTCTCTCTCCCTCTAAAATAAATAATAAAAAACATTAGAAAAAAAAAAGGATTAGAGAAAGTCTTATGAGAAATTAGTCAAAATTTGGAAGACAAAAGCATTGGGGTGTGGGGTGTACCTTCAATTCATATTTGGGTATTTTCAACATACCTGCCTAGAGATTCTTCGGTTTTCCAGAAGACTATGCCTACGCTATTTATGACTTTATTAGAGCCCAGAAAATGTGAAGGGACAGACTAACTGGTAGGCTTATATCCAACAGAATAAACAACTCTAAAGATTTTATTTTCTGGTCCCTACTGGTCTGTTGGTTTAAAGCTCACCTAACAACCTTATTCTAATTCTTTTCTTGTTTTTACGCCATTAAATACCTAGTTCTTCAAATGCCTTTGGAATTCATTTTACCATCTGACTCAGCTTCTCAATGTGTTAAACGCATCTCTGACCCATAATCATTAAAGAAAAAAAAAGGTAAGTGCCTGAAAAGCTGCCAGGATTACTATTTTATAGCAAGAGAATCACAGGACAAAGAACTAGGGGCAACATACAAGCCTGACCGACCGGATGCCGGTTCATCAAGAACAGGCTGGTGCGGCTGGGGAAAAGGAGGATGGGGGGTCTGGGCGTGAGCATGGTCACGGTCAGATGGAATGACCGATCATTCTCGGAGGCGCGGTCACAGCTTCATGGTCACGCAGGAGCACGTCTTTACTCTGAAGACCCGTACGCTAACGTCGTTAGGGGTAAGATAACGCGGTATCTGCAACTTACTTTCAAATGATTCCATTTTTAAAAAATATTGGCACAATAAACTGAACGTGATATGGGTGCTTACTAAGTTATTCCTAGAACCCTTCCGTAGTTGTAGAGTTTTTCTTTGCAAGGGACAGAGATTTTAAGATAGCTGGTAACACGTCCTTCAGATCCTGTCATAAGTAGCCACCCCCACAGAAGCACCCCTGCCTGCCTGAGCAAGAGCAAGGCCCCAGCGTTCTCTCCAAGCACAGCACTAATCACACCCGTAATTACATGATTATTTGGTGAAGATTTATTTCCCTCAAGGGACCATAAAACCTCTGAGACCGGGGATTCTGGTAGTCTTTTCCCCACTGAGGGCTAACGAAGTACACGGCACAGAGGAGACCCCCAGCAGCTGTGCATTTTCCCTCCCTCCCTCCTTCCTTCCATCCATCCATCCATCCATCCATCCCTCTACCCACCCTTCCTACCCTCCCTCCTTCCATCCACCCATCCATCCACCCATCCATCCATCCATCCATCCATCCCTCTACCCTTCCTTCTTACCCTCCCTCCTTCCATCCATCCATCCATCCATCCATCCAGCACTAATGGTGCCTGCCCCTAGGAACAAAGATGAACAAAGTCCCTCCCTTCGCCTCATTCACAGACCAGCAAGCACAAATCTGCTATACTGCCGGAGAGCTCAAGAAGCCTCCAGGATTTCCAAGAGCCCCAGGAGGCAGCTGAGCGGCCTGTGGGGTTGCTGCTGGCTTTCCGGAAGCAGTTCCTGGAGCCAAAGACGGCCAACAAGGTAAAGCTCCGTTCTCACACACAGGAGTGGGTTCTCGGCATTCCCCGTGCCTCCTACCGACCCCTAGTGCCTCATACACTTTATAAGTCAGCCAACTTAGCCCACAGTCTCACCAAATTTAAATATGAGAGAGATATGCGTTAAGCATGTGTTAAATATGCATTCAGAGGGTCTCGCCTGGGTGGTTCAGTTGGTTAGGAGTCCGACTTCAGCTCAGGTTATGATCTCATGGTCTGTGAGTTCGAGCCCTGCGTCGGGCTCCATGCTGACGGCTCAGAGCCCGGAGCCTGCTTCAAATTCTGTGTCTCCCTCTCCGCCCCTGCCCCGCTCACAGTCTGTCTCTCTCACTCTCAAAAATGAGTAAATATTTTTTAAAAATATGCATCCAGAATGCTTACCACAACACGTTGCTTCTCTCTCGGCAGACGGTAGCCTGCAAGTTACTTTAAGAAGTTTCCATCGCATTATTTTAGAATTGCGGCTCACTTACAAAGTTTCAACTACACGCCATAGCATGTGATTACAGGTTGACTTTTACTAAATTTTGAAACTTAAAGCAAAAATCAGAAATTCAAAGAGCCTTCTCTCCCCCTCAGTGCGGCTCCAGAGCTCACCTCCGCCCGGAGAGAGCTCTTCGTCCTGAAGCCTTCCAAGCCGCCGGGGCTCACTCCCAGGCTTCCTGCGTCTCTGCCGGCACGGCGGGTATTTGGCTAACCTCTAATACCGCTGTCTTCACCCTCTGAGGTGCGGGAGGTCAGGCCGATCCATCGTTCAGCGCCTCGCCCCAGCAGGGAGGCCGGCACACCCAGCCTCGCTCCAGACCACGACATCTCCCAGGGATCGAAAGGTCACTGAAGGCACAACCTCTCGGTCCCGGGGGCTGGCTAAGTAAACCGCGCTACACGGACGGCCGTGACTGGAGGAGTAAGAATGGGATCGTGAAAGAACATCGAAGGGCGTGGGGAAACGCTCACACTGTCACAAAAGTGGGAAGAGAAGCAGCTCCGCAGCGTGTGCTTCGGGATTTGGACACCCATTCAGCCACTTAGCAAATATGTATTAGCCAAAAGGCCTGGCGCCGTGCCAGGCCCTGGAGCTAAAGCGGCTGTTGAGCAAACAAGGTCTAGGCCTTGCTCTCGTGAGTTCACGGTCGAGCCGGGGTGGAGAGGCCGGCTGTGAAGGAACAAACGAGCAAGAACGTGAGATGGGGGCAGAGCGCAGAGCGCGGCACACAAACCCCAGGGGGGCCCGTGACCGTGGCGACCGATGGCGTGCTGGGCGCTCACGTGGGGGGGCAGGGAAGACCGCCCAGAGCACCGACTCGGAGGGGGCACTGAGCCGAGGCCCAGCAAGTCTCATTCAGTCTAACGATCCCACAAGGCGGGGGCCGCGCTAGGCTGAAAGACGGCCCCGCGTATGCCGTGTCAGAATCCCCAGCACCTGTCGACGGCGGAAGGCGCTTTGCAGATGCGATTAAGGTTATGGGATGGCGGAGATGACCCTGGATTACCTGCGTGGGCCCAAAGTGACCACAGGTGTCCTTCACCGATGGACACAGAGGGAGGCGTGCCTGCGGGAGGGAGGCCACATGTCCACGGAGACCGTGGTTGGGTGAGGCAGCGCACGACGATGAGTGCCAGCAGCCTCCAGGAGCCGGAGGGGAGAGGACAGACTCTCCCTTGGAGCCTCTGGAAGGACCAGCCTTGCCAACACCTTGATTTTAGCCTGGAAAACTCATTTCGGACTCCTGACCTCCAGAGCTGCAGGGGAATACGCGTGCGTTGTGGTGAGCCGCCAAGTTTGCGGCGCGGTGTGACAGCAGCCCCACGACACTAACGCAGGCAAGGTCGGCGTCACCTCCCCGGCCTCCCTGTCCCCAGACACAGCACCTGAGGCTCTGAGGGGCTCCTTGGGAGAGGGGCACACAGCAGATGGCAGGGCAGGACCCGAACACAGGTGGTCTGACTCCAGAGCCCCTCACTGCCAACTTCCCTGACATGCTGCCCCTCAACTAAGATTTCGGTTTCCTACGCCAGCGCTCCCTTCACGGGGCGGAGGCCACGCTGACTGTCAGACGCAGGCGTGAGACCAAGGCGGCGCTTGCCTATTACTTCCGGGAATAGCACGGGGTACTTTCTAGTGCCAACGCGAAGGCCCCGTCCAATGTGGCCTTCCACCCGGACAAGTAACATTCTGAGTTCAAGTTCGACAAGCCTCATACAGTAAGGTTTAGAATAGCCTTACTCTCGAGGCACCTGGGTGGCTCAGTCGGTTAAGCGGCCAACCTTGGCTCAGGTCATGATCTCATAGTTCCTGGGTTCGAGCCTCGAATCGGGCTCTGTGCTGACAGCTGAGAGCCTGGAGCCTGCTTCAGATGCTGTGTCTCCCTCTCTCTCCTTGCCCCCCCCCCACTCCTGGTCTGTCTTGCTCTCTCTGTCAAAATTAAATAAATATTAAAAAACAGTTAAAAAAAAAAAGAATAGCCTTACTCTCCTCCAATCTGAGGTGTCTCGGGGGTCCTATGCAGTTGTCCGTGAAGGAGCGTAGGCTATGCCGCCCCCCAAACACACCCCTTTGGCACACTGATGATTGCGAATTAAAGTTTCTCAGAAGCGGCAAGGACGCCTTGGCCCTGCCGGTCCCCCTGAAAGCAGGAAAAGAGTCTCCGTGTGATAGGCGCCCTCCCTGCACCAGGAGGAGAGAAGCTGTCCTCATCGCCAGGGGCCAGGAAGTCAGGGCCGAGAGGGCTCTATAAACAAACCTTACCGCTTCACAAATTTTCGGCCCCAAGTCCAAAGCCCCCTCGTTTCGCCAATTCTTCACAGTTACCTGGTCTCTTTGCCTAAAAGGTATAAACGCCGCCTGCTTTGTCACTTCCTGGAGTCTCCCATACATACCACATTAGTCTTTCTCCTGTTCATCTGTCTCACGTCTATCATTAGACCAGCCAGAGAACCCAGAAGGGGCGAAGGGAAGACTTTCCCACCCCTGCACCTGCTGACTGTGCCTCCTCAGGACAGCCCGCTGGTGGCGTAGGACAAGCCAGCCGGGCCTGGAAAAGGCCGGAGCAAGTGTCTCCCCTGGTGCTCCAACGGTGTTAAAGAGGTTATCGAATACTTAAAAAAACAAAAAACAAACAAAAATCTCGGTCTTCCCCGGGAACTGGGTCCATGCGAAGAGCGTGCTGTCCGGGCAGCCTTTCCTACCAACACACTAAACTGCCCGGAGAAGGGCTGGAGCACCTGAGAGCCCCCGAGGCCCACCCCTCTGCGTCTTCCTAGGAAACTGCCTCCGTTTGGCGAGGACCGTGAAACGCGTTCGGGGTACGCGACAGGCCGCCGGACTGCAGACGCTACCGCCAGCGCCCAGAGTCAGCGGGACCCTGGCTTCAGAACGCGGCCGGGGCTCTCCGACCAAGCACAGCCTACCGTGTCTTTGAGTTACTCGTTCCCATGTCCTGAGTACCCGGTGTGTGCACGCCAGGGGGAACTTGCACGGCTCGCACGGCCTAGGACTCTGTAACGGCCGTCTTGACGTGGGTGACCCTTACTGGTACGCAGTCCGGCTCAGAGAAAGGCCTGGGGGGGTGGGCGCCGAGCTGTCGGAGACCCCCGCCGGGAGGCCTGGGAAGTCTCAGGGTGAGGAGGGCGTTCCCGATTTACTCTACCGACGTCTGCCATTTGGGTATTTTTTCATGAATTATTTTTATAATTTGAAAAAAGGATTTTAAAGCCATTTCAGATGGCATCCAAGGCTTTTGCCACTTGCAGTTTCCAAGCCACACGGAACATTCCTGCAGCAAAGCGTTCTGTGTTGTTTCGTTTTCCACTTTATCCACCCAGGAGAGTGAAGGGAAGGCCGGAACAAAAGAAGCCACTGACCTTGACCGAGCTCCCCGTGGGCGCCGACTGCTGCTCTGGGCGTGCCCCACGCCTCGCCCTGCTCCACCCTCACGAGCACGGACGAGGTGGACATCGTCTCTGCAGAGGGGGAAAAGCCAAAGTCGCTGGCCCGAGGCCACACAACTGACTGTGAACGCCAGGACCAGTCGGGGCGCTCCGATCCCAGTCAGAGTCCTGTCGGGGTCCCCTGCCTTCCCAAACCCCAGACCTTTGACCCCCGCACTGGTGGAGGCCCCGGTGAAGACCGACGGAAGAACGAACACGTGCAGTCCCTATTCCCGAACTCCCCTCCTCCCGGAGCCGTCCCTGCTGGCTGACGGGGAGCTCATCACTTGCACGTTAGGAAAAACAAGCAAACCTGCAGGGGCACATTCACCGGAGCGTCAGGCTGTGCGGCTGAAAGGCACATGCTTCTCAGAACGAACCAGCCGTCACCACAACAGGTGGGAGACGACCCGTCCACAGAACAAAAACCAAGTGCAAAGTAACCGACCTCGCTGCCGTTTCCCCTGGAGAACCTCGCAACCCTTCCTCTTTCGCTTCTTGTCCAGAAAGGCATCTGGTACAAGTTTGATATGTGATGAGCCTGCTGTTTCCCTAAAACCCAAATTAAGGGGAACTGGACACTGAGACCCCCCCTCCACGTAAAGTCCCTTTTGCACACAAACGTTCCATCCAGCACCTCGACGGGCCCAAACTTCCGGATCAGGGGCAGCTTCCTACGTGGAATTCCGTAACGTTTCACGTCTCCCTCTTTGCTCTGGCCACTAGGAAGCTCAGCATCAACTCTGTGGCAAGCTACGGGAGAACCGTGGGTTGTATTTTGCGATATCCACTCACCTCTGGCTTCATCTTGCTACCCTTGGCCCACGATTCCTCCAATTTTTTTCTCTATCATTCTGCACACATTTTAAAAACTTATTTTTTCAAGGCGGTGTGCACATGGAACAAAATTCAAAAGGTACAAAAAGGGACGCAGAGGAAGCAAGTCACCCACCTCCCTGTCTCCCAGTTAGTCCACTCCCCGCTCCAGAACGATCCTATCGTGACCAATTTTGTAAGCACCCTCCCAGATACCGACTCTGCGGTTACAAAGATACGCAAATATCTTTACACACACAGCGCACGCGAATATAACGGCTGTTCGCTTCGCTTTGTAAGATCTGCACTTTACGTCCCTTAGGGATTTAACCAACTCCCTGCTGCCAGGCATTCGGACTGACTGCTGCGAATCTTTTGTGCTGCAGCCAAAGCCCTAACGCAGCCACCGTTTAACGCACATACTGACTCGTCTCTAGGACCAATCTCTAGAAACGGAAATGCGGTCGAAGGTGCTCTGATGGATTCATTCACTGTCGGTTTTATTTTTAAAATTAACAGTTAGTTAGTTAGTGTTTTGATGTATATAGTCCTATCAGGTTTTTTAAGTTTATTTACTTACCGAGAGGCAGGCAGAAAGAGAAGGAGAGAGAGAATCCCAAGCAGGCTCTGAGCTCGCACTGAGCCCAGCACAGAGCTCGATCCCACGACCACGAGATCATGACCTGAGCCGACATCGAGAGTCGGATGCTTACCCGACTGAGTCCCCCAGGCACCTCCCTTTTTTTTAACGTTTATTTTTGAGAGAAAGGAAGAGGGGAAGTGCGTGGGCACGCGCGCCAGCAGGGGAGGGCCAGAGAGAGAGGCAGGCCGAGGATCTCTGCTACTAGCACAGAGCCCGATTCAGGGCTCGAACTCACGGACTGTGAGATCGACTGAGCCACCCGCGCCCCCACCTCGTTCTGTCATTTTTAACACGTGTCATCTTCCAGCCTCCACCGCCACAACCAAAATGCAGAACCGTTCCGTTCCATTAACCCCCAAACCTCCCTGCTCCTCCCCGGTAGTCACACCCTCCGCCAGCCCCGGCACCACAGCGCTTATATGTTTGCGACTGTACGGATCCTACGGCACGTCAACCGTTGAGACTAGATTCCTACACTCAGATACTACTCCTGAGACTCCCCCAAGATTGTCGGTACGGTGGGTTACATCGACTGATTTTCTTTTTTTTTTAAATATTTATTTATTTACTTTTGAGAGAGGGAGGGACAGAGGGAGAGGGGGAGAGGGAGAGAGGGAGAGGGAGGGAGGGAGAGAGAGGGAGGGAGGGAGGGAGAGAGAGAGAGAGAGAGAGAGAGAGCGAGCATGAGCAGGGGAGGGGCTGAGAGAGACGGAGACAGAGAATCTGAAGCAGGCTCTAGGCTCTGAGCCGTCACCACAGAGCCCGACGCGGGGCCTGAACCCACGAACTGTGAGATCACGACGCGAGCCAAAGTCAGAGGCTTAACTGACTGAGCCCCCAGGCACCCCACACCGACTCATTTCCAAATGTTGAACCAGTCTTGCATTCCTGGCACAAATGCTGTTTCGGGGTATTGCCTTTTTTTTGTTTTTAATTTTTTAAAGTATTAGTGAATTCATCGTGCTAACGCTGGGGTGAGGACTACGTGTGTCTTCACGAGGGATACTGTCTGCAATTAGCTTCTTTTGCACTGCACTTGTCTGGTTTTGGTATCAGGGTAACACTAGCCTCATACACTGAGTCAGGAGGTAGTCTCTCCTCTAAAGCTGGGGTTATCTTTCTTTAAATATCGGTAGAACTCGCCAATGAAACTCCCTGGGCTCGGAGATTTCTTGCTTAGAAGGTTTTTCACTACGATTTCCATTTCTTTCACAATCAGAGGATGATTCAGGTCATCTGTTCATCTCAGATGAGTTCTGGCAATTTGTGGTTTTCAAACGAATAGACCCTTTCGTCCTAGGTTATCAAGCTTCCGACTGTGGCGTCACCGGTGGATTCCCCTTACCGCTTTCATCTCCGCAAGGGCCTCTAACCGCATCCCCCTTCTCCACTGGTTCTGTTGGTGATTTGCCTCCCCTCTCTTTTTGTGAGTTTTACCAGAGTTGGAACAGTTTTGTTCATCATTTCAAAGAACCTGCTTTTGGTTTCACGTTTAATTTTTGGTTTTCAAGTGCACTGATTTCTGTTATGTTTATTATTTCCTCCCTTTTGCTTGCTTTGAGTTTATTTGCTCCTTTTATGGTTTTTAAAGTAGAAAATCAGATTCCTGGTTAGAGAACTTTCTTTTCTAATAAGCGTTTTAATGCTATACGTTTCCCTCTAAGCATTACATCCCACAAAGTTTTAGAGGTTGTATTTTCATTCAGTTCAAAATAGTTTCTTTTTGTTTTCTAACTTTCTTTGTGACTTCCTCATTGTCCCGTGATTTATTTAGGTGGGTTACTTATTTAATTTCCAAGCTCGTGGGAAGGTTCTTGCCCACTGTGTGTCACTGCTGTGTGATCTAATTCCACTGTGGTTAGAGAACACATCTTGTGTAACTGTAATCCTTTCAGATTTATGGTTTCTGGTTCAACCCAGGCCACGGTCTATCTTGGCGAATGTTGGGTGGTGCGCACACTTGCCCAGAACGTGCTCTCGTGGGGCGCTGGCATGTCCAACAAACGTCGGTCGCTCCTTCCGTGTCCCGGCCGACTGTCTCAATGGCCTCTGGATCGCCGTCCAGAGAGGAGCCAGGGTCGACATTCCAGTCACGAGGGTGGATTTGTGCACCTGTCTCCGACCTGCCTGTCTCGTGCATTCTGCAGCTGCCGCGGGTGCACACACTCAGAGCCATCCTGTCTTCGCCGGGGAATGTCCCGCCTTGTCCCTGGGACCCTTCTCTGCTCTCAAGTGTACTTTTCCTTATGGGAGTCCATCTACTCCGCCTTCGTTCTGATCAGTGTTTTCACGGCCTGTCTTTCCCATCTATGCATTTTACCCTATGTATTTCACATTTAAAGTGACTCTCCTTTGGACAGCACACATGCGGGTCCTTTTCGTTTTTTCATCCGTTGTGACGATCTGTCAGGATTGGGTATGCAGACACATAAATGGTGCGTTCCAACCATTCATATGAATATAATGACGGACGGGCTTCGGCGTACCATCTTCTCTAGATTTTTCCTCTATTCCTCTTGCCTGCCTTGGTTTCCTTTTTTTGCACTCTTTTTAGAATTCCATTTTAATTTGTTGTGGTTTTCACGCTCTCTCTGTACAGTCTGGTAGCTGATCTAGGGATTCGCACGCATATTTAATTTTTTACAATCTTACCACCGTATCCCCTTCTGTATCTACAGCCACTGAAAACCCAGACACAGTCACGGCCTTTGCTCTCGCTCAGACGCGTGTTAAAGAGCTCGCTGGGAGAACGGCGGTCTGTCATACCTACGGAGACCCTCACGTCCTTCTGGGGTAACGACCTTTCCATCTGAAAACTTCCTTGAGCGATTCGCTTGGATCTGCTGGCAACACACCCTCGCGCTCTGCCTTCGTCTGAAAGTGCTTCCTTCCACCGTCACCCCCGCAGGGCATTTGTGCCCGGTATGGGGTTTGGGACGGGCTGGCGGCTCTTCTCCAATACTGCATCTCCTCTGGCTCCTTGTAAGACTTTCTTGTCTTTTTTTTTTTTTTAAACATTTATTTATTTTGAGAAAGAGAGAGAGAACATGAGCATGGGAAGGGCAGAGAGAAAGGGAGACACAGAATCCGAAGCGGGCTCCAGGCTCCGAGCTGTCAGCACAGAGCCCGATGCGGGGCTCGAACCCACGAACTGTGAGATCACGACCTGAGCCGAAGTCGGACGCTCAACGGACTGAGCCGCCCAGGCGCCCCAAGACTTTGTCTTTATTTTCAGCAATTTGGTTATGACATGTCTGGGCACGGGCTTCTGTGGCCTTTCCTGTCTGGAGTTCGCTGAGCCGCCGCTCCCCAAATCGGTAGCTTTATCTTTTTTGTCGGATTTAGGACACATTCAGCCATTATTTAGTCTAGTCTTTTCCTCTGCACCACACGCTTCTCCTCTCCTTCTGAGACCCCATTAGCACAAAAGTTAGACCTTTATTGGTGCCCCACGTGTCCCTAAGACTCCGCCCCTTGTCCCCCATCTCTCTGTGTTGTCCGGACAGACTCCTGTCTGCGGCTCTATCGCGATGCTTACTTCTCTTTCCTTTATCGTCCTCGTCCTGCCCCCGAGCCTGTCCGGTTAGTTGATTTCGGTGACTGTATTTCTCCCTAAAAAGCTCCACGTAGTTCCTCTTTATATTTTCTAATTCTTTACTGATACTTTCTACCCTCCTACTTCAAGGACGGCCCCTCTTATTTATTGGAGCATTTGTATTCAGGTCGCTTTAGAGTCTTTGCTGGGTAACTAACAAGTGTGCTCTCTTGGCACGAGGAAACTGCGAGTTGTTTTTCCAACGTGAGTAGACTCTCCTAGCTGTTGACACGCCAAGGACGTCTGGATGGCATTCTAGACATCTTGACTATTGCGTTGCAAGACTCTGGGTCTTGTCCAAACCCTTTGGAGAAGGTTCGTATTTGTGTTTTAACAGGCGACTGACCTGGTTGGACTGCAGTCCCGCATTCCAACCAGCTTGAGTCGGTTGACTTTTCAAAGCGTCTCCAACACCGGCTGGCTGTACCCCACACGTGCGCCGCCCAGGGTGGGGCCCGTGTGGTGGTCTACTCCGGAGTTCAGTTCTCAAAGCCCACGGTTGCTAGTTAGAGTCAGATCTCTGCACCTGCAACCCGGGGTCCGCCCAGGAGCTCATGACAGCCTTGAAGGTCGCTTTTCCGAACTCCTGCTCCCCACGGTGTCCCCGGAACGTGCGGGTTCCCTGGGTCGCCCCTTCTCTGACTCTCCAGCCACGCACCTCCCACAGCTGTGCGTACCCCGGGGCCAAGTGGGAGGAGGAGAGAGAACAGGGCATCAGGGGTTTCCCCCACCTTCTGGGAACACTCTCCTGTAATCGGGTTCCCTTCCTGAGAGTGTCAGGTGCCTGCGAACAGTGTCTACGGCCGGGAAACTGAGCGGGGGATGGGGTGTGAGAAAGCAGCGAAAAGGGAAAACTGAGAAGCAGGGTTTCTGCCTTCTGAGGGTTAGGGCGCCGCCTCTCCGCGGGCTCTCTCTGTCCGCATGCACACTCGTCTCCGGGCTTCAGGACACCTTGAGTTCAGGGAGGGGCACGGCGGGGGGGGAGCGGCAAGGCCCCTGGATTCGGCGGCACTGTGACTTGCGGCCCTCTTCCCCGATCCACCGGCTGCTGTTTACTTTCCAGAATGCTGACGGAGCTGCTCTATGTATCCCGTTCAAGTTTTACAGCTGCCTTCACTAGAAGAGACGGCTGAGAGCACGCTTCCTCCTCACGCAGGACTGAGACCTGCTCTTTTTCGTAAACTGACTCAAACCTACTTCCCAAAGGCACAAGGGATGATGAAAATGAAGGTTTTCTCACTGTTGCTCTAGACTGACCCGCGGGCCCAGCATGTCACCTGCTCCGACCGTCCAGCCTGGTCTCTCCTGCGGTCTGCGACGACTTCTGTTCTTCTGACTCCCCAGACTTCGCGGAGCCCAGAGGCGCGGAGACCGGATGTCACTCTCGGCTGTTCTGGGTTTGCCTTCTTCTGGGAGTCTGTCTCTAACCTCCAAGAGCTGACTTGAAATTCCAGAAGGCCACCCAAGATGTTCCAGGTCATACGAACCCGAGCACGTGCACGCTCCTTTGCTCACGTGGCGTCTTCCATCCAGGACCCAGAAGCCCGCACACCGGTACTCCCCGCGGGAAGCCCTGCCTGTCCGCGGCTGCCTGGCGGCCCAGACAGGACACTTCCTGACAACGGTGCCAGTGCCTCAAGTCCCTAGCGTTATGGCTAAACGACTCACAGACTCTGCTCCAAAGCCTCTCGGGTGGGTGCAGTCCCCATTTCCGACAGCTCAAGCGACTGAGGGACAGGAAAGCAGGACCGCGCCGCCAGGCTGCCTGCGCCACCGCATCAGAACCCCCAGCAGGCCGCGGCCTCTCCAATCCGCTGCACCGACGGAGCGGAAACATAAGCAAACGGCGGTCAGATGGGAGGAGGGGTGAGAGGAGAGAGAGGAGAGAGAGGAGAGAGGAGAGAGAGGAGAGAGAGGAGAGAGAGGAGAGAGGTCGAGAGCCACCGCAAGGGTTAGACCTGAAAAAGAAGGTGCAGTTTGTCATTTTCCGAAATGGGGACAGATGCAGAGAGAAGAGGCCCAACCACGGGAAGCAGAAGGCAAGCGTGCGGCCCCGGACGCGTCAGCCCGGCGGCTGTCAGACACCCGGCGGAGCACCCGGCGGGCAGCTGGACGCGCAGTTCAGGGGCGAGGCCCCGGCCGGGAAGGAACGGGGCTGGGGGGGGGTGTCAGGGAAGGCGTGCTGTTTACGGGCTCCAGTCCAGCGGGGATCTCCTCCGGGGCGGCCATCGACAGGGCAGCTCCCGAGGGGGCTCTGGTATCGAGAGGGCACCCAGGAAAGGAAACGGCCAACTTTGAGATGTGGTGACCTCGAAGTCAAGGTCAGAAAGGCTCCCCAGGAGCAGAGGAGGGGCTGATAGGACAAGGGCTGAGGAATGCCCCTTGGGCCTGGGAACCGGCAGTCTCCTGAAGAACCAGCAGGGCCGAAACTGCACGCGGCCTTCCCTGCACAGAGCTTATGACAGCCCCCCACCCTCGGTGTCACCCTGCTCCCTCCCTGCACGGAGCTTATGACAGCCCCCCACCCGCGGTGTCACCCTGCTCCCGTCAGTCTTCTCCCCGTGGGAGGTAAGTAACTGCCAAGGAAGGGGACGGCCAAGGAAGTCCTGCCCTTCACTGTAATTCCAGGAAGGACCCCTACGGGGCCTCAAATTTGCGGAACAAAGGACTATGGAAGCCAAGTAGGAAGGTCCCTCTTTACCCACAAGGCAAAGGATACACTGCTCAGCACTGCCCAGCACTGCCCGGGCGGCCCAGAACTGCCCAGAACTTCCCGGATGGCCCAGTACTACCCAGAACCACCCTGACGGCCCAGCACTGCCCAGACGGCCCAGAACTGCCTGGACGGCCCAGCACTGCCCAGACGGCCCAGCACTACCCAGAACCGCCCTGACGGCCCAGCACTGCCCGGACAGCCCAGAACTGCCTGGAAGGCCCAGCACTGCCCAGCACTGCCCAGATGGCCCAGCACTACCCAGAACCGCCCTGACGGCCCAGAACTGCCCAGAACCGCCCTGATGGCCCAGCACTGGCCAAACGGCCCAGCACTGCCCGGACAGCCCAGCATGGCTCAGCACTGGCCGGACGGACCAGCGCTGCCCAGACGGCCAACGTGGCCAGGGCCCCGCCCACACACACCCAATGGCAGGAGGCCTGAAGGCAGCCATCTCTGAACCCCTTCCCCCCGTTTTTATGCTCGGGGCCTCTCCAGTTCGCCAGCGGTTGCCACGGTGCATGTCAGGCATACGCTGGACCCTCTTTTGCCTGCCGCGGGCGAAGGTGGCTATTTTCCTCCCGATACCCAGCCTCCCCTTCTCGAGTAGCAGGGCTCTGAGATGGCCGCGCGCGTCACAATCACCTGGGGCGTTTGCTGGAACACGACTTGCTGTGCCCCAGGCCCAGTTTCCCCCCAGCAGGCCTGGGGGAGGCCTGAGAACTCGTGTTTCCAACAAACGCCCAGAAGACGGTCATGGCAGCCAGGCACCGCGCTCTGAGAACCACCGGTTTAGGGGCGTCTCACAGCCGTCCTTGGTCATTTTTGTTCCCCTATTTAAAAAATCTCTCAGAGGGGCGCCTGGGTGGCTCAGTTGGTTGAGCGGCCGACTTCGGCTCAGGTCATGATCTCGCGGTCTGTGGGTTCGAGCCCCGCATTGGGCTCTGTGCTGACAGCTCGGAGCCTGGAGCCTGCTTCGGATTCTGGGTCTCCCTCTCTCTGACCTGCTGAAACTCTGTCTCTATGTCTCTCAAAAATAAATAAACGCTAAAAAAAAAAAAATTTTTTTAAATCTCTCAGAAATCATAATGTAAGCTGAGAGAGAATGACTTACTTTTCAAAGTTTTTCTGAAGTTGAAACGACAGCTGAAAGTAATATTTCAACGTTTTCTAAGAATGGCAGGCATGTCGACGTCCGGCTCACGCGAAGGGACTCTGGCCTAGGTACACCGAAGTCACGTGTGTCCCACGTGCCCCGGGCAAGCCACAGGCAGCACCTGCCACTCGCTGGACCTATTTCTTAATTCAAAGTCACGACGACCACTCCTTGAGCACTCACTCTGGGCCACTCGTGGGACGAGAACGTTCCACACACAACAGCTCTTTAACTGAACACAGCCCAGCGAGGAGGAGCGGCAACGCCCACTTTGTAGATGAGAACACCAAGAGGAACTGGCCCAAGGTGATGCAGATAAGGAGGGGGGCGCCGGAAGTCAAACCCAAGAATCTTGGGGGGCATACACACCCGTCCCCCGGGCTCCACCAGCCCAAGCGCTTGTGTGCTCCCAGCACCCAGCACGAGCCCTGGCCTCAACCCAGTGCGGCGTCTGCACACGCAAGCGGAGGGGCCGGCGGAGGCCTCGGGCACATCCTCCCACACGGGGTCCTGTTTCCGGCTGTTCAAAGCGGACTTGTCCCAGGAGAGAGGCACTAACAGCAAAGGCTCTGCAGCACTTACGACACCCAGTACTATACTCAGCACGCGAGGGACAGTCACACACTTCGTCCTCACCCCGCCGAGGCTGGCGCGATTACTCTCCGAATCTCAGAGAGGAGGAAAATGAGGCCCAGGAGCTTCAGTGACCCGCCCGCACAGCCGAACGGCGGCCGAGCTGGGCTACGGACTCTGACGGTCTGACTCCAGAGTCCGTGCTCCCAAATCACGACGTGACGGCGCGCCGACATGCGCTTCTCTCTGGGAAGGAACACATTCCTAAGGGAAGCGGGGAGGGACCCCGAGTTCCCTAAACCTGGCACCGTCTGGGGTCCCCGGCCTCGGCAGTCAGTGCCGGCTCCGGGCTCTCTTTAGGGCGTGGGCGGACATGTGTGGCAGCCGCCAGCTGGCGCACCCCACGGCGGCAGGCACCCGGCCCTGGGTCCCTCCTCGGCCCGGCCAGCCGGGGAGGGACGGATGGGACGAGAGGTCGGAGGGCCGGAGACACAAAGCACGAGCAAACAGGACACGGGCAGGATTGTGTGACTCATGCCGGTACAATTACGTCCTTCATTATTGATGGCGGGAGCCAGTGGTCCTCTTTTGTGCGGTATTGTGTTACCACATAACTAGCGGACCTAGTCACTTCGGTGCACAAAAATCCCTTAGGTTCAAGAACATAATCCATGTTCACCTTAAAAAAAAAAAAGGTAAAACAAAGGAAACAAATTCAAATATGATGTATGTGATATTAAGAGTCATGGGAAACTCTACTTAGGATAATGGTTACTTTTTCCAAAGTGTAGATTTCTTTGAAAATTCTTAAACAGTTTGGCTATTTAGTTTCTAAAAAATTTATAGCTGAGCTTTGCATACAAACCCCTCAAATTTTAATCATATGCTATTGTAATAAGCCTACACAAACAGTGATTCAAATTCAAAATAACAAAAATGAATTCCAACACTGACGTACTCTGTGGGCCTCCGGGGCCCAGACGGCTGCTCTGGGGGACGTCGGACAACACTGGGAACAAACGTAGCTTGCCGAGGCTTAAAAAACATGAAATACGCACGCATCCACCGTGTGGTTCGAGCCGGAGCCCCAGCGCGCGCTCCCGGCCTCGCCCCTGCACGCCGCCCGCTGGGCCTAACACGTTGAAGACCCCCGGGGGCTGTCATCTGCAGCCACGTCAGCTCATCCACGTGATGCGCTGGCCGGCCCCACCTTCCCGCCTCCGGGCTAGTCCAGGGGCCACAGTCTGGCCAGGGCGACACTGTTGTAACACCCCCCAGGGGCTCCCCACGGCCTCCAGGCACACACAGCCCCTCTCACTGCTCCCTGGGCCCGTGCTGCCACTGCCCCTTAGCACAGCCCGCCCCCGCCTCCTGCGGCCCCCTCCCTGCGGAGCGGCAGAGAGGCAGCAATGGTTCCGATGGGGACTAGGTTCCGGCTCTGCCCAAGTCACTGAGCCTGAGTCTAAGTGCCTCTTCGGTGAAGAGAGGACAACAACAGTACCTTCCTGAGAAGACTGTTCCAAGTTTTAAATGAACCAAAACCCCAAGTGCTGCCTCACCCGAGGCCAGCGCAGAGTAATCACTCAGTTCACGATCCCTGTTATGCATGACTCCGTCACACCTTTGAACTCGACCTTGTGTGCAGCCTTGCCCAGCAGGCCGTGCCCCTGCCCCACACCCGCCCTTCCTGCTCCTTTCCACACCTGCCCCAGAATCCTCTCCTCCCCGAAGGGTGCTCCCGAGCAAGGCGCTGTGTCAGTTCACTAGCCCCAGTGCCACGCGTGAGGCCCACCGCTTACCGGGTCCCCCAAGTATTTACCAGGGGCGCCTGGGGGGCTCAGGCAGTTAAGCATCAGACTTGGGCTCAGTCCTGATCTCATGGTTTGTGAATTCGAGTTCCGTGTCGGGCTCTGTGCTGACAGCTCAGAGCGTGGAGCCTGCTTTGGATTCTGTATCTCCCTGTCTCTCTGCCCTTCCTCTGCTTGAGCTCTGTCTCTCTCTCTCTCTCTCTCTCAAAAAAAAATAAAGATGAAAAAAAAAGTATTTACTGAACGACTGTCGATGGATACAAAACCGAGGCTGGAGGGGTCGGCAGCGCGGCAGTGCCGGGCAAACGGCAGATGTTGGGATGGCTGAGACTCAGAGCCCAGGAGAGGAGGACGCGGGCCGCGACAGTCAGAGCTTCCAAGGCCGCAGAGACCCCTCCGGCCCGCCGAGTGTGGGCACGAACCTTCTTTGAAAAGATAAGCACCCGTCTCCCGCTGCTGGCCTCACGCCCCGCGCGGGGAAGGAGGCGGCCCCGGGGTGAGGAGACACCACAGCCCTGGCCCGGGCCCTGAAACCCGCGCCCTCCCCCTCCTCAGATAAGTAGGCGGCTTCAGAGCCAGACAGGGGAAGGGAGTCATCCTACAGGAGGGGGGACGACGGCCCTCGCGTTCCTGGCCAAATCGTCCCCGGAAGGATCGAGCTCCCAGAAGCCCCTGGGATCCGAGGGGGGAACGCTTTCATATCAGACACGATCAGTGACCATTTGACAGCAAACACACTTCCAGCTACTGCCGGAAAAACGGATTCGACTGGGCCAGAAGGGTCTAGAGCCCCGCGATCTCGTTCCTAGCCACGTGCCGCGAGCTGGAAACGACAAAGGTTGAGGTCATCAGCATTCTGAAGACACACGTACATGTTAGGAATGTGGCATGCAGAGTGACACAAAGCTTTCCGGTCCCAAAGCCTCAGGAAAGGCCGTTTTCGCAAGTTTCACAAATATATGCTAGGCGGCGTACTTCTGTGTTTCTGTGGCTTGTATACCTTTCGTATTTTCTTTGACTCTTTCTGAGCATTCTCTCGGAGTGGTACTTTTCCAAATAACTTCCATCCCAAGTCATTCTGTTTGTCAAGTCTTGCATTCTGTTTTCTAGCAAGCAAATTCCTATAGGGAGAAAATAAGAGGGTTAGGAAACTTCTGGGTATTGACAAGAACACCAGGACAACCGAGTCACCCTCTAATGAAAACAAGGAGACTTCCCTTTGCGAGAACAACGTCTTGGACCGCGAGCTTTAATTCTTCGGGTCTGAGTTTTCACGTAAGACACAGAGTCACGCAGCAAGGGAACCGCCCGGGAGCTGCGAACGAGCTTTTCCTTGTCCGACCGTTACCCGCACAGCTTCTGCAACTCGAAGGAAGGAGATGCCTTATGCTCTGACAAGGTGTGTGACAGAAGTCACCTCTGAAGCCAGACCACACTGAATCGAGCTCGGCCTCAATCGCTCGCCAGCTGTGTGCCTTTGACCAGAATATGAACCTCTCTCAGCCTCAGTTTCCTTATGTTTAACAAGGGTCTTTGCAGGAATTAAAATCACAGGTACACAGTCAGTGCTTCAAAGCTAAGAGCTGCTAGGGGCGCCTGGCTGGCTCAGTTGGCTGAGGGTCCGACTCTTGATTTTGGCTCGGGTCGTGATCTCACAGTTCATGAGATCGAGCCACGTGTCAGGCTCTGTGCTACTAGCACTGAGCCTGCTTGGGATTCTCTCTCTCCCTCTTTCTCTGCCCCTCTCCTGCTCATGACTCTCTCTCTCAGTCTCTCAAAATAAATAACCTAAAAAAATAAAATAAAAAAGAAATTCTGTGAAATAACAGCCGCTTTAACAATCAACCTCTAGCTCAGTTTAAATCACCTATGGGGGGCACCTGGTTGGCTCCGTTGGTGGAGCACACGCCTCTCAATCTTGGGGTCGTGAGTTTGAGCCCCACGTTGGGCGTGGAGCCTACTTAAAATAAAAATTAAAAAATTAAAAAATAAATCATCTATAAGGTAAAGTTATATTGCCTATTTAGAGTCTCCACATATAAGGAAAGAAAAGCCACTCAAGAGATAGTCGCAAGGTCTTCCGTCCCAACAACAAGTAAACAAAAGTCCCAAATAACACAGATAAATCCCAAATGGTAGTACGAAATAAACGACGTTCTGGAAGGTGGTTTCCAGGGCTCACTGGAAAGTGTAAGATGAACCCGTAGCACCCCGTATGCTAGAAAGTCAGAAAGTGCTCAAAGAAATACGGGTACGCGTCTAAGGGGAACAGCAGGCTGCTTGAAACAAGGGCTCCCACTGGCTAAATCTGGGACGATCTAACCATCGAGATAAATGATGAGAGCCAGAGACTATAATCCCCTGAATAAAACAAAAATCCAAGAGCCCACATGAATACGAACAAGTGGAGGAGGAGGAGGAGGAGGAGGAGGAAGTATCCCCGAAGGAGCAGAGGAAGCCTGATGGAGGCAGGAAAGCCCGGGGGGGGGGGGGGAAGGGGGGGGTGGCGCTGAACCCGGACGGACAGCTGCACGAGGAGGAGGAGTTCCGCGCTTCGAAGCAGCTCCCTCAGATTACTTGTTAATTACAAAGGCACACCTCCTCGGGCAAGTCCCCGAAGCCGCACTCCCGGTGTCAGAGGCGACAGCACGTGCCTGCTGCTCCGATACGCTGAGAACAGCACACTATACGGATGGCGGTAGACAGACAGACAGACAGACAGACAGTCAGAGAAGATCCCTGAAACAACTAACAAAATGTGAACGCAGACTGCGGACTAGGAGCCAGCACAGGGTCATGCTGAATTTCCTGATCTTGACAACTGCACAGTGGTCACGGGAGAGAACGCCCTTGTTCTCGGGGATATAGGATATGTTTAGGGGGAGAGGGGTGTGACAACTCCGTCTGATTCTTCTAATGCTTTAAGGAAATACTTATTCACTAAGATGGCATATAGACCACGCTCCCAGAAGAGAGAAAACAAATGAAATGAAATACAAAGTGTGTCTGGGTGAAGAATACATGGATCTTCCCTGTGTTTTTCTTGAAACTTCCCAATAAATTTGAAATCATATCAAAATACAGTTACAGGGCGCCTGGGCGGCTCATCGGCTGAGCGTCCGACTTTGGCTCAGGTCACGATCTCGCAGTTCGTGGGAGCCCCGCGCCAGGCTCGCTGCTGTCAACGCAGAGCCCGCTTCAGGTCTTCTGTCTCCCTCTCTCTCTGCCCCTCCCCTACTCCCATGCCACACTCTCTCAAAAATAAATAAAGCATTCAAAAAATAAAGTTATAAAATTTTTCAAAAAGAAAACAAATGGTTTCACCATATTTTTCCTTGCTTTTCTGCTGTGGTTGTAACAGAATCCATTTCAGAAACCATTTCGTAGCCCAAGGCAATTCTATACACACCTTTGTAAAAAAAAAAACTCTGAGCTATCCCCAGGCCCAGGCTGTGTACCATCGGAGACTAAGCCACCCGTGAGACACACCCGGTCCAAACCCAGCTAAAATGTCAGGCACCCGCAGGCTACTCAGAGCTCGGGTATTCCGGATTCGGCTCACTAACCACTGATGTTTTGCGAAAGAGGAGTTGCCTCTGGAGAAGGGACCTGGGCCCAAGGGACAAACGGTGAGGAACCCCAATGCACCTGGAAGGGGAGGGGCCGGGAGTGAGGGGTACACCTCCTGATGAACCTCAACCCTACTGTGGAGGCACGTGTGTCAGCGAGGGTCTAGAGGGGCAAGGAACGGAACAGAGAACCCCACGGAAGCGACTGGGTGATCTGTGACCCAGGAGGCGGAGTGCGACTGTGGTCCTGGCCACAGAGACGGGCCAGCAGGGGAGGGAGGAGCGGAAGCCTTGGTGTCTCCAATCACTGCGACAACCACGGGAACCTGTACAAACGCAGTGCAGACAAAACTCACCAAATTCACGACTCGTGATAGGCCATGACTTATCAAAGGTACCTTTGCCTCTCGTCCACGCGAGAGGTTGAGGACCTCTGAATGGACAGGAATCCCTCCCCAGCTCCAGCTGTTTGTGTCACTGGCACAGGTGACAGGGAGCCTCTGGCTCCCCTTTCAGGTCGGTGGGTCATCGGAAGGCTGGCGTGGATCTGGGGGATCTGCCCACCACCGGCCCAAACCCCACTCCCGGGCCAGCTGCAGTGAGGGGGCTCAGATGCGGTGGGAGAGTCCCGTAGCCCTGACGGTTCCCTGGGGCTGTCCCTTCAGGAGCTCTGGGCCACAGCGAGTTGGCAGAAGCCCTGGCCCTCTGACAGCCTGAGCACACTCTCTCGCCCAGTGGAGAAGGCAGCGGCCAGAGTCAGTATCTGTGACGCGTCACCAGGGGGCAGAACCCAGGGACTACTTGATTCAAGCTTCCTGTCTCATCAATCACTTCTAGTCCACCGGCCACACCGCCGCCTTCAGGAAGTGCTCACGTCCGTCCTGGCTCTGCAGGACCTCCGGACTCACTCTGCAAAGCCAGCCCAGACCGGCTGCCGCCCGTCCAACCCCCCGGACCTGGGCTCCCACGGTAGCTATTTCCACAGCGCCCACCCTGCTGTTCTGTGCGTGTTCTCTCCACACACCTGTCCCTTGGGGGGGCTGCTGGGGGCAGGGCAGAGTCACCCCTGCACCCCCAGAATTCTATCCAGCTTGCAGGAGGCGCTCGATACAAATGAAGCAGCCATGTTTGCAGGGGAGGCAGGTGCAGAGCTATGAGGGGGCAGAATGGGATCTCAGCCCACCCCTCCCCCCCCGCCCCTGCAATCCGGGGCCAGTGGAGTCAGCCACCTCTGAGGGCGGCAATGACGCATGAATGCAAGCTTCCACACACGCTCAAGGTGAAGGGCAAGTCCAGACAAATCAAGGCCTAGGACTAAGAACTGAACAGAGGCAAGCTCTGAGCAGGGGTAGGAGTCCCCCTGAAAGAAGGGGCAGTGGAAGATGGGGGGGCCCGGGAGAGGAGGGAGGAGGGGCGGGGCAGAACACCACCATGGGCTCCCAGGCCAGAGCCCCCCTGGGGGGCAGCAGGCAGCTGCGAGTGATGGCTGAGGGCGGCGCCCGAGCGCTGCTCCCCGCAGGACCCCCTCAGTTCTGCATTCCCGGCAGAGGCCCTCTGCCGGGAGGGCCAGATCCCTGGGGAGAAGCACTTACCCTACTGGCGGCATGAGGGCGCCAGCTGTGGACCTTAATCCAGTCTCTCAACAGCAGCAACGACACCAACGTGCGTCAGACTCTCGCCTGAGCCCGAAGGGAATCAACTCGGCAGGGGCGAATGAAGAGCCAGCGTCGTACCGGATGGGCCCTCAGTCCGCAGGGCACGGCGACGCGGTCTAACCAAAGCTGCCGGCACCGGGGTTCCCTGAGAGCTCCCCAGGCTCCAGATGCGGAATCCTGCCCCGCCCACCGGCAACTTGGCACCGCTCACCCACAGACCTGGGAGTGGGCACGGCACTCCTCCTGACTAGCCCCTTCCTCCATGATGCCCGCTCCGATCCTGCGGCTGGAGGGGGTGCAATGGCTGAAGGGGAACCACTGAGGAGTTTTCCAAAACCGAGGTGAACCCCACTGCTAACAGGCTGATGAGGGCGTTACAAGCCTTCCTGAGCCTGGTCCCAGGAGCATCCTGCAGGCAGGGGGCCAGCCAGAGGGGAGACGCTGTCGACAACCCACTGGGCCTCGACGACCCTGAACAGCTCAAGAGGCAGTCTTACTTGCTCAGAAACCTTCATTCTCTCCCCAGATTTGGCAAGGGTGGCCCCGCTTCCCAGCCCTCCTCCCTGGGCGGTTCGGGGCCCACACACAGCCTGTCATGCCCCCTGTGTGCTTGCCCAACCGTTTCTTCAGGTGTCCCTCAGGCACAGGACCAAGATCCGTCAAGCCCCGGGCCCCTGCAGAACTCCCCCTGCAACCACCGTGATGCTCCGGAAATCTCTCCTCCACACAGCGGGCACAGAGGGACCGCACCAGCCCTGTCCCCCAAATCCCTTCAATGGCTTCCGCCTGTCTGTGGCACCACGGTGCGTGCCGTTCCCCCAGCCCTCGAAGTGCTCCTGGAAGAGGAGACTGCCTCGCAGGGGTGTTTCAAGGGTCGAACGAGGCGAGGGACCTCGCGGGCCTGGCCTGCCGCATCACACACACGCTCGGTTCACGTTCACGACAACAGGAGCTGCTGTCGCCATCACCCCACGGGGCGCTTCTCCACCAGGGGACTGCCGGCGCTGTCCTCCAGCCCAACGCCCTTCAGCTGCACCAGCACTCTGCGCCCCGAAGGCATGAGAGGGGGGGCTGCGGAGAGGCGAGGTTTACAGGACCGCGGGCTGCGGGAAGGGGACCCGAGGCGAGGCCCCGCCAGGGATCTGCTGATAACGCCCATCTGGAATCATTTCACAGCAAGGCTGCAGAGGTCTCGGTAAGTACACTCTGGGGCTGCCCACGACTAAGCCACACCCCACGGCGAGGGAAAAGAATAATCCTAACAGCCCGTGGGAAGCAAAAGACCCTTGGGCAGGAAAAGGGAGCCGGCAGGGTTTGACTGGGGCATTGACCCCTGGCTTGCATGCACAATAATTCTTTTGATTTCAATATAACAACTCAGAGGGGGAGACATGGGACACCCGTGACGAAGTGACGCTAAAAATGACGACGTGTTAATTTCTGCCTGCCGGCTCCCCCGTGCGCCGTGGAGCGCCACCCAGGTGTAAGGGGCATCGTGGGAACCAGGAGAAAGGCCGGGCGCCAACACACCTGACTGGGGCGAAATGGACCGCCGGGACCCGGTCCTCCAAGAGCAGTCGAGCACGGGTTTGCGCAGACTCTGGCTGGCGCTCCCTCTCCTCCGCCTCCCCCGCACTGTAAGCCACGTGACCTCTCCTTCGCCAGGCTCGTCCCGGGCACCCCCACGCACAGGAAGTAGAGAGGGCTGGCATCTGACAAGGGGCAGAGCGGGGCGGGGTGGGCGGGGAGACACGCAGGCTGGAGACCTGAACGCCCCACGCCTCCCGACAAAGGGGTCAGGCCCGCACCGCCCAGGACCGGCCACCGGCCACACATGCTGCTGAGCAGAACACATGACGGACGTGCATGTCGTCACGCAGGGATGTGCCGGCTGGGACAGAAGGTTCTTCAAAATGTCACAAAAAGACTGGAAACAACCCAGGGGCTCATGACACATGCATATGCATCATTAGAAGGGCCGGGGATGCCTTGCCGGCACGTGCAAGTAGAGCACGTGGTTCCCGATCTTCTGGTCATGAGTTCGAGCCCCACATTGGGTGTAGTGATTACTTAAATAAAACTTTGTTTAAAAACGGGGGTCAGAGAATTTTTTTGAAAGACTAAGAACTATCTGTTGTCAAAGGAGAAAAGCGAGGTGTGTAACGGCGTAAACACGCCGCACAACACATGATCCTGCGTTGCTGGTGCTAATGCCGACTGCCTCTGAGAGAAGACAGAAACGGGCGTTCGGTGCTTCTGCCCCAGCCTACCGGGTGACAGCCCGGAAAGGAGACTCTTCACCGTACGCTCCATTGTCCTTGGATTTTGTCCCATGCAAACATACCGCCTTTTGAAGAAAGTTAATAGGGGAGCCGATGGCTCACCCGGTCCTCCGCTGCCCGCACGTCAGGACACCTGCCATGCAGCGCCCCCCCCCCCGGCCACCTGCAGGGCCAGATCTCAGTTTTAGGGGGCCTTAAGCTTATTCATTCTGGGGAATCCTCTTGACCAAAAAAAAACCCAAAACAACATGTTTAGTTACAAACACAAAATTAGGCAGAAGTGAGGAGTCCGGAAGGTGAAGCATCGCTAACATCATCATTCTAACACTGTCCTCTTGGCTTCTGAAACCTGGGACGTGCTCCCATGTGACGGCACTCCAGAAAGGACTTTTTTCCCATGTTTATTTACTTTTGAGAGAGAGCTTGTGCCTACAAGCCGGGGGGGGGGGGGAAGGGAAGGGAGGGGTGGGGACAGAGGATCCAAAGCGGGTTCTGCACTGACAGCAGAGAGCCCGACTCAGCGCTTGGACTCACAAACCATGAGATCATGACCTGAGCCAACATCGGACACTTAACCGACAGCCCCCAGGCGCCCCTCCAGCAAGGACATCTATCCGAAGTACCAGGTCTCCATTTTTTGACAAGAGACAGTGTAGTCCAAGGACACCCCCTTTCTTAAGATGGTGGGGGGTTGAGGGGGTTCCTTCCAGCCCCGCCCCCGCTAACCTTCAGACATTACTGAAGTCAAAATAAGGGGATTCCAGGAACAATCTAGAATGCCAGCGGACAGACAACTAAAGACCAGGTGCTGGGTCTGGGTCCCTGGACCGGTGTATTCCAGAGCACGTGAGGTGTGTGCTGAGGGCAACGCCTGGAGAGAGAGCCCTTCCTGCTGTGAGCACTTGAGTGCCTTCCACGGGCTATCAGCTTGTTACTTTGTGCGTCTGCATCGCCAGAACCTAAAGTCCACGAGGGTGACTCTTGTGTCTCCTGTGGTGCCTGTGTGTCTAGAACAGTTCCCGGCCTCCGGGAAAACATGTTTATTGAATGCATGCTTTTTGGAGGAATTTTCAGAAAGATGACACAGGAGTTACACATGCCCATTTAAAACAGAGGAGCCCGCGCTCCGAGGGGTCGGGGAGGCCGCCCAGAGACACCCGGAACAACCCAGAACCACGACTTGGACCTGGGAGCCCTTGGCCGCTCCCTGGCAGCTGCCAAAGCTGTCCCCGAAGGCGGAGGCGGAGGGGGAGGACGGCTGGGGTGGAAGGGCGCGGCCCTCCCCGACCCGGTGGGGCAGGTTCCGCGGCCCACAGACACTCACAGGGATTTCTCAAAACTCCTCGGAATCCTGGGAAACAAACCTCCAGAGTCCTCCTCCCTCAAGATACTGTACGTGTGAACCCCGGTTTGTAATTCAATAGTTCCCTGGGGCTTCTTGCTGTCCCCTCTTTTGTCTCATTAATAACCAAGACAGAAGCAAAGCTTGTTCCCAAGGAATCAGAAATACGCTAAAACACGCTCACGTTCCGTTCCCGGAACAGAAGGGACCTTCTCCACCACTTCCTGCATCCCCATCACCTTTCACAGACCCCCATCAGGTGCCCCGTCCCGCGCCTGGCGCTTCACACATACCCTGCGTGAGAGACGGAACTTTGGAGGGAAGGCCTTGCTGGAGGGTCCTCGCATGGAAGCACGACCCAGGTTCCAACCCTACCAGAGAGGGGGTCCGGTCCACATGGCACAGACAGGAAACGGAGTCTCGATGAGGTTAAGGAATTTGCTCCTAGAGGGACACAGAACTCCTGGTCCTCCCCCGGGGTAGAGAAGGCAACAATCTTCGATGATTCCTCTAAAGCCTATTTCTTACGTGTTTTTTTCCCAGAGCTCCACCGCTCAGAAACTGACATGGCCCCCCGCCACATCTATTTACACTGGGCCTCTGACTCTGCTCTGAAAACACAAGGGGGAAAGGCCCGCCCTCTCAACTGTCACCGGCACACAGGACACAAAACCACATTCTACCTACCCAACCTCCTGTGTGATAAAACCCTATGTCCCCTACAGGAAACACGAGGCGAGTAAGACAGACACCGCGGTGTCTGTGACCAAACAGCAGGCCCGGAGCTCCTCGTCCCACACACGATCACAAGTACTCGAGAGCTAGAAATACTCGGCGTCTCTCTTCTTTCAGACAACGGTACCCAAGTAGCATCTGGCGTTACAAAGTGGATCCCTAAGGACGGAGGTAGGAGCCCAGACGGGAGTGTAGTGGGCATCCGAGACCACACGAGCACAGACCCGGGCCCCGGCAGCTCCTGGCACACGCAGAGCCTCGCCGGAGACACGGGACCACGCCCATTCGAAACTGAGGAATACCCCAAGAAACGACTCTGCCCAAGGGGGGCGGGGGTGCTAACGCACACCCAAGCCTACAGATGTGGCCAACACCGAGCCCCAGGGAGGCCTCCAATGACGAAAGCGAGAGAGCCGAGGTTGCAAGCACACACCTGTCCGTGAACAGCAGCGCAGGGGAGACGGCCATCGTGTCTATTGCAGCCACAGGGCTCTGAAAGGCCAGCCCCTCGAGTGCAGACTGCTCCTGGGCGACATTCCCGGAGCCGGAGTCGGAGCCAGAGCCACAGTCCCGGGGAGGCACCCTGGGCGCCCTTCCGGGCCCTGCAGCACGGTCTGGAAGGTTAAGGCACGCAGGATGGGGCGGACCAGCTGGGAGGGCAGAGGGCGGGGGCGGGCAGGGCTCTGACTCTGAACTAGTCACAGGGAGGGGGAGGGAGGGCGGGCAGTCGGGGAAGGAAAGCCCGTGTGACTGGGTGGGTTCTCGGGTGCCCTCGCATCTCTGCAGAGACCACAGCCACGCACGCCTCGCCAGGGACCTTGCCAGGGTAGGCCAACCGGCCACAAAACCCACAGGCGCTTCTGAGAAATAAAGCGAAATGCCCTTTGGAACAACCTTGAGCGTCTCCTGAGTGCCAGACGCTGCACTTCGTGGGAGGAGCAATCGGGTATTTAGGTGAGACACTCACTGTCACGTGAGTCCCTGTCAAAAACTTGCATTCGAACCATCACTAGGGGCGTCTGCGGGCTCAGTCGGTTGAGCCTCCGACTTCGGCTCAGGTCACGATCTCATGGTTCGATGGTTCAAGCCCCGCAGCGGGCTCGCTCTGTGCTGACAGCTCGGAGCCTGGAGCCTGCTTCAGATTCCGTGTCTCCCTCTCTCTCTGCCCCTCCCCCTTCATGCACTGTCTCTCAAAAATAAATAAAACTTTAAAAGAAATTAAAAAAAAAATGTCTGGGGGCGCCTGGGTGGCTCAGTCGGTTAAGCGGCCGACTTCAGCTCAGGTCATGATCTCACAGTCTGTGAGTTGGAGCCCCGAGTTGGGCTCTGTGCTGACGGCTCGGAGCTTGGAGCCTGCTTCAGATTCTGTGTCTCCCTCTGTCTCTGCCCCTTCCCTGCTCACGCTCTGTCTCTGTGTCTCTCAAAAGTAAATAAACGTCAAAAAAATAAAAAATAAAGAAATAAAAAATGTCCGACTAGAGAAAGCCCGTAGATGGCTGTCTCCAGCAAGAGGAGACAATGGGGGGGGGCGCAGAGAGAGAAATTTTGCTCTCACTTTACAAATTTCTGTTATTGCCGGGTGGCTCAGTCGTTAAGCATCTGACTTGGGCTCAGCTCACGATCTCACGGTTCACGAGTTCGAGTCCCACTTCGGGTGCGCCCGGTGAACGCGAGCCCCACTTTGGGTAAGCCCTGCTTCTCTCTCTATCCTTCCTGGGATTCCCTCTCTCTCTCTCTCTTTCTGCCCCTTGCTCACTTGCACCTTCTCTCCGTCTTTCCCAAAAACAAACAAAACACCAATTTCTGTTTTTGCTTTAAAAAAACCCAAATGAGCCCGTGTTACTTCTGCAATCAAAAAGAAAAGATAAAGAGAAGAAGACGGACAATGGAGTCTGAGAGACGACACGGGAAGGCTGGTACTGAGCACCGGGTCTGCCGCCGGGCTCGGGGACTGGGGACCGAAAGCCCCGCCCAGCACGGCTGGCGGCAGGGATGCCGGCTAATGAACATGCTCTGGCCACGGCTCCCACAGCGGGGACCTGCACCGCCTGTGTACAGGCTAGAAACACAAACTCTGAGCACCCCCGGCTCCTGCACCAACTCAATCGCACCCTGGGGTAACGCCCAGCGAGCCCTGCTTGAGTCCGCCCTCCGGGTGGCTCTGATGCTCACTCGAAGTTTGAGAAGGGCTGTCCCGACTCCATTATGCACTTAAAATTCCTGCCATCTTGCTGCAAACTTCTCATCGATTTCTCCCTTCCCAAGGAGCCGAGGCCACATCGGCTGGTCTGGCTCGGAGTCACTGACCACTCACCCAGCTGCCAGAGGGGCACGGTGGTCAGAGCCCCCCACCCTTCCTTCCCTCGTGTGCACTCTCTCAGGACGCGCCGCGCTCTCCTGCGCTGGCACCCGGCGCTGCACGTGCCTACATCCCCCCAAATTCTTCCTCAACCTGCAATACTCAAGCTTCACCCATTAGAGCTCAGCCAAAAAAAAAAAAAAAAAATCAAAAAATATCTCTATTTTAAAAACCCACAACGAAAAATCAGGTCCCAATAGCCTCACTGGTGAATTCCTCCGAATATTTATGAAGAAATACACAAACTCTTCCAGAGAACAAACCTTCTATTCCACCCCCACCCCCCGAAGGAGATGTATTAACTAGGGCGTTCAATACATACATTTATAAGCATTCTTAGCCAAGAAAAATGTATTCAACTAGACTCTCTGACACCCTACAAGAATCATTTGACATAAAGAGTGTGTGTATGTGTTTAAAAAATTCCCCCAGGAAGTCTTTTTTTTTTTTTTTAAGTTTATTTATTTATTTTGAGACAGAAAGACATAACAAGCAAGGGAGGGGCAAAGAGAGAGGGAGAGAGAAAATCCCAAACAGGCACCCTGCTGTCAGCAGAAAGTCCAATGTGGGACTCGATCTCACGAACCATGGGATCAAGACCTGAGCCGAAATCGAGAGCTGGACACAGCTGACTGAGCCACTCAGGCGCCCCACTTTTTACTATTTTAAAAAAATTCATACACAACAAAAGTGAGTGTTTTGGTGTACCGTTCTGAGAGTTAACATCTTGGTAGGTTCATCCAACTACCAGAGAAAAATCTTAAAGAAACTTGGAGAAAGAGAAAGCAGAACACTCAAGCCATTTTAGAGAGCCAGCACAGTCCTGGTGCCAAAACCTGAGGAGGATGTTAAGAGAAGGGAAAATTACAGGTCACGCTCTAACGAGCAGAGACAGAACCATCATAAAATATTAGCAAATCAAACCCGGGACGGATACGAAAGGGTGATACACCAAAAACAAGCTGGGATTTTTCCAAGAACGCAAATCTAGCTTACTCGACGTTAGAAAAATGCAATGTTATTTACCCCAAACAAAATAAAGGAGAAATCACAAATAATCATCAACAGATGCAGGGGAAAAAAGCATTTGATAAAAAAGGCAACACACTCATTTTTTTTTTTTTTAAATCATAAAACCAGGAATAAAAGGGAACTTCCCTAATCTGAGACAAGATATGTAATAACAAGTAAGGTGTCCGGTAAGAGGTACCCCACAGCCAACCTCACGCTCGACGGGGAAACGGCGAAAGCCTTCCCAGAGACCAGGACCCGCGCGAGGGTCTCCCCCTGCACGGCTCCGGTGCAGCCCCGTACGGGAGTTCCTACTCACGTGGCACAGAGAAGACAGGGGAAAGGATTAGGAACTGGAAGAAGTGAAACTCATCCACAGACCACAACATCTTCTACAAAGAAAACCTCGAAGAATCCACAGATAAACTATCAGACTAACTCAGAACAGCGAGATCGCAGGATTCGAGTTCTGTAGACGAAATTAACTGCACTTCCAGCACCTATAAGATGGCATCCGCAAAACCATCCAACAATTTACACACGCCTTGGAATAAATCTAATGAAAGAAACACAAGTCCTTTACATAAGAAACTATAAAATATTGTGGAAAAATGAAAGAAAGTAAAAATAAATGGAAGCAAATACCATATTCAGAGATAAGAAGTTTGCATGTTGTAAACAATGGTCAACAGGTTCAGTGTAACCGCAAGCAGAACTGCAGATTTGGGGGCGCCCGGGGGGCTCTGTCGGTTAACCCTCCAACTCTTGGTCTCGGCTCAGGTCATGACCTCACGGTTTGTGAGATGGAGCCCCGTGCTGGGCTCTGTGCTGACAGCTCAGAGCCGGCTTGGGATCCTCTCTCTCTTTCTCAATAAATTAATGAACTTAAAAAAATTTATTTTCTTTCCTTTTTTTTTTTAATTTTAATGTTTATTTATTTTTGAGAAACAGAGAGACAGAGTATGAGCAGAGAAGAGTCAGAGAGAGAGAGGGAGACACAGACTCTAAAGCTGGCTCCAAAGCTGTCAGCACAGAGCTCAACGCGGGGCTCGAACCCATAGACCATGAGATCATGACCTGAGCTGAAGTCGGACGCTTAACCAACTGAGCCACCCAGGCGCCCCCCAAAAATTTTTTTCTAACTGCAGATTTTTTGGTGGTAATTGTCAAGCGGATTTGAAAATTCATATGGAAATGGAAAGTACATAGAAGAGTCAAAATAATCTTTTTTTTTTTTAAAGCTCATTTATTTATTTTGAGAGAGACAGAGACAGTGGGAGCTGGGTAGGTGCAGAGAGAGAGGGAAACAGAGAATCCCAAGCAGGCTCCACACTGTCAGCGCAGAGCCCAGCACGGGGCTCGATCTTACAAACCGTGAGATCATGACCTAAGCTGGAAACGAGTTAGATGCTTAACCAACTGAGCCACCCAGGCACCCTGAGTCAAAATAATCTCAAAGAACAAAGAAGTAGAAGGGCTCACTCTACCAGCTATCAAGACCTATTCATTACACTGCTACCATTGGTGAGAAATGGAACATACATGGGCCCGGATTTATTTCAAAGGTTCAAGGAGAAGGATGGTCTTCACAGTAACGAACATTAACCACTACGCCTCACACTACCTCTGACGGACCATGGATCTAGCTGGAAATGGCAAAACAAAGCTTCTGGAAGAGAACAAAGAATTTCTTAAACAGAGGCATTAACCATGAAAAAAAAAGATTCTATAAATTAAAATTCATTAAAATTAAAAACTTCTGTTCGTTAAGAAAACACAACGTGAACAGAATGAAAAGGTAAGCTACGGTGTAGAATTGCAATGCATCTCACAAACGACTCTCACCCTGAATACATACAGTGTGCCTACGAGTCAGTCAGACAACTGGACGGGGCACCTGGGTGGCGTCCGACCTCGGCTCAGGTCATGATGTCGGAGTTCGTGAGTTCGAACCCCACGTCGGGCTCTGTGCTGATAGCTCAGTCTGGAGCCTGTTTCGGATACTGTCTTCCTCTCTCTCTCTTCCTCCCTCACTCGCACTGTCTCTCTCTCAAAAATAAACATAAACATTAAAAAAATTAACAACAAAAAAGACAATGGTACGCACTTCACAAAAGAAGATTCCAAATGGTCAGTAAAATTTGAGAAGATGCACCAAACCCCTAGTCACCAGGAAAATGTCAGTTAAAGCCAAATACAATACCCTTTACCCAAACCTCTATCCCAAAAGCTGACAATACCAAATTCTGGAGAGGCTGTGTGGCACCCAGACCCCTGTGCACCGGTACAAGTGTGTACCAGCGCGCCGGGGCACAACCAGACGGAAAAGCACTGAGTGGTGCCCACCGAAGCACCCCGGGTACAGGCGCACCAGACACACGAGCCAGGATCCCGCGGTCGGCAATCTCCCTGCTTGTCATAAAGGGAACAAATCCAACGTCCCCCGCAGGGCACATGCGACGGTGTGTCTGTACCACTGGACACTGAGTGTCATACAAGGCTGGGCAAAGAAAGCCAGACACAAAGTCTCTGCCGCGTGACTCCAATTATCCAAAGGTTAAAAAAAAAAAAAAAAAAAAGGCCCACTAATCTACGGTGATAGAAGTCAGACGGAACAGCGGCTGCCCTTGGGGACTGAGGTCCTGACAGGGGAGGCACAGGACGGAGACCTGGGGGAGAGGTGCCGGTCACACTTTGCACAGGGTGCACGCGGAGGGGACTTCCTTCATCCACTTCGGTCGACACCGGCTCGGCTCAAACCACCCTCCTCTCCTCGGGAGCCCCCTGGCCGTCGCGCCCCTCCCCGCCTCGGCCCTCCGGTCCCAGCCCTCCCGCGTGCCCACTTCCCTCCGGCGGAGGGCCGGCCGTGCTGTAGTCCTTTCCTCCTCCTTCCCCGCCGCGGGGAAGGCGCGTCCTGCGTGAGCTTTGCACCCCCAGGGCCTGGCCCAGAACCTGCATGCTAAGCAGGTCAGTCATTAACTAACCCTGCCCCGCGCCTGGCCGTGTACCTCTCCCTGAGAGGTCACCAGGTGCCCTAGACCCGTGCTCGCCTGCGTCACCACGGGCACGTGGTGGCCTCCTTGAGATCTCCTTCAAACACGCCCCAGCAGTGAAACCCAGAGCGGGGGTGACCCGGGGACGCGCTCAGATGAGCTGAGGTTCCCACAAGGAGAGCGAAGGCGGGGTGGAAATCCTGCATAGCTAGTAGACAAACGTTACTCGACTAAGGCGACAAGTACGAACTTCTCTTTCATCTCCGACTGAGAAGAGAAGAGAAGAAAGAAGAGCTGCGAGGGAGGGGCGGCACGCTGCGCCACGAAGCAGGAGCGCCCTGGGCCATCTCGACGGCCGAGAGGCGGGACGAACGGCCACGTTCTTTCGAGTCCAGGAACCTGAAGGGGTGAGATCTGACCTAGGACGCACGGAGCACGCAGGGGGTACGGGGCTCGGTCGCCAGCCTCACCCCACGCTGACCGCGTAAGAAAGGAACCGCCCGTCGGTTCTCCCGCCCTCGCTGCCGGGGCTGGGGCTGCGCGGGGGCTGACCCAGCACGCCGGGGGCAGCTCCGTCACCACCCAGGGCCACGTGCTCACCTCACTTAATCCTCACCCCGCTCATACACGGAGTCGCTTTTCATCCGACAAATACGTACGGAGCGCCAGCCACGCACATCCCGGGTCCTGCACTGCGCACACGGAACACGGTCACTGGTGGCCGGGGACACAGGCCCTCCGCCTCAAGGAGCTTATTGTGTATGACCGTCCTTGTCTTAGACATGGGAAATCCAGAGCTGTCGCCTTGCCTAAGGCCACACAGTCAAGTGAAGGGCTTGGATTTGGACTTAAATCCATACCTTTCACCGGTGGTCCTCAATCCTGGCTGCACGGAGAACCACCTAGGGAGCTTTTAAAAATATCCCAATGCCGGGCGCCTGGGGGGCTCGGTCGGTTGGGGATCTGACTTCGGCTCAGGTCATGATCTCACAGTCCGTGAGTTCGAACCCCACGTCGGGCTCTGTGCGGACAGCTCAGAGCCTGGAGCCTGCTTCGGATTCTGTGTCTCCCTCTCTCTCTGCCCCTCCCTTGCTCATGCTCTGTCTCTGTCTCTCTTTCTCTCTGCCTCTCAAAAATAAACAAACACTAAAAAGAAATGTTTTTTTGAAAACCCCAATGGCCAAATGTCACCCCAAATAAGGAAAGTAAAACTCACCTCGGAAGGTGAGGCCTGGACACCAATTTCTGTTTTCAGTTTCCAGGACAATTCTGTCCTGCAGCAAAAGGGCCGAGAATAAATGTTCCCCTTCCCGTGCTATCTTGTTTCCTTAGTTGATGCTTTTATCTAAATGAATTCGAGATTAACTCCTTTCCAGCAGCTTCCACGAACAATGAATTACTATCTTTTAGATTCTGCCTTAAACAACTGTACTCACTAAAGCAAAACCAAACTGTGAGCACCTGCCTTACAGAGTGAGCCCTTCTAGTGCCTTCCGGTCTCCGGTCTCCGCAGATCCGGGCAGTGGGAAGTCTCGAACCCAGGTGGCTCTCAGAGCTCGCCCGAGTGTGCCCTCTCCCTCCACGGCAGCAAGCCCAGGCTGTGCCCCCAGGAGCCAGCAGACCCTCGTCCTCTCTAGCACAGAGCAGAGCGCGAAGCGGACCCTAAGTGCCGAAGCGGGTGCTAGATGGCGACGGCAGCCACTCTTGCGTGCCGCTCCCGGAACCAGAGCCCGTACGCGCCAGTGCACAGAACGCCGCCACGCTCTGCTGCTCGAGTGCCAGTCCGGAACGCGGACTGGGCGTGAGCTGGGGGTCAGGGGTGACTACGACCCAGACCCTGTCCTCGAGGGGCTCGTAGTAACAGCAAGACATACAAAACTAGACTAGACTACGGCGAGGCCACAGCAGAGTGGCCGAGCGCCTGGAGGAGGCCCCCTCTGCCCTGGGGATGCCAGGAAGGCTTCAGAGAAGAGGTGTCCATGTGGAAGATGTGCAGAAACGGCCCAAGGGGCCACTGAGCGGAGGGGAGGGGAGCCTCTCAGGTAAAGGCAGGGAAGCGGGAGCCCCCAGTGCTGGCCTCGGGGTCAGTCTCCAGACCCACAAGGGCCCAGCAGGAGGGGAGGGGAAAACCACAGGCCTCTCTCTCTTCGTTCCGTGGGCTGGGGGACCCAGAGGGCAAACCCTCCCGGCGCTCTGACAAGTTCTCACCGTCCGCCGGCCCCCGTGGAGACCGTGGACAGAGAGCTCCCGGGGGTTCGAACTGCCGCCTCAGGCAAGAGCGGGTCAGAGCAGGCTGGGGGTGGGGACGGTGGTCAAGGACACAGGAAGCACGTCTGGGGCTCTGTCCCAGGAAACCATGGGAGTCGCAGAAAGTGCAGGCTGACATGCACGAGGGGGATTTGCCGTCCAAGAGCAGGAACAAAATCGCTTCCTTATTGTCGGACAAGTAAATGATTCACAGGACGGAATACAAGGACGTTAATAAATGTATGAAATTTCTACTTAGGTGGGGAAATTTCTATGAGTAAAAGGTAGGATACCAAACTTACAAACAGCACGTGCTTTGAGGTTTAAAATTCATAAAAAGTCTTTAAGGAAACACAGTAGAAAGGAAAAATCGGTAGTAGGTATAAAAGTGTAAAGGACGAAAATAGAAGAGTGAACATAAAAAAAAAACAATTTTCTGGGGCGCCTGGGGGGCTCAGTCAGTTAAGCATCCGGCTCTTGATTTTGGCTCAGGTCATGATCTCAGGGTCGTGGGATCCAGCACCCTGTCGAGCTCCGTGCTGAGTGTGGAGCCTGCTTGAGATTCTCTCCCTCTGCCTCTGCCCCTCCCCCTGGCCCCATGTGCACACGCGCGCCTCTCTCACTAAAAATAAGTATTTTTTAAAAAAGATTCTCTCTCCCTCTGCTCCTTCCCCAACTTGTGCTCTAAAATTCAAAAACAAACAAAACACCAAAAGTCTCTCAGAAGAATGTTCCGCCTCTGCAGATACCACATGCTACATGTGTGAAACCCACACGGCTGTGGGAGCGGATGTGGGCCTGTGTTGGGATGATCTTCTCCCAGGATCTAGAACAATAATGAGATCGAAAAGGAAAATATTTAAAAGCATACCGGATTCATAACTCTTTAAAATTCATAGCCTCCATCATTCACTTCAGATTATTTACTGAACAGCGGCTAAGTGTCTGCACTGCTAGGAAGACAAGGAACGAGATGTGACCCTCGCCTTCCAGAAGCTCACGGTCGTGGGGGGTGGGAAGGGGGCCAGTCCTGTCTCAGAGGTCCAGGGGCTCTGGGATCCAAATGAAGGCCCTGGAAGGGGTTGTGGTGGTCAAAGAAGGCTTCCTGGAGGAGGTGTCACTTAAGCTGAACCCTACAGGACAAACAGGAGTTGTGAGGCAGAGGGAGAAGGGGCAGAGGTGCAGAGACCAGACGTGGCTGGTTCAGAGAACTCTAAGGACGGCCACAGCACGGAACGGGACCAGACGTCTGAGAGGTGTGCAGGGATGGATCCAGAATGTTCCTTATGCCACACCAAGCAGCTTGGAGTTTCTCCTGCAAGTGGTGGGAACTACCGTTTATAAGGGCGAGAGTGTAACAATACACTCGACTCCTCAACTCCAGGCATTTAATCCTCGTGAAAAAGGAGGGGAAGGGAGGTCAGGGAAACGATCCTGAAAAAGGGCCGAGACCCCCAGCTATCAGCCGAACCCACTTCCTCACTGTCCTGGGCACTGGTCCCCTCGGTTCGGCCACGTGACCAAGTTCCAGCCAACCAACGGCCAGGCGAGTGATGCCCACCCAGAAACCCGCCCCGGCCCCGTCCTGGCCTCTCCCCTTTTGGGACTTGCTGCAGCGGGGCCCGCAGACCTCAGGCAGCGAGCGCCGGAGCCGTGGGCCGGCAAGACCCGGGGAGAGCACGGGCTGGACACGAACTTCCGCTGAGCCCGGTGCCGCACGGACCAGTGTGTCCCAGCAGCTCACGTTCCCCCGAGTCAACGTATACTCACGGGTCTTCCCCACCAGCTTTGACCCCCGTTCAATTTCTTCTGTCTTAAAAAATAACAGTTCAAAGGAACTTCTAAAAGGAATAAAACCTGCTCGTCCCAGGATAAAGACTCACCACGCGCCGGGACGAGGGCTGACCCGGGACACGCGAGTCCTCATGCACCCGGCCTCCCGCGGGCCGCTTCTCCCCCGGGCCAGGCCCCCATCCCCCCTCTGCACCACCTGCCGGCCGCGGCCGAGCGCACGCCCCCTGGACCCCTGCCCCCAGATCTCCCCTCCAGGCAGGAAATGTGTTTCCCACCCGCATCTGAAATCCGAAGGCAATCAGGACCTAAATCCAAACCCTAGTTTCCAAACTCCCGCAAACATTGACTCCTCCTGTAAGGCTGCGGACACAGAGCCCGGCGCTGAGGGGGCTCGGTCTGGAGGCAACGGGGAATTTACAGGGAAACTGGACCTTTTCGGGCCCCAAACGGGTATTAGGCAAATCTGGATGACTCATCATTCTTCCGTCTAGAGAACCTCACAGGAATCCTGAGATAAACCACAACTACTCACAACAAAGAATCAGCAAAACTGGAAACAAAACGCGTCTCGGTTACAGACTCGGCTCCCCTAACGTCAACAGGAACTAGCTGAGGTGCTGCGGCAATCCGGCGAGCCGTGTGCGCTCGCCGGAAACACCGGCGGCGGAACAGAATCGACGTCTCCTGGTGCCGAGCGCTCAGCGTCCTCACAAACAAAACACACACGTAAACACCGTAGAAGAGGCGCCGATGGGTAGAAAACAGAAAATAGCTTTCGTCGTTCTGTTATTCTGCGAACAGTTTTTAAGTAGAACAGACTTCATACCCACCCGGGCAAAGGGAAACCGATTCGTGAGCAGAAAGCAGCTGGTGGCTGCAGAGCTGCTTTGCAGGACCGTGGGGTTTCTGCAAACCCCACAAACTCCCGTGCTCCCCCAGAGCAGCCTGCATTTCTTGTGGAATTTCCTCCCCCCCCCCCCCCCCCGGCTGGCCATAACCTCGCCAAGGGCAGCAGGCAGGCAGACGGGCGGAGACCGGCAAAGCAGCGAAACCCAGGAGTCTGGGAGTTCCCCCAGGACGCAGCGTCCGACTTCCCGACAGAGCCGGTACAGCGAGGGCTGTTCACCCAGCACAATTGAGAAATGACTTTTTGTGACTGAAACAGGAAGAGACGTGCTAGCGCGACCCCGAGCAGCACGTGGACTCCCTCCCACCTGTCCAGGGAGACACAGGAGTGCGGCTCTGGAAAAGGGGGTGCTCCGTGAACCCAGAGAGCCCAGCGAATCCTGCGCGGACAAGCGCCTCCTCCTTTCCCCCGCCCCCAAAACCACCTTGCTTCCCGACGGGAACTTGCTAAGGACCCGGCACCTCCCAGGAGCCGGGCAGAAACACTGCGGAGAAGTCGGTGTGGCCGGCAAGGTTTATCAGAGACGCGATCTGGTTCCTGAACAGGACAAGCAAATGCATGTGCGGCAGAAGTTCCTTCTTGGCTCCGTCCGTGCCGCTCCTGCCCCCGACACCCCCCAGGGAAGGCGCCCACCCGCCCCCCTGAGATGAGCAGGAATCTCAACGTCCACACTCAACAAAAAGTGCCTGAACCTCAAAGGTGTCTTTCCTCAGGGGCGCCTGGGTGGGCGGCTCAGTCGGTTAAGCATCCGGCTCTTGATCAAGGCTTCTCAGCTCGGGTCTGGATCTCACGGTTGTGAGTTCAAGCCCCGAGTTGGGCTCCACGCTGGGCGTGAAGGCTCCTTAAAGATTTCTCTCCGCAGGTACGGAGACGTTTCCTATCTCGTCCAGGGAAAGAAAAAGGTCCTCAGACCCACTGGGACACAGAACATTCTCCCGTTCCCTTGAGTTCAAGACCTAGTAGAGGACGGGCCGCGTCGCGGAGAGTGAGGGCGGCCGGCTTCTACCCAAGCCAGCAGGACCCAGAGGAAGTCGATCCTGTTCACCCTCGGCGCTGATGAAACCCTTGGGTTCCGGGTTTTCCCTTCCTGCCGCTCGTCTCCTGCGCAAGCTGGAACTTACTGGCACTCACTCCCTCACTCAAGCGACAAGCAGGAGAGAAGGCCCTCAGAAACCCTAGCGAGGGCGCAGCACTGGTCACTAAGCCACGCACCTTCCACGCCTTGCCTGGCTGTCACGGCGCTGGAGAGAACGCAAGGTTCGGGAAAATAAAGCGACCTGCCCAGCCACCCGCCACAGGGGCAGAACAGGTATCCACACTTCCGGCTCTAGGCCTGGACTCCCTGAACGCCCTCTGAGCTCCCTGTCCCCACGCTGAAGGACGACAGAACACGTCTGAGAGGCACGGGCCCCTCCCCTCCGCCATGAGAAACTCCCCAGACGCTGAGCGTGCGCTAGAGGCAGTGTCACACAGGACCTTGCGTGAGACTCTCAACACAGCACGGCGCCCGGCGCCCCCAGTCCAGAGGAGGGAGCAGGCCGTTCCCCCCCACCTGGCCTGCCTCACCTGCAGGCCGCCCTGCCTCGGCTTCCTCCCGTCCCCAGAACCCCTGCGATGGTTCTTTCCGCAGGCTTCCTTAGGTTCCATAACCTTCACTTCTGATTCACCTGTTTCCCAACCACCGTGTGCTGCTTTTGTACGTCAACAAGAACAAAGGCTAAAAATAAAGTCAAAAATGTCACCTAGAACTATCCAGACACGCTGAGCAACAGAACTTCCCACAATAATGGAAAAGCACAGGGGCGCCTGGGAGGCTCAGTCGGTTAAGTGTCCGACTTCAGCTCAGCTCATGATCTCACAGTTCGTGGGTTCGAGCCCCGCGTCGGGCTCTGTGCTGACAGCTCAGAGCCTGGAGCCTGCTTCAGATTCTGTGTCTCCCTCTCTCTCTGCCCCTCCCCCACTCACGTTCTATCTCTCAAAAATAAACAAACATTAAAAAAATAATAATGGAAAAGCACGAATCTGAGTCAGTGAAGTAGCCACTGGCCACACGTGACTACTGAGCACTGGACTGTGGCTTGTGGGGCTGGGGAATCAGCCCGCTGACTTTAATCCCACCTAAGTAGGTGCGTGTGACTAGGGGCTAACAGACCGGACAGCACGGGTCCAGACTCCAGCACGAACAGCAGTCACGCCCCAACGTAAGACCCCAGACGACCCAAGAAGCAATGCCGAAGTGTGTGCGAGACCCTGTGGGGCTCAGGACACGGAGCCCACTGCTCTCCGCTTCTCAAGGAGGCTGGGACCCCCCCCCCGCCCCCCATTCCTCTCCTGACACCTGCTCCTTATCTCTCCCAGGCACTCAGAGCCTGACACGGAGCATCTCCTGTCCGCAGTTACTCCCACTTGGGGGACTTGGGGGGAAGGGGTCGTCGGCTGCACTGGGTCCTGGAGAGGCGTTCGCTGCGGAAATGGAAGCCATCTCCGTTCGACTATCTGACAAATGTCTCCTGAGTTCTAACTAGGTGCCCGCATGGGATGAGTAGGGTGCAGGCCCTCAAGCGGCACCAGGCCGGGGGACCCACCAGACGGCACTCAACAACGGTGGCTTGGGCGGGAGCCGACGAACCGCAGCAAACCGCTCTCCGCTCTTCCGCGACTCTGCAGCGGGCTCCTCTCAGGTCGTGCGTGCAGCCCGAGGGGCGGAAACGGAACCTGCTCCAGAAGGGGGTCGCTGAGCCTAGGACAGGAAGGTAGGGCTGCAAGCAGACGAGGCCCCGATTCAGGCAGCTTCCTCTGCTGGGGAAGACCACCTACCCAATTCTCCACTTAACCCAGGGGAGCAGGTGGCGGAGCCGGGACAACACCCGCCCCTGCCGACTTCTGCGGGGCTCCGCCGCGGGTCTGCGGCCCCTCCCACGTGTCTGCCGCTGAGCACACTACGGCCCAGGAAACAGCAGCTGCGTGACGTCAGCGCGCACACCCCGCAGTGACCTGAGCGCTCCAGCCCCAGCGGACGCTCTGGGAGTGCCGATGCAGGGGAGGTCCCTGGGGACCCGAACACCCGGGAGATCGGGCCCCCAGAAGGACAGCAGCCAAAGCCACACCACCTGGGCAGCTGCAACGACACACACGAACCCGCCCCCGGTACCTCCTGTGTGCCCCCACTCTGGTGTGAACAAGGGCTCCCTGGGGCACACAGAGGCCCGCGAGGCTGCAGATCCTCAGAGAAGCACGGAGAAGGTGTTCCTGAGTGAGAGGCCCCCACCGTCCCCAGGCTTGGTCCTGGGCAGGGAAGGGGTCCGGGCTAGTGCCAAAGGAACTCGGACCGCGAGCCGCCAGCTGCAGCGAGGACGGGGCCCCGGAGGCGGCCAAGGACGCAGACGAGGAAGTGGCGCCCCACGCCCCGCACGATGGCGGTCCACGCTCCTCTCGGACACTTCCTCTTGGCGGTTCCCCCCCCCCCCCACGTTGTGCTGTCTTGGCCTGGGCCTCTCCAGAGGGTCACGTGGGGCTGCGTGCCCGCCAAGGCCCAGTGCCCAGAGCTGGGCACCCCGTGCCAACCCGTCCCCCAGAACGAGGGGCTGTTCACGGACGCGATTCTCCTTGTACACGCGCCGCCCGCCAGAGCAGCGCACCCGTCGTAACAACGCCCCTCGGCGCGCCGCCGTCTGCCCTCACCGCCCGGCACGAGAGGGGGCGGGCGGAGGCGCGCTGCTCCCTCCCCCACTGTCCTGACGGCTGACCGGACGCCGCTGGCACACCGTGTGACTGCCCAGGGCAGAGCTTCCCCGTCAGACAGACCAGGGCAGGGATGGGGGTGGAGGTGACCCCTCCACGCCCCCCTGCCGGCTGCCCGTGGGACCTAAGCCCACTCGTCCACACGGTGAAGGCACCCCTATCCCCTCAAGCCTGGGTCCTCCCGTCCGGCTCCTCCAATTCCTCCACCCGCCGAGGTCCCCACTGGTCCTTCCCTCTTTTGTGGCTGCTCACCCTCCTGACATCCCCCCGTCCCTGCCCAGCTTGGAGGCCAGGTCACGCTCTTCCCTGCTCCCTCCACACCCCTGCCCGCCTCTCATGCCACCCTCCTCGCTTAGCACGATTACACTCACGCCCCACACGCACGCGGTGCCCGGCGCGTACCCGCCGCGAGCTCTCCCGCCACAGAGCCAGACCCTGCCCGGGCCCTGCGCTCCCGCTTCCCATGCCACTCCCCCACGCGCCACCACCGCCGCCGCCACCACGGCTTCCTCCCCCCCTCGTTCATCACACCTCCTCCTTCGCCCCATCCGCCCGACCCCTCCTCGCGGTCAGCAGAGGACCCGAAGCGGGACGGCTGGCTGCGAGGCAGCGTGGCAGCTCCCCGCGAAATCACGCAGACCCTTACACTGGAGCCGGCAGTCGGGCTCCTCGAGTTTACCCAAGGAGCTGAAGACTCACGTCCACACGAGAGCCGCACGCGGGTATTCACGGCAGCCTTATTCGGAACGGCGAACTCTGGGAGGCCGCCGAGATGTCCTTCAGCAAAGCTAGGTGGGCCGGTCCAGACAACGGCACGGAGCTAGCGCTAAAGAGCAGTGAGCTTCTCAAGGCTGACAAGACAGGGAGGAACCTGAAACGCCCATCACAACCTGAGAGGGCGGCACCGTCATGATCCCGGCTACGTGACGTTCCGGGAAAGAGAACGCCGGGGACAGGAAGGCCGGCGGTCGCCACGGGTGCGTGGGGAGGGAGGACGGCAGGTGGGGCAGGAGGGGGCTCGGGGCAGCAGGCCGACGCCGTGTGATACGAAGATGACGGCTGCGTGTCACTACGCATTCATCCAAACCCACGGAAGCCACGCCACCGAGCGGCCTTGGTGCGAACTGTGGACTCTGGGGAGGAGGACATGCCCGTGCAGGTCCGCTGACGTGACAAGGCTCCTCTCTGGTCACGACGCGGATGACGGAACGCGCCCGTGTTCGCAGGTGGGGATTGCAAGGGAACTCTGCAGTTTCTTCTTCTTCTTTTTTAAGGAGGCTCCACACCCAACGTGGGGCTTGAACTCATGACCCTGAGACCGAGAGTCACATGCTCTACCGAATGAGCCAGCCAGGCACCCCAACTCTGCACTTCCTGCTTAATTTTGCTGTGACTGTAAAACTGCTCCAAAAAACCAGAGTCTATTAGAACAAGGAAAAATCTACACTCGCGCACACGGAGACACAATGAAGCGGCACTGAACACGATCGAGTAGTCCAAACGCACTAGAGAAAAAGGAAGCGAGGCCCTCCACAGACCCCTGGGGCCCCGCTGCCCCCCACAGCCTCGCCCGCACCCTCTGCGAGGCCCTCCACAGACCCCTGGGGCCCCGCTGCCCCCCCACAGCCTCGCCCGCACCCTCTGCGAGGCCCTCCACAGACCCCTGGGGCCCCGCTGCCCCCCACAGCCTCGCCCGCACCCTCTGCGAGGCCCTCCACAGACCGCTGGGGCCCCGCTGCCCCCCACAGCCTCGCCCGCACCCTCTGCTTTACGGCTTCTTCATCTAGAGGACTCCACCCAGCTCAAGCCAGCGTCCCTACATGAGCACCGTTCCCGCTCTGAAGGACCCTGCGTTATACGAGTCCCCGAGTCCCCGTGCGTTCCGTTCCCTCCTCTTTCACCAGGTTGTTCTTAGCAGTAAACAAAAACGCCCATTTCTCCAAACTTAAAACAGAGAAAGAAATCTCACAGCGCTTCTCCCCCAGCTGTCACCCCGTTTGTTTACTCCCGTCTGCGTCTGCTGTTAGCAACTTCTCTAGCCCTTTCTCAACGTCCCTCCACGCCGCCCCCGCCTCGCCCCCTCCCTCCCCCTTCGTGAGGGCATAAACTATGAATGGGACGGTCACTGGGCTGCCCTCACCTAACCAGGGAGCCCCTAAAACCCAACCGGGGCTCTCCCCGGGCAAAAGAGATCCAAAGTGTGAGAAGAACTCTACACAAGGGACATTCTCTGTTGCTGGCTTTGAGAACACAGGGGACAACGGCAAGGAATATGAGAAGCATCTGGGAGCTGAGAGCAGCCCCCAGCGGAGAGCCATGGAGCATCTGAGGACTCGGTCCTAAATCCACAACGAGCTGAGTTCTGCTGATAACCAGACTTGAACCTGGGCGCAGACAGTGCCTTACTGAAGCCTCTAGATCCCCATCGGCCGGCCCGTAAGACCCCAAGAGAGAACCCATCCGCGAGATGACGGACCACCGGCGCTGGTTTAATCCAATGAACACCTGGCTGTTTGTCATCTGTCAGGCAGCAGACCAGGAGACGAGCACATCTCCTCCACTCAAACTTCCGCGGCTGCCACCCTCGCTCTGAGTTGGAGGCAGCGCCCGTACGGGGTGGTCCCACCACCCTGGTCTCCACCCGCCGCGTCGCTCACTCGCCTGTCCCACGGGTCTCCGTGCTGGCCCTCCCCTGCCTGGGACTCCGCTCCGCCAGGTGTCTGCCTGGTCGACTTCCTCCCCTCCTTCGTCTTCGCTCAAGTCTCTCCCCGTCGTGCACCTGACGGGCACCGCGCCGGGGGCTGCCCTGGTCAGCCTGTCCTACAGGCCCCGCCTCCGGCCTCTGCTGCCTCGTCTTCCCCAGGGCACTGATCACCGCCGCCGTCTGTGCTCCACCTGCTGAGGGGCTCTCACCCGCCTCCCTCCGCTCGGATAGAAGCGTCTCTGTCTTGTTCACGAAGGAACAATGCAGGTCCCAAGCACCTACAACAGTGCCCTGGCAGAGGGCAGGTGCTCAGTAAATACTTCTGGGAAAAACGTATGACAAGAAACATATTTAAGGGCCTAGCACAGCGCCTGGTGCATCGCGGGCACTCAATAAACTCTGGCCGAAGCACGGCCGAGCTCAGGGAAGCAGCCCGTCCCCGACGAGTGCAGCTGCTGTTCCTGCGCATGGCCCGCGGCTGACACATGCTCTCCCAACGGCTCCTGCGGCAGCAACCGCACAACCTCCCGTGGGTCCCACACGGACAGCTGGCCTCCTGCGCCTCCCGGGAGCCACGTCTGCAGAAGGACACCATCCGTGGCACCCTTTCCGAACCGGGAGAACCACCTCGACGTGAGTTTTCCTGGAGTCAGAGAAACCTCTCTGGTCGGGGCGGGTGACCTCGCGGGTCCTGAAGCAGCGGGGCATAACCGGCGCCCGGAGGAGGGAGGCAGGCACTCCGTGATCAAGGGGCTGAGCTGCTGAAAATCCGCCTGGCATGAGAAGTCGCGCAGAGGAACGGAAACCCGGGGGCGGGGTGACCAAAACGCGGTCAGAGGACCCAGGCTAAGTGCGTGCCCGTGCGGACACGATGGTCCGAGTGGCCGAGACGCCTCTCGGGTGTTTGCTTCCTACAACGTCACCCGCCTGACGAGGGGCCTTGGTAAAATCTCTGCTTCTCCCGCTCGCGGCCTCCCGGGCCCATCACTGGCCCTGCCCTCCCCCCCAGCCCGCCCAGGAAGGCCTCGGGACTCAGGGCTGACCGCAGCCTCACCCCCACACGGCGGAACGCCTGGCCAACTCCAACACCGCGAGAGGGACAGGCCTCGACTGCCGCTCACGCATGACGCCCTCTTCCCACGAAGGAACTCCTGCGCCCTGATGGAGACCCGCAGAGCTGACCTCCCTGACCTGCTGTGCATCCTCCCGCCTCCCCTCGCGCAGTGCGCCTGTCTGCTGCAGGGACACGCCTGCGGGCTCTGCACCACACCTCGGACTGCAGCTCATCTCCGGCCCTCCCGGCCCTAGACCCCCACCCCCATAGTACAGGAGGCAGCGCGAGGGCACCCGGCAGGTGGGCCCAGTCAGTAGAGCACAAGACTCTGGATCTCGGGGTGAATTTGAGCCCCATGTTGGGCACAGAGATTATTTGAAAATAAATTAATAAATTTTTAAAAAGAGGTAGTGTGTCTTTTACAGAAAGAGCAGGGACTTCGGAGTTGGGCCAGTGAGTGTTCGAGTCCCAGCTCGGCCGTGCAGCGTCTCCGGGGCGCAGACAGCCCCCTCCCCCTCCCCCCCCCCACCCCACCACCGAGCCCCTCTGCCTCTCCCCAGGGCATTCCTCGGCTCTGGCTCGGGCCTTTCCCTCCATGTCGCTCTCAGTGCTGGGTCTCGGGTCTAAAGGCGGCCCTCAGAGCCCCGCCCAGTGTGGGCTCCCACACGCCCTTCCGGTCACCCCTCCTGCCTCTGCGCCCCGTCCTGGGCACCGCATGCCGCGGCGCTTTGCCAGCAGCGCTGGGCTTTTCCTGCCCCCGCCACTTTACCCAGGCTGACCCCTCTGCCTAGGGAACACTGTCCCGACCTCGTGTGTACTTTCAAAGACCCGCTGGCCTCTCGGCCCCTGTATTTCTGTCTGGACCCCCCCAAGGACTTGCTGCCGCGTTCACGTCTCTCTTCAAGCCACCGTCACACCGCTCGTGGATTGACACGGTGGCCTCCGGCACTAGTCCGCCCAGCCTCGTGTCTTCTGGCTTCCCTCGCTGCCCGCACTCCGAGCTCAGCACCCAGATCACTCTCCTGCCCACGGCTCTGCAAGGACGCCAGGCCCCCGGAGAGGCCGAGCGCCTGCCTTACCCAAGGCCACAGGCCAGCAGAGAGTGGATCAAGCCCACACCAGCCAGCGCTCCTGCCCGGGCTCCTCAGGGGTGCGCACACGGGCACGCACGGGCGTGCACGCACGCACACGCCAGCGGCTGCTTTCTGTAAAACCCTACCTTCGGGCCAAAGGCACCAGGAACGCGAGCAAGAGAACGTGCTAATTCTAAAATGGCCGAAGTCACAGAAAAGCACAGTCAGGCGAAAACAAACACACAAAACGGACAGCGAGATGCCTCCTAGACGCCCGGCGCCTCACGTGCACGTCCACTTCCTCCCGTGCCACGCGAACTTCCTTCTACTTTCCAGACGAGAAACCTACGTGCAGAAACCCAAACCCCGCACCATCGCTACGTTGAGCTACTTAACCACCGCCTGCCTCGCTTTCCTCGCCCACAACGAAGAACCACTTACGGCACTCGCCTAAATCTCCCAGCCTTCGGTGCAGGATACGAAACCTGCTCTACCAATTTCGGGAGAAAGGGACTTAACTCGAGGGCTTGGAGGATTTCAAAATCTGTGTGAGGCCGCAAGTAGCTGGCTCTGAGCCGGGGCCCAGGAACCGCTCCCACGTCGAAGCCGCCGCCAGAGCCACGGGGTTCAAGAATCCAGCGGGATCGGGAGGCCGCCCCTGCCACCCCGGCTGCCTCTCACGGCCAGGACACGAACACGCGGCTGACGCACGCTGGAGATGCCCCCGCACCTCAATCGCTAGACTCAGCTGTTTGGGGACAGCCACGAGGGGGAAGACCAATGCTCTCTGCCACTTTCTGTCCCAAACTGCTCATAATGGGACCCAACTCCTATCCAGAACCCCAGGCCCAATGGACTCTAGAAGACACACACTTCTCAACTCTGGCTGCCACAGGAAGGACTGTGGCCTGGACGGAAGGTGGCCTGGAGGAGGGACGGGCCCGCCGGGGGACCTATCCCTACTCTCTCCTATGGTGGCTGAGAACAAGGATGGCAACCGCGCCACGGTGCCGAGAATGGTTCTGGACGCTGCCTGCTGCTCCCCGTGCCGGGGGCGCCGGCTGGTGCGGGTCTCTCAAGGATAACCACACGCTCCTTCCCCAGCACGGCTCATACCCCCGCCCCAAAATGATCAGGTCCCCAAAGCCCAGACGAGCACAGGAACTAAAAGTTCAGTTGAACGCACTCACCCCAAGTCAAGATGCCTTCAAGATTTATTTTTCTTAAAACAATGGTTTCACATTTTTCCATAGAGCAGGCCCCTAAAAGGGGCGAGACCTTACGTGAAACCCCGACACAAGCCGAGAGCAGGGCCAGAGACTCGGACCATGCGCTGGGGCTCTGCTCTGCCCGCAATGTCTCACACGGTCTCTCTGAAGTCTCGCGTCTGCGTGATGAGCCATGTGGCACGCACGGGGACCACAGAGGCACGGGGAGTTCCCGAGGTCACACGGGTCAAATCTGGGTATCCTCACCTCTGTCACAACTCAGGGGGTGCCGGGGGAGCCAGGCGCAGACGTCGCCCCCAAGCGGCTCTCAGCCAGGTGGGGAGGCAGGCCAGGAAGAGGCGCCATCGCGGGCAGCCAGGTCCAGCGCATCCCTCACCGCCCGCGAGCTGCCCCTCTCCCCACGCCCTCTGCTTCTCGGGCCTCCATCACCCCCAGGTCACCCCCGGAAGCTTCCCGAAGGGCCACCCAGAAGAGCTGTAAGTGCTCAAAGCTGATGACCACCTTCCGGGCCGGCGCCGATTAGCAGCCTTAAATCCTTGGATTCACAGAAACGAGTGTGTTACTGCCTTCCTCTCCCCTTGGCCGCCCAGGGCTCTAGATAAATGCTGCAAAAACACACGCGACTCACAGAATGCCTTCCCAGACCCTCCCTCCACACGAGGTGAGGGTCCCGCTGAAATCGTACCACGTTAGTAAATTTCCTTCAGGAAAACGAACGCCAGCACTTACAGCCCGTTAGCTCAGCGTCCTCGAGGCCTGGCTGACTCTGCCCGCCCCTCCAGCCCTCCCCAGGCCCTACGGCAGTGTCGGCTGTCGCAACTGGGAAGCGCTTGGCATCTCGTGGGCAGAGGCCCAAAGAGTCGTCCGTCTCAGAACGTCAACGGTGGGGAAACCCTGATCTAACTTTTTCAATACTTCTGATTGAAGTAAGCACAATATCAGGATAAGAATGAAAGAAAACTTTAGAAAAACATATTTTAGAAATGATATTTATGGGGCTCCTGGGTGGCTCAGTGGGTTGATTTCGGCTCAGGTCATGATCTCACGGTTTGTGGGTTTGGGCCCCTGCTTGGGATTCTCCCCCTCCCCCTTTTTGCCCCTTCCATGTGGGCATGCAAGCATGTACTCTCTCTCTCTCTCAAAATAAATAAACTTAAAAAAATGGTGAGGTTTATGTTAGAATCACGGATAACTACTACTCACGCGATGTCAGGAAGCGTGTTATGTGCTCACCTATTTGATCTCTCACCTCATGCAGGTTCGAGCCCCACTCGAGAGCACAGCAGAGCGGGGGCGCCCGGGGGGCTCAGTCGGTTAAGCAGCCAGCTTCAGCTCAGGTCATGATCTCGTAGTTTGTGGGTTCAGGCCCCGCGTCGGGCTCTGTGCTGACAGCTCGGAGCCTGGAGCCGGATTTCGGATTCTGTGTCTCCCTCTCTCTCTGCCCCTCCCCTGCTGACACTCTGTCTCTCTCAAAAACTAAGTAAACATTAAAAAAAAAAAAAGAGTAGAGTAAAACAACTTGCCGAGGCCACACGGCTTTTCAGCGGGAGAGCTCGCACTGAACCCAGCCGGTCTGACTCCCGCGCCCACGTCGACTTCAGTGCCCTCGCGGGCTCACACGCTCACGCCCCCGTGACAGCACTCACGCCCCTGCCCGCACGTGTCCGGTCTGTGTCCCCAGCAGCCGTGAGCTCCGTGAGGACCAGGGCCTCTCAGCTCAGGGTGGAGTCTGCAGGGAGGCGCCTGCCACAGCCTGGATGAAGAACGGGTCAAAGGAACGAAAGGAGCCGGTCCTTGTGGCCGGGCCCCGCCCGCCATCCTGTCACACGGCCGCCTTCATCGAGGAGTCAGGGCCACCAACAGGTCTGCTGCCTCAGGCCACAAGTTCCGTGACTGTGTCCACCCCTTCCTCGGAGCATTGTTCTCCGAGACCAGCCTTCTGCGAAACTGCCTACACTTCCTCCTACGATCTCCTGGAAACCGGCTCCGTGAGGACAGGGGCACAGACAGGCACGAGGGTAAAGGAAGTCGCCTGGTTGCAGGGGATGAAACGGGGAAACAGAAGGACCCAGAAGCCTGGGCTGGAAACCCCAAAGGACCAGCTCTGGCCCCAGCCCTGCCCTCAACACAACTCGTTGTCCGAACCGTGTACCAGGCCCTCGGTGCACCTCAGCTGTAAATCACTCGCCTGTAAGATGTTTTGTGGGCTCCAAACATTTTCAGCACAGAACCCTTTTCCCCTCAGAGGAAACCTAGATTGAAACTCTTCTCCAATGCCTTATGATTCTAGGACCAAAAACTCCCTAGACTTAGCACATGGGATCACATATTTTGACCCATTTGTCATTAATATTCCACCTGCTTCCCAAACACACTTAAAATGCTCACAATAACATGACAGCCATCCAAAGGGTGCGGTGGGGGGGCGCCTGGCTGGCTCGGTCGGTGGAGCACGTGACTCCTGATCTCGGGGTCGGGGAGTTCAAGCCCCACGTTGGGTGCAGAGATCACATCCATACATACAAAAACTTCAAATGTTTTAAAGGAGTAAGGAGACAAGAAACAAAGAATAAAACAAAGTGAGACATCTAATTTCCATGGCGCGAAGTTCTGAAAGATTTTCAAGAAACAGTAGCTTCACCGTACTATCTAATCTCACTTAGAGATGAACTCTAAAAACCAAAACCAAACAGACGCCGACGCAGATATAAAGAACCGGGTGGGAAGGAGGTGGAGGAGGGGGATTAAAAGGTACGAACTTCCAGTTATAAAGTAAATCAGACAAAAGGATGCGGTGGGGGATACAACACAGTGACGGGTAACAACTTTGTGCGGGGACAGACATCAGTGACATTTACCCCAGTCACGTGGTCATCTGCATAAACGTGCTGTCACTCTGCTGTGCACCTGAAATTAACCTAATACTGTGTGTCAACTATGCTTCAAAAAAAAAAAAAAGCAGCTTTAGCAACGACCCACAGTGACTGACAGGGTTCCCTTCCAAAGGACAGGGGCTCCAGCACCGACAGTGAGACAGGCGGCAGCGCAGGACGCGGTCCTGACAATCCCAGCGAGCGGCCGACGCCTGAGAGCCTACCCTGTCTGGGTGGATCCGGGCGCACACACGTGAGCCCGCTCCGGCCCCACGACCCCACAGGAAGCAGGTCTCAGAGCACCCTGTATGGCAGCAACGGAGGAGGCGTCTCGTGCGGGACACCTTCCAATGCCGTTTCAGAGACGGGAAAATGAGCTCAGAGAGGTGGGGGAGCTCACTCGAGGTCACACAGCCAGGATGTCGGGGCAGGCCTGTCGCAACCAAAGCTTTCCTCCGAGCAGCGTCCCGGCCACCCCAATGCGAACCAGCTTTCCCAAATCTGCCGAGAGCCCCGCGGGTGTCGCCTCCAAGCCCTTCCCCCGAGAGGCAGGTTCCGGGGTCCTGCGGTGGCCGAGCCACGTGTGCCAGGCGCCGGGTGGCATCTACAAACAGGACACGCTGGAAACGACCCCTGAGGGAAGAGAGCGGCTCGGTCACACAAATCGGAACCACACCTCCTCCGGGGCGCAGCCTCAGAAGGGACAGTGACCGGCTCCCGAGGCTCCTGGGCTCCTCCCACTGGAGCGGTCCTGCACTTACTGAGTCCTACTGTGTTCCGGGACCAGGGACGCTGCTTAGGGTAGCTTGACGCCTGTCTGGGGGCACATCGGGGACAAGAGGGGTCCCAGGAACCACGGCTGCGCCGAAGATCTTTCCCCTCAAGTCTGGTCCCAGACTCGCTCGCGGGGACCCACACGTGCGGACGAAGAAGCAGCGGACGCGGCGCCGGGTTACCGTGGGCACCTACAGTCACCAAAGGCTCCAGCTGACTCCAGCCTGCACAGCACGCCACCTCCAAGGGACACCCGGTACCGCGAGGTGTCCCGCGTGGGCTCTGCCACAGTACGCACACTCAGGGAGCAGCTGGAGTCAACCGCGGAAACGGGCCCAGAGCCCACACACCGAGCAGCGAGGGGGTCGCCACTACCCCGCACGGCCTCTCACAGCCCCTGTGCCCTTCTTCACAGGCTGCGCGGCGTGGGTGCCTGCAGCCACTCGTGTGACAGACTGATGTGTCCCCGCCCATCACCCCCAGCCCGCGAGCCCTCCCCGAAGTCATGACCTGTCACCACTTCCACGGTCACACTACTCCCATCTTAGCTGCCAAGAGCAGAGCAGGGGACACGCACACTTGCTGAACCCTGCATGGCCTGGTCCTGACACGAGTGGGAGAGCGGTGGCCGCGGTGCCGTGGCTGCACACACCCGGGCAGCCGGGCCGGGGCCACCGCACAGACAGCGAAGCGCAGGGGCCAGGGGAGCCCGCAGACGCCGGGGGCCCTGGAGGTGGGAACACGGGTTATTAACTCCGAGACCGCCCAGGGATGCGCGGCCCGAGAAGCTCAAGTTATCAGCACGAAAGGCCCCTCGGGGGACGAGGCTGACAAAGGCAGGCTGCCGATCCGTGGCGCCGGCTGCTTGCGGATGCCCTCAGCCACAGCAGGCCGGAGGCTGGGAAGGGACCTCGAACCGGGCGAGGGCGCCAGGGAGGGACACCGAGTGACGGCTGGCGGCGAGGACTCAAACAGCAGGGCCACCAGCACGCCGAGCCCCACACACCACTCCACGGGACTCCGGGCCACCGGGGAAAGACGCGATCGCCCGCGTGACCCCAGGCCCACTCGGCAGGGCAGGAAACCCACGCCTTCGACGTGGACGCGCAGCTGGTGCGGTGACCTCACCCCTGCAGGGACAAAGGTGGTGTTACCTGGTAAAGAAGTTACTAAACGGTCCCAGTATTTTCGATTTACTCCCGTCCTCGGCTCCGCCGACGCAGTCCCGCCGGCGCGGCTCTCGGGTCTCCCCGGCGGAGCTCAGGGTGACGTCGATGAACTGCGGGTCGTCGTCGTTCTCCAGGGTCACGATGGCGCTGGAGCTGCTCGTGACCACGAGGTCCAAGATGTCCTCATTGCTGACGGACAGCGTGGCCGACAGCTCCGTGCCGAGACTGGACACGCTGCACACGGAGACATCGTCGCTGCGGCTCAGGGCCCCGGCGGCGGGGCTGTAGAGCTCGGCCGCGTCGTAGCCCGTCCGGGGGAAGGTGGAGGACTTGCGCACGCCCCGCCCCCACTCGGCGCCGCCGGGGGCCGGGGGTGCGCAGGACGGCAGCGGGCACGCGCTCTGGCAGGCTCGCTCGGGGCCGGCCCCCGACTCGCACGGCTTCCTCCTCGCGTGGGCCACGCTGCAGGGCACGGGCTCCGGGTTCCCGATCTCGAGGGTAGGGATGCCTGAGTCCACGGACGTCAGGCTGCGCCGCTCCTCCAGAGGCCCGAGCTTCGGCGCGGGCCCGGACTCTGGCAGCGACAGGGACCTGGGCGCCCTGAGGCTCAGGTGCTGCAGGCTCTGAACGCAGGTTCCCGGCCGCCCGTCCAGAACGCCCGTCAAGGCCACGCCATTTGTAGAGGCGGAGAGGTTTCCATCGGTCATCTTGGTCCAAGGAGAAACTAGGAAGAAAAAACAAAATGGAAACTAAGACCGTGGCGACAAAAGCCCGAGACACTGCTCTGCTAGCGCACGGCTCGAAGGTTCGATGCCCGTTTTACAGAGGAATCCTTGAAAAACGTCCTACGGGCTCGAGTTTTAATTCGGGACCAGAAGCTAGAGTTTTAGCACATGTTACCACGACATAAAATAGTAACACTGAGGCCAGGAGGACCGGGGCAGGTGGGGGAGGAGGGTTGTTTGTTCTTCAAGTTTTTTTTTTTTTTTTTAACGATAAACAGAATACCTCCGTCAAAAATACGTGAAATCATGGCACGCCTGGGTGGCTCAGTCAGTTAAGCATCTGACTCTTGGTTTCGGCTCAGGTCACGATCTCCTGGTTCGTGGGCCTGCCCCGCGTCAGGCTCTGCGCTGGCAGCATGGAGTACGCTCGGGGTTCTCTCCCCACCCCTCCCCTGCTCTCTCTCCCTCTCTCTCAAAATAAACATTAAAAAAAAAGGTGCACGAATTCAGAACCCACATGTAAGTCCAGTTCTACCTATTCTGAGACAGCACAGAAATCAAGGCGCCACCACCGAGAGAGGAAACGGGATCAAGTGACTGCCGCGTGCGGCAGATGAGCCCAAGCACGCCTGGTCGGCCGTGGCCTCCGCCGGGCAGCCACCTTACTTACGGCTGCGAGGCAGGACGTATCGCCCCCGTTACCATGGAGGAAACCAAGGCTCATAGGTCAATGACCGGGTGTGAGAGCACAGTGTTCCTTGGCAGCAGAGCTGGGACTGAGCCCCAAACAGGCCGAACCCAGTGGGCGGACAGCTTAGTGTGGGGTTGTCAGAACCCAGGTAGGAGGCTGCTTCAGGGAAGACATGTAATCAATACAGGACAAATAAAGGCCACGGACCTACAATAAAGACAAGTGACGAGAGTCAAAGCTGTTGGTGACACACACACACACACCTGCCTACAGCTCTCTGGCCTAAGACTGGGGTGGGAGTGACGGGTGGCAGGTGCACAGGCCTGGACGGCACAGCCCCCGGGAGACTGAGACCCCTGGTGGAGGTGATGCGACCTACTACCGTCCTTCAAAATGTCACAACTAACTGGAGCACCTGGGTGGCTCAGTCGGGTAAGCATCTGACTTCAGTTCAGGTCCTGATCTCACGGTTCACAAGTTGGAGCCCCACGTCGGGCTCTGTGCTGACAGCTCGGAGCCTGGAGCCTGCTTCCGATTCTGTGTCTCCTTCACTCTCTGCCCCTCCCGCACTCATGCTCTCTCTCTCTCTCCCTCTCTCTCAAAAATAAATTAAAAAAACATTAAAATAAATAAAATAAAATGTCAAAACTGAAGGAAGCTGGTGGGGTTACTGAAAGCCGGTCCATGGCACAGAGCGACGTAAAGAACGGCACTTTCTTGGGTTCTGGCGGGACTTCTCCTGGGCTCCCCCCCCAGCTGCACTGGACTGGGCAGAATTAAGTACAGTGCCAGGAGAGAAGCATTCCGAAGGCACTCTGTTGGTAGCGGCCATCATCAGAGAGGCGGCGGTGGAAGGTTCTGAAGCCAGGCGGCAACAACGGTAACCACCCCCTCTCGGGGGGTTGCCGGGCCTGGCCCCTTCACCACGTCCACACGGCAAAAGCAAATTCGCCAGAAGCAAAACAGGGGGCAGGGGGTGAGCTCCCTGCCTCCCAGAAATCGAAGGAAGCAGCCAGACCGTGCGGCACTGGAGCCAAAATAGAAACGTGAAGGAATGACTCGAGATGCAGAATTCGAAAATAGACTGAACTATATGTGAAAACTTGGAATATGACCCAGTGAGTGAGGATTATTTAACCAATCGCCAATTTTTCTTAGAAGGCAGAGCCGCCCCGTACTACGCCAAAACAAACACACGAAATTAGGCTTTAATACAAACATAAAATGACAAACGTGTCACACAAAGTGCAGAGCAAGACCGCGGTTTCTCCTCCGGAAGAACCTGGGCATCACCTCAGCACGCGTGAACACGGTTTCGGTGCCTCGCGGTGCCCGCTGCCCTCAACTACCCGGGCTGGCACCTCCACCCTGAGCCCCCGGCCCCGAGCTCCTCCAGGCAAAGCCACAGCAAACTCTGGGACCCTGAGACCCCGCCCCGGGAAAGTCCCTGAAACTCCACCACCCTGCGAAACAACAGGAGTCACAGTAGGAAGACGCCGATCTGAAGGCACACAAACTTGAGAATTCTATGGGTTTTTGGGTTTTTTTTTGTTAAAAGGAAAACACGGTAAGAAACATTTTTAGCACGTAGTTAAGAGCTAACCTCTGGCAACGTCGAAAGTTACCAGAATTAGCCAAACACCATCAACACTCCGACAGGTCAGACTGGCAAAAAGCCAGCACCACCGGAGGAAATTGTCGCAGGAACCGCGCCGAGAGCCTGGCGACCCGGCCGGCTGGAATTCCGGCTCTGCCACTCACCACAGGGAGAAGTTTACCCGTCCTGAGCCTCGCCTGCCCTCCTGCCCGGGCACGGGCTGCTCTGGGGGTAAATGACACCAGCAGGCGCTGGCACACCCGTCCGACCATCGCGGGTGCCCAGTCAATGCGAGTTTCCTCTGCGTCAGCCACACAGAGAGCTAAGGACCTGCAACAAACGTATTTCGCCCGAGATTTGGATACTAGAATAGTCAGGAACACGAAACGAGCATGCTGGGTGAACGCTAGGGCGCCTGCTCAGACTCGCCCAGGTGAAGGCGTGCGGGAGGGGACAGGAGCAGGTCTGGCAGAGCCCTGGGGGCCAGGACGGCAGGACAAGGGCCTCTTCCGGGGAGAAGATGAAGGAAGGACCTCTGAAGCCTCCACTGCTCCCAAGTCCAACTTCAGTTCCTGAAACCTCACAGACTAGGTGCCAGCCTTCAGGGAAATAAACCTAAAAGCGAGAATGTGCTTCCGTTTGCAACACACTCTTAAACCAAACCCCGTAAGGGCCAAGGCCACCTGTCCCCAAACCCTTCCGCTCGGGGCCGCCAGTACAATGACGCCAGAAGCCACGGTGCGGAGCACCTGCCTCCCGAGGCCGCGCAGACAAAGCGCCTGCTTCTCCGAGAGGCCGAGGGGTGGACTCTGGAAGCCCGCCAGGAGCCCAGCTGCAGATGCCGGCCTCCGAGCTGCTCGCTCTCTAAAGACAGGGCCGGCCTGAATTCCCCGGGCTGGTGCGCCGCCACCGCCCCCCCACCCCCCCGGCCCTGCCAGCCTTGGCAGCCTCGTGCCGTCACCCTCGGCCTCTCAACACCCAGCCATGCGGTCCCACTGCCCAGGTGGTCTCCCCGGTGTGGCCACGCACGCCCCTGGGGATCTGGCGACTGTGCCACAAGGAGACCCAGCACGCTTGCGAGACCACCTCCTCCAAGAAGCCTTCCCCTACTCCCTGCAGATCCCCCTTCCTCTTAGGCTCTTTTTGGCCACGCCCCTCACACAACTGTATTCACAGCTGTCCCCGGGTCTCTCCACTGGCTTCTAGAAGCCTCGGGTGGGTATAGCGCTAAGCTGACAGGTCCCAGACGCCGCTGTCCGGCCAAACGCCTGGCATGGATTGAGGATTCAAAACTCCATTTGCTGAGTTAGTCATCGCTAATGGCTACGTCCTGAGGGGGCGGGTTCCAGGGACAGGCCATCCCAGAAACATCTGCCCAGAGCGTGGCGCGTGAGCAGCGGAGGTGACGGGAGGACGAAGAAAATGCCTGCCGTCAAGGCCGGGCAGCGTGTGGGGACGACAGACACAGCAAGCGACGGCCGGCTACCGCGCTACCTGGTGGGCCCCGGTCGAGACGGTTCGGGAAAGGAAGAGACTTCCTCCCGCCCCACTTGCTTCCCGGAGCCTCGGGCAAGCCTGCCTCACCCGCCCGCAGCAGTGGCCGTGGCCGCAGCCTCCTCCCCACCTCTTCCGGACCCAGGGCCAGCCACGTGAGACACGTGATACCCGGGTAACGACGGCCAGCCAGCACCTCCCAGACCAGGGAGGAACCCACGAAATGTCAAGCAGAGGCACGAGGAAGACGGCTTCGTCCCAGGCGGCAAGACCGCCTGCCTTTTACCGACCAGCACAAACTCAAGTTCTGCAGCGAGCGCCGGGGGGGCGGGGGGGGGCGGGGGGGGGGAGCGCCCCGAGAGACCCAAGCACCCTTCCCTCCACCGCGGCGCTAGGTCTGTAAGACAAGTCAGAGAGCGGACGGCAGCTCTGCCAGGGACCCTGAGTGGGGTTCTGGAAAACAATTCTGTCTTGAACAGCAGTTTAATTTTCTTCTCTTTATTGTACTTTTTTTGAAGTAGGCTCCATGCCCAAAGTGGGACTTGAACTCATGACCCTGAGATCCCAAGTTGCCCGCTCTACTGCCTGAGGCAGCCAAGCTACCCTAATTTTCTTCTCTTTAAGAAGCAGGGGCATGCTGGGGCGCCTGGGTGGCTCGGGCGGGTAAGCATCCGACCTCGGCTCCGGTCATGATCTCGTGGTCTGTGAGTTCGAGCCCCGTGTCGGGCTCTGTGCTGACAGCTTGGATTCTGTGTCTCGCTCGCTCTCTGCCCCTCCCCCGCTCGTAGTCTGTCTCTCTCTCAAAAATAAACATTAAAAAAATTACAAACAAAAAAGCGGTGGCACAAAGCCTTGACCAAGGCTTCATCAACCCACAGGTTATAAGGCCCAACCCAAATGACTTGCTTATGTCTCCAGCGGGAGACCCTCCACCCGCCGGTGGCTCCGGGAGAAACAGCCGTTGGCAGTCGCCTTCCTGCCGCTCCTCCCCGTCCCCGCTGCTCTCTGGGTGCCTCGGAGGGCTGCCTCCTCACACCCCGTTAGTGCCAGGGGCGCTGCTGCTCTCCCGACCCTCCGAGGAGGGCGCACGCGCTCCACTGCTGATCCCCCACCACCGATTCCCATGTCCGTGAACCTTTTTTTTCCACAGAACACAAGTCGGGGGAGGGGCAGAGGGAGACAAAATCCAAGCAGCCTCCTCACTCAGCTGGGGGGGGAGGGGACTCAATCCCATGACCCTGGGATCATGACCAGAGCCGAAATCGAGACTCAGACTGAGCCGCCAGGCGCTCCTCCGTATCCTTGATCTCAAGAGAGAGGACAGGCTCTGGCTCCTTTCTGTCGACCACGGCCTGAGAACACACCGGCCACAGAGCCGAGGCTTCGAGGAGGCCAGGCCTGCAGCACCCGACACCCCCAGAGCATCATTAAAACTACGATTCCATGAGAACCGGGCTCTGTTCTCAGCTCTCACACCACCGTTCCGTTCTCACGGCCCTCACAGCCCTGTGTTCTGAGCGCGACCCGCCTTCGCAGAGGAGGAAACCGAGGCCCGGGGCTTCCCCAAGGGCTCCGCCTTTATGCGGCAGAAGCTGGGGCTTGAACCCAAATCTGTGACTCCCAGGCCCCGGGGTCAGCTTTGCTACTGACACAGTCCTAAGGCGGACACCGGGAAGCTCCCTGAGCCGCCATCCCGCCTGCGAAAACGGCGGACTGGCCTCCGCCACTTGCCAGACGGGAACGCCGCCAGGCTGAGCCGCGGCTGGGCAGGCAAGGCCCCACCTGAGCCTTCTCTTTCCAACGCCCACGGCATTCCGCACAAGGCCCCTCCAGGTCCTTCGGCTTCCTGGGGAGAAGTCTGGTGAGACCACCAGCCTCCCGGCAGAACCGGTGCCCGCAGGCACCCCGCCCCCCTGCCAGGCCTTCACCTTGACCTTGGAGGACAGCAGGACCAGCCAGGAGACAGAGGCTACTTAAGCCTCTGAAGTAATGTCCTTTTTTTTTTTTTTTTTTTTAAGTAACCTCTACACCCAACATGCGTTCAAACTCTCGACCCCAAGATTAAGAGTCACACTCCTCCGACTGAGCCAGCCAGGTGCCCCTGAGGACCAAGGGCGAGCCCCCTGATCTAGGTGGCCTTTCCCATGTGAAGTAGCCTGCTTTGTAGAGGGTTCCACAAACGCCAACCGCTGTGAGTCCCTTTCTCTCTCTGGTACCTGCGGCTTACACAGAAAGGACGCTGGAGGGAAAGGCACAGGATGTTCTGGAACCAGGCTCTGAGGCATTAACAATTAACGCGAGCTGCGTCTGCTCACCAGGTGTGCATTATACGTCAGGCACAGCGTTCACCAGAGTCCACACCCACCATCCCGGCAACCCCCCCGGCAACCCCGAGAGCCCGAGGCACCCCATCGCCAGCTCACGCACAAGGAGACAAGGCGCAGGGGCACGCGCGATGGAGCGGTTGTGCTAGGGCCAGCCTGGAAACAACTCTAAGGGCTTACCCTTCCCGGGGCTGCACAAGCAGCCCACAAGGATGGGCTAACTTGCACTCTGCAGAATGGAAAAGTCAAGTAGAAACGTAATTTGGTTTTTAAGTGGGTTATTCTTTAGGGTAAAAACAACCCCAAGAAAGAATTTCCTGAACCCTCCGCGTGCTCCTCCAGAAGGTGAATGGCAACCCCCAGGTGCCCGGAACGTACCACAAGGCTGGCTGGGCCCATCGGCAAACGGGGTAGAAACCGGGGGTAAACGAGCTGAGGGTCCCCGAAGGCTCCTTCACAGCCCTGAGGAAAAGACATTTAACTTTCACCGCCCCAAAGTGTTTATGCTAAAAAGGCACAGGTGAGACATTGTGGATTAAGGACTTTCAATGCACGGGGCGGGGCTCCCCCACTTCCCTAAAATATCTCAGCTACATACAGTGACCTGCCAAAGTGACTCATCATAAGTACCTATAAAGCGACTGAGAGGCAACTGGCAGGTTAGGAAGATATCCGGGCCACGTGACGAAACGAACACAACTTATAATCCTGGTCATCGATAAGAGAAGCCATCCGTTAAACATCGACCACGGCGCCGAGCACGCGAGGCGCCACCGCACGCTCTGATCGTCACAAGCCTGCCAAGGACAACGAGGAAACTGTGAGATTCAGAAAGGCCGAGTGAGTCGCCTGAGTTCACACAGCAACAGAAAGTGGATTCAAACCAGGTCTGACCTCAAAGCCCAAACATGACTTGCTGGAATGTTTAAAAATACGGACCCTGAGGGGCACCTGGGTGGCTCAGTCGGTGAAGCATCCGACTTCGGCTCAGGTCATGATCTCACAGTTCGTGGGTTCGAGCCCTGCGTCGGGCTCTGTGCTGACGGCTCAGAGCCTGGAGCCTGCTTCAGATTCTGTCTCCCTCTCTCTCTGCTCCTCCCCCACTCATGCTCTGTCTCTCAAAAATTAAAAATAAACATTAAAAAATTAAAAAAAAAAAATACGGACCCTGAACTTTGTGATCATCGATGAGCTAAATGTTCAACAATTTTTACACTTCTCCGTGGGTTAGACTTCAAGGACGAGTTTTTGAAAAATGAAATACACACGGGGGCAAAAGAATGCCAGCTCCAGAGGCAGCCTGCACAGGTTCAGATCCTGGCTCCCCCGCTTACGAGCTGTGTGGCCCTGGAGCAGCTGGGTTCCCTTCGCCCCAATGTCCACATGGCACGGTGGGACGGTAACACGCCCCACCTCCTCAGGCAATGGACAAAATCGGGGAAGAAACCTACAGCCTTTAGAACCGTGCCCGGCATGGGCTGAACCTCAGAAGATGTTGGCTGGTGTTTTTCTTCCTGGGTACTGGCTAGGGCCAGCCGGCTTAGGCCCACTATTTTAGTAACTTATTTGCATAAACAAAGCCCAGACTCAGCCACTTTGTGCCCCCAAGCCTCACTGTATAGTTCCTTCCTGTCGCTAACATCTCACACCTGCTCTGTGGCACTAAGCTCTGGGCCTCCACGTCCCATCTGCAAAACGTGACCAGCCCAGCTGATCTACCCGAAGTCCTTCCGGCTTGGCAATCGTGAATTCTTAACGATTCAGGCCCCAGAAGCTTTATAACCGCTCTAAATCGAACATTAACAGATAACATACCCTCCTTTTCCGAAAGTCTTCTTTCACGTATTATGTGTCAGTGCCTATCTCGACGGCACATCTTCTCTAAGGTCTCAAAGCTCTACGAGCACCCACGAGATGCTGGGCGGGCATCCTTGTGTTGAGGCCAGGGACACGATGGTCAAAAGCTTTGACCAATAGGGGAGATGGATTCTGAAACAAGTTGCTCTGATAAGCAGGTCCTCAGTGTCAGAGAGAACTTCAACAGAACACAAGCGAGGGAAAAATGCAGGCACGAAAGACAGAGGAGGGGAGGAGGGTGGAGGGGTAGAGGGGAGGAGGGTAGAGGGGTGGAGGGGAGGAGGGGAGGAGGATGGAGGGGAGGAGGATGGAGGGGAGGAGGATGGAGGGGAGGAGGATGGAGGGGAGGAGGATGGAGGGGCAGAGGGGATGAGGGGGGGAGGGGGGAGTGTAGAGGGGTGGAGGGGAGGAGGGTGAAGGGGAGGAGGGGGGAGGGGATGAGAGGTGGAGGGGTAGAGGGGAGGAGGGGTGAAGTAGAGGAAGGTACAGGGGTGGAGGGGAGGAAGGTGGAGGAGAGGTGGGTGAAGGGGAGGAGGGTGGAGGGGTGGAGAAGAGGGGGGTGGAGGGGCAGAGGGAAGGAAGGTGGAGGGGTGGAGGGGATGAGGGGTGGAGAGTAGAGAGTGGAGGGGAGGAGGGTGGAGGGATGGAGGGGAGGAGGGTGGAGGGGTGATGGGGAGGGGGGTGAAGGGGAGGAGGGTGGAGGGTGAAGGGGAAGGGGGTGAAGGGGAGGAGGGTGGAGGGGTGGAGAGGAGGGGGGTGGAGGGGCAGAGGGAAGGAGGGTGGAGGGGTGGAGGGGATGAGGGGTGGAGAGTAGAGAGTGGAGGGGAGGAGGGTGGAGGGATGGAGGGGAGGAGGGTGGAGGGGTGATGGGGAGGGGGGTGAAGGGGAGGAGGGTGGAGGGTGAAGGGGAAGGGGGTGAAGGGGAGGAGGGTGGAGGGGTGGAGAGGAGGGGGTGGAGGGGCAGAGGGAAGGAGGGTGGAGGGGTGGAGGGGATGAGGGGTGGAGAGTAGAGAGTGGAGGGGAGGAGGGTGGAGGGATGGAGGGGAGGAGGGTGGAGGGGTGATGGGGAGGGGGGTGAAGGGGTGGAGGGGAGGAAGGTGGAGGAGAGGAAGGTGAAGGGGAGGAGGGTGGAGGGGTGGAGAGGAGGGGGGTGGAGGGGCAGAGGGAAGGAGGGTGGAGGGGTGGAGGGGATGAGGGGTGGAGAGTAGAGAGTGGAGGGGAGGAGGGTGGAGGGATGGAGGGGAGGAGGGTGGAGGGGTGATGGGGAGGGGGGTGAAGGGGAGGAGGGTGGAGGGTGAAGGGGAAGGGGGTGAAGGGGAGGAGGGTAGAGGGGTGGAGAGGAGGGGGGTGGAGGGGCAGAGGGAAGGAGGGTGGAGGGGTGGAGGGGATGAGGGGTGGAGGTGAGGAGGGTGAGAGGTAAAGGGAAGGAGGGTGGAGGGGTGGAGAGGATGAGGGGTGGAGAGTAGAGAGTGGAGGGGAGGAGGGTGGAGGGATGGAGGGGAGGAGGGTAGAGGGATGGAGGGGAGGAGGGTGGAGGGGTGATGGGGAGGGGGGTGAAGGGGAGGAGGGTGGAGGGTGAAGGGGAAGGGGGTGAAGGGGAGGAGGGTGGAGGGTGAAGGGGAGGGGGGTGAAGGGGAAGAGGGTGGAGGGGTGAAGGGGAGGAGGGTGGAAGGGTGGAGGGTAGAGTGGAGGGGTGGAGGGTGGAGGGGTGGAGGGTAGAGTGGAGGGGTGGAGGGTGGAGGGGTGGAGGGTGGAGGGGAGGAGGGTGGAGGGGTGAAGAGGAAGGGGGTGAAGGGGAGGAGGGTGGAGGGTGAAGGGGAGGGGGGTGGAGGGGAGGGGGGTGAAGGGGAGGGGGTGGAGGGGAGGGGGGTGGAGAGGTGATGGGGAGGAGGGTGGGGGGTGAAGGGGAGGAGGGTGGAGAGGAGGGTGGAGGGTAGAGAGGAGGGTGGAGGAGTGGAGGGGAGGATGGTGGAGGGGAGGGGGGTGGAGGGGAGGATGGTGGAGGGGAGGGGGATGGACGGGAGGGGGGTGGAGGGGAGGGGGGTGGAGGGGTGAAGGGGAGGGGGGTGAAGGGGTGAAGGGGAGGAGGGAGGAGGGGAGAAAGATGGAGGGGTGGAGGGGTGAGGGGAGGAAGGTGGAGGGGAGAAGGGTGGAGGGGTGAAGGGGAGGAGGGTGGAGGGGAGGAGAGGAATGGCAGGATCAACAGAAGCCACGTGAGGCAGCAAGGGGGCCAAATGGGACAGGGTGGGCTGGAGGCGGATTTGAAAACTCAGTTTCCCAAGCAGGAAGCGAGCCCAGAGCAGCGGGAAGCAAAGAGCTCAGCAGGAACCCCTGGGACCCCGGACACCAAAGCCCAGGGACCTGGCACGCCAGCTGGGTGCCTCCGGTGTTTCCCAAAGGGTGTATTCACTCAGTAACCCTGAGCCCCAAGTACTTGCCAGGTTCTCATTAGGGTTAGGGATCAGGTGGAGGCCACGATCTAAAGGGGTCAAACAGACACACTAAGACAGGGTGGGGGCGGGGTGCAGAAGGTGGCTATGAGTCCATCGCTGGGCCAGGACCAGCCCTTGGGAAGGACCAGCCAAGCACTGAGTGGTGTGCCCATGCAGCCCTTCTATAAAGGAAGCCAAGACAACGCGGTGCCAACACCCTGCTGATAGGGTGCCCACACGCCAGCCTCCTCAGCGAGCCTCGGTAAATAAAATGAAGTCGATGCCCAGGAGCCTCCTGCACAGAGAACTTTCCAAAGCAAAGCTTTCCACTCCGGCCTGGAGAAAATAGGGTGCGTGGGGCGGGAGCGGTTCTGGCCAGCTAAGGCTCCGGCCAGCCTGCGCCCGGGGTCTGCGCCCGGGGTCTGCGCCCGGGGTCTGCGCCCGGGGTCTGCGCCCGGGGTCTGCGCCCGGGGTCTGCGCCCGGGGTCTGCGCCCGGGGTCTGCGGGGCCAGTCCTCCCGCTTCCTGCGGAGGCTAACTCCTCCAGGACTCCCCCCCCTCCCCGCTTCTTCACCGCAGCTCCCCGCCCAGGGAGGGCCGCCTGCCCAGCGCCCCGCACACCAGCTCCGGCCCCTGCGCCCCGGCCCGGATCTCCCGCACACAGGGGGTCTGTGGCTCAGGAATGCGGGTCTCTGAGATCAAAGGACTCCCTTTGCCCGGACGGGGAGTCCGAGGATGAGGGGGTTCCCCGGTCCAGCAAATGCGGGTCCAAAAAGGAAGGAAGTGGGAGCTCCGTCCCAAGAGCCGGGGGGGGGGGGGGGGGGGCGGGGAGGCGTGCTCCAGACGCCAGTGGCTCCCAGGTGGAGGGGCCCCGGGCTTCGGTGGTTCCTGAAGTGGAGGAGGCAAAGGGGTCAGGGAGCCCGAAGTGGAGGGGTACCCGGGGTTAGGAGGCCCCGAGGAGGAGAGGGTCTCAAAGTGGAGGGATCTCCCGGAGACTGATGACCCCCCGATGGTGCACAGGGTCCTGGGGGTCGGGGGTCAGGGACCCCGAGGTGGAAGGGTCCAGCAGGGCTGCTTGCGCGCGCCGAGCCAGCTCCCCTCCGGCCGCGGAGCCCCGGGCGTCTGAGGGACAAAACTTTTCGTCAAGTTCCGGAAAAGGAGCGTGTCGCGCGCGCGTCCTTCCGAGAGGCTGAAGGGCCGGGCGCCGCCGGGCCCCGCAATGTCACCCGGGCCCCACGCGCTCCCCTGGTGCGGGGGGGCAGGGGCGGCCGCGCGGCAAGGGGGCAGTCCAGGCGGGACCCGAACCCGCGTGCCCCGGCCCGGCCCGCCTCCCGCTCCCGCCGACGCAGCAGCAGGTGGCAGCGGCCCCGCGCGCCCGGTCTCCCTCCCTCCCGCGCGGCGCGACCCCCGCCGGCGGCCCTCAGTACCGGAGTTAGCGCGGCTCCGACGCCATCTCCGAGGCCCGCGGGCCCGCAGCCCAGGACCCCCGGGATCCGCGACTTGGCGCGGCGAGAACGCTGGGCGCGCGGCAGGCTGTGGGCCGGGCAGGCAGGTGCGCGCGAGCTGCCCGCGGCCAACAGCGGCGCGCGCCCTCGCCCCGCCCCCTGGTCCGCTCCGCCCCCTGATTCGCTCCACCCCGCGCGCCCTCGCCCCGCCCCCTGTCGGCAGCCACCGCTCTTCCGCCCGGCTGCCGCCCCCCGCCGCGCCGCCGCCGCTCCTCGAGCTCGGCCGCTCGCCCCGCTGCCACTCCTCGGCCCTCGCTCGCCCGCCCCCTGCGGGTCTCGGAGCGGCGTCGCCGACCCTTTTCTCTCTCGAGGACCCAGCGGAGCCTCGTGGGGAGGCCTGGGAGGATCTTCGTGTCCGCACGGCGCCCGTGGACACCCGCCAGGGGCCTCCGTACCTGGTCGGCTCCACCCGCGGCCATCTTGGAAGTGGGAAGCGGCCGGGAGGGGGAAGGGGCACGAGCGGGCAGGGACCAGGCGTAGGGAGCCGAGCGGCGGAGCGCATCGATGGGCTCCCCTGCCCCGGGGCAGGTGTGCTGGGAGGGCGGCTCCCGGCCTGGCTCGGGTCATCTCGGCCGGTCCTTAGTCTCTTGGTCTGTAAGACGGGCTTTTCTGGTAGTTCTCTTTTGTCGAGCTGTGACACGGTAGCTAGCGCCGTTGTTCCCAGACTTGTCTGCACCTCAATGCCGCCCGAGGATTTTGAAAATTCCGACGCCCGCGCCGCGCCCCAGGCGGATTAAATCAGTCTCCGGAGATGAGAGTTTGGGAACCGCTGCACTAGCGTGTACGTGCCTTGTTTGGCGTCAGCATTGCAGAAACTCTAGAGACAGGGTCTGTGATCGTACAGCGTGGGAGAGGAGGTCGCAGGCCGCAGGTCCCAGGGCGGACAGGTAGGGAGAGGGGTCAGAAGCCAGATGCCCGGCCTGGCCCGCCTCCCAGGACCATGCAAAGCCCTGAATGAGAAAGCTCTCCTTGGCTGGTTAACTGATCCTAGCTCGTCCCCCTTCTAGAATCTAGGCTCCTGGGGCCAAAGCGGGCTTATCCTGTGTACTGCTATATTCCCCGGGTCTGGCACATAGTTGGGGCACTTACTTGTTGAATTGTTGTATTCTGGGGACATGAGGAGAAGAAGACAGACTTAAGGGGCTAGGACCCGGGAGGCCTGGGTTCTATACTAGGCTTGGAGCCCTGAGGGCGGTCACTGGCAGAATTACCAGAGCGGAAACCTCAGAGAGACGGTCAGCTAAGTCCAAAGGAGGATTTGAACTGGCAGAGGGTCCCGGACAGGAAGAGTAATCTCTCCTTCACAGAAGCATCTGGAAGCCTGCGGGGGAAGATTACTTTGTCCGAGCGATGGGCATTTAGTGTTGGCCAAGGAACCCCTAGCTTGTTTCTCCTGCCTGTGTCCCAGGTCTAGAACACTCAGCAACTATTCGTTATGACGGCAGGAGGGTCCTCTTAACAGTGCTTGGGGCATAATAGAAGCTTTACAGATGCTTCCATTTCTGGGTAGTTTTAAGGAAAACTAATGCCAGGTCTCTTTCAAACCCCCACATGCCTTCCGCAACTTACTAAAAAAAAAAAAAAAAACACTAACAGACTTGCTTCTGGCCCGACTTAATTAGCACTTTAATAAATAGGATTAATAAGCCTGCTTTTACAGTGTTCCTTGCAACTCCCCAAATCCCTTCCAGCCCTCAGCCTGAGTCTTCGGGTTTTAAAACCCCACAGTGACTATTATGACCCACGGATTGGCATTTGGCGCCCTCTGTCTGCCTTTTCCTCACCCCCAGCCCCGCCCCCCAAGCCCAGACTCCCTCCTTGGGGCTCACCAGTCACTTGAACCCTCAGGGAGTCTAACAAAATTAAAATTCAAGGAACTAGGCAAGCCTTGTGGTGTCCGCGCTCAGGCCCCGTCTGTGATATGGAAACCACAGTTCTGTTCGGGTGGTCGGTGCCACGTCCCACCTCTGCCACCTCACTGCCGACTGCCTCGGCAAAGCCATCCGGGCTCCCCCGTGCACACTGAACCCCACGATTCCCGCAGCGATGCTCACGACAGCTGTCCCTTTGGGGGCCGCAGAGCCGTTGCTTGATGCAGACGAGCAGTGGCCATCAGCTCCCTCTGCTCAGTTGCAGGCCCGCGACTGGCTGACCCCTGCTCCGCTGCGTCCAGAAGCCTCCCTGCCCGCCCCAGCCTCCCCCACCTACCTTCACCGCCCAAGGTGTATGATTAGAGACAAAGGAAATGGCAGGTGACGGCAGAATGTAAAAAACTGTTTGGCTTCTTCACTTTCTGGCATGTTTGGAGAGCTCTCAGCACCTCCCCAGTAATACAGTCCAGAGAAAGTGTGTTGGTCAAGGGTGGGGGGAGGGGTGCCGGGACTCCTCAGAGACCCCCCCCACCCCACGGAAGGACAGCTTCGAGCCTTGACCTCTGAGCTCCCCTGGCAGGGAGGCTTCCTAAGCAGGAGCAGGTGTCCGATACCCCTGGAAACCACCCCTGTACCAGCCCCGGGCTGGACTCTGGCCACACCGGAGCGACTGACACCCCGCGGTTCCTGCCCTCACGGATCCCCAGTCTCGGGGGGTGGACAGACCTGTCGCCCCACAAGTTCAGCCCCGTCTCCTTGTAAGGAAGATGGTTAACTGACCAGCCGCAGACCCCAGAAGGTCATAGACACAGGGTCAGGACCCTTAGAGATCCTCAAGGCCATCCCTCAGAGGGGAAACTGAGGCCCGCAGGGCCAGTGGGGCAGGAGGTGGGCACAGGACGAGACCAGAGGTCTCCCGCCGTGAACTGAGGCCCGCAGGGCCAGTGGGGCAGGAGGTGGGCACAGGACGAGACCAGAGGTCTCCCGCCGTGCCAGAGCACGGCATCTGCGTCTCTGCATCTCTTCTCAGGAGAGGGGGGGTCTAGTCTCCCAAACACATTTTCTCTGACCCTTCCCCCGATAGTTGTTGAATGGGTGAATAAATGCTGGTCACGGCCGCGCCTGTGCCCGGGGCCATCCCAGCCGCTCCCGTTAGCACAGCTGAGCCCCACGACCCACCAAGCTGGCTCAGTGACTCGCCTTCTGCAGGTAAGGAAACGGGGCGCTGGGCACCCAGCGGTGAGGCTGCTCAGCCCGGGACCCTAAGCTTGTTTTCCACCGTTGCGGACACTCTCGCCCGCTCGCCGTCCTCCCGCCCACCCTCCACCATCCCAGCCTCTGCTCAGAGCCACCAGGCCCAGACCGTCCCCGCGAGGTGAGGCGGGCTGCACAGCTTCGTTTATTTCAAAGGAGCATCCCCTGGCCCACGTGTTTCAGAAGTCCACCAGCAAGTGTCCTTTCTGCCTCCGTTCCTTGGAGTGTTCCCTCCACCACGGCCACGGGAGCACTCGCTTTCTTGGAAACAGTGCCTGGAATTTGGGGTTCTCTCGTTGCTTCTGGCAACTGAGCGATGTGATTTTAGAAAAAACAAGTAAAACAAAGACGGGGCTAGCCCCGATAGCTGGAGGTCAGCCTTCCCACAACCTCAGCCCCAGAGAACAACCAGAGACAGAGCCGGGAAAGTACCAGAACCAGAGAAGCCACCGGAGGCTCTGCGAGAAGCGGCCCTCAGGCCCTCACACCAGAGCCTCAACCAGTACTTTACCCACAGGTATTTTTTGGTTTTGTTTTTGTTTTTTAAAGTTTATTTTTCGAGAGAGAGAAAGCAAGAGTGGGGGAGGGGCAGAGAGAGGGAGAGCGAGAGAATCCCAAGCAGGCTCCATGCCACCAGCCTAGAGCCCGACGTGGGGCTCGATCTCACGAACCCATGAGCTGACGCCCTGGGCCGAAACCAAGACTCGGACGCTTGGCCCTCCGAGCTGGTGCCCCACTCACAGGTTTAACAGGTGCAGTGACCTGTCTGCCTACCAGTCGCAGGTTAAAATCGGAACGCAGGGAGGCAGAGCTCCCGGGAGTAACTCGTTCATGACCGAGGGGAGGCATGGCTCCAACCAAGGAGAAGGCAAAAGAAAAAAATTATATAGAATCTCTTCGGTCTAATAACACCCCTGAAAGGAGCTATCCTTGTAAAGTTACCCCAGGGGCACCCGGGCGGCTCACTCAGTTAAGCGTCCGACTTCGGCTCAGGTCTTGATCTCGCAGCTCGTGGGTTTGAGCCCCGGTGTCGGGCTCTGTGCTGGCAGCTCAGAGCCTGGAGCCTGCTTCGGATTCTGTGTCTCCCTCTCTCTCTCTCTCTCTCTCTCTCTCTCTGCCCCTCCCCCATTTGCATTCGGTCTCTCTCAAAAATAAACAAACATTAAAAAAAATTTTTTTAATGAATAAAATTACCCCGAAAATTCAGGCAAAGACTGTTGTTAAAAGATGTTCACCAGTGTTACTTACAATAGTGAAATGGACATAATATAATTGTCCCGTCATGAGGGAAGTGTAAATGGAGGCACCTGTAGGTAGCCATTAAAGAAGGTTTAAAGAATTTATTACAGCACAGAAGAAACGCTCGGGTTATAGAGTGATACTGAAGTTTAAATAAAGCACAGAGGCACCTGGGCGGCTCGGCCAGTTGAGCCTCCGACTTCGACTCAGGTCATGGTCTCGGGCCATGGGTTGGAGCCCCGAGTCAGGCTCTGTGGTGACCATCTGGAGCCTGGAGCCTGCTTTGGATTCTGTGTCTCCCTCTCTCTCTCTGCCTCACCTGCCCACGTTCCTCTCTCTCTCTCTCAAAACCAAATTTAAAACAACATTAAAGTATAATCAGAGCATGTGGAATATTCCACAGGCATTAACGGGAAGAAACACCGAAATGAGTATCAGAACACAAACGCGTAGCTTCTGTCCCTCCATATTTTGAAACTTTCACATTTCCCCACGACGAGTACCTGCCCTGTTGATAACGAGACGACTAAGAGGCTCGCTGGTGGGGAGCAGATTTCCGGCAGCACGGGAACCGTCGGAGGAGGGCTCTGTGCCCGGGCCCCTTCTTGCGGAAACCCTGAGATAAACCGGGCAGACACGGTTCCCAGGCTCGTGCTCCGAGAGGTTAGGGAACCCATGCACGGCCGGACCACGCGACAGAGCCGCATGCCTGTGGGCTGCGTGGCCCACCCTCGGCGGCGGCGTCTCCAGCCGCTCTAGCGACCCCACGAGGCTGTCCTGTTGCCCCGTTTTACCAGGAGCGCTTGAACCCAGGCGGCTCTGGCCCCAAGTCACAGGTCACTCAATTCCCCGAGCACCCCAAGTCATCGATCAGAAGAAGTGAGTTCTAATGAAACCAATGGGCCTTCCAAGTTCTGGAACGCACGCTCTTGCTGGGGCCAGGGGGGGCCCCCCGTGGCCTCCAGCTTCCTGCATCTGACGAGGTGCCCAGGACCGGAGGCCTTTCGGGCTGTGGGTACGAAGGAGACAGAAGGTGCCTGGGGGTGGAGAGCCACATTCCGGCTTGCCACAGTGGAATTTTCCAGACAGCCTTGTTTCTTCAAGGCATCACTCAGTTGCCTGCCGCCACTGCCATCAGAAAGCACAGCCTGATTTAGAAGCTGTGGGGTCCGGTGCCGCGTGGGCGCGCACAAGGAGGGGGCAGGGGGCGGAGGGGAGGCGGCTCCGTCCCACACGCGGTGACCAACCGCGGCCGCGTGGGAGGCTCGGTCACTGGGCCCAAGGTCTCTCCGGGCTCACAGAACTCCCTGGGGCTGCCCTCGTGCCCGTTGCTCCGGCTCTGCCCTCCCCCCTGGGAGCCCTGACTCACTTCTGGCTCCAAGTCCCGGTCCCTCCAGTGAGTGACTCCCAAGGTTACCCGGGTGCCGCGGTCCCACAGCAACCACACCCCGCGTCGACACCAGAGCCGCCCTCCCGGACACCCTGTTGCCTTGCAGGGTCTCTGCACAGCGTCCCCCGTCCTGGTCCCTCGCAGGCGGCCAGGGACCCACACCGAGGGGGGCAAGCCGCAAAGCCTTACTGAGCCCCGCGCCTTGTGTGTGTCTGTCCCCTCATCCTCGTCCCTGCCTGTGTCGCGGAGAAGAAACTGAGGCTTAGACAGGGGAGCGTTCCAGCCCAAGGCCCCACGGCAAGCTAAGTACACAGGCAGGACCCCACCCACACTGCACTCGCCCCTCTCTGAGCCTTGGTTTGCTCCCCCGTGAAATGGGGATGACCACTGATCGCCACATCCTTGGGCTCTTGGGAGGACTTGGAGAGACGTGGCCCCTGGGGAGGGGGTGCTGGAGTGGGACCCGGGAGGGGCAGGTGGGGGTCTGCGTGTAGGAGGGGGCACACACAGCACCACTCGGAGCAGGTGAGGGGGTGGGTTCCGGGGCACGTGGACTCGGGTCCACATTCTGGAGGACACAGAAGCCACCCGGCCTGCCTCAGCTCCCCATCGGGGCTCCGAGCAGGTGTCTGAACAGAAACCCGTAAGTGTGAGAGGCCCCCTCAAGTCCCTCCGGAGGCTTATGCGGGGAGACCATGTAGGGCCAGGAAAGGGGCCCAGGCTCGGAGGCAGGAGACCGGGGACCGTCCCGGGCGTGCGGCTCACTACACCTGTGTGCTGGTGCCGGCGCTGCGTGTGACACGTCTGGGGGGAGCCCCAGGGTCTGAAGGGTGGGAAGGCCCCTCTGTCTACACCACATCAGCCTGGCCCCGGTAAGTGAGGCCCAGCAAGGCGTTGGGCTGCCTGTGTAGGGGCACGGACGCTGACCCCTCCCTGGGGGAGGCAGGGCAGGGGAGCCTGGCTCTCCGTCGGCCTCCAGGAGCCCCGCAGAGGGGCGCCAGTGCAGGCCTGCGGCAATGGTCTCTTTTCATTATTTTTTTATGCGTATTTGTTTTTGAGACAGAGGGAGAAAGAGAGAGAGAGCGCACACACACATGAGCAGGGGAGGGGCAGAGAGAGAGGGAGACAGGGAATCTGAAGCAGGCTCCAGGCTCCGAGCTGTCAGCACAGAGCCAGGCGAGGGGCTCGAACCCACAAAGCCACGGGATTCGAAGTTGGACGCTTAACCGACGGAGCCCCCCGGGCACCCTGGCAACCGTCCCTTCGGACCCCGCCTGGACTCGTCCGAATTAGGCCCCGCTGCTGAGCGAACGCCTCACCTTCCCCGCTCCTGACTCCCTTGTTTTCCTCTTGAGAACCACCGTAGTCGTGGAAAATGCCACACCCCTACCAAGGAGAGGCGGCCGCACGCACGGTGACGGTGATGCCTCAGACCCGCAGCTCGACAGCGCCCAGCGCTCTGCCGCCCCCTCCCCACACGCCCTGTCTGATCTCCCTGCACTTTCGGGTGTAACTCAGGTCCCCGCCTGGTCTGGGCGCAGCTCGAGTGGCGGTCTTGTCGTCGTTCTTCTTCCGTGTTTCGATTCCTGTTTCAGAGAATGGTGGAGGCCGGTGAAGAAATACGGACCGCGGCAGGGACCGCGCCGGGCTCCTCTGTGTCACCAGGTGTCGGTGCATGCGCTGCTCAAGTGAGCGCTAAACTGTCAGCACGCCTGATAAAATTAGCAAGAACGCGTCAATATATCCCAATATCCCCATTGTCTTTAAAAAATGTCTTTTTATAGTGTTCAAATCAAGTTCCAAAGGCCACAAACTGCAGGCGGTAGACGGATCTCTTTTAATCTAAATAGTTTCCCCTTTGATGGGGCGCCTGGGTGGCTCCGTTGGTTGAGTGTCCGACTTCGGCTGCGGTCATGATCTCACGGTCTGTGGATTCAAGCCCCGTGTCAGGCTCTGTGCTGACAGCTCAGAGCCTGGAGCCCTGCTTCGGATTCTGTGTCTCCCTCTGTCTCTGCCCTTCTCCCAGTCATGCTCACTTGCTCACTCTCTCAAAAATAAACATTAAAAATTTTAAAAAACAGTTTCCCCTTTGAAACAAAAGCAAACATGAACTATTGGGACCTCATCAAAATAAAAAGCTACACAGAGAAAGAAACAATCAACGAAACTAAAAGGCAGCCAATGGAAGGGGTGAAAATATTTGCAAACGACATACTGGATAAAGGGTTCGTACCCAAAACCTATAAAGAACTTATCAAACTCAACACCCAAAGAAACAAATAATCCAGGAAGAAATGGGCAGAAGACATGAATAGACATTTCCAAAGAAGACGTCCAGATGGCCAGCAGACACATGCAAAGATGCTCAACACTGCTCGTCATCAAGGAAATACCAATCAAAACCACAGCGAGATACCACCTCACGCCCGTCAGAGCGGCTAAAATTAACAATTCAGGAAACAACAGATGCTGGCGAGGATGCGGAGAAAGGGGAACCCTCTTGCAAACCGCTGCAGCCGCTCTGGACAACAGCGTGGAGGGGCCTCGAAAAGTTAAAAATAGTCTACTATTTTGCACTGCTGTCTATCAAGACTGAAATGTTGCCATTTGCAACGAATGGATGGCTCTAGAGTGAATTACACTAAGCAAAATATGTCAGAGAAAGACAAATACCGTATGATTCCTCTCATTCGTGGAATTTAAGAAACAAAACAGATGAACATATGGGAAGGGCGGGAACAGAAGAGAGAGAAACAAACCATAAGAGACTTTTTTTTTTTTGAGAAAATTTATTCATTTTTTTTAAAAGTGTGTTTTTATTTGAGAGAGAGATAGAAAGCAAGCGGGGGGGGGGGGGCGGGGCAGAAAGAGAGAGGGAGAGAGAGAATCCCAAGCAGGCTCTGTGCGGTCAGCGTAGAGCTGGACGCAAGGTTTGAACTCACAAACCATGAGATCATGACCTGAGCCGAAGTCAAGAGGCAGATGCTTAATTGACTGAGCCACCAGGCGGCCCCAAACCATAAGGAACTGTTAACGATAGAGAACAAACTAAGGGCTTATGGGCGGGGTGGGGGATGGGCTGGGGGATGGGCATTAAGGAGGGCACTTGCGATGAGCCCTTGGTGTTGAACGTAGGTAACAACAGAACCACTAACTTTATTCCTGAAACCAACACTGCATTCTGTTAACTAGAATTTAAACCAACATTTGAAAAGAAAAACAAATAAGATAAATAGTTCCTCCTTTGTTTTTTCCTGTGCCATATATCTGTTGGTGACACTGGGTCGCTTACCTTGTAGAATTTTCCATCTTGTGGACTTGCCTGGGGGTGGCATTTAACGAGCTCCTCTCCCCCCACCGTTTCCCTCGATCTTAGACTTTCGTCTCAAGCAGTGGTTCTCAGCCGAGGGCAATTCTGCCCCCAGAGGACCTCTGGCCGAGTCCTCTGAGATGGGTCCCTTAGGAAGCTCTGATTTGGGGATGAAAGTGGGGACCCATCTCGGGGTCACTCCCAGAGTCCAAATGTGTACTTCCTACGTGTCCCCTGAGGAGTTGAGGGATGTCACCTTGGACTAGCGGGTCCCCCCGCTGTCAGTGTCACCATCTGATGGTTTCACACCATCCTCCAGGCCCAGCCAGCAGGGCTGCAGAACAAGGGGACACCTGGTGTTTTCAGCGTAACGCCACTATGAGTTTGATGCTCCTTCGCGCACAGTTCACAAAGGGCTTTCCCATCCGGGATCGAAGAGCCAAACTCACTGCTGGAGGCGGGCTGGACAATCTCCGACTGGTTTTCTCCAGACGGGGAGTCGGGTCAGAGCAGGGACGTGGCTTGTGTTCAGAGACCCCGGAGATCAGCAGTAACACCGGGCTGGGGCCAGACAGGGTCACCTGCCCCGAGCTCCATTCCCAGGAGCATCCTGAGCTCATCCCACTGTAGGGATGGGAGGAGATGCCACCGCGGGCCTCTTTGAAAAAGCTACAAAAGTTCTAGAGGGTTCTCTCGTGTCTGTCAGGTGATTCTAAAATCTCTACCCACAGGAGGGGGGAATGGGCCACATGGGGGATGGGCATTAAGAGGGCCCTTGTTGTGATGAGGACTGACTGGGTGTCATACGTAATGACGAATCCCTGAATTCTACACCTTTAACCGTTATCACGCTGCTAACTAACTTGGATTTAAGTAAAATTTAAAACGTCTGTAAAAATAAAACTTTTTAAAAATAAGATAAAATATTAAAAAAATTAAATTAAAATTTTAAATCCAATCCAATCCCTATCCAACGTCAGAGACCACTGTTCTACCCAGGACGAAAATGGTGCCCCTGTTCACACCCCTTCATGCTCCCTGTGACCCCTAGGGTGACCGTTCCCAAGAGGCATTCAAGCCCGCCCCCCCCCCGGCCGCACAAACGGACCCCCTCCACCTCCCTAGTTCCCTCTCTTCCCGAATCGCCGCCCCCACCCCAGCCACGCCCACCTGGACGCTGCGGGTCCGACTCGGAAACACTCACAGAGATGCTGGCGTGGAGTCCGCTGGAGGGGAAATCGCGCCTTCCCAGCACCCATGCGTGCAGGGACGTTACTCCTTCTAAGCCTGGCCGCAGGTCTCCCCTTTCCGGTTTCACAGAGGAGGAAACTGAGGCTCGAGAGGGTGACCGGCTTGCCAAAGGCCACACGGCACGAGCCAGGACTAAGAAGAGCCAGGCGGCGTGGCCCCACCCCGGGCCCCTCCAGCTGCCTCCCTGCATAGGGCTGGAGGTGGCTGGCCCTGGGAAGGGAGGGTGGAGGCTCCTCGCTGCACACTCCACCCGGGTTTCTAGGCCCAGGGAGGCTGTGCCCGGGGCAGCGGTTTCCCCCGCTCTCTGGGATCCGCAGCCAGAGCTGGAAAGCCGGGCGCTGCCAAGAAGGAAACCGTTTTGTCAGCGGCCCAACTGTGGAGTGACCGGTGGAGACCCGGCCTCTCCAGAGGAGACGTGGAACTCGTTCTGGAGGCAGGGCCACGCCCCCCTGAATGTGTAGAATCAGTGGTCGTGCCTCCCTCCTCCCCCGTGCCCTGCCCAGAGACGCCACAAGACCTGGGCACGGCCGCCCAGGCGGTCAGGGCAGAGCTGGGCCTCGCCACCGGCCTGCGGACTTCCCGCGGCCCCAGAGCGGGCTGGGGGCTGCCAGGCAGGGAAACTCAGGGGGAAGATGAGGAAGGGCCTGCTGACGTAGAGGGCTGTCTGGACGCGGAGGGGTCCTCACCCCTTCCCTTAAACCCCTTTAGGCATGATCGTGGCTCTGGTGGGCTGGAGAGCCCCTGTGAAGGTCATCTGAGAGATGGAGAGGAGGCTGTGGGACCTGTGTCACCAGGCAGCTGGGACTGAAGGAGGTGTACGGACTTAGAGAAGGAACCGTATCACCAGCACCAGCTTCCGGCCTGGGCCGTAGTAGGATCTGGATATTTCTCTGTTGAATGAACGAATGTTTCCAAACCCTATTTGAGACCCAGGACAGAGACCTTTTTCCTCCCACCCGGCAGCTTAATGCTAACACGAAGACACCCCCCGGCCCCGAAAAGACCCCAGCGCGCGGTCCCCGTTTCCAACGTGAGGGCTCAGTAAGGTCGAGACACAGATGGGCAGGCGGCGACGCTCCACGGCTCACCGGCCTTGGCCAGATCACGAGGTCACATGTGATGATGGCATTAAGTCTGGGAGAAGCATGCGTTGAGTGGGGGACCCGGGTTCGGCATGAGCAAGTCACCCAGAGATCGGCATCTCTCCACTTCCTTCCGCCTCCCCCCTGCTCAGGAAGGGGAGGTGCAGGTAGGGGGTGGGAGTCCGGGCACACTGGAGGGGGTGGGGGCAGGAGCCCGGGACCACCGGGCTACGTGGAAAGGGGCTCGCCCGGCATCCCAGCGGGGCCCTTAGGCGGTGGGGAGCTGCCAGGCGGCTGAGGGCTCCCAAGGGAGGGGCATTGAGACCTCGTAGGTGGTAGTGGGGGGGCGGGCAGAGTGACCAGCTCAGGAGCGCGGCGCAGCGCGGGGCCAATGGCCAAGTCTGCCGCTGAGAGTCCCGCAGGTCTCCGAGCAGTTCCCGGGTCTGTGGTCACTGGGCCGGAGCGCGCCAGGCGGCCTAGCAGGGAGCCGCGGCGCTGGCTGGCAGCTTGCGGTTTGCAGGAGGATGCCGTAGGCACGTCTGACATTTGTGACCAGGCCCCTGGCCTGTGAGAGTCAAGCCCGCAAGGGGGCCAGGACTTGCTCAAGGCCCTAGACGACCCCCTGGGAGCGGCGGGGTCCAGCCTGGCATTTAGGGCATGCGGGCTGGGGCTCCTTCAATGCAAAGGGAGAAGGCACCATAAATTTACCGTCCCCAGGCTGGGCCAGCGGCCTCTCCCACGTGGCCTCGGGCTCCCCGCCGCCAGGCCGGGCCCACAGCGGGTCAGGTTCCCAGGGGGTGGGGGGGCCTCTTCCCTCTGCCTGGGGGGGGGGGGTCTGAGGAGGGGCTGGGGCAGTGGAGGAGTGGCAGCCACCGTGGTGGGAAGGCGGGCCCCAGACGCGGGAGTGACAAGCCTGCAACAGACTCGGCCTGAGACCTCCCGCACAAGCTCGGGCACGGGGGACGGGCTTGGATGGCTGAGAGGCCGGAACGCCGGGGACGAGCTAAGGCTGAGGCAGTGGTCAGGTCAGAGCAGGAGCCTGGGCTTGGGGGGGAGGAGGGGGGGGTGACTGGCCCAGGACGCAGGGGCGTGTGGGGACAGCCAGAAGCGTGCCGAGATGGAGAAGAGCAGGAAGGCCAGGTGAGAAGGAGGCTTTACCTGCCTGTCGCCAGCCTTCCGGCCCTCAGCACACCCACCCTAACCCCCTCCGGTCTGGAAGCTGAGGGCTTGTCGTCCCATCTGTGACTGCACCCGGGGCCTGCTGGGTGGCCGGCCAAAGGAGGGGGCCTCTGCCACCTCCCCAGCCCCGAGGGGTTCCCTGGACTGTGAAGTGGCCGGCCCCTGTCTGAGCTGCAGCAGGCCCCGTGTCTGCCCCTTTACCCCAGACTCTGCTCTGACGGGTCCGCTGGTCCGGCTGTGGCTCCGGCTCCCTGGCCTGGACACCACCTGGAGTTGGTTTCCTGTCTTCCGGGGGGGGGGGGTGCAGGATGGAGAGACCTCACCCCTGAGGGGAGGGCTTTGCTCCTCGACCTGCACGGAGCAGGGGGAAGGAAGGGGCGGTCTGTGGGTGTGAGTTCCTTCGGAGAGGTACCGAGGGGGTGCCCGCCCAGGACTGCGCCTCGCGGACCGTGTCCTCGCCGCTCGGCTGTGCGACTTCATCGGCACGACTAACTCCATGGGACGCCGTGATGGCCACCGCTTACACGGAGTTCGAGACTTGGCTCCACCTTCCAGCGGGTGGGGGACCTGAGGCAAGTGCCTCAGTCTGGTCACCTGTGAACCGGGACAAACGCACCCACCTCGCAGGGCTCAGTTAACACGGCAGGACGAAAGAATGCCTGGAATGCCACGGCAGGCCTGGAAGAATGCAGGCCTCCTGGCACCAGCGGACACGCGGACGCCATCCCGATGGGAGGCGGCGGCGTCACTGCCAGTCACCGCTCGTTCAGTGAAGTGGGGCAACCATTCCTGACCGCTCTCTCCCCACGCCGGTGACGCAAGGCTGGTGGCGGGAAGCTGGTGGTGGCGGCGGTGACACGGCAGCTCCTTTCCCGGCCTCTGTGCTCGCAACAGAGCCCGCCTGTGATGCCACCCATCCGCCGTCCGCTTTCAAGAGGGCTGCGCCCTCCCTTCCGTTCCTGGACTGCTGTGCAGACACGGGACGCCTGGGCGCGGCACGGCCACTCACCCACACGCCCGGAGTCTACCAGGGGTGGCGTCTGCGGTGACAGAAGCAGTGGCATCAATCTAAGAGCAGCGGCTGAACGCTGAGCCTATTTCAAGAGAGGCCTTTATACCCTTGGTGATTTGAGAAGCACTTAGCTGTGAGGTCACAATTCCTGGGGACGGAGCCTGAGCTCCGGGCGGCTCTGTGCAGGGCAGCGGTCCGGCCCGGCACCCGGCGTGGGCCCCCCGGGAAGCAAGTGTGCCGGCCACAGGGCGCACCTCTTGCACGGGGGACCTCCCTGCTGCACTAATACCCTCTAGTCCTGCCTCAGGTACTTCTGAAAAGTTCGCTCTCTGAGCCACCCCACCGCCCAAGTGGGCACTCATGAAGACTCAGGTCACAGCCAGGTAGTCAGTGATTAGAGTAAACAGACCCTGAGGGCAGCTGGGGGGCTCAGTCGGGTAAGCGCCGACTCCTGGTTTGGGCTCAGGTCACGGTCTCATGGCGAGTTTGGGCACCGCACCGGCTTCACGCTGACAGTGTGGAGCCTGCTTGGGACTCTCTCTCTCTCTCCCTCTCTCTGCCCCTCCTCCCCCTGCTCACTTTCTCTGTCTCTCAAAATGAATTTTTAAAAAGCTAAAAAAAAAAAAAAAGATCCTGGACGCCTCCTGAACTCCACCGACCGGTCAGTCAGAAGCTAACACAGACTGCTCACCAGGCGGGAGACATTGTGCTAAGCATCTGCCTCGCATTAATTTACCCAATGTCACAAAGCCAGCAGCTGGACCTAGGGCTGATGAAGAGGGCCTTTATCCACACAGGTCACTTCAAATAAGGGGGAGGGGGGCGGGATAGGGGCTCTAGAGCAAATGGAGTTGGGGCAGCCATCCAACCGGCCGCCAAAGAACGCGTGGCTCCGTGAATATGATGCACACGATTCAAAGCTCACCTGCTCCGGGGGCGCCTGGCTGGGCCAGTCGGTGGAGCTACACGACTCTTGGTCTCCGTGTCCAGGTCGTGAGTTCGAGCCCCACACTGGGCGTAAAGCTTACTTAAGGGGGGAGAAAAACCGACTCTACATAAAGTATATGGGTTCCAGAAAAACACAGAAGCGTATTTTTGTACCCTTTTAAGGTGAAGAAAGCATTTAGACCACATGCCTACACGCCCCAGAGAGCACAAAATCGAGGGTAACACAAACGGTAACTGCTCCTCCTCAGCCCCCGATGACAGACTGGGCCAACCTGAACAAGCACCGGCCTCAAAGAACAGAGCTGAGTGGCCGCTGACGGGTGGGAGAAAAAGGACAGACAGCCGACGGAGGCCGGGACCGCCGGGACAGTCGCGGGGGGTTCCACAGGCCAGGGGCTCCTTTCAGGAGCCACTGTCCAAGGTCACGCAGGTTCGAAGGCGTCCACGGAAGTGCTATTCAGAACACAGAACACACATAAAAGGAACGCTCTAACTGCTGAGCAGTGAGGACCCAGTACGCCCAGCGCGTGGACGAGAGCAGCGACAGCGAGTTAAACCGCTGTACAGCTCCCGCCTCGGAGACACCGGAGTGCACGCCTGTTTCCCTGGCCACGGAGCAGGCCGAGCGCCGCCCGAGACCGTGCGACCTGCGTCCGCACATGCGTTGGGCCGTCCAGAAACGCGTTCTGCACTTACGTGAGCAGCTGCCATCTTGCGGCGCTGGAAGCACGGGTGGGTTTTCCCTCATTCTTTTTAAAGCTACACTGGTCTCTTTCTGGACGACGAACATCGATCGTGCGTACATCCACTCCCCCTGCCCCCCGCCCCCAGAACAAAAAGACGAAGGCTTGTCTACAGCTACAGACAGAAATCCGTGTTCTGTGCAAGATCCAGGCGGTAGTTGAGCTGGAGGGAGGAGACCGACTCACCGGCCCACAGACGCCCCCCCCCCCCGCCCCCCGCTCCTTTCCCAGCCAAGCAGCACGCCACCACCTCGAGCCGGGCCCGTGGAGCCAGGTCGCCTCCGTCCGGGTGACGTGACCGGACACCTCCCGTCGTCTCCTGCCACACGTCAGGACGACGAGGCCAGGCTCCTCGTAAAAGAATCTTTGCTGTGATCAATGAAGACAACCAACTGTTTTTCAAATTTTTTATTTGGTGTTAACTCCACAAGAAAACAAAAAATCAGTTACTCTGGTGTACTCGAAATCAGAACAACACAGCCACGGGGAAGCGGCCCCAGCCCAGGAGTGGAAGGCGGGAGCTTCCGTGCTACGGCGCGCAGCGCACTTCGCCCCCCGTGCGCCTCACCCCACGGCGCCCTCGGCGTTTTGCCAATTTTCTAAAAAACGCTTTGTCTTTGTGATCATCCATTCACAAAACTAAAAACCACACTTGCAACTCTGCTGCTGAAAGCCTCCGGGCCTCAGCCACTTAGCTAAGAAAACAAATAAATACATCACCTGTGAATCCCCCTGCCCACTCAGAATCCATCCCCCCCTCCCCCCCGTGGAAGGTACAGGGTCTTGCAGCCGGTGCGCAGGGAAGTCGGCACCTGTGCCACCTGAAGCCCTGTTTTGATAGAGAGCAGCTGTCCAAAGTCAACTGACTAAAGGCTGTGTCTGAAATAGGTTTATTTGGTCTCTGCTACATGAGGCGACGATTCCCAGACTGGCCGTCACCGCAGTGACTGTAGGAATTTACAACTTCCAATTCTTTTTTGCCTTTGCTGTTAAATTGTATTTCAGTGCAGGTGCTAATCGCTTTTTAGGAAGCTCCGGAAGAAAGAAAAATACATAAAACCTTATAAAGTCTGCAAATAAATAACAGCAACGTAAACCTTGCACACACACGCGCACACACGCACACACGCACACACACCCACTCTAAAGTGTCAGAAGATGTGCTGTATAAAAACAGACCCTGCCACGCGGTGAGACCCGAGCCACCGCCCACCAGGTCTCTCGCGGCGAGGACACGCACACCGGGACGACCCCACGGCCTTGGGGGCGCCGGTGTCATCGATGACGAGAAAGGCAACGACACCCAGTGCTCGAAGCACAGCACGGGTCTCTCGTCGCCGCCCGTGGACCGCGGGCCCAGAGCGGCGGCAAGGCGGTCCGTCCTCATCGCACTTTCCTGCCGCTCCGGACGCTACAGACGTGCTGAACTGACTCTACGAATTAGGGGGTTTTGTCTTGTTTCGCTTTTGTTTTTTTAATTATGAGTTAGTTTAAAAAGAAAAACAACTTGGTTTTACAAACATCGTTCCTCCTAGCTCCGCCTGCTGCCCGGCGGCGTGAAAGCGCGAGGAAGTGGCCGTCATGAGGAGACGGGACTTGCACGAGATGGACTGACCCCTGGGTCCCCACGAGAGCAGAAGGCGAGTCCCATGAAGCCATCACACAGGTAGGGGAGAAACCGTTGCTCTCCCCACCCCCAACCCACCACACAGAACTTGCCCAGAACATTCTCTCAAACACAAAATGAGGTCTAAGCTCTACTAAATCACAGCCACGACAGTAGCTAGCTGCAGCGGCCGAGGTTTCTTCGGGGGACGAGGTGGCCTTTACTACATGTCAGAGGTTTATCATTTTGAGTTCTGGAGGCTTCGATTCAATGGAGGTCACCAGAAGATCGTAATTTGCAACTAAGATCCAAACCACAAATAACCCGGAAGGGGCGTTTTGGCATAAATGTAACTGCAACGTAAGAGCGGGCTGGGGGTACACTCTTCCCCCACTTGGCCTCGTGGGCTACCCCTCACCCCAAAGCCTTGGCTCCTTCAGTTAGCAAGAAAATCACACACCACAGTATCTTCCATGATACGGGAGGGGGAAGTCCTAAGACAGAAAACACAGTATCGTGTCAGTCTCTAAAAGCACACCCTGCGGCTCCTACCTCAGGCGCACGTGACAGCTGACTGAACGGGCCCGCGGACGAGTCAGCCCTGCTTCCCTCCTGCCTTCGGAAAGGCACCGATCCATCGTGGGGTAGGTATTTATGTCCCAGTTCTTAGAGAACAAAGCCTAAAGGTTCCAAAGCTCGAGTCTCTGGAGAGCGGGAGTGGCTGCGGCCACCACGGTGCCAGGGTGACAGTGACCGGGCCGCAGCTGGGAGGACAGCGGCTGCAGTCGGGATGCGGAAAGCGGTGATGCTTCTGGACAAGCACATGCACACCCGCTCCTGATTTGACAACACGATCTAGTCTATTCAAATAGCCAAGAATTTAACAGCTTGGAAAAAAAAAAATCTTCAACAGGATAGCTGTCCTCAACTCTAAAATAAGCAAGAAGAGAAAGATAATTACTGATCTGAATCAGTTAATCGAAGAAGAACCCTAAGGTGTGGTTTTAGATTAACAGGCCTCACACAAGGGAAATCTGCCATCACAGATCGTTTGCAAAGATTACTCTGCACTGCAGGTTAGAGATGAGTTCGAGAAAAGAGCTCCTCTCGGCCAGGGTCCGCCCACTCGCCCCCGCCGTCCGAGCCGGAGCCGTCCGAGCCGGAGCCGGAGCCCGCGCTGGAGGAGCTCTCTCTGCGGAAGCCGTTGGGTTTTGCTCGGGCATCTCTCTCTCCTGCACACCTCGCTTCATAAACAGAAGACACCTGGGAGCAAAGGAACAGTGTCAACAGATCAGAAGCCAGATTTTGGTCACAACAGCTACATGAAATACTCTTCATTCACAGAGATTAAGTCACGAATCAATGGTTTTCTTGGCGAGAGTCGGAGGCTGCTAAGAGTTTCACGGCTTCGAAGCAAAACAAACGGCGTCTCCTCCCCGATCCATAGAGCGTCCAGAACTCCGTATGTTCAGTCCCTGGGACAAAACCTTCGGCACGTCCGACCATGGGTGGGGACGAGGCTGGGTGTGGGGAGCCCACCCTGCCACGCGGGGAGAGCCCACAACAAGCAAAGCAACCGACATGACCACACACTGCAGCATAAACCAGGTGATGTGGCCAGCAGGAAGGGGAAACAGAACACACACACACACACACACACACACACTCTCTCTCTCTCTCTCTCTCTCTCTCTGTCTCTCTCTCTCTCTCTCTCCCTCTCTCTCTCTCTCTCTCCAGACAGGTGGGTAGGGAAGGGAGCCCTTGTAAAGAGTCCTCACCTGAAGATGGAAAAGAGTCCTGTGGACATAAGAGCCAGAGCTTGCCTGGGAGTCTGGCCTCAGACCTGGCGTCCTAAAAACCCCATTGCGTGGGACTGCCCCCCGACACCAGGTGGTCAGCGCCCTCATCTCCCAGGACACTAAATGCAAACGGAAGCCCTTCCCTAGTCACAGGAACAACCAATGCCTACCCCCAACTCAGGGAGAGCGAGTAGCAACACCGTCCCCCCCCACAGCAACTAGTAATGCTCCCCTATCCCCGAAGTGACTAACAAGGCCTCCTTCCCTCACGGTAACCAGCAGCAGCCCCCCCAAGTCACCGTAATTAGTAACGTCCCCACCCCCATAGTAACCAGCTCGCCCCGTCACGGTAACCAGCAACGGCCCCATCACAGGAACCAGCACCCCCCTTCCCCCATCACAGGAACCAGCAGCAGCCCCCCAGTCACAGTCACGACACCCCCCATTTCCAACTGGCAGCACCGTCCCTGCCTGGTTGGGCCCCCGAAGCGGAAGCAGAAAGACAGCTGCACGGAAGGAGGGAGAAGAGAGGGCGTGAGGCCAGAGGCACGCAGGGGCAGAGCAAGGCCACCGTGGTTAGGAGAGTGAGTCGCAGAGTACCAGCAGAGGCTCCGGCTCAGGTCTGCGCGTGCGGTCGGACACACAGTCCTGAGTCTGTGCGGAATATGGCACGGCGACAGCATCTGTCGGGCATCATGAGGGCCAGCAAGGGGACGGCCAGCGAGGGGACGGCCAGCCTGGACGGGGCGCGGGAGACGAGGCGGAAGGAGGTACAACCGCCGACGGGTGGGGCGGTCAGGGCGGGACGGTGTGTGAAGGTGACGGAGGCCAGAGAGCGGCTTCCGGACCCAGGAGCGGCAGTGCGCCACTCGCCAGAGCGGGAAAGACGGTGGAGGGAGGCCCACGGGCCCACAGGGGCTTTGGGGGCCAGGCCTCACGGACCTGAGCTACGCGGAGAAGACGGACACGCTTCCTTCGATTCGTGGACCTGCCTGCCTGCCGGGGGCCCGCAGAGCCCCGACGCAGCCCGCTGCTGAGGCCGGGGCCGGAGCGCCATACCGGGCGTGGAGGGAACAGGAAGGCGGCGTCTGGCCACGGAGCCCACCCAAGGGCTCACGGGGGAGTGACAGGTCCGACCGGCAGGCAGCAGGCAGAAATGCCCTGGGCAGTGCCGGGAAGGACAGGCTGGGAGAAGCGAGGGAGGGGCTGGGGGAAGCCTAGGAGGGAAGCGGACGAGGTGGGAGACGATGCGGCCTGAGCTGAAGGCCACGGAGGAGGGAGGTCGCACGCACGGAGCCGGAGGCCCCGGGACAGTGGCGGGGGAGCTCCCAGGGCTCCAGCCGGAGTGGCAGGCGGGAGGCGTGTGTGGCCGTTAGTAAGTTAGTAAGGAGGACAGTTCACTTACCCTATTAAAATCTAACAGACGCTCTTCGTTACTGGGCATGTCTTTACCATCTGGACACTCTTCTATACCATTCTCTGCCTTGGCATTTGTATAACATTCTTAATCATTTTGAATGGAGAAGGGAAAAGAGGGAAAGGGGGGGAAATTTCATTAAGACACGGTTATGAAACATACATTCCTGTTTCATTTTTTGCTGAAAAGTCAGATCAGTTAGGTCTACCAGCCCTCTGGAGGGTGGAATAGTCACCGGAAGCAGCCACGGTCGTCACTGGCCAGCCGGGTGTGCACGAGCAAACGGCTACGCCCATTTAAAAATTCTTCTGACAAACTGTCGAGTTTTTACAGAATAGACTGGCCTAACAGACACGCCTGTCCTCCCACCGTGAGACATTCATTCGACAAACACCTACTCGCGCCTGCACCGTGACAGGCCCGGGAACACAGGACGAAGACCAAGGAGGCCAAGCTCTCAAGAGCGCACGGAGCGTGGAGGGAGACAGACGGCGCACCGCGTGTGGTCATGTAACAAACGACCGAAGGGACCGCAGACAGGAGGAAGTGACAAAGGAGAGCAGCAGCCTTGTTTGCGCCCCCGCGAGGCCACCCCACACTGAAGTACGCCGTTACCGTACCGGACCACAGGGAGGAGAAAGCAGACTGGTGGCTGGAGCAGGTAAGCGGCCCCCAGAGGGGGATTGAACTGGGGGCTCCGATTAGAAGGAATCGGAGATCACTGAACGCAAAGGGTTCTCAGCCCTGGAGCTGCCAGCAGAGGCTGCCCAGGCCCCGCCGGAAATCCCGACTGACCCACGCCTGGCCGGGGTCCCGGCAGCAGTTCTGACCAGCTCCCGGGTGGTTCTGATGCGCGGCCAGGGCTGACACCCTCCTGTCTTCGTCCAGACCAGCCTCCTACGCACCTGCACAGACACCGTGCCAGCCTGACCCTGGCTTTGAATCCCTGTGTCAAAGTCCCTCAAGGCCTCCAGCCGAGCATCTGTCTCCCGCTGCCAGCAGTCGTTACAAGGTGTTCCAAGAGACGGCGTGCTCCCGGTGCGTTAAGACCAGAGACGACAGGGTTGGCGCTCCGGGACTGCCGTGCCCGAGGGACAGCCCCTCACCGAGGCGGCACTGGCTGCATCGCACCCCCTGTTCCCTCTAGCGCTGTCTGCGGTCTCAGGACCTCGAGGTTCCCAGCTCGGGCTCTGGGACTAGACGGACGTCAGCAGGTCCCTAGTCCTGCCATGCACGCACCTGTGCTGTAACGTGGCCGATCACGGTCTCTCTTTGAGCCACAGCTCCCTCATCTCGGACACAGGGTCCCCACTTGCCCTCACGGAGTCCTGTGCAAGGTGAAGAGATGACGCGTGTGCAGCCCCGAGTGTGGCGCTGGTGCTCGGTGACACCTTCTACCGCCTTCTACTGCTGCTACGAACCCAGACCCCGCCTATGCATCCGTTCTGGGGTCACCTGACCAAGTTCTCACGGTCCCCACGCCCCGCCCGGCTGGTTACCTCGTGATCCAGGTGAGCGAGCGTATCAGGGAAGGGGACTATTTCCTGGGCTAGGAGATCCGCCCGGCAGAGCAGGATCCAGCCCCCTGCGGGCCCCTGCCCCTTCCCGGCCTGCCTTAGGAGCTCAAAAGGAGTCCGTGCTGCCCAGGCAGGAGGAGAAGGCAGTGCCGGCCTCGCACAATGTTCTTCCCAATCCTCGCATGGACGGTCCCCACGTTCCAGGCTGGGACCAGGCACCAGGCCCGCGCCGTGTGCGCCACTGCTAAGCACCCCCTCAGGTCGGCACGATCTTTAGCCTCTTTTGACAAATACAGACGATGGCGACACAGAAGGTCTGGTCACTGCCCAAGGGCTAGCGGCTGGCAACGGAGGCGCCAGAGTCCAGCTCAGTTTTGTCTCCTGAGCCCCTGTTATCTCTACGGTCTCCCAGAACGGCTTTCTCTGTAAGACTAAAATACCCACACTTACAACGAGCCTTCCAGACGTTTCGAATCCAGCATGGGAGAGCTCTAGAGACCCCCATCCGGACGGATCTGTCAGGGCAGAGTGTGCAGGGCCCCTGTGCTCTGGCCCCCACCGCACTCTCACACAGCACCCCCTTGCCAGGCCCACTGGGGTTCGCCGAGTGCATCCTGCTTCTGCGCCAGCCAGGGTTTCTGACTGGGTGCCTCTCCCTGCAGGTACCCCCAGCGGTCGCATGGCTTGTGTCCCTACCCACTCCGGTCTCTGCTCGGACGTCCGCCACTCAGAAGAAGGCGGTCCGTCTGCCACTGTGTTCCCGGTGCCTGGCACGAGGTGGGCACGTAAGAAATGCTTGCTGTGTGGCCACGTGTGTGGCCGGGTGCGGGGCGTGGGCTTCCGGACCGGATGGGGTCCCCTGGAGGCAGGGCGCCTGGAGAAGCGCCTCACTGAGCCTCCACCTCCTGCCTCACCATAAAAGGGCACCGCCCCCCCCCCCCGCCCTGTCCCAGGGAGGCCGAAAGCCTGCAGGTCGGCCCCTCAGAGCCGCACAGGCTCGGCACCAGTCGTCAGCCACGCTGGAAGCTTCAGGGGCAGAGGGGAGACGTGGTGGCCACTCCCGCCAAATGGGCAGAGGCCACCCGGTTTCCTGGCTAACCCGCTCCCAAGACCACATGCCCCTGCCCGCCCCCCCGCCCCCCCGCCGACAGAATGAGGCCGTGGCGTCACCGTCCGCACAAGGCGACTGTGCAGGGATTGGACGCAGCTCGAGTGGAAGGTCATTCAAAAGCCTGGGGAATGTTACTTACATCCGCTGCGAGGGTCTCCGTTTGCCACCTCGCAATCAAGAAAGCACCGTGCACTGACCGTCCCTCACAGCACCCACCTGGGGCTGTACCCACGGCTGAGTGCCGGGACGGACTCCTTACCGACTACAGGAAACCAGACGAAGGCTGCAAAGACGGCCCTCGACGCGCTGACGGAGCACGAACTCGGTGTCTCAACGTCACCCCGACCTCCCCCAGGGACTGGTCTTCCCGGCCCCCTGGCCCCACTGCTGCCACATCCCTCTCTCCCTCGGGCGCTTTCCGGGAGGTCCTCTCGCTGCCCTCCTCTGGGGCACTCGGCCTCCCTCACCTGCATTCCTGTTAACTCATCTCTGACTTAACGCTCGCCCGCTGTGGCAGGACGGGGACGCACGCCAAGGCCACGCTTGTGCTCCCATCACCCCGGCGCCCCGAGCAGACAGCTACTATAGAGAACGAAGTTTCTGGGCCACAGGAAGACGGCCTGGATGCGAGCCTGAGCTCGAAGGCTAACGCAGGATTCTGGACAAATCCTCAAACCCGAATCTTGGAGCTTCCTCATCTGAAAACTTGGGCTGGCGTCTCAGAAGGCTACTGGGGGGCCTACATACAAGAAAAGATGGAGAGCGCCCGGTAAATAGTAAAGGGGACCCAGATGTTAGCTAACGGTAAGACAACAGGCCTTTAACAAATGCGATTAAGTAAACGAAGATGCTAAAGCGGAAGAGCCCGCTCTACACTTCTGGGCCCAGCAAGCCTCTGGGCAGGAGGAAGGCAGGCTGTGGGGAGGCGTTTTGGGGCTCGCAGAGTGGAGGGAAGAGAACCACCCCGCCTCCAGCCCCGGCATCGAGGCCGGGCCTACAAAGAGAGTCCGGCGCGGGGGGTTCTGCGGGCCAGAGCGTGCAAGGCACGGCGGCCAGTGAGGGATGTCACCGGTTTCACGCTTGTTTACAAAACAGCTGGGGACACGACAGACCTGCCCACGCAGAAGTACTAACACGTGGCTCGCACGCCCCTTCCGGCTCTGACAGGAGGGGCCCCGGAGTCCACGGCAGTCTAGACAGTCTAGACTCACAGACCGAATGTGCTACTGCCCCATGTCTCCCTCCAACCCCACCCTGCCGCTCGCTCGTCACAGAGGCTCACTCGGCGAGCACCAGCCTCCTCTCCGGAACCTCCCCTCGCCGCTCTCCCTCTACTCCCCCGGCAGCGTCTGAAGGCAGGCACTGACCCTGTCACTCCCAGACCCCTGCAGCTGGAGCCCCAGCCGGCACCCTCGGCCTTTCAATTCCTTCTCCACTCTGCTGTCAGAATTGTTTTAAAGACACACCTGGGGGTGCCTGGTTCGCTCACTTGGTTAAGCGTCGGACTCTTGGTTTCGACTCAGGTCATGATCTCACAGTTTTATGAGTGTGAGCCGCGCATCGGGCTCCATGCTGACAGTGTGGAGCTGGCTTGGGATTCTCCCTCTCTGCTCCTACTCCCTCTCTCTCTCTCAAAATTAATCAATTTTAAAAAGTTAAAAAATAAGATAAAACACACGCCTGACGAGACAGCCTCCAATTTGTAATCTTTTAAACGGCCTTCCCGGGGCACCTGGGTGGCTCCATCTGTTACGCGTCCGACTTCGGCTCAGGTCATGATCTCACGGTCTGTGAGTTCGAGCCTCGCGTCGGGCTCTCTGCTGACAGCTCAGAGCCTGGAGCCTGCTTCCAATTCTGTGTCTCTCTCTCTCTCTCCCCTTCCCCTGCTCATACTCTGTCTCTATGTCTCTCAAAAATAAATAAACGTTAAAAAGAAAAAGAAAAGAAAAGAAACAGCCTTCCCTTCCTGCATGTTGAACTTGACCTACCCTCCTGACGGGCTCCTCCCCGGTCTGCCTTTCTGGCCTCAGCTACAACCCGATGGCTCCCTGTCCCTCCACCTGACTCCTTCCCCTCCCAGGCTGCCCCATCCGGGCGCCTTCCTGAAGACCACCCCCATGGCTGATGCCTTCCACCCCACGATTCCCTGGGGTCCTGCCCAGATCTGGTCAAAGCTCGGTCCTGCTCTTATGTCTCCCAAGGCCTTTCCCCACGTCAGGCTAAGGGCAGGACGCAGGTCACACTCATCTCTGTGTCCCCGGTGTCTGATGAATGCCGGCTACACAAAAGCCTCTGGGTAAATGTTTTGTGGACTGATATTCACAGCGAAAGAACTGCTCGTAATGAATTAGAAATCTGAATGAAAGAATCAATGACCAAATACAGGCCTCCTTACCTTCGCACTCTGATGCGGGAAAAAGGGGAGAGTACAAGGCTTTTTCCCACCAAGTCTGTTTTTCTTGACTTCTATTCATTCCTTGAACATCCGTGTTCAATACAGGAAACTGTTGAGGTTAAACAAACACAGAAAAAGTTTACAAACTTTCAGGATAAAAGAGAAAATTCAAGCGTTATTATCTATGAACTATAAATCCAGGATTCTTAAACTGATGACTATTTTTTTTTTAAGTAGGCTTCACGCCCAGCACAGAGCACAATGTGGGGCTTGAACTCACGACCCCAAGAGCGAGACCTGAGCTGAGATCAAGAGTTGGATGCCTAACCGACCTGAGCCATCCAGATGCCCCAAATTGATGACTTATTTTTTTGTTTTTGTGTTTTTAATACTATTCTAGACAAGACGAAGTTACTTATGCTTTTGAAGATTTTAAGCAATCTCTACACCCAATGTGGGGCTCCATCCCAGGCGCCCCAACAAGGAGAATCTGAAAAGCCGCAGTGTGCGTAGCATGTAAAGGAAGTTTTTTTTAAGCACTTCTATTGTAAGTGGAATGAAAATCTTTTTAAAGACATGACAAAACTCTTACAAGGCAGAATATTCCCCACAAATATCCCCAGGAAAGACAGATTTGTATATTTTGGAAATACAGAGAAATAACCGGCGGCCCCCAGTCCCCACTGGGGTGCCTGCTCTGGAGGAAAGGAAGGACCCTCTTCTCCCTCACCCGCTCGGGCAGGAGGGAGTCGGAGACCACGCGGACGGAAGGGAACCGTGCAGGCGGAGGTACCAACCTAATTGTCTTTGTAACTCAAGCATCTGCTCTGCTGAGACCAGAGGACGGTGAGACTAAATCCAGACAGAGGCCTAGGCCCGCGAACGCTGCACGCGTCTTCGCTGCTTTAGAGGACATTTCATCGGGTGCTCAAGTTTGAAACCTGGGCTATTTTAGCAACCAGTGGCCACCAATCCTCTGCCAGGGTCTGTTACTCTTACATAGGCTTTTTTATAGGTCTGAGACTTTTTTACTGTATTTCTAATGTATTTTTTATTCTTTAACTAATGGGAAACACCTCCAAGTTTCATTTTTCACGTAACATAACTTTGCGGAGATGCTTTTAGATGAGAAACCGAAGCACTGTGCCGTCTGCCCGGAGAGGCCGGGTAACCTCACCGAGTTCTCCCCCGGCTCCTCGGACACGAGCAGTCGGCACCGCTACCAGGCAGGACTCAGGAGTAGCCTCACGCAAGTGAAGTCGGCGATGGCCAAGGTCTACAGCACTCAAGCTAATCAACTGCATCCAGCGCATTAATTCACAGAACCCTAAGATCTTTCTGGAGCGGACTCACCCTCGCTCCAAGCCACACCTACTCTACGCGAGATCACAGCTTAGTGCCACTCGGGAGCAGCGAGAGGGCTCCCTGGACAGGACGGTCACCCTCATCCCCAACGCGCCACTGAAGGCAGGCGGATTTGGAGGCAACAAATTCCCACCTGCAAAAGAAAACGCCCCGGGCGGTGGCGGAGGGATCAGTGTTGATTCGCGAGAGGGCGAGTCCGTGGCTCACCATGTCCCCCTGTCCCAGACGGCAGGGGTCGGGACCAGGTTAAGGAAGGGAGAGAGAACGCATCGCGGAAGGCGGGGAGCAGCGGGAGAGCAAGCTGAGCGCCGGGAGGAGCGCAGCGGAGGCCGGACGGGAGCAGGACAGGCAGTAAGCTTCTGAGGGGCAGGGCCCACGTCTCACGGATCCACGCACATCCGGGCACAGGCCGCGCACAAAGCGGCTACTCGACGCCCGCTGGCCTGAAGACAAGGCTCCCCCTGCACGCAGGTCCCCGACTCTCTAGCATCCCCTCCTACCCTCCCCACTCCGCCCCCCCACCTCGGGCTGAAGCCACTGTTGAGGCCACGCCAGTTTCTGCTGTGGTTGTAGGATGTCTTCTGCATCCTCCCCTGGAACGCCAATTCCAAAGGCAGAGACTTCTTTGTCCTGTTCTAGGCCACACTGAATACACATTCGATGAACCTGCATGATCTCACGACCTCGTTCCACGCCGCTACCGACAACTTCGGGGTTGCTCAGCAAAGAGGACCAGGCTTGACCTAAATAACATCCGCTGTGTGCACGGACTCCACTTCCGGTCGGCGGAGACTGGAGGAAGGGACACTAGGCGCACACAGGTGGGGGCGCCCCTGCCGCGGCTCCGCTCTGCCTCTCCCCCCGTCGGCTCCTCGGCTCCAGATCTCGCCTGCAAGCCTGTCTTCAAATCGCTCCTCTGCGGAGAGCCGGCTGCGAGCCCCTACTTCTTGGCAAGTTCTCCGGGCACCCTGGTGCGCCCTCTTCCTGGCGCAGGGGCACTAACGAACATGCTGTCGACGAAGGTCACCGGCCAGGGCGGGGCTCTGTGCGTGTCCCCCGCACCCGGACAGCGGGCTCCCAAGAAACAGTCGATGGATGGATGAAACAGTGATAAAAACAGGGAAGACGGGTATCGGGGCCAGAAAGCCCGACCAGAAACCTTGGTGGCGCCAGACGGGACACTCAAATTCTTTCAGAGCTGGAAGCCGGGTAGAGGCCCCGCCCAGAACTCTCACTGAGCCCTGGGTCTGGGGGGAGAAAGGTGACTGGCGGTCCAAGTGCTGCTCCAGGAAGAGCGCCGAGGAGGGTCCCACAGCCACAGTCAGCCCTCAGGCACCCCGGTCACGAAGGGAAAGGAAACCAAATACAAACGAAGGGACGCGGACTGCACGGAGAACGAGCTCTCCTCTACTGACAGCAAGTGCCGAGCAGCGGGCAACACTCGGGCTCTGTCCGGACACTGGGGTCGGTGGCACGGGTGGGCCGGTCCCACGGCCCAAGGACGGCCCCCGCGCCCCGCGCTCATCAGCCTCTGCGCGCCAGACCGCCTCTCCTGGCCGGGCCACGAGCTCCTGAGGACGGCCCGGCCCTCGGCCGCTTCTCTGAGCTGCAGAGCGCACGGCACCACGTCAGCGAGCGCGTGAACGACAGCGAGAACGCTGACGCCACAGACCCAGGCACGAACGGCCCCCGAGGCGCGCTCCACGGCTCCTGGCCTTCCAGTCCGTACTTCAGAAGCCGCGAACTAACTGCTGGCGGCTGTTCTACGCGCATGAGAAACTCCACGCCTTCTCGCCTCTGCTGACGCTGTTCCTCCCGCCCCTTCTGCCCCGGGACGCCCAGGGCTCTTCAGAGCGGGAGGGAGGACCCTGCCCTGGGCTCCCGCGGCACGTCCTGTGCTCACCTCGGCCACGCCACCCAGGTGGTGTGACCTACAATCCCATTGGCCCCAATGCCCTCAAAGAGAAGGAACGGGCTACGGAAATCACGGCGCGACTGCCCACGCAGCGGAATAGTGCGCAGGAACCCTGAACGGAAAGGTGAGTGTAATAAACTGCCATTTCTGTGAAAAGAAAAGCAGGAGAAGAAATACGTGTGAATGTGTAATTTTCTACAGGCGTAAGTGTGGTGGAAAGACGTGCCGGAACGCAAGCCTGTCGGCTGCTTCCGGGGAGGGACCTGCTCACTGTGCGCACACGCCCTCCTGCGCCTTCTGTGCTTGAACCCCGGGACTGAAGCACCGATTTCAATGAAGATAAGTAATGGGCTTACAAGCTGGTCTTTGTAACCGGGACTGAACTCGTCAAGGGCAAGGACGGCGTCCTGTCCATCCAGGACCCCCACCCTAGAGACAGGCAGGTGAAAGGTATTCAAAACATGTTTGCTGAGACTGAGCTCAACTTTTGAAAAGAATCCATGCTCCTGGGCACCGATGCTATGAGAATTCCTACGCTTGAAGTTTTTTCTTTTGTTATTTTTAAGTAAACTCTGCACTCAACACGGGGCTTGAACTCACGACCCTGAGATCAAGAGTCGATGCTTTGCCGCTGAACCAGCCAGGTGCCCCTAGAAGTCCCACGTTTTAGTCCACTCGCTCTGAAACAGGCGGCCTTTAAGTAGTGACCTTTACAGCGGGGCTCCCAGACTGCCCTCTCCCAGGAAGGGGGGAGCAGAGCCCCGCGGGAACACCCCCGACCGACCAGGCAGTGTGGAGGCTGAAAGGCAGACACTCTGGTCCAGCCTGGCCCCACGCCGTCCTGCCGGACCACTCTCCCGCCTCTCCAGACCTCAACTCGCTCCATGATGTGAGCTCTGGCCCCGCTCTACGCCCTAGCGCCTCCGCCCAGAGGCCGGGGCCAAGAGCGGGGGCTACGGGGAGACTAGTAGACGCCCCCGCAAGGTCCTCTGAGGACTCGCCTAGAGGCCTTCCGTGACAACCCAGAATTCTGATAACACATAAATCCATCAACATACTAGAAAGCGAAGGAACATGGCAGTGGTATGATGTAGAATCTCGCTGCTTCCCTCTTTTTCTTTCTTCCCAATCTGGAACCGGGTGAAATACAAAGTACGTGAAGGAATATTCAAGGGTAAAAGGTGGGGCAATAAACAAACAGATGAAGACTAACAACATAATCGTTTTCACTCCTGGCAGCTCAGATTTCACTGTTTCAACGGGATTCAATTCGCGCCTCTCTAAGGCTCTCTAGGCAGGCTAATCAGAGCTGTGACCCTCGGTGGGGCTTCCTCCCACCACACACACTCAGGTCCCACCGAGGCACCGGCCCCACAAGTGAGGAGGGCAGAGTCTCTAAGGAGCTTAAAACCTAACGAGAAAAAGCACATAAATGACTCGTGAAAAATGGAAAATGCGGGGCGCCTGGGGGGCTCAGTCAGTTGAGCGTCCGACTTCAGCTCAGGTCATGACCTCACAGTTCGTGAGTTCCAGCCCCAAGTCGGCTCTGTGCCGACAGCTCGGAGCCTGGAGCCTGCTTCGGATTCCGTGTCTCCCTCTCTCTCTGCCCCTCCCGTGGCTCGGGCTGGCTGTCTCTCTCTTTCAAGAATAAGCAAGCACCGAAAAAATGGAAAATGCAACAGAAGAAGAGGCACAGAGTGCACGAACGGTGAGAGGAGGGAGGAATTATCTCTGATGCGGCGGGGGGGGGGGGGGGGGAGAGGGGGAGGAAGGAGGGGTGGGTGGAAAGGCGGTGGGGTCTGGGGAGCCTCGTGGTTCGGGGGTACAGGACTTAGCTACGGGAGAGGTGGGCGGAGGGGGCACAGGGAGAGACGGCAGGGAGGACACCCAGTGGCTCTCGGCCACCCTCGGCAGGACTCGCAAACGCCCCCAACTACCCGGTTAATACGCTGCTCCTGGAAAACAGGCCGGGCGCTGCCGATCCAGCTCCGGTGGAGAAACGGGGGGCTGACTGGGCTTCTCTGTGAGACACGCTATTACCTCAGGTGGCGGTTCCCGCGCACTCAGTTTAACCTCAAACCACTTCTCGGGAGCAGTCACAGGATACAGTGACTCCCATTCACAAAACTACTCCCACTGACGAACCCCGCCTGACAGACTCAACACATAATCCACGCGGCTCGAGGCACAGGGACGAGGCGCAAAGCGAGGAACCTCGTCGTAGCTCTGCGGAAGCTCGTCTGTCACATCTGGATGTGGCCTCATTTTCACACGACCCGTGTGAGAGCGGGCAAGACGGATGTGACTTATTTTACGTGTGAAACCGAAGCTTCAAACCGATCAGCGTCTCAGAGGCCCCTGGGTGGGCCCGCTCCGTCCCGAAACCCTCCGCCTCGGCCTCCGAGGAGCAGAGGGCCTTCCGAGGGAGCCCAGAGCCACTCCCTGGCTCCTCGGCCCCCGAGTCGGGGATGCCTGTGGATTACGTGTTGCCTGAAGCACAGTACGTGTGCAGATCGAGACGACGCTCGAGAACCTCCTATCCTGTGATTTAAAAATGTCTTTTCTCTGCAGAAGACGTCTAGTGTCTAGCTCGAATTTACGAATATCGAATCCATCTTAAGTCCTTACGTAAAGGCAGGGGAATGTAAGACACTTGAGGTAATTCCCAACAACCTACCCCCCTTCAGTGCCTCGCGCGGCTGTGCTCACATTTAAGTCCCATCCACGGCCCTCACCAAGCACCGACACACGCGGACACCTACCTCTCCCAGCTGTCCCGAAGACACCGGATTATCTTCATAAGCAGGGAACTGACAACCGGCTTTGCAACTGCAAAAATTATTAATTTCTTCCTCACACTGTGCCATTATTTTGCAATTGGCTTCTGAACTTTCTAAAGCAATCTCCGGAGATTCGTTCATGCTACACTCCAAACACTGACTCCGCCTCCCCGCTGGCAGAATCCCGGCTGGTTCCTCCTGAGAATCCAGCGATGTTTGAGCACTCTTTTCCATGCCGGACTTCTTTAACCTGGGAAGGAATTTTCCAGACTCGAGCTCTGATTTTCCATAGTAGTGGCCTTCTTTCTCCGCATCTTCCTCCAGCGGCTGCAGGTCGGCCTGTGGATCTTCGAACGCATCCGCTTGGGAAGGAACGGGCACAGCTGCTTCATCCTTCTCGGACTCGAACTCCGACTCACTCCCCCCGCCTGGGGACAGCTCAGATGCGGAGATGGGGCGGAAGTGAGTTCTTGGAGAGATCCGAATAGCCCGGTACCGCGCTCTGTCGACGCCGCATATCCGGGGGTGGAAAACCTCGCCGTCGGAATCAGAGCACAGGATGGATTTCGGTTTAAAACTGGGGCTGAAGGAGGCAATCCCCTCGGGTTCGAACGAGCACTCGACGTGAAGAACTTGTGAGAACGGATTGCTCAAGTCAAAGGAAGAGAAGGAATATTCGAGCCCGGGGTCCTCAACCTGAAAGTTACCACAAGCTCCTAGTAGGTCTTCATGGAAGATAAAAGAAAATCCCTTATTTAATCCATTCTCCCCACTCCTCGGCGGATCGTTCTGCTCAAACGACACGAAGGGCTTCCATAACTGCCTGTGCCCAGGAGCGAAGCTGTTTCCCGGGGTCATGAAGACATCCGTGCCGGCTATCGTCACCACGTCGGAAGCCGCGCACTGGAGCAGACTTCCCCTCGTGTGCCCAGGCGGCACGACCGCCCACTCCCCGTCGCTACTGAACGCCTTGAGCTCCCCGTAAACCCCGCCAAGGATGAAAGTGTTCTCTCTGTCTTGGGCCGCGTCCCAAGGTCTCGAGGGTGTAGTATAGTCGCCACCGTCCACCTTGGACAGCTCCCCGGAAACGAAAGCTCTCTTGCCCGGGCTCTCTTTCTGGCCCTCCCACAGACGGTACTCTGACCTCTGCACGGCCTTGTTGGGCTCCTGGAGGGTCTCCGCCTCGGCCTCGGCGTCCAGGCAGCAGCAGTAGTTATTGACGTCTGTCGGAAACAACTCCTCGTCCATCCGTTCTACGTCCGCCGTGGCTACAGAACCCCCATCCGCCATCTTTGTCCAAATGTCTTTAATAACCCCTGAGCCGTAACTGCCTCCGTGCGGCCCGCTCTCGCCACACCCTCGCGCAGTTTCCAAGGTTTTGTGTTCCGTTTTTTGTTCTAGCTGAATACCACAGACAGATTCTAGTTTCGATTTTTTTTTGAAAACTAAGGTAGGAATTTCTCCTAACGTTCTGCTGTTTTGCTGGCAAGTTTCGTCTTGCAAAAAATCTAGAAGTTCTTCATCTACATAATTTGACGAGACTCTAGGAACTACATAATTAATATCTTCTGCGTTGAACTGCGTGGACTCTTCGAACTGAATATTTAACGTCTCGTTGTCTGAACGCGTTTCTTCCGAATGGGACCATGGGCTACAAGTTCTTGTTGAGAGATTAGAACAGTGTTCATTTTCTTCAAAGGCACTATTTTTGGTCCATATTAGCAATCTAGACTGTGTTTTCCCAAGCGTATTAGCACTAGAATCCGTATTTTCATTTCCCAAGTTGAGTGTTTCAAAAGAAAATGGTAAAACAGAATTACTGCATTGCACTTCAAACACTGAAAAACAAGAGTTTACGCCAGATCCTTCATTAACATCTGAGAAGAGCTCCTGACTGCCAGCAAGCAAGTGTGGACCGAGTGCCGCGCCGTCCAAGATGGGGGAGAGTCTAACCGGGGAGTCCCCCCCGAAACTCTCCCCGTCGGCGTCGCCAGAGCTGGACGAACAGCACTCCCAGAACTGGGCCAGGTTGCCGAGGTCCTGCAGGAGCAAGCCCTCGGCCCCCGCGGGGCCGCCGGCCCCCGCCCATATTGCACGCTCCCCCTGCAACTCCACTCCATCTAGCACTACGCAACATTCTGCCTCAAAATTTGTTTTCTCTTTGCTTTTCTGTCGAATCATATTCAAAATCCGACTTTCTCCTTGCATGGCTTCCGAGGCACCGGGATCCAACATGGATTGATCAATGTCCACTTCATAGAAGTGTGTGAATTCTGACAGATGAATACCATCCAGATAGTTGTCGTCCTCCGGGAGAGGACAGAATGAGGTCCCAGCGAGGTCGACACCCTCATCGATGACCGCGGGCATTTCCACAAAATGACCGTCAATGAAAGTACCTGCCGCGAGGTATGTTTTATGCAGATTGCTGCTGCCGATGCGCAGCCCGTGCACGGACTCCGCCAGCTCCTCCACCGCCTCGGCCGGCAGGGCCGTCTCCTCCGGCCGGTGCCGGTACGTGGTCTCCAGCTTGCTCTTCCTGCTCAGCGGAACGAAGTACTCGGCGATGGGCTCCGTGTACCACAGCGGCTCCTCCTTGTACTCCCGCTCGTTCCTGCTCTCCAGGGACAGGTCTCTCCCCTCGGCGCTCCCGGGCTCTCTCCGCCCCGGGTCCTTCAGGGCCCTCTTCCCGCGCCGGCACAGCGGCTTGCCGGAGCCCCCGCCGCCGCTGCTGCTGCTGCTGCCGCTGCCGCCGGCGGCGTGGACGGCCCGCTCGGCCCTGTCGCCGGGCTTCAGCGCGAGCCTGCTCGGCCCGTTCCGCCCTTTCTTGTTCCGAATCTCTCGCGTCTTGTGTCGCACTTTTACGCACTTCACGGAGGCTTTGAAGTCTCCCTGAGGACCGCTTGAGCTGGAGCCCGCTTCGCTCGAGCCGGAAGACCACGAGCGAGGGCGGATCCTTCCCTCGGGTTTGTGTCGGACCTGCTTTTTGTACAAGGCGGGCTTCTCGTCCACGGCGCCATGACCGAGCTGGGGCTCCTTCTCGCTCCTGCCCTTGCCCTGGGCTCGCTCGTGTGCAGTGGTGGTCGCTTCGCTGCTTCTCTCCTTGATGGCTTCGCCTTCGCTGTTGCAGTCTTTGGGGGAAGACGTGTCTGTGCTGGCTGGCGGGGCCGCGGATGACGAGGAGGAGCTGGAGTGAGAACAGACTTTCGGCTTGTTCCACACGGTCCTGATCTCCTGCAGGCAGACCGGCTTCTCGGACAGCGGGGGAAAGGCCTCGTAGTACCTGAAACACAGAGGCAAGACTTCAAGGCAGGCCCTCAGACGTACGCTATACAGCAAGACGACACTGTCTCCTGGGGCGGCGGGGGGGGGGGGGCGGGAGAGGAAGGAAGAGGGGGAGGGGGAGGGGGAGGGGGAGGGGGAGGGGTGTTCACTTTAACAGTCAACACGGACGTCACCCACGAACCTCGAACTTCAAGAACAAATACAGTGAAATGCGCTTTAGGTTTAGTCCCATGTCTCGAGCACCTTTATGTTCAGCAGGGAGATGGGCACCCTAAGAATATTTAGAAAATAGGGAAGATGACAGTTTTTCTCTGGAAAGGTTTAACGGAGAAGTCACCAAAGGACACACACAATGCAGTGGTAAGAACATCACTCCCGATAAGAAACATCTGCATTTGAGTCTCGGCTCACTCACTCAACTATGCTTGTGACCTGAAGCTCATTAGCTGAGGTCTCGGCCACATTCTCAGCTGTAATGCGGTGGCCGCAGGACCTCCCTCCCAAGGCCGTAGGGAGCACAGGAAGGGGAGGAATTTGAAAGCTGGAGAGCATGAGCTCCAAAGCCACGCTCCCCAACTGGGAACCTGGACTCTGCCCTGACTAGCTGTGCGACCTCAGGCACGTGACAGAACCTCTCTGCGGCCTCGGGAGCGCAGGGAATGCTACCATCTACCTCACGGAGCTGGGCGGAGTAAAGGGATCAAGGTACAAGAGGAGCCAGCGTATCACGTGATTGCTGTCACCACTAGTTTTTCTAGGAGACGTACCCAGCATTACATCAGACGCGGCAAGGATTAGGAAGGGTTCTCCAGTGTTGGGAAAAGAGGATGCTGGGGTGCCCTGGGGCCACGAGGAAAAGCAGACCACAGCAGAGCCTTGACGTTCCAGAAACGTCGCCGTCCGGGGAGTACTACTTGTATGGCACGGGAACCCGTGTGCACGCGAAACCTGAGGAGGCAGCGTCTACTGGCAACGCAGGGTAGGAAGAGTCACGGAGCCTGCTTCTAGAGGGCCCGGAACCAAGGAAGACGACTGTCCAATCTGCCAAGAAGCTGGTAGCCACAGCAGATTTCAGAGCAAGACAGGCTGCCAAAGCAGGAATTTAGAGTCGAGTTGCCTACCAAGAGCACTGTATTCTGGAGCAACAGTCAAGGTCACACAAGAGGTGATAAAAGGCTGTGTTTTCAAAGGGCCTATATCTGATTCTCCTTTCTGGCCTCTACCAGAGCTATCTAATGGAAATACATCATGAAACTCACATATAATTTTTAACATCCTAGGAGTCACATTCAAAGCGCAAGAAAACACAGGTGAAACGGAATCCAATCAACTAGTTTACTTAACCAAATATATCCGTAACATCATCCTTGCAACATGATTGATATTTTAAAATATAAATGTAATCTTTCACATTCTTTTTTATACCAAGTCTTTGAAATCTGCTGAGAATTCTCTATTTACAGTATATCTGAATTTGAAGCGGCCACATTTCAAGTGCCAAACAGCCACACGTGGCTTACGGCGGCCATGCTGGACTGCACCGGTCCACACCAACCAATAAAAGCCATTTTCCCCTGGAGTTCTAGAAGTTCAGAAGATTCAAGTAAATTGTATAATAAGCAAGTTCTGCTTATAAAGCAGACGATTTTACCGACCATCTACAGACAAAGGACTCAGAGCACCTTCCGGAAACAAGCTTGACAAGGTCAATGACTCGCCCGCATCTCTCGGTAGGCAGCAGTGGAACCCCGGTTCCCCAGCGTGCAGAACATGGGCGAGCCCACTTTCTCGAGGCCGTCCCCAGGGACTGGTGTGATGGCACACGGGGGCGGGGGGGGGGCGGGATGGTCGGTAAGAACCGTGCTTCGCTCACTCAGTCCTCAAGTCCTGATCCAGCACGTGTGACAAGGACAGGACCGTCTCATTCACCTTTCAATTCTCAGTGTCACGCACGCAGTAAGTGCTCAACACGTGTTTCCTGAAGTATAAAACAGGAGCTGAGCACAAGACACCGAATGAGAACGGTGAGGCACACAGCAGTTATCAGTCTGATTTTCAACAGCGCGCATTGCATTACCGACCACAGTCTTACATACATTTCCACTCGATCCTTTGCTGTAGGGGATAGTTCTGCCTCTGGAGAGGGAGACCCCTCTAGCTTTTTGTGAATCTTCTCTTCTGTTATGAAACAAAAATTCAGAAAGATTGGTCTTATATCTAGTTAATGACTTTTTTTTTAAGTTTCTCAAGTAACTTTAATCAGAAATTATATAGGCTTGGTGGCTTGAAAAGAACTCTATACCCATCTGTCTTTTTAATGAAGATCTACTCCTTCCCAGCACCTGAGGGGATTCTCTAGCTGAACCGCACGGACGGTGGGCTGAGGGGAGAGTTGTCACCCCATCACTGATCGAGAGCTCGAGAGCACCTGACTGACAGACTGAAGTCCCCGATTAACTACAGCAGCAGCAGAGAGAACATCTGTCTAGATTCCCAAAGTATTTTCTCACTAAATTCCCCGCTCGTGGACTTTGTACGGACTCCTCTCGACTGAGACTGGTTAAGAAAATCCGTTACAATCAGCTCTGTTATGACATCTGGGTGAGCAAGGCTGTGTTTCGACTATAACTGAAGCGAAGGGCTACCCTCTCAGCTTAGCTCGTGGTACCTACTGTCTTCGGTTAAAAACAAATCAACTGTGCCCCTCCAAGAAAGGCTCAGTGGTCACTGGGCAACGAAATGGCGGGCAAGGAACACGAAGACCCTCAATCTTAACATGTAGCTTTCACCCCAAGGGCTTGTAGAAAAGCTGGCCAAGAAGCTGTGAGGATTCATGAAGCAAAACGACTTTCACGGACTGCCTTTCCAAAAAAACCCAAGAGTCAAGGCAGAAATTCCTTTCCAATCGGAAGCAATCACCGTCAACACCTCCGGGGGCCTTGATGTCATCGGGCAGGTATTCGCAGGGGACCAGGATGGGAAGGAAGAAACATCGCTCCCGATCCCTGGGTTTCAATGTAAAGACGAAACCAAACGTCCCCCGGCGTGAGGGCGCCTGCGGATTAAGTGACTCCTCTGAGAGCAGGGGCCTATCTCCAAGGGCCCGCTAGGAGTGACCCAGAAGCCACTAAGAGCTGAAGACACAGCGTGCTGCTGCCGTGGAGACACACTGAACACAAAGACCTTCCTCCTGTTGTCCATCTCCGGCCAACCCCAGGATGTCCTCAACCAACCCCTCGGTGCCTGCGGCCCCGCCGCGCGGACAGCCTACTGTGTGCGCGGGGCCCCTCGGTGCCTGCGGCCCCGCCGCGCGGACAGCCTACTGTGTGCGCGGGGCCCCTCGGTGCCTGCGGCCCCGCCGCGCGGACAGCCTACTGTGTGCGCGGGGCCCGGAGGCTGTGCGCTCACCTTGCTTACTCTGAAGGTCTTTCAGTCTGGAGCAGAGTTCCTCCACTAGAGTCTCGATGCCAGAGCTCTGCATGGGAACAAAAACACACGTCAGCTTACTACCAGGCATATAAAAAATCAGCTATTCGTACACCCTTGCTTTAACATAACGGTCTCACGAATCTTCCACGTTCCTAATGGAATACGTCATCAATATTTAAGTAACACAAGAGTTGAAAAGCTACAGGTTTGCCGATCCAGTTCAGTACACGTTTCACTACGCGAGTATGCGCAGTGGCGCCTACTGACAAAATGTGAGAGCACGAGCGTCCCTCCCAGAGTGGCTTGTCTTCCCAGGGGACAGCCTCTCACCCACGGTGCGGCCTACAGGCCTGCACACTCCTCACACGGCTAACGGTCGCCATCGAAAACAATATGCGCTATCTGCGTGAGGAAGCCTTGCATCAGACTCAGTACGAAGGGGAAAGAAAGCCACAAACCCCGCGCGCAGCTCCCCTGGGAGCTCCCGGTCTAGAGAAAACAAGGCGGTTTTGTTCTTTTCTGAAGTGAACGCTGCCGACTGCAACGGAAAGAGCAGGGCAGATAGCGCGCCGCGGCCCTGAGCGAGTGTGAGAGCTTTGTTTTCTCTTAAAGGTCATGAGCAGGGCACAGAAGAGCCTGAAATCGGGAGGGTCACAAGAATGGCCACAGTTCACAGAATGACAGATGCTGGAAACAGGCACAAGTGAATCATCGTTTACTACGGAGACTTTGAAACTTTAAACATTTTCTCTTTCTCACGGGAAGAAAAAAAAGTCCTTTGCAGGGTCTGAAAAGAGAAAACGTACTTCCGAGGACCTTTACTCAGCGGTGGAAAGACCCATCTGAACCGGAACGGAGTCTCTCTTCGGTGGGCGCGACCCGGACAGGTGCACAGGACTGCGCTCCACCCGCCACCCTCGTGGGGCCGAGGGGCTAAAAATAGAACTGTTCCCCATTCACTGAACTCAAAATGACTCAGCACAAGTCTTACAGATATTCTAAACAAGACACCACACAGGCCCAGTTTGAACAGCAAGAAACAGGGCGCAGTGAAAACGGTTAATTGTAGACGCTGCCAGGTACACTCTATCCCCGACATATCACAGCTTTTAGCAGGGAGACAGGATGGAGGGCGACAGGGAAGGGGCCCCCGAAGAACTGTCCCCCCCTTAAAAACACCCTTAAGACCCGCGGCAAACGTTAGTCGCAGACACCGCTCTGACCACGTAATTCCATCGGAAGGACTGTGCTTACCATCACGTTCGAGGTGTGCTGGATGTGGCCGTCTTATTGCATCTCCTCCAGACCCCGAACCTAACACCGGTGTCAGCTGACTCGCTGCTCGCCGCATGCTGTCCTCTACAGCGAGCCTAGGTCACTGTGTTTCTAAACCGAGCGCCAGTCTCCAGGGCCGAGGGCCGAGCCTCTCGGGATCGCGATTCGACTTTGCTCAGGGCCCTGCGACCGCCGGCCGTTTAATATTCCCCGCGGCACAAGCGCCATAACTAGCGACTGGCCGGTATTTTTCTTATGCTTTGTCTTGGAAATCCCCTCCACCCGTCCGCGAGGCGTAGCTGCTCTGGACAGAAGGCAGCTGGGAGGCACGCGCGTGTGCTCTCGCGTCCGCACGGCAACGAAACAGTGAGCTGCCTCCAGAACTGGGAGGACAGCGCGCTCCGCCCCCAGGCTCTGTCCGCCTTCCCTGCCTGCTGCGGCATCCTGCTCCGGCGGAGGTGATCAGCGGACCGGGGGGCCAGGGCCGTGAACTGCGCAACGGAAGGGGGCCCTGCTGTCCCCCGGCAGGCACTGTTCAGTGCTTGGTGCCGATGACGACAAATTCTACGTACTTTCCCTGTCACGACATAAACTGTTAGATGTTCATACCATATCCACGGGGGCTCGAGGGTACTCGAGAGCCCATGGTATCTGAAGAAATAAAGTAAATTCACTATTTTAGTGACAGCCGTAAGGGAGAACACGCTGCAGGTGCAGAAACTGCTACTGCTCCCGCCGAACTCACGGACCGTGTCCCTCGCTGCAGCGCTTCCAGGCACAGCCCGGGGCCGAGAGCAGGTGAGAGCGCCCCCGCACAGTAGGAGCAGGCTCAGCTTCAGGTAACGGCACTCCGAGCCTGCAAACTGGTGAAGCACACGTGGGGATGGCGAGTGTCCGAACGCTCGGCCATTCACCCTGCTTTACCGCTGGCTCAACCAACGGTCGTGAGCGCGGTTGTGAGCATGCCTGGGCCGGGCGTGACCCGCACAGAGACGGGGCCCTGCACTCCTGGGGTTACGCTGCAGTAACACCTACTTCTCAGGGGAAATGGGCTCCCGAGTCCCAGCCAGCCTGGGTCTGAGTCCGCACCCTGCCACACACTCGCTGGGCAGCAGGATGTGTGTGCTGCGTTACCTGTGACCCGGAGACCACACACTCCCCCTCGAGATTCTCAAGGCCCAACCAGGATGATGTACACAAGGCACCATCAGAATAGAAGGCCTGTCACATCAGTCATCTAAACTTCAGGGCCATTTCTAGATTCTGTTGATGCTTTTCATTTTCCAGAATCTCACTATTGGAGTCCCGGTTTCTAAATGCCTTTAAATATTGCTCCGGGGGCACCTGGGTGGCTCCGTCGGTTAACTGTCCAACTTCAGCTCAGCTCATGATCTCATGATTCGTGAGTTCAAGGCCCATGTCGGGCTCTGTGCTGACAGCTCGGAGCCTGAAGCCTGCTTCAGATTCTGTGTCTCCCTCCCTCTGTCCCTCCCCCACTCGTGCTCTGTCTCTCAAAAATAAACATTAAAAAAATAATAATAAATTTTGCTCTGATTTGAGTCTGAGGTTGAAGGAGTAAGAAAAATAATTAACCTGACCCAGATAACCCTGAGTCCTCTGGATTCTGCCGGGACGAGGGGCCCCCACATGGCCATACCCTCTCACTGAGGCTTGGGGTGGAGACCCAGCCTCGGTCACACACTGCAGCTACCGTCCTGCTGCTTCCGGCAAATTCTTTTGTCGGTTCCCATCTTCGGGACGACTTTGCCCTCTCCACACCAGCCGTCCTCCTTCCTCATCTCCAACACAAAGGCGATCGCACCCCTCCCGCCATGATCTCTCCTCTCCACGCTCCGAGGTTTCTGTCGCCATTCTAACCAACTCCGGAGGTTCATCTCTTATGGAGAGGTCGTTTGAACTGGAAATTTCCTAACTGCTGGAGGGACCCTCCCACCCCAGGCTTGTGGTCACCAACCAAGACGACACTCGGCGACCCTGAGCTGCCCGGTCCGCTCACAGTGAGGCGGGCGTCAAAGAGGTCTGGGTTTGAACGCCATCCCGGGGTTCACCCCTACCTAGTCATTCGCCCACCCCAGCCCCACTTTCCGCACCCGGAAAATGGTGCCCCTACTGGTCCCGCAAGGGGCTGCTCTGCCCTCTGGGGGGATTCCCTCCATCCCACCTTCCAACCCTTCTGCTGAGCTTTCTCGTTCCGACTGTCACGTTTAGGATTTGAGGACATCACCTCGTCCCCTGAGTGTCGTCTTCACCTCCAGGGCTGCGGCAGCTGGACACCGATTCAGCCGATCTGCCGGCTTCCATTCACTCCTGCCTTTCCATTAAGGTATCTCACATCTTCCCTCCCGGGCTGATGTCCTGCCTGCTTCCAGCTCTCCACCAGGATGGAGGTCTAGCTCTGTGCCCCCAGGGAACCATGTCTGCTGGCACTCGGCCCCAGCACCGGCCCCGCCCACAGTGGGGCGCCAGCCAGCATGCCACCCGCCACCTTGAAATGCTAACTCTCGCGCCCCTCTGCACACACGGTCCTATGCTAGCCATGCGGCGGTCACGGCCAGCCTCCCTGCCGAGAGGCCAGACAAGCGAGGGGAGCAACCCCAGGGCTTCCAGTCCCAGCACCATCCATCCGACAGCAGCAGCAAGACCCCCCGCAAGAGCAGCCGCAGAAGAACCTCCCAGCGGGGCCCTGGCTCGCCCACATGCCTGGGAGCAAGTGAAACGGCTACTGTAAGTCGCTCAGTTGTGGGGCATTTTGTCGTGTGGCAACAACCAAGGTACAGACTTCTGGACACTCCTCTGCTCAGACCTACCCTGCACGTGGATGGAGCTCTTTTACAATTTCCAGAACTCGGGTTTTAATTTCTGAAAGCAAAGGTGGAAGATTAGTGGGAGGAAACCTAACCAGATACCGAGGCATGATCACTGGTGACGATTTGCTGTAAAGGATCACTTTCATTTTCTTTTTTTTTTTTTAATGTTTATTTATTTTTGAGACAGAGAGAGACAGAGCATGAGTGGGGGCGGGGCAGAGAGAGAGGGAGACACAGATCCGAAGCAGGCTCCAGGCTCTGAGTTGTCAGCACAGAGCCCGACGCGGGGCTCGAACTCACAGACTGTGAGATCATGACCTGAGCTGAAGTTGGACGCTCAACCGACTGAGCCACCCAGGCGCCCCTCACTTTCATTTTAAAAACCTTTTTAAAATTTAGAACGAAGTTAACGTTAAGCCGATAAACAAAAGAGCACTGAGTGAGCCCACGGAGCCCGTGCACCAGGGATCACGAGCTCAGGCCTCTGGCGGCCAGGGAAGGAAGAGGAACACGTGGGGCGATCAGGCTAATGCAACAGGAAGTGGCGGGTGAGGCGTGGGCTGCACGGAACAAACATCCCTGGCCTACAGCCATTCTAAGATTAAAAAAAATAAAAAAAATAAAAAAATAAAAAACCCAAACCAACGAAAAGCTGTTTCTGCCCCGGCACCTGCTTGAGGTGGGTGATCCCCACCCCCGACCACAGGAGGGCCCGCGATGCTCGCCCGCTGGTCACCTCCGGCTCTTACGCACATCTGCCCTCCAGAACACGGTGTGAGAGAAGACACCTATCCACGGGACAAGTGCCATCGCAGGGCCGCCGCGCGCCAGGAACGAGGGACAAAAGACAGTTATTCGTCACAGGAAGCAGAGGGTGTCAGCCTCTGTCATAAGTAACGATCGGATAAGCTAATCAAGGCGTAGAGCGAAGTTAGCTGTGCTCTGCATCATCTTTTAGCGGGGCGACAGGACGCGAGGCGCGTGCGACCCGGGCGCGTCGGACACGGTCCGCTGTGAACGCCAGACAAGCCACTGGACTTCTCTGCGCCTCCACCTCGCTGTTCACAGAGAGAACCTGTCAGCTGCAGTGAGTCCTTCACCTCTCCTGCTGCGCCGCCACGCCTCGCGCGTTTAGGCAGACCACAGGTGTTCGGTACGTGCAGCAAAATGTCCCGTTTCTTACTTTAGTTTGGAAATGGCAGTTTCTTTTCCTTCCAGATACCCGCGCTCCTCCGGTAGCAACTAGACTTCCTGAAGGAGATTCGGGCTCAGAAGCTGCCAGGCTCTGGGTCGGATGTTCGGATCTACTGTTCCTCACACCTCACTGTTCAATTAACAGTCGTCCAGTTCCTCAACACAAAACTTAAAATGGTTATTTTTAATCTAGAAAGCACGGTCTCTTAAAGAAGCCACTAGCGGACATGTAAGAAAATAACGCATGTAACATCAGGTTAGTGTATCTTTCTGGTCAGCCCCGTAGCTTTCGGCAAACACAAGGCCGTGATGCTAAAACAGTTAAAACACCCGGACTCTAGTCCAGCAATCTGACGCCTGCATATCAAGTCTAGCAAAGCCCTGCGTGTGCACGAGGGCGTGTGCGCAGAGTGCCCCCACTGCACTCATTATTAAGAGCCAAAACAGGACAGAATCGAAAAGGTCCGTTACTAGAAGAATAAGCAGCTTTATGGTCTTACAATGGACAACTGTTTAGCGGTGAAAAAGAGTTAATCGCATTATGAAACACAGATAAAATTTGAAAAATGTTAACTAGAAGAAGTTGCAAAATACGTGCAGTGAATAAAGTTAGCACGTTAAAGTCTCGCACTTGTGTGCCCCCAAAGCAGCGTTTAGTGAGGTACACGGATGTGCAGGGGAAGGACAAGTCCAAGTTCCGGCGGTGGGAGCACCTGAGAGAGATGGAGACTCCCGTCGTCAGGAAAGAGCACGGTGGGGCGGGGGGCACTTGCTCATAAGAACGGACTTCCGGAGCCAGGCGCGCGGCTGTCCGATGCTCCGTTCCCGGCACCTTTCCCTGCCGCCTCTGCACCCCACGCACCTGGCCCTCTTCTGTGCCATGCACAGCACCGCACGCGCCTCTTTTTTTGCCTTTTTACTCTCCTCGGCCACGGATTTTATAGCAGCTGTTCCCTCTGTCGTCTTTCTCCTATCCTTACTTCTTGACATTTAAAAGTCAGGAATCTCCCACCTTTCCTGAAGCGAGATCAGAAGATCTGGCCCCATCAGGACCACGTCTGCCACGGCCACGACCGGCGAGCGCAGAGCTGGGCCCGCGCCCCACAGGCCTCACCGCACTTGCTGTCTGACTTCGGCAGCTTCCTACCTGGCTCCAGAGACAGGAGATCGCCAGGTCTGGGCGAGATACACAAACAAGCAAACAGTCTGTTCTCCGGCCTCCTCCCGGAACCACCCAGCCGCCCTGTCTGAGTTTCCGCTCGGCCCTCTCCCTGGGAGCTCCAGCTCAAAGCTCGATTCGCGCCCTCAGCCCTCACCCCCACGGATTAGTGTTTCTTCCCTAACCTCCTCCCCTCGGACATGAGCGAGAATTCCGCTCTTGCAGTTGCGCAGCCCCGAACGCTTGGCTATCCCTTCCTGGACTCCTCCCTTTTCCCCACCCCAACGGGAGCCTGTCAGCTCTTCAAAATAGATCTAGAATCCAACTAGTCCTCACTGTCCTCTACCTTCCAGACCACCGCTTTCTCGAAGTGTGCCCTTGCCCCTCTGACTACCCAGCCTCACCCCGTCCCACCCGGTCTCGGTGCAGCGGCCCTCGGGGGCCCGATCAGCAGGTTGAACTCAGGTTACGCTAGCCTCTGCTCCAGACCCTCCAACATTCTGCCGCTTCCCCAAGGAAAAGCCAAATCCTCCACCGGCCTCCAGGTGTCCCTGAATGCCTCCCCCTCCATCTAGAGTGAGGAGGGAGGGCCAAGGCTTCCTCGGCGGGTTGGCTGTGACGGCATGGCCACCGTGAGCCGTCTCAGCTTTAGCCGCTAGCTTCTGACGGGTCTGGCCTACAGCGGGAGCACGGCCGCACCTCCGGCAACGCTCAGAATCTCATACGTTTGAAGCGCTCCGTACAGGTTAGTCACCGTTGCTCTGATCCTCGTCAGGATCCAGAATGAGTGAAGTTTAAAAGTCAGTGTGTAAACATATTGTCAAAACTAACAGTAAACTGCCATAAGACATTTAACGTGGTTTTTGTATTTCATATATACAACCCAGCACAGCACACAAGCACCACACAGGCGACTACCAACGTGGGCTAGGTACTCTTACTGGCCAGAAGAATGTTACTGGAGGGTTTCAGTCAATGTGAGAATGTGAGCAACCGCACTGAGGCCCCGCTGTACTTAAAAAAAAAATTTTTTTTAATGTTTATTTTTGAGAGAGAAAGAGGGTGAGCAGGTGAACGGCAGAGAGAGAGGGAGACACAGAATCTGAAACGGGCTCCAGGCTCTGAGTTGTCAGCACAGAGCCCGACGCGGGGCTTGAACTCACGAACTGAGAGATCATGACCTGAGTCAAAATCAGACACTTAACCGACTGAGCCCCCCAGGTGCCCCTTCCAAAGCTTAAAGCCATCGCTGTGTGGGAGCCTCGCTCACTGCCCAGATAGGGCCCCGTGCAGATCCTCATCTTCCAAGGGCGCCCCAAAATGGATAAACTACCACCTTAATGCAGTTTTCAGAAGCTCCATTAAAATAAACAGAAATATAACTACTTTTTAAAACAAAACTAAACAATATAAAAAGCTGTAACTCTGGGGGCAGAGAAAACAGAACCAACTAAACTGGAGGATTCCAAATAACAAAAGCTGACAAACCTCAACACTGTTTTATGTTTTTTAAAATGGGGAGAGGGGTCCGGATATATTTAACATCAGGCACGGGCCACGCCCACTGACAAGAGAGGCAGAGAGCTCGGGACAGCATCACTTAATAAAAACCACTTTGGGGGACGTGTGAGCTGCGTCAGCCCCATCACAGGCCCTATACCCACTGCAGCCACAGCAGGTACAGACGTGCTACAGAAACTGAAAGGCCAAGGGCGCGGCAGGGGGAGGGCTCAGTCGGTTGAGCTCATGATGTCACGGTTTGTGGGTTCGAGCTCCGTGTCAGGCTCCGTGCTGACAGCAGGGAGCCTGCTTGGGATTCTCTCTTTCTCCCCTTCTGTCTGCCCCTCCCTGGCTCATGCACGCATGCGCTCTCTCAAAAACTAAACGAAAGAAAGAAAAGAAAGAAAGAAAGAGAGAAAGAGAGAGAGAGAGAGAGAGAGAGGGAAAGAAAGAAAGAAAGAAAGAAAGAGAGAGAGAGAGAGAGAGAGAGAGAAAGAAAGAGAGAAAGAGAGAAAGAGAGAGAGAATGGCGAGAGTGCGGGGTGTTCTTTGCACCTGCAAGCCAAGGGAAGGAGCAGAGGCGGTTCCGGCAGAAGCTAAGGAACACCAAGGCCCGGGAGGGTCACAGTCTCCTGGAGGAGTAAATACTCACCAACGGCCCAGTTTCTTGGCAGGTGCTGCCAAATTTTAATCAACGTATACGATTACATTTGACACAACTGCCTTTCGTGCTGTTTTGGTGGCGTCTTTTAGACAAAACACTGAGCTCAGCAGGTCAAAGCTGCGATGTGGGGCGCGTGCGGCTTGCTGCAGGGACCAGGTGGAAGGAGACACGGTATCGCATGACGAGTGTGGCAAAGGGGAGTCCCAGGACGCCATTCCACCGCCACCAGGACGCACCGGAGCCTGATGCTGCGGCTGCTTTCACAGAAACAACTACCCCCGTAGCCGTGCGGTCCCACAAGCACACGCGGGAGTCACGAGAAAAGAGTTCATCTCGCGGTGGCGCCTCGCCTCACCTCTAGCGGCCTGCCTCGGATGACAGCACCCCTTGGCCACCGCCTCGCAGCGACCTCGCCAACATTCCAACGGCCTGCACGCCTGCCTGCGGCTCTGGCTCCGCCGGCTGGCAGAGGCCGGGTGGGCCGGGGAGGCGCAGACCCGCCTTACGCTCCCGCCCTCGATGCTCGCAAACCACCATCACCCCCAGACGCAACCACCGACCGCGGCCACAGCAGAAACAAGACTCCTGCCACCTCGTCTCCTACGCAGGACCTCTTTGTGCCTTATTTCCTCTGTGGCCAGCGGGCAGATTCTAGAAAGAAAAGCCTGCAGACACACAGCCTACGGTTACGAACATCCACAGTGACTCCTTTCTATTGTTACCAGCCACAAGGAAAGAGGGCTTTGTTTGTGTTTTTCCCCAAGTTCTCTCCACTGCCTCCCCAGAAGCCAGGGGAGCCCGCCTGAGGAGTCCGTGCTGAGGCACCACGTCAGAGCAGATGGTCTGAAAAAGGCAGGCCGCGCGGGGGAACTTCCTGCTTCCGCTCCCTTCATTCCCGAAGCACACACCCCGCTCCTGGTCCCTGCCTGGCCCGGTCATTTCCTCAGCCGATTTTCATTTGATAGGATTAAAAACAATCATCAGGAAAAAGCAATGCAACGATTATTTTATAAAACAAGAGTTTCTAAGTTGGACAAGTGTAGAAGTACACTTCACTGGGTGTGAAAACAAAAATCCCAGCTCTGACTTCTGAGCGAAGAAAAGCATTTCTCCAAACCAACAACGGAAAGAACCGTCCGGTCCACTTCCCACCAAGCGCCCTCCAGCACCCGCCACGCCAGCGCGCCGGGGGAGCGGCCCGGGGCCGGCCAGCAGGAGGCGCCCGGACTCCTCGTTCTTCAACGGTTCGCTTCGGGCGCCCCTGTTGTCCGCTCAGCTTCCCTTCGCCACACCACGCCACGAGTCGAAGGCAAGAGTCACTTCTCAGCAACTTTGGCCCAAAGCAGAAACAGGATCCCTTCCCAGACTGAAACTCTCGACTCGCATTTTCCTCCCAACCATGACTCAGCAGCTTCTTTGGAGTTTGCTCAAAGAACTTACCTGAACTAACCTCTCCTTTAAAAAACCACCTGCAGGGGCGCCTGGGTGGCTCAGTCGGTTAAACGTACAACTTCGGCTCGGGTCGTGATCTCATGGTTCGTGAGTCTGAGCCCCGAGTCAGGCTCTGTGCTGACAGCGTGGAGCCTGGAGCTGGAGCCTGCTTCGGCTTCTGTCTCTCTCTCTCTCTCTCTCTCTCTCTGCCCCTCCCCTGCTCACGCTCTGTCTCTGTCTCTCTCAAAAATAAACATTAAAAAAAACAAAAAAAGCTTTAACAAAAAACACGTGCATTTGAGACTCCAAATTACTTCCCCTTCAGTGTCAGGTAGCAAATAGCTCTTGAGTAAGTACCCGACCACCCCCTTTTCTGTGTGAGCACCGCCCCTGCTCACGGATGGGACCCCCAGGCAACTCTGCCCCCACCTTGCCACGCACCCAACCGGTGGACTCCCAGTCACTCGTTTTTCTCCCTAGGTGACTGGTGCTGGGCCCCAGCCCTCACCGGCCTTCAGATGAGAGGGAATGACCCAGAAGCAGAGAGGGAAGTGAAGGAGAGACCCTGGATCATTGGAGAAAATGACTCTGGCTGTCCATCATTTTGCTCGCCCTTCGGGCCACTTCTCTGGCCCGACATTTCCAGCGCTCGGCTTCGGTGAGACCCCCTCGGTGCGTCAGGGGGATCCCTGCTCCTCCTTAGACCAGGCTCGGATGCCCCCTTGCTATAATGAAACGGTACCTGATTAAGACAGCCCAGATACTCCACGGTCTATGAGGCAGCACTTTCACGGAATCAGAGGTTAACAAGTCAAAGGGGTGAGGACGGGAGAGGAGACTGGCGGGAGCACGAGGGCAGGACGACGAGGGAACACGCCTTCAACACCTGAGCGCTCAACTCCGTTCAGGAGAACTTGGCACCTCCTGCGCGCTCATCCTCGCCGAGTGAGGCTCCAGGACATGAACACATGGGTGGCTCACGGCCTCGGTCCCCGAGGAGCCCCGTCGCGGCCGGGGCCCAGGACGAGCATCCTCGGTGGAGGATGAGCCTGCACGAGGCAGAAGGAGGCCACGCCAGGGGCCTGGGCTCTCATGGCGATTCTGAGCAGGAGAGCCCCCCGCTGGGAAGCAGTGACCGCACCTCAAGAGGCACGGGCGGCGGGCGGCAGCCAGAAAGAAGAACCTTGTACGGATTACCGGATGTAGCAGACCTGGCTGTCCCAATGTCAGCCGCTTAGAGGACTCCGTTCGGGAGGGAGCTGTGGTAACCTGTGCGAATCCGCCCACTCCCACTCGGCTTTACAAAGGCACTTACACCGCACCGTCGCAAACACTGGTACAAGCAACACCATTTTCTAAGCGGTTATGATCTGAGTGAGCCCGTCTTACAGCGTGGAATAAGAATTGCACAGTATTAATCCAAACGGGTGATTCTAAAACTATTTTGTTCTGTCAGGATGAAGGACAGGAGAAATATTTTACATGAAATATTAGAAGATGGATAAAATAATTACAGCGGACGCCTGGCTGGCTCAGTTGGTAGAGCATGCGACAGGTACGGAGCTTAAAAAAAATCTTATATTTTCTCAAAAACAAAGAAAAAATTATGCATCATAAACAAATACGGTGTCCTTAAAACACCAGCACTGCTGTCCCACTTCTAGGAGCATAGCTAAACGAAGTGACACAGGACCTGGAAAAGCCACACGTGGAAACATTCTGAAGAGCATAACAAAAAAATCCAGAGTGAGCGCACCGAGGGCTCCTGGCCGGCTCAGTCAGAAGAGCAGGGCGCTCCCGACCTTGGGAGTCAGGAGTGTGAGCACAGAGATTACTTTAAAAAAAAAAAAACAAAGTAAACACCCAGTAATGAAGACTGTGTCTACTGCTGCTGGAATACTGTTTGAGGAAATAGGACTCAGCCACTCGAAAGAATAAAGATAATGTAATAAGATACAACATGTTAAATAGGAAAAGAGGATATAAAATTTTGTACAGGCTCAAATTATAATAGTACTTATAATATATTTTATAAAACTCAATTTATGCAGAAAAAATGTCACAAAGGAAAACAGGATACCGTTCACATTACGGAGATAAGGCAGTGAGTGGTTGATTTTTCTAAGACGTGGTATTTGTATCTGTGTAGCTTTCAGCCCGCCCCCCGCCCGCCTCTTTCCTCTCTCAGGCATTCGCGACACCACGCACACCTACTTCATCGGAAGCAGAGCGGAGGCACTGCACGGCGGCCTGTTTCTTCATTTCTTCCAGAGTCAGATCCGAGCACTTCTTCTTACCCTTTCCCCATTTCTTATAAGCTCCTTTTTCCCAGCCCAGGAAGATGTCATTCTCCTAAAATGAGAGCAGGCAGGGTTCAGTGAACAAGACTAAGAGGCAAGTGTCACACGCTATTTTCCCCCACACGTCCCCTGCCACGGATGCCGTCGCAGAAGGCACGTGCTGGGAGCAGACCCCTGAACACGGTCTATCCCAGCACTCCCCGATAATCCATCCAGGTGGCATCTATTACTGAGATTATCGTTACGTTATTTATGACCTGAAAGAACCTGACTCCCTGACATTCGCGGTAAATGCTAAGAAACAACTCAGACATTTTTAAATAAATGCAAGTTCTGTGGATCATGTAAGTTTCAGTGTAAATCCCAAACGAGGTTCACGATGAAATGCCTTATCTTCCGTGCTCCCCACTCTGATCGGGCGCGTTCATAGAACTCTCAGACTTTGACATTTAACAGTTAAACAGTTCAGTCCCTGTTTCTTTATCTTATCATCTAAAAAACAACACATATAAAATATTTTACATTGGCATTTTAATTTTATGTTTCCTCTTGGTTACATACGCCTGTTATAAAAATCTGACAAAAAACTGAAGAACAGGAAGGAAGCAAAACTATCCGTGAGCCCACCATCCAGTGAAAACTAGAGTAATCTGGACTGCTTCATTTTGTCTTTTCTGTACGCTTTAAAAACCAGAGATTTGAACTCACGCTACTTGTAGAATATTGTAATTGGACTTAACTTGCTGATCTGTAAACATTACCCCCGTGTTACCACAAATTCTTTGGCTATATAATATTCCAAGATATAAGTTTATAGCTCTTTCCCTCAACTGGACTTTAAGTAATATTTTTAATTGCTTTGCTACTTTGTTTTGTCTTTTAAAAAGCCTTCCATTTGACTAATTATGATTAAAACCAGTGTACAATAAGGGAAAAAAGATTAGAAAGACAACGGCAACATTTTAAAAATTACTTACAAGACATGGCCTACAGTGGGGCCTCAGGAAACAGATACGGACATACGAATAAGATGAGAAAAAGGAAAAGCAGAATAGTGAACTCAAAAGATTTTAAAAGAGCAAATCACACAGCATCTACTAATCCAAGGTTTACTTCGATCCAAGGCATAAAAATCAGTTTTTTTCTCCACCAGAGAAGAGTGGAGGTACAGTCCCTCCATCTCCACCCATCATGATTAGCATACTTTTAATTTCTTGGGCATGTTTCCAGATCTCAGGAACCTGAAAAACATATTTTTCTGGCTGAGTGGTGTCAACTCCAGTTTCCCGGGGAAATGTGTTTGATGGCCAAGTAAGGCCTACCAGTGCGTTCCCATTTATCTAATGTGTTTGGCCGGACTGCACCTGAAACCGGACATCCCTTATCAGCGATATCTTCTGGAGACAGGGCCTGTGTTCTAACAGGAAGACCGGACAGAACCATAGCAACGCAGACTCGAGCTTCCAAAGGCAGAGAGAAACACTGTCATTTCTCCATTGTTCACAGTACATAAAGCAAAGAAGGCAGAAAAGTTATTTAATTATGGAAAAGGGGCTCCTTGTCGTTTGAGCCGCTGAGGCTGGCTCTTTCTCCTTCTCGAGCGACACGAGCACACCGCTCTCCCCAGCAGAGGTGACACACCTCCGGAGATCCTAATGAAGTTTATTAGGCAGACAGAAGGGACTTTCAAAATTCACACGGCAGGTGCTCTTTCTGTAGGGCAATCTGACAACACGTATCGAGCTTCTCAAACGTGGGCATGTACTTTCGATCTAGTAATTCTACTTCTGAGAATTTATCCTAACCAAATAATCACCGTCGTGTGCGCGGGTTTAGCTACCGCAATGCTGATAAGATAGCGGCCCATCAAGGCAAACACGCAGAAACAACTTAAATGCCAAACGAGGAGGACGTGGTTACGTAAGTTCCGATTCATCCAGGAGATGAGATATTACAGCCATTACGGAAATTATGAAGCATATTTATTGACACAGAAAGCTATTCACAGTGTACATAACAGTTTACACAAAAGTACAATCTCATTTTTTGGTAACGCACGTGCACACACACACACACTACTGTGCATTAAAATGTCTCAGAGAAATGAACTAAGAGGTCACTAAGGAGCTTATCTCTTGGTGAGGAGGAGAAGGACACTAATTTTATTTTCTGATTTTTCTTGTAATTAGGTCATACTCCCTTAATAGTCAAAAGCTGTATTTGGCGGGGGGCGCCTCAGGGGCTCAGTTGGTTAAGCGTCTGACTTCGGCTCAGGTCATGATCCTGCAGTTCATGAGTTTGAGCCCCACATCGGGCTCTGTGCTGACAGCTCAGAGCCTGGAGCCTGCTTCCGATTCTGGGTCACCCTCTCTCTCAGCTGCTCCCCCCACTCACACTCTCACTCTAGCTCTCTCGAAAGTAAACATTAAAAAAAAAATTTTTTTTTAATTTTTTTTTAAAGAATGGAGAAATGAGAAGAGTTCCTACAGCCCTTCGCTTAGAACGGGGTACGTGGCATTAGCTTCGTGTCCCCGTTTGGCATCCCCAGGTTTATGCACGAATGTGGACTCACCCATTCATCCAGCAACGACTGAAGTGTCTTCTTTACGGCATTAGGTAGAAGGAGGAATGCAGCAGAGTCCCTACCTGCCCGCGTGCACAGTCCGGTGCCCACTACAGACACAGAAGCAGAGGACTGGGGTATGGTTGCTGCTATTGCAAATGTGACTGGAAGCACTTAGGAAGCTTACTCTGCTGCTAAGCGAAGGCTTCCTACAGAAGGAAAGGTCCCCGGAGTGGAGTATTAAAAGAGCGAACAGAAGTTTGGGCTAGAGGAAGGGGAGATACCAGGTAGAAGAAACGAGGTGCTATAGAGCAAGGGACCAAGAGACGGCAATTTTTTTTCCACAGAGAGCCAGGCAGTATTCTCAGCTCTACAGGCCAGGAGGATAGCCGAGGGTACAGTTATGGGCGCCTTTACGAAAAGAAGAGAAAGCCTCACAATGTTTTCATTGATGGAATTCCAACGATCATTCAGTACGATTTTCTGTTCTCAGCCCTACTAATGAGGACAAAGCTCTTTTGGAGAGAGAACATCTGCTTACCGGGATTCATAGTCAACATTCCCTGCCACCAAAATCAAATACGAATGTTCATCTGTTAATGCTAATTTTTTTTAATTTTTTTAACATTTATTTATTTTTGAGAGACATAGAGACAGAGCATGAGCAGGGGAAGGGCAGAGAGAGAGGGAGACACAGAATCTGAAGCAGGCTCCAGGCTCCGAGCCGTCAGCACAGAGCCGGATCACAGACAGTGAGATCATGACCTGAGCCGAAGTCGGCCGCCTAACCAACTGAGCCACCCAGGCGCCCCTGTTAATGCTAATTTTTTAAACTCACAGCTGCACTGACATATCACTCACATACCACTAAATTCATTCTTCTGAAGTGTGCGACTCAGTGGTTCTTAGTATAATTCACAGTGGTGATTATGCAACCACCACTGCCTTTTTTTTTTTTAAGTAGGATCCACACCCAACATGGAGCCCAACGTGGGGCTTGAACTCACAGCCGTGAGATCGAGACCTGATCTGAAATCAAGAATCAGGTGCTTACCGGACAGAGCCACCCAAGCACCCTCCCCCTATCTCATTTTAAAACGTATCCATCGCCCCCAATGAAGCCCTGTACCATTAGCAGGGTGACTACTGACCCACTGTCTCTACGGATTGGCCTCTTCTGGACATTCCCTATAGGTGGAAGGATATGATACACCTCCGCCTGTGTCGGGCTGCTTTCACTCAGCGCGATGTTCTGAGGGCCCACCCACGTGGCGGCACGTGTCAGCGCTCCACCCCTTTGATGGCTGAATATTAATTTCACTGCGATCACATATCGCATCTTATCTATTCCTCTGTTGACAGGCATTCGGACTGCTTTCCCGTTCGGCAAACACTCACATACGAGTTTCTGCATGGGCGTACGTTTTCTCTTCTTCTGATTACACACCTAGGAGCAGAGTCTCTGGGTCACAGGCATCTCTGTGTTCAACCTTCTGAAGAAGCGACAATTTTCCAAGCAGCTTTATCTCACCACGACACCGGCAGCGCTTCAGGGCTCCGCTTCCTCCACATCCCCGCCAACTCGTCAGTGTCTGGGTTGTATTCTAGCTACCCCGATGGTGTGAAGTGGTGTCTCATCATGGTTTGCGTTTCCCTAAGGACTAGAGCATCCTTTCATGTGCTTATTGGCCATTTGTGTATCTTCTCTGGACAAATGTCTATTCAAATACTGGCCCATTTTATAATTATCTCTTCTGAACACACATCCTTATTAGATACAGGACTTGCAAACATTTTCTCCAATTCTATGGTGGTTGTTTTTTTTTTTTTCCACTTTCTTGATGACGTCCCTTGAAGCACAAAAGTTTTTCATTGTGAGAAAGTCTAATTTATTGAGGTCTTCTTTGGCTGCTTGTTTTTTGGTGTCAGAACTTAGAAATCACTGCCCACTCCAAGTCATGAAGCCTACGCCTACGTTTTCTTCCAAGCACTAAGAGTTTTGGCCCCTTTCACTGAGGTCTAGAAACCGGCTGGAGTTCACCTGTGTGTGTGTGAAGGAGTCCGACTTCCCCATTCTACACGTGGCTGCTGCTGTTGTCTCGGCACCTCTCGTTGAAAAGACTATTCTTTCCCCGCAGAATGGTCTTGTTCAAACAATAAGGAACATACCGAACGCTGTTTCATCTCACACGGCTACACGTATGCCAACACCAAGCTGTCCTGATTACCTGAGCCTTATAGTAAGTAAGTTTTCAAACTAGAAGTACGAGTCCTCCAACTTTGTTCTTCTTTTTCAAGATTTTCTGGGCTATTCTGAGTCCAGATGTCTATGTGGACTTCAGAATCGGCTTGCCAATTTCTGCAGTCCAGGTGGCTGGGACCGTGACAGGGCCGCCCTGAGTGTGCACGTCAGCGCGCGGGGCTCCGCGGTCTTATTAACGTGGAGTCCTCTGGTGGTGAACATGGGAGATCTCTCCATTTACAAGGTCTTCCTTCGTTTCTCTCGACGACGTTTTTAGCCTGCAAGATTTACTCCTAAGCATTTCATCCTTTTTGATGCTACTGTAAATGGAATTGTCTTAATTTCACTCCTTAGGATTTCCTATATATGAGATCATTTCATGTAAGAAACAGACAGTGTCAGTTCTTCCTGTCCAATTTGGATGCCTTTTCTTTTCCTTACCTAACTGCGCGGTTAGTGCTGACCTAGAGTAAGACTTCACGTCTTTCAGCTTTGAAAATGTCTTTTCACACGGACACTGCCAAACACCGATATTAACCCACAGGCAGGAGTTTAACATGCTACTTGCCTAGAAAGCGTTTCTAAAACTGTTAGATTCTTCTCTTGGTATCTGCCTTTCGGCACGCCGTCACACTGCAGATGAGTCACGTCCACGTGAACGGCAGGTAGAAGCTTCTCCATTGAACAGTGACACGGGTCTCAAGGTACAGACGTCTCCTTCGCACCGTGTCAGGCGGGAAGCTGCAGCCGGACCTGCAGCGTGACCTTGGACGGCACCCTGCTGCCAAGCCGGCCCGGAGCAGGGAGTCTGCTAGTTCTCACTTCCGACAGAACGAGAGTGTGCTAAGCAGCTTGCCGTTATTTGTGACTCAAACGATGTTATCAGTTAGCTGTCAGAATGGCTTCGGCGCATTATAAACTTCACAGATAAACGCTGTTTTGCTTTGTAATTTTAGGTTGACTTCATTAAGAAACATTATCGAGGGGCGCCTGGGTGGCTCAGTCGGTTGAGCGGCCGACTTCGGCTCAGGTCATGATCTCGCGGTCTGTGAGTTCGAGCCCCGCGTCGGGCTCTGTGCTGATGGCTCAGAGCCTGGAGCCTGCTTCAGATTCTGTGTCTGCCTCTCTCTCTGCCCCTCCCCTGCTCATGCTCTGTCTGTCTCTCAAAAATAAATAAATGTTAAAAAAAAATTAAAAAAAAAAGAAACATTATCGAGTCTGTAGCAAAAGGGACACAAACAGCATAGTAGGTACATTTTTCTTTTTTTCTATTATTCTAATGTTTATTTTTGAGAAAGACAGAGCGTTGAGTGGGGGAGGGGTAGAGAGAGAGAGAAACACAGAATCAGAAGCAGGCTCCAGGCGCCGAGCTATCAGCACAAAACCCAACACAGGGCTCGAGCCCACAACTGTGAGATCATGACCTGAGCCAAAGTCAGACGCTCAACCCACTAAGCCCCCCGGGCGCCCCGCAGGTACAGTCTTCTGCGTTCTGCTTTTCCCACTTACACGTGAGAGCCTCCTCACTCCATCTGTTCCCTGGCATCATGTACTATGTGAAGGTATCAAGACTTCCTTCAAACAATAGCAATGAGCTAATAATCAGCTTTTAAAAGAACACAGTATAAAAACACGGGTCAAAATATTTCTATCTTACTGACTGAGACAAAAGTAAAATATTGGACACATGCCAAATATTTACCCAATAAGCTCGGTAAAATCAAGCATGATTTTTCAAAGTTGTAATCTTAAAGACGGAACACAATTGCCAAGTACCAAAAGAAGAGAAGGCTGGAGAACACTCTCAGCATGAAAATCTATCACCAAGTACTTTTCCAGACACCGCAGTGAGGTGACATAGGCTAGGGTTCTGACTTTCTCTTGCTGCCTTCTGTCAAAAAGGAAAGTGGGAGCAGGAGGAAGGAAAGGAACACGCCCTCCTGACATACGGCGGGGATCATGACGTCTGCTGGGAGCCTGCTCGGCACCCGCCCCTGCCTCCCACACCTTCCGCTTAACGGCGCCCTGAAAAACCAAAACCACCCAGTGTTTGAATGAGACGGGGCCACCCCCATCTCCGAGCCCTAACTGGCTCCATACAAATCAGCGCTGTTTCATCCCTTTGGTCACAAAGATTGGCTCAGACGCAGGCCTGTGACCAATCAGAAATGCGCACCTGAAAATGAGCAGAAAACCAAAGGAGGGGGACGCATCCTCCAGACGCCAGAACCTCGCTCCCTGTGGCTGGCCCCTCATCCCCCTGGGAGCTGGCTGCAAAACCCAGCCGACGGAGGGAGGCAGAAGAGCACAGGGCGGGAGCCCCGGGGACACTGTCAAAGCTCTGACTCAACCAGCCTGGGGCCAGCCCCACTTCTGGAAATTCAGCTACAGGAGACCTTTTCCCCCCGTAAGCCAGTTTAGGTTAAATTTATGATTGCTTGCAAGGAAAAGATATAGCTAGAATTTGAGGAAGGACCTCAGTCACAAATCCACTTCTCATTGCTCAAAAGAACGGCAACCTGCCTCTAAAACCCAGCATCGTTTCGGGTTAATGACATCCATGCTTTCTCACGGGGTCCTCCGCCAACAGTGACCTGTTGCTCGCTGGCCTCCCCGCCCTCGGTGCCCGGCCAGCTTACCCAGCAGTGCGCATGCCACGCTGCGGCGCCGGCTGTCGAGAGCCACGGGTCCTCCTCTCTCGGGGACTGAAGCGCAGCCCCCAATGTGACACCTCGGGTTCATCGAGGTCCGTCTGCTCACCCTGCCCGTCTCGGCACCTGCCCCCACCCCTGCCCTGCTCTTCTCTGGCCTCGTGACATCAGGCCCTTCCTGTTTCTGTGACCTCGCATGCACTCTCCCTTCCTTCTGCCTCCACCTGCCCAACTGGTCTCTCCTCTGCCATTCCCCCCGCACCCCTGCCCCGCACGTGGTGTCCTAAGCTCTGCACAGCCAGAGTGTCTCACAGACCCCTCACCCGGCTGGACCACCCTTAGTCAGCTCTGTGCTCCCGGTGCCTGCCAAGGCACCCGGCATGTCACGGGCGTCCACGTGGGGACTTAAAAAGCAGAAATGTGCATTGTAAAGATGCAAGGATTTATATTCAAAACCATTTCTCTATTCCATGAAAAGCTTTCAGCCCCCCCGAAAACATTTTATTATGATATCTTAGGAAGCCTGTAGACATGAATTTGTGTGTCCATCTTCAGTGCTGACTCCTACCCTGACTTTATTTTCGCCTTCCCTGTGTCGAAATACAGCCTATGCGGTGAGAAGCCTGAGGAACCCAGGGCGGGCCGGCCCTCTGTAGCAGTACTGGTGACGAGGACAGCACTCACAGGGGACCCCGGGATGCGAGCTCTCTCCCGGGCAGAGAAACGCTAACCCACTGCGGCGGGCTGCTGCGAGAGCCCGTCACTCGTGGCCCCAAGAATGAAGACCTGCGCTGAACGCAGAGTCGTCGGCCCCACTCAGCAGTCAGGACTGAGATTATCCTCACTTAACCTCCGGCAAATACAGACGATGCCGCAATACAGCTACATTTCTAGAACGCCGGACTCTGAGCTAGAAGATACACCTCAATTAGAAGATTTAAAAGAAAGCTGCAACAAAGCTGATCGAAACGGCGTGGCACTGGCATAAAGACAAAGACGAGACCAAAAGAACGGAGAGACCAGAAACAGACGCTCGCTAAAACGAGCAAGTGATTCTCAACAAGGGTGCCACGACTCCTCAGTGGGGAGAGGACGGCCTTTTCGACGACTGGGGCTGGGAAAACTGGACTTCGCCTGCGAGAGGGGCGCCCCGGGCCCCCACCTCGCACGTGCACGGAAGTCAAGTGGGAGAGACGGACGGCCTCGCCGCCGGAGCGGAATCTGTAGAACTCTTAGAAGACACACAGGGCGGAGCCTCAGGCTGGGTTTGGCAGTGATCGCTTGGACAGGACGCCAAAGGCACAGGTAACAAAAGAAAAAACAAGCCAATCGGACTTCATGAAATGTTAAAATTTTGCACATCAAAAGACACTGTCAACAGAGTGAAGAGGCGACCACAGGAGGGGAGGAACCAGTTGCAAACTGTGTGCCTGACAGGGGAGAACGCCTGAAACTCGACAGGAGCAAGAAACAACCCGACTGGAAAACGGGCCGAGACCTTGGACAGACGGCTCCGCAGCAGACACCCGGACAGCCAGCGAGCACGTGAAAAGATGCACCACACCGCTAAGCACTCGGGAAAAGGGGAAGCCAGCCGACAAGGGGACCCCGCCTCACACCCATCAGGATGGCTGCTGTGAAAAACAGTAACAAAAAATAATAACAAAAGTGTGAGTGATCTTGTGGAGACACTGGACGCCGCGCAGTGTGGGTGAGACGCAAAATGGCACAGCGGCTGGGGGTCCTCAACACGGCAGCACCAGAATTACCGTGTTACCAGCAACTCCACTTCCTGAGGGCAGGGCCTCTCGTTCGTGGTTCCCTTCAGGGCAGCGGTAATCACAACGGCTGAAACGTGGAAGAAACCCTAGTGTCCACCGAGGGACGGAAGAGCAAGATGTGGCATTTTCATTCAATGGACCACTAATCAGCCTTAAAAAAAGGAGGAAACTCTGGGGCGCCTGGGGGGCTCAGTCGGTTAAGTGTCCGACTTCGGCTCAGGTCATGATCTCACTGCTCGTGGGTTCGAGTCCCACGTCGGGTTCTATGCTGTCAGCTCGGAGTCTGGAGCCTGCTTCACATTCTGTGTCTCCCTCTCTCTCTGACCCTCCCCTGCTCATGCTCTCTCTCTCTCTCTCTCTCTCTCTCAAAAATAAACATTAAAAAAAAAGTCTTTAAAGTCTGACTCTTGATCTCAGCTCAGGGCATGATTCCGCAGTTCGTGAGATCAAGCCCCATGTCGGGCTCTGCGCTGACAGCGTGGAGCCTGCTTGGGACTGTCTCTCTATTCCTCCCCCACTCACACACTCTCTTTCTCTCCCTCCCCAAAGTAAATAAATAAATATTAAAAAAAAGCAACTGGCAGTAGACCAGGTGCTATTTAATAATAGCCTATATTACAGACTATTTAATGAGAGTCTCCTGCCCAGACTAACCAGAAAAGCCAGGTAAAAAACAAAACCAAACCAACACGCGGCCCCTGGGCTGAGGCAGGAGTGGCCCGTGGCGGCATCCGGGCCCTGAGAAGACACGGAGACGGAGGGGCAGCTGTGCTGGGCAAGGGCGGCCCACGGCCCGCACGGGGGCACCGGCATCTGAGCCTGCTTTCTCCTTCGGGAAATGTCCCCATTCTAGGCCTGGGGCAAGACATGGAGGCAAAAGATGGCCCTTTAAGGGACAGAGAAACCAGCGGAGCCAGGGGCAGCCTCTCAGGGCTGGACAGAAAACACTGGAGACGCAGGTGCCAGGAGGCCACCCTACTGCGTTCGCCCTGCACGTGTGAAGCGTGTCGAGGCTGCGCAGGGCACACGGGTCTTCCGTGTCGACGGTGTGTGCTATTCATCTCCCTGGTGTCATGACACAGATGCGATCGTCGTGAGAACTCACCCGGCACTACCCTGGGTCAGTATGGACTTCGTACCTCAAAAAAAAAAAAAAAAAAAAAAAAAAAAGCTTAAGGAGAAACCCTCCCGCATTTTCGTGCAGAATCCACAGACGCTCCCTACCTGGAACCTAAGAGACCTAAGCCCGTAAGAACACCTAGAGCGACCACACAGATTGAGGGACGGGCATGAAAGGACAACCTCGGAGGAAGTGTACAAAGAGAAAACTCCCTGACGAAACAAAGACAACAAATCACGAAGAGGGGCCGATGGTTTGTTTCAGACACAAATCTCGGGAAGCAGTACAGCCAGCGAGCCCTTCCCCAAACTCAGGACGCGTTTTAGAAGAAAGGGCTGCTGGGGCTCCGGCGGGGGCTCGGTCGGGTGAGCATCCGACTCTCGATTTCGGCCTAGGTCATGATCGCACGGTGCGTGAGACTGAGCCCCACACAGGTTCTGCGCGGACAGAGTGGGGCCTGCTGGGGATTTTCCCTCCCTTGCCCTCCTCCTCCCCTGCGGCCGCTCTGTCATTCTCTCTCTCTCTCTCTCTCTCTCAAAATAAATAAACTTAAAAACAAAAACCGATGAAAGCACTACTCTGCACGCAGGTACTCAGAGAGGGCTTCTTGGTGGCTCAGCACCCGGGCACCCCAGACTTCCTCCGGGGCACCATCCTCTCCAATTCGTAGTCCCTATGGTTCCAGGTGTTCACGGCCCGGCCACCAAAGTCCCCGTATCCTAGGAGCTGGATCGAGGACGGGCCATGACCAAGCTGGCCTACCAGGCTGAAACCCTTCTCTTCCTGCTGGACTCTTCCGAATGAGGGGGGGGGTCTGGGCTTACAGCAGGCAGCGACGGCGACACGTGAAAAGAAAGGCGATGGAGAAGGCGGGCTTCACTCACGGTGGGGCACGGATCCCACAGAAGGCCCCGGGGCCGGCTGCCACGGAGGCCAGCCTCTGGACACGAACGAAGGCTCCCCAGTTGACTAGCTGTGTGCCCTGGGCAAGTAACTGAGCCGCTGTCTCCAAGTACCTCCACCTCAGGGGCCGGGAGCACGGGGCCATACGCGACGTGCGTGTGCTCACCGTTACCACTGCTTCCGCTGAAGCCAGACCGCGCTGGGCTTTCCGTCATCGTCACGGGCTCCTGATAAGATTTCACGACACTGAGAACATCAAAATATGAAGACCGAAAAAAATGCTGTAATAAATTCTTGGATGACCGCTTTCATCTAACGACGAAGGAGGGTGAAGGACGCGTGCGGTTCTAGGAGTGGCGTCGTGGAGGGCCGTCCTCTCTCCCTCCAACGACTCTTCCTACTCACGACAGATTACGGGGAACCCGCTGCTGACCAGCCAGCCACCAGCCCTCGAGGCAGGAAAAGTAAAACTCCCACTTTTAAATTACGGTTTTACTACAGCTTCCCTCTGAACCAACTGGAAGACTATAAACTTTTAATAATTTAACTCCGACCTATTTTAAGAGTTAGAGGCCTGATGCTCCAAGTTTCCTGGCACGCTTGCTGCCACTCTGGAGGGACTCGACTCGAAATTCACCCGTGAACCAACACGAGCGAACCTTCCCCTCCTCCTGCAAACCACAAGTGCACGAAAAGACAGGAAAGCAGTTCCCCACAGTTACTAGAGCCTGCCTCTGCAAGACGGCGTCCTTACCTCACTCGCTCGGTATTTACCATCTACGAAAGCAAATAGACGAAACCAGCAAACCTCTCTGATGTAAAAACAGGCACGTGGCGTGGGTCTGACAGACGCGAATTTAAATCCCGACTCGTTGCTGTCTGTGTGGCCTTAGGCAGATCACCTAACCTCTCTGAAGGTATATTTCAACACGAGCAGAGGCAGAGAAACTACTACTCCCCTCCAAGGTGTGACATGGAGGCCAAACGAGGCGGGCCTACGCATGAAATGCCCAGCGCTGCCCTCGGCGCCGTGCTGTTCTCTACGTGACGGGGCTACTGACCTGAGAAGGCCAAGGCAAGACAGGAGGACACAGAGGGACAACGAACGGGGTTGGGAAAATCACTACTCTCAAGCCGTGGAGCGCCGGGTGGTGGTGGGGAATCACCTGCGGGCGGGAGAACCGCCCGTGTCCCCCAGCAGATCACAGGTCACCTGGGGGCCACACAGAGATGAGTGTCCGGCTTCCGTGGGAGCAGCCTGGCAGGCGTCCCCAGGCCGAAGCCGGCACCGCCATGATGAAACGGACGGGCACCGCGGGCGTCTGCCGCGGCGCACGGAAGGGGAAGGATGCCTGGTGGCTGCGGAAGGTCACTGCACAAACATGCACGCGGACCCTGCCCAGAGGCAAACACCGGATGCGCCCAGAGTTAAAGGACATTCTGCTAACAGCTGGCCTGTAAGCTTCAAAAATGTGGCCGCGGTGAGACACACAGGAAAGACCCGGAACCACTCCCAGCGACAGGGGTAAAGAGGAACCAGGGACGTAGGCGTGCGGTCTCAACCCGGGTCCCGGGTGCGGGGAGGTTACAGCGAAGGACGGCACCGGACGACGGACACGAAGGGGCACCAACAGTGTACCATGACGCGCCCACGTCCATCTTCCCGAATTCTCTGACTGTATCGTGACTGAGAGAGAGCCCGATCTGAAGAAATATCCGGGATAAGTGAGTATCAAGAGAAGGGGAGAGAAAGAAAGCAAAAGCGTGAGAATATGACCAACTGGTGACCAGAGTGCGTGAGAGTCCCCGTCCCATCCTTGTTATTCCGATGCTTGAAATTATTCCACAAGAAGGCAAACATTTTTTAAAAGATGAATATCTGATCCCTGCCCTCAAGGATCTTCCAATCTACCGGGAGAGAGAACACATTCTAAACCGCACGGAAGAGCCCGCCAGTGTAACCATGCCGTTAGGAAGCGACGGTGCGCTTCCGTCAGGAGCGAGGCGGCCGCCCGGGCCTCGCGGGACAGGGCACACGGCTGGGTGTGCTTCCACCCGGGAGTAACGCGAAGTGAGCCCGGGACGGCAGGAGAGGGCGTCCCCCCGAGTCTGGGGGCCACGACCAGGAGAAGGAGGGAAGGAAGGAAGAGCAACAAGAACGAACGTGTGGAAACGAGGTGGCGACGCGGCCTCCGCGGGAGCCGCAGGGTAGGAGGTGCAGCTTTCGGGGGCCGCACGGGAACCGCCGAGGTCACAGCCGCACTTAGATCCCGCTCCAATCACCGGCTGGCGCTGAACTGCTCGTCGTCCCAGCTCAGTCAAGACCACGGTCTGATCAGCAGGCTCCCTACCCAACCATCCGGGGCAGCAGAGGCCAGACTCGTGTGCAAAACCTTTCTGAGAACTCACGAACTCTTTGTGGGTTTGCGTTAACCAAGATCAGGAAAACTCAGGGATTGCACACGGCACACAAGGCTAGTGGCTGCAGCGATGGACTTAAAACTGGCCACCTTCGAGTCAAGATTAGAGGTATTCACGGACCGAGGGGCGAGAAAAGACGGGAGGAAACAAACACCCAAAAGTGGAGTCGTTTGGCCCTCAAACGAGGAGCTGGGTCACCGCACGTCTGACTCAGACACCAGGAAGTACACCTGGCCAGCGAGCAGGACCATGAGCCGGCATCCGGGTCACAGAAGGTGAGCGAGTCCCCTCCGCTCCCCTCCCCGCTACCAGGGAGGCTCCCGTTCTGGGGGCGCAGTGAGCGCATCCTCCCCGAGTCATGGGAAGGAACGTCGGGTCTAACCCACCTGCTAGGTCACCCTATTAACACAAGTTTTCATTTCCAATGGGACCTTCCCCAGCAGCATGGTCCCCAGCCCGGGGCTGAGGGGAGGGGTAGCTTAGAAGCCTTATTCCCCTTGGATTCTCCTTGCGACTGCACACAAGGAGGTTCTGTTTTCGCCGGCCTCCATCCTCCGCTCCCTAGACATGAAGCAGAACTCTGGAAGGAGGATCCGACAGTTGGGCGCAACAGTTGCCTTGCCCCTTGCCCCCCCGCCCCCGCCAAGCCCTACTAAGAAAGGAACCGGAAGAATCACAAACCCGTCTCCTCAGACAGGTTCAATCTTAACAGCAGGCCCATGTTTCATTGCCTTCTCCCTGCCCCGCAGCACGCCGGACAGAAATACCTCCTGCTAATAAACTCCTAATGTCGACAAAATACTCTAGGCAGACACTGTTAGCATGCAATCCTAAGAACACATGATTTCTGAGTTAAGAGAAATAACCTCCTCATTTCTGGAAATAAAAATTCTTCCAGGAGCACCTGGAAGTTAAGCCGCTGACTCTTGATTTCACCTCAGCTCATGATCTCACGGTTTGGGAGTTCGAGTCCCACACTGGCTCTGCACTGAAAGTGCAGAGCCTGCTTGAGATTCTCTCTCTCCCTTTCTCTCTGTTCCTCCCCTACTTGTGCTCTCTCTCTCTCTCTCTCTCTCAAAATAAACAAACTTAAAAAAAAGAAAAGCACTCTTCCATGTTTGCAGATTTAACACTGTATGTGCCCCTAAAAACGTATTTTTTACATTTACTGGAAAGAGGATGGAAAATAACAGAGCCTCCGTAAGGAAATCACACAAATACTGACTGCCAACAGGACACATTTTCTGACTCTTAGGTCCTAGGTCAAACCCCTGGGAATGCCAGCCTCCCTCCTACCAGCCAGGGCAGTAGGCACCCGGGCGGCAGGGCAAACAGCTGCGTCCAGCTACAAAGGCTAAGAAACAGCGGCAGGAAGAAAACGCGCTCTCCGCGCGTGATGAGGGACCAATGTTGAAACACACGGGCGAAATTCCGTACGCACGCACAGGACCTGGAGGCTTCTCTGTGGTCTGGAAGGCAGAGCCAGCTACTTCTGTCAGTGAAATTTTATCCCTGCTTTCAGGGCTAGGAACAGCCGTTTCAAACAACAACGAAAACTGCCCACGAAACACGCCGGTTCACGTGAACAAGGTACACGGAGGTCTCCCTGGAGCCCACGTGGTCCCTGGCGACGGCCGTGCCGCCCTTCTGGCAGGCCGCACTCTCAGTGCCCCCCCCCTGGGAGGGGGACCCCGAAGTTGGGCTTACTCTGTCAAGAACCTGAATCTGCTTACTTTTCACTTTCGACTCGGCCCCCAAGTCAAAGGGACGGCGTGAGGACCGACTTCGCAGGGGAGCTGTGACAACATCCAGCAAAGCCTCGTGCTTCGCCCGACGTTCAAGTCCGCGGACCTGTGACGCTTTGATGAATAAGCAGTTTAACATGAAAATGAAACCTTAACCTTTGGAGCGGTCCGAAGCGTAACAGACACAATGGTGGAAACATCTAGTCCCGAGGCGTGACGTTCCTCAGCAGCAGGGACCGGCACCCGGCGACGGGTCATCGAGCCCGAGCCCTCACCAGGCCCTGACGAGAGCCAGAGTCAGAGCCCGAACGTGACCGGCACGGGGGAGGCTGCTGCGGAGCCCGAGCGCGAGCGCCCTGAGGGGGAACCGTGAGCCCGCAGACACGATCGCGCACGCTCAAAGAACGCGGAAGCCGCGGAAGTACCTGTTCCTGTAGGTCGTAGTCATAGCTGTCGTGCAGCAGCAGACTGAGGACATACCGAGTGTAAATCATGGCGTCGATGCCGCATTTCTCCAGCTCCTGTCCCAGCCAGGTCTGCACGGGGCCCAGAGCGTGGAGCAGAGACATCTCGGCCGCAGGCCCGGGGCCCGGGGAGCAGGCGGAGGGGCTCTCGGATGGTACACCACCCACGACGGCTGCGCAGCCGGGGCGCATGAACTCAGGTTGCGGACATCCTCAGAGCGCGAGGCATCTTCTGCAGGCGATGTTGCGTTGGTGTCTGGAGGGGACTGTCACTCCAGCCAAGAGGAGGGAGGCCAGACATCTAGGAGACGCATCTGTCTGTGCGGGAGTCAGCCATCTAGACCCGAACTTCCCTCCTCACGCACGACCGACGAATCCGCATCCTGATAGCAACGCGCGGATGGGGTTTTCGACTTTACTTTCCCATGGAGGCCAGATGGAAGTCTCCGGCAGAACCTGCGAAACAAGAGAGAAAAGAAAGGCACGCGTTACATACAGATACCAACTAAATCACTGAGCTTTGGGGGCAAAAAAATCCAAATGACCTGTTCATTGAAATCTGGCCTTTAGAACACTCACTTCTTTTTGCTGTAACCGTTGACATTCGAAGCCAAGTGACATTTCAAGCCCTTAAACGCTGAGCATCATTCAAAAGAAAAGAAAACTCCGAACTTTATACCATTGTGCTTACGCTCGATCGCACCGGTGTTTCTCTCGCTATCTCAAGAGAGCGGGCTAAGAAAATCGTGCTCCCCGTCATGCTGGAAGGATGTGTGGTAACAAGTCGCTAGTTTATTTTTAAGTGTAACAGAAACGAGCAACTGAGTAGTCATTTCATTTAAACACTGGTTTAAAATGAGTCCTTTTTACTGAAGGTCTCACAATAACCATCCCCTTCGAACGGCAGGGAAGGTAAAACGGGGATCTGGCTCAGAGCCGCACGGGGCAGCGCAGGAACGCTCAGGGTCTCTTCCACACCTCGGCTGATGGGCTGCTTACTTGCGTGACAGACGCCATGCTCTTAACAGCTTTTCCCCCAAAGTTACCTACTTTGAATATGTCAAACTAATCTAACATCGGCCTTCTTCAATCACAACGTTCCTTAGGTTAGCGTTCTGATGCACTTATGTCACCAGAAAATGAAAACCAACACGACGGCAGGTCAAGCCCCCTGGCTCCGCTTTTGCATGAATTTTAGCAGACAATAAGAGGGTAACCCAAAGTGACTTTTAAAAAGTATTTTTGAGGTTAGTGAAAGCATCAAGTCAAAAAGACTTCCCCAAAGATTTAAGACTCCATTTCTTGCATTTCATGAAAAACTACAGTGAGTTTCACATTCATTAAATATAAAGAGGGGCACCTGGGGGGCCCAGTCGGTTAAACGTCTGACTTCGGCTCAGGTCATGATCTTGCAGTTCATGAGTTCAAGTCCCACATCGGGCTCTGTGCGGACATCTCAGAGCCTGGAGCCTGCTTTTCTCTCTGTCCCTCCCTCTCTCTCTCTCTCTCTCTCTCTTTCAAACATAAATAAACACTAAAAAAATTTTAAATGTAAAGAAAAATGTTTAAATCTACCACAGGACTGGGACGCCTGGGTGGCTCAGTCGGATGAGTGTCTGACTTCAGCTCAGGTCATGATCCTGCACTTTGTGGGTTCGAGCCCCACATCGGGCTCTATGCTGACAGCTTGAAGCCTGGAGCCTGCTGGATTCTGTGTCTCCCTTTCTCTCTGCCCCTCCCCACTTGCACTCTGTCTCTGTGTCTCCCAAAAATAAATAAAAACATTAAAAAAACACACACACAGACTGTTCTGCCACTCACTCATTAAAAAAAAATCTACCACAGGACTAAGTCATTAATTTGTCACTAATGTATATTCTGCTTTTTAAAATTTTCTTTATAAAACTGTCTCTTCTGATTTAGGGAAACTAGATACATTAAAGCAAACTTTTTCTATAATTTTTACCTGCCTGAAATTTTCCAGCTGACTCTCAAAATTAAAACATTTTTCATAAGTTCTTTAATATGTTTGGCACTCAGGATGCCAGACAGATCATCAATTAAACAATACAGGGAATTCTGGGGACATCACATCACTTGAAGCAAGGTGACAAGCTGGTACTCATTCGATGAAGATCAACCAAGACAGAGAGCGGACTTAACGCAACGGCTGAAGGAAGCAGATGAAAAAATCGAAGGCAGCTTGGGCTCACAGCGAACAGCACCAGAGACTGGCAGAGGGTGGCCCTCAGGAGCCCAGCACAGCATTAGCCAGGGCAGGCACGGGAGGAACTGCCTGAGCACAGAAAGGGATCACCGCGAAGAACAGGAGGAAACAGGACCTGATGCTCAGCGTGGCGGGAGGTGGTGCCTGCTTCCCACCAGCCAGACTGGAAAACCTCCGACTTCAGGGACCCTGGACACGCAGAAAGCTCCTGCCTTAGCGAGGGGAACCCACTGGCCCGAGACGGAACAGCGCCTGCCTAACACATCCCAAAAGCAAGAGCTGAAAGGACCATGCTATTTCCAACTAATTTCGCTATGGTCCCAGAACAAATCTCAAGACATTTATAGGAACACAAAAAATATCCAGCATGTAAGAAAGTAAAACTTATGGGCACCTGGGTGGCTCAGTCAATTAAGTGTCTGACTTCGGCTCAGGTCATTATCTTGCAGTTTGCGGTTTCGAGCCCCGCATTGGGCTCTGTGCTGTCAGCTCAGAGCCTGGAGACTGCCTCGGATTCTGTGTCTCCCTCTCTCTCTGCCCCTCCTCTGCTCATGGTCTCTCAAAAAGTGAATGTTAAAAAGAAATATCAAAATGTGTGAATAAAAACTAATAGAATTTCAAGGAGAAATAAACAAATCCACGATTAAACTTGATTTCAAAACCCTTCTCTCAATCACTGAAAGAAGTAAATAGAAAATCAGTAAGGATCCAGAAGACTCAAGCAATATTATCAACGAATTTGAGGTAAGACTATATTCTGAGCCATAGAGAAAGTTGCAACAAACTTTAAAAGGACTGAAAAACCATACAAAATGTATTCTCTGACCACATGGAACTAAGTTATAAATAACAGAAACATGTATGGAAAGCACTGAGAACTGAAGAACTTATTTATATAACAGAGCAAGAATAAATTAAAGGAGAAACTAGAAAGTATTCTGAACTGAAGGGAAATGAAAATACAAGATTCGGCATGTCTAGGGCGCCGCCAGAGCAGTTTGGGGGAAACTAGCGACACCGAGAGCCTGTACCAGGAAGGCTTTCAGATCAAGGACCTCAGTTTTCACCTTAAAAAAAACTGAAAAGGATGGGACACCTGGGTGGCTCAGGCAGTTAAGTGTCTGACTTCGGTTCGAGTCATGATCTCACGGGTCGTGAGTTCGAGCCCCGCATCGGGCTCTGTGCTGACAGCTCAGAGCCTGGAGCTGCTTCAGATCCTGTGTCTCCCTCTCTCTCTGCCCCTCCCCCGATGGCGAGCACGTGTGTGCTCCCGCTCTCTCGCTCTCGCTCTCAAAAATAAAAACATAAAAAAAAAAAAACTAGAAAAGGAAAAGCAAAAGCAACCAACTGAACAAAAAAAGGCGATAATCGATTAGAGCAGAAACCAGGGAAACGGAAAACAAAACCCATGAGACCAACGCTGATTCTTTTAGACGAGGTCCTTTCAGACAAGCCTCCAGCCAGACTGTTCAAGAAGGAGAAAGGACCTAAACTATCCACGTCGGGAAGCAGAGAGGTGAGATCACTACAGATTCTATAGATTGAAAAGGGGAATAAAGGGATGTTAGAAAAACTGTACACCAAAAAATTATACAAAGATGAAATGGCCAAATTCCTTGAAAACACGTATCACCAAAGTTCACTCAAAAAGAATGAGCAAACAGCCCTGTATCTATAAAAATGACAGAATTTAGAGTTTAAAACCTTCCCACAAAACAACCTCCTGGTCCAGAAGGCTTCAAAGTTGAATCTCACAAAACATTTAAGGAAACCGTGATGCCGTGTCTATATAAACTCTTCCAGAACTTTCAAGAGAACACTTCCCAATCACATTCTGAAGCCAGCATTATCCTGACCCCAAACCCAAGACGTTAGAGGAAAGGAAAACCACAGACTAATACGCCGCATGAACACAGATGCAGAAATGCTGAGCGAGGCGCAGGAGGCTGAACCCTACAATACGCGCCAGGCCCCGAGAGGGCAGGGACACCCAAGGAAGGGTGTTCGTGACATCGACGCACTTGTCTTTGTGACAGAACCTTTGAAATGTTAGTTTCACACTAAACAACTTAGTATAAGGCTTTTTTGTCATTACTTAAATGCACTAAGGCCTTAAAAATTCGTGCCACGACAGACTGTTCACTGTGAAGACAGAGGGAGATGGTGCTTTAGCTGTTATTACGTGCACTTTAAAAACGCTTTTTCAGGGGCGCCCTGGGTGGCTCAGTCGGTTAAGCGGCCGACTTCGGCTCAGGTCATGATCTCACGGTTCATGAGTTCGAGCCCCGCAGTCGGGCTCTGTGCTGACAGCTCAGAGCCTGGAGCCTGCTTTGGAGTCTGTGTCTCCCTCTCTCTCTGCCCTTCTCCTGCTCACGCTCTGTCTCTACGTCTCAAAAATAATAAATAAACATTAAAAAATTAGAAAAAAAAAAAAGAAAAACGTTTTTTAATGTTTACTCATTTTTGAGAGAGAAACAGAACGTGAGCCGGGGAAGGGGAGGGAGAGAGAGGGAGAGAGGGGGAGAGAGGGGGAGAGAGGGGGAGAGAGGGGGAGAGAGGGGGGAGAGAATCTGAAGCAGGCTCCAGGCTGTCAGCACAGATCCCAAAGCGGGGCTCGAACTCAAAAACCGTGAGATCATAATCTGAACTAAAGTCAGATGCTTAACCCACTGAGCCACCCAGGAGCCCCTGTTATGGGCACTTTAAAACTCTGTTTCAAACCAACCATAGGATTCTCTCTGTTGTCATTAAGAGATTTCACACTTCTTTAGCCAAGTGCAAGGATTCAAAAAGTGGGTGAGAAAAAAAATCAGCATACAAATCCAAAACGAAGCAAAGCACACTGAACTCCTAAGAGCTCACCAAAGCTGGCGAAAACCTTCTCTCGCATTTTCCCCTCTAATGGAACTCTTCCTCGACTTGTTCAATAGCTGATTCTATACAGCTTTTATTATTTTTTTGACATTTATTTTGAGAGAGCAAGAGAGAGAGGATGAGTGGGGGAGGGATGGAGAGAGAGGGGGAGAGAGAATCCCAAGGCGCCGCACTGTCAGCACAGAGCCCAATGCCTGGCTCGATCCCAGGAACACTGACATCATGACCTGAGCCGAAATCAAGCTTGGATGCTTAACCGACTGAGCCACCCGGGCGCCCCATAAAATTTTTAAATAATGGGCCACATCCCTAGACTCACTAGCAATTATGATCTTTTTTCTACTCTCTAGAGTTCAGACCGCAGAGAAGCCAGGAAAGGAGCGCAGGCTGGTAAGTGTGGTGCCGCCGGATGAGCTGGCAGTCGGCTGTGGGACACCTCTGGGCGGAGCCTGATACCAAGGGACCTGAGACAGACGTGGTCCAAGACGGCGCCTCCTGTGCCATTAGCAGGTCTCAATGTTCCTGGAGCCAAAGAGTGTCCATCCTCCTCATTTCGAACCTCGAACTGTTAGCCGACGGCCCAGGCACAGAACACTGGGCCAGAACTAAGCTTCCTCTCCCTAAGCAGCAAGCCTTCCATAGAGGGGTGGACACTGGACCCAATGAGAGTCTATTTCCAGTTCTGAGCTGAAAGGAGACTCCTGGGTACGGTGGCTCCTGATTTTTGTTTAATTAAAACTCACTTTGGGTAGAATCTACCACATGGTCAAAACCATAGGAGGGGTCTGACAAGCAGAGGCAAATCCCATGAGCCTGCACCTGGCAAGTTCAAGAACACAGCTGGCAAATACCCAACTTTCGAACCGTCTCTTCATCTTTATACTCCTTCCAAATGTGACATTTAGTCAGTATGAAGTGAAATTTCATTCAATTTAACTAAAATCTCCAAGAGAGTTTTGAAGAAAAAGCATCACCGTATACACTCGAAAGCTTTCTGTTTTGCTTCAGTCCATTCTTCAACATCTGATTCTCCAGAGGTTCACAGAGAAGAAAGGACCCTTGGGTCATCCCGAGTGTCTCCCAAGCAGGACTGACCCAAATCGTCCTGAAGACTGGGCTGCCTAAGTGATCATTTATAAGGGCACTTATAATGATACACTTATTTTAGAATATTCTTCGTCTTTTTTAAATCAAATTTTACATGGTTTCCACTAAGGATTCCAAAAATATACACAGTTACAATTAAATAGAAGTTTCTACCACTTATGTCTTCAACTTTTTAAAACTTTTTTTAAACTTTTATTTTTTAGAGAGACTGTGAGTGGGGGAGAGGGGCAAAGGGGGGGAGGGAGGACGGCTGAGGGAAGGGGGGAGGGATGGAGAGAGGAAGGGGGAGGGACGGAGGGAGGGAGGGAGGGGGGGAGAGAGAGAGAGAGAGAGAGAGAGAGAGAGAGAGAGGGAGGGAGGGAGGGAGGGAAAGGGAGAGAGAGCGAATATCCCCACACAGGCTCCATGCTCAGCGCAGCGGAGATCATGACCTGAGACAAGATAGAGAGTCAGAAGCTCGGCGGGCTGAGCCCCCCAGGCGCCCCTCTTCTTTAACGCGTGAAGGCAGCACAGAAGGGGGCGAGCACGCCAGCCCGGCGGTCACCACGCCTCGGTTTCTGTAGTGACTCTCACCTCTGCTCAGTAGCTGCTTGTGTGCCTGTAACTTCCTGGGGCCTGTGTTCCCTCACCTGCACAACAGCAACAAACACCTGCTCTCCGTGCAGCTCTGTCTCTCGCGAGGCTGCCGCGACGAGCAAAGGAGACTGCCGTCTCTGTATTTTGTGGCCGGTGCGCGTCCTAAACTGTCACACGAACGGCAGGCATTGTTCCCCACCAACCCCTGGAATTGTTTACATTCGCTTCATCTTACAGGGTTCTTCACTAATCGGATTATGCGAAAAATAGTAGTGTGCAAAATATATTACGCTTTTAGGACAAAAATATTCGATTTCCTTACTATCTTTAAAACAAAAAAGTCTGAAATCTCTTTCACGTGTCAGAAACTAGTTTCTAGTCCCATCGAAGCTTTCCCTCTTGTCGACTAGCAGTTTAGTTCTCCGCCGCAAATTCGAAGAACGCAGCGCGGCAGAGGAGGTCCCCGGAAACACCGCGGCTCCTCTGCGGTCGGTCTTCTGTCTTGAGGGGCGCGCACCCGCGGTCTCGGCACAGAGGAGCCCCGCAGCCCCCGACAGGAGCTCTGTGGCCAACGTACCATCTCCGGCCCTTTCGGAGTCTGAAGGAATAAAGACGGCCCTGGTGGTGAATGAAAATCTTCCCCGAAGACTGGGAAGGCCTGTGCAGGCCTGGGGATCAGTCTGGGGCCAGAAGAGAATGTGGTGGACTTGGTGGCAGGGGGGAAGCTCTGTCAAGTCCGCTCACTCCGGTGACACCCCCAGGAGTCCCTGTGCCCCCACAGGTCCTCAGGAGTCGGGGCCCCAGGGCCTATGTTTATGATTACATCTGGGACTAGAGTAACAAAGTGAATTTTAAAAATAAAAGCATTTAATTCTTTAACTAATCTACAGGTCTTCAGTCGTATAATTAGTCCCAAATGATTTGTCCACTTAGAAAAAAGGGAAATGGATCTAATACTTAAGTTATTACATAAATACGTACTTTTTCAACAAATAACCAAGACACGGGAGGGCCACGAATTTCAAACGAGTAATTTAACAAGAGAGTTTTTGTGTGGTGGGATGAAGGGTCATTTTGAAGGTCACTGGTCTTCCAAAATCTCTTCCCTTATGTAACGATGCTCCGAGAAATAGAATGCTGTCTCTCTGGACTCTTTCTGTGACACCACACACACTCCTAGAAGAAACTCAAATTACAGCCCCCACAGTGCGCCCGGAGAGTCCTCTGGGGTGCAGGAGCAGTGCTTCCCACGAGCTCCAAGAAACACATTCTACAGTTTCCTTTCCGCAGGCCTCCGGCAGAGCAGACAAGTGACCAGCTGTTTCCAGGGCTCCTGGGGGGCTCAGCGGGCTTCGCGTCCGTCTTCGGCTCAGGTCACGATCTCACGGTTTGTGGGTTCGAGCCCCGCATCAGGCTCTGTGCTGACAGCTCAGACCCGGGAGCCTGCTTCAGGTTCTGTGTCTTCCTCTCTCCTTCTCTGCCCTCCCCCCCACACACTCTCTCTCTCTCTCAAAAATAAATATTTAAAAAATATTTTTTTAAAAGCCTCATCCCTGACGTGGTACACACCCACCGTCTGTGGAATGCTCTCGATCTGCTTGCGTTACAGCACAACTATCATAAAGGGTGCCAGTCGACAGTTCTGACTCGTGTGCCCGGGCGCGGCGGGAGTGCGGGCCTTTTGGAGGGAAATCTACGCAACCAAGAGACTCACTCTTACTCCCCAAAACTTCTGCTTTTCGGCTCAAGTGGGTCATACTTTCGAAAGCTACTTTCGTTTTAAAAGTTTGTTAAAGTATTTTACGAAATATGAAAAGGGAAGGACCCACACACAATTTCTCCACCTAATATAATTCGCTGTTAGTATTTTCGTATGGTCATTATCAGCGTTTTTTCCCTTTGCAAAGGACTTAAAACGTTTTGTGATATTAACATGTTGAACAATAACGTAGACTTCTGTATTCGGCATTTTTCATCTAACGTTACACCTTCCCGGTGCTGTTCTAGGGTCCGATACGGCAGCCACCAGCCAAATGTGGCTATTTACATTTTAATTTAAATTCAGCCACGCCAGGGCACCTGGGTGGCTCGGTCATCTGGGCTCAGGATCTCATGGTCATGAGATCGAGCCCTGCGTCAGGCTCGGCGCTGAGTGTGGAGCCTGCTTAAGATTCTCCCTCTCCCTCTCCCCTCTCCCCTACTTGTGCATGCACGTGCACGCTTTCTCAAAAACAAAAAACAAAACAAACAATCGGCCACACCAGCCACATTTCAAGAGCTCAAAAGCCACAGGTAGCTAGCAGCTAGTGGCTACTGTGCAGACATAGAACATTTCCGTCACCGTGGAAGTTCCGCGACACAACACCACTTGATTCTCGCCAGCAGATGGCACAGAGACACTGGCTCTCTTCAACAGAACCCATGTACTCCTCCCCGTGTACCTGTGGACTCTACCAGGCAGTCCTCCTGGTACCCAGAAGGCGGGACGCAAAGCACAGCCGCTCTGAGGTGGCACAATGTGCCGGAGGGGGTGTTGGAGGAGAGCGGAAAGACCTTTCTGTCTGATGGGTCTCAAATTTCGTCAGGCCAAATGTCGCTCCAAGTAGAATGGAGTCATGGAAGGTTCGATGACAATGTCAAACCATACAGAGAACAGCACGAACCGGGACACTCTCGGCCAAAGCGAAAAGGAAACTGAGAAGAACCAGGAAGGGGGCCAAGGTTCAAAATTTGGGAAGAAAGGTTATTTAGTCAAAACGGGATGGGTTACGCTGCAGAAACAAACAATCCCCAAGTCCAGCAGCTTAACACAAAGCCTTACGTCCTGCTCCTGCTGCACGGCCGCCCGCACTGGCCGGGACGCTAAGCGTAATCACAGCACAGCTGTGGGACCTAAGACGACAGTATGGCCACCGACCCTGAACTTGGCTAGCCCAGGAGCCAGGGAAAAGACAACCCGCACCAAAGCATGGCCCGGCACTTTGGAAACTCCCTCCTGGAGGCAAGCCCTACATCGCATCGGTCAAGTGACGGGGCCTCACCCACGTGAGGGGGCAGGGGGGAGGAAGCACGCCTGTCCCGCGCCAGGGAGGAGAGGGAAGGGCGGTAATAGGTGTCAGCAGCCCTAACAACTGCTTCAAAGGGGCAAAATGTGGGATTCTTGATCGGAAACGACTCGGAGGTCTAACACTATTGAAACCAGCCTCCGGTAAGGTGAGGTGGCATGCCTGAGGCAGAGGAGCTAAAACACCGCGAAAGAAAAAGTAACCCCCACAAAAGAGACTAACACGCAGGGAGATTTCAGAAGGCACATACGCTGCTGAAACTCCAACACCTACCCGGCAACGGAGCCGATTCCTGCCCGCTCTCCTCTAAGACGCTGTCCCAAATGACTTAAGGCCACACTGCTCTCTTCCTGGGACACGCAGGGCACTCACTGTCCTCCCTGCCTTTGCCTCCCAAGGATACGCAGCCAAACTCTTCTCCAACCGCTTCCTGAGTGTGGACTCCTTCACCAGCAAGGCTGAAAGTTCTTCAAGACCAAACCCACGACACAGTCCACATGCTAATTGGCAGAATGCTTAGGCCTTGGCAGGTGAGCAAAACTATCAGACTAAACAATTTCCAATCTAAACTGGGGAATGTATTCTGAAAGACAGCCTCGGGAAATCAGACAACATTCGTAATACTAGCCTGCAGGGGAAAACACGGAGCTCCCGTCAAGTTCTCAGCCCCCCAGTGGGAAACCACTCTAACCCAGGAGCCCCGGTGCATTCTTCCACCACCCGCACGTGTCCTGGAGGCTTCTCGTGTGCCTGGTACTGTGCATGCGGTTAGTGACACAAAACCAACGGCTTCCAGGTTTTTCCCTCTGTATTTACGGCCCCAGGTTAATGGGCTCTAGTCTTTATCCTTGGTCCATCAACCTGTACCTCTTCCCGGGGACGCCCCCCCTGCCTCCCGCCTTCCCTCTGAAGCTACTCTACAATTTAAGCCTTCATGCTAACTACTTAGTTTTAGCTAGTCTGCCTCGCTACAAACTTCACAGTAAATCAAAGCGTTCAGTATTCAAGGGTCTAAATTACCTGAAACTGTCTTTTTCTAATTCCTCAGTTTGGGTGTCCATAACGACTTTCACACACACACACAAGCCTCTGAAGGGCAAGGGGAAAGGATATAAAAAATATAAATGGAAGAAAACAGAACAAAGAAAGTAGGTGTTTAAGCTGCTAAGACTCCAGCTTTCAGATTCTACTGCCTTTCACCACGAGCCTGGACACCTGCCCGGCAGGAGAGCGCACGCGTGTAACGAGGTAGGGATCCGCACACACGTAACCCCTGCCGGCTGTCTTCTGACCTCAGGGCATCACCCTGGAACACGAGACATCACTCACTTTCTTTAGCAGGCTGCGTGCTCCAGGGCGAAGCTCCGGCCAGGAAAGAAACCGCACAGAAATCTATGGCGTCGACTGGGACTCCGACGAGTGAAGAAACGACAGGCTAAACGCTGACCACAGAAAACCGTGTAGCTGCTGTGCCTGAAAAACTATCACAGAGCCGGACGGTCAGACCTGCAGCCTCGTCCCCATCTAGAAATGGGTCAAGTCCTAGGAAATAAACATGGTTTCTTTCTAAGATAATACAGTCCATAGAACCAGCACGAGACAGGAGTGCTTTCTATGCAAGTAAGAACTGCATACAGATTAAATTCCATTTTCACCACCAGCTTGTCAGAAATGAACTGATTAGCGGATATTCTCCAGTGACAATTAAAATGAATTCTTTTCATGAATACAGGATTGTTCTTACCCATAAGACTATTATTTGACAGAAACAGGAACTAGCAAATGTCTTCCTAAACTGCAGAGAAGTAACAGACCTGGTTGATCTGATGTGGGAAACAGAGGCAAAAGAAAACAAAATAAATGTCCTTACAGCTCACAGCCCAGTGACAAGTCCTCGAGGCCGACAGAGTGGCAGTCTTCCTTGAGGAGCTCAGACACCTGGATGACGATGACACTTTGCCAAGGGCAAAAGGCAATCTTAGCTTCGCATTATCCCAATCTCCAGGATCCTGTAAGTCTACTTTAACATATAAAAATTCCTCTGGGAACTTCCTTTACCTCTAACCCCCAAATATATGTTAGCACTCATCCTCCAAGCCTATGGCCCACGGATACACATCTGAAGGGTCACATGACTCAGGTTTTTCCAGAAAGTAATATGTGATCTTTTCTTAACAGCAGCTAGCCCCTTCAAGGTCCTGGAGACCTTGCTTCCAAATTCCTTAGAGACTTACGTTGTCCCGGCCCAACTAGAAAGCATATCCTCAGTCACCCGTCCCAACCCCAGTGCAGCTCTTTCTGCCCACGGGTCCTGCCCCTGTTCTTTAGTAAAACCACCCATTTTGCAAGGAAGACGTCCCTAGAATTCTTTCTTGGCCATCAGCTCTGAACCCCAACATTTCCACATCAGTCTCCCTGTTGAGAAGATAAGAAAAGGACGGGGCGCCTGGGTGGCTCAGTCGGGTAAGTGTCCGACTTCAGCTCACGACATGATCTCCCAGTTTGAGTTGGAGCCCCTTGTCGGGCTCTGTGCTGACAGCTCAGAGCCTGGAGCCTGCTTTGGATTCTATGTCTCCCTCTCTCTCTGCCCCTCCCTTGCCCCTCCCTCTCTCTCAAAAATAAACGTTAAAAAAAATAATAAAAATTTTTTAAAAAGGAGAGCACCGGATAATGAGACTAGACAGGTGAAAGTACTCATTCTACAGAGAACCAGAAGTCCCAGACTTCCACTAACACAAAAACAAATGGGAGCAAGATCACGTGGGACATGAGACCAAATTAAAGGGAAGAGTTTTCAGTCCAACCTGGGTCAAGTCCTGCTGCTGTGCTACTGCCAAATGCTGACCGAACTCCAAGTCTAGGTCAGCCTCTACGTTCTGAGTTTTACCCGGCCTAACCAGAGGGACACAAACCGCATCTGCAAAGTAACATTGCTTTCTTTCTAACTTTCGCTCACCGCAGTTATTTGAGAATTCATACTCAAATGCTAACATCTCTGGTTTGGAAAGCCGGACCGACCGTCCCGACTGCAATCTCTCTGCAGGTTATCACATTACAGTAACCAGTGAGGACCTCGGCTTGTCAAATGTCTGTGCATAAAAATTCTAGAGCTTTCAACTGCCGGCCTCAGAATTAGTGATCTGTCTCTTGAGTTTCGATAGGTGGGGTTTTTGGAAAATGGCCTGGAATTCTGCAGCTCACCGGTAAGACGGTGGGTCGATTTTTTTAAAATTACTATATAAAGCTGTAAGTTAAATAATACATATTACAGTTCTCCAAAATGAAATTAGGTAATGAGCAATACTGTGGTAAGATTTTGGTATCTGTCAATAAATACCTAATTCAGTATAAAAAATCTGTATGGATTACCTGATTCATATCCTACCAGTTAGAAATTTTAAAGGATCAGAATAAAATTCCCTACTTGATTTTGCAAAAAGATACACAACTGAACCCTCAGAATAGGTTCAGAGTATATTTTTCACCCATTAATTGTATGCTTCAGAGACCGAGTCAAGTCTGCAGCTGCGACTCCTGGATAACCATGCGGTCACGGCCCCTGGGAAGCTCCTTAGATGAACAGTGTTATCCCTCCAAATAGAATCCGCTACAGTCTCCCCTAAGTGTATTCTAGGTGATATAAAAATTTATTATTTTTCCTGCTGCATGAATCAGGGAAGTAGCAGAGCTGAAACAAAAGCAGGCTTGTTTATTTCAGGGCATCTTAAAACTTGTAACATGGTCATGTGCAGCTAGGACCCCCCGGAACGGAAATGAAGCAGACGGCATTTTCCACACTCCTCTAATTACAGACCTCTTGTGTTCCTTGGAACCCACTTTGAGAAATAAGACCTTCTAACCAGAAAGAATGAACATTTTCCCTGACGCCCAAGTCATAAGACACAGATCACCTTAGGGTCCTATATCCTAAATTTCCTAGAGTTGACAAGTTAAACTGAAGAAACCATTTAGGAAGATCATTAATATTTTTCTCCTTTATTTTTGTTAAATAATCTGCATAAACTATAGTTCTATATAGTAAATCAGTCAGTCCTCCTTTTTACACGGTATCAGAAACTTGCGGAGGTCCCCCCTTTCCCTGGGCATGCCTCAACCCTCATCTGGGGTTCCATACAGACACTCAGGGAGGTGGGTGGATGCCAGAACCAACGCATGCCGACTCCCTGCTGGGGCGCGTCACAGGTGCAGCAGCGGAGCCGCAATGGGGTGTCAAGGGGGTGCTTACAGCCATCGAAACGGCCTTCGGTTCACCCCCACGGACAAAACCAAGCTGCTCTGTGGTAGATCCAAAGACAGGCGCCTGACAACAGGATGCTAAGGGCAGAACCACCACCAGGAGTGAACAGATGTAAGCGGCCGCGGGCTCTCGGACGCAGGAGGGCTGAGTGTGGCGCTCAGAGTGCACCCTCCAGGGGCCGGTGAGGGGCAAGATAACTGAGGTGTGCCTGTACTTAATAAACACCTGCTGGCGTCAAGCACAGCTGCGGAAACATCCAGAAACGCTAGCCCTCTGGAGCCGCCTGGGGGGCTCAGCTGGTCAAGTGTCCGACTCTTGATTTCGGCTCAAGTCATGACCTCGTGGGTCTTGAGACGGAGCCCAGCATCGGGCTCTACATGAGAGCTAGAGCCTGCTTGGGATTCTCTCTCTCCCTCTCTGGGCCCCTGCTCTGCCCCTTCCTCTCCTTGCACTCTCACTCTTTCTCTCAAAATCAATAAGCAAAGCGAGGGAAAGGGGAAGGGGAAAGGGAAAGGGAAAGGGGAAGGGGAAAGGGAAAGGGAAAGGGGAAGGGGAAGGGGAAGGGAAAGGGGGGAGGGGGGAGGGGGGAGGGGAAAGGGAAGGGAAGAAGAGCTACTGGTTTTAAATGTACCCTGAGACACCCCTGAATCTGGGAACATGCTGAGAAGCCCCACTCCTCTCAGAGGCCAAGTACAGTGGCATTCATAGGACCGTTTATCTATAGAATTCTCCCGACGTCAACGACATCTCTCAAGACCCAAAATATAAACACTCTAAAGACCACGCAATAGTAACAATACAATATTCCCAAAAATATACTTAAAATGCCCAGCGACCTGCGCAGGTCCCGACCTGCCTGTGGTTTGGGGTTGCTACCCGCCTCACGAAGCAAAGCAGAGAAGACAGGGCCTACAACCACAGAGTCCAGACTCGGGGGTGGGTCCCTCCAGGCCTCACCACAGCTCAGCCGGCCTGGGCTTCGGGACAGTCACAGAAGTGGATTCCTTAACAATAATATAATAATAATGCAGTTTCAAAAAGTAAAATACAATACCCAGCAAAGCAGGAGACAAAGGTGATAGAGTTTGGATTGGAATTAACTCATTAAAACCCTTCTCAAAAAAGACCGGAATGACGACCTGCAGAGCTCTATACGGGTCAAAACTCTTCAAAAGTTCACTGTCTATTCAAGTCATAAGTGCGATGACAAACGTAAATGTAAAGAAATACAGACAGAAGCAGAAATGCACACATACACCCGAGGGACACACACACACACACTGAGAAAAGCATAGAAACAAAAACAGCCAAGTATCCAAACACTAAACATAAAAGTCAACTTTCCAATGACTCCTGTTAAACATGAAGGTGGCTGGGGCGCTGGGGGGGCTCAGTCGGCTGAGCGTCCGACTTCAGCTCAGCTCATGGTCTCTCAATTTTTGAGTTCAAGCCCCAAATCACAGAGCCCACTTCGGATCCTCTATCCCCCTCTCTCTCTGCCCCTCCCCTACTTTCACTCTCTCAAAAGAATAAACATTTTTTTTAAAAATAAGAAGTTAGTGGGGCGCCTGGGTGGCTCAGTCGGTTAAGCCTCTGACTTCGGCTCAGGTCATGATCTCACTGTTCGTGAGTTCGAGCCCCGCGTTGGGCTCTGTGCTGACAGCTCGGAGCCTGGAGCCTGCTTCGGATTCTGTGTCTCCCTCTCTCTCTGAACCGCCAGTGCTCATACTCTATCTCTCTCCTTCTAAAAAGTAAACATTAAAAAAAATTTTTTTTTAAATATGAAGTTTGTTATGCTTTTCTTATAGATTCTGGTCAAGTTCTCGCTCAAGTGAAATATTTCACTTGGGGGTTAGAAGTATTCTACTCAAGTGAATACGAAATCAGACGACTCTGGAAAAAAGGGATTATAATCTCTTTTTTCCAGAGTCGTCTGATTTCGTATTCACTTGAATCAGAGAAATCAGAGAAATCTCATCCAGAAGCATCTTCCGGGTGTTACCTAACTAAGGAACTAGAGCTACTGGAGTGATTTTGGCCCCAAATTGTGTTAGAGACCCTGGAACATTCATGTTTCAACCCCTCACCGACAAGGTCAAAGACCGGTGTAACTTAGGCAGAAGTCGCTGCCGACAAACCAATTCTCCTAGCCTGACCTCTCGGCCTCAGATTCCAACCATCTGTAGGACATCTCTGCTTGAACGTGAGCTGGCTGGCCTCGTTCTGTCGAACTGCGCACGCATGCACTCATATGAACTGTCATCCTGTCTTCGATGTCGTCTTTCCTTCCTGAAATAATCTCACACCAATTAATTTCAATCTTCCGTGCTCTCTCTCCATCGCCAACCTCCTACACCTCGCTCTACACTTGAGTCACGGCCGTGTAATCGCTTATGTTACAGCGAGATCCCCTTTGTGCCCTTGTCTTTGGGGGAGACGTAAGATGAGGCATTCTGGCTGGAGTCACTTCCACCACAGAGCCACCACCAGCCCGGCCTCCGCCAGGCTAACTAACTAGTGCTCTGAGGCGAAGGGGCTGGGAAAGAGGCGGGGCCTACAGCTCAGAGGAAGGGCTGACTGAGATCAAAGACCCACTCCCCGCCCCCCGCCCAAGGGCCTGAGGTCTTTACCACAAGAGCAGCGGAGAACAGGGCTTAAGAGGGGAGACAGTCACTGTGGTGGCGGGTTTTATGTGTCAGATCTTACTCAGACCTGCTGAATCAGAATTTGCATTTTACCAAGTTCCCCAGGTGACAAATGCACTTTTTTTCTTAAGTAACCTCTGGGCCCAGTGTGGAGCTTGAACTCCCAACCCTGAGATGAAGAGCTGCACGCTCTCGATCGGACTGAGCCAGTCGGCCAGCCGCCCCCGAACGTGCTCCATAGTTTGAGAACGCCTGCCTCAAGGGCAGAAAGATGCCCGTCTGTATTTTCCTCTAAAAGCACTCAAGTTGTCCTTCTCCTACTGTGGCAAACTGAATTACTGCTCCCCACTAGCCCTTCCCTTCCACATCCCGTGACACGGCAAGGCCCTACCGTCGCCACGGGGCGGACTGGCCGGGCCCCCCTGTAGGCCGGGCACACGCCCTGCGCTGCTGTGACCGGTGTGACACACACCACGTCCAGGCGCCTTTAGAAGTGATGGTGGGATTAGGCCCGGCCTCTTCCGGTGTCACAGGAAAAACGTGTCCCAAACGTGACAGCCTCAACACCCGTCTCAGGATGAGAAGACACTTGCCGCGACATCGTGGCGACGGACTTGTAGCCACCAACATGTGATGTAAGCCAGAAGAACCGTTTGGTGTTTCAGCCACCGAGAATTTGGGGGTTCCGTGGCTACAGTACCACCTTGTAAAATCTCATAAAATGTTCGAATCCTTAATCCATCTCCAAGCTACCTATATCTTCAATTAGCGAGGCAGGCCCCTGACTGCACGTTTTTCCGTACGGAAAGTGCCAGCGAGTCCGGTGGACCGGCCCTCCACGCGGTGTGCACCGGCACCCCCCTCCCGCGGCCAAGTCCCACGACCCGCGCGTCCGTCTGGGGCTCTCTGCGGTGCCCCACGCGCTCATCCCCACGCCGACGCCGCATGCTCTGAACACTAGACTCTTCCGTGAAGCACTGAGGTCTCCTCAGGAGGGCCCGCCCTATGCGTGGCCCTTGGCTCTTTCTTACAATTTTAGGATCGGCCACATCAGGTGAGAAACCCTGTGGGAGTGTCCTCGGAAGCGCATTAAATATACAGATCAACTTAAGGAAAACGGACCGCTTTACACCGCTGGGGCGTCCGAGTTACGAGCGAGGACCATGTCCCCATTTCTTTCGCGGTCCTCCCGGAGCTCTCAAGTGAGCTTGCGCGTTCTGCACACAGACTGACGCCTCGGGCCTAGGCCACAGGCTCTTCTAGGGTCACATTTCTAGCGGTGCGATCCTTCGGCAGGTCAATGCCGCAGTCGTCGCGGGGCCGGCCCTCGGCTCAGCGGGACAGGGAAGTCGGCCTCTGTCCGGCACCTGATCACGCAGGAAGCGTAATCACACTCCCTCGCTAAAACCGATGTTCTCTGTAAGCTTTCCCGGGCGTCCTTTACTGGCGAAGGACGTTTCCTGCGCTCGCGGTCTGCGAAGACGGTGGCTCTCGCTCCGTCGCCTGTGTCTAGAATCAGTGAACAGAGGGACTCCCTTCCTTACGACACACGGGTGGTTCCTCCCAGCGCCGGCAGAGGCAGCTCACGGCTGCAGGCTCTCTGCCACCCGAGCGCTCGACGTGCTCGTTCTTCTCATCCCAACGACCCGGGCGGTGACACCATCGTTATTCCCTTCGAGCAGATGACGAAACGGGAACCCAGAACAGAAAATCAATTTCTCCAAACACCACAAGAGAGGAAGAGTCGGGATAGGCTCCTCGTCACTCCGCAGCCTCTGAGGACAACTCACAGCCACCCCAGGGCGCTGCCAGCCCCAAGGGGGAGAGGCCCGCAGCAGCAACGGTCTGCGTCCAACTCTGGCTTTGCAGGAGTTCCAGTCCGCTCTGACTGGCCCAGTTTGACCACGGATGCCTCAACAAGTCCTTCAAATCATCAAAGCAGGGCAAATTCAAAGAGGCGAAAAAGGAAGGTAAGACTAAATGAATCAAGAATTTTAAATTCACATGAAACAGGTTCCAAAACTTTGAGAATGAGCTACTGTGATAAAGACGTTTAGGCCACCGCTAATTTTCTGAACCCATGCAGCGAGACGGCAAGGGAAAGCCAAGGAAGTCTCCACCACACCAGACCGCAGGTTAGTGCAGATTCCATGTGAAGTCACGTAAGTGTACAGAAACCAGTAAGTTTAATCTGGGGGAAAACAGCTTAATGCACACCGAAACTGCTTACACGCCCGCCACACAGACACTGTACGTGGGGTGGGCGGGAGTGGGAGGGTGCCTGAGGGATGTCACGGTGAAAGGGGAGCAGACTGACCCTGTATTTCTTCAGGAAGCCAACCAATAAGTAAAATCAAATCAATAAAAATGTTTCTAAGAACACTACTGTCCAACTGTAACGGACACTGATGTCCCCCCCAGGGAAGGACGTGCCGCGGGCCGCCGAGAGCACTGGCTCAGCCTCTTTGGGGAGCACTTGCCTCACCTACGGGGAGCCGCCCCTTTCCCGAGGGTGGTCGACGTCCAGCAACTGAGGAGGGTGTGTGCAGCTCTGCTCGTCTGGTCCATCCTGGGGCAACTCTGAAGAGCCGTTTTAGCTTCTCCCCTCCCCGTGGGGTTGGCCGAGGCTGGGCTGGGCCTGCAGGGCAGCCCAATGTCTCCGACCTTTCCACAGGCGTGGACCCATGCTAACTTCCTAACGTCGGCGTGCTGACCCGCTTACAGCTGCTCTGCAGAGAGCCCACTTCCCAAAGAGCCGAGGGCTCCATCAGATTCGAGTGGCCCTCAGCCGCATGCAAGTATTAGAAACCACCACCATTTGTGCATATGCAAGACCCAGTGGGCGGGACACAGCATCCGGGGGGGCAACGGCGGCACGTTCTCCAGGAATTTTAAAGCTAAGAGAATGTGAGTTCGGCGCGTGCACAAAATCATCACCCTCGATGCCCCGCGTCATCACTGGCTCTGCAGAGAGACGGGAATCCCCACTTCTGTGCCCCGTGCTCAGGAGCACGGACACACTACTCGAAGTCCTAGGTACCAGAGCCGCTTGCAATTAGCACCTCCTTCCCCCTCCTACAACCACTGTTCGATCCACCTCCGTCCAGCCCCGAACCCGAGAGCCAATGTCCTTACGGGACGAGGGAAATGTGGACAGAGAGCCACAGAGAAGGCCACATGCACACAGAGGCAGAAATCGCAATGAGGCGCGTCCAAGCCAAGGAATACCAGAAGCGGAGAGAGAGGCATGGAACAGGTCCTTCCTCAAAACCTCCAGAAGGAAGCAACCCTCCCGACTCCTGCTTTGCAGGCTTGCAGCCTCGGCCGCAGAGAGTAAGAGTAAGTCTCTGCTGCTGCGAGCACCGAGCAGCCCTGGGAACTCCTGGGCACTTCCTACCTTACCCCAGATCGGGAGTGCATTTCTGCTCTGCAACTGCCACCTCCCGAGAAGTACATGGCACGCGACAGCAAGGAGGAAGGAATAGGCAGGCGTCAGCTTCAGGAGCACGCCGACTTTTTGCTCAGAGACATCCTCTCATCTAGTGCTGTTCAAACACTTCCCAAAGAAGCAAAGCCCCATCCTGCACCTGAAACCGGTTACAGGGGCGCAGGCGAGGATGGGGAGCTGCCCGAACCCCGTCTCCCCACCCCGCCTCATGCTGAAAGTGTCCAGCTCTCCAGAATTCTTTTATTCGTTTGTTCATTCAGAGAAACATCTGAACTCCTGCTCTGTGCCAGACGCTGCTGTCACAGCATGCAAACACACCAACTAAACCAAACCTCTGCATTTTACAGATGAGGACACTTAAACGTATTCGGGGTCCCACAGCGGGTCCACATCAGGGCCACGGCACGTCGAGCTGGGAAGCTGGTGCGGCTTCCGCCCGCCATTTGCTCCCCCTCCATCTTGCGGCCTTGCTGTCATACAGTTTTCAAGGACCAAAGCAAAGCCTTTTTACTTTGCATCTAGAGTATCCGTCTTAATCAAAGCTTTTGGTCTGGCCACCGCTGTTCACCGTCCCCACAGACCTAGGATGCTTTGCGAAGCTGACGGACCTGAACCCCATGCCACAGGGAAAGCGAGACCGACGGTGACCCCAGTGTAGGCAACGGCAGACTGCGGGGTGCTACCCGATCCTTCCCGAGGTACTCTGCTGCCTGCCCCGAGGCCCGAGCAGAGTCCGCTTGGGGGGGGGGGGGGGTTTCCGGTCTCCAGGCCACCACTAGGGGAAAACGGTTACAATCTCGGCTCTGAAATGTGCACTTATGTCTTTGGAACTAGGAGAACGAAACGCAGGCGAAAGGGAAGAAATCTTTGCCTGATCCTGAATCAGGCAACACGGGCGCACAAACACAGCCACCGATGCAGTAAGCAGCAGCCCGGAGCCGCACCGGCCAGGTCCTCGGACCTGACCGGGCTCAGCGGCCCCCAGCTCGGGGTCTCTGTGAGATGTCGAGGACAGGAACCGAGTGCCCAAGCCAGATGGTAACGAAGCCCTCCCCTCGCAGTGGCCGAGCCCGCTCACGGGGCCCACGGGAGCATTGGGAGGTGCTCTGCGGAGCTGAGAATTAGAAGGAAGGTAAGATTTCCTCATGGGAGTTCCATCAAGTGGGGGCTGCAGGCGGGAGACAGCCCGGAGACCAAGGCTCTGAGGGTCATCAGAGTCACCTTCCTGCATCAGCGGAGCGGCACCTCCACGGGTGCTCGGTCTTCACCCGTCCGGCTGCTTTGCAGGGGCCGCGTTACAGCCGCGATGAGACCCACCTTGAAGCAAAGCCAGAGACGGGAAGAGTTCTGGGGAAGTCTCCTGGTCCTACAGACCTCCTCGCACCCAAGCCCCGCTGCCGGCCCAGAGCCCGGCCCACCCGCCGCACGGCGCCAGGCCCAGGCGCTCCGATTCCCTTGCACGAGCTCTAGAGAAGCTTTAGCGGAGCTCCCCTGCCCACAGGCCACAACTGTTACCGCCCCCACCCCTGCAGCCCCTCGTTCCCCCGCTCTCCAGACTCTCTCCCTGCATTCAAGTCCTCCCTTAGCACCGTCCAATAGCATAACGTGAGTCACCAGAACGTAGCTGCAAGTGTTCCCGCAGCCACACCAGCAAAGAAAAATGGGTACGACTGACTTTACTGACGTCTGTAACTCGACAGACCCGGACCTCCATCGCTCCAAGCACGCTCGAGGGGAGAGACTGCTGAGACCCTGCTTTCCCCCGTGGGGTCTCTGCCATCTGGAGGGCACCTGCCACAGCACTTCTCCAGCCAGGCTCGCCACGATACAAGTGCGCAAAGGCCACATGTGGCTCGTGGCTGGCTCGCGGAGCAGCGCCGTCCTAGCCCTCTCCAGGCCCGCGGTTTTACAGGCCGTCCATGTAGCTGTTACTCCAAACTGTGCTCTGCCTCTCTCAGGAACCTCCGATTTCTAGAGCCACCAAGCTACGAGACAGTTGGCTGTCCAACCGGCATCTCAACTTATAACGTGTCTTAAAAAAAAAACACAAACCCTGAATTCTCACCACCACCATCCCTGCAGAGACATGCCCCATGCCAGCCGCGGGAGCCCGCGCTTCTCCTGCTCAAGCCCAAAGCTTTGGTTCATGCTGACCCCCCTCCTCTCACACCCCGTCCCCACCCCACCCGCAAAGCCCCAGGTCCGCCGTCGGAACACATCCGGAATCGGGGTCCCTCTAGACAACGCTCTGCTCCTTGGGCGGCCCCGGATCTTTCGCCCGTATTTCCTCCGGGTCTCCGCTCAAGTGGCATCTTACCAGAGAGTCCTACCTTGTCCAACCTACGCACCACCACCCCCGCCCCCGGCTTCACTTTTCCTCTTAGCGCGAATTTTCACCGGACACTTCTATCCACTGCCCACTCGCACCGTCGGGGCGGAGCAGGGCTGCCTGTCTGTGGTGACCACGGGGGTGCCCCACTCGGACGGCCCTTCAAGAGAACGTGCTGCCGGGGGCCGAGCTGACCCGCAGCCTCCCGCTGCTGGGTGGTGACACCCAGAGTCACCATAGCAAGGACCCCGGGCCGCCCCCGGCACTGCTGACCAGGAAGGGCTCCTAGACCCAGGCCACCCAGCCTGCTGCAGAGCCCCCTGCAGCCTTGCCTGCCGAGGCTCTCTCAGAAGCGCCCTGGCCCGAGGCTGCCGCCACCCAGGCCCCCCTCGCTGCCTCGCACAGGGTCTCACCCGCACAGAGGTCAGAAGACTGTCGGCCCCACTCCCCGGCCTCTCTCTGCGCTAACGGGCGGCGCCTGCTTGGGATCCTCCGCCTCCCCCACTCGCACTCACGGGCGTGTGCGCGCTCTCCCTCTCCCTCTCCCTCTCTCAAAAGAAAATAACAAATAAACATTAAAAAAAAAAAAAAAAAAGAACCCTGGGCTTTGGCTCCACCATTATGGTTTCTGAGCTTAGGGAAGCACCATCTGTAGAATGGACGGGATGGCGCCCCCTCAAGGGCTGGAGGAGGACGCAGGAGTCCGTCACCTGCGGTCTCTCATGCCAGGCGGACGTCACCTCCCCTCCTCGCCCGCTCTCCCTAGCTGTTTCGAAGACTCCTTTCCCTTCCACCAAGAATTCGGACTACTTTGTAACTAAATAAAGCCCCCAATAATCCTATACACCCGCTGGTGATCCCGTTCCACGGGGCCTAACGGACGATTAAACGTTACTTTCATTCCCGACTTGCCTGTGATGGGCTGACGGTTTATCTTACTAGATTTTAGAAACTGAAATATCATCAGACATAGAGATCTTAACACTCGTGAACCTTAAGCTGTTTCCCTAAAGCTTTAAGTGAAGCATGCTTTTCAGAAAAAAAAAAACAAAAACAAAAACCACCCACTACAAAATCTAAACCCGCAGTTCAGCACCAACTTCCTCCCACGGGTTCTGTAGCTCCTTTACAGGATTTTTTTTAAGTTTACAGCATTCTAGGTTATGAGGTTCATCTTTTTAATTTTTTAAAATGTTAATCTATTTACTTTTGAGAGCGAGTGAGTGCACGCGCACAAGTCGGGGAGGGACAGAGAGAGGGAGACACAGAATCCGAAACAGGCTCCAGGCTCTGAGCTGCCAGCACAGAGCCTGACGCAGGGCTTGAACTCACAAACTGTGAGATCATGACCTGAGCCGAAATCGGACACTTAACTGAGCCACCCAGGCGCCCCTAGGTTATGAGGTTTTTCAAGAAAATACACACTGACTTTGCACAGACTTATTAGCAGTTTTAAAAAAAACTCAAGAATGACGTACATGCATTTACATATGCAGTCCAAAAAGTCTCCAAGAGGATAGACTAAATTGTTGATGGTGGTTACTCACGCGGAGCAAGACGAGGGGGTGTAAGGATGAGGGAAGCGTCCTTTTAAAGGGTTCTTTTAAAAAGTCTTTACAGGGGGCGCTGGATGGCTTGGTCAGTTAAGTACCCAACTCTTGATTTCAGCGCAGGTGATGATCTCACGGTCTGGGAGTTCGAGCCCCACATTTGCTTCAGATTCTCTGTCTCCCTCTCTCTCTCTTGAAATAAACAAACTTAAAAAAAAAAATACAAGTCTTTACTGGGCAGGCTACATAGCGTAGGGGCCAGTGCAAAGTGCGAATGTAGGCCCCTGGGTCAAAAATAAAGAGTATCGAGGCCATGTCGGCACAGCCTCGCACCGAGGGAGGGCCCCGCCTGGCTGTGGTACAGGTGCTGGCTCACGAAGCTGACCCTGAATGAAGCTTCGTAATTTTTTTTTAATTTACATCCAAGTTCATTAGCATCCAGTGCAGTAATGACTTCAGGGGTAGATTCCAGTGATTTGTCCCTCACGTACGACACGCAGTGCTCATCCCAGCAAGTGTCTTCCTCAAGGCCCCTTACCTATGCAGTCCACCCCGAGCCACAACCCCTCCGGCAGCCCTCGGTTTGTTCTCTGTGTTTAAGAGTCTCTTACGTTCCGTCTCCCCCCCCCCCACCGATTTTATACTCCTTGTGTTTCCCTTCCCTGTATTCATCGGTTTTGTATCTTAAATTCCTCATATGAGTGAAGTCATAGGATATTTGGCTTTCTCTGATTAATTTCGGCATAATTTTTAACCAAATACTGAATGCACAAAACAAAGAATCTGTCTTCCTTGGTAGTACAAAATTATATCACAGGACTGCCCATGATGAAAGAAGAAAATATCCAAAGTAACGTCTGAAGTTATTAAAATATACCCACCCAAACTTTTTTAGCATGATGGACGATAATTCAGAGAAGTTAGAAACTCGCTGGTCAGCTGTTTTTTCAGGCTGCTTGGGGTAAGAAGCCTGGTTATCCATGGAAGTTCACCAAGGCTCGTTTCAGGAACGTTCCCGGCAGCGCCGTATGGAAGCCCAACCCAACAACAAGTTCAATTTTGGCCCATTCATACAATGGAATACTAGGCACATTTAAAAAAAAAAACCCACAGTGAAACGGATCTGTACACAAAGATCTGTACGTGCCGATGTGGAAAGCCTCCCAGATGCGACGCAAGATACAAAGTTCAGGGTTTGCTTAAACACAAAACACTCTCTACGGGGACTCCGGTTTTTAGAAGCACTGGCATGTTTTTCTCCTGTGACGTCCAGCAAACTTAACCAGTGGTTCTTTAAGTACAGGATGAGTACAGGAGGGGGAGGAGAGGGAAAGAGGAGGCTTACTTTTCATCTTGTAACCTGCTGATTTTTTAGATTTCTTAACATGTACTTTTTTTTTTTTTAAGTTTTATTTTTGAGAGAGAGAGAGAGAGAGAGAGAGAACACAAGCAGTGGAGGGCTAGAGAGAGAGGGAGACACAGAATCCGAAGCAGGCTCCAGGCCCTGAGCTGTCAGCACAGAGCCCAACGCGGGGCTGGAACTCATGAACCAAGAGATCATGATCTGAGCCGAAGTAGGGGGTTTAACCGACAGAGCCACCCAGGCACCCCACTTAACATACGCTTTTAAAAATCTAAACAAGTTTTATAATAGTTACTAATATTTAGAACAATGTTTTGATGAATCATACAAAATATACCTTAATAGTTTTAAATAGAGCTTTTAAATTTATAAAACATGAAAACTCCTTTGATGGTACTAGCGAAAAAAAAATTAACAAAAATACAATCAGTACTCAATTATCTATGGTGGTAACCAAAGAAAGCAGTGGCAAATAACAGCAACCAAAAAAAAGAATTTAAAAAGCGTCTATTCCATTTCGACTTTCTCTCGATTAAAATCTTCAGAGAAGATACTAAGAAGCAAAATGTTAATCGGACAGGAGAGAAAGCTAATAACTGAATAAATAAATAAAATTAAATAAAGGGCTTGAATAAATCCCCAAACTGGGCAAACAATTTTGAAATAGATCCGTACTGGCTACTAAGACTCCAAAGGTGCTCTGGAAAATGTAACTGAGCTAGAAAGGCCCGCCTGAAAGGGAAATGAGCCCCGCCCCGCGCTGGCCCCGCCCCGCGCTGGCCCCGCCCCACCCCGCTGAGCCGACCACACAAGAAATGGGAAAAGGCACTAAGAGCACGTTCTTTACACTCACTGATCTCCACGGGTGATGGACTCAGGTCAGCACGTACCGAGCCACCGCTCCCCGAGCCGGGCACCGTGAAGACTACAGACGGTGTCAGTCACGAGAGGAACTATCACACACGCACGCACGCGCACGCACACACGCACGCAGTGCCTGTATTCACAGAACTCCCATTTCTTTACCACTCTAGCTAGAAACACACACACTCAAAGCAGCACATTCTCAAGCACGCTGTAATTACTAAACTATTGCCTTTATTTCTAATAGAGATACTGGTTCATCCGTTGGGAGAGCCCTGCCATCCCCCCAATTCTTTGGGGCAGGTTTTAAGAAAAGTTTATTAGGAATACACAGATTTTCAATGATTTTCTTTAAAAGAAACTTCATAATCATAGTGTAAATTAAATAGCAATACATACTCCTAAGTCACTGAAAGTAGGGAATTCCGTATTACATTAGGGCCAACAGATATTACTTTCTAAAGTTTCTAGATACATCTTTCAATCAATAATACATGCATATTTAAGAGCAGTAACTGGGGCGCCCGGGGGCTCAGTCGGTGGAGCCTCCGACTTCAGCTCAGGTCATGATCTCAAGGTTTGTGAGTTCGAGTCCCGCATCGGGCTCTCCGCTATCAGCATGGAGCCCGCTTTGGATCCTCTGTTCCCCTCTCTCTCTACCCCTGCCCTGCTCGCCGCCCACTCTCTCAAAAGTAAACATTAAAAAATAAAATAAAAACAGTAACTATACACTTAATTTAAAATTTCAAAATTGTAGCTGGTTTCCTTCACCTGGTTTCTCCCTCTCCAGCCGGGGGTTAGGACTTGCTGGCCGAAGGAAGAGACGGAGGGTTCTGGGAAAGCGTAGGGACTGGGAAAGCTTTGGAGACAGTGTCAAAGTCAGACTTTCAACAGTCACTCCAAACATTAAGTAGAGACATTCTGTCACTTAATAGTTACCAGATTTAAGATTAGGGGCGCCTGGGTGGCTCAGTCGGCTAAGGTTAAATGTTCAACTCTTGTTTTGGGCTCAGGTCGTTATTTCATCTCACGGCTTCATGGGGTCAAGCTTTGCATCGGGCTCTGTGCTGTCAGCTTGCGATTCTCGCGCTCTCTGTCTCTCTTTCTCTCTCCCCTTTCCTCTCTCGATGCCCCTCCCCCACTCGTGCTGTCTCTGTCTCTCTCAAATAAATAAACCTAAAAAATTTTTAAAAAACAAGATAGACGATTAAAATGAAAACATGCGCTTTACTGAACAATAACGCGTCGTGTGAAATGTCACAATTCCCACTTTCCGCTGACTTTCTTAAAGCCACATGCAAAACCCTGCCTCCCACAGCCGGGTCTGCCGGCCTTCAGAATAATTTAGGACAACTGTCAGGAGTCCACTTGTGCAAAAGCCCTCTCCAAACAAGTACTCCCTTTCCTGCTTATTTCCAAACTACCGAAAGAACAGGGTTGCAGCTGGAAAAGCCAGATGACTTTTGTCTTTACACACGCCAGAAGGTGGGCGCTCCAGAAACAAATCTGTGAACACTGTTACGGTAAACCAGCATACACCATCCATCAACTTACCCGACCACCAGTGTGGTCTACACCTGCTCCAAATAATAGCTTAAGTGCTGCTAACTGAGCACTTACTACATGCTGGGTCCTGTTCTGCGTCACGTGCACTCACTGAGCTCTCACAGAAAGCCTTCCAACCCTACCACCCCCCCCCCCCCCGCTGAGATCAGGGACTGCGGGGTGACCGACCTCAGTCAGCACCTAGTGGGTAAGTACTACGGAAAAGACCCCGCCGCACACTAGAAGGAAGGAATGAGCAATAGAGATTTTCCTCTCTTCTCCGGAGAACTTTATAACCCCGGAAAGACCTCCACGTAAAGAATAAACTAAAATGTCACAAAGAAACTTACTGAGTGGCGCCATCAGGCAAGCACTGTGTGGGAGAAGAAGAACGGGGAGTTCATTCCGAAAATCAGCGGAAGCTTCTTTCAAAGAAGTAGCAGCATTTAAGCCAAGCCTTCGGTATTAAGGCTTTTAATCTGAGAAAAAGGCACACAGAACGTTCCAGCATAAAGGAACTGGACACACAGGCACGAAAGTGGCCAAGGGTCTAGGGCTAAAATACAAGACGGCGAGAGATGTGCCGTCGAGACGGAGCTCACGAGTGACTTGAGGCCAGGTGGCATGGGTCTCAGTGGTTTCTTTCTCACCAATTCCCAACCGGTGGCAGTGTGTCCAAGGTGAAGATCTCTGTGGGCGGGGGGGGGGGGGGGGGGAGCCTACGGTCAGAGGGAGGCCACATCCCTCAGATGTGACAGGACTGGGGGGGGGACGCTGAGAACCCTCGCAGCACATACTTGGGGGGGGCGCAGCAGGGTTTCATCCACACACTGAGCAACCCTGGTAACAGCACGGGAGGACCAGAGGGGAGAGGGGGAGGCCGACGGCAAGCATCTGTGCAGGGACAGCAAGGACGTGCCACAGGAACCGCCGCGGAGGAGACGTGGGGAAAGGTCTGCTGAAACCCTGGCCAAGGGTCTCAGTCCCGGTCAAGGCTCCGAGTTTCCAGCCTCGGGAGCGAGGCGGGCAGATGCGCCGTGGAGACACCTTATCACCTTCTGCGGGAGCAAGGACGCGCTGCACAAAGTATAGCCACTTTCAGTGACACCACGCAGCAAAAATAGCACGGACACGGCTGTTCTCATTTCACAGAACAGAAAAAAAAAAGACATCGAAGTCCAAGAGAGATTTCACCGACTTGCCCACGGTGACACGGGGACAGAGAGGAGCCAAGACACCAACCTGAGTCTTGCAAATCCAGGCCTAATGTTCTTTAAACTTCCCCTCCCAAAGCAAGCTACCTTTTCAATGCAGAACACATCTCCAAAGCGGAAAACAAACAAACAAACAAAACTTAAAAGAAAAAGCATGTAACCTGCTGGGAGTGCCATTTTCTTCCAGACGGAAGGAATATTTTAAAACCTGTATTCTGGTTGCCTCCACCCAAGAGACGGGGTGCACGGACTTGCCAGGCAGCAGGGCAGGCTCCCGGACCCTGGAGGTTCGGACACAGAGGACAGAGGCGGTGGTTTGCATAAAAACACCACCTGGTATCATGGGAGAGATGGAAACTAACCGAAAAGTACTCCCAGTAGGAACTATCTTCGACGTAGTAAAACCACATTTCGAATGTCACGGCTGGAACTCCGCGGTCTGCCTATTAAAATACTTTATAACAACGACATATGAGGAGGAGGACAGACCCAGACTTCGCTTAGCAAACATGTGACCGCTTTACCGTCTAAGCCCCTCGGCAAGGTGTCGGGCGGCAAAATAACGCACGGTCACCACAACCAGAGTTTAACGTCTACGAGGCCACGTGATGAGGCAATCATGAAAGCAAAAATAGAGGATTACGACCGCAGCAGTGAATAATTCACGCTGACAGGGTTTCCGAAGGGCGCCAGGACATCACATCAGGTGTGGACCTTTAGAAACCGGAGGGGGCGGGAATGAGCCAGGGCATCCCAATCAGAGAAAAGGACAGAAGCCAAGAAGAGAGGAAGGAGCCTGGCACGTTTGAGAACCATAGTCCCATTTAGTGGGACACTGGCGAGGTGACCGAGAGGACGTGGAAAGTTCAGGGATGATCAGGACCAGACCGAGGGGCCTTGAACGTGATGCTGGTGGGTCTGGACGCTCGGCTCCAACGACAGGCAGTCTTCGCTTTCTGAGCCAGACGCTGGCAAGATCTGATCTGTGTCTGGGACAGAGGACTCTAGGCAAAGTGTGCACAGGAAGGGGGAGGGGGGAGGAGTCCGAAGAGAGAGCACCGGCCCAGAGAGGAATCTGCAGCTTCGCACACTAGCACGAATCTAATCAATATTTTATAAAAGAATAATAATAAGAAAAATAATTAGTATTTTAAAGCGAGAGGGCTGTTGACACAATTATTTCACACCTCCCCTCCCCTGATCATCTGAACCACCCTGACGCAGGTATCACCATCCTGTCCATTTTATAGACCGGAAAACCGGCTACGAGGCTATTAACTGCTCCAAGTCAGAGACTGCTAACCCAGGAGGAAAACCCAGGCACACCAGGCATAATAAAAAGAATCCTTCCCACTGCTTTCGAAAAGAGCTACAGCAAAAGCAGAGTGACCTATAATGCCATTAGAGACAGATAAAAACCCAGGTGATTTTCCTAAACATTTGCAACTTGTGTATCAAACAAGCTAATTACCCTTAAAATAATTACAGACTTGCTTCATGTTTATGCCATGTTAAAGACCTGGGCTTTTCTTTAAAAAACAAAACAAACCAAAAAAAAAAAAACCCTCTAATTCCACTTCCTATGAAATTTAATACTTAAAAGTAGTATTCCCCCCTCCCCCGCAAACATAATAACTAATGCACGTGCCCAACCGGCAGCAGTAAACTACTTTTTGAATAATGAAAAATTCATCATTTAGCAAGTACGGCGATTGAATCTAGTACACGGTTAAGTAATGATTGCAAGGAACTTCCCTAAAGGCACGCAAAGGCACAATTTTGGAAACGGTTTTTGTCACACACACACACACACACACACACACACACACAAATGGCACAAAACGATCCTGAGACCCATTTAAGAACGGATCAATCCCAAAGAACCGAGGACAGAATATCTGACCTTCAGGAGGCAGAGTGGTAGAGTCCCCACCCACCCCCTCCTCTAAGTTCACGGTCTGAGAGGCAGGCGGTCAAGGTGTTCTGGCACGGGTCTCAACGCTGCACAGGAGACACGCAGCTTGGGGACTGGGCTGCACAGTTTTATGCACGGCATCACCACCTATTATCAAATCCGCATGCCCCCCCGCGCCCCCTTACCAATCTTCTACTACCGTTTTCTGCTGTTCTTTTCCTTTCTCTCTTTTTTTTTTAACGAGCTAAGGCCCAAAGATGTAAACGCATTCTTAGAAACTTGGGACAATGAACCCAAGTAGCCACCCAGGGTCGTTATTAAGAGGAAGCACAAATCAATCATGCCACGGAACCGCACGTCCCCTCCCCGCTTACCCGGCTCTACCTCTCACTAGGTAGAGAGGTCTCTGCACCCTGCCCACAGAGGCCCCAAACTGGAGGGCGGCGAAACAACAATCAAAACTGGCTTCGGCCACGAACGGGGGGGGGGGGGGGGGGGATGGATCTGCTCCAGGACCTCCGCAGGCCCTGTCACCTGCGCACCGCCCGCGGCGCGCCGAGACCTCGGGCGGCAGGCGACATTCCACACGCGACAACCCCGTGTCCCCAGCCGGCAGGCGCGGGGAGCTGGGCAAGGCCGCGCGAGCCCCACCGGCGGCCCCGAGCCCGCGACTCCCGGGGACCCGGCGCTCCCTCCGGCGGCCTTCACCTTGGCCCGCGCCCCGCCCGCCCCGCGCCACAGGCCCGCGCGCCCGTCAGTCAGCGCCCGCCCCGCCCCGCGCGGCCCCTCCCCCGCCCGCGGTCTCCCCGCCCGGGCCCCCAAAGGACAATGCTGGAGGGGAGGGCAGGGGAGAGGAGGGGAGGGGCGCAGGGACGCGCGGGCCGAGGGCGGCGCGGCGAGCGCCCACCCGCCGCCCGCCGCAGGGGAGCTCCGCCGCCGCCGCTGCCGCCGCCCGCGCTCGGGCCCCGCGGCCCCGCGCCCCGCCTCGCCGCCCCGCGGAGAGCCGCTCCCAGCGCGGCCGCACCGGCCCATTGTGCGGACTCATCGTCGGCCCCCGCGAGCCCGGAGCCCGCAGCGCGGCCGCGGGGACCGGGCGGGGGGTCTCCCGGCCCGCGGCCCGCCGCACGCCCGGGGCCCGGCCGGGCTTCTCGCGGAGCCCGCGGCCCGGCGGGGGCAGCCCGGCCTCCCTCAGGCCGGCGCCGGACGCCTCGGCCGCGGCGGCCGGCCCGGCCCGCGCCCGCCCCGGCCCCCGCCCGCGGTACCTGCCGAGCGGCCGGGCGGCGCGGCGGCCGGCGGCGGCGCCTCCTCTCGCGGCGAGGGCTCCGACGGGCTGCCGAGCGCCGGCGGCCCTGGCCTGCGCCTTACGTAAAGCGGCGGCGGCTCCGGCGCCACTCGGCGGAGGGCGGGAGGCGGCGCGCCGCGGCCGCTCCGCTCCGTTACCCGGCAACTGGCCTCAGCGCCCCGCCACCCGGGCGCGCTCCATATCCTTCCGCCCAGCCGCCGGATTACATCAGCGCCGGCCCGCCCCGCCCGGCCCCGCCCCTCCGGCCGGCCGGCCCCGTGGGCGGGCCGAGGGCCCCGGACCTGGCCGAGCCCGGCGACGGGGCGTGGGCGCTGGGCGCCGCCGGATGGTGGGGGGCTGCTGGCGGGAGCCCACCCCACGTGCCGGCCGGCGGAGGGGAGACGCCCCCTGCAGAAAGGGCGGGCGGGCGGGGCGGCTGTGGGCGAGAGCCCCTGAACCCCGCTCCGGACCCCGGACCCCGGACCCCAGACCCCAGACCCCGTACCGGCTGGGGTCGTGCGGCTCACCCGGCGCCGCCCCACCCGCGGCCCGGTACAGCCCCCGCCTTTCCGGATGCAAGCTCCACCTGTCTGCGCCCCCTCCCAACCGCGTCCTGGGATGGCTGGAGTGGGCGGTTTAAAGTAAAGACTTTAATTTTTTTTTTTTTTAAAGAAACCCAGAAGACAAGCTGAAGAAACGTGACATGGCTCTTTTCATTAAGTAGGCAAAAATAAATTCTGGAACATTCGAAAGTAGCGACCAAAAATGTGAGCTAACCTTTTCATCAAAGTCTCTTCCCACCCACCCACCCACCTTACTTCAATGTGCTTCCTAGTCCTGTCCTTAAAAAGCAAATACTTCAGTGTGATGGGAGGATGGAGCCCGGGAGGCCAGCAATTTACAAAGAGGAAACCCGTCCACGTGGGGACTGACCTGCCTGGGGTCACCGGTCATTGATTTCTTTATTGAGCGCCCCCCAGGTGCCAGGCGCCGCGCTCTTATCTTCCGAACTTGCAAGGCAACCCGCCGGCAGGCTCATGGCAGAAGCGGAAGTAGAACCCCGGGAAGGGGCCAGCTGGGCGGGTGCTGGAGGGATGGCTATAGAGATCTATCATTTACATACTACCTACAGAGTGGGTTTCTGCAAACATTTCTTTTACTTTTCAGAAGCATCCTGGATATTATCATCCCCCTACCACAGGTAAGGAAACTGAGGCTCAGAGAAAGTGATTTTTCCGAAGCCTTGCTGCTAGGGGTGGGGTGGGGGGGACGCTTCTGACTCTGTACCACACTGCCTCTTAGAGGAGGAAGGATTTGAATCCAGACTTGGGGCTCTGAGGTCTGGGGTCTTCCCTCCCTTCCCTTCCCTTCCTCCTCCTTCCCACCAGCTTGCTCCCAGTTCTGTTTTGCGAAGTTCATAGGTCCATCTCGGTTGAATGTGCCTCCTCACAAATCACAGTGCGTTCATTCAAGCCTCGTCTTCTGAGCACCTGTGCTGGCTTGGCTCCAGGCCAGGCAGGGGTGGCCCGGCCCTCTTGGCGCTCAGTCTAAAAAGGGAAGGCGAGGCGGAAAGGGTGTGGAAAAGGCCGGGTGGTCTGGAGCAAAAGAGAGGCAAGTAAAGGAGCCTCTGGGAGTCTAGCTGCCAAGTGCCCCCAAACCTGGGATTTCGCGGACCAGTGAAATCTTCCTCTAAATAGGAGGGATTTGCGGCTTGATCAACTTTTCCTTTCTGCCACATTGGCAACATTGCTGTCATGGACACTGGTTTTTGTGAAGCCATTTATGAACGGCACAAAATAAAAATAGTAACAATGTATCTCAGATATTCTCAGAAGAAAGGAAACAACACACACACACACACACACACACACACACACACACACACGAGGAGTTTACTGACCTGATTTTTTTTCTCATTTCGCCACAGACCGGATTTTCGAAACCATGAAGTAGTGAAATCAGAAGGCTTCTTGGAGGACAGAAGTATTTAAACTGAGCAGGAATTAACTCGGCTTAGTAGGATTTAGAGATGGTAGGGGAAGATTACAGGTTAGAGAATAAAAGTGTCTTGGTGAGTTTGTTTTCTTAACAAAATAGCTCCCCGTGCTTCAAATGGTTGTGTTTCGATAAAAGTCCTAGAAGGTTGGGCCTGACTCCAACCTCAGGGACTTTGCACTTCCTGAACCGGCTCTCGCCCATATCTTTGCATAGCTGGCTCCTTCTCGTTCAGGGGTCAGGTACAATGTCCTGTGTTCAGAGACACCTTCCCTAATCCCCAGTGTAGAGCGAGCTGCCTTCCCGGTCATGAGGCAACCAGCCTGATTTTTGTTTTTTTTTCTTCATAGTTCTTATCAGCGTATGAAGTTATCTCGGTTGTATGTTTGTTCAGTCGCTAAACTCAGCCATTCCCCCTACCCCCACCCGCAAGACCTGCATCCCAGGAGGCACGCCGTGTTTACCTCCCCGTCCCGAGACCTGCCGGTCTGTGGGCAAATGACTGAATGGCCACCTGTAACGTAGCCAGGTGGACACACGGCGAGAAAACAGCCCTGCTCACTCATGTGAGCGTCTCAGACGGGAACCCTGCACTCTCTACTACGCCACCCTGCCTGAGCTCTTCCTTAAAGCTCCTGAGCAGTGATCAGCTGAGTTCAAACGGGGATGACAGGAGTTCCTTGGCTCTTGAGGGCTGTGGTCCGCAGGGAAGGAAAAGGGGCCAGAGGAATCAGTGTGGAAGCGGGAAGCCCCACCTCGGGACGGGGCTGAAACCATCACGGTCTCACCGAAAGTGGGCAGCCGTTCATTTCGTGTCTCCAGCCCCAGGACCACGGGCTGCTGCTCTTTGACCCCTGCACGAGGGAGAGGCGGTGAGACGGGGAACAGGACGATTTCTGGTGCCCTCTGACCGGGACGTTCTGGATGCCGGCGAGGATTCAGGCTGACGCCAGCTGGGCCAGTGGTTTCGTAACCACACTCGTGAGTCCAGAATGCTCTGTGAGGGCACACGGCACGCACCGTGCACGCTGGCAGAAAGTGGAAGCCAGGCCTCCTTGGCCCTCTGACATTGGGCATATATGTAATCGCCCTCTCCGGGGCTCAGTTTCCCCCTCTGCGCAACAACGGACTTAGGAAGATTTCAAAAATATCCCCCTTCCCGTTTTTTTTTTTTTTCCTCCGAATGTTGGAAACAAAATTTCAAGGAAGCCGACTTTGATAAAAGGATGAGGCTCTGTGGGGGAGGGGGGAGCAGGAGGTATGAAGGAAATCCCTGTGTTTTCTATTCAGTTTTGCTGCGATCCTAAAACTTCTCTACAAACATAAAGTCTGGTTTTAAAAATGAAAGAATACGTTGGGGCGCCTGGGGGGCTCAGTCGGTTGAGCAGCCGACTCTGGCTCAGGTCATGATCTCGAGGTCGGTGGGTTGGAGCCCCGCATCGGGCTCGCTGCTCTCTGTACGGGCCCCGCTTTGGATCTTATGTCTCCCTCTCTCTCTGCCCCCCCCCCACTCGTGCTCACTGTCTCTCTCTCTGTGTCTCTCAAAAATAAAGAATAGGTACAAATATCAGGTGTCCCCCAACACTGACAACATCGGCCCCTGTTGACTGAGCCAGCTGCATGCCAGGTGCTGTACGCATATTGCCCCAACCCTGACAGTGGTCAGCAGCAGCGGGGGGGGGGGGGGGGGGGGGGGGGGGGGGGGGAGGCTACTCCCAGCTGCAGTTGGAGACCCGGAGGACCCCCCCAGGCAGGTTAGTGCGTTGCCAGGGGCCACGCTGCTACTAAGTGGCAAGCACCCGGATTCGATTGCAGCCCCGTTCCTGCTACTGTGGTACACGCTCGCAATAAAGTCCGTCCCGGGTCAGCTTCTAGATGAATGCTACCCGGATAAGAACCCCAAGCAGAGAGGCTCCCCACTGCCTCCCCACGGGCCCAACACCCTCATTTAGGATTCTGACCCGTCTTCACAGCTCAGATGCTATCAGTCAAGGTCATGAAAGAACCCCTCCTTCTTGGCCTTTTCCATCCATCTCCCCCAAGCCTCCAGCCCCCCACCCCCGACACCCCTCAGGGGCCCCGCGTCCCCTTCGGGAGTGGTACCTGCCACTCCAGCGTCTGAAGAGTTGAGGTCAAGCCTCTGACGCAGCCTCACCCCGTGACCTTGAGGAGCCCACTGGCCTTCACGGGGCTTCCGTTTATTTCCCAGTACACGAAACGACGGAGGGGCAAAGGCCGGTCCTCCTCATCTGTCAGTTATATTAAGGGCCGAACAAAGTCAGACAGCCGATGTCCTCTTCGAATCTATGGCCATGTTGATAAATGTCGAGCCTCATTGTCTTTTTTTTCAAACTTGTTCCAAGGGCCGATGGCTTTATCCTCGCTCCTGCCCCCTCCGCCCCAGTTTGCAGAAAACGCAACAGTGTCCCCAGCGACCGTCCAGTCTGGAGGTCGGGAGGCATGCGGCCAAGCACGCAGGCTGGACCGATGGGTCGAACCTGGGCGTTACCGCTTACTAGCTTGCCGACAGAGGTAAGCTGTTATTTTGCCTCTCGGTTTCCTCGTCTGTAAAATGGGCATAATATACTAGGCTCTACCTCAGAGAGCTGTGTCTGAGTGAATCCATGGAGGGGGTCCAACAGCGCCACCCCCCAAATACGCCACGAGTGAACGCTTCTCTGGTCCCCTCCTCCTCCACCCCTGGCCACCCCACCGCTTTCCCGCTGCCACTACCCGTGCTCTTGGGTGCAGCCTGAACGCACGTGGAGACGAAGGACACCTGTATCTCTCTCCTCACCCTGCCCTTTTTCCGAGGCCCCACACCTGCCTCCTGTGTTCGTCCACCCTGCCGGTGAGGCCTGCGCCCCAGCGTGCCCACAGCTGATCTGTGCCTTCCGCACACAATCCGTGTCTCCGTGCCCATTTCCGTTTATGGCGTGGGCCTCTCCCCCTCTGCTGAGCGACAGCCCTCATGCACTGCCCTGCTGAATCTGCTTCAGAAATGACCTTGCCCGGCACGGCCGTTTGGCGGCTGTGCAACCTCGACCAAGTACCTTCCTCTCTCTGAGCTGGCTTCCAGAACAGAAGCAATCGAAGCACCCTCCGGGTAGCAAACCCTAATTTCTTGATTCACCCGCCCAGGATAGGAAGCCCATTCCAACATTTAGGGAATCCGCCCCCCTCACAAGTCCGAGTAAGAAGTGAGGCCAAAGTCTCTCCACGGGAGCCCAAAGGCTAGACAATGACCGCACCTCCCTCCCCGTCTCCTGGCCTCAGCCCTGGTGGCTGGTCGTTAATGACAACACAGAGCAATTCGTGAGGCTTCCTCTGGCCGGGTTTGCTTTTCCATCAAGAGGACCCTGTGTCTGGGCGATTGGCATGCGAAGGGCTTGGAAGTGATTTTTCATCAAGATATTAAACTGTGAGCGTAGCCTAGCGGTGGCTTGTCAGCAGCGGAGTCTTTTGTGGGACAGGATGTCCCGCCCAGCTGATACTTAAAGGCCCAGAGGGGCGCCTGGGTGGCTCAGTCGGTTGGGTGTGTGACTTTGGCTCAGGTCATGATCTCACTGTTCTGAGTTCGAGCCCCGCGTTGGGCTCTGTGCTGACAGCTCAGAGCCTGGAGCCTGTTTCGGATTCTGGGTCTCCCTCTCTGTCTGTGCCCCTCCCCCACTCATGCTCCATCTGTCTCTCTAAAAAAATAAATAAATATTAATAAAAAAAAAAAAGGCCCGGAGCTGGTGATCTGGAAGGTTGTTACTCCCTCTTCTCCATCGAACGAGGCTCCCTGGCTGTCATGGCAAGAGGAGAAGGCGTGGGAAGGCGCGCCGTGGACAGAAGCGCGGGAAACCCCGGGGTGGACCGAGATCCTCATTTACCCCCACGTCTTAGCCTGGACCAGTCCCCGCACCTTTTTTCCCAGAGCACAGCGCGGAGCGGATCCAAGCCACGGACAACAGGAAATTGGCCTTTTGGTCCAACCGCTGAGGCCACAGGGCTCTTTCACGCTCGCCGATGTGTTCTAGTCACACTTCGCACGCGCCCACGGGCTAGCTCTGTGCCGCACGTCGGGGCCCGGGGAGAGTCAGACACAGACCCTCTGAAGATCGCACCGTCTCCTGGAGACTATGTGTCCATAAACAGAGAACTGTCCCAGAACACGAAAAGAAGGAAGGCACGCTGACCTGACGTTTGTTGCGTACGTACCGGATCCGTTTCCTAGGGCGTCTGTAGAAAGGACCCCGAACTGGGTGGCTGGGCCCCCGGAACTGTGTTGTGCCACAGCAGTGGAGGCTGGAAGATCAAGGTGTCAGCACGCTGTGCTCCCTCCGAAGCCTCCAGAGGAGAACTCTCCCTTCCCTCTTCCAGCCTCTGCTGTTTGACACCCGTCCCCAGGGAGGGGACACCGTGTGACCCATAACACCTACTCTGCCCTTGGCCGTGCACCCGACACACTGTCTCACTTAACCCTTATCCCTTCTTGGGAGGGACTGTTATGGCGGCGTCTTACTTACTGATCGGGGAAACAGCCTCGGAGAATTGAAGTGATTCTCACAAGTCCACAGCTGAGCTGCTGTCGGGACCAGGGACCCAAGCCTTGTAGGTTTCTCCCCTTCCTTCCTTCCATCTACCCATGCAGCAACCCCTTGCTGAGTGCGATCTGACCTGCCCTGTGCTGACCTCTTGGGAGGCACGAGTAAATTAAGTATAAAGTCTCCCCGGAACCTACAATCTCAGGAGGAGGCAACTATAAAACGTTTACATGTATCATTACTAACCGTGATAAATGTTGCAAGAGGCAGCAAACAGGAGGAATGGACTCGGCTGTAGCTTAGTCAGCAAAAGGTTTCTGGAAGGAAGTGCTATTCAGATGGCGTCTTAGAGAAGGGAAGAAGTGGGTTCCCTTCATGGTCAGGAGGGGAGGGGAGCGGAGTGTTCCAGGCAGAGGGACAGCACGTGCAAAGGCCTGGAGGCAGGAAAGGTCGTAGTGCCTTCAGAAACCGAAAGCAATTTCGGCGTGGCCGGAGGGTGGCAGAGGACTTTGGAGAGGTGCTGTGCGCGTACACGTGCGAGTGTGAACGGAGTGGGGATCAAAGCCAGGCCTCGCAGGCGATGGCAGGGAGTCTGGAATGTATTCATAGTGCAGATGGGAAACGCGAGAGCATGCTACGGAGGGATTCATTTATCTACGCGGCAAGCCTGGATTGAGTGTACGTGACGTGCTTCGGGCTCCGGTCAGTCTGAGGCCGAGGAAGACCAACTCTTGGCTTTGGAGGAATTTGGAGTCTCAAGACTCATGATCGCAAGCCAGGTCCAGTCTTAAGCTGGAAATTGTCCACGAGGCAAGACCACCGTTTGGGAGTTAGCCTCTGACTAAGGAGCAGTGACTCGCAGGAGCCGGGTTCTGAGCGTTGCTTGCTGGGTGACCCCGGACCAGCCGCGACCCTTCCTGGGGCTCCCGCCTGCTCCATTGCAAAGCATTCGGTGCTGCGTACACTCAACCTCTAAAGAGGGAAAGCGGGCAAGCCCTTTGGAGACCCCCCTGGCCTTGACGTCTGACTGCATCTCAGACTCACGCGAAGTTGCAAATGTACGTAGGGTCGAGAGCCAGACTCTGGCTGAAGCTGCCTGACTTTGGGTGGCCACTGAGGCTGTTTCCTCCCCTGTGAAAGAGTATTAATAACACACGCCTTGCACACAGCGTGAGCCTTCAGAACGCTTGCTGCATCTGGAACTGCCTTCCGGGAAGCTCGCACGTGTCTGTACCATTAGCGGCGTATGCTCTCAGGTACGTGCAGGTGCTGTGCTAAGATCTTTCACCTGTATTGTTCCATCGCAGCGTCACCCAGCCCCCAGAGGCGAGGACGCCGAGGCTCCAAGAGGAAGCGACTCGTCCAAGGTCACCGGCCGGCCATCACCACCCGGGTCGTCTCTGCTCATCTGGTGTCCTTTCCACTTTAAGCAGCCAGAGGCGCCCCAAGATGGGACAGACCTTCTGAGGGGTGGTGAGCACCCCGCAGGCGGAGTATCCGTACACGGCCCGATCGCTTAGCCGAGACCCCGGAGGAGACCCCGCAGCGCCTGGTGGGGTCTGGACAGGAAGGCATCCAAGGATGCTTCCAACCCTGCAAGTCTGAAACAGGATTGAAGGGTGGCGGAAGAGTGCGTTTACTGGGGCGCCTGGGGGGCTCGGTGGGTTAAGCGTCCTGCTCTCGACTTGTGCTCAGGTCACGATCTCATGGTTCGTGGGTTCGAGCCCCGCGTCAGGCTCTGCGCTGACAGCTGATTCTCTCTCTCTCTCAACCACTCTCTCTGCCTCCCCCGTTTGCGTGCTCTGTCTGTCTCTCTCTCTCAAAATACATACATACATACATACAGAAAGAAAGAAAGAAAGAAAGAAAGAAAGAAAGAAAGAAAGAAAGAAAGAAAGAAAGAAAAGAAAGAAAAGGAAAGAAAGAAAGAGCACTAATTAAGCCACACCCTGGGGAGGAGGTAGGGAGGGTGGTGGTGACAGTTGGAGACCCCAGGGACCTGGAAATGCCTGATACAGACAAGGCCATTGTTGAGTCTCCTGGCTGTACCTGGTCACCCCCAAGGACGCTGTGAAGACCCAGTAAAAAGGGTAGCATGCGATGTCTTTCCTAGGTCAGGCTTGGGTGAATACATACTGATGCCGCGCCACCTCGGGCCAACCCAGGTCATGTTTACCTAACTCCGAGTCAGGGGGACCGAGTCCTCCGCCAGTCAGCCGCATACCCTGGGGCAAAGTCTGTTCCTGGCTCCGAGCCTTAACTTTCTTACCCACGAAGTACCTGTGAGGACAGTCGTATCCAACACCTGGGTCGCTGTGGGTCTAGAGGGAGACGCGTCATCTGTGTAACATGCTTGCTCCCTGGCCCCAAATCTGGACCATAGGAGACCATCGAGAAGGCTGGCACCATTGCCCGGGGCTGGCAGAGGCTTCGTGTGGCCATCGGAGACTTCGCCTGGATAGAGAACTGGTGGCATCTATGGGTAATGCCTTCGAAGAGGAGCTGAGAGATCTTTCCAGACCGGGCTGAGCAGGAGGCGCCATCATGGGAGCTGACACCGGCCACGAGCAGGACGGTTAGGCGCAAGGACCCCCAAAGCCAGGATGTCTACCTGAGACTGCTGGTCAAGGGGTGCCGGGCACATTTTCTGGCCAGATGAAGCCGCTCCCGTCGAACCAAGTTGTGCTGAAGAGGGCGTTCGTGGGTCCCGTTCCCAGACGATGGGGACGAAGCTTCCTGGCCGAGAGGAGAAGACAGCCATGGTGGAAGGGACTGTAACCAACGAGGTGCGTGTCCCAAAGGTGCCCAAACCGAAGGTGTGGGCAGTGGCCCCGGAGCCTCATCCTCAAAGCCGGAAGCAAGGTTCTGGCCTTGGACCAGGTGGCCCTGGACGCCCCCTCCCGCCACCAATGGGCTGTGGCACTGTGTTGCTCTCTGGTCCGAGCAAGGGCTGAGAAGGATACAGGCATTTCGGCAGGGACCCCGGAGAGGCCCACACCAAATCCCGCAGGGGACCCAAGGGCTGGAACTGTGAGTTCACCAGAGGCCGCCCAGCCAGCTGCAAAAACTAACCCCAGACCCTGGCCTGTTATTAAAAGAATTTTGCATGCGGGGGCGTCTGGGGGCTCAGTCAGTTAAGCGTCCAACTTTGGCTCGGGTCGTGATCTCACGGTTGGTGGGTTGGAGCCCTGCATGGGGCTCTGTGCTGATAGCTCAGAGCCTGGAGCCTGCTTCGGATTCTGTGTCTCCCTCTCTCTCTCTGCCCCTCCCCTGCTCACGCTCTGTCTTTCTCTCTCTTTCAAAAATAAATAAACATTTAAAAAATTAAAATAAATAAAAGAAACCAAGATGTTTACAGAGGAAGGGAGGATGGCATTTGCTGGGCCCGTGCTGTGCAACTTCTCCTTCTGTTTTCCCACCAAACCTTCAGTAAAGCGTGTGAGCCTAACGGTGCTTCTGGAATCAGATTTGACCGGGGGGGGGGGGCACGTAAAGTGGGCTTCCACCCCCCACCTCTTCGGTCCGTTGTCATCTCAGCAGCCAGCATGGTCTGATTATGGACACGTCCGATCATGTTACCCCACTACCCTAAACCCACCAGTAAAGGCAGGTCCTTTGCCACAAGGCCCTCCCATCAGGCTCCTTCTGACCTGCTCTCATAACCCCCCACCCCCCAGGGCCCCCTGCAGCAGCCTCATTGGTTTTCGCTCTTCCCCAAGTCTGCCCGGTCGGCCTCAGGGCCTTTGCACTTGATTTGCCTCTCCTAGAATGCTCTCCCCCTGCCTGCCTGTGTGGGTTACTCCTGCACTGTGTTCAAGGCGGGTCAGAAGTTACCAGTATTCGTTTTCTGGGGCTGCTCGAACAAAGTACCACCAACCGGGGGGCTTAGAACAACAGAAACTTATTCCCTGCCGATTCCAGAGGCCAGAAGTCTGAACTCAAGGCAGCAGCAGAACCACGTTCCCTCCAAGGGCTCTGAAGGAGAATCCTTTGTCTCTTCCAGCTTCTGACGGCTCTGAACCTGCCTCGGCCTGTGGCCACGTCGTTCTGATCTCTGCCTCCACGGTCACTGGGGCCTTCACGTGGCCTTCTCCGTGTGGCCGTCTTCTCCTCTTCTTACGAGGAGACCGGTCATCTGATTTAGGGCAAATCCGGAGGGGCTCATCTCCGGATCTGTCACCTAACGACAGCGGCAAAGACCCTTGTCCCAAATGCGGCCGCGGTCAGAGTTTTGTGCCCCCCATTCGATCCTCGAGACTGTGTCCCCGATCGTCGTCCGTGGCCGTGAAATCGCACAGCCTTTCCCCTTCGCCCGTGTGGCCTGGGTTTTTCCGCTCTGGCCCTCTGCCTGCTCCAACTGTAAACTCCAGGAGGGCAGGCCGGCCAGGCTCCATCTGCCACGCGCACTGCTGTATCCCTGGCCCCCGAAGCAGGGCCTCGTGCACCGCAGGCGCGCCAGCGAGGCTTTGTTGGAGGACCGAATAAAAGATCAGAGGATGCCAATGATTGACAGCTCTGTTTGGTTCCTTCTTGAGAATTGTTACTAACAGCTCCTGACGCCGTGGCGTTTACAGGGAAAATGACTATAATTGATACTTGTTAACATGGATATTGTATTTATGTTTATATGCCATAATTATGTCCTAGTCTGATGACAATGCTGAAGTGTCCTTGGAGGAAGCTGGCATCTTCCGGAAAGAAGCGACTCTACGTGAGGAGGCCCAGCAGGTATGCTCAGGGCACAGGGGCAGGGGGTTTCGCTTCTCAGAGCCCACGCGGGAGAGTTGACGGGGCGGCTCCACTGCCTGGCAGCTGCATAGAGTCGGGCCAAGCTCGTTTCCTGCTAAGGCCCTTTGAGCTCAGCCCGGTGACTTCAGGGGGCAGGGATGCCACCTGCCTTGCCTCTCCTGACCGGAGGCACCTTCTCCACCGCTTCCTCAGGGCTTGGGACTTCCGTAGCTGAGCGGCAGCCCCCCGGGGAGGTTCTGGGGCCACCCCTAACCCTGAGCTGGCTTTCCACTCCCCCTTCGCCCTCATTTCTGGGAGCAGAAAGCAGGGCCCTCGAAGCAGGACATCCAAGACGGAGCGTTTCCAATGGGTGGAGATTTTAGAGGCCGGGCTGGTAGGCTTCATGGGGGGCCGCCGGGGTCCCAGGAGGGGATTCTCCAGGAGAGGGGCAGGCAGCCAGTGTAGGTGAAGGGGCTTGGGCAGGAGCCGAGTGGAGCAAATTCACCCTGCCCTGCCCCTCCCCGGGCCCCCGGTTCGCCGCCATCCAGCAACACGGGAGGCACAAGAAAGAAACCCGCGCCACCGAGCCTCTGCTCTGTCCCTACGTCATCTCGTGTCACACTCAAAAATGCTCCCTTTCATTGTGCAAACGGGGAAATTGAGGTTCGGGTAGCCAGTCACCTTACCCAGGGTCAGCCAGCAGGCAAACCTCAGTCCACGTTTTGTCTTTCGATTCCACGCGCGGCATGTAGCTCCGTGTTGGGCCCTCAGGCCTTCTCCCATGCTGGTCCCCAAGCCTAGAGCGCTTCTCAGCTCGGACAAACGTACTCATCCTCCCGGGTCCAGCTCACGTCCTTTTGTCCAGGCAAAAGTGCCTGCCGGCCCCTTCCCCCTGCCCTGCGGCTGCCCTTCTGTCATCCCTGCGAGACTGAGCCTGGGTGCCCCCCTATCTCCAGCACCTGCCTCCCAGCTGGGAGTCTGTGCTCAGTAAGGGCTCGGGGAACCAGGCTCAGGGCCCGCCCCAAACGCCACCACCTCCAGGATGCGTTTCTGGGGACCGACCAGAGCCTTCCTCCCCGCCGAGAACTCTGTTGGCCTTGCCCTTGAAAAACCCCACCCCATCACCTGTCTTCCCGTCTTCGCGGGATCTGTTGCAATTTACTTACTCGTCTGTCGCCTGTCGTCCCTGAGAGGAGGTCAACCCGTGGTCAGGACCTGGCCCAGAAGAGAGCTCGGTGCACGGTAGGTGCTCGAGGGAGAAGGCCGTTCCCAGCGCCCGGCGAGGATCCTGGCCCCTTGCAGCCCCTTGGAGCCGAGAGAATGCACCTGGGCGTCCTATCTCGCCCCTCCCTAGAACTTGGAGCTGGAGGGCCCCCGATGCCCTCCCAACCTAGCCCTCGTGTAGAAGGGGAGACCCAAAGCACAGAGAAGGTGAGTGGTGTCACCTGACTCCCCACTCTGCTGACTTCAAGGCCACTGACTTGTCCTGTCTCCTAGGTTGCCTTCTGTGTCTTCCCTTAGTCTTCAGCCCTTTCCGGAAGCCACCCTCTCCCCCTGAATGTCACCCATTCAATAGGCACGTGGCTAGGAGGGTTCTGGTGGGGGGCCCCTGGCCGAGGAGGCACTCAGACCTGAGTCTGTACCCTTCCTCAGAGCCCAGAGCACAGAGCCCAGAGTCCCACGCCCCTGGGATCGTGACCTGAGCCGAAATCAAGAGTCAGTCGCTCAACCAACTGAGCCCCCCTGCTTCCCAGCAGAGGGACCCGGCGAGTTGGGTCATTTTTTTTTTTTAATTGTAGTGAAATACACATAACATAAAATACACTCTCTGAAGCTTTTCTGAGTATACAGTGCAGTGGCACTAAATACGTCCACAACGGTGCTCACCCTTCCCCGCTGTCCGCCTCCATAACCTTCACCTCGCCAAACTGACACTGAACACGGCGCGCGGCCCCCGTCCCCCCGCCCCCACCCCCAGCCCTCAGCAGCCGCCAGTCTGCTTTCTGCGTCTGTGACTTTGACCCCTCCCGGGACCTCATGGAAGCGGAATCGCAGGATTCGTGCTTTCGTGACGGGCTTCTTTCGCCGAGCGCAACGGCCTCCAAGCTCACCCGTGGGGCAGCAGGTGGCGGGCTGCCCTTCCCTTTCAGGGCCGAATCATGCCCACCGCACGGACACGCCGTACTCTGTTCATCCATGGATGGACACTTGGCTCGCTTCCTTCCGCCTTTGGGCCACTGCGAATAAGGCTGCGTGGCCCATTTCTTCTTAACCCTTACTCTTCACTTGGAAGAATGGTGTCCTTGTCCTCATATGCTTATATGAATTTGTTTGCCGGCGATTTGTTTAATGAGCCTAGGAGGCCTTCTTTTTTTTATTATTATATTTTAGAGAGAGAGAGTGTGCAGGGAGAGGAGCAGAGGGAGAAAGAGAGAGAGGAAAAATCTTAAGCAGGCTCCATGTTCAGCGCAGAGCCCAGAGTCCAACGCAGGGCCCCGTCCCACGCCCCTGGGATTGTGACCTGAGCCGAAATCAAGAGTCAGTCGCTCGACCAACTGAGCCACCCAGGCGCCGCATCACGGAAGGCCTTCTTTTTTTTTTTTTAATGTTTTTTATTTATTTTTGAGACAGAGAGAGACAGAGCGTGAGTGGGGAAGGGGCAGAGAGAGAGGGAGACACAGAACCTGAAGCAGCTCCAGGCTCCGAGCTGTCAGCACAGAGCCCGACGCGGAGCTCAAACCCACGAACTTCGAGATCATGACCTGAGCTGAAGTCGGACGCTGAACCGATTGAGCCCCCCAGGCGCCCCCTCGCAGAGGTCTTCTTAAGCAGGAGAAAAATGCTAGCGTTTGCTGAGGGCTCACTGCACGCCACGGGCAATTCCGTGGACTTTGTGTGTATTTACAAATCAAATCCTCACAGTCCTATGAGGCAAATGCCATTACTATCTCATTTTCAAAGAACAAAGAGAAATAGAGACCTTGCCCGAGGGGGGACAGCCAGAAAGTGGCAGAGCTGTGACAGGGACTTGCACCTTAGCCACACGGTCCGCCCCGTGGCTGGGCTTATCCCATCCACCTGCCAAGTGCGGTGTGTTCACAGATCCATGGGTTGGGGGTGGGGATGGGGCTTCCTCGCAACCTGCGCCCCTGGCACGTGCCAAGCATGCCTGGCGCCGGGCTCAATTCCAGCCGCCCTGGGGAGGAAGATAGAGAAAGACGCTAGAAGGTTCTTCAGTCCATCGAGTTGGCAGAAAGATGTGCAGTCTTTTGAGAAACAAAAACCCATCTTTTGAAAGACAAGACAACCAAACTCATCCAGGAATTATGTGGAAACTCCTATTTTGTACCTCTTTCTTAAAAAAAAAATGTCTAGAAAACCCCAGATTCCTCCTAGTGGACACCATCCGAAGAAATACGGAACGGTATTCATAGTGATGCGTTGACGTAACGCCCAAACCGTCGAAACCCACTGCCTGGCTTGTTTCCAAGGTCAGATGGAAGGGAGGCTGGAGGCTGGACGCCCCAGAAACTTTGCCCGAAATTGTAAAATGACCACACCCTCCTCGTTTGTGTCTTGATTTTTAGCATCTCGGGGACCATTAGAATTTTCTGCCTTGGGACCATCTGGCCTCATGACCCCCGTCGGCTGGCACAGGACCTGAAACTGTTGCTGGTTTGGAGGCGAAGGTCCCGGTGGGTCCTCAGAAGAGCCTCTCCTGTGTAACCCCCAAACCTCAGCTGCCTGCCAGGCGGCGTCCACGCTGGCCGCCCATCCCCGTGTCAGTTGCGCTGGGATGGGAGAAACCTCCCAGGGGATCTTTGCCTCCAGGGAACAAACAAACAAACAAAGCTCTTTCACCCCTCAGCAGCTGGCAGTTCCGGGAGGCAGCACGGTGGTTATTTCTCGCTACTCTTTTCTCTAAAGGGGAGGATGACCAAGGGCTAGAACCACCTGGTCCCGGACACCTGCTCTCGTTTCCCGAGATCGTGCCGTGCGCCAGGTAGTTGCACCCGTCCCCTCTGTGACCTGCTCCGCGGTCACTCCAGGCCCCCACCCCCCTTGTCGGGTGAGCACGCCGAGGCTCTGAAAGGACCAGCATGTCTCCCAAGGCCAGCGGGCACCGAAACTGCAGAGAAAGGATTCGAACCCGGCTCTGGCGGAAGCCAAAGCCACGCCCCTTCTCCACCCTGATTCGGAGGCTTCATTCCCTTCCTGGCTTTTGGCCTCGATTGCCCTCAATGGCGCTGCGGTTGCAGGCAGTGAGGCCCTGGTCAGGGGCCGGGACTTGGAGGAGGTGATTCGGGGTCAAAGATCAGCAAAACCTAAGGCCCGCGGAGCCTGAACTGCCGAGAGCCGCAGAGAAGGGGGAGAATGCCGACCCGGAGCCGGGGTACGCGGAGCCGAGTCAGGGACCGGCGTCGCAGTGTGGGCTTCTCAGCGTGGCCGGAACCAAGCCGGACGGCAAAGAGTCGGCGCCAACGGTGTACTGCGGAGGTGAGCTTGGCGGAATCGTGGGACCCAGAGCTGTCCACCTCCTGCTCCCCAGAACCTGTACCTCTGCTACCCCACATCGGCAAGGGGGACTTCGCCGGGGGGACGAAGGCTCCAGACCCCGCGATGGGGAGATACCCGTGGATTAGCTGGCTGTCGATCTAATCACACAGGTCCTTGAAACTGCAAGAGGGAGACAGAAGAGAGGGTCTGGGCTACGCAGGGTGAGAAGGACTGCACCTGCAGCTGTGGAACCAGAGGAGGGGCTACGAGCCAAGGAACCCCAGAAGCCTCTAGAAGCTTCCAAGGCTGTGAGCTCCCGTCGGCAGGGCAGGTGGGCCTGGCTGGGCTCTGCCCACTCGAGGAGAGGTCGGTCTCCCCACCACGGGGCTGGCTCCTGTGGGTCCTGGATGGAGACCAGCAGGCGTATGAATTCTGGCAGCCAGAGAGAGCCCTTGGGGGATGGGGGGTGGGGGGGGAACTAGAGGCTCCAGAAACCGGAAGTTGGTAGAGAGGCCTCTGTGGCAGCTTCGCAGGAACACACAGGAGACGGGGGAGTCCGGGCCTTGGTGTGACCGTCTCGCTGAGTTCGGGAATCCAGTCTCTCCGACGTGTCATACCCTGCTCTTCAGCCTCCCTTGGCTCCCCACGGCCCCACGGTCCCGTCCCTTCTCTCCCATGGTGAAGTCCGCCTGCTTCCCCAGCCCAACCCCACATCCCGCCCCACAGGCGCCCCGCCCTCCGGGCACACCCAGCCACTCGCACTCCTCGGTGGGTCATACCCATCACACCCCTGGGCCTTCGCAAATGCTGTTCCCACTGCCTGGGGTGGCCCCCAGCACCTCTTCTTGACAACTGGGTTCTCCCACGTGACCTGTGTCTGGGAACTCTCCCCTGCTCCCCTCCCCCGCCCCCGGGCGGAGTGAGAGGCCTCTCTTGCACGGTCCCCTGCACGCCCCCCACCCCTGTTGGGCCCCCACGCCACACTGCGGCACCGGACGCGTCCCACCCCGAAGGCCGTGAGCTCCCGCGGGCGGGGCAGCTGTGTCTGACTTGGCTCCACCTCCTGGGCACCCAGCCCAGGGCCTGGCACGCACAGCTCAGGAGAAGACTGCTCTCCAGAACCCGAGTCATGACAAAGGCACGCGTGCTGCCCACAGCCCAGCCCCTGGCCTCTCCGCCTGGCTATTTTTATTTCTTCCCCCAGCAGAGCTGGGGCCTGTGGGGCAGGTTCTAGGACCGAGCCAGTGAGACCAGCCAGGCAGAGTGAAGGCACTTGTCTGTGTCACCCCAGCCGGAGTCCGGCAGGAACAGCCGTGGGGACACCCCCCCACCCCCGAGCACAATGCCGTGACCTCGGCCAGAGAGCTGCACCTTAGAGCCACTGGTGACCGCAGGCGCCAGCTCACTGCCGGGGCAGAGTCCCTTAAGATAGAGCCGGGTGACCTTGAGCGAGTCATGCATGTCACCTCGGCTGCCGAATGGGTGGGGTCCAGCTCTCTCCTGCAGATTATTCTGAGGACCGAGTGACAAAGCGATGAGTCTAATTAGAATGTCGTTTTAAATAGGGTGACACAGTCACGTGATTCAAAATCCAAGCTATAAAAAAGGGGTGCTTACCAAACCACAGTGAGCTGTCACCTCACACCTGTCGGAATGCCTAGAAGCAAAAAGGCAAGAAACAACAGGTGTTGGCGAGGATGCCGAGCACGGGGAACCCTTTTTGCACCGATGGTGGGAACGCAGACTGGTGCAGCCGCTCTGGAGAACGGCGTGGAGGGTCCTCGGAAAGGCTAAAATTAGAACCACCCTGTGGTCTAGTAATCGCATTACTGAGTATTTACCCAAAGAATACAAAAACACTAATTCGAAGGATACACGCACCTCGATGTTTATAGCAGCCTCATTTGCAATAACCAGATCTTGGCAGCAACTTGTTATTCATTGATAGATGAATGCCCCAATGGAATATTACTCAGCCATAAAAAAGAATGAAATCTTGCCATTCGCGACAACGTGGATGGACCTAGAGAGCATAATACTAAGCGAGATGAGCCCGTCAGAGAAAGGCAAACACTATATGATTTCATTTCTGGGTAGAACTTAAGAAACAAAACAAATGTACAAAGGTGGGGTTGGGGAACAAACCAAAAACACAGACTCTGAACCGTAGAGAACAAACTGATGGTCCCCGGAGGGGAGCCGGGGTGGGGGGGTGGGGAGAGGGGAGGGATGGGCGAAACAGGCGATGGGGTCTCAGGAGGGCACTTGTCGCCATGAGCCCTGGCTGGCGTACGGAAGTGTCGAATCACTATGTTGTACGCCTGAGACCAGCCTAACACTATGTGAACTGTGGTGGAATTAAAATAAAAATATATATATATGATGTAATTTTTAAAAGAATATAATTTGGGATTGTCCTTGCAAAAACAAAACAAAACAAAACAAAAACACAAGAAACGAGCATTTTACTCAGTTCTGTTCCAACCCTCCTCCCCGGGACCCAGGGGCTACCTTCCCTCAAGTCCGCCCATGTGGCTGTTTTTTCTCTTGCTCCCCTTCTCCCCTCCTTCCTTCCCTCTCTCCTTCAGAGGCTGTTTATAAGAATTATATGTTCAGATTCACATTTATATGCACACACGTATCACCATCGCGGAGAAGCTATTTTGTGCTATGTGCTTCGGCACAAAGACGGTGCTCATAAAATGGTAGCTTTCTAACAATTTTTTTAATGTTTTTATTTATTTTGGGGGGAGAGAAAAAGAGAGACAGAGCATGAACAGGGGAGGGGCGGAGAGAGAGAGGGAGACACAGAATTCGAAGCGGGCTCCAGGCTCTGAGCTGTCGGCACAGAGCCTGACGCGGGGCTCGAACTCACGAACTGAACCATGAGATCTTGACCTGAGCCAAAGTCGGATGCTTAACCGACCAAGCCCCCCAGATGCCCCGATAAATGGTAGCTTTCATGCTTCACTCTCTGTCACCATCAGCTTCAAAACCACCAACCGTCAGCTACTGTTCCTGAAGGGGTAGCTACCAGGCACTGTGCTAGGTTCCCTGCAAATATGTCCATTTTATGGGTGAGGAAACCGAGGCTCGGGGAGGCTGAGTGACTTGGCCAAGGTCCCATAGGTGGCTGGTGGCAGAGCCAGGAGTCAAGCCCCAGTTTTGAATTCCAAAGCCTGTGCTCAGAGCCACTCCCCGTCACTCCCGAGGCTGCTGGGATGCCTGGCCCCAAGGAAACCTCGGCTTTTCTCTGCACGTGCTCAGGCAAGCGTCTGGTTCCAGGGGTGACAGGCGCACAGAGGCTGTCCCACACATCCGCCAGGGCCTTACCTGCCTCCTGGTGTCACCAGGGTCAGGCTGGAGGACCCGAGCCCGGGCAGCCCACGCCCCTGTGATGCCCTAACGTCCGGGGAGTGCAGGGACTCGCGATAAGTCACACGGCGACGGAGTGACTGGCCCGGAACCGGAACAGAAGCCAGCCCTGCCCACCCCCGTCCTATGGGAAGTGTTTAGTCAGTGCCAGTCTGGAAAAGCAGTTGAACTGCCCTTTATTGGGGCACCCCGAAACATCGCTGAGATTCCAACTCCCAGGTCTGGAACATTCTCATTAAACCCTGAGCCCCTCCGTTGCTTAGTTATTTCTGCGGTCCCCCCTGCCACCGCCCAGGGCTGCTGGGACAGGGCCTGGAATGAGGCCAGAAGGATGCGTGGAAAATCCTACTGCTCTGACATTGGACGAGGCGGATTAGAATCTAGACTCATAAAATCAGACCCCGCGGGGCGCTCAAGTTCCACGACGGGCGTGCCCACCCCTCCAGGGGCTCGGGATCAGAGGGCGTCTTTGACTTTAAGTGGTCCAGTCGTGTGACATCGAGCACGTCGCTTAACCCCTCCGGGCCTCAGTGGCCTCACCTGACCTACCGTACAGGTCGTCGGGAGGACAAGGGCGGCGGTGCCGGTGGCGCCACGCTGCCAGGGTTCAAGGCCCGGCTCGGCCGCTCACTGGCTGTGGGATCTAAGCTTGAGCTCTCGGGTCCTCAGGGTTCTGCTTGAAAACGGGAGTGAGAATAGTAGCGGACGCATGGGGTCGTGCAAGTCTCTCTGCGAAGCGGTGAGCCCAGCGCGGGGCAGAGAGGCGCCCCAGGAACCATCAGCACCCTGTCTCTAACGCCCAAGAGAAGGAGGTCCAGAGAGACGACTCAACCACAGCCGCCCCGGTCCACTCCGGGCCCTGTCCCTCGGGCACACGGCCCTCAGGCTGACCACGCTCAGGGAGGGAGCCGGGCTGAGCGGTGGGACCCCGGCGCAGTCGGGGCGCTCCTTCCCGGGCAGGGCCTGGCTGGGGAGTCTGCTCTCGACCCCGAATTCCGCCCCTGGAAACGGACGCTCCCTCCTCGTCGGCCCACCGGCTCAGACGAGCTGCGGCCGGCCGCTCTGGCCTGGGCTGGGAAGGGAGCAGCCGGGGGTGTCGCGGGCGGTGTGGGGGTGTCGCGGGCCTGGCAGGCAGCCGGGGATGCAGGACAAGAATGGGGAGCGTGCCCAGAGGGAGAGGCTTCCCCAGCGCTGGAGAGGTGACTTCTTTGCCCGGACGCACCAGGACCCGATGGCGGTGCTGGACGACAGAGTATCTGTATGCAAGGAGCCACGGGTCCATACGGCAGAGAACAACTATGTCCACAGTGCCTCTCCCCCCAGAACAGAATCGAATTCTGGTTCAGGACTCAGAAGCCCCCTCTGGAAGTAAGATTGCTTTCGTGGCGATCGCTTGGGAGGAGCCTCTGCAGCGAGTTTGTGCGATCCGGTTCACAGAACACGGGTTCCAGCACCACATAGACCCACCTCTGGCGATTACCATGTCTGTGACCTCCGACGAATAATGACCTCAGCCTCAGTCTCCTCATCTATAAAATGGGCGTGACCGTTCTTCCTCTTGGCCGTGCGAAGTGAGAAAGAGCACATAAAATCCTTCCTTCCAGAAAATCCTGTTCCCAGCAAGAACGGACAGCACATCAGAGACTCCTCAGGTGTCCCCAGGTAGGGTGGGAACACGCCTTCCCTGCCACGGGTGTCCATTGGTCCCCCCCTCACCCCACCCCACTACCATCACTCATCATGATCAAAGCAATTTACTGGGCAGCCAAAGCACCACCAGAACACTTTGTGACAGGTAGGGCTCTTGTCCTGAGCTGACTTTGATTCGGTGCCCAGCGGCACGGGGCTCTGGGGGACCCTCTCCCCTGCTTCTGGGTCCAGGGTCAACCCACGGCTCGTGTCTGAAGGGGAACCGTCCGACCTGCCTCTTTCCACCGTGGAACGGGCTTGCTGTGGGGGTTGGCACTAAACAGGTGGCCGAGTGTCAGAGCTAAATTTGAGTCCCGCCCCCGCTGTGTGATTTGGGGCCAGCCACTTAATCCCCCGGAGCCCGTTTCCTCTTTTGGAAAGCGGCACGACACCGCCCGGGAAAAGGTTAGTCGGTGCTCGCGTGGGCTCGGCCGAGGAAAGAACGTTTTCCTCCCACCTGCGAGGAGGGGGCGCCCTTTCTCGCCCAGCTCCGGGGACAGAGCGGAAGATCCCGGATGGGCGTCTGAGCAGCCGGGAGGACGGGAGCTGCCCAGGGAGGATCCCTGGGGGGCCTGCACCCCAGAGAGGGTCTTGCTGATGGAAGGACTCACTGTGTCTCTCGGGGGGCAGGAGTCCCGGGGACAGAGAGACAAGCTGAGGGCCACTGTGTCTGATGGGCCCAGGGTCCTCTCAGAGGGTGGCCATCATAGTTCTGAACCTCGGACTCTGCCCGTCTGCTCCTTGCCATCTCTGCCCGTGTCCCTCTAGAATAAGGAGGGGGCGCCCTTGGTTCCGGGGGAAGGAGTGGGCAGCGGCCGGCTGAGGAGGAGAGGAAGGCGGCCCGGCCCTGAGTCAGAGGGAGGAAGCCCAGCTGGGCCACGAGGAGTGCCCCGGGGCCTGACAGTCCAGTTTCCGGTGAGTCCCCAACGGCCTCCCGCTTCAGCGCCGTGAGGCTGAGCCTGACTCCAGGCAGGGGTTCCCAGGGGGGCCTGGTGCTCGGACCCCAGAATCCAGGTCCCTCGGCTGCCCAGGCAGGACACCCCCACCAGACTCGGGAGCCGGGAGAGAATGGGCGAGCCAGGAAGCTCCCTGGACATGGGATCCCGGCCACCCCAGACACTCCCTCCGAGGACACCGGACACGCCCTGGGGAGAGGTTATTACATCAGGGACCTCGAAGAGCCCGGGAAAGAATCCTCCCCCGAGAGGGGTGTGCGGGAGGGTCCCGGGGGCCAGGCGACCGTCTACAGGGACCCAACCAGACACTGGTGTGGGCGTTGCTGGGAGGACTCGTGTGGGTCACGTGCACGGCGGTTGAATTTGAGTGACAGAGATCAATCCTTACCACGTGGGGGGCCTCATCCCATCCGCTGAAGACTTTCAGAGCAGAACCGGGTTTTCGTGGGAAAGAAGGACTTCCACCCGTGGGTGGCAGCTCCTGCTGGAAAGCGTCTTGCTCGAAGGTCGCCGGACCCCACGATCGCAGGAGCCGGTTCCTTAAGATGAGCGTCTTGTCCTGTGTGGAAGCTGGCTGACAACGGAGGAAGCGGGCACCCAGTCCCCCAGCCACCTTCCCCTTCATTCCCGGACAGCTGACCGGGGGCCCACGACGGCGCAGACACCGTGCCGTACCTGGCAGGTGGAGGTGCGCGTGGCGGACAGCTCACAGGCCGGCGGGGAGGACTGGCTCGGGAAGGGCCGCGGGTGGCTGAGGGGGGCGTCCTGGCACAGGGCGCACTGGAACCCGCAGAATTGGCAGAGCCGGTTGGCCAGAGCTGGTCACGACCACGTCTTCTCCACTCCGCCATCGGCGGAATCGCTCGTACTGGTAGCAGAGTAACCACACCGTGGACGCCAGCAAATTCTGCAAGCCGGCACGTCCCCCGGCAGCTCACCCTCACGCCACTACAAGAAGCTAACAAAGAGGGGCCTCTGGGTGGCTCTGTAGCTTGAGCGTCCGACTTCAGCTCAGGTCATGATCTCACGGTTGGTGAGTTCAAGCCCTACGTCGGTCACTGTACTGATGGCTCGGAGCCTGGAGCCTGCTTCAGATTCTGTATCTCCCTCTCTCTCTGCCCTTCCCCTGCTCATACTCTGTCTCTATGTCTCTCAAAAATAAATAAACGTTAAAAAAATTAAAAACAAACAAACAAAAACAAAGGCAAGAATATAACAAAGAACCAACTTAGACTGGGGGATTGGAGGAACCAGGGAAGGGTTCCCTGGGGGGAGGACTTCTGAGGGAGGTCCAAAGACTAATCAGGATTTAAGTCAATGGGGACCGAAGGGAACAGCAGATAGGCAGAGGGAACAGCGTGCGGCGAGGTTCTGATGAGAGAAAGAGCCCCGATGTCTGGGTTTCCCTCCAGACCAGGGTGTTGCTTCGCCGTCTCTGTGGATACAGCGCCAGCATCGCCACCCCAGGAGCTGTGCTGTGTGGTCTCAGACTTGTTTCTATGCCTCGGTTTCCTCATCTGAAAACCGAGGAGAGTGGTAGGTGCTGAGGGTGGAAAGGCCGGCCGTGGAGGTCAGTGCAGGTTCTTCTCAAAGCTCAGCAGGAAGTCACAGCGCAGAGACATCATCTGACTAATATTTTAAAAATATCACCCACACTGCCTTGAGAGTAGTGGGAGCAAAGAGAAGAGCTGAGGTATCCCGACAGAGCTGGAGCGTTCCTAACGGGGTGCGGAGGCATCCCTGCTTGGGGCGGGTGGAGGATTAAGCCCCCAGTCTCCCGGGAAGGAAGCTGGGGCTCTGGGTTGGGATCAGGAACAAGGAAGAGGTCTCTTTGCTGCGTGCTCCTGAGTCCTGGCTTCTCACTGGCAGGTCACCTCGCGACCCAAAATAATTGCCTGAACTCCCACCATTGTGTCTTCTTCCCAGGTGGAAAGCAAGAGGGAAAGGAAGAGGAGACGGGGTTAAAAAAAAAAAAAAAAAAAAGCCTCACCAGCTCTCTGTCCCCCTCCTTTTTTTTTTTTTTTATTTTTTAAATTCATTTTTGAGAGACCGACAGACAGAGTGGAGCAGGGGAGGGGCAGAGAGAGAACGGGACACAGAATCCAAAGCAGGCTCCAGGCTCCAGGCTCCGAGCTGTCAGCACAGAGCCTGACGTGGGGCTCGAATTTATGAACCGTGAGATCGTGACCTGAGCTGAAGTCAGACGCTTAACCGACTGAGCCACCCAGGTGCCCCTGTCCCTCTCCTTTAAGGAGCTTCCTGAGAAGCCCACCCCCCAATCCCCCACCAACTTCTCCTGCGTCTCCCTGAGCAGCACACCACAGCTGGCTGCAAGGGATCCTGGGAAATGTAGTTTTTGGCCACACACGTTTCTACCCTGAATGAAATAATGAAATTAGGGCTTCATTGGAAGGGAAGAAGAGAGGACTAGACAGCGGGGAGGAAACGGTCCCTGCCACCGTCTTCCTCCCCTGCTCTCTCACTCCCAGCTTGACGTCTCCCATTCCCCTCCGTGGGGGACACGGTGAAGCTCACACTTCTTTCTAGAGACCCACGAGCTCACCACAACTTGCTTCTACCGTCCCATCCAACCTGTGCCCAGGCCTCTCCCTCCTGTGTGCCCACGTTCCAAGAATCCCAGACCTGCTACCTGTTCGGAGGTGAAAGGCAGGTCACGGTCACTCCGTGCGTCCCCGGTGCCCTGACCGGGGGCCTGGCCTCAGGCCAAGGCCAAGGTGTACAGGAAGGAACAGGTGGCCTTGTAGAGCTGAGCACGGTCCCGGGATTATTAGGGGCCCTGAAGAGGTGGCCCTGTCGTGCCTCGGTGGTCCCCGTCTCTGTGAGATCCTCCCCTGCGGCGGAAGCAGTGAGAAGACAGAGATGGGTGTGGCCCTGAGCCCTGACCCCCTCCTCAGCGGGTCGCGTGTCCCGGTGGGGACCCGGTGGCTGCAGACGGCTCTCCGTTGTAATGTGCGCTTTAGAAAGCAAACAAAAAAGGAATGTTTTCAAGATCGACAGGGCCAAGGAGGCAACAGGATAGGCTAGGGGGGCTGGTCTTGGGCAGAGGGAGCCCCCAGGGGCCTCTCAGACGGCATTGGTCCCCCACCTGCCTCATGAGTGACAAGGTGCAGTCCGGGGAGGGACAGAGGGAGGGGGTACAGAACTGCGGGCTCGCAGAGCCCTCTGAGGTCAGGTGGTTGTTCGGTTTTACGGGAGGAGAAGTTGAGGTTCAGAAAGGTTAGGCTGCCTGGTTGAGGTCACTGGGCTGGCTCCTTTCCTGATTCTCTCTGATACTTCGTCCCATATTGTTGTATCACTGCTTCTTCCTTCCTTCCTTCCCTCCGCCTTTCCCTCTCTCCTTCCTTCTTCCCTTCCTTCCCTCCCCCTTTCCCTCTCTCCTTCCTTCTTCCCTTCCTTCCCTCCCCCTTTCCCTCTCTCCTTCCTTCTTCCCTTCCTTCCCTCCCTCTCGCCCCTTAAAATTTTTTTCAATTTTTATAAATGTTTCTTTATTTATTTTGAGGGAGAGAGAACGAGCAGGAGAGGGGCAGAGAAAGAGAGAGAGAAAGAAAGAGAGAACCCCGAGCAGACTCTGTGCTGACAGAGCAGAGCCCTATGGGGGGTTCAATCTCACCAACCATGAGGTCATGATCTGAGCTGAAATCAAGAGTTGGATGCCCATGGGGGACCTGGGTGCCTCTGAGTCAGTTAAGCGTCCAACTTCGGCTCAGGTCATGATCTCATGGTTCACGAGTTCGAGCCCCGCATCGGGCTCTGTGCTGACAGCTCGGAGTCTGGAGCCTGCTTTGGATTCTGTGTCTCCCTCTCTCTCTGCCCCTCCCTTGCTTGTGCTCTGTCTTTGTCTCTGTCTCTCCTAAAAATAAATAAACATAAAGAAAAAAAAAAGGAGTCAGAGGCCCAACCAGCCGGGCCACCCAGGCACCCCCCTCTATCTCTTTTAAAAATAATTTCGTGGAGTGAAATTCACAGATCTGAGTGTTCGGGGAGTTTGACGGAATGCACACACTCACAATCACTGCTGCAGTCAGGATGCGGACCGTTTCCGGCTCCTGACCGTCCCCGCGGCCCCTTCCAATAGACCACCCCGTCCCCTGGGAAAACAGTCCCCGTCCTGAATCCTGTTCCTCGGGCTTTGTGCTCACCTGTTTTCGAACTCCATCAGCACAGAGCTGGACGCGGGGCTCAAACTCACAGACCGCGAGATCATGACCTGAGCCGAAGTCGGCCGTTTAACCAGCTGAGCCCCCCCAGCACCCCTCTTTTTTATTGCTTTAATTTCCAGACGCCATGGGCAACAAAGGTGCTCGTGAGAAAGGGCTGCGGTCGGGGCCTATCGTGAAGGGGACGGTTTCTGCTCGGCGCGTCCTTGGAGCCCGGCCCCCACGGGCAGGGCGTCCGTGTCCCAGCAAGCCCTCTGCCCGCACCGCCTGCTCCCTCCAGCCTCCGTGCAGCACGCTGGCCCGTTTCCTCTCTGGAAGCCTTCCCTGACCCTCCGCTGCCGCAGGCGCCTCTTACCCAGCGCTTCCTTCGTAGCCCCGGCACGGTCATGATGAAGTCACCGGTCGTGTGACTTTTCTTCAACACCTGTGTCCCCCGCACAGGTGAACTCCCAGCCACGTCCGGGTGTGCTCTGGGCACGCCACATCCCGGTGTCGCTGTGCCCAGGACTCGTGCGTGGTCAGCAACGGTTTGGTGAACAATCGCCGGCAGGAGAAAGAGTGTGCATACGTGTGCATACATGCGTGTGCGAGAGAGAGGACACAGGGCGGGCGAGTGTGGGCCGAGGAGCACCTCGGGACAGGGCAGACCCACCTGGGGGGCCCAGGGCCTCCTGCACGCACGCGGGGTGCATTTCTACAACAGGAAAATGGGCCGGTTGCCCAAACGTGAGCCTCAGTCCGCCGTTAGCCCCCAGAGGTGGGAGGGAAGGACCACGTGGTGAGCATTCAGGGCTTCGCGGTGACACCAAGGGACTGCCGGGCTGGGGGACAGAACTGCCTTTGTCCTTGGCCGGCCAGGGGATGCCTCCCCTTGGAGGCCGGTGACACAGTGTTCCCTTGGTCGCGGGAGGCCAGGGCTGCAGGCTACAGTTAATAGTCTGCGTGGGGAGGGTGTGACAACAGGTGTCCTCGGGGACCGGAGCCTGGAAGGGGAAGGGGCTGGAAGGCCAGACTCCGGCCCGGGGAGATGGCTGGACCATCGCTTGGGCCACGGCGTCCGTGAGGTCAGGCTTGGGAAAGGCGCCTCGAAGTCTGGGAGGAGGAAGATGACGGTGCTGCTGTCACAGAGAGAGGGGCGCGGGGAGGGGGGGGACAGGCGGGGCCCCCCGTGGGGTTGCACATGCTGTGTTGGAGGTATCCAGAGACATCTAGGGGGGAATCGCCAGGAAGGGCTGGCAGACGGTGGAGAGGCCTGGCCCACGCTCCCGGATCACAGTCCAAACCACGGCGTGAGTGAACAGAGCCGCCTGGGTCCGGATACGGAGATGGCCTTCCCTGTCTTTGTCCCTACGTCTAGTAAAATGGCAGGTCAAGACGGAAATGCGTCAGTGGCTCACGTCATCGGCTGTTCTGGAATCACATACACTATAGCCTGGGGAGAGGGAGAAGGCTCCGGTGTTTTTGTTTGTCCTTCCGGTTGGTTTTTTGAGAGACACGACTCGCTCTACGCATCAGAGCAATCTTCTCGGAGGAACTAGACTGAAGGCATCTGTCCTATCGGGGATGACTCATTCGTCCCCGTAATTACCTCTCATTTCTCTGGAATCCGGAAGGAGTGAAGGCCTTGACAGAGGAGTATCGCCACCTTTGTCTGCGTTGAAAGATGAAGCCAGACTTCCTCTCCGAGAAAGCGCGTCCAAGTGCCCACGGCGGCTACCTTTGCCAACCGGCAGCGTGGTGGCCATTTCTTACACATTGAATGAAATCTATGAATCTATAGCGCCAACACTCAAAAAAAAATTTTCTAATGTTTCTTTCTTTTTGAGAGAGACAGAGCGTGAGCAAGGGAGGGACAGAGAGGGAGGGAGACACAGAATCCGAAGTAGGATCCAGGTTCTGAGCTGTCAGCACAGAGCCCGAGGCGAGGCTCGAACCCACGAACCGTGAGATCATGACCGGAGCTGAAGGTGGATGCTTAACCGACTGAGCCACCCAGGCACCCCTGTAGCTCCATGAAAATATACATAAAGCACCCAACAAAGGCTTTAATCATGGGGGGGAGGAAGTATATTGAAATTAACAACATTTGCATTTCCCCAATTCTTTCTGTGTACCTCCGGTTAGACAAGGGGTCTTTCAAAGAGTAACGGGTAAAATTGTTGGTTCCCAGATAACTTTGGGTCAACACTATTTGGCGCCCTTCCCCAGGGACTGAGACCACGGGACCCCAACCACCAGCCTCTGGGGGCCCTACTCCTGTGCAAGCCGGGCCCTTTGCAGCAAATCGAAGAAGAATCGACCAATTGAGACGATCATAACCCAGTTCCCAATGATGAATCAGGGAAAATAATTTCGAAGGATCATCATTCTGTGGGTCTTTGAAGGAGTTCAAAGAATGAAGTGATATTTCTCTGACGAAAGCTCTTTCCTCCCCCCTCTGTGTATTTATATGAAAAAATTACTCCCATGCCTAGATTATAAATACAAAAAAGAGGAATAAAACTTAGCTTGGACCATGTCTCATTCTACGAACAGTATCTGTGGATTCCATGAACTAATTCGGAAAATAACATACATACATATCCTTAACAAGTACATATCCTTAACAAATTTCTAGTAAAATTGTACCTTTGTGTTTGATAATTACTTATCGAAATGTATAATATAAGGCATTTTCACTAAGTATTTTGGTAATGATAACGCAACCCCAAAATAAGATCTTTAAGCCCAAAGGGACTTGCAGTCAAAGAAAATTAGTTTCGATTTATACAAGGAAAATAACGATTTGATAACAGTAAAATACTTTTCAGCCTAAAAATAAATTTTGTGAAATTAGGATAAAATTCCAGGAGAAATGGAACGGAAATATGAAGTCACGGAAACCAAGAAACAGCACAAAATGTTTCATTTTCAAAGAGCTGGTCACGCATTTTTAAGCAGGTGACAGTGGGTATCAAATTGCTATGCGATTTAGATTCCATTGATTAAATCTAAAAGAGCGGCGTAACAAGTTTATTTTAAAATGTCAACATTTAGGGGCGCCTGGGTGGCTCCGTCGGTTAAGCGTCCGACTTCGGTTCAGGTCATGATCTCACAGTTCATGAGTTCGAGCCTCAAGTAGGGCTCTGTGCTGACAGCTTGGAGCCCGGAGCCTGCTTCGGATTCTGTGTCTCCCTCTCTCTCTGCCCTTCCCCTGCTCGCCCTCTGTCTTTCTCTCTCTCCCTCAGAAATAAATAAACATTAAAAATATGTATATATCAACATTTGCAATACGTTGGGAAATTACATTACTTGCAACTGCCTCAATTTAGTATGAAAAATTGAGAGAGCCTGCTTAAAAATAGCTGACGGAGTGCGTCGGGGGTTCGCGCCCACTGATTTTTTTTAAGGCCGGTGCGTGCCCAAAAGTTTGCAGATCACAACTCAAAGCAAAGCCTGCAAAAGCAGACCAGGGCAGGCTCAGCTCACTTCCCTGGGTCCCTTCGCTCAGAACTGTGTTTGTTTGTTTTAAGGTGCAGAGACGACAGGCGGGTGGAACGAGAGTCGGCCCAGAAGGCGTCTGCTGAGTGCGGTTGGAGGTCTGGGTCAGCCCGCTCCGGGCAAGCCCGGCCCTCTGGCAGCACCGGGGGACCACGGACTGGCTACTGGGCTTTGCAGCTGGGCGCAAGGGCTGCAGGCAGGCCCGGCGCTGCCCCCCACACGGGCAGAGCTCACCGAGGCTCCAGGTCTCCAAGGCGGGGCTGCAGCCTCAGCCAAGCACAGCTGGGCACCTGTCGGGAAGGTCACCGGGAAAGAACCTCCTCCCCCCGCAAATCCATCAGTGCAAGAGCACCAGCCGCCGCGGCTGGCCCTTATTCGCTAGAAGTGGCTCACTCGGTGCCAGACCCTGGCCTGGGTGCCTCCTGCGTCCCATCCTCAAACGGCCTCGGGAGCGAGGAGCGACAGAACCGGGCGGCCCGACGCCAAGCCGCGTGGTGTATGCGGCACAGGGGCGCAGGCGCGCAGACACACTCTCGCCCCGAAGATTCGATTTTGATTTGACACTTCGGTCTATTTACAACTCTCTGATCTCGGGTAAGACATTCAACCTCTCCGACCCTCAGTTTTTCCATCTGCGAAATGGTTCGTAAGAATTACTACGCTGGACTCGGGCCCCAAAACCAAGACGCTCAACCGACTGAGCCCCCCAGGAGCCCCTGAAATCTCTCTTCGGAAGCATCAGATAAGATAAATATAAGGGGACAAACCACCCTTACTTCTGTGGCTTTTCTGGTCGGCTCTGGTCAGAGTGCGGTCTGGCATTTTCCATGCCCCGGGGCGTCCCCAGATGCCACCTGGGGCCTGGGACCACTTTCCTCCTGAACCCCAAATACCATAGCCGCTGCCCAAGGGCTGGCAGCCGTCCAGACGATACCCTGATGGCCTCTTCCGGACGTGTGTGGCGAGCGGACAGGGGCCGCGTGTGTTCCCCTGCCAGGCGGGGCTGGGCCTGTCTCAGAGAAGTCAGGGCTTGGTGGGGGCGGTGGAGTCAGAACTCGGAGGCCTGGCTGTCCACCTGCCAAACCACATACTGTGTCATCTCAGGCAGCTGGCCGGACCTCTCTGAGCCTCATTTCTTCCCTCGGCTGGGCTCAGCCCTTTGCCAGCCAATGCGACGGAGATTCAGGGATGAATCAAAAAGGCCCTTCCTTCCAGGCACTCCCAGTTTCGAGGGAGAGGCAGCCAAGGAAACAGACAGTTCTGGGCAGCGCTGGGGCATCGGGAGGACTTCCTGGAGGAGGTGAGGTCTGGGCAACATTTTCCTCTTCTGTTAATTGAGAGGAGTCATAATAACTAACAGTTTTTTATTTCAGAGTATAATTTTATTTTGAACTACAGTGTTAGAAAAGTAACACATGGTAAGGGGCACCTGGGTGGCTTAGTCAGTTAAGTGATTCTTTTTTTTTTTCTTAATGTTTTATTTTATTTTTGAGAGAGAAAGAGAGAATGCAAGCTGGGGGGGGAGTGTAGAGAGAGGGGAGGGGACATAGAATCTGAAGCAGGCTCCAGGCTCGGAGCTGTCAGCACAGAGCCCGACGCGGGCCTCGAACCCACGGACCGCGAGATCTTGACCTGAGCTGAAGTCGGAGGCTTAACCAACTGAGCCGCCCAGGCGCCCCAAGTGTCTGACTCTGGATTTCAATTTAGGTCATGATCTCGCAGTTCGTGGGTTTGAAACCTGCGTCAGCCTCCGTGCTGGGGGTGCAGAGCCTGCTTGGGATTCTCTCTCTTCCTCTCTTCCTTCTCCTGCCCTACTCTCTCTCTCTCTCTCTCTCTCAAAATAAATAAATAAGCTTAAAAAAAAAAAAAAAGGAACACAAGCTCTTGGTGAAAATTTTCAAGAGAACAGAAAGGTATGAAGGGAAAAGTGTCCCTTGCTCACTCCCAGAAAGAACGAACTACTGTCCACCGCGTCCCATGTGGCCTTCCAGACGTGTTCTGTGTGAATGGAAACCTACGTGGGCAAAGCATACAAGCCCAAATTAATGGTGACGACGGCTCTCGCTTGTTGAGTGTTTACCAGGTGCTGGGCTCTTCTCGCTTAGCAACATCTCTTGGACGTATTTCTATGTCTGTAATTGGTTTTCCGAGATACCGCACGATAGTCGAGAGTGCGTGAGTGGACATTTCCTGCTGTCTTCGTTAGCGGACGCCCGGCTCCAGCTGGAGCCTCCCTGGGTTGAGTTACTATTTCCTCGGCTTTCCGACGGGGAAATCGAAGCCCCGAAAATCAGCGCGCGTGCTAAGGCCGCACGGTGGCCAGGGGCCGGTCGAAGCCGTGATTCACCACATGGAGCTCTGGGGCCCGCGGGAGGCCACACTGTCCTCAAGTCCTGGCTTCTGGAAGGATAAATATAACCCTGGCCAGCTGGAGGCCGGTGTCGAAAGCCCAGGCTTAACCTGCAAGTGCAGGCCGAAGGTCAGCCCCGTGCCCTCCGCCCCGCAGGCCTCCGGGATCCACTGCTCTGACCAGTCCGTCTGGAACCTGGCTGGTGGCCCGTGCTCCCGCCTGCCCGGGGGCTCACACAGGGCGAGGCTTGTCCCCGGACGTGTCACGCAGCACTCGTGACCCCGTGATTCTGCTGCTGGAGGTGGGGGTCGTGGTGATGGGTGCAACCCTTGAGAAGGAAAGCCTCCCGTGGTGTGGGCTTCGGGGGCCCCGGGGGACAAGCATTTCGGCTGCTCTGGCGGTCAGTGGCTCACCGCACGACCTTGAACCTGGCCTTGCTTTCTGTCCTTTGTTTTTTTTAATCGACGTGAAATTCGTGATCAAAAAATTCACTATTTTCAGGCGCCTGGGGGGCTCAGTCGGTTAAGCATCTGACTTCGACTCAGGTCATGATCTTGCAGTTTGTGGGTTCGAGCCCCTCGTCGGATTCTGTGCTGACAGCTCAGAGCCCACTTCGGATCCTTTATCCTCCTCTCTCTCTTTTTTCCCCTCCCACTTTCGCTTTTGCTCTCTCTCTCTCTCAAAAATAAATAAACATTATAAACAAGTTTGTTTTTAAAAATTCACAATTTTAAAATGTCCAACTCAGGGGCACCTGGGTGGCCCAGTCGGTTAAGTGGCCGACTTCTGGTCAGGTCACGATCCCACAGTTTTTGAGTTTGAGCCCCACATCGGGCTCTGTGCTGACAGCTCAGAGCCTGGAGCCTGCTTCAGATTGTGTGTGTGTGTGTGTGTGTGTGTGTGTCTCTCTCTGCCCCTCCCCCAGCCATGCTCTCCCTCTGTTTCTCAAAAAAAAAACAAAAACGAATAAACGTTAAAAAAAGTTAAAATGTCCAACTCCCTGGCAGTTGGTATACTCCCAGTTTTGTGTAGTGACCACGCATATGTAGCTGGAAAACGTTTCTGTCACCCTCAAAGGAGGCCCCACGCCGGGTAAGCAGCTACTCCCCCCCTCACCCCCCGCCCTGCCTCTCGCCCTCCCCCAGCCCTGGCCACGCCCCGCCCATCGAGTTCCGCCTCCGTGGATCTGCGTGTCCAGGGCGTTTCGTAGGAGTGGAACCGTACGAAGCGTGGCCTTCGAGATCGGTTCTCTGCAGTCGGCACAGTGCGTCCTACACCGCGCACGCCGCAGCGTGGGGCAGCGCTCCACTCCCGGCCACGGCCTGAGCCGCGCGGCGGGTTCACCTGCTGTTCTAGCTTCGGATGTCTGGGCCGCTCCACCTCTGGCCTCTGTGCACGGTGTCATGACGCTCGACCCACGTAGCCTCATTCATCACATCCGCGAGACGGGGCCAAGAAAAGTACCCGCCCGGCGGGCTCGCAGGGACGATGCGTGGGTTATAGACGGGAGGCTCTCACCTGGCGGGTAGTGATTCTGTTGGGTGCTTGCTCACAATCTGACCTTTATTGAGCACTTGCTGTGTACCATTTATTTATTTATTTATTTATTTATTTTGTAAGGATGGAGATTTTTTTTTTAATTTTTAACGTTTATTTATTTTTGAGAGATATAGACAGAGCGTGAGCAGGGGAAGGGCAGAGAGAGAGGGAGATACAGAATCCGAAACAGGCTCCAGGCTCTGAGCCGTCAGCACAGAGCCCTACGCGGGGCTCGAACTCACAGACCGTGAGATCATGACCTGAGCTGAAGTCGGCCGCTTAACCGACTGAGCCACTCAGGCGCCCCAACTGTGTACCATTTTAATCACCTTGCCTATGGGAGCACCTTACTCGTTCATGCCAATGCTTTTCGTTCATTTATTAATTCCTCCAGCAGCTCTATGGGGTAGGGCCCACCGATAGGTTCTACCTTATTTATTTATTAAAATTTTTTTTAACATTTATTTATTTTTGAGAGAAAGAGAGAGACAGAGCACAAGCAGGGGAGGGGCAGAGAGAGAGGGTGTCGCAGAATGCGAAGCAGGCTCCAGGCTCTGAGCTGTCAGCACAGAGCCCGATTCGGGGCTTGAACCCACAAACCGTGAGATCATGACCTGAGCGGAAGTCGGACACTTAACTGACTGTGCCACTCAGGCACCCCTGGTCAGTTCTACTTTATCGAAAGCCGACACCCTGAGTGGTCAGCGCAGGGGCTGCCTGTGGAGGCAGGACTGGAGCTAGCCGACCCGACCCCGAAGCCCGAGTTCTCAGTGCCTCTGCTGGTCTGCACCTGTGGGTCGTTCACACCTCCGTCCACAGGGGTGTCTGTGGTCGTCACCTCTGGGTCGGGGACCATGGGGGATTTTCACCTTCTTTTTTCCCCGGAACTTTCTCTGTTCCACGTGTCCGTAATTGTTGGTTTTTACAGTGAGCAGATGATAATTTTGTACTCAGAAAGCCACAGTAAACATGATTTTAGACCATTACATATTTGTTAAGTGAAAAAAGTCAAACACAGAATTTCAGGTACGGCACGATCCCAAAAGCTGCGCAGGAAACACCCTGGGGGCTGCTCCCCAAAGTATTAATAAGGTTTGTCTCTGGGGAGCCAGATGGGGTGATTCCGTGATGTTTGGGGTATGTTTGTTGTCTTTCTGGCTTTTCCAACTGTATTTTGACAACAGACAAATATCATGTTTAAATTTTTTAATGATTCTAAAAACAAAAGACCGGCGTTTGCAGCTCGGACCCGTGGGTGTTTCCACCTTGGACGGGCTGGGCAGGCTAATCTGAGCCCCTGACTGGCCAGGAAGCTCCTGTGCTGTCAGACCGGAGGTTCCTGCACCAAGGGACACGCCTACGGACATGCCCAGGGACATTTGTCATTCCATCTCCATCCAAGGACGCAGAGACGCAGAGGTCACTCCTACCTCAGGGTCCCCGGTGCCTAGACTGGGGCCACCTCAGCCTTGGACGGTCCCTGGGCTGCCCGCCAATCCCAGCCACCTTGCCTTGGCTTCGACACTGCCTTCCACCTGGAACTCCTGTCACCCCCGGGGGTGCACGATTCCCAGATCCTCAAGGTCCCTCTGGTACCTTCCGCAGAGCCCGCTGGAGCACTGAGAGGGGTCGCCCGTGATTAGAAGAAAGCGTTTGTCCCGGCTTGTTTCTCCTGGTCCCCACCTCTCCCCAGGCAAGTGCCCGTGTCCGTATGGCTCCTTCTCCCTCTGCCGGACGTCGGCTGGAGTCTGGGGCCCCTGTCCCTTCACTGGCCCGGGTTGAAAGTGCTCCCCCGTGCCCGGAAAAGGGGTAGTGGAGACTCCCTGGACAGAGCCGTGCTCTAGCCAGGACGGCCAGGGAGATGGCTAAACCCATAATGACAACACTGCAGGGGCAGAAGGCTCCCTGAACCCCGTCCGGGGGAGTCCAGAAGCTTCCTGGAGGCAGCGCCGCACTGCAGGGCTGTGATGTATGGGTGGGAGTTTGACGAGGTGAGCCGGGAGGAGAAAGACTTGTCAGCCGAGGAAGGGCGGGGAGGGCAGAGGACGCCGCCTCTGACCCCACGGCCACCTCTGCCTTGGCAGGTCACCCGGGCCGGCCCGGCCAAGCCCCGACAGCCCCTGCCAGGAAAACAGGTCAGAGCAGGACGCGGCCTGGCGGCCTTGCGTGTGAGCTGGGCTGGGACGCTCCTGCCGGGTCGCCCAGGCCACCCAGCGAGCAGCAGGTCAGTCACAGCCCAGCTGGCGGGCCGGAAGGGCTGCCCCCCCCAGCCCAGCCCAGACCGTCCCCACCCAGCTGTCCTGACACAGCCCCCCTCCCCCCACCCCCCACTCCCAGGATCTAGGCCCAGCCTCTTGTGGGCTGGAAGTGCCCCTTAGCACAAGGAGGGACCTGGCCGAGGCGCGCAACACTCGGGCCTCAGTTTCCCCTTCAGTAAGTGAGGCTAAGAGCTTTTCCCTAGAGGCTCCCAAGCACATCATGAGATCATGTCGGGGAAAGTGCGTCGAAACGTTGGAAGCTCGTCGGCCCTGGATTGCCGTTACCGGGCTACTATTACTATGTTGACGATGGTGATGGGAGATGCCCAGTCCGGTGGGAGACGCAAGACAGATCCGGATTTGAACCCCAGCTCTGCTCTGGGCAGCTGTGAGTCGGGGCAGATCCCTGCTCTAAACCTCAGTTTCCCATCTGTAAGCGCCCGGGAAGGGTGTGTCCTTGGGCTCTGTGTAGGGCATGACCAGGCTCTGGGGAAGGTCAAGGTCAACCCCGGGGGCCGGGCCTCCCTCCCAGCCCGCGCCCGCCAGCCTGCAGCGCTAGCTCTCAACCCCTCGGCCGCGCCCGAGCCCTGGCCGTTCACAAGGTGTTTCCCCCGAAAGGTGTGGCCAGAACGTGTACAAATAGTACCATTCAGCCACTGCTGCCGCTGCTGCTGCGGGCAGACCCCGTGCCGGGCACCGGGCCCACGGCGGCGGCCGGCCAGCGGGGACAGCCAGACAGCCAGCGCCGCCATCAAAGTGCAAGCCCGAGGGCTGGGCCTCGGGGAGGGTCCGGCAAGATTTCGAGGAGGCGGCCTTTGGCTGGGGGCCCTTCCAAGGCCTATGGCCTGGGCTTCTGTCCCCTTGAACCGCTTCTGAAGTCCAAGCTGGTTGTTGGCTTTGGTGCCTGACCCATGCCTGGGGTTCGATGGGGGCCTGGTGAGCGAGTGAATGAATGAATGATACGGAGTATGGAATATTGTATTACCTTTATATCGGACTCAGAATTCTCTCAGGGAGAGAGCTCGACTCTGCAAAATTCCTTAGCTGAGCATCAGGGAGCATTTGGGGACTGAACGGTGGCCCCTCCCAGGACTTCTTACCCAGGAGGTGGGCAGGGCTTTCTCCAGCCTAGATCACCTAAGGGCAGACTGCCTCCCCTGACCGTCAGAGCTCTTGCTGTGCTGTGTGGCCTCAGGCCATCTGCTGACCTCTCTGGGCCTCGGTCTCCACATCTGTGAAATGGGACCGGGACGGCAGTGCGTACAGGGCTGCGTCCGGGTGGGAGGGTTAGCGGGCAGCAAGGCCAGAGCGGGCAGCCGTCTTCATTCACGCTCCTGGGCATCCTGGTGCCAGCCCTGCGGGCTGCCGGCACCCTCATTAATGATTAGGTCCGTCCCCACACCCTGGCGTGGCTCCACCTGCCTGAAGGTATTCATTTAGACCCCATAAAACAGGGCGACAACGAGCCACGTCAGAGAGGAGGAGAGAGGGCTTTTCAGGGGCCTCCCGCAGCAAACAGGCACCCGGGGCTCCCGGGGGGTGGGGGCAGCTGGGCTGTGTCTCCGGAAAGGCCTGGCAGGGCCCGGCCAGTCCTCCTGGGGGGCGGGGGTGAAGAAGGGAGACAGACAGAGACAAGGCAGGGGGAAAAGGACAGGGAGGAGGGGCTTGAAAGGACCAGAGACAGGGTCAGAGTTAGGGTCAGGGACGCAGAGAGAGACAGGGAGTCAGGAGGGTGGGAAGGAGAGGGGCGGTGAGAGCAGGTGGGCAGGGAGGGGAGATGCCGCGAGGGGCGGCCTGGGCAGGGCAGCTGAACTGCCCAGAAGCCCGGTGGGTGCCGGAGGGGGTGTGGGGCCCACTTGGAAGTCCCATGCGCCCCTCGAATGGTGACCTCCTCCCCGTTCCAGGCATCAGCCAGTCCTCGAATGCTGTCTCGGTCCCGCGCAAACACAAAACTTCAGGCACACGAGCGCACGCCACACTCACCATCACTGACCAGCGCTCACAACTGCACAGGTGCCCGTGCCCTGTGCATAGAGGGTCCCAGCCTGCGGGGGAGGCACAATAGACCTGGGCACATGGGTGCATACCTGGGACCTGTTTTCCCCAGGCTGCGTGTGTCCTGGGCCCACGGACTCCCCTGAACTAATTGGCGGGGTCCCGGAACCTTCCGGAACTTCAGTGGGGGCCCCACAGCCCTGCCTCAGAGCTCACCCTCCCCACTCTGCTTTCATTCTACAACCTAGAAAACAGCTGGGGTCCCTCCCCTGGGAGACCCCCCTATGAGGGGTTTCCACGTCGGCGTCCCTGCTGCCCCTCACTGGTCCTGGCGTGGCCCTCAGCGTCCGATTCTCATTGCGTATCCAAAATCCATCCCTCGCCGGCATTGTGAACAGAGCAGAGTTTAGGGAATGGGGCGGGGTGGGGGACACAGATGGGGGCTTCACAGGAGAGCAGCACAGACGTCTCCGGAGCAGCAGAACTCGTCACCCACGCAGGAGACGTCCAGAAGCAGACGGCCGTCAGTGACCCCACCCCAGAAGCCCTGGTACCAACGAGGGCTCGTTGCGTTCTGCCTCGAGGGAACCAGTGAGCTCTCTTGCTTCTGGGTCAGCCCGTGGCCAGACGGTCACAGAATAACCTACAGTTGTCATGTTTACACATTCGCAAACTTTTTTTCCTTTTTTAAATTGCATTTTCTATCGAGACGCAGTGTATCCGACATAAAACCCGTCGTTCAAAAATGATAGCCCAGGGGTTTTCGGTATTCACAATGGTGCCCAACTGACATTCTAGAACACTTCCATCGGCCTCGAAAGACACCTAGTGCCCACTGGCCCCTCCTCCCAGGCCCTGACAACCCCCAGCGACCACAAATCCACTTTCTGTTTCTACCGATTTGCCGTTTTTCGACATTTTATATAAAAGGCATCCTAGGAGGGGCGGCTGGGAGGCTCAGTCGGTTAAGAGTCTGACTCTTGATCTCAGCTCAGGTCATGGTCTCGAGGTCCCTGGGACCGAGCCCTGCGTCGGGGTCTGTGCTGACAGCACAAAGCCTGCTTGGGATTCTCTCTCCACCCCTCCTCCGCTCACGCTCTCTCCCCCCCTTCTAAAAATAAATAAACAAATAAACATTTTTTAAAAAAGGGTTCGGGGACACCTGGGGGGCTCAGTCGGTTGAGCGTCTGACTTCGGCTCAGGTCACGATCTCGAGGTTGGTGAGTTCGAGCCCCCCATCGGGCTCACTGCTGTCGGCCTGTCGGTGCAGAGCATGCTTTGGAGGCCCTGTCCCCCTCTTCCCACCCCTCCCCTGCTTGCGCTCTCCCCAAAATAAATGTTAAAAAAATTTTTTAATAAAAAATAAAAATAAAAAAAGAGTTTCTTAAAACAAAAAGTGTATCATGGAACCCGCGGCTTTGCGTCTGGGTCCTTGCCCTGAGCGTCATGCGTTCGTGACCGAATGGTGCTCCCTCGTGTGAGTAGGCCACGCTTTGGTCACCCAGTGATTGGATGACGACTCTTGTGTTTCACACAAACTTTGAAGATATTGTCTTTTACAGAAGAATTTTGGAAACACCCGTAGGCTGTGGACAACTATCCTTTCTCGTAATTTTCCTTATTCCGAGATTAATTTCTTCCTAAATTTAAATGTTTTTTTATGCACACCTAGTGATTCTGGGTGAAAGTTTTAACGAAATGCCCTTGGTGGGAGGGAAAGGGAGCCGGCCCCTGTGAACGGATTCCTAAATCGACTCCCAACTAACCCTTTCTGTCCCGGGAACCACGGGGCTGACGAGCTGGGGCCGCGACATAAAATGACAGCTAAAGGCAGGTGCCTCGTGTTTCACTGGGGTTTTCGCGGGGCTGGGGTTTCAGGAAGCTGTGTCTCGGTGGAGAAGGAGGCGTCCCAGCCTTTGGGGAAAGGGGAGTCCTTCGCATGCATCCCGCCTGCCCTGGGGGTGGCTCCGCGCAGGGCAGAGGCTGGGAGGAGAAAACGGTGGTTACTTCCACGAGTCGGCCTGGTGTGGGGAGGTCAGGCTCCGTAGTCTCACCCGTGTGCCCCAGTCCCCGCCGTCAACTGCGTGCTGTTGTTGCAGGTGAGTTGAGGCCCCTGTCACCTAGGAATGGGCTTGGGCTGGGGTGGGGGGGACAGGGTGAGGGGGGCTGGTAAGGTGACAAAGGAAGTGGTTCCATTCGAAGCAAAGTTATATGCACATAGAGTTTATTGTAACAGTAATACGATTAAGCAAATCCAGGGCACCTGGGAGGCTCAGTCGGTTCGGCGTCCAACTCTGGATTTCGGCTCAGGTCATGATCTCATGGTTCGTGAGTTCGAGCCCCGTGTAGGGCTCTGTGCTGTCAGGGTGGAGCCTGCTTGGGATTCTGTCTCCATCTCTCTCTGCCCCTCCCCCACATACTCTCTCTCTGTCCCTCTCCCTCTCCAAATAAATAAACTTAAAACAAAAAGCAAAGCAAATTCTTAAAATTACGGAAAGAAAGAAAAAAAGATCACTTGTCATCTCACCCCCAACACACTTACTCGCAGTCCGATAACTTTCAATTTGCCTAAGCGTTAAAAAAAGATTAAAATGCCCTTTTTTTCCTGATGACAGTAGACAGCTTCGTTGTCACCAAGACAGAAACAAAAAGAGAAAAGGGGAGGGAAAAAAGCAAAATGACTCATTATACCATGACTTCAAGGCGGTCACAAAGAACACGGAAGCACGCTTCCTTCTAGAGTTTTTTTAAGCTACTATGTTTTTCACAAAAATGCATCAGGCATGACATCGCACCGATTTTCGTACAGTTTCGTAGTCTCTCACACCTAAAATCGTGGACTGAATTTTTTTCAAGCTGTTAAAAAAATCTGAAAATATTTTGAATCTGGGTATCTTAACTTAAACTCATTGTACGGGGGACACCCGCGTGGCTCAGTCGTTGAGCGTCCGACTCTTGATTTTGGCTCAGGTCATGATCTCAAGGTTTGTGGATCAAGTCGCTCTCTGGGCTCTGTGCTGACAGCAAGGAGCTTGCTTGGGATCCTCTCTCTCCCTCTCTCTCTCTCTCTGCCCCTCTCCTGCTCAAGCACTCTCTCTCTCCCACTCTCTCTCAAAATGAATACAATAAACATTAAACACATTGTATGACTGGTACTGCTTCCTGATCTTTTCATTCATAATGTCTTTCACAGCCCTGTGCCACGGTGGTAACCGACATATGCCAATGCCCCATCACTGGGTAATGGCACTCCGGCCCTCCGCTCCCCAGGGCCCCTCCTGCTGGGCAGCTCTGTGCTATCACAAATGACACTTCCAGAAATGCCCTTTTGGAAGTCCAGTGTTTCCTCTGGGTGGGTTTCTACCAACAGGCTTGCGGGGACAGAGAGGATGGACAGGGTCGAGGTTCTGTTTAAGCACAATGTCGTAGAACTTGCCTTCATTGATTTCGTGGGTCTGAAAATAACCGGACACCAACATCCTTTGACACAAAGCTGGAATGTCAAGTCCAACTCTCTTAGGACATAAATAAATAAATGGCTGAAGAGAACAACAGCCACGGACGAACCCTAGGACCTGTTTCTGCGAGAGAATCCCAGGCATCCCCACTGAACCTTCTGGGAGCAGAGAAAAGCTTGCGCAGGGATAGTAGAAGGAAACGCGCCCCCAAGGAGGGGGGAGCTGAAGATGCCGCCTCGCAGGCATTCACACACCTGCAGCGCGGGCAGATGCGGAAGCAGCAGGCAGCAGAGAGTCAGTCTACGCAGCTGAAAGACCCCCCCCACCCGTGAAGCTGGCTCATTGACGTCCCCAGAGGAGACAGAAAATGGGGGGCTGCTATCCGTGTTCGGTTTGCATTCTCTCCCTGCATTTCAAGAATCTTTCTCAAAGGGTGGTTTTAATCGGTTCGTTTTATTTTATTTTCTCTTCTCTTATTTTATTTTATTTTTTTTAGCAAACGTCATGCCCAGCACAGAGCCCAGCAGGGGGCTTGAACTCATGACCCTGAGACTAAGACCTGAGCTGGGATCAGGAGTCGAATGCTTAACCGGCTGAGCCACCCAGGTGCCCCTCAAAGGGTGGTTTTTAAACATTTATTTCTATGCATTTTTCTGTCCTTGTGAAAATGGGTTACTTTGGTAACTAGAGGACTGCATGTCACTTAAAAATGTTTTTTAGGGTGTTAAAATCTATGCATATGGCACGGGACGTAAAATCGACCACTTTCACCATTTTTCTTTAATTTTTTTTTAACGTTTATTTTTTTAAATTTTTTAACATTTATTAATTTTTGAGAGACATAGAGACAGAGTGTGAGCAGGGGAATGGCAGATAGAGAGGGAGACACAGAAACCGAAGCAGGCTCCAGGCTCTGATGAGCCATCAGCACAGAGCCCGATGCGGGGCCCGAACCCACAGACCGCGAGATCATGACCTAAGCCAAAGTCAGCCGCTCAACCAACTGAGCCCCCCAGGCACCCCTAACGTTTATTTATTTTTGAGAGACATAGAGACAGAGCGTGAGCAGGAGGAGGGCAGAGAGAGAGGGAGACACAGAATCCAAAGCAGGCTCCAGGCTCTGAGCTGTCAGCACAGAGCCCGACGTGGGGCTCGAACTCACAGACTGAGAGATCATGACCTGAGCCGAAGTCGGCCGCTTAACCGACTGAGCCACTCAGGCGCCCCCACTTTCACCATTTTTAAGTGCACAAGCCGAAGGCGTTGAGTGCATTTACGGTGCTGGGTAGCCCTCGCCAACACCTGTTTCTGGAGCTTCTTTTCATCACTGCGAACAGAAACTCTCGTGCTCAGTGAACAATAACGCCCCGCTCCTCCCTCGTCACTGGCAACCGCTCTTCGGCCTCCGTCTCTGTGAATTCTCCTGCTCCAGAGACCGCACGCAGGCAGAATCACTCAGTATTTGTCCTTCTGTCTGGCTTATTTCTCTGGGCATAATGTTTTCAAGGTGCAACCGTGTCACAGCCGGTGTCACAAGTTCATTATCACGACCGAATAATATGACGTCTTACGGACGGACCGTGTCCTCTCGTCTGTCAACACACACGTGGGTGCGTCCATCTTTTAGCCATTGTGAATAATGATGGCATCATTAATAATGAATAATAATAATGATTAATAATAATAATGAATAATGGATAATAATAATGGCATCTGTTTGAGTCCTCTTTCGGCTCTTCGGGGGTATATATCTGGGAGTGGAATGGAAGAGTCACCTGGTAATTCTATGTCTAACATTTTGAGGACCTGCCAGGACGTTTTTCGCATGCCTGCGTGACTAAAATTTATGTAAAAAACAAGCAAAAACAAAAATTTTAAAAAACAAAACTTTTATCTTTAATATTAGTTAGCCGTCAATACTGCACAAAGCAAGGTATAGATTCGGCGCAATCTCTATAAGAATCCCACGGACACTTTTCTGTAGAAAAGGAAAAATCCGGGCTGCTTGGATGGCTCAGTTGGTTAAGCATCCAGCTCTTGATTTCGGCTCAGGTCATGATCTCACCACATTCAAGAAATCGAACCCGGAGTCGAGCTCTGTGCTGACAGAGCGGAGCCTGCTTGGGATTCTCTCTCTTCCTCTCTCTCTGCCCCTCCCCTCTGCAAAATAAATAAATAAACTTTAAAAAAGTATTTTTAGAAATAGAAAAATCCAGGGGCACCCGGGTGGCTCAGAGGGTTACGCGTCCGACTTTCTCTTTTTTTAAGTTTTTATTTTTTTATTTTGAGAGAGAACACGCGGGGGAGGGGCAGAGAGAGCGGAGAGAGAGAGAATCCCAAGGAGGCTCCGCACGGTCAGCACAGAGCCTGACGTGGGGCTCAAGCCCACGAAGTGTGAGATGGTGACCTGAGCCGAGATCGAGAGGCGGACGCTTAGCCGGCTGGGCCGCCCCGGCGCCACAAGCGTCCGACTCTTGATCTTGGCTCAGCACGTGATCTGACAGGTTGGTGAGTTCGAGCCCCGCAAAGGGCTTCGGGCTGACAATGTGGAGCCGGCCTGGGATTCTCTCTCTCCTTCTCTCTCTCTCTGCCCCTCCTCTGCTCATGCGCCCTCTCTCTGTCTCTCTGTCTCTCTCAAAATAAATAAATAAATTTAAAAAAAAAGAAAGAAAGCAAATTCCCACACCGATGATGGCTGGAGCCTCACATCATGGCCGCTTCTCAGTCCTCCCCCCCCCCCGCCCCCGCTGTCCCCCAGGCACCCCCTCTGCTGGGCCCTCCCTGACTTCCCTGAACCGCACCCCTGCCCCGCCCAGTGTTATCTGCACTCCGGCCTCGCCCTTCCCCTTCGGTGCACTCCCCTCCTGGCCGTGGGTGTGGTGCCCTAGGCATCGGCCGGGTCTGAGGACACAGGGGGGGGGGGTCCCACAGGACCGGCCACGAGGGGCCCCGGCTGCTCGCAGGAGGAAATCGAACCAAGCCGGCAAGGGTGAAAACAGAGTTGATTGAAGATAGAGAGACACAGACAGAGCGTCTGGGAGACTCGCAAAGGAGGGGGAGCAGGACACTCGTCTTTGTCTGGGGTCTGGGGGTTTTTACAGACTGGCCTGTCCCCTCGGGCTTCCGGGAAGGGGTCAGAACAAAGAAGAGGGCCCAGGTGCTGGTCCTTGGAGCCAGCGGGCCTGGAATGCGCCTACGATGGCTTTATTCTCACCGGGTCCTTCCTCAGATGCTGTCTATTGCAGAGAGATCAGTCACTCTTGTCCCTTCCCGGGAGGACATACGCTACTCGCGCTTCGAGGCGTGTGCCAAGACGGCTGGGGTGCAGGTCCTGGCAGGAACGGGAGCCGGAGGGGCCGAACGCGGAGTTTCAAGGTCTCCTTCGGTTTCCGACTCGGCACTTTATCGGAACGACGTGTTCCCTCGAGCTGCCCTCCGATCACTGCTCTTCCCTCCGCCGACGGCGGCGCCCACCACGTAGGGGGCTCAGCTCCCACGCACGTGAGGAAGGAATGCGTCCCGTGAACAAAGTTTACTTCTAATGGTTTTGCAGAGAGGTCGGGGGACTTCTCCAAGAGCACCCAGCCAGAAAGAGGCAGGGCTGTGATTTGCACCGGAAGTTGGGTCTTCTTGTTCCGCGAGCCTCGGAGCCCATTGCCCAGGGCGCCCAGGGTGGCCGGCGTTGACATGTTTCTCTCTGTGTGACGTGACAGGGCATCCCCACACATGAGCTCCCAGGAACCGCTGGGGGTTTGCTCCTTCAAGTCCCGGCTTTCAGGTGCCTTCTCTAGGAGGCCCTCCGTGATCTGCCCCAAGCCCCAAGCCAAAGGCTCTCCCTCCTTCTCGGGACGAGGGCTTCGAACGTGTGGATTCTGCAGACACAGTTCGGCCCCCAGCACTGCCCCTGATCTGACTCTCAAATCCCTGCTACGGCGCCTCTGGCGAGGCTCGCCCCGCCGCGGCTTGCACACCTCCAGCGACGGGGAGCTCTCTACCTCCCAAGGGGGATAAAGGGCGAACCGGATTTCTAGCAGAGGCTGCGATCCTTCAGAGCCGGATCCCTCCGGCCCTCGAGAAACGGAGAAGGCTATTTCCTCATCTCGAGCGACTCCAAACAGGTTGGTTTCTCCGTCAACAGCAAGAGAGCTTGCTTGTTTTGGAAGGCAAATTCAAAGGCAGATTCCTGCTGGTAGACTTATCTGTGTCCCGTTATCTGCCTTGAACAGACGTGCCCTGGGAAGCCCCCGAGAGTGGACGCCTGGTTCAAGCAGATAAATGTCACGTCTACACCCAACGGAAGCTATAAATAGGCCACCCCGGGGCGGGGGGGGGGGGGGGGGTGAGGTGGGGGGGGTTAGGGACGGCCGCTGTGAAACTGAAAATTATTTTCCGCCCATCCAGACGAGGTGGATTGTTCTTGCGGGATCCCATCCAGATGGTGAGAGGGGGCCCCTAGGGACGTTCAGATACAGTCTTACTCAATTCATTTTGGCTTTAAAAATCCATTCTCGGAGCTCAGTAAAGGAAGCAAACATTATTTTTGTACCCCGATTTCACCCTGTGGTTCCCTTTTCTCTGAAGAATTTTCACACTGCAAACATAATACATGTTTATTCTGGAAGGTGTGGAAAATATAGCAGAAGGTAAAGAAGAAAACAAAAGATACCTTTAATCCCATCGCCTAAAAGCACTGTTAACGTTTTCATGCATTTCTCCCTCCTTCTCTCTCTCTCTCTCATCAATGGGATTATACTTTTTATTTTTATTTATTTATTTTTGAGAGAGAAAGAGAGAGTGTGCATACAAGGGAGGGGCAGAGAGAGACGAGGGAGAGAGAATCCCGAGCAGACTCTGTGCTGTCAGCTCAGAGCCCGACGCGGGGCTCGAACTCATGAACCCTGAGATCATGACCTGAGCTGAAATCAAGAGCCGGACGCTCAACCGACAGAGCCCCCCAGGCGCTCCGGGATTATTAAAAAAAGTTTTCTTTCTTAATGTTTATTTTTGAGAGAGAGAGAGGAGGGAGACAGAGCGTGAGCAGGGGAGGGGCAGAGAGAGAGGGAGACACAGAACTCAAAGCAGGCTCCAGGCTCTGAGCTGTCAGCACAGAGCCTGATGTGGGGCTCAGACTCCCGAACTGTGAGCATGATCTGAGCCAAGTCAGACGCTTAACCGACTGAGCCCCCAGGTGCCCCCGGGGATCATACTTTTTTGAAAAAGATGGCATTGCATCTCTGTCCGCACCGGAGGAGACGGGCTGAGTGGCTGGTGAGGAGACGGACGAGGGCCTAGCCCCTTGGAGTTCACAGTCTCGAGAGGAGACGGAAAAGACATATAAATGAACTTTCCAGCCATTTCCAGCTTCACTGTTACAAACGGCGCTGCCGTGAGCGTTGCTGGAGGGAAGCGCCTGACCGCACATGCGCTGACTGCCTGGGAGACCTTTCTAGAAGTGGAGTTTGGGGGGCGCCTGGGTGGCTCGTTGGTTGGGCGCCAGACTTCGGCTCAGGTCATGATCTCACCCTTCGTGAGTTCGAGCCCCGCATCGGGCTGTGTGCTGACAGTGCGGAGTCTGCCTGGGATTCTCTCTCCCTCCCCCCACCTCTGCCCCTTCCCCCCCCATCCTGTCTCTGTCTCTCTGAAAACAAATAAATAAACTTAAAACAAAAAAAAGCCTTGTCGCATAAACGAATGGGGGACGGGGTCCCAGCTCCCGTATCTCGGACAAACTCTGTGTCTGCGGCACAGCACGTGTCAGACCGGGGCCGCTGCCCTGAGCTGTGACGTGGCCGCAAACCGGCCACGCAGGTGCTGAGCCTGCCCCCCGGAAGGGGCTGTTCCCGCCGAGACCCCAAGGAAGAGATCCGCAGATGAAGAGGCCCCACGGCAGAATTCCAGCCCCAGGGAACAGTAGGGACAAAGCTCTTGAGGCGGGACAAAGCCAGGGCGACCCCCAGATTCCTCAGAGGTCGTGCGAAGGGGCCCCGGCTTATTCATTCGATAGCTCTTCACGGAGCGGAGGTGTGTGCGGCCGGGCCCGGTGGCTATGGGTGCTGGGTCCCGCGTGAGGCCCCCGGCCCCGGAACTGCCCCAGAAGGACATGGAGGCAGGCGGGCAGGAGCAGGCGATTAAAGAAATACGCATCAGGTGAGGATTCCCGGCTGCAGGCCATGACCTCGCTCACCTGGTGACCGAGGCATCCAGCCGTGGTTTCACGGACTCACGGGCCGGTGTCTTTTCTTTTTAAATTTTCTTAATGTTTATTTTTGAGAGAGAGAGAGACAGAGCACGAGCAGGGGAGGGGCAGAGGGAGAAGGAGACACAGAATCGTGAAGCAGGCTCCAGGCTCCGAGCTGTCAGCACAGAGCCCGACTCGGGGCTCAAACTCACAGACCGCGAGATCGTGACCGGAGCCCAAGTCGGAGGCTTAACCAACTGAGCCCCCCAGGCGCCCCTCACAAGCCGATTTCTTAATACCGCGGTTGGTGAGTTCGTCTGTTCATCTAACAAATCCAGAGCGTGGCCTTCTGTGAACCAGGCACGGTGCCAGGCTCTGGGGAAATGGACATGAACGAGACACACAGGATACCCCCTAGAGGGACAAGACCAATGCTGCCTGCATGGGGACAATCAAGGGACAAGACCAATGCTGCCTGCATGGGGACAATCAAACGGGGCCGCGAGACAGAGCGGAGCGGTCAGCGCGACGGGTCCCGGTCCAGGGAGCCACTGGTCCTGCTCAGGCTTGGAGGAGGAGGGAAAGGCAGGAGGCAGCCCCACGCGGGCCTGCGGGCTGGGCACGTTTTTCCCACAACGAATCACCCCCTAACCTGGCGGGGCTGCCCACACGGTGCGCGCGTCTTCCTGAAAACCAGCAAAGCCCCCCGCCCTCCCCGGCTGGCACGGCCTCCTCCCGCAGGAGCCGGTGGCCGTGTGGCAGGAGGACAGGGCCACATCGTGAGCCTTCCTCGGGACGCCGGGGACCGACAGGAGGGCGGGCGGGCCAGGCGCTCAGAAGAAACAGGTCTTTATTAAGGGAGGGCCCGGCGCGGCCTGAAACGGACGACACCCGAGGCTGGCCGGCTGCGACCTCCGTGAGGCCAGGCCGGGAGGGCGGCGGGCCGGACGCAGAGCCCCGAGCGCGTCCAGAACTGGCGAGCCCGCCTTTCTGGTCTGACGTGGAGGGATTCACACGCGCATGCACACACACATACACACACACACACGCATCTTCCTTCCACCGCCCTCCCCCGGCCCCCAGATGAAGGGCGGTGACCTGTGAACACGCCGTGGGAGCCTCTGTGCTCCCGGCCCCCGAGCTCGCCTGCTCTGGACACGTCCATGAAGCAGGTGCCCTTAGCAGCCACCCTCACGCCGCAGGGGAGGAGACTGAGGGTCAGAGAGCGTCAGTACCTTGGCCGGGTCCCGAGCTGTAACTAACGGGACAGGGATGGAGGGGACCTGGAGGGGCCCCAGCCCCAGGCCCGTGCGTTGCACCATCACGGTGTGCGCGTGTGCGCGCGTGGGGCGTGCCGTCTGGTTCTTCCAGGGCGTGTCCAGAAACTTGGCCTGCTTGGGAGGCGCAGGGTGGGCTGGCCGTTGGGACATCGGCCCCACAGTTCCCGCTCGCCTGTGCAGAGGCCGCGTTCAGGCCGGGGCCGTTTCCTTTTCGGGGTCAGGGCCTCGGGGAGAGGTGAGCAGGAAAAGGGGAAGGGGGTTGGGGGAAGGGAGGGAGGGAGGCTCAGGGGCCCGTGGAACCTCTCAGCCCCACGGGGGCCCCGCCTGCTTGGAGAAGGGGGATCCGAGGTTTTGGGGGCTGTAACCGCCTCACTGCTCACCTGCCTCCAGCCCATCCCGCCCCCCAGGGTTCTCCCCAGAGGGTCTCAGTTGGATCTGTCCCCACCTTCCCCCTTATTCGGGCTTTCCTGGGGACAGATTCCAAGGCTGCAGGGCCTGCCCCTTCTCGGCCCTCCCCTCCGACTTTGGACTTGGCATGTTAGCAAAGCTCTAAGGCCACGGGGTTCACGTGCGTGTGCCTGGGCCCCTGAGTCACTCTGTGGGAGCCCTTCCCCTGGCTGGCCCCTTCTGGCAGGTTCCCTCCCCTCCTCCAAGGCCTCCCCTGCCCAGCGCTTGTCACAGGGGGCTTGATGGCCCCTCCCTCCCACTCCCAGCCACTTCCCTCTCAAGGGCAGGGTGGCGGGTCCCCTTATTCTGGCTGTGGACCAAATTACCCCGGGGCCTTCCCGAAACCGGGATTTGTTAAGCTCACGGGCTCCGCAGGTGGGGAATTTGGGCTCGTCTCCACCCAGGAGTCATCTGGAGGCTCCTTCGTGGGGGGCCGTTGATACTGGCAGTCCCCTGGGGGCCTCCCCAGGCGGTCCCTCCATGGCAGCTGGTTTGGGCTTCCTTGCGGCACAGCAGCCGGCCTCCCCCAGCGTGAGCATCTCCAGAGATGGGGACAGGCGGAGGGGAGATCCGGGGGGAGACACCGCTCGGTGGGAGACGAGTCCAGGGCACCGTGTCAGGGGCCCGCGTGGGACTGAGGATCTTTGAGAAGGTTCGGCCCGCCGCCCAGCGTGACAGCCCGCCGCCCAGCTCGGGACGAGCGTCCGCGGCCGTCCAGGTCTTCCCGGCTCCCTAGAGCTCCCGGAGTCCCCGCCACAGCCTGCAGATGAGGAAACCGAGGCCCAGAGAGTTGCAATAACTTGCTCCAAGCCCTCGGCTCTGGGGCACACCGCGCTGTCTTCTAGCGACCAGAGCCGAGAGGTCCGGGACTGCAAGGTCTGGGGACACGCGCCGACATCTGGGAAACGGGGGAGCAGGTCCTACCCCTCCCCAGGTACACGGGCAAAGTCTTGCTTGACCCTTGCCAGGTGCCGCACAGAACGGGATCGGTGCACACTTGTGTCGACACGCTCTGTCAGCCTGGTGACGCCCCCTGTCAGGGACGCCCCTAACAATCCCTGGGGTCACTAGCGGCAGCGTGGACGGCCGGACCCTGCCGCCTGCTGAGTGCCACGGGGTGTCCGGATGACCCTGGGTGGGCCTTTCCTCTGAGTTGCTCGGGGAAGCCGCCCAGTGACTCCCGTGTCCCTGGGATCAAGGCCACCGTCTTTGAAGTGGCTTCGGAGGTCCAGCCTGCTCCTGTCTTGCCCTGGCCTCGCAGAGTCAAGCTACCGGAGTCAACCATCGGCAGAGCGAGACGCCCCCGCCCTGCAGGCCCGTGGGGGTCAGGCCAGCTGCGGGTCTCTCGCTCTTATCTCATGCTTAGCCTGCTTCCTCCCTCCCTCTCTCCTTCCCTCTTTCCTTCCTTCCTCCTCCCTCCCTCCCTCCCTCCTTCCTTCTTTCCTTCCTTTCTTTCTTTCTTTTTTCTTTCTTTCTTTTCTTTCCTTCCTTTCTTCCTCTCTCTCTCTCTCTCTCTCTCTCTCTCTTTCTTTCTCTCTTTCTCCTTCCCTCTCTCTCTGAATGTGTACAATTCAGGATGCCTAGCTGAATTTTCAGAACTTGATTTTTGGCCACCCTGTATTACGTGCTGTCTCCGACTCTTGTTTCCGTGTGTTTGTAGGTGCTGCTCCCTCTGCCCGGAGCGCCCTTCTCCTCCCATTTCTCTCCGGCAAACTTGGACTCATCCTGCAACATTCGAGCCAGCCATCACCTCCTCCAGGGAGCCCTCCCCGACTACCCACCCCTCCCCCAGACCTCACATAGAATGCCAAGGTTTCTTCTTGTGCCCGCCTACGATGACTCTTCAGCACTCTCTCCCCCTTGAGTGACCCAGGTACACATTTCAAATAGTCTTTGTTTAATAAACGAGTAAAGAATATATGTTTTTTTTTAATGTTTATTTATTTTTGAGAAAAAGAGACAGAGCATGAGCAGGGGAGAAACAGAGAGAGAGGGAGACACAGAATCCGAAGCAGGCTCCAGGCTCCCAGCTGTCAGCACAGAGCCCGAGGCGGGGCTCGAACTCACGGACCGTGAGATCATGACCTGAGCCAAATCCAAGAGTCAGCCGTTGAACCGACGGAGCCGCCCAGGCGCCCTGATCTCGGGTAGTTTTCTCGACTTCCCTGGGCCCCTCATCTCAGAGGCTGGGAGAGTCCGAAAGCCATGTGCGTCTGCCAGCCCCTGTCTGTGTCTCCATCGAGCCGTGAGTGTTTGTTGGTGGGTGTTCTCACCGGGGTCTGAGGCTGAGAGAAAGTATGACACGCGACGGGTGCCCTGGGACGAAGAGCCGGCGTGGCGTGGGGGCCTGCGTAACGGGGGGCGTGGCCTCCTGGCTCCGGTGTTCTCAGCCGCCACAGGGTGGGGCCCAGCTGGATTCGAAGGCACAGAGCCTGACCCAGGCGCTCTCGGCCTCCCCTCCCTGCGACAGTCGTTGCTGACCATCTTCTCAGGAGATTCAGCCACCCCTCTGTCCCACTGGTGTCTCCTAGAGCCCCCACGCCCCTGTCTGCTTCAGTATTTCCTAAACGGCGTCTCCCACACACGCGCACACACGCACGCGTGTACACGTTTCCCCGCGTGGCTTTCTGTCCTCTCTCTTTATGTGAGGGTCTCGTAGGCGCTCCCTTGGCACCGCCCCGGATTTATCCAGCCAGAGTCAGGACAAGTGGCCAGGAAGTGGAGTCCCCACCCGGGGGAATCCTTACCACCTGACACCAGGGCCTTCCTCCCCGCCTTGGAAAAACCTCAGGGAGAGGCGCTTGCCACCTCAGGGCCTTTGCACTTGCTGTCGTTCCCTTATGCATCAGCCGCTCTTCCCCTCATCACAGTCCGGCTGCCTCCCTCTCCTGGTTCAGGCCTCGGCACCAACGACACCTCTTGCCAAAGGCCATCCCCATCCCGGGCCATCCGACACCTCTTGCCAAAGGCCATCCCCATCCCAGGCCATCCGGGAGCAGGGGCAGGGAGGGTCCTTCGTGGGGAGTGGGATGGCTTGGGGGCCAGCGGGGGTGCGCTGGAGCGGCTTTCCGGACACGCAGTGGACCTCTGCTCACAGCAGGTTTGAAGCCGATGACATCTCTGAGCTCTGCTTCCCCCCCATCTGAAAGGTGGGTACCCGCCTAGCGGGGCTGAGCCAGAGAACGTGGGCAGGGGGCTGGGCGCAAGGCCAGGGCTTGAAGGTGGCAGCCGAGGCGGGGAGGGGAATCACCGCCCAGGCTCCTGCCGCAGGGAGCACAGCTCGCAGCCTGCAGGCGCCAGGAAGCCGGGGTGGAGGAAAGAGTTCAGGCTTCTCCCCTGGAGGGGAAAATACACAACGCCAAAAAGATAAGGAGCGGAGCTGCCGACACCCAGAAGCCCCGGATGGACCTCAAGGGCATTATCTGCGGAGGAGGCCACTGTCAGGTTACACGCTGGATGATTTGCGTATCTACCAGGCTCGAAATTAAAATAATAATAATAAGAAGAAGCCACATAGAGCACATCAGTGGTTGCCGGTGCTGGAGTGGGGAGCGGGGTGACCAGCGAGGCGGTGGCACAGGGAGTATTCTGGAACGGCAGAACTGGGTACGCAGAGAACAAGCGCATGCGTGGAAAGGCAGCAGAAACCCGAGTAAGGGCCGCGGCTCGGCGAGCGGGAGCGTGCCAACCTCAGTTTCCCGGGGCGATGGTTGCAAGGTGGTTACGCAAGACGGCGGGGCGCCGGCCGAAGGGCCCCCCGTGAGCGCCCCGAACTGTGTTTGCAACTTCTATGCAAGTCTGAAACTGCTTCAAAATCAAGAAACGTTTTAAAAACGAGCAGCACCGAGACTACTTCGTCTGGAAAGCAGACTGCTCGTGCTTCTCGAGCTCCCGCGGGACGTTTGCCGAGCGAGTCCACGTCCAAGACAGAGCCTGAAATATACCGTAGGTTTGAAAGAAATGGAAACCATACAATGTATACTCTCAGACCTCAATGGATTTAAGTTCGAATTCCTAACGGCAAGATAGTTGAAAAATTCCCAGATTCTTGGAGCTCCAACAACAGTCTTCAAAACTTTTTAAGAATATTTATTTATTTTTGAGAGAGAGCGCGCACACAAGCAGAGAGAGAGGGGGACAGAGGATCTGAGGCAGGCTCAGAGCTGTCAGGGGAGAGCCCAGTGTGGGGCTCGAACTCACAAACTGTGAGATCATGACCTGAGCCAAAGTCAGACACGTAAGCTCTGAGCCACCCAGGCGCCCCCCCAAACAATAGTCTCCTAAATAACACATGGGCGAGGGGCACCTGGGGGGCTCAGCCGGTCAAGCATCTGACTTCCGCTCAGGTCATGATCTCACCGCTGATGGGTTGGAGCCCCACTTTGGGTTCTGTGCTGACAGCTCGGAGCCTGAAGCCTGCCTCTCGGGATTCTGTCTCCCTCGCTCTCTCTGCCCCTCCCCCGCTTACACTCTGTCTCTTTCTCTTTCAGAAATAAACATTAAACAAAAAACTAACACATGGGTCAAAGCAGAAATCGCAAGGGAGCTTTTCAAATAGTTTGAACTCATGAAACTGATAACCCAACTTATGTAAATTGCAGCAACAGCGGTGTTCAGAGGGAGGTTGGTGACCCTGAACCCACCGATTAGCAAAGCAGAAAGATCCAGAATCGATCACCTAAACTTCTACCATAGGAAACTAGGAAAAGGAGAGCAAATTCAATACAATATTGGTAGAAGAAAACCCCACCAAAGCTTAGGGAGTCCTGCTCCAAGTCTCACTGGTCTTGTGCAACGTGTTAAGAATTCCAGCGGCGTGGGGCGCCTGGGTGGCTCAGTCCGTTGAGTGTCCGACTTCGGCTCAGGTCATGATCTTGCAGTTTGTGAGTTCGAGCCCCGTGTTGGGCTCTGTGCTGACAGCTCCGAGCCTGGAGCCTGTTTCACATTCTGTGTCTCCCTCTCTCTCCCCTTCCATGCTCATGCTCTGTCTCTCAATAATAAATAAAAATGTTTAAAAAAAAAAAAAAAGAATTCCAGCGGCGTGTCCCCCACGTGGCCGCCCGTCTGGGCTCCTCAGGTGTGAAGCCGTGCCTGCCTGCAGCCCGAGTGTGGGGGTCTCCCAAGTCACTGGTGTCTCCGAAGCCAGAGTCCGCCCGGGGGTCTGCCTCTCCCCGGCAGGATGGGTGGGCAGGCCGGGCCTCCCCTCGATCCCCGACAGGCTCAGCCCTGCGCACTCTGAGGCAAGGGGCCGGCTGCCGCCCGGTGGTGGCCAGAGGGGGACCACATGCAAGCAGTTCCCTTTACTGGGCTCTGAGCTTCAGGACTTGCGTGCCGGAATGGACGTGGGGCTGCCCCGGGGGGCAAGAGCTTCTCCTGGGGCCCTCCCCACGCCCCTCAGGAAGGCAGGGGGGTCTTGACCACGCTGGAGCAGCCAGTTCCAGGGACCACTGCCCACAGCCCACCGAGCTGAAGCCAACAGACAGACGGACGCCACCCGGGGGCAGTGGCTATAATCCAGTAACTCCACCACTGAGAGGTGGTACCGGGTGCCCCAGCTCGTGCCCAGCGCCCGCATAGCTCACCCCTCCTCCTGGGGGAAGGACGGGTGGACAGGAGGCTTGGTGGCGACACGAGAACACAGGGGGATGGAGCGCCTGTTACAGTTGTCACAGCTGTTGGCATTGTCTCCACGCTCTCCTGTGCTCTGAGAACCTCCACCCCTCACCCCCAGCGCCCGTTAGGACGGCTGTTATGAAATAATAGTAGTAAGTGTTGGCGACGACGTGGAGAAATTGGAACCCTTGTCCACTGTCGGTGGGAATGGAAAATGGTGCAGCCGCTGTGGAAACAGTAGGGAGGTTCCTCAAACAATCGGAATTAGGGGCCTGGGTGGCTCAGGGGGTTGAGTGTCTGACTCTTGATTTCCGCTCAGGTCATGATCCCAGGGTCATGGGATTGAGCCCCAAGCTTGGAATTCTCTCTCTCTCTCTCTCTCTCTCTCTGCCCCTCTTCCCTGCTCCTGCTAGCTCTCTCCAAAATAAAATAAAAAGAGAGTAGGTTGGGGCGCCTGGGTGACTCAGCCGGTTAAGTGTCAGACTTTGGCTCAGGTCATGAGCTCATGGTTCGTGAGTTCAAGCCCCGCGTCGGGCTCTGTACTGACAGCTCGGAGCCTGGAGCCTGCTTCAGAGTCTGTGTCTCCCTCTCTCTTTCTCTCTGCCCTTCCCCGATCGCTGTCTCTCTCTCAAAATAAATATTAAAAAAATTTTTTTAATCAACATAAAAAAACACTTTAAAATAAAAAAAATAATTACAAAATTGAGATTTAGAACCGCCCCATGATGCAACAATTCCACTTCTTGGTATTGACCCAGAAAATTGAAAGCAGGATTTCAGAGAGAGCTTTATACCCCCACGGTCATAGCAGCCCGAAGGCAGAAGCGACCCAACAGAGGAAGGCATGAGCACAGTGTGGTCCGCGCACACAGTGTTCCGCCTCTAAAAGGAAGGACATCCTGACCCCTGCCACCGCACGGCTGAACCTGGGGGACCTTGTGCTCAGGGAAGGAGGCCCGTCACCAAGGGACAGACACTGTGTGACTGCAGTCAGAGGATGTCCTGAGAGCAGTCAGCTTCACAGAGACGCAAGGTGGATGGTGGGGGATGGGGTGGGGGTTCGTGTTTAATGGGGACAGAGTGTGAGTTCCGCCAGGAAAGGGTTCCGGGGACGGATGGGTGCCTGCCCGGCACAGTGAATGCGTGCTTACCAGCACTGACCTGGATGCTGGAAAACGGTTCAGCTGCTGAATTTGTGTTAAATGTATTTTATCACAAATTCTTTTAAAAGGAATAGAAACAGTGAACTAAAAAAATCAGTGAAGAAAGAACGCTTAAACAACTTGCAAAGTTGCAACGTGCTGCTGGCGCTTGAACTCAGCTGGCCCCAAGGGTTTATGGTGCCCACCTCCCCTGAGGCCCACCTCCCCTGATGCCCACCCGCCGTGATGCCCACCTCCAGTGATGCCCACCTGCCATGGTGCCCACCTCCCATGAGCCCACCTCCCATGATGCCCGCCTGCCATGGTGCCCACCTCCCATGAGCTCACCTCCCGTGATGCCCACCTCCCCTGATGCCCACCCGCCGTGATGCCCACCTCCAGTGATGCCCACCTGCCATGGTGCCCACCTCCCCTGACGCCCACCTCCCATGATGCCCGCCTGCCATGATGCCCACCTCCAGTGATGCCTGCCTCCCGCCCCAACCTCTGGCCTGATCTCCTGCAGAAAGTTTAGAAAGCGACAGATGTTTTGTGTGTGTTGGGGGGAGGAGCCTGCCTCCCCACTCCCCCCCCATTCGCCCCGCCTCCCCTAACACTCTGAAACAGGTTTCCTGGATTTGCCGGAATAAGGAGCTGGATTACCCTGCCATGCGGGACCTTCATGGCCACACCTGCCCCTCCTCCTGTTTCTTCCAATCATCCGTCAGATTTGGGGGCCCTGCCCTGGGCACAGGGGCGCACGAAATGGACAAAGGCCCAGCTCTGTACCCTAGTGGGGGGAACGGACCCACAGACAGGTGCCTCAGTAAGTGAGCCTGCTCGTTCCGGGTGCAGAGACCAGAGACGACTGAGAAAGACCGCAAACGGGGCGAGGGACAGGACGTGGCCACTGTCTACCCACCCGCCAGACTGGCTGCTCCTATCCCGCCTTCCTCCCCTCCCCTCCCCCGCCCGGGCACGAAGAGCGGCTGTGGGGCACAGCCGTGGGCGCCCCCACCGCACGCCGCTCAGGAGTGGACAGGGCCGGTGGCTCTGAATCTGCGGCTTCCGGAGCCGCCACTGCGGACGCGGGCGTGTTTTAGCTCCAGGAGCCCGGGCCGGTTGCAGGCGGCCTTTCCTGCTGCGGCAGCGCCCCCTGCTGGCGCGGGGCTGTTCCTGCAGCTTCGCGGCCCGCCTCGCCCCGCCGCCGCGCACCCACCGGAGCGGGCCTGGGGTCGCTTTGCTCTCATCCTCGGCCCCAGGCAGACGCACGACGGACAGGCCTCCATTTGGTGACAAAGGTCATAAAGAAGAATCTTTCATTCTGCAAGAAATGCATTCCCTTCTCTATGACTGGGGCTAACGGCCTAGGTCACTTTGGAAACTGATTTTTTTTTAATGTTTATTTTGAGAGAGAGAAAGAGCAATAATGAGGAGGGGCAGGGAGAGAGGAAGAAAATCCCAAGCAGTATCCACACTGGCAGCACAGAGCCCGATGTGGGGCTTGAACCCATGAACCATGAGATCACGACCTGAGCCTCCAAGAGTCAGGCATTCAACCACTGGAGCCACCCAGATGCCCCAGAAAATGATTTGTTAACCTTTTGGCATGTAAAGGAGTCTCTTCAGAAAGGTAGCCTCGAGGGGCGCCTGGGTGGCTCAGTCAGTTAAGCGGCCAACTTCAGCTCAGGTCATGATCTCACGGTCTGTGAGTTTGAGCCCCGCGTTGGGCTCTGTGCTGATGGCTCAGAGCCTGGAGCCTGCTTCCGATTCTGTGTCTCCCTCTCTCTCTGCCCTTCCCCTGCTCACGCTCTGTCTCTATGTCTCTCAAAAATAAATAAAAACGGGGCACCTGGGTGGCTCAGTCGGTTAGGCGTCCGACTTTGGCTCAAGTCATGATCTCAGGGTTCATGGTTTCGAGCCCCACATCAGGCTCTGTGCTGACAGCTCGGAGCCCGGAGCCTGCTTCAGATTCTGTCTCCCTCTCTCTCTGCTCCTCCCCCACTCATGCTCTGTCTCTCAAAAATTAAATAAACATTAAAAAAATTTAAAAATAAATAAAATAAAAAAATACATAAAAACGTTAATAAAAAAAAAGAAAGGTAGCCTCGAAAGTTCTAGATCAGCATCCCCCGGGCATGATTAAGAGTGCTCGTACCAGATGTAACAAGTTCGATCCCTAGACCTGGGGTTGGACTGAGTTGGCACCTGACCCACTTACCCACTAGTCCCCGTGGCTCTTGAGGAAGAATCTAGTCTTATTTTCCTTGGTGTCCTCAGCCCTCCCGTGGTGCTGGACTTCCTAGCAAACGTAATAGGCTCACTCACTGGATTTGCCTTTCTGTCTTCCGGTCCTTACGCGGCGCCCAGTTTACGTCTGGCCGTCCCTTTGCTCTGCCGGCCTGACAGTCATTCGCTCGACAACCAAGTGTGCCAGGTGACCGCTGACAGCACAGCGGAGGCCCAGCGGGACTGACAGAGCCCACGCTTGCCTGGATTTTGGGGGAGGCAGACAGCAGACATACCCTGGTAAGCGCTGTGAAGGGCACGCAGCGGGTATCTTTCAGGGTCAAGGAGAAGCTGGCGGGGGAGGAGGGTGAGCAAGGGAAGACAGGCCCAAGACATAAGGCCATAGAACAGAAGTCAGATTTTATTCTAATGTCATGAGAAGCTAATGATGGTTTTAGGCAAAGCCCAATATATCTGGCCCACGGTCTTTAAACAGTTTCGGCTGCCGCGTACTATGTGGAGAGTGGCTTGGAGAGAGGGGACGGGGGAAGCAGGAAACCACGTACGGGAGCGCTGAGAGGCCGAGCTGAGATGGGGCAGCCTGGGATGGACAGAGAGGGCGCGTCTGGGATGCGTGGGGGGCAGCGCCTGTGGCGGGACTAGACTAATTAGATGTCTGCCCTCAGTATTAGCAGATCATCGGAGCTCCGTTTCTCATAAAGAAAGCGGGTCTCGCAGCAGGTAAGACCCAAGCGGGGTTCTGACTGTGACTGTGTCTTATATCCAAGGCCGGCTGGTGACCTGGCCTCCCTGTCTGCCTTCTCATTCGCTTTCGCTGGCAGGGGAAAACTAACAAACAAACTCTTTATGAACTAATGCCTTTCATCCACCCGTGCGGCCCCTGCCGAGGGCGGTGTAGGGGGGCTAGGCTACAATCTTAAAATCCCAGACCATTGTTAGTTTCCTCTTCTTAGGTCTTTTGTTTCAAGAAGTACCTGTGTTTCTAAAGTCTTACTGCACACAGCCTACACACCTGTCGACGTGGGGTCTGTGGTTGGTTGCGCACAAGGGGAGAGTGAGTAGTTGAGGCGGTTCTTACCCCCTGGCCCTTTGGGGGCGTGGCTAGCCGGTTCTAGATCCTACAGTTAGCCGGCTCCCACGGGGCTGCACTTTCATAGCCACAATGGATCCCCCTCCTCACGCACGGTCCGAGGCTCATACTCCCCAAGTTCTGGAGAGAGGAAAAGCAGCCACAGGGTCCTGACTAGCTCCTTAGTACCCAATTTTACGTGTGTTCGCGAGCTGACTCCTGCGCGCCCGAGGCTGCCCGTGGACTAAGGGGTGTCCCGGACACAGGCGGACGCTGTGCTGCGTAGGCAAGTGTGGGAGCGAAGAACACGTGGACTCCGCTGTGATTGCTGGGGAGCCCCTCTCAAGAGTTCTTAACCCCCATCCCTGTTCATTCTAGAAAGTAGGGAAGCTCCAGACCCCAGCGGCAGAGATGGGTCTGCGGAGGTCACCCAGGAGGAGGACTGGGCCCCCTCCCCCAACTTTTACGACTTCTGAGAGGGGGGAGGACCAGTATTCCAAGATCCGGAAGGGCCCTCCTTAATTCTCCAGCTGGTCCGGGTGGGAGAGGCGGGGCCAGAAGGTCTGGAGGCCGCAGTGCTTCGGCGGGAGGGGCCTGCCTCTCGCAACCCCCATTCTCGAGACTAAGGACCTTCATCTAATTTCTGTCTTGCACTATGCACGCCGCCGGCTTCAAGTCCCTGCTCCGAACGAGGCCCTGCATTGATCTCTACTTAGAAACCTCAAGGACAGCACCAAGTGACTAAGAGAATTTCAGAACCAAGGTCCCCGAGAGATAAGCTGTACTTGTAATCATGTAAGTTATCATCTAAACCAGAGGGCTGTTTTTCTTTTTCAAGTTTATTTATGTTTGGGGCGCCTGGCTGGCTCAGTAGTAGAGCATGCGACTCTTGATTTCAGGGTTGTGGGTTCAAGCCCCATGATGGGTGTAGAGATTACTTAAAAACAAAATCTGAGGGGCGCCTGGGTGGCTTGGTCTGTTAAGCGTCCGACTTTGGCTCAAGTCATGATCTTGCGGTTCATGGGTTCAAGCCCCACGTCGGGCTCTGTGCTGACAGCTCAGAGCCTGGGGCCTGCTTCGGATTCTGTGTCTCCCTCTCTGTCTCTGCCCCTCCCCGACTTGTGCTCTGTCTCTCTCTCTCTCTCAAAGATAAATAAACATTAACAAGAAAATTTTTTTAATCTTAAATAAAATATTTAAAGTTTATTTCTTTTTTAAAGTAATTTAGTTTTTTTTTTAAGTAACACAAAGTAAGTAATCTTTTACTGGTTATTCTTTTAATTTTTGCAACCCAATTTATATTTTGTAGGTAATGAAAATAAATATCTAAGCATTATATATTTTACTTTATAGAACACTTGTTAACTTATGCTTTCAGGAGTTTGGGGGTTTTATTACACAGGTATTAAATCTCAGCTTAAAAATTATTCTAAGTTTTTTCATAATTTGCTCTAATCACTACCTACTTTTTAATATTAACCACAAGTTTTTTGTTTAATTTTTTTTATACATTTATTTTTGAGAAACAGAGCGTGAGCAGGAGAAGGGCAGAAAGAGAGGGAGACACAGAATCCGAAGCAGGCTCCAGGCTCTGAGCCGTCAGCACAGAGCCCGACGCGGGGCTTGAACTCCCAAACCGTGAGATCATGACCTGAGCCGCTGGTGCTTAACCGACTGAGCCACCCAGGCGCCCCTAACCACAAGTTTAAAAAGCATCTTAGCAACATGGATGTTATGCAACAAAGCTATTTTCAGATTCAGTGACTGTGTCATAGAGATATACTTACTAATTACAACAGTCCCCGGTAGCCGCCCAATTTTACATGGAGCTCACGGGTACTTTCAGCTTCTAAATTCAGGAGTTCCTTACTTTGTAATCAATGCACTACCTAAATAAAACACTCTACAGGCGACCCAGAAGACCCTGGCAAGCTACGGTGGAGACTATGTTTGCAGCTTTTCGTGCTATACAGCTAAGTGAGACTATGCCTGCGCCACCCGCCTCTGGGATCTATGACAAATGACACGAAAGCGGCCCAAGCCGTGTGCTCATCTGGGGCCCACCACTCTCTAGGACGACCGATTAATACAACAGAGTCAAGTCAAGATCAAAGCCTGTCGTGCCTGCAAGTCCATCTTTCTAGATTCCACGCCGTCAGGGGGGAAGAGCAAAATCCTCACCCCACTCGTTCATGCAAGTGATCCGACTATTTACTTTGAGAGGAAAGAAACATACAATTCTGTGAAATACTACCTAAGGTGTTTCACATTAGCCTTTTTTTTTTTTAATTTATTTTTTTTGAGAGAGACAGAGAGCACGCATGTGTGAGTCGGGAAGGGGCAGAGAGAGAGGATCTCAAGCAGGCTCTGCACTGACCACGCAGAGCCTGACTTGGGGCTCGAACTCGCCAACTGTGAGATCACGACCTGAGCCCAAATCAAGAGCGGGGTCGCTTCACTGACTGAGCCAGCCTCCGTCCTCACGTTAGCCTTCTATAGAATTTTTTTTTTAATTTTTTTTAACGTTTATTTATCTTTGAGACATAGAGGCAGAGCATGAGCAGGAGGAGGGTAGAGAGAGAGGGAGACACAGAATCCAAAGCAGGCTCCAGGCTCTGAGCCGTCAGCACAGAGCCCGACACGGGGCTCCAACCCACAGACGCGAGATCATGACCTGAGCCGAAGTCGGCCGCTTAACCGACTGAGCCACCCAGGCGCCCCACATTAGCCTTCTAAAGGAGGTATGCCAAAGCCACCTTTCCTTATCCCTGAAATCACGAGCAACAGGTCTACCTTCAAATGAACAAAAAAGGAGGTATTTGAAGTCCTTTTCAGAAGGAAAGCCTTTCCAATAAAATGTAAACTTTTTATTAATATTTAAATTAGAAACCAAATGTTGGCAACCGCATACGGACCTGTTCGCTGCGGACAAACGAAGATTGTTCAAATACGACTTCCGGATCAGATACGATAAAGCAATACATCTCAGGGATTCGATGAAAAGTTTACTATCATGTGAAATAACTTACCATCTACCCTAAAAAGTTAGCCACGGAAAATGGAATCACGACTAGGATCGAATAGTAACAAGACCTGAACAGCTCAGCAGTTTTTCCTCAGAGTATAAAATATGTAAACTTGGAAAAGGTAATATTGTTAGTTGAGCTGTAAGACCCAGAAAAATAACAGTTCCGCCACAGTGCACAGGAAGGCTCCTTCCTTTTCTTCTCCGACGCCCCCATCTCGGCCCAAGCGGCCCTCGGTTTAGCATCGGAAGACACGCAAAACCCATGCATCCTTACGGGAAATCACGGAGAGAGCGAGAAACAAGAGCGAGCAAAAGAGAAACAGGCCAGACTCCAACCTCGTGTGTGTCTATCAGAATCTCGAGCTGATTTAATACTTGAGATCAGGCCAGGCGGCGTGCCTTGCCGGCCGGCCGACTCACACCTGAGGTCTCTCGCTGCAGCAGGGAAAGTGGTCCTCGGTCCGAAACAGGACGGGGGGCTCGTAGCCGCTCTGCTGGGGTCGGCTGGAGGGCGCCTTGTTGAAGAAGGAGGGCGCGGCGATCGTGTGCAGCAGTTTCCGGAACGCGCTGGGGAAAGCGCCCAGCTCGGCCTCCGCCCGGGCGACCTGCTCCTCCATCCTGGCCACGCTGGCGCCGATCATCGCCACGAAGGCCTCGAGCCGGTCGATCTTGCCGTAGACCTGCCGCATCTCGGTGGCCTTCGCGTAGATGCGAGGCACGCCCTCGCTGACGACGTGGGAGGAGTCCCCGCGCAGCATGTCCAGCATGCCCACGAACTCGTCCACTCTGGTGAGCAGGTCCTCCAGGCTGGCGTCCAGGGCCTCGACCTCGGGCCGCGCCCCGGCTCCGGGCAGCAGGCAGGCGGCGTAGCCCGCGGCGGCGCGGCGCAGCAGCGGCAGGTCGCGGCCCGGCGCGCCCGACTCTGGGCCCTCGTCCTCCCACGGCCCCGAGGCGCTGCTGTGGCTCTGCGACACGTTGCCGCTGTCCCCGCTCCAGGCGGCTCCCTGGAGCTCGGCCTCGTCCGCCGCCGGCCCCTCGAGCGGCAGGCCGCGCTCCGCGAGAGGCCCCTCCATCGCCCGCTCCGGCCGGGCAGCCGCCCAGCTTCCGGCCTCCCGGCCCTGCTCCGCCCCCTCCGCGCACGCGCGCGCGCACGCACGCCTTTGCTTCCGTCTTCCGCGCGCGCACGGGCGGGCGCGCGCGCGTACCGATCTGCTTCCAACCCCTGAACGCTTGTGCTCGCGCACGTGCTGATACACCAACCCTTTAAATTTTTTTTTAACCTTTTTATTTTATTTTTGAGAGAAAAAGAATGCAAGTGCGGTAGGAACAGAGAGAGAGAGAGAGAAAGAGAAACAGAATCTGAAGCAGGGTCCAGGCTCTGAGCTGTCAGCACAGAGCCCCATGTCAGGCTCCAACTCACAAACCTCAAGATCGTGACCTGAGCGGAAGTCGGATGCTTAACCTCCTGAGCCACCCAGGCGCCCCCAGCAACCCTTTTTAAAACGCGAAGGCAGAACGGAACTATCTTGAGATGCGTACATCCTCAGTGCATCTCTTTCACACTCGTGAAACCTCCATTCAGATCAAGATACAAAACATGTCAAGGACCCATGAAGAGCCTCCTACCTTCCCTAGTTTCTTCTTGGTGCTTACAGTGAAACGAAAGAGAGGAGAAATAAGCTAAAGGAAGGTCCCTGAAACCTTGGTATTCTTGATGACTTTGAAAGTTCTCCGCTTCTCTCCACCTGTTCGCCAACACTGGGAATTGTCGATATTTTACTTTTCAGCCGCGCTAGTGGACCCATGGGGACTGCTCGCTCTTTGGGGTTTTGACTTGCATTTCCCCGACAAATCATGAACTTTAGCACCTTTTCCTGTACTTCCTGGCCACGTGGATATTCCCTTTCGTGAAGTACCTGCTCAAGTCTTTTGCCCACTTTTAAGTTATTTGTCTTTTCCTTATCGACCTATAGAAGTTCTCGATACAGTTTGAATATGAGTCCTTTGTCATAGAGCTACCGAAAATATCTTCTCCCACTCTGTGGCTTGCGTTTTTACTCTCTTAACGGTGCTTTTGGGGAACATAAGTTTAATAAATTCCGGTTCATCAAACAAGGAAAGTTTTGAGAGCGAAAGGGGGCACACAGGACACAAGGTATAAAATCTTGGGTACACCATATAATTCTTATGGACTATAAGGATCATAGTATGATCACTAGAGGTCATATGGCCAATGCCCACCCTAGAGCGACAGGTAGAAATTGACACCCGGAGAGATGTGTTCTGGTTGACCAGCTGGTCCAAGGCCACGGAGAAGTAACTGGAGGGACTAGGACCTCATGAAGGATGCGCCTCGCTCCAAAACCCCTGGCATCAAACAACCTCCATTCACTGTCATAATCGTTACCATATTATCACCACTCCTACCTGCCGGGGCTTGGGTATTTGCAAAAACACTTTCATGCACCTCATCTCGCTTATGTATCTTCCCACCGACAGCTGTTCAGGCTGGGTCACTGGTCTTTATTTATGAGACTGGAAAACGAAAGCTCTGCTCTGTGGCACCGTGCGAGCAGTGTCCCTCCAAATTACTGCTAGAGCGGCACTGATCGAACGTGCCTGGAAATGGACTCCAGCCATTCCACGGGGGCCTACTGTCAGTGCCCACTTTTTGTTAAGTGGATATTAACGCAGCATTTACCAGGGCCCTGCTGTCTTGCAGGTCCTGCAGGTGGTGAGGACCAGGACCAGAACCTGACCTTAAAGACCCTCCAGTATGGCGGACGTGCTTGTATTTTAGGGAAGGAGACCTTCTCTCTGAAACATTCCCTAAGGCCCTTGAGTCGAGGGGGCTAAGGACAGAACCGAGAATCAGAAGTGGCCCCCTGAGTGGCTTACAGTCCGGTGAAGCTGATGCAGGTCGGCTGGGTCCAAGGACCCAGAGATGGGCCCTGCGCGACCAGCTTTACAAGCCAGAAAAAGTAAAAACAGAATATACTGGATGGCATGAATGAGAATTTAGCAGATAGAGTGTCCGGGAGACTCAGAAAGGAAAGGAGAGTGAGTCTCTTCCTCGCTTGGGGGTTACGGGTTTCTATTGGAAAGGGGTTTAGGGTACATGTTCCTTCAGGAATCCAGGGTAGGGTCCGATGGAAGGCAAGTGGGAGGCGAATACAGGTGTTGTTCTATAGACGATGGAAGGTAGCAGGTATTGATGCCAGCATCAGCAGAGGTTTGTTCAAAGCTAACCTGGAACATGTGTGGGATCCGGCTCTTTTTAGATGTCATCAGGTGTTTGGGAGTCTAAGGCAAATATTCAGAAAATGATCAACTATCTTGTTTCCCGCTGGAAGTGAGAACACAGCTTCTTTGGCTTATTCAGATGCAAAATATAGAACTTGAGTCAATGGAGCTTAGCAGAAAAACAGAGACAGAGTCCCATTTCTTTTTTTTTTTTTTTTAGCGTTTTTTTAATTTTTTTTATTTTTTGAGAGACATAGAGACAGAGTGTGAGCAACGGAAAGGCAGAGGGAGAGGGGGACACAGACTCCAGAGCAGGCTCCAGGCTCCGAGCCATCAGCACAGAGCCCCACGCGGAGCTCGAACTCACAGACGGTGAGATCATGACCTGAGCTGAAGTCAGCCGCTTTACTGACTGAGCCACCCAGGCGCCCCCAGAGTCCCATTTCTAAAATGGGAGTCCCTTCAGCTCCCCTCCCTCCAAGAGAGACCAAAACACTACTGACCGGAACAACCCACTTCCCCCCAGGACAAAAGTCTGGGAGCAAGGGGTGGGGAGTACAGAGTTAAGATCCCCAGTTTTTGACCAAAGGGCCCTCTCCCAGAAGAGGGAGCAGGTGCTGTCGTTAAGAATAGCGACTGTAGGGGCGCCTGGGTGGCTCAGTCGGTTAAGCGGCCGACTTCAGCTCAGGTCATGATCTCATGGTCTGTGAGTTCGAGCCCCGCGTCGGGCTCTGTGCTGATGTCTCAGAGCCTGGAGCCTGCTTCAGCTTCTGTTTCTCCCTCTCTCTCTGCCCCTTGCCATGCTCAAGCTCTATCTCTATGTCTCTCAAAAATAAAATAAACACATTTAAAAAAAAAAGAAAGAATAGCGACTGTAGTAGACCAAAAATGGCTCAGGTTCAAATTCCGACGCAAAGCACGGTTTTTAGCCGGTTTTTCATCTTACAGGTTTGTTGTGAGTATCAATGAATTAATCTGAGCACTTACGGCAGTACGTGCATGGACAGTTAAGCGCTGTGAACGCCGGCCTGTCTTATTCAAATACGGGAGAGGGAGAATCGCTTTCACTTAAAAAAAAAAATGAAGTGAAAGAAAAAGTAAAAGCCCGGATGCCGTCGTGGAGGAGGTAAGCGAAGAACCTCACCTCGGCGCTCCCGAGGGCCTATTGGAGAAGGGGGCGGGGCAGGGGGCGGGGCAGGGGGCGGGGCAGGGGCGGGAAGCAGGTGGTGGCTGGCGTGCGCCCGCCCGCTACCGAATCCCCTTTGCGTGCGCGTGCGCGCGCCCGCGCCTGGGCCTGGTCCGAGGCGGGGCCGTAAGGGGGCGGGGCCAGGTCGCGAAAGCGCCGCGAACTCGCCTGCCGCGGGTGACGGCTGAGCCGACGCCGTGGTCGCCGGGCGTCCGTGCGGGTTCTAGGCATTGCTTCCCGGAGCGGCTCTGAGGCGGAGGGCGCGAAAGGCGGAACTTGTAGAGGCCATTCGGGAGCACTGCCGACGCGCCGACGCCCGCAGCGACGGCGTGGCGGGACGGATGCGGCCCTTGGACGCCGTCGAGCCGGCGGAGCCGGAGGAGGTGGAGGTGCTGGAGCCCGAGGAGGATTTCGAGCAGTTCCTGCTGCCCGTCATCAACGAGATGCGGGAGGACATCGCGGCGCTGACGCGGGAGCACGGCCGGGCGTACATGCGGAACCGGAGCAAGCTGTGGGAGATGGACAATATGCTCATCCAAATCAAAACGCAGGTGGAGGCCTCGGAGGAGAGCGCCCTGAACCATCTTCAGAATCCCGACGACGGGGTCGAGGGCAGAGGGACCAAACGGGGCGAGAAGGCGGAGGAGAAGGCCAAGGAGATCGCGAAGATGGCCGAGATGCTGGTGGCGCTGGTCCGGAGGATAGAGAGAAGCGAGTCGTCGTGAAGGAGGGACCGGCGGTAAGGCGGGGTGGGGGGTGGGGGGCGGCGGGGCCGAGGCGGGGCCTGGGGGTTGCCGTGGGCGTGATTGAACAGTTTCCTGGGTGGTAGGAATATTCTAGGAATATGTTCTAGGAGGATTCTAAGGTACCGCCTCAGTCGCCCTGCGTCGGAAATTGGGGCGTGGGAGCAAAGTTGAGGCCAGAGAAAAATGGGTGCGCGCTAGATCGGAGAGGTGCGGACTGACGTTTGTGCTTCCTCCCGCCCCCGCTGGCAATGAGAGAAACATTAAAATGACTTCGGGTTTGTCTTCGTGAAACCCAAAAGTTAATCCCAATAAGACGGTTACCGCAGATAGAGCTAAATTAGAAAGGTGGTGGGGGCGGCTCTAGCCCATAGAGCAAAACAGGGGAGGATGAGAACACAGGCAGAGAAATCGGAAACTGTGAAGCTGTAGGCCTTTGCTAGAAATTTCCAGGTTCGTCTCAGAGGCTCGGTGGTTAATTTGTTACTTTTTTAATGTTTTTTTTTTTTTTTTTTTTTTTTTAAACATCAGGATGCGGAAATTGGAGACTCCGTGCCTTGATGGCAAGTTTCTTCCAGTTGTGCGTTAGGTTCGCAGCTAGTGGACTCCGGTCGCCTGGTGAGGCTGGGCTGACAACTCGAGGAAACGGAAACAGCTTGTTGTTTATTCGGGTTTTGTTTGGTTTTGATCCGCGGTAACGGTCTCCCCTCGGGTCAGTGGTTGTGTATCCCATCCGGAGGAGAGTTTGTCTCCCGGGTGCGCAGCAAGCCAGTGAAAAACCGGAAGTGGGGACACAGCTTCTTCGGCTTATTCAGATCAGCTTTTGCAGCGAAGAAAGATAGGCTGGTGATTGGTGTGACACCGCCTAGGAGAACGGGACCTCATGCTCCAAGTCCCAAACTGCCCGGTGGCTTACAGGCAAGGGTTTTTGTTTTTCTGTTTTGAGTAGGCTCCGTGCCCAATGTGGGACTTGAACTTAGGATCCTGAGATCACGGGTCATGCTCTGCGGACTGAGCCAGCCAGGAGCCCCCCGGGGGAGGGGCTTTAAGGGCGAAATTCGGAGCAGGAGTCTCCTGAGAGCTGTTGATTGGCGTCGAAGTCATTAACAGATGGTTCTTAGTTCATTCTGCTGCCCCTTGGTGTGGTCCCAAGGAACTCTGTTTTATCTGGAGAGACTCGGAATCTGAAAAATATCTTTATTCCTTATGTTAGAGATTTCATTAGGGACATCTGGTGGTTAGGTCGTTAGTACAGGTCGATCAGGTGCTTGTACGCGCCTAAACTAACTACTTGTACGAGCATTAGCTGGGGGGGTGTGGGGTCGTATTCCTTCATGTTTTGGAACGATGACGCAAGCGCTCCTGTCTCGGGCCTGGGTCTGCGTGTGTCCCGGCCGGGCCAGCTGTGCCCGGGGACAGTAAGATCGCTAGAATTCGTTCTTTCATCTGAACTAACAAGACAGGGGCGCCTGGGTGGCTCAGTCGGTTAAGCGTCCGACTTCAGCTCAGGTCATGATCTCACGGTCTGTGAGTTCGGAGCCCCGCGTCGGGCTCTGTGCTGACAGCTCAGAGCCTGGAGCCTGCTTCGGATTCCGTGTCTCCCTCTCTCTCTGCCCTTCCCCTGCTCATGCTCTGTCTCTATGTCTCTCAAAATAAATAAACGTTAAAAAAAAAAATTTAAACTAACAAAGATTGCCGGCTTGAGTTGGCGACCCCGATACGGGTTTAGATTGTCCCGAAAAATAACTTTTGTAGGAGAAATACTCTTGTAAGGGAAATGGGGCTTACCGAACACTTGTTTCAGGCGTCACGTTAATTCTTGTGAGTTGACCACGTTTGAAATGTTGGGGCGCGACCTCGTCCTTTGCTGTTACCCATGTGACCCGATCGTTTCCTGGGACTTGTGTAGACATGGGGCCAGAATCTTCTACCGTTAGAGGTGCACGGAAGACACTCTTTGGGTGTCCCTGGTGACCCGTGTAGGGGTGAGGCTGCTTTGGGGAGGACGGGGAAGGAGGAGAAGACAGTTGGAGCCAGAAGATGGTTGTGTATATATATTCTGGAACTTTCCTTCCCGTGGGACCGAGGAGAGCCGTGTTCTGCGGCATATTGTCTGGTGTATGTTGTGCCCCCAGCCAGATGACTTTATTTAGACAACCTAGCTGACCCTAAATGACAGAGAAGTTTGAATAGGGAAGGACGGAGCACCTTCGCTGTTGTAATGCCCGTGCCTGTTCTGGGCGTTCCAGAGTATGGCATGAAGGAGGACCGAGGTGCTTGAGTTTGAGGTTCTCTGTGAGCCTGGAGCCGTGAGGGAGAATCGCTCGAGGCGGGTGCTGTGGGGATAGGATGACCCAACAGTCAGCTCTTGACAGAGACGAACTTGAGGCCATGATGGCCTGAGCCCTTGCTTTTCAGCCGCTGAGGTCTGTCTAGTCACTCCGTCCGTGGGCGTGTCATGTGCTCCAGGGCAGCAGGAATGCGAAGGGAAGGCCTGGACTGGGACGAGCTGGGACAGGTAACGGCACCGCGGGGAGCCCGAGTATCTTGTGGGAGCTCGAGGAGGGACCGCACGGAGGAGACGGGGAGAGCTCTTGAGAGCCCATGACTTGCCCTTGAATGCCGAGCACAACTTCTGAGAGTCGAAACCAGTGGGGGCATCAGAAGCTCAGGGAGGGACCGAGCTGCAGCAGTGGAGAGAGAGAGAATGGGGGGGCGTGGTGGGAGCCAGGTGAAGGGGTGAGGAGAAAGGGCTTCACCAGGGAGTTAATTCATCTCCATGAGCCTGTGCTAAAGGCCGCCCAAAGCCACAGGACAGGCGGGGTGCAATTTCCAGAACTGCGAAATGGGATTTGATGAGAACACATACACGCTCCTAGTGACGAGCCGCGGTACGTGTCTTGCACGAACGTATAAAACAGGCATTTTTATGCTAAAGTACCTGGGCACAAAGGAGAGTCCTTTACAGAGGCTGTTTCGGTCTCTGCCCTTCGGAATTCTTCAGTGGGAACAGAGGTAGTGCTGGAGCCATTGAGACCGGGGAGCGAGGGGGCGTCAGAGGCCACGTGTGTGGAGCGGGAAGCTCACCCAGACTGCGTGCGCGCCGAGGGTCTGCCCTGGAGCAGGGGTGTGGGAAGGGACCGGCCTGCCTTTCCGGGGGTCGACGCCTGCTGTCTCCCTGCAGCGGTCAACTCGACTGTGAAACTGCTCTAACGGTTCACCCCAAAGTCTTCGTGGCTACAGCCCCCAAGGTTTGTTTCTCCTTCCTGTTCATGTCCACTCCAGGTTACTCTTAATTCCAGAAGCTGGCGCAAGGAGCACCCCTGTTGGGATATTAGGGACCTCGATTCAGGAAACGTAGTTATGAGTTACTTACTGATTTAAAAGCCGATGTTCTGGGGGTGCAAAACTTGCACGCGTGTTTTCCGCTTGATTAACTGACCACGGATTGTATTCCTCTGTCGGGTTGCATTTGATTTGTTCAGTCTTTTTTTTTTTTTTTTTAATGTTTATTCATTTTTGAGAGACAGAGACAGAGCTCAAGCAGAGGAGGAGGAGAGAGAGAGGGAGACACAGTGTGAAGCAGGCTCCAGGCTCTGAGCCGTCAGCACAGAGCTCGACACGGGGCTCGAACTCGTGAAGTGTGAGATCATGACCTCAGCCGAAGTCAGACACTCAACCAACTGAGCCACCCCGGCAGCCCTTATCTCTTCAGTCTCAAGGCCAAGCCTCCTTCATGGTCAGGGCCTCATGAGTCTTCTGAATCATTTTTGACCCTTGGCCCTTCCGCAGGGCACTGTGGTGACCAGCGAGTGGCCCTACTCCTGCCCGAGGTGGTGGGATTTGGAGGCATCCGGGGCTTTGTGTGTGTTTCCTGTTGTAACTCATACATTTCCCCCCAACTGGATTACGTATCCGTGGAATCGAAAGAACTTCCACGTCACCTAGAAAATTTGCACTGCCTTCTCTCAGATGCCCCGACATCAGCCCATCGTGCCCCAACTCCCCTTGCCGCGAAGTCTGGCGTTCCGTGTCCTGTGTCCTCTTCTCCAGCCGTCGCTTGCGTCGCTGGCTCGTGACAGCTGCGTCCTCAGTCATGTTTTGTTGCAATACTTCTCAGTGTTTTGTTTCTTCCGGAAACATCCGAGTGTCCAGTATCCATCCACATGGCTCACTAGGCCACTTTTCAAAGTCTTTGCTTAAACGTCACCCCACCAGAGCGGCCCTCGTGTTCTTCCTGTTTCAAGCAGCACTGGGACCCCGTTACTCTCCGTCCTCCTTTAGTTTTCTTCTCCCTGCCTGACACGTGATGACTAATTTGTGTATTGTCCCTTCTCCCTGTGGAATGTCAGCCCCTTGAAGTCAGGAGTTTTTTGTTTTTTGTTTTTGTTTTTTCGGCGTTTTTTTTGGTTTGTTTTGGCTTTTGTTTTTTTTTAGAGTGCGCAAGCAGGGGATTATGCAGGGGAGAGGAGAAGAGGGGGAGAGAGAAAGAGAGAGAAAATCTTAAGCAGGCTTTACGCTCAGTGTGGAGCTGATGCGGGGCTCGATCCCACAACCCTGCGATCATGACCTGAGCTGAAATCAGGAGTCGGATGCTCAACTGACTGAGTCACCCAGGCACCCCAGGAATTTGCGTTTACTGCTGAATTCCTAGCACGGGGACCAGTGCTTGGCTGCCGCGTGGTCGGGGCTTAATACTCGTTGAATGAATGAGTACCAATTCGGTATGCAAATGCAGTTTAAATTTGTGTCTGCTCATCAATGCAGGTAACGCAAACCCCAGTTTCTAAGTCAGAAACTTCAGTGTCAGTCTCGACTCCTCCCTCCTCCCCAGCAACGCCTTCCTCACCACGTCACTGGAGCACGGTGACTCAACGTCCAGAACGCTCCTTCGATTTGCCCACCTCGCTTCACCTGCCCCTGGAGCGATGCTCTCCCCACCGGCCTCCTGCTTACGGCTTAACACCCATCGCCCTCCTTCACCGTCAGCTCGTGTGAATGGGGCCGTGTCGATTCCCTGCTCGGAATCATTTCAAAAATTCGTTTTGCTGCAGAAGTCTTTATTTACTTCTCGGTCTTACTTAGGTCCTGCTATGTATCAGGCACTGCTCTAGGCACTGGGGGTACAGCCGTGAACAGGAAGTCCCAGAGTCCTGCCCTTAGTCATTCTAGTAGCGGAGATGACGGTCAGCAGGAGAAATCAAGCAGCAGCTTACCTAGAGATGAGTGCTGAGGACATTCATTCATTTGACTTGGGAAGTGAAAGCCCAGGCAGGATTAGAAGTCCCCACGGTGGTCTTTTGGGGGTCAGAGCCCAGGCGGGGTGAGGAGAACATCTGTGCATGGCAGCAATTCAGTGCCGCTTGTCAGAACCTGAGGAGGGCATCCGTAGAGGAAGCCAGTCCTGTGAGGTCACTTGGCCTGAGCGGCGAGAAGGGTGCACATTCAGGGGGCAGACTGGCCCAGGGATCGGAGGCTGGTCAGGGAAAAGGGTTCCATGCAGGCGAGGGGGTGCCAGCCGAGGGAGAGAAAGATGAAGAGAGAACACATGGAATGAACTCCGTGGTATTCATGGGTTGAAATTGGAGGTATCCGTGTGAACTTGTGGTTCTCTGTATAGATTATATATTTCTAGAGAACCGTGGATGTGTGTGTATAATTTGTGTACACACTTACAAATATTCCTGCCTGTTGGAAGTAGTGACACTCCAATAGTCTTGAGCACACTTGGCCTCCGATCTTGGCTTCTAAATACCATCTTCCACTAAAAGGGGCTAGAACTTCCTGGGGGAACGGTCAGTTCCAGAGCTGGGGCAGGCAGGGCACCAGATGCGTGCAAATATCTTGCTGTGACAGAAAGCAAGGGGGCGTTCAAACAGGGTTGGGGATGAGTTAGAAGGACCCAGAGGCCAGCTTGAATGGGCCGCACTGGCAGACTGGATACAGCGTCCTCATCAGAACAAACAATGGTGGTCAACATTCACGGCGCGTGGAGGAATATGGGAAACCATGTGTTCACTTAAATATGAACGCACGAGTAAATTGCATGCTTGATGAGGCACAGAACATTTATGTAGTAAGTACCTCTGTACAAAATGCTGGTAAGTTACAAAGGTTGAAGGAATAGCTACAGTGGAGAAGCTTTGATTTGGGCACAGTTGCTTCTGTGTCCTTTTGACATAGCCTGGTCACTATTTGAACACATCCTTGCTTTCTGTTCTAGATCCATCCTGTACTTTCCTTGCCCCGGTGCTGGCCCTGGCTCTTTCTCCAAATACCGTCTTAATCGAGGGATCAAAGTGACCATGACCAGAAATGGGACAAGGTAACACCGCGCACCACCCGATAGGATGCGATGAGAAGAACGTCGCATCACTTCCGGGACGTTCTTGCCAAAGGTACAGAACCCAGGCCCAGTCATGAGCCAACCTCAGATAATCTTAACTTGAAGGAAATTCTGCAAAATTACAGCTCATGATCCTCAAAAGTGTCAAGGTCATGCAAGTCTGGGCAAGATGGAGGAACTGTTTCTGACTGAAGAACAAACAGACGTGACAAGTCAATGCAGCAGTGATGCGTTCTTCTTTCTGTCAACATGATCCCTTTGCTCTATAAAAGACCTTATTCAGAATAATTGCTGGGGCACCTGGGTGGCTCAGTCAGCTGGGCATCCGACTTGGGCTCAGGTCATGATCTCACAGTTCGTGGGTTCGAGCCCCGTGTCAGGCTCTGTGCCGACAGCTCAGAGCCTGGAGCCTGCTTCATTCAGAGTCTGTGTCTCCCTCTCTCTCTGCAGCCCCCCCCCCCACTTGCGTTCTCTCTATCTCTCTCTCAAAAAGAAATAAACATTAAAAAACAAATTAAAAAAAGAAGAGCAATTGGCAAAACTTGGCCGGGTTTTGAGATGAGATGGTGGTAAGTGTTGGGGTGCGTTTCCTGAGTGCGGGGGCTGCCCCGCGATCGCGTGGGGGGGTGCCCCTTGCAGGACATTCACACTAAAGTCTACAGGGAGGCGGGTCGGCAGATCGGCCGCTAGCTCTCAGATCCTGAGGGAAAAGAAAATCCTTTGTGCTCCACTTCTAACTCTTCTGTGAGCTTGTGATTTCGTAAGCTTCCAAATTTAAAATGTGTCCACATTGATTAATAAACGATAATAAACGAAAAAGCTAAAGATCTTTTTGAAAGTTCGGTGTCGTCTCTGGAATGTTGCGGTCAGTCTCCACCTCTTACTCCGGCATTTATCCTGAACAACAGCACATAACTTCAGGTCCCTAAGCCGGCAGGGGTTTCGAATTTCTTTGTCAGGAAGTTCTGTCCAGATTCATCCTTTCAAAAGTCTGCCTCTTCTCCTTTTGGTCAAGAGTTATTAATAAAATCACTGAGTATTGTTATTATTTATATATGTAATGTTACTGCTGTTACAGTTCATAACTATTGTTATGTTGCGCTATTGCACATGCTTGGCCTTAAAGTAACATATGCGAGAGGTTTATGGCCGAAATCTGTCGGGGTTCCTAGTTGCCGGCACAGAAGCTGACCCTGGCCAGTTAGGTAGTTTCCAGAAGCTCAGGGAGGGCTCGAGAAGAGAGAGGCTCAGCGTGACGATTCCAGGAGCAGTTCATGCCTCCGAACCAGCCTGGGAGCAAGCTCCCCCTGCTCTGAGCACAGGAGGCTTCAGTTTATACCACGCTCGGCTGCCCCAGCACCTCGACTCCACCCTCAGCACTTCGGCTCCACCCCCAGCACCTCGACTCCACCCCCGGCACTTCGGCTCCGCCCCCAGCATCTCGACTCCGCCCCCGGCACTTCGGCTCCACCCCCGGCACCTCGACTCCACCCCCAGCACTTCGGCTCCACCCCCAGCTCCTCGACTCCGCCCCCAGCACTTCAGCTCCACCCCCAGCACCTCGACTCCACCCCCGGCACTTCGGCTCCGCCCCCAGCACTTCGGCTCCGCCCCCAGCATCTCGACTCCGCCCCCGGCACTTCGGCTCCACCCCCGGCACCTCGACTCCACCCCCAGCCGGAGACAGCCCCCTATCTCCCAACCCTTCACTGGCGGCACTAGCTCTCAGGCGCCCTGGGCGTGGATGAATCCGATTGGTGGATGCTAGGTCACATGACAGTACTCTTCCAAGAGTCTAGTATTTTCATCTTAAAAGGGGGTAGATAGACTTGGGGCCTATTAAGGCGCATAAGTGATGAGTTCCCCACACGTAAAAAGGGGGACAGATGTTGAATGGCCAGGATGAGTCACGAGGACCCACTGTGCAGTGATTTTGAGGCAGAGACAACGTGGCTGAAGCAGCATCGTTCTGTGTCCCCCATAATTCCAGAGCTACGAGGATCTGAGTCCTTGGAGCAGCCAGGACCGCCCAGCCCCATTCACATAGACTATGATACAAGCGGCACCCACCCGGGCAGTGCGGCGGAGCGACCCTGCCGGCCACTCAGCGAGGCCAGAGCTCTTCCCCGATCCTCTGTCCTCTGCCCGGTGGTTGCTGCCGCTGCAAACATCACAGCCTCACACAGCAATGTCTAAGTCCTGGAAGAAAGCGAGGGTGTGTGTTCATAGCTATGTGCTTTGTTTCTTTTTTAATCGGGGAGGGAAATCTCTGCCAGCCAAGGGCACCATATACAGTCGTGCAGGTTGTGCACTGCACAGCTCTAGGGGATGCCATTCATGTCACCTTTGATAACGTTCTTGTGACAGTTTTCCTGCACCTGCCACTACCGGGTCTCGAGGAAGGGTGCCTTCTCCTAATTTGCAGGAAGACACCTTGGAGGCTGGCTTTGGCCATGTTCCCCAAAGCCGCCAGCCGCTCTCAAAGTTCCCAGCGGGAGAGCGAGCGGGGATTGGCTGAGGAGCCCGTAATTCCTGGGGTACATTGCTGCCACATGGCTGAACAAAGCTGGGCCTCTGTGACCAAGCAGGGAGAGGGATGGCAGCTGGTTGGGTGGCATCAGTGCCCGCCCCAGCGACAGAATGCTCAGAGAGTAGGGGGCTTGAGTGAGTGATTCAGAGATAGGGGAATCTGGGCAGGGAAGGAGATTAGGCCAAGTGAGACAAGCTGTAAAGACAAATAGTGTATGATTGCGTTCATGTAAGTTCCCCAGAGGGGACAAATTCTAGAATGATGGGGGCCGGGGGCCGGGGGCCTTGTTGTCTGATGGGTACAGAGTTTCACTCTTGCAAGGAGAGAAAGTTTGGAGCTTGGTTGCACAGCACTGTTCAGTATACTACTGAACACTGGACGCTGACAAATGCTATGTGTTTTCACCACCATGAAACCTCCTCGAAGCTAGGCATCCCAGGTTAAAAATGGATCCATTTGGGGAAAATGGTCTGAACTGAAGACGAAGTTTAAGCCATGAACATATTAATTGTAGCATACTTTTCAAAAGCAAAAATAGGAGCCTGGGGGGCTCAGTTAGTTGAGTGTCTGACTCTTGGTGTCTGCTCAGGTCATGATCTCATGGTTCGTGAGTTCCAGCCCCGTGTGGGGCTCTGTGCTGACAGTGCAGAGCCTGCTTGGGATCCTCTCTCTGCCTCTCTGCCTCCCCTGCTTGCTCGCTCTCTCTAAGTAAATAAATAAATAAGGAAGAACCATATCTTTAAAAATGTGCGAACGTGGGTCCACCCAGTGCAGCAAAGTCCTTGTAGCCGTTAAGAAACGCAGGTTGGACATGGCTTTTGCCTTGGACGACCTGGGTGCCGGGAGCCGCCCCCCCCCAGGAAGTTGTGAAGCCCACAGAGGTGACCTTAGACTTCACCCAGGAGGAACAGGAAGTGCTCTGCACGGACCAGACAGAAGCTCCCAGTTGTGGGGGAGGGGAGGGGAGCGGCGGAGATGGGGTGAAGGGAATTCCAGGGCAAGCGTCGGGGTTGGGGCAGAGTCTGGGGGGACGGGGTCAGGAAGCCTGCACCCCAGCCATCAGCGAGGGCAGGGATCCAGGGCTCTGGTATCTGCAGCAGCTTCCGTCGGCTCTGGCTCCTGCCGGCGACTTGTCATTGCCAGGACAAATCCCATTTGTGACTAATTTTCGAAGCAGCAGGAAGAAAACCTGATTTCATTCTATCTGCATGTTCAGCCCCCCACTTCCCATTAGCTTGACTTTTCGTGCTTTAAATGGTGTATCCGCCCCCATCTAACCTGAGGGGGCGCCCCCTCTTACAAAACCTGTGCCCTTCCTGCCCCAGGCTCGCCCCAGCGAGGGATAAACCACGCTTCCCACCGCTGTGCCCGCGGCCAGGCTCCCGACAGCATTTCGGCACTGATGGACTGGTCTTCATCCGTAAGGGGAGGCTTCAGCTGCTGGGCACTCAAACGGTGACCAGAGTCCCCAAACCAGGGCAAATTACTGACCTAACACCCCTGCCCTCACCTGAGTCACCCTGGCTGCTTTCTTTCTAAAGACAGTGTCATAAAACTGGAAACACCGGAGGTGCAGCTGGTCAGCCTTTCACTGGAGATTCTAGTCCCCGCCCCTCATCAGTTTCTTCTCCACGCGTGTGTTTCACCGTCTGGGGGGGCAGAAACCTCCTAGTAGTGTACAAACGGTGTGACTTGAAAACGTGTTTGGAAAGATGGGGGGCAGGGTTTGATGAGTGTCTCTCTGACTGCCTGTCTGACCCACCGACCGGACGGATGGATGTGTGTCCCATGATTCTGCTTGGGTCCAGGACCCGGTGCCACTCACTGTGTGCTGAGGAATCCGCAAAAGCGAGGACGGGGCCTCAGCCACGGGCAAATGGCCCCCGAATAAACACTTACCCACTGACTTGCCTCCCCGCAGGCCAGGAGCATTAAGTGACACGTTAGATAACTTGTGTGGGGGGTGGGGGCACTGAGGGCGGAAGGAAATCATCCATTTCTGGGAGACCAGGGGCGTGTCACAAGCATTTTACTGATCCGAGGGTCATGGGCAGGCCTGTCCCGAGCCCTCCCCCCAGCCGCCTGCCCCCAGGCCCCCTCCAGGGATCTGGGTCCGCAGAGCGTCAGTGGAGCCCCGCCTGCTCGAAGTACTTGTGGCAGGCGGCCGTGAGGGCGGCCACAAACACGACGAACTCGTTGAAGTCCACCTCGCGTCCCCGTTGGCGTCCAGGTCCTTGAGCAGTTTGTCCACGGCGTCCCTGTCCCTTTTATTCTAGAGACAAGAGGCCCAGGGTCAGCGCGGAGGGTCCCCGGCCCAGCACCGCGGCCGGGCGTTGGGGGGAGGGGGGACACCGGAGTCACCGAGTCACCGCGCTCTAGGAAGCCCGTAGTTTCGCAGGGGACTGTCTTTGGACCGCTTAAGGTGCCCTAGAGCGGTGACTATTCCCAGGAGTCGCAGCCGCTCGCGCGCCACCCCTGCGCGCCGCCTGCTGTGCGGGGCCGCCGCACCGATCCGCGTCCGGTCCACGCGCCGAGCACCCGGCTGGGGCCGCGCGAGCCTGGGACCCTCGCGCCCGCCCGCGCGCGGCCGCACCAGCCCGGGCTCCAGGCGGGGAGCAGGCGGCCCGCCGGGCCCAGGGCACCCGGGAGGAGGCGCAATCCCAGGCTGCGACACCACCCCCTCGCCCCGCCAAGGGAGTCTGGAGGAGTCCGCCCTCGCGGCACCCCGTGCAGGGCTGAGACCCAGCGGCAGGGGGCGCGACGACCCCGCCCTGCAGCCGCCGGGGTCAGGGGGAACTCGTGCGGGGGGCGTCCCCGCGGCCCAGCACCCCGCAGCCGCAGCCGCCCTCGCCGAGCGCCTCAAGTTCGCAGCCGACGGCCGGGTGTTGCAGCTCCGGCTGTGCGGGCGCCGGGCTTGGAGATTTGAGGGCCCCGAGCCCCCGCTTTGGCCAAGTGCCCCGGCAGGAGATTGAGAACCCCGGGCTCGGCCACCGGTTCGCAAATCGTGTTCCCCGGACCCCCTGCGTCTGCCCTTCCTGCAACCCCCAACCTTTTGTCTCAAAATCCGCACGGGTTGGACTTTTAAACTTGGTCGGTTATCGGACCGTCTGCGCCCACGCCCAGTGCCCCGGGGGCGGGGCGTTCCGTGAGCCTCAGGGTTGGAGCCGCTTTTGCTCTGGTGTTAAGTTCAAAATGAAATTAAACTGCGTATGTTAGAATTTCATTCACATCAACTTTCCATGGGGGGGAGGCTGATGGAAGAAGGAGGGAAGGGTGTGTTGGGGGGGTGTTCCTTGCCTCCACGTTTCTGCCACAAACACAGATTTATAATAGACAAAAACAAATGCACTTCATTAAAAAAGTGTATATCTTCACTGCATTTGCATACTGAAACGCTCAGTGTGTTTAAAGACTGAACATTTCAGGCTTCCGTTTTCAAGAATCAGCTCCGTGTGGAGCCCTTAGAGGGCAGGTAGGGGGAGTTTAGTGGGGGGAGGGAGGAGGGGAGAAGAAGCGGAGCAGAGAGGAGGAGGATCCCTGTGGAAAGGGAAAGGAAGAGGAGGGGAGGGAGAGGGGGAGAGAGGAAAGGAGAGAGGGAGGTGAAGGAGGAAGAAGAAGGGAGGGGGAGGGGAGGGAGAAGGGGGAGAGAGGAGGGGGAATGAGGAGGAAGAAGTAGGGAGGGGGAGTGGGGAGGGAGGTTGGGGGAGGAAGAATAAGGAAGGAGACTAGACTGGAGGGAGGGTGGGGAGAGGAGGGGAGGGGGAGAGGGGGGAGCAGGGAGCAGGGAGGGAGAGGTTGAGAAGGAGGGTAGGGAAGGAAGAATAAGGAGGGAGACAGGAGGGGGAGTGAGGAGAGGAGGGGAGGGAAGAGGAGGCAACTGGAGGGGACAGAGCAGAGAGGAGGAGCCTAGTGGGGGAAGGGGGGAGGAGGGGGGACTCTGAAGCAGGGAGGCAGAGGAGGGCAGGCCCTGGGTTTACAGGTCCCCGGGGAGGCCCCCCTGGCGTGGATCCAGGCCCTGCGGTGAGACACCCCCCCCCAACTGTACCCTGTCAGCCCCACTAACACCAGGCCACCGGGGCCTGGGCGTGCGGGAGGCGGTGGCCCAGCAGACAGTGGAGCTGCGGTGTTTGTGGCCCGCAGCCTTGGAGGGGTGCCAGCAAACCCAGCCTCACTGATGGCCCTGGACTCCCCTGCCCCACCCCCACCACTCAGGTTCAGGTTCGTGTCCCTGCTCTCCTCCTGGCTGCAAAAGAATCCAGGCGGAAGGTGACCTGTGACTCTAACTCCTGCTGCGGCTCTGGAGGCCTCAGCCCCTAGGGTGGCAGCCTCCCCCTGCCCTCCCCGCCCTCCCCGAGGGCCCCCACCGGCGCTGCGCCCCAGGGCGCTCACCTGCAGGAAGCCCGGGAGCTCCTTCTCCATGAGCGCCTTCAGCTCCCCCTTGGTCAGGCTCTGCTTGTTGCCCTCGGCCCCCGCGTACCGGGCAAAGACGTCGATAATCATGCCCATGGCCGTCTCCAGTTCTGTCATGGTGCTGGCTGTGGGTGGCCCCCCCGTCCTGCTGGGAGCTGGCTCGGCCCGGGAAGTGTCCCACCGGAGGCTTCTTGGCGCTTTATAAGGCCCGTCCTCCTATTGACACAGAGGGTGGGCCCAATGGGGCTGGACGGTCGGTCGCAGGCCCTGCCCCTCGCCCTCCCCGCCCTCCCCGCCCTGCGAGGCTCGGTCCACGAAACCGCCTTAGCTTCCCGAAGCCTCGCCCAGCCCACGCCTTGTGGTGCACCCGCATTTTCCCGTGCTTTCCTGGGTCTTGGGGTCTTTCGTCACTGGCTTACCGACACTCCCATCGGGGGACAGTAAGCAGGTGCCCAGGGGGCGTTTGTTGAGTAAGGAATGTGTGGACCGGTCCCGTCGGGCCATCGGCCCCTGTGCACGTGGACTTGCGGTGGACCCCCACGCGGGGGGCCGGCGTCAGGAAGGCTCTCTGAGTGAATGTGGCACGGAGCTCGGTTTGGCTCCTGGCTGGACCAGCCTGCGCCCCAGTCCCGCTCCCGGGACCACAGCCAGCGGGAGGAGTGAGGCAGGCGGGCAAAGGCGCTGCGGGCCATGGGCCACTCCGCTAGATGAAGGGCCCGCCCCGCCCGGCTCCTCAGCACCCCTGTCTGCCTCTGCTCTCCCCGGCAACCTGGCTGGGGGCCCCAGGGGCGCCGTGAGCTTTCCAGACCTGAAATGCTAAGCCTCTCTGTCTCCTGATGGGCCGAGCGGAAGACCCGGGGTCCATCAGAACCCCCAGGGCCGGTGGTGGCGTGCGACAGAGCCGCACGGAGCCAGCCGAGTCAGAACTCCATGAGCACACAGCTGCCTTCCCTGGGTCCCCAGGGGTGGCACGTTGGGGGCCCTGCTGCTGGGGAGGCCTGCCGATCCTGATACCGCCACCCCGGGGTGGGGGGGGGAGGCGAAGACAGCTCCACCCTCAGCGGGCTCAGCCCCAGCCTGGCAGCCTCCAGGAGCAGCAGCAGGTGCTGGGACAGTCCCTTCTCCTTTCCTGCCCCCCCCCCCCCCCCGCAGCGGAGGAGGCTCAGCGAGGCCCTGAAGGTGATCATTTGGGGGCTGGGAGAGGCCACCACACTCACTGCTGTACTGGCCAAGTCCCTGTTAGGGCAAGACTCCAGGTCCCTGTCTCCTGGGGCCTCGCCGGCATGACAAAAAGGTGACACTTGGTGAAAGGGAAGGAAGAGTGTTCAGGGCTGTCACAACAGGGCTGGGGACTATTGCGATGAGAGGGAATTGGCTTAACTCCCAACACAGCCAGCCAGCGGGGAGTCCCAGCCGAGCAGAGGGTGGCCGTCAGTGGGTGGGAAACTACTAAGAGCTGGCAGACAGGGTTGGGGGACTCTGACGGGGGGGGGGGGGGCCGGGCCGAGGGCTTACCCTCCAGAGCCTCCAGAGCTGGGGGTGGGGGGGTGGGGATGAAGACCTCGCTCAGACATTAAGGGTGAGGAGGGGACTTCCTGATTCCTGCTACAGCTGGGCTGGGCAGGCGGAAGGCAGGTGTGCCCCAGGAGGAGGCGGGTGCAGAGGAGCCTGAAGGTGGGTCAAGGGCAGTCTGCCAGACCCCGGGGCCAAGACCCGGCACGGAAACGGGCCCCGCCGGGGGCCGGGAGGGGCTGCCAGTGTTGTCTAGGACAGGGCTTCCCTGGAGCCGGTGGGGTCAAGGGGACAGCACAGGGCCTGCAGGGCTCTGGTCCCCGCCGGCACTCTCAAACCTACCCTGGGCCTCCTTGCTAGAAGAGAGGGTGCTTCCCCCCACCCCGATGATGACTCCCCGAGGAGTGTGTGGGGTTTCCCCAACGTTTCGTTTTCAAACTTGTTGCAAAAGTCAAAGCAGGACCACTCAAAAACCTCTCCTGACGAAGATCTTTGTAGGGATTTAAAAAAAAAATTTTTTTAAGGTTTATTTTTGAGAGAGAGAGAGGGAAACACAGACTCCGAAGCAGGCTCCAGGCTCTGAGCTGTCGGCACGGAGCCCAACGTGGGGCTCGAACTCACAAACGATGAGATGGTGACCTGAGCCGAAGTCGGACGCTTAACCGACTGAGCCCCCCAGGCGCCCCGTCTTTGTAGGGATTTTTTAAAAAGTAGTCGCATGATCAGAAGTGAACACAGACAGAGAAGAGGGCCGGCCTGAAGTCACTGACCGCCTGGCCTCCCACAGCCGACCGCGCAGGAGGGAACATGGGGGTATGGAACGAACTTTCCAGACTAGGTCTCAACTCTTAAAATTGTAACAGAACCTGCTGCTCCAAAGAAAAGCGCAGGCCAGAAGTGGTGTCACGTGGGCCGAGTCCCCAAACTGGGCCTCCACACCTCACCTGGCTGCAGCTCTGGCCTCCCCCAGAAATGCCGCCCGACCAGTCGGTCAGAACTATCTGATCGGCCCGTGAAGCAGCTGGCCGCGGCCCCTTCCCCCAAAGATCCTTGTCTTTTGCTGAGAGCATCTGGAGGCGCCCTCTTTCCTGTAAAAACCTTCCATTCCGTACTCCTCCTGGGAGCTCCCCTCTGCTCGCCACCCGGGGTGCCCTCCGGTTCCTGAATCGCTCAACAAAGCCAACGGGCCCTTCGAGTGAGCTCGGTCGGTGGCGTTTTGCTTTTAACACTGCGTTCGTCTGCAAAGCTAGTTTCTTCCCCAGAGGAGATGGTGAATTGCAGGAAACCCTTTCTGTCCCCGACCAGGTCCGGGGTGAGTTTCCGTCCCCTCCTCCAGACCTGGGCGCCCCACGGTCGCTGGTGCCCCTTCACAGCCCGGGGATTCTGTGGGGTGGCCGGGTAACAGGAGGATCCGGGGGCCCGGGATCCAGGAGACGGTCGTCTTTGCGGGCCAGGCCCCCGGCCTGCCGGGAAGGGACCGGCATGGCTCTTCCGAGGAGGCTGAGCTGGGAGAGAAAGGTGCTCCTGCCTCAGCACAAACGCCCCCTCCCCTTTATGCCCCCCAGAACCGTCTACCAGGCCGAGCCAGCCCTCTGCGCGCCTGGGCCGTCCCCCACCTCCAGCACCCACTTCCAACTTCCCTACCCAGCACGCAGGGCAAAGAGGAACCACCAGGAGGCCCTGCCCAGGAGACCAAAGGCTGCCTACCCACCAGGAGCCCAGGGTGTCGCCCACTTCTGAGGGGGATGGGCGGCCAGGAAATGTCTCCTGTGGCCCGGGCCCTGGGCGGGGTCAGGGGCTTTAGGGAAAAGCACGTGTGCAGTGGGGCAGGCGAGGCGTGGCTCGGCATGGTCCCGGTCACTCTGCGCCTCAGCAAACACGACCCAAGGTCCGTCGTGCGTGGCCCAGGTCCGCACAGACCCATCAGGCACAGGCCCCAAGCCACGTTGGTGCGGCAAGTTCTGAGTCACCCAGGCCCCTGCGTGGGGCTGGGGGTGCAGACCTGACCTCCGGGGAACGGGGCCAGAGAGAGCCCCGCGAGGGAGAGGAGGGCGAGCGGAGAGGCCGAGGAGGCCCTGGGCCAGGGCGGCACCCGGAGGGGGAAGGGGAGTCTGCAGTGGGGGGTGGGCGTGGAGAGCCAGACCCACGGGACCGGGGGGGAGGGGCGCAGCGAAGGAACAGAGGCACGAAGAATAATGCCGCTTTGGAGGTGGGACGTTGGGGAGGGCTGGAGAGGAGAGCGGGGCTCAGAGCAGGAATGGCCGTGCAGGCCGGCCTCACTGGGACCTGGTCCCCGAAACCGGGTCTCATAGCCCTGCGGGCCCAGCAGAGCTCCTGGGGGGCTTTAAATGCCCGCTGCCGGGGGCCCAGCCCCCAGAGCTGCGATTTCATTAGGGCTCAAGGCCCCAAAGCTTCCCAGGTGACCCCACTGTGCGGCCAGGTGGAGACCAGGCCGTCTGGAGGATTCGCGGCTGGGAAGAGACAGGGTCGGCTTTTCATTTCAGGCTAAGCCAGCAGCTGGCATGAGATTCAGATGAGGAGGGTGAGGCTGGAGGCAGGGAGGCCAGGGAGAAGGCTGCAGGGTAAGGAGCCCGCCGGCCACGCAAGTTCAGGGATCCTGCGGCCACTGCCCAAAGGACATCTGGGAAGCGGGGGAGGCCTCAACAGGGTGCCGAAAAGAGGAGGAAGAGGAGGGGGCCTCGCCATCTGACCCACGCTTTGCAGGAGGGGAAACTGAGGCTCAGAGCGAGGGCATGGGTGAGCAAGCCCAGGTTCCTCTCCACGCTCACTGCACAAACTGGTTTTATCCTCAGTAATGTATTGGGCAAATATTTGCGGAGGGAGGAGGTTGAGAAAATAAAGGAAATCAGTTTCTCAGGAACAAGCTGACTGTCAGGGGTCATGTACCACGCAGCCCCGAGGGCAGAGGCCTTGCCTTCGCCCCGGGCACAGGACTCCAGGAAGGCAGCGGTGAGAGCAGCGACCTGCAAACCTTTCTCCAGTCTCCCCTGGTCTTCCCTCTGAAACCGGAAGTGACATCCGGAGAAGCAGCAGCCATGTTGCCACCATGTGGAGGAAGCCATGATGGGTTCTTTTGGCTGGTGACCGGGAGCATTCGGAACTGGCCGTTAGCTTCCTGGGGTTACCATAACCCGTGACCACAAACCAGGGGCTAAAACACCGGGAGCGGTTGTCCCACAGTCCTGCGAGTCCAAATGCACTCTGTCGGCAGGGCCGGTTCCCTCCTGGGGCCTCCGCCGGAGACTGTTCCCTGCCTCACTCTCAGCTGCTGGTGACTGCCTGAAATCCTTGGGATTCCCGGGCTTGCAGGTCACTTACCTCCAGCTTCTGCCTGTGTCAGCTGCTGTCGAAGGGCCTCGACGGAGAGAAGAGGAGCCCACCCTCGCTGCCACCTCTGAGGGCCTGCGGCCCCCGGCACAGGGGCTCAGGGCCCCCTCCAGAGCCACACCTTAGGTTTCTTCTGCGAGTCAAGACTTGCAGGTGACGGGGATCATTAAAGCCATGACCGTTTGGGCTGCTCAGAGTCAAACTCCGGGCTGGCTGGGGCAAAGGGGGCTCGAGACACCTCTCCACATATTCGAACCCGGGCCTGGCTGACTCTAACGTTTATGTCCTTCAAGTGTCTCTCCCACGGGAGCCCCGACACCAGCCTGAGTTCTGCCCCGTGATCTTCATTTTAAGCAGAAGCACAGGGATCCTGGGAAGAGTGGTGGCAGGAGCCCGGCTCCCGTCCGTGGGCCCAGGGCTGACTCGGGGCAGGGCGCCTGGGACCTACCTGGCCTTAGCCCCGCTGGGCAGCCGACACGCCGAGTGACTGTGCATCCCTTCTCCCCTGTGGGGCGACCTCCCTCCCCTGTAAGGTGAGGGGTTCAGGTTAGACCCGCTCCAGGACTCTGAACCCCCGAGTCCCACCTTTTCAAGGTGCCTGTTACCCTTGGGGTGCATGGTGTGTGCTGGGTGATCTCGAGCAACCAGGATCTTAAACTGTGAGCCCGGTTTTCCCCTCGGGATGGGGGTGCGGTGAGGAGGGACCCCGTTGACAGCTCCGATGGTTGATGTTAGGTGTCAGCTGGGCAGGACTGTGGGGCCCAGTGGCCCAGGGGCTGCTGTGACGATCCTGGTCAGTGGACCTTTCGTGAGGCAGGTGGGTGGGCCTCACCCAAACCGCTGACATCCTCGAGAGAAAAGACCGAAGTTTCTAGGAGAGCGAGAGACAGGAAGGAATTCCACTCGAGAGCGCGGAACAGAAACCCCGCCTGTTTCCGGCCGGCCTGCAGAATGTGGTCTCAAGGCAGGCATCAGCGCTCCTCTCCACCCCCAGCCTGCCCCTGCGGTCGTGGGAGCCAGTTCCGGTAAGTGCCCTGTTGCGGACTTGGACACGCCACTGGGCACACGTTCCGGCCAGAGCCAGGCGGCCACGCTCCCCCTGCTGGACACTCGGCTTTTGTGCACTCGGGCGGATTCGAGTGGTCCCAGTGCGGGCCTGCTCTGGGTTCGCCGGTTTAGCAAACACGGGGAGGGGAACCCTCTGCTGGGTGCCAGCGGTAAAGGGGACAGATGGCGGGGGCTGGTGGGGGGGCCGCCGGAGACGCGCCACTGAGACACAGGCCCGCGTCGGTTCGAGGGCCAGCTGACTGGACTTGGATCTGGGGTCAAGGTGGGCGTGGCCCTCCTCCCCCAAATCGAGGCTGGAGGTGCAGCCCCTCCTCTCGGCAGCCCCGCCAGCCAGAGGCCAGGCCGTCGGCTCCCCGGTCTCAGATCTGCCAGCGGCCCCTGCTGTCCCCTGAGTGGAGGCTCCCCCTCCCGTGAGGACTGTGTGCAGGGCAGCACGGGGCAGGGGGACGTCTGGCACCTCCGCCACCGCCCCCGTCCTCCCCCACGGTCAGGCTGGCACCGGCCTCACAGGGTGTTGGGAGGACGCAGTGAGGTGAGTGTCATCCACAAGCCGTTTCCCCTACGGGCCGGCGACTGTGACAGACACTTGGCTTCCAGGGTCCTGTAGGTTGGAGGTCACCACGACCAGGACGCACCTCCCCAGCAGGGGTGAGACGACAAAGGGGCCGAATGTCTTAAAAAACTGAACGTTTCACCTTCAGTGTTTACACTTTTTATTATTTTAGGGGCGCCTGGGTGGCTCCATTGGTTGCGTGTCTGACTCTGGCCCGGGTCATGGTCTTGAAGTCCATGAGTTCAAGCCCCGCACTGGGCTCGCTGCTGTCAGCGTGGAGCCGGCTTTAGACCCTCTGTCCCCCTCTCTGCCCCTCCCCCACCGGCTCCCCCCCCTCAGAAATAGACACTAAAACATTTTTTATTTTGTTTTAAGAATTTTAGTATCATTTTGCTTTTTAAATATAGGGAAGTATAAAAAATAAATAATGGGCCCTCACCTTCCCACTCCCACTCAGATAAGCTTTGTTGACATTAACAGGTAAATAAGGTGGCTCCTGAGCAGGTTTGGAAAAGACTAGAAGTCACGTTTGCCCTGCCCCCCCCCCCCCCCCCCAAGGGAAGAAGTACTAACAGTTGCTTGTGGTTCCTTCCAGAGAAGCGTCTGCGTGTGCCCCAGCCTCCAGGACTCTGTGCATGTGGCAGTCTGCGTCCTTCCTTTCAGGTTCACGGCCGGGCGCCACTGCCACCAAACACCCTGATCGGCGCTCGCTTTTGCACCTACCCCCTCCCGGCAAGTGCTCAGCGCGGCCTCATCCGTCTCCTGGCCCTTCTGGGGACAGCCTCCTTAGCCTCCAGCCACCTTCCGGCCCCCGCAGTGCCGCCCCACCAGCAGCTGGGGGGGGGGGCCGCAAAGGGAGTGTCCAGAGCCCAACCCGGGGCAGGGCCGTCTCCTGGAGCCGTGGGTGGTGTCAGGACAGGGACGGGGGTAGGGTGTCCAGAGCCCACCCGTGACAGGCCTGTGAAGCTGCCCACGACTATGCGAGGGAGGCTGGCCAGCGTTTCCGCAATTGGAAGGGTTTTCCCGGGTACACGGCCGGCAAGATGTAAAGAAACTTTCCTTCCCTCCACGGTGCCCATCCTCCACACTTCCGCTCCAGGACCAGACACCGTGGCCGTCTTCCACACCCAAGACACCACTTTGGGGTCTAGCGGAGCGAGACCGTCGCTGTGGGTCCTAAGTGGGCCCCTCCGTCTCCTCCTGCAGGCACGAGTGTTCACAGGAGCGGGTGCCGCAGCGGACGGCCTGTTCCCGGGTCTGACCTGCGCTTTCCCGCCGGGAACCTGCCGGCCGGGGACCTGCATTACTGGACTGCGGCTGCGCAGCTGCGACCAAGACCTCACGGTCCACGAAGCAGCGCTGTCACCACGGGCTCCCGTTTGTGGGGACAGAATGGACCCGACACACACACTGTGCGCGCACACGTGCCCCGCGGCAAACTCGGGGACGACGGCGCGGCCTCCGTGTGGGTTACGGGCTGACCCGCACACCCACCTCGCCACCGCGAGGCACCTGCCAGGGAGCATTTGGGGCAGGTCACGGCCGGAGACTGCTGAATGGTACTGTGGCCTCTGAGCCGTCGGCAGAGGGCTGCTCGGGGCCTGGGGGAAGCGGAGGGGTGGTGAGCTCACCGGCATCACCAGGGAATCCAGGTGAGCGGCTTGTTCCACCAGAAAGCCACCACCCTGCCATCTGTGTGGGCTTTCCAGGTCACTGCCCCAGGCATCCTGGGCGGGGGGGGGCGGGCGGGCAGGGAGGGACTCTGGTTCATAAATCCGTTACCATCCAACACAGAATTCCAGAATCGAGTGGACTGCTCCAGGAGGGAGAGGGACCCAAGAGGCAGTGGGAGGGGTGGGTGGGGCAGGGCAGGGTGCACCGTGGGACCCGCCGCGACAAGAGCGCCTCAGCAGGGCTGCAGGTCCCAGCACCTGGAGTTCAGGCCTCTCCAGGGAAGCAGGAAGGTGCCGGGCGAGGGGCATGGGGACCGTGGCTCGAGTGTTCCCAGCGGAAATGTTCTAGAAATGGAGCATCGGTGCCGATGCGCCTCTGGCTGCCGGCTTCAGACAGAACTGCAGGGACGCCTGCGTTAGCTCAGCCAGGGGCTAGAGGGAGGAAGGAGGAGGGAGGCGCGGCCGGTCGGTCGTGGAGCGCTGGAGGGCAAGCTGCTGCCAGGGCCTCGCTTGGCCGCACCATCCGTCACGCAGCTCGGTCCCACCAACAGGTGCCTCTCTCCACGTCACACGCCACCAAGGAAACCAAGAAGAAACCCTCCCTCGAGCCACCGCCAGTCACGTTGAATTCTTCGGCGTGCTCTGTGTTCTCTCTCCATTCGTACTCCCGTTTAGATATGATGGAATGTTCCGAGTGTTCCAGTCAGAGCCAGCAACCTGTGCGCAGGCCCTGGGGCCATCACGTGAGCGTCAAGACCCGGGAACAGCACCCTCCGTGGCCGGAGCGCTGAGCGCTGAAGCGGCACGAAGGAGCTGGGGTTGGAGACTGCAGAAGCCCGCCCACCCTTTCCAGTCTGTGGTCCAGATTTTGGAGTTGGTTCCAAGAGATACCCGGATTCTCATTACACGCCCGGCAAAACCGTATTCCAAGAATAAGGACACACAGGAGCACCTGGGCAGCTCAGTTGGTTAAGATCAGTTGGTTCAACCTAGTGGTCAGTTGGATTTCAGCTCAAGTCATCATCTCACGGTTCCCGAGTTCAAGCCCCGCTTCGGGCTCTGCGCTGACAGTGTGGAATCTGCTTGGGATTCTCTCTCTCAAAAAACAAACGAACAAAAGACGAGCAGATGCTAGTGTTTAGATCCTTGCGTATTTTAGGACGATAGAGGTACCATAAACTTTAAATTCTGGTGAGCTAATGTGCATGTACACATTTTGAAGGTGATAACTAAAGGAATAGGAAAAGGGTACAAGAATTTGAAACCAGTAAAGTGGGGAGAAAAGAATTTAAAAACTCGTACTTCACAGTAAGGCAAGAAAGGAAACGGGAAAACAGAACTGCACATACCGCGATTACGGTCCATGTGTGAGGAGGTCCTTCTCAGGCCGAAAGACGGAGATCGTCGCCCTGGATAAAAAATCCAAAACCTCCCGAATCGAGACACACTTATGAGATGCCAAGGCACAGAAAGACTGAAACTGAAATGATCAACAATTACAAAGCAAATACGAAGCAAAAGCGAGCTGGGGTGGCTTCCTGCGGACCTAACTACTACTAGACACGGGCGCCTGGGGGGCTCAGTGGGTTAAGCCTTCGACTTCGGCTCAGGTCATATCTCACAGTTCATGAGTTCGAGCCCCGCATCGGGCTCTGTGCTGACAGCTCGGAGCCTGGAGCCTGTTTTGGATTCTGTGTCTCCCTCTCTTTCTGCCGCTCCCCCACTTGCGCTCTATGTCAAAAATAAATAAACGTTAAAAAAACCAAACACAAAAAACTAGTACTAGACAGACGATCACGGCAGGATCCCAGCTCCAGCAGGAAGGGAGGGCATTTTTAAACGCGGCGCACCTACAGGGTTTCAAACGGCCTGAGCAAAGAAAGGACAGAAGCACGGGGACAAACCTCCAATCCCCAGTTGGAGGGAGTTCGACAAGCCTCTAAGAGGGCTGCTGGGTCAGGCAGGGACGCTTCACGGGACCACAGCAAGGAACTCTTCGTCCACCCCCGAGTGGCCGAGTTGAGAGCCCGAAGCTCTGCCCGAGGGAGCTGAGGAGTGCGGGTGAACACGCGTGACTCACTGGACACTGAACGAGTGACCCGACTGCACAGCCCGGCCCGAGTTCAGGGCACTGCTGACTACCCAGGAACTGCATCGCGGGTGTCCCCGGATGACAGGGGGACGAGTGGGGGAGGACCAAAGATCGAGTTCCTTTGTTCAGTGCCCTTGACCGGCTGCGGAGAAGGGCTCAGGCCTGTAAGGAACCCAGCCGGCCTCTGTCCAGACACAGGACCTGCGTGCAGGTCCCAGGGGAGCCGGACCTCCACCTGAGTTCCCAAAGCCCAGGAGACGGCCTCCCGACACACGGGCCTTCAAACTCTGCCTCCAGGGCCAGGGCTGAAATTGTCCAAGAGCTGGCTGGTTCCTTCCGTGAACTGGGGACAAGTGGAATGTCAGGACCCCGAGGAAGCTCCGAGACAAGACAGTGCCAAACCTCAGAACCCTCGCCGGATGGAGGGTCCACCCGCTCCCGGGCGCCTGCAGCCACCACTCTGCCCCGGGGACCCCGCGCTGTTGGCGGGCCGCCTGCCCACTCGTCCCGCTCCGCCCGACTGGCGGTTCTCAAGCCGGCAGACCCGCTGGGATCCTGCTCCTCCTCCGCTCAGACCTTCAAACCGCTTCAAGGTCATCTGCGGTCAGAGCGACTGCTCCCTCCCACCTCTCCGCCCTACCATCCTCTCCCCGCTCTCCCTCCTGGCTCTCCCCCGCCCCCACTCCTCACCTCTGCCCTGCTCACTCCACCTACCCGGGACAGAGGGTTCTCTTTCCCCAGGTGCCCTCGGGTGTGTTCCACACACCGTCTCCGCTCTGAGGTCACTGTGTCAGCTGACCATCCTGTAGAAACAGCAACAGCTCCCCCACACCTAATACCCCCCCCCCCCCGGCTGTTCTACAGAAACTACCACCACCTGACACACACACATTTTTTTCCTGCAGGGGGAACAATGAGGCACCGTTCTAAATCACAAACATCAGACCCGAGCGGAGAAGCCCTTTTCCACGGATGTACCCCCAGCACCTGCGGACACTCACCTTATGTGAGTAACCAAAGACCAGCGCCAGGGACAGACCAGGGCCGGGGACAGACCACAGCCGGGGACAGACCAGGGCGGGGACTGTGATTAGACGTTTACAGAGCTGTCTCAACTGGAGGTCACCTCGCCTGGAAATTGCGAGTGTCCGGCAGAGTCTAGAGTGACACACAGTCACCGCGAATGTTAAGTGACTAACAGACCGAACCCTTTCACCAGTCCCCTTCCCCTCTGCCTCCTGCTCCTCCCTCCCTCAGTCTCCCTGCAGGCGGACCCTCCCTCTGGCCCCAGGCCCTGGAGCTCACTCCCAAATCGGAAGCACTGGACCTCCGTCTGACAATGATGACCAAAGAGAAACTTTCATTGTGAAAAGAATTTATTTATCTCACCTTTTCCTGCCTAAGTCACGGCTTTGGTAATTTGCACAAAGCTTCTAAAAACTGGCTTTCAATGCTTGTTTTCCGGGCAAACAAACTTTATCACCGCTCTGAGGCCCTCGCCCGGTGTAAGATGCTCCCTGCTGTCAGTTTGGGGCCCACCGAGGTCGGCTCCAGGCTCTCCTCCCCAAGCCCTCCAGGCCCCGAAGCTCCCGAATGCGTGACTGGATCAAAGAGTGTGCCTCGAAGTCAGCCAAGACTCGCGGCACCTAGAACTCGGCCTCTGGTCTCGGCTGCGCACCAGACACGTCACGGACGTGCGCCGGTTCACATGCCACAGGAAAAAAATTACATTTCGGAAAAAAAGAAACAAGCAAACAAAGATAATGGGAAGAACACAGCTTCCTCCCCCGAGCTGACGGACTGCAGAACCCCAAAACGCGGCCCTCACGGCTCTGGGCGCCCAGCACCCCCCGGGGCCTTCTCAGTCTGATCCAGAGCGGTGGCGCCCACATCCCTGCCTGGGGTCCGGCTTCTCGCCTCAGCAGCTGCAGCCAAGTGTGTCTTCTCTCTTGCAGAACTCTGACCTCAAGCTTCTTTCATGGGTTCCCCAAATTCCAGGAAGCATTAAAAAAACAATAATAATAATAAAAAGTAAGAGTGTACGTTGGAACTTTAAAAACACAATAACATCACATAACCATTATGACCACACGGCAGCTTACAACCTAGACCCTATCCCTTCATGTGAGCGTGTTTACCTAAAAGCTGTCTTTTCGAAAGTGAATTCACCTAAGAATTATAATCGTATCCGCATGCATAATACTGAAACCATCTCCCCAAGAAGGATACTGGAGATTGTGTTTAACGTGGTGAAAATATATAGAAAAACAGGAGACAAAACCAAAGATTCTGGGTTACAACCTCTCCTAGCAGTCCGTGTAGAGTACGAGTGGGGAAATTAAGTCACAACTAAAATTCTAAGACTCGCACATCCCGGAGTCAAACGAACTCAAGCACCCGTGCAAAAAGCCGCGAGGTCCGGGTGCCTGCACGGCTCAGTCGGCTGAGCGACCGGCTCAGACCAGGATCTCCCCGTTTGTGAGTTCCGGCCCCACGTCCCGCTCGACACTGACAGCACAGAACCTGCTTGGGGTTCTCTCTCTCTCTCTCTCTGTGCCTCCCCCCTCACACGCTTTCTCTCTCAAAATAAACAAACTTAAAAAAATGCTGTAAGGTCATCGGAAACGCTCCAATCTCAGCACGGCACCTGCGAATTTCCGCCCTGTATTTCGTTTCACGCTTCTCTCGCTCGCCCCCTCGTCTTCCGCTCCCCCGACGGCCCACGCTTTCACCCGCGGGGCTGGGCCGGCCCGCCCGCAACGGCTTTACTAGAAGTGATCTTAGCGTTTCACAACCACGTACTTTCTCCTAACGGTCAACGCAAAAGCGCGATCCCGTGCCTGCCCCTCCCCCCACCCCCCCCCCCCCCCCGCCCGGCGGTGCGCTCCCAGGCCCGGCGGCGCGAGCCCCTCTGCAGCGCGTCGCCCTCCCCGGACCCCTCCCCTTCCCCCGGCCCCCGCCACCTACCGGCGCCCGCGGCCTTCAGGAGAACCCGCAGCTGTCGATCTGCCCGTGCAGCTCCACGAGCCTGCGCCCCATCCGCGCGACCTCGGCGGCCTTCCTCTCCGCCTTCTCGTACAGCTTCAGCACGCGCTCCTCCGCCTCGCCGCTCCCGCAGCGGCCCTGCCCCACGGCGCCCGCCACCGCGTCCACCTCGCTCTCCAGCCGGTCCAGCAGGATGCCCACCTCCAGCAGCTTCAGGCGCGCCCGCAGGTGCGCGCGCACGTGCTCGCGCTCCAGCTCGGCGCGCGCGGGGCTCCGGGGGCGCTCGCGGGGCTGCTCGGGCGCCCGCCGCTCGTCCGCGCCCGCGGGCCACATCGCGCCGCCGCCCAGCCGCCCCCGCGGGCCGGGCACCCAGCTCCGGAGGCCGGCCGGCCCGCCGCGAGCGCCAAGGGGCGGGGCCAAGTTCTGCGGGAGCGCCGCCGAGACGAGCAACAGGTTCTCCCAACTTTCCGCGGCTGAGACGGCGTCCAAAATGGAGCCCCAGCCGTCTGTCGGAGCTGCGCTCACGTTCGGCGCTTTTACGACGCGCGGGAGCTCCTTTGCGGCCGCGCAGCCTCGACGCCGCGCTCCGCTCGCGGTCTGTAGGTCCCGGCGCGCCGAGGGCACAGGGCTGGTCCCGAGGCTCGGGCCGCGCGGACGACGGCCTCTGCGCTCGTGTGGTGCACAGCGTGGTCCGCGGATGGCGCTAACTGCGTCGTATTCTTGTCTTTTTAACGTTCTCAGTCATGTAGCCGAATCGGGTCGGCGCTGCTAGAATCGTTTAGTGCAGCCAGCTACGGCGCTGGCGTGCTGAGCGTCAGGGGTTTGGATCTGGGCCGTGGCGGTCCCCCCACTCCCACCCCCGGCCGCCACCCACCCTGGCCTCCCGGGCGGTGCGTGTCCCCAACGCTGCCCGCGTGGCCCTGCCCTCCTTGCAGCCCAGCCCAGCCTCCGCGCCGATTTTTGCCTGAAGCCAGGTCTCTTTCTGCTTGCGCTTTACCCGGATTGTAGTGTAGGTCTGGGCCAGCGCGGTTCCCGTGGCGCCCCGTGTGTCCTTGGGCTGTAATTCTGGAGGATGCATTCTTCTTCAGATCCTATAAGCCCCTCCTTAAGACAACAGGCCCTTGGGCAGGTTCTTGGTTCAGTTTCCCCACAGGCCCTACCCTGCCTTGGCACACAGCAAGAGCTCAATAAATGTCGCCTTAACATTATTTCCCAACTTGTTTTTTACTGCCTTTTTAAAAAATTGAAGTATAGTTGACCCACAGTGTTTCAGATGTATAGTGATCTGACAGCGTTATACATTATGGTATGCTAATTACAAGTGTAGTTAGCATACCGACAAATATTTTTATCTTTTTTTCAAATTTATTTATTTTGAGACACAGAGACAAGAGCAAGTGGGGAGGGACAAAGTGAGGGAGAGCTTGACGTGGGGCTTGAACTCACAAACCGTGAGATTATGAGCTGAAATCTATCCAGTCGCTTCACTGACCTCGCCACCCAGGTGCCTCTCGCCATTTTAATCTTTGACATCACCTTCTGCTCCTAGCCAGAGAAAACTCTACCTTATAATTTAAAGGGTTTATTGGAGGGGCGCCTGGGTGGCTCAGTTGGTTGGGCGACTGACTTTGGCTCAGGTCAAGATCTCGCGGTCCGTGAGTTCAAGCCCCGCGTCGGGCTCTGCGCTGACAGCTCAGAGTCTGGAGCCTGCTTTGGATTCTGTCTCCCTCTCTCTCTGCCCCTCCCCTGCTCACACTCTATCTCTCTCTCTCTCTCAAAAAAAATAAAAACAAAAAAAATTAAAAAAAAAGGGTTTATTGGGGTTCATGTGATTAGATGAGGTATGCCCGAATAATCCCCCCTTTGCAATATAATGTAACACAATCACAGGCGTAATACCAGCTCACGAGGACCCGCATTAAAATTATGCCTAGACAGGCTTCTAGGAATCCTAAGGGCGGATCTCACAGCAGCCAGGTGTGACAAAAGTAGCAGTAATTAAGTCTAGAGAGCTAAACATAACAAGAATTGCCTGGCTTTTGGTACGTGAATGGAATGGAATAAAATACATAGGAAACCCACTCAGTTTTTGAGACAGCCATGTTAGCAAAAATGCTGCCAGCTTGGATGAAGAAAGACTAAGACTCTCCAAAATGTATAAAGGTTTCCAGGCTCCTGATTTTTCTACTAGCAGAAAGCAGGCTCAGTGGCCAAAACGTGTATTTTTCAATGCCCTCTTCAGAAGCCGCCAAGGAGTGTGATGGGAAAGGAAAAACTTGACCCGCTCGGAGAGCACAGACAAGCATGCGGAACAGTGAGTAAGGGCGGGGTTAGCAAACCACAGCCCCTGAACAAAGAATGGTTTTCACATATCTAAAGAGTTGTTAAAAATGTAGGTGGCCCACAAAGCCTAAAAAAAGGAATATTCTGGCCCTTTACCAAAGAAAGCATGCCAGAGCCTACACTGGTGAACCGTTTTTAGGTTGCGGGACCAAGGCCTAATCCAGGAATATTCCTTATCCTTACAGGAGAGAGACCAGACAGTATTTGCCCACACAAGGCACGTCGACATTGCTGTGATTCGTCCTTCCTTACAAACGGGCGCGATCCTGTCCTGTCACCACTGTGTACTGTCCCTGTGCGGGTGTTAGAGATTACATGTTTGTGTCCCCCTCCCAAATTCATACCCCAAAACTCAAACCCCCATTTAAATGGCATTTGGAGGCGGGGCCTTTGGGAGGTAATTAGGTCATGAGGGTGGAGACCCCATGCTGGGACTAGCCCCTGGAGAAGAGGAGACCCCAGAGAACTAGCCAGCTCCCTCTCTCTCCACCCTGCGAGGATTGGGGGGGGAGGGGAGGGCAGCTGGTCCACACGCCAGTAGAGGGCTCTCACCAGACGCCTAATCTTCCAGGACCTTAATGGTGGATTTCCAGCCTCCAGCACTGCAAGAAATAGTTTGTTGTTTTAAGCCCCCCCAGCCTACGGCATTTATTATGGTAGTCCGAACTGGGAAAGTGCGCAGGAACTTGTCTTTGGAAAAGTCCGTAAGCCTCTGGGCCGTGGAAAACTGATGGCGGTCACAGGCTCGCCGACGTCTAGCTGGACGCTGTGACGGGAAGAAATTTGGGCGGCTCCTTAGATGGGGACAAAGATATTTTACATGAGTAACTGGCAAGGGGACAGATCGTGGTAGATCGTATAAACGGTGCCCGTTCTCCACCCCTTCCTGCATCCGCGTCCTTTGCCTCGTGTCTTGCTTTGGCCAACGAGATGTTAGCAGACGAGACACAACCGCATGCTTGAAGAGTGCTAACACAGCCGGCCCTGTCTTTACTCTGGTCTCTGGCACGAGAAGAACATGCTGGGTTCTCTTACTGGTCTCAGGGGGAAGTGGGGAGAAACACTTGGCCAAGATGCTCTAGCCAGGCCCAGCTTAGATCAGCTGGCCCACGGTCACGTTACTTTGCCAGTCTGGACCGTGCAAGTCCCAGCCAAACTGCGGGCCCTGGAGCACTGTTTATTGTCACTGGGACCCAGAGTGGCTTATGCAGCAGAAGCTAATGGATCCGCTTGGTGTGAAGCCTGTCTAGGTGAGATTATGGTCCCAGATAAACTAAAATGCCAAACTCCTTTCCTCCGTATTTTTACTCCACTCGCTCTCGCTTCGAGGAATCTCACCCAGATGCCCAGATGTTCTGGTTTTTTTTTTTTTTTTTTTTCTTTAGAAACTTGGGCCTGGGGTGTTCCTCTGACTCAGTCAACAGAGTGTTGACTCTTGATCTTGCGGTCCTGAGTTCAAGTCCCACGTTGTGCATAGAGTCTACTTAAAAAAAACAAAACAACTTTAGAAACTTGGGCCTGGAGTATTTTCTTCAGGAAGTGGTATTCAGCCCCTCGGCCCCTCCCAAGCTTCTTCCATACTCCATTTCACTCTGAACCCATCTCTTCTGAGTCCTATTTTTCTAGATATCACAGCAGCAGACGCACAAATTTTAGAAAGTAGAAATCAGCCATCACTACGGCCGCATCTAATATCACTCTCATATGTAACGATGCCGTTTCCAAAACTTGTACATTTTACAAGCAAGATCATACCACTACCGCCAGCTGTGGCCAGCTCCGGGTGGCATCACGCCACATCAGAGAGAGGGACAGAAGTGACTCGAGAGAAAGGAAAAAGTCCTGGATTCCAGCTTTTCCCACTGCCATCTGTTCCTGCGTATCGCGATCCATAGTCAGTGAACCTAACACCCACTTAGGAGACGTCTTCCGTCAAATGATTGATTATTGCAGTGAGTCTGTTTCACACGGCCAACAACATAAAGCCTTGTCGAGAGAATTTATTTCTCTCAGAGTTGACGTAGAAAATTTTGGGAAGTTCCAATCACCGTTTAACACTTCTTGTCTGTGACAACTGGCCGAAGCACAGATGTGTGAGTGGACAAAACCTTCCAGATGGCTCCAGGCACCACCTGACTGCAACTTCACGAGACACGCCGAGCCTGAGCTGCCTGGCTGGGTTGCTCCCAAATTCCTGACCCACAGGAAGAGCCGAAACAAAATGGCTGTTGTTCTAAGCCACGAAGTGTTCAAGATGCCGTGTACATGAAAGCAGATCACAGGAGGAGATGCTGGTGTCTGGACATGGGTCCTGCTGAGGCACAGTCTAAAACGTGGGTGGGAGGCTGGCACTGGGCAGCGGGAGGGGGTTGGGGAGATGTTGAAGAGACAGAGAAAGCTGAGGCTCTAGAGGTTTTCAGTGAAGGCTGAAAACACAGTGAGGGTTCTGGAGGAAGGGGGATCTCTGTTACGCAGCAGCAGAGAACCTGACCACCTGTGGAAAATGTGTACCTGCTGAACTGAATGGCCGAACTAAGATGTGAGGGCAGTGTCTGTAGTAGAACGGAAGAGGAAGAAACAGCTGTTAAATACAAAAGAGCCAGCAGTCAGTTGAGCGTCCAACTCTTGATTTTGGCTCAGGTCATGGTTCTAGGGTCGTGGGATCAAGCCCCGCACTGGGCTCTGTGCTGAGCACAGAGCCTGCTCGAGATTTTCTCTCTCTCTCCCCCTCTGCCCCTCTCCCCTGCTCACATGCGCACGCTCTCTCTAAAAATAAAAAATAAATAAGAGAGCCAGGATTTGCTGGATTTGCTGGGTTCTCATCCCAGCCACTCTGGGCAGCAAACAGTGCTAACACGTAGGAAGGGCTCCGGACAGAGGTCAAATCCACGCTCGTTGCCGGGGTTTATGGTTTCAAGATGAGACCCAAAAGCATGCCTAGAAATCCCGTTATACCTCAGGAAGATTCATGGTATTACCTTCTAGAGCTTTTCAGACACACAAAAGGCCTTCTGAGGACCTCGAAGGCATGCCTCATGAATCTTCTCTTGCAACGCCAGGATCTCTAGGAATCTGAAGGACATCGTCCCTGCAAATATCACCGGAAGCCCGAGGTAGAGCGAGGTAGAGTGGGTTGTGCGGGTGTGGCTTTCATGGGGATATTAATCAATTATGAATAAATAAGAAGCAATGTTTCAAAAGGAAGCACATCAGTTTGAGTTAAGGGAGACAGAGAGAGACCCCAGAAAATGAAAAGGGAATCTTGGAACCCCAAACTTCTTCAGGCAAGAAGCAGTTGGAAGAAACTCCTTGGCTTCGGTCCCGAGCTACATCTTCGGAAAAAAAGGAAAGATCGCTCAGAGGTTGGGACTGAGCGCCCAGAGGGTGAAGCCGGATTCCCAGAGAATCGTTGCCAGGCGGGAAGGCTGCGTCCTAGCAGAGGAACTGGAGACAGAGCGCAGCTGCATCTCGGCACTGCCACAGACGGGTGGCTGCCGTGCGCCTCCGGTTTCCCCTCCTCTGGGTTGTGGCTGTCGGCGATGCCGGCCCCACCACGGCACGGCGGGTGTGCGGGGCAGACCGTGCATCTCACTGGTGCGCAGCCTGCGCATGGAGAAGCAGTACTTAGGGGCTGCCCCCGGGAGCCTCTCCCATCCTCGGGTCTGATCTAGATGACAAGACCCTGGAGCTCGAGCCTCAGCCTGCTGACATGCAGTGCGACTTGGGGGCTCTTCGGGAAGGAAGAGTGTGAGTGTGGGTTTTCATAGGGAGGAGTGTCACCGCTGTGACCAGAGGGATGAAGGGCATTCTCCAAAATGACCACCACGGCCCTTCCGATCCCACCTGCACTTCCAGAACCTTGCCATGTCCCTATCGAGAAGAGGAATCTCTGTCCCCTCTCTCGGAATCTAGATGGGCCTTTGTGACCACCGAAGAGAGAGTATGGCCCAAGGGACGCTATGTGACTCCCGGGACCAGCTGAAAAAAGGGACTGCAGCTTCTGCGTGGCTCTTCTGGTACGTGCAGCTTTGGAGTCCCAAGGCCTCAAGAAACCCAACTACCCAAAGCCAGCACAACTGGAGAGACCGTTGGGAGAGAGCCAAGGAGATGCCCCGGGAGCCCCAGCTCTTCTGTTTTCTGAGCCCAGGCACCTGACATTGAAGGAAAGAAGCATTTGAGATGAACCCAGCCCCACCCACCACTTGACAGCCCGGAATGCTGGGCTGAGTCCTCCTAATTCTTGACCTAGTCAATTTATATATATATAAATTTTTTTTTTTTACTTCAGATAGAGGTCACACGCGACGAGGGGGAAGGGGAGAGGGAAAGGGAGCGAGAGACTCCCAAGCAGGTTCCAAACTCAGCGCGGAGCCCAACTTGGGGCTCGATCTCACAACCCCGGGATTATGACCCGACCCAATCCGAAACCGAGTGGGACGCTCAGCTGGCCGAGCCACTCGGGGGCTCGGACGTGTTCAATTTTCGATTTGTCGTGTAGCGGGAGGTCACCAGGGCAGCGCGCAGGAGGCTGCGGTTTGGCGAAGGCGCGAAGTGCCTTCTGCCACTGAGCGGAGTTACTTTTCTCCGGCTGCGGAGCTCATTACCGACTTGGCCACTTGCAAAAGCGCCCACTACAGATGATGTCACGCTTCTGAAGGCAGAAGTCCAGCATGGCACGCGTCTCTGCTCGCGTCAGCTGGGCTGCGGACCGCCCTGCTGGGGGCCCCGGGGAGGAGACCATTCTGAAGCTCGTTCAGGGTGCTGGCAGAACCCAGTTGGTTGTGTTCCTACGACTGGGTTCCTATTTCCTTCACACGTGGCTGCCTCCATCTTTAGACCAGCGACGCGCGTGGGATCCTTCTTGTGCTTTGCAGTGCCTGGATTTCCTCGTAAGCTCCAGCTCTCCGCTCCGCAGGGTCCAGAGGATTACACAGTGGAGGATTACGTCCACCAAGTCCCTTTCGCCTTGTATGTGTTTGTGGAAGCAGCACCACGCGTGGGGATCGCGGGGGCCTAAATTCTGACAAAATTTCTGACCACGGAAGTTGAACTTGAAGAGCCCCGGGCAGTCAGGCTCTGGTTTTGCTCTGCCTAACTGACGCCACTCGCCTCAACAGTCGAGCGTTGCAGTGCGGGACCTGGCACAGGAGCAGTGTGGGCACGAGGCGCCGCGTGATGGAGGACGCCTGTTCGTCCATCTCCTTGGGCCGCAGGCCCTCTGTGTGCACCACCTCTCCGCTGGGAGCGTGTCTTCTAAACACTCCCGACGTGCTTGAAAGCAAATCTCGGGTAGCAGCAGCTCTGTCCTACACATCTCAGCGAGGCTCCGCTTCTCTCTCTGTTCATTCGCTGTATTAAACATTTTTGTTACGGAAGAGATATTCTTACCCCCTCGGCTTCCCCTTGCCCCCCAGGCTGGGTGGAGGAGGGCGGCTTTGTTAAGGCATCCCACGAAGGAGCTCGGGTTTCCTAGGGTCCGGGAGGGTGGGGCCGGCACTGAAGGGAGAGCCGAGGGGCAGAAGGGGCAGGGAAGCAAGAGGACCGAGCAGCAGGGTCGGCCAGCAGAGCGGGGAATCCACGCGTCCGCCTGGATCAGACTCCGTGAAGACCAGGTGTGCCCGCGACCCCAGGGTCTCTGGACGGTCAACTTGCAGCAGAGCTGTTGGGTGAAGATGGACTGTACCTGCCCACCCGCGGGCTACCCCACACGAGGGACCACGTGCTCTCGTGTGGGGACGCGGGGGTGGGGACGGCCAGGGGCTAGCCCGAGTCCACTAGGAACTCTGAACCGTAGGTGAGGCCCCGTGGGTGTGGGAACAGATCTGGCGCAGGCTCGCCAGAGCCGCTGCCGGAGCAGAACGCGGGAGAGTGGCACATGGCTGATGCGACCAGAAGGCTGGGACTCTGTTCCCATCTGTGTTTCCGGTCGTCACCCCGGCAAATACTTGGACGGGGTTCATAGGAACATTGGTGCCTGAACCTGTATTGTTCTGTCAAGTATTTCACAGAAAAGTTGGGTTGATCCGGGAGAAGGGAAGGTGGGCACCCACCAAGGGCTGGTGAGAAGACGCAGGCGGCCTGGAAGGCGGCAGAGCTCAGCGTGGGGAGCCCCTCGGCTGCTCTGGAGGTGGCCTGGCACAGAGCTCAGGACTCTGGCTGGGGAGGGAAGGCGAGGAGGGGACCTAGGCGGGGAACCGGGCTGTGGATGGCAGTACTGTGCCCTCCTGCTCCCTGGCTTGAGAAGCCTCAGAAGGGAAGAATTCTTGGGGAATCCCATGCTTCTGGTCAGTTCCCAGAGGCCACGAAGCCCCTGGGTTCTGCGAAGGATGGAACGAGGTGCTGCAGCCATGAGCGTGGGGGGGACTGGGGGCCGGCCACGCTTCCCAAAGGTCGAGAGGGCACCGCCTCCCTGCGTGCGGGCACCAGCTTGGGACACGCCGTCCTGTCACCCAACCTGAGAAGGGAAGACCATCCCTCGACCCCGCGCCTGTCCATCCACGTTTTTCAGGAGTTCTACGTACACCCCGTTGCCACTTGTTACCTGGGTCAGGCTGGCCTTTGTCCCGCCTCCCGGCCGCAGCGGAGCTACTCAGGCAAGGACGGAAGCTCTCAACGGGCAGCCCGAGGCCGGAATGGCTGGAGGAGACTCCAGGAGAGGCAGGAGGCGGCCAGACAGCGCAGGGGCCGGGTCACGCGGGGTCTGCCGGCCTCGGAAAGCCTCACCAGGTCCAGGGCAGGAAGTGGCCGTCCTGCGGAGTGTCACCCCTTCTCGGGAACCTGTGCCTCCCCCCAGCGAGGCGGGCCAGCCTACTGACCCCCTCACCCTGCCGCCAGGCGCAGTCCAACAGCACTCCGCTTCCCAGGAGCCCGCGGCGGGGACTCGGTTCTCCCGGCAGCGCCCTCCTGATCTCCGGCTCCCCGGCCGCTCTCTCCCCCCAGGCACGGCCCGCAGGACCCGCGTCCTCCCCCCCCCAACCCCGGGCTCGCTCGGTCCTCCATTCGGTTCTCTGCTCGAAGGCTGCCTCTCCCCGCCCTGAAACGGCTCACGCCTCCGACCCCGCTGGCTCTCCCCCAGAGCGCGGAGCCCGGCCTGACGAGCGGGCGCAGGTTTACTCGCTGGCTGTCCACCTCGTCCGCCGGGAGGAGCTGAGGGGTGAGACAGTCTCCCCTTTTCTGCTGTTTCCGGAAACGCGACGGAGCACGCCGTACTTGCGGTGCTCCGCCGCAGGCCGTCTCCGCCCGTCTCGGCTCCGTGCTCCTGCCGCAGGCCGGGGAGCACTCGACCTGAGGGTTCGGGCGGGCGCGCTTCCAGGCCGGGCCGGACAGGCGGACTCCACGAGACGCCTCTCCCGCTGCAAGAACGGTGCTCGCTCCGTCCTCTCCCTGTCCCCGGCCCGTGGCGGCGCCTGCCGCTGGGTGACTGGCCTTCCCAGCCGCGGGCTTACAAGCCACGGTTCACTGCATTTGATGACAAGGACGGTGCAGCACACACGATGACCCTGAGAAACATTTTTTTATTCTGCTTCCTGGCAAAATTACAGGGCTTTGGTTTACTTGGGCAAACTTACAAACGCTTATTACACAGTTGTTTTAACCTCGTGTAACCCCGGGGGGGGTGCTATTCAAATGGGCGTAACCAGACAGTTCACGACCCACGAACCGGGCTGGCCCTGTTCGGTTCAGGCCGCAGCTCTTTCCTCAGACCATGAAGGCACATTCGTCTCCTTCCAGGCCTCAGAGGGCCGCCCACGAAGCCGAGCCTCAAACCAGGCCACGAACAACACACAAGAACGCAACCACTAATCACACTTGGCTGGGTTGCCGCAACTCTCCCAGAGTTCGCACCCCGCGCGCCAAACACCAGCACCTAATCTCAGAGGGGGGACTCGCTCGTGTCACAGAGAACCGGCCAGTTCTGCGGCACTTGCCCCCACTTCCCCTCCCTCTTCCGGCGGAATCTTCCAGCGAAGCAGCTGCAACTCCGCTCTTCGACAGCTGACACGGGGTCGTCCTGGGCCCAGACCTCCCGGCAGCGGTCGGGCCACAGAGGAGACAGTAAAACGCACAGCAACAGCAAAATCAGAACCGCTGAGAAAGTCCACGAAGAAAAAACACGACCGCCTCATCGACTTACAATCTAGACGCAAACTGCCTCGAGAGCCTCTCCCCGGGAAAGTTCTTCCGCGACCTGAACACGTGTGGCAGTCTGCCTCGGCGGTCCCCACGCACGGCTAACGCGTAGACCCAGGAACGGCGTACGCGCAAAAACAACGAAGTGAAAGACAACGGGTTCTCGGGTTTCAACTTTTCCAGGGTGTCAGCCGGCCGGTCACCCAGAGTCTGACGGTGAACCTGTGGGACGATCGGGAGAAAATGTGTCATCGAGAGAGGTTCTCCGTGAGAACTGCGCAGCTCTCAGCCCGCCGCCACTCCGCCCAGGCTCTGGCACGCAGAGCTGGGCCCAAACTCTAGGACGGCTTCCACACCTTCGGGCTGTGACCCCAGCCCGCCCTCGGCTGCCTGGGGGAGGTGGGGGGAAGCTCACCGTCGCTGGGAACTTCTACGCTTTGTACCAAAGCTACTGATACGCAGATCACCTGAGACCCCCTCTCGGAGCAGAAGCTAACCTTCCAGAACGTTTGCGCTCCCAAATCCTCTCTGTGTGCTCTGAAACTGAAATCTTCTACAACCCCGAACGGTCTTCTCGAAGACCAGAAAGGCAGCTCCTTGGCCTCCCGTTCTCAGCAGGGGGACAGGGCCTCCGTGGGCAGGTTCGGCTGGCACCTGCGCGCCTGTCACGGAGGTGAAGTTGCCTCTCTGGGGTAGGCTCCGCTGGGCAAATCCGGAAGGCCTGGTCGCACGGACCCAAGCCCTCTTTTCACCCTTCGCTGCCTGTCCCCTGGGCACAACCCAGTCTTTAAGAGGCCCTGTGCCCTCTGTTCCCGGGAAGTGGAGTTCAGTTCTCGCTGGGTTCCCTCGCCTGTTGCGACAGTCCCCGCTCAATAAAATCCATCCTTACCGCTCCCACGAGTGTCCAGCGTCGTCTCGGACACCTGTAAGAGTCCGCCGCCCTGGGGTAAACGGTGAAATGGCGAGGGCACAACGTCTCTGCTCGCAGAACGGGTCAAGTGAAACGCTCCAAACTGCTGGCGAAATTAAGAAACATTCAGGCACGGTCTTCTGTTTCACCTTTTAAAATTCTCCTCTCCTGCCCCGCCATCTGCTTTATGGCCTAGGGTTTCCTCCGGTTCACCCCCTCCCCCAGCCGGCTGTCAGGTCTACACCGCTTCTTCTTCTAGTTACTACTAATAACCTGGACGTGACGTTTTTTTTAAAATTTTTTTTAACATTTATTTATTATTGACAGACAGAAGACAGAGCATGAGAGGAGCAGAGAGAGGAGGAGACATAGAATCCGAAGCAGGCTCCAGGCTCTGACTGTCAGCACAGAGCCCGACGCGGGGCTTGAACTCACAAACCGTGAGATCATGACCTGAGCCGAAGTCGGAGGCTTAACCAACTGAGCCACCCAGGGGCCCCTGGACGTGACATTTTTAAGAACACCAAACCACTTTTCCTCTCGTCGCCAACCTACAAGCACGACCCTCGGTCGCTCCCCCCCCCGCCCCCCCGCCCGGCGGTGCGCTCCCAGGCCCGGCGGCGCGAGCCCCTCTGCAGCGCGTCGCCCTCCCCGGACCCCTCCCCTTCCCCCGGCCCCCGCCACCTACCGGCGCCCGCGGCCTTCAGGAGAACCCGCAGCTGTCGATCTGCCCGTGCAGCTCCACGAGCCTGCGCCCCATCCGCGCGACCTCGGCGGCCTTCCTCTCCGCCTTCTCGTACAGCTTCAGCACGCGCTCCTCCGCCTCGCCGCTCCCGCAGCGGCCCTGCCCCACGGCGCCCGCCACCGCGTCCACCTCGCTCTCCAGCCGGTCCAGCAGGATGCCCACCTCCAGCAGCTTCAGGCGCGCCCGCAGGTGCGCGCGCACGTGCTCGCGCTCCAGCTCGGCGCGCGCGGGGCTCCGGGGGCGCTCGCGGGGCTGCTCGGGTCCCCGCCGCTCGTCCGCGCCCGCGGGCCACATCGCGCCGCCGCCCAGCCGCCCCCGCGGGCCGGGCACCCAGCTCCGGAGGCCGGCCGGCCGGCCCGCCACGAGCGCCGGCCGCAGGAGCGAGCTCGGCGGGAGTGCCGCCGAGGCGAGCCGCGGGCTCGGAGCGTGGGCTCCTTTCAGATAAAACTTTCGCCAACTTCTCCCCTCACACAGCGAAAGTCGCATCCAACATGGCCGCCCTGCCGTCCACCAGCGCTCCGCTTCTTTGCGGCCCCTTTTCGCGACAGAGCCAGAAGCCCTTTACGGCCACGCCCCCTGCGTGAACCCTGAGGGGCGTCCTGGGTTCCGGGCAGCGTGCTTGGGGGGTCTCGCGCGCGCGCAGTTGTGCGCCTTCGTCTCCCAGGTCTTGGCTCTTCTCTGCCGAGGCCCTGGGGTCAGGTGTTCAGGAGGCCGGGGTTTCATGGCATGGGTTTTAACCCTGAGTTGCAAAAGTGGGTTTTTCCGCCCCAGAAATGCAGGCTTTCCCGGAGTACCAGGAAACCCAGGGTCCAACCCATATGGTCCCCATATTGCTCTCGAGGCCTGCCACCCAGCAGGGCTTTAGTTTTTGTTTTTTTTTTTTTTTGCCCCACGATGCTATCTGGGGTAGGGGGTGGAGGTGGGGGAGGGGATAAGTGGGTTACTTTATGTTCTAGGCCTGTGGCCCCTCCCCCCCGGGACAGGCTAAAATTAGGAAAGATTGGGGGATCCTGCCCGCCCGAGAGCTGCATATTTGGGACCGAGCTTTCCGGTGGACCGAATGGAGCCAGGAGTCCCACTTCTGAATACCTGTCACGGTTATTCAAGGGATTAACGGGGAAGGGGCGTCGGGCCCGCTGTAGACTTGCGGAAAGCATCGGGCAGTTGCAAACGGTATTGTTAGTAGACCGTGTATCTAGCGGTTGAGGGCAAAGCGCTGGAATTAGATCTGGGATTTGGACCCTCGCTTCCTAATACGCTGGCTGGGAGACTTCGGGCAAATCTCAAGCCTGAAAAGGACCAGGCACCGCTGCTGGTTCTGAGTTGCAAGTGGCCGTGGGCAAGGACAAGAGAGAGGCAAGGAGGATCTAAGGGTGGCCCCCGGCTGGCAGCCAGCCAGGGACCTCACGGTGAATGAGCCTGGAAGTAGTTTCTTCCTAGAGCCTCCATGGGACAGTCACCCAACACTTGGATTTTGTTCTTATCAGACCCGGAGCCGAGAAATCGGCTAATTTCTGTCATTCAGAACTCTGGTAATAAATTGTGTTGATTTGAGCTGCTGAATTCGTGGTAGTTTCTTAGAGCATCAGTAGAAAACTAGTGTGGAGGGGTCTGGTTGCCCGCGGGGTTTAGCCCACAGTGGGGCGCCTCGGGGGCTCAGTAGATTAAGCATCCAGCTTTGGCTCAGGTCATGATCTTGCAGTTCGTGAGTTCAAGCCCCGCGCGGGATCAGTGCCAACAGCTAAGAGCCTGGAGCCTGCTTCGAATTCTGTGTCTCCCTCGCTCTCTCTGCGCCTCCCCCGCTTATACTCTGTTTTTCTCTCTCAAAAATAAACAAACATTTAAAAAACAAAACAAAAAAAACTTAGTCCACAGATTCTTTACATGAAGTTAGGAGAAATTCAGTCATGACCTGAGGATGAGGCAAAGGAGACAAAGACCCTTGAGACTTGCCACAACCTTATCCCTTGAGCTCTTTTCATACAATTTAGAGTCTCTCCCCTTCTCCTCCACCCCCCTCCCCCGCCAGGATCTGTGTTGCAAATACCTTCTCCCAACTGAGGCTTGACTATTTTTTTCAAAATAGACTTTACGTTGTAGAACAGGTTTAGGTATACAGAAATATCGAGAAGACAGTACAGAGAGTGCGGGCTTAACTTGCCACTTTGATTAAGGTTCCTTTGATAAACATAAGATTTTAGTTTAAAACATCTTTTGGGGCGCCCGGGTGGCTCAGTCGATTAAGCATCTGACCTTGACTCAGGTCATGATGTCTCAGATCTTGGATCAGATCCCCGAGTCAGGCTCTGTGCTGACAGCCTGGAGCCTGCTTCAGATTTAGTGTCTCCTCTCTCTGCACCTCCCCCGTTAATGCTCTGTCTGTCTGTCTCTCTGTCTCTGAAAAATAAACCTTAAAAAAAATTTTAGAAAAAAATAAAACCCTTTTAAATGTGGGGGTGCCTGTGTGCCTCAATCATTCGAATATCTGCTCTTAATTTTGGCTCAGGTCATGATCCCAGCGTTGTGGGATCAAGCCCTGTGTCCAGCTCTGTGCTGGCAGCGTGGAGCTTGCTTGGGATTCCCTCCCCCGTCTCTCTCCTTCTCTCTCTCCGCCCCTCTCCTGCTCACAACCTTTCTCTCTCAAAATAAATAAACATTTAAAAAATATTTTAAAGTATGGTGAAATACGTGTATCATGAAAGCTACCATTTTAACCACTTCAGAGCCTACAGTTCAGCGGCATAAAGCACGTTCGCAATGTGGTGCAACCGGCTCCCAACTTCCGTCTCCAGAACTTTCTCATCTTCCCAAACGGAAGTTCTGTTCCCATTAGACTCCCATTTCAGTTTCTTTAGCTGAGCCAAAGTCGGATGCTTAACCATCCTGAGCCACCCCGGCGCCCTTGAATGCTCTAGTTTTTAAAACAAATTTGAGGTGAAATTCACGTAATACACAATTAAATCACCGTCAAGTGAACAATTCGGTGATATTTCGTGTATTCGCAGTGTTACCCTACCGCCAGCTTTCTCTAGTTTGAAAACTGTTTCATTGCTCCCCCAAAACACCCCTTGCCACTCAGTGATCGCTCGACAGCCTCCCTGCCCTCATCCCCCAGCCACCCTCCATCTCCCTCCTGTCTGCACGGATCTGCCTCTTCCTGATACATCATACGCACCCGTCTGCCTGGGCTTCCACGATATACCACAGAATGGGTGAGTTCAAACAGCTGAGGTGTATTTTCTCACAGTTCAGGAGGCTGGAGGTCCAAGTTCAAGGTGTTGGCAGATTTGATTTCTTCTGGGCCTCTGTCCCTGGCTCGCACGCAGATGGCCACCTCGCCCCTGTGTCCTCACATGGTCTTTTCAGTGCTCATTGACCCCCACACAGCTCCCCAACGCCTTGGTCTTCACCTTGTGCCCTAGGACGGCTCAGCAAGAAGTCCCAGCTATCAACCAGGAAGAGAGCCCTCACCGGGGTTGAGTCATGTGGGTGTCTTGATCTTGGATTTACAGCCGATTTTGCTTCTAGAAACCTTGCTAAACTCTACTACTAGTGCTGATGATTTATCTTTAGATTATTTCAAATCTACGGAACTGTGAGAAATAAATTTCTGCTGCCTATAAGCGACCCCATTCTGTGGACAGCTAAAATGGACTAAGACAAAGGCCCCGTCTCCAAATACAGTCACCATAGGGAGTAGGACGTCAGCGTATGAATTTGGGGGAGTGGGGGAGACACAGTTCGGTCCATAACATCACATAAAAGGAACAGGGGCACCTGGGTGGCTCAGTCGGTTAAGCGTCCGACTTCAGCTCAGGTCACGATCTCATGGTTTGTGAGTTCAAGCCCTGCATCGGGCTCTGTGGTCACAGCTCAGAGCCTGGAACCCGCTTCGGATTCTGTCTCCCTCTCTCTCTGCTCCTCCCCCGCTCGTGCTGTCTCTCCCTGTCTCTCAAAAAATAAACATTAAAACAAATAAATAAATGAAAGGAACCCTACAGAGGCACGTGGCCGGCTCAGTGAGAAGAGCATACTGATTCTTAATCTCAGGGTTATGAGTTAGAGAGTTCCACCTTGGTGTAGAGATTACTAAAAAAAAATGATAAGCTTAAAAAAATTTTGGTAAAGAAGAAGCCTACAATGTGTAGTCTTTCGTGTCTGGGTTCTTTTCACTTTGCATAATATTTTCGAGTTTCGTCCACGTTGTTGCACGTATCAGCACTCGATTCCTTGTTAGGGCTGAAGATTCACGGATATGCCCCAATTTGTTTACCGGCCATCCAGTGGTGGCCACTGGGGGCGTCACTACCCTTTGGCTATCACGAGTAATGGTGCTCCAACGTTCTGGTACGAGTTAATAGTTTAATTTCGATGAAGACAAAATTTCAAGGTTTCCTTGTATGCTCCCCATTCCCTCCGCCCCCCCGGTTTCATTTTAAGAAATTCTCACCTACCCCGGGGTCATAACATTTTTCCTTTATACTCTCTTCTTAAAAGCCTTACCGTTTGTTTTTTCGTAGTTGCGGGCCATCCACCTAGACACGAGGTTTGAGGCAGGGATCTAATTGCAGTTTTCCCCACATGTGTTGTGTGCCCAGTTCTCCCGGCCCTGCTTCCTGAAGGTTTTACCCATTTCCTCTGGTCTGCAGTGGAACAGCCGTCAGGTGTCAAGTCTCTGTATCTGCTCACGTCTGCGTTCTGTTCCATTATTCGGCTCTATCTTTGGGCTTTTACTCTAGCGACTTCACCACTTCATAGTAAGTAAGCTTTATAGGAAGTCCTGATGTCTGGTTAAGCAGGATAAGTCCTCCCCATCTGCTTCTCCTTCTTCAGGAATGCCTGGCTTTTCTGCTTGTTCGGACTTTGAATTTGTGTTTTGAGATTACCAGTCAGACCCACCTGATGAGATTTCTTTGGGATTGGATTGACGCATTGGGCCACTTTGAAAAAGAACTAGAATGCCAGTCTGTCGGTCCCTTTAGTTGTGTAATGTATTTCGGTATAGGTTTATAATTTTATGCAGATCGATTTTTCCATGTGTTTGGTTAAAATTCTCCTAGTTGCCATTTGTACTGGCTTGAATTGTGTCTCGCTCTTCAAGTTCATGGGCACTTTGACCCTCAGAATGTGATCTTACTGAAAATAGGGTCTTTGTAGCTGTAATTTGTTAATATAAGACCATACTGGATTAGGGTGGGCCCGAAATCCAATGACAGGTATCCTTGCGTGAAGACACAGAGACACAGGGAAGATGGTTGTGTGACAATGGGGGCAGGGATTGAACGGATCCAAGGAACACCAAGGATTGCCAACAATCACCAGAGGCCACAGGAGACGGGGCACGGTCCTGCCAACACCTTTGTTTCTGATTTCTATCCTCTTGAACTGTGAGAATGAATTTCTACTGCTTTAAGCCACTCGGCTTGTGGCAATTACAGTAGCCTAAGAAAATAATGCACCATTAAAATGTTTCGATCCTCTTACAAATGACATATTTTATTATGATTATTTTTTGAGAGAGAGTTTTTTTTTAAGTTTATTTATTTTGAGATGGGGGTAGGGAGGTGCAGAGAGAGAGAGAGAGAATCCCAGCATGGGACTGGGTCTCACGAACTGTGAGATCATGACCTGAACCGAAATCAAGAGTTGGAGGCTTAACCGACTGAGCCCCCCAGGCACTCCAGAGGTAGTTGGGTTTAATTTTTATTTATCTATTTTTAAAATTCCAGGGTAAATGATGCAGTGTTCTATTAGTTTCAGGTGTACAATATAGCGATTCAACAATCGTGTACGTTACTCAGTGCCCATCACTGGTAAGTGTACTCATTAATCCCCTTCATGTAATCCACGAATGTAATCCCACATAATCCCGTGTAGTCCCACCCACCTACCCTCCGGCAACCACCAGTTCGTTCTCTATGGTGGAGAGTCTGGCTTTCGGCTCTGTTTCCTTTGTTCATTTGTTTTGTTTTGTTTCTTCAATTCCACATATGAGCAAAATCAAGTGACACCTGTCTTTCTCTAGCTGACTTAGTTTGCTTAGCATAATACACTCTAGGTCCATCCATGGGGTAGCAAATGGCAAGATTTCATTCTTTTTTATGGCTGAGTCACAGTCCATCGTATATGTATACCACATCGTCTTTATCCATTTATCTACGCTTGGACTAAATGACACCTTTTAGAAGATGTATTTTCTCTTCCTGGTGCGGAGAAACATTACTGACTTTCATGTTTTGATTTTGTTTCTAGACACCTTGCTAAACTCTCTACTAATACCAACCATTGAGATTCTTTCAAATCTATGATGTTTAAAAAACTATCATTACAGGGGGCGCCTGGGTGGTTCAGTTGGTTAATCCTCCAACTCTTGACTTTGACTCAGGTCGTGATCTCAGGGTTCTTAAGTTTGAGCCCTTGTGTCGGGCTCTGGGCTGACAGCTTGGAGCCCGCTTGGGATTTTCTCTCTCTGTTCCTCCCCGACTTGTACTCGCTTTCTCTCTCTCTTAAATAAATAAATAAACTTAAAATACATTATAAATAAATAAATAAATTAACTTAAAAAATACATCATTAGAATGTAATGGTAATAGCTGTGGTAGTTTAAAAAACAAGCCCACAAGGTTTTTGCTACTTTTCTCTGCATGGTTCCTGGTTCCGTCCCCTTGGGGAGTTACGAGTTACCAACAGAGACTATGCTGGGGGAGTTGTACCACAAGGTCACCTTTATTTGTACAAATGAGCAGATTGTGAAGAATAATCTCCAGAGCCTGACTCCCTACTAGGGTTTGGGATGAATATGCACAGGGGGGTTTTCACATTATAACGAAACAGAGGTAACTGCCGGCCACTTCTGGCACTTTCTGGTCCATCTCAGCAGCTGTCTTCCTCAAATGTTTCTTTTTCTGTGCCATCAGTCGGTTAGTTTGCTTCTAAAAGGTAAGATTGACGGTTGGGCAGAAGCTTCTGCTAGAAGTTTCCTGAGTTTGGGGATGGGGGGTGGTCAGACCGGTGACAGAACTCGATTTCCCTCCCGGACGGTGGGGGGGCGCGGGGCGGGGGTTGCTGCTAACAAACAGAACACAGCAGAAGTGATGGCATAGCGCCCGTGACCGTGAGCTAGTGATAGCACCTGTGACTGTGAACTGTAAAAGGATCCTGCCCTTCATCTGTGGTTCTCTGGCTGGGAGAACTCCCTTGGGGGAAGCCAGCTGCCCCATCTTGAGCCTCCCCAAGGGCAGCACACAGCTTGTCTGTGTCAGAGCCCACGGGCAGGAGTGCACAGTGCCCCGCCGAGCCCACTGGGCGCCTCCTGGTCCTAAGAGCTCCTTAGGGAGTCTCTCCCTTGTCTTCTACCCTCCCAGGCCACACACAAAATACACACCCTTTGGGGGGAGGGCAGCCTCCGAAGCCTGTTTTCTGCTGCTGCAGGTGCCGGGCTCCAGGAATTCCTCCAGAGGTCCAACAACCACAGGATTCGGCACACCCCGCTTGGAATGTCTTTGCCAATATAATTTCTTCAAAACCCCAGGATGGTTCCTGTCCCTTTACTTTCCGTCAGTTCCACCGTGCATGTAATTACAGCCACCGATCTGGTGAAGACTGGTTTTTTTGTCAACAGGTCGCTGTGCTATGTCCTTCCTCTAGTCTCTCAACTCAGTGGTACCTACGTGGAGCCAGTGGCTTTGACAGGAAGGGGACAGACGTAATCTGGTCTTCGCTGCTTGGCCGGCACCTGCTATCTGGGGAAAGAACCTTTAGAGAACATGTTTGAGAAAGACCGTAGGGGGGCGCCTGGGTGGCTCAGCTGGTTGAGCGGCCGACTTTGGCTCAGGTCATGATCTTGCGGTCTGTGAGTTCGAGCCCCGCGTCGGGCTCTGTGCTGATGGCTCAGAGCCTGGAGCCTGCTTCAGATTCTGTATCTCCCTCTCTCTGCCCTTCCCCTGTTCATGCTCTGTCTCTATGTCTCTCAAAAATAAATAAAACGTTAAAAAAATTAAAAAAAAAAAAAAGAAAGACCGTAGGGCCTCAGGCTTGCCTCATCTCTACAAGGGCTTCTTCTGGAGCCAACTCTTGTCTTTCTAAAAAATTTAATTTATACATATATATATAATATCTAAGTTTTTGTTTATTTATTTTGAGAGAGAAAGAGAGTGTGAGCCAGGGAGGTGCAGAGAGAGAGGAAGAGAGAGAGAACTCCGAGCAGACTCTGCACTGTCAGCACAGAGCCCAAGGCAGGGCTCTAACTCACAAACTGTGAGATCAAGACCTGAGCCGACACCGAGAGCCAGAGGCTCAATCACTGAGCCACCCAGGCATGGACGTATATATTTAAAGTAAGCTCTATGCCCGATGTGGGGCTTGAACTCAGGACCCCAAGATCGAGAGTCTCGTGCTCCACCTACTGAGCCAGCCAGGCGCCCCTGGAGCCATCTCTTAAAACTGTTGGAGTTTGGGGTGCAGAAACTCTGGCCATTTTCACCCCCCAATGACCAGTAGTGGTGGCCTCCCGCATCTTCAAAGAAGCCACTGGAGGAAGCCTACTTCACACCCTCCACCGCCACTTCCTTGGTTCTGCCGTGGTGGTCATGCCAAGGCCATGCCCATCCGCCCTCAGGCCCACACTGAGGACTAAATTTACCAGACCGGGGGTGCCTGGCGGGCTCCGACGGTAAAGCGTGCAACTCTCAATCTCGGGTTTGTAAATTTCAGCTCCACGTTGGGTGGAGAGATGACTTAAAAAAAAAATCTTTGAATTTACCGTGCTCATCACCTCATCTGTCCCACTGATGAACCGAGTGTAAATCGGCCCAGGGCGCTAGTCTCGGGTCAAGTTTCCCATGATGCTGTCCACCTCAGACGCTCTTCTGGTCCTGTAGGACCCGGCGAGCCACTGCCTCGCTCCCTGCCCTCCACCCCACCCTTGCCCATTGCCCGTCTGTCCCCAGAGAACCGTGCCACGTGGTCCTCAGGCCCGTGAAGGGAACTGCTCATTCCCCTTGTGCCTCGGTCAGGAGTTGGGGCCGGCCTTCTCCCATGGTCATCGTCACAGGACTCCTCGTCCTTTCTCTGATCTAAAGCGGCGTTCTTTTAGAGTGCTTGCCGCTCATCCGACCGCCCTCTCCCCCTCCCCGCCGTTGCCATCCTCCAACCCCTCTCCCCCATTGAGTCCCCTGGTTCATTGTACCCTTAGGCACCCAGCTCCTGGCCTTCCTTTCCACCCCCCGTCCTGCCATCATCCTGGAGTTCCGTGGCCATCCCACACCCGGGCCCCCACGCCCTCCTCGCGTCTGATGGGCTCCTCGAGTCCCTTGGCCACTCCTTCCCAGAAGTGACTTGGGGCTTTTTATTGCCCTGAACCTTCTCAATCCTTGCTGAGCCCCCCTCCTTTCTGATCCTGTCCCCGTCCCCACATGTGCACTGTGGTCTCCAACACCTTTTTCTTTCCTAATTCACTGAACCCTCAGTTCACATGAACAGCGACTTTCTCCTGAACTTCTCCTGCTCTGCATTTCCTCACTTATCTCTTCAGTGTTTTCCATCCACTGCTGTAACAACGTTCTCGTCAAAACCCTAATCTTTTACTCCCTGTTTCCTTCCCCTGCCCTGCTTTACCCCAGTACAGAAACTCCGAACCCTTGATCTGCTGAGTGACGCTAGGAACCATCACCGAGAGGCTGCAGGCAAGCCCAGGGCTTGGGGGGGGATCTAGTCGCAGCTGTTACAGGTGGTAAAGGAATGTTCTTCGAAGAGGCAAAGAATAATAAGGGTGAGTTTGGGAATACTGGAACGGAGGAGTCTGTGAATCATGGGGGTTGAAGGAAGGAAGGATGGGCTAGAAACAGGAGAAAGGAACCACAGGGAATTATGGGGAAAACAGAAGTGACCTGGGGAAGCCCTAGCTTCAAGCAAGCCTTCGGTGGATTTATTTATCTGGCCAGTGTCGACCAGGTAACAGATCTGCGTTGGTCTTTGGAAGATGGTGGAAACGCAAACTGCTCCATGGTTAGCTGCTCCCTGGAAGTGGAGGGTTCCAGGACCAGGGACTTGAATCTGGGGCTTGTTCACCTTGGAGTTGTTTGAGAGCAGAGCCAAGCGAACAGCTACCAGTGAATGAGTGAGAAAGAAGACTGTTGTTTGGACGGTGAATGCCCTGAGCAAGTGGGAGGGCTGCGATGACTAACGAGGACGTAGGCCTGGAAGGAAGGACGGACGACCCTTTCATCAAAACACGGGAGAGGAAGAGCTATCGGTTAGCGTAGGTCACGTCATCTTCATAATCCCCGAATCTCAGCGCTAGAACAACTATGGTCTTCCTCCTTTGTGCCACGTGTTCGTCATCGGTTGGCAGGAGAACTACACTTATCAACGGAACCGCCATTTTAGAATCAACCGCCATCTTGAATGCGGCTCATCTCTGTGCCGTGGAGGAAACCGTGGGGGGTCTCTTGTCGGAGGTTCAGGCTTGGACTAGAGATCCTCACGGCTCATTGACCAGGATTAGTCTCCCTCTCTCCTCCCCCCCACACGAGGGGGCTGGACCGTCCAGTTCCCCTTCGTGCCTGGAAGGCGGGTACTTGGAATGTACTTGGTGGACGGCTCTAATGATCCCCTCCAGCATTTTGTCCTAGATGAGCTTCAGTTCTAGAGGTCACACAGGATGCCCGCGCTGGCAATCACCCCAGACAAGCCAGTGCCTGCCCAAGATCACACAGAGAGCGGTAGCGGGTGGGCTGGGAGCCAGATCTCCTGTTTCCCAGCCCCTCTGTTCCTGGTAACCTGGACTCCAGAGTTTTATTTTCAGCAAGGTTGAGAACTCTTGGGAGTGACCTCCCTTCACTTGGAGCCATGAAAAAAAATAACTTTCCACTTTATTTTTAAAATAAGCTCTACACCCAACGTGGGGCCTGAACTCACGACCTGGAGATGAAGACTCATGAGCTCTACCAACCGAGCCAGCCAGGGCCCCTCCCCCCCAGAGTCATTTTTGTGGATGCTCGCCCAAGTGTTGATTGCATCCTTGGCTACTGTCAGTCCTACCACGTCATTAGAATTAATTTTGCTTTCTTCCCAAGGGTCACGTCCACTGATGAAACCTCTGGATGCTTCTGTAGGACTACTTAGTGGTCTTCCCAGCCATTCTTACCAAGTGTGAGACCAGCAGGTCGTGAACATTTTGCATACTGTGCCTCCATTTTTGTCTTTCCTTCCTTCCTCCCTCCCTCCCTCCCTTTCTTTTTTTCAAGTAGGCTTCATGCTGTCCAGCATGAAGCCCAACATGGGGCTTGAACTCACGAGCCTGAGATCAATACCTGAGCTGAGATCAAGAGTCCGACGCTAAACCCAATGAGCCGCCCGGGGGCCCCTACTTTGCCTCTGTTTCTCATCAGAGCTTCTGTTACATACTACCTTGTCTATCTCCTCTCAGATGCCTCTCCAGACCTCCGTGCTGCTGCAGCCCCCATGCCTCTTTCTGTAATAGCATTTTGATATAAAAGGACGCTCGTCACACCTGGAGCCCCTGAGCAAAGGAAGCTAGGTCCCGGCTTTGGGGACGCTGTGCAATGTAGAAAACCTGGCCGACAACCCCAGCGGCCCTTCCTGCACCGCCGTCCGTGACCAAACTCTGAAGGACAGCCAAGAACACACAGAGAGCCCGGGGCTTGTGAAAGACAACTAGATCTACAATGAAAAATTCTGGCAATCTTGGCTGTACTCAATGACGTGATTGTACAGTCTCATAAGACTAGGAATGGTTCCTTAGAACATTCTTCACTTAGAAAATGCAAGAGATTGGATCGCTCCTCCAACTGCTAGGAATCCGGGCTGGACTTCAGGAGCTGGGGACACTGGAATTAGTGGTCACTTACAAGGAGGAGGAACTAAGTACGGAGTCACTGAAAGTAATTCAGGACAAAAGTTCACGAACCTCTAAGAGTCATCTCTGACTACTTCACAATTCATAGGACAGTAAGCAACGAACACCATGTAGCCGCCAAAAGAAAGAATGCAGATCTAAATGTTTAGATAGGCTAAGATTTTCAAACTATAGCTTTAGGTGGAAAAAAACCCACCAAGGACATTTACAGGTTACACAGTGTACTATCATCTATGTAAAAACAAGAACAAATACCCCAAACCCCAAGGTTGGGGAGAGTTATATGCTCAAACATGCATATTTGGAAGGGGACACTGGTAAACCGTTGTCTTCCTAGATGGCCACTGGGAAGATGGGGGAGAACGGGTCACTTTTTTTATCTTTTGAATTTGGTGCCACTGTATTTATTCATTTTAAAATTAACCAAATGCATGGGGCGCCTGGGTGGCTCAGTCGGTTGAGCGTCCGACTTCGGCTCGGGTCATGATCTCACGGTTTGTGGGTTCGAGCCCCGCGTCGGGCTCTGTACTGACAGCTTGGAGCCTGCTTCAGATTCTGTGTCTCCCTCTCTCTCTGCTCCTCCTCTGCTCATGCTCTGTCTCTCTCAGAAATAAATAAACCAACAAACAAAAAATTAAAAAAAAAATTAACCAAATGCAATGCGGCACCCTGAAAAGGGAAAACGGGCATTACTGGTAACTGGTGAAAACAGACAACTCTGTAATCTAGTCAGTCGTATTATACCAATATTAATGTCCTAGTTTCAGCAAATTTAACTTTTTTGGTGGTGGTGGTTTCTTGGTTCCTAATTCCATCCTCCCCACTTCTTACTATGGAAACCCATACAGAAAATTTGGAACTTCCGGCCTTTTTCCACACTGTTCCCCGTGCCTCAGCTGTCCCTCCTTCTCTCGTCCTCGGAAGCTACATATTCCTCTTTCAAGGCCATGTTCGCCAGTTATTTGCTTTGAAATGCGTCCTAACTCTCCTAAATACGTAGCTTGTGACACATGGTGTCCTACTGTTTTACACTCATCCATTGGGCTTCTGAGGAAGCGGACTCCGAGATGAAAATTATACTGCAGGTTCAATTTATTAGGGATCCGTTCCTGTGGAAGGGAAGGTCCCAGAAGGCGAGGCAGAGAAGTGGGGTAGTGAGGCAGTCCTAGCAGAAGCCTCAGCGGCCCCCACGGGGAGCTGATACAGAGATGCCCCTCGAAGTGGTCCCAACTTGCACTGAGAGGGAAAGAGCCCTCAGCCCCCAGCCCGTTAGTCCCTGGATATGGGCCGCCCAGGAAAGGGGGCGTGGTCTCGGCTAGGGCAGCTCTTGAGCAGAGGAACTTCCAAAGGGACTGACCAGCTGAGAGCCACCTGTTAGCAACGCTTCCAGCGGCTGGGGAGGAAGCCCTTCACTTCTGAAATGGCGGGGGTGGCCCCCACGCCATCATCATCATGTTTTACCACAATATTCCTAAGGCAACAATAAAAGTACGATTATGTTCCAATTTTCTAGGTTAAAAGGCTGGAAAGTACTCTGGCCTGGCTGTCTGAAAGTAGTGGCCTGGCCTGGACCATAGAATTTTAAGAGGGTCCTTCCTGCACGAAGAACCGAGACTGGCCCTCCCTCAGCTGGTTCCTAGAGTGGCAGGAAGAGCTAAATCTTCCCCACAATCAGAGGCGTGAGAAATTCATTCCCCATTGGGCAACGACGACAAAAGGAAAGATTTCACTTTGAGAGAAATAAAATTTCTTAGTCAAGAACTTTAAGTCTTTCGTCTTTTCAAGCAAATGAATACTTTTATTAACATGTTTTTTTTTTTTCTTTTTATTACACATGGTAGGGTTTTGACCTCAAATACTTGTCAGGTCTGCTACTCAAATGAACTTATAGCAGGACGACTTATGAACTTCAAAAACGCCCAGTCCCTGTCCAGTGTGGGGGCATATGCAGACAGTCCCTTCCTTTCCCGGCCCCTCGAGAGCCTTTGCCAATCTCTCTTCCGTTTTTGCGCCCAGAATCCCCTGAGATGCATCGGGGCATTCCATCAACTTGTACAGAATACCAAGATCTTGTCTATTCTAGGCTCCAGACGGCAAGTAAAGCAGAGCTGGGTTGTCCAAACAGACTGACCAGACAGGTTACATCGGGCTGTGCGCCACCTAAAATTTAACTTTTGAACAAAATACATCTCTTCTCCTTTGGTCTCACACAGAAATGAAAGTCCCCAAATACAGACACTCCCCTCCTCCACCCCCTTCTTCGGAGTCCCCAAGTCCAGGCCAGATCGGCCCCGTTCACACTCCGCGTCCACGTCCGGTCCCTTCTTCTTCAGCTTCTTCAGCAGTCGCCGCAGGAAGAACTCGTCCAGAAGTAACGCAGGGCCTCCGGCGCCTCCAGAGCTGGAACCCTCCAACTCGCGCGTCTCCCGTGACACAGACTCGAAGTTCCAGAGCGCTTTCAAGTCACACAAGAGCGAGGCGCCTCAAAATTTAGAAACCACCGAAGCCCAGGAACAAACGTGACTGCTGCAAGAGCTTACAATCTAGGCCCTAATTCTCGTGTGAGAGCATTTTCCAGATAAAAGGTACTTTCCCAAACAAAAACATCGAACGGTCAAAACTTATATTGAGGTCATCAACCACCGACCATTGCAGAAACGTAGTGTAAGTGAGGACAGAGTGTAGACAGAGGGGGAAAAAAAAACAAAAGAGGGAAAACAAAAGGCTCTCTGGTTTCCGCTTCTCAAGGGCGTCAGCCAATCTCCATCAGTGGGCCAGAATCCATTGGCTGTGAACCTAAAGCGCCATCGGAAGAAAAATGCCCGTTAAGAGCTGAATCCTGAAGGAAAAACGAACCAAAGGCCGTCACCCGCTGACCCGTGCGCAGGCCGCCCGCTCTTCAGGCCCCCTGACCCATTCCAGTCTTCTGGCAAAATCTCAACTCCAGTAACGGCCTTCCCTCGGGTAATCCGCTTTCCACTTCCATCCCCCCTGCTCGAGGGCCCCTGTTGGGACTCCCGTTTCCTTTAACGGCCTGCACGGCCACGGTTCTGCGATCCCCCTACTGACCGTGCCTTTGAGCTTCGAGCAAACGCATCCTAAACCCAGCGTTCCCCAATCAGCAGCGTAGAGGGTTTTTAAAAGACTGCTACGCACGCCCGGGGTAAAACTGAGCACGCTTCTCGTTCTCCTGCCCCCGACTTCCACCCCACGCGGACCCTTATTCGACGCGTCCCGTCGGAGATGAACCGAGGGTCTGGCAACCCCCGGGCCCCGCCTCGGCCCCCCGGCCTTACCGCCGGCCCTCCTTCACGACGACTCGCTTCTCTCTATCCGCCGGACCAGCGCCACCAGCATCTCGGCCATCTTCGCGATCTCCTTGGCCTTCTCCTCCGCCTTCTCGCCCCGTTTGGTCCCTCTGCCCTCGACCCCGTCGTCGGGATTCTGAAGATGGTTCAGGGCGCTCTCCTCCGAGGCCTCCACCTGCGTTTTGATTTGGATGAGCATATTGTCCATCTCCCACAGCTTGCTCCGGTTCCGCATGTACGCCCGGCCGTGCTCCCGCGTCAGCGCCGCGATGTCCTCCCGCATCTCGTTGATGACGGGCAGCAGGAACTGCTCGAAATCCTCCTCGGGCTCCAGCACCTCCACCTCCTCCGGCTCCGCCGGCTCGACGGCGTCCAAGGGCCGCATCCTCCCCGCCGCTCCGGAACCGCGGTATCGACGTCTGCTGCGGAGAGAAAATGGAGACTCGCTAGGCTTACCCACAGAGTTCCAGAATTTACTGGAAAACTTTTACCCTTTTAAAACTTTTCGCCGCCCAGAAGCCACGGAAACAAGCGACTTACGAGCAGGGAAGCCGCGAACAAAATGGAGTCCCAGCCGTCAACCAGCGCCCCGAGCGTTGCGGCCCCTTTCGCGACACGGCGGTGTCTCTTTACGGCCACGCCTCTCGGCGAACGCGGCGCGGCCGCGCGCACGTCAATGGGGGGCGGAGCAACCTCCCCACCGCGGCTGCGAGCGCGCACGCACGTACTCTCGCTCCGCCTCATTTTCTCTGTCCCCTTCCCCCCCACGCCCCGTGCTGCGCCTCTTCGCCACCCTCGTTTTGGGGTGAGCCCTTCGGGTGCACCCTCTTGTGGGAGGCCTCCTGGAGCACCGAGTTCCCTATTTTTAAGTTATAAACGCGATCTTCCTACACTAAAGGAACATCCCCAAACTAACCATAGTAGTCCCCTCCTGTTTAGCAGGGCAGTCGGACCCCCGTTAGCTGTCTGAAAGTGTGGTTTTCTTCTTCTGGGATTACAGTCGGAAATGTCTGTATATTAAAAAAAAAAGTCTCGGTGTCTTTTCACCACGCTGAGCCCCCCTCCCTGCCCAAGGTCCAAGGCCTCCTCTAGTTAATGCTGAGTTCCCACCCAGCAGACCCAAAGCCCCGTGGATGTGAAGAGGGTTTTGTTGAGGAGTCTAAACCCCTTTTACCGGCTGAAGGCTGTGTGTGTGGGGTGCGGGTCTTTCTTCTTATTCAGCTCTGTGTCCCTGAAGCCCTGGGCAGGGCTCGACACACATCAGCAAACTTGCCTTCACAGTTGCCAAACACAGGACTTCAAGCAAAGATCAGTTAATTTCCTAGACTGTTGGCTCAGTCACAGGACAACAGTAAAAACCTCGGAATCCAGCTTGCACAAGTGCCTCGCCTTGGGCTTCTGGTTTCCTGTCCGTTATGTGGACACAGAGCCTAGTTTTGACTATGGCAGAATTAAGAATGGAAAGATACAGCAGTCATAAAAATGGTTTGTAGATTCCAAGCATGCACGTGTTGGGTCCTCCGATCGTCCCCAAAGAGCATGAGACACGTACGCAAAGGCAAGAGCGTTCATGGAGATTCCGGCATGCTGGGGTCAGTCATTCTGTAAAATGGCGACCACGAGAGGAGCGCGCAGGCTCCTTTTAAGCACATTAAGGTGCGAATTCCAAGGTGGGAAACAGGTGTCTCTATTTGAGGGGTCCCGGTGCTCTAAGGATGGTCCAGGCTGGTCTGGTGCGGGGTGGAACCTGATTAATTGGCCCGGGACCTTTCAACACACATGGAAAGTCCTTACTTTGGACTGTTCCTGGGTTCTTTATGTGTTGGTGGTGAGACAGGAGACAGACTGACCTTGGGAAGATAGTGATAACAATGACTTGTTAACAACAACAAAGCAGAAAGTACTGGACCTTCTGAAATCCCCACTCCCTGGAACAAACTGCCCGGAACCGTGTCCTGGTTCCGCAGCTGCTCGGTTCCTCCCCTTCAGAAGGACTGGCCACTGTAACCGATATGCGCCTCCTTTTCAGAGGCCTATTATCTTCCGGGAACAGGAGGCTTTTCTTTTCTTTCATTCTCGCCCTAATAAACTCGACGTCTGTGCCGCCCTTGACCTTGTTGGTCGGTTCCATTTTTTGGCTCTGGCAACTGCACCATCTGGGGTTTTTAAAACAAGCAGTTACAGTTGCGCTACTGAAAATCCGACTTGCGGGCTTCCTCAATATATCAGAGGCAGCTAGCTCCGAAGTTTTTGGTATGAATAAAAATAAATGGCTCAAAGTATAATGAGATACCATTACACCCCTGTTAACAAGGCCAACATCCAGAAAACTGACAACACCAAAATGCCAGTGAGGACGTGGAAGACCGGGAGCTGTCATTCGCTGCTAGGGCGATTGCAAAATGGTGCCCAGTTGTGGTGAAAGACAGTTTGGCGGTTTCTTTACAAAACTAAGCATACTCTTCCCATACAGTCTGGCAGTTGTGGTCCTTGGTATTTATCCGGATGACCGGAAAACTGACATCCACACAAAAACTTGCACACAGAAAGCAGCTCTATTCACACTTGCCCAAACCCGGGAGGATGTAAGGATCTGGTAATCCAGACAATGGAGTGTTATTTGGCACTGTGAAAATTAAGGGGAAACCTCACTGAAACCAAGTGGAGAGATTCTGTCGGGGATCTCTCATGCATTTCTCGTTGGTTTGTTTGTTATTAATACTTATTTATTTTTGAGAGGAGGGAGGGCAGATGGAGAGGGTGACACAGAATCTGAAGCAGGTTCCAGGCTGTCAGGACAGAGCCCGACATGGGGCTTGAACTCACGAACTGTGAGGTCATAACGTGAGATGAAGTTAGATGCTCAGCCGACTGAGCCACCCAGGCACCGCAGGTTGGGTACTACTTTAGCTGCAACTTTAGATTCTTAGCCAGAGGAGAAGGGCTCACCTCTCCCTAGCAACAGTCCAGCCAATGAAAAGCCAGTATACTTCAAACTCCCAGTTTGCTCCAATGGACTTTCTGTTTACAATAGCCTCCTAAGTTCCCCTCTCCTTTGTAAAAGAGGTTTCCTCTCCTTTGTTGTGCACACTCACCTCTGGTCTTGCCACTGGTTGTCTTGGGTTGCAATTCTCTGCTATTCCGGAATAAACCCGTCTTTGGCTGGTAAAATAACTGGCCGCTTTATTTTCAAGGTTAACGATTCTTTCAGAAATTGACATGAATTCCTGCTCTCTCCTTAAGGTCTTTGATCCTTCGCGAAATGAATGAAAAGAGACATTAATAGCAGTTTTCAATTTCCTGTAACCTCGCTAACTTGTTGTCTGCTTCACCTACCGATTATCTCATTATGTTGATGGATTTATTAACTTGTAATTCTGTCGTGCTTTTTTTGCACACACACGTAACATACACCTGCAGATATCTCATTCAGGGCACAGAGGTTAGACTTATTATATTCCTCGTATCAACTGAAGTTTCAGGGAGGTTTTTTTCTCCTCCAAGTCTGCCGGCCAATTTTTTCTTTTCTTTTGTTTTATTAAAGTAATATTTTTCACAGATTGTCACCGCAACTTGTTTTCACATTTCGATTCTCTGAAATTGTGCTGCCTCTTTCATTTGCTGTGATTAAAAAAAAATGATTCGCACTTTAATCGCCTTCTCATTCTTAGCATTACCTAAAAGAGGGTAAATCTTAAAATTGATGGCTTCTTAGATTTGACAAAATCCCATATTATTTCAAAATGTGAATGCCATTTTGCTGCTTGGCCAGCGATCTGTTTTCTGTAGTATCTGATCCTGTGCCTTGCTCCAGAACAGGGTGTTCTCAAGTGCAGGTGATTTGTCCCCCAGGGACAATTGGCAATGTCTGGAGACATTTTTGGCTGTCACTGTCACAGCTGGCGTATAGTGGGTAGAGTCCAGGGTTGTTCTTAACATTGCCTGGCTAATTTTGGTAGTCTTTTGTTTCTTGCCTTTTTTTCTTCCTCTTCAATCACCTTCCGTTTCTTTACATATTTTGTAAAAAGTCATTTTATATTTTATATCCGATGATTCCCATAACAGTTGCTTTTTGTTTCTGTGACGCATTCATGGTGTTTTGTTTTCGTGTGTGTACAACATATATATTTTTCGATTTGTTTTTGAGAGAAGGCGTGGGGGACAGGGGATCCAAAGCAGGCTCTGTGCCGAAAGCAGTGAGCCCAATGCAGGGCTCGAACTCATGAACCATGAGATCATGGCCTGAGCCAAAGTCGGACGCTCAACTGACTGAGCCACCCAGGTGCCCCTGACTGAACTTAATTTGGGGGAATCCTAGCAGGTTTGGTTGAGAAAGCTACTCGAGCTGAGTTGTTTCCACCTCTAACCAGAATACACAAACTGGTAGCTCTGCACAGGTTGGAAGATTTTCAATGGCATGGTTGGTTCAACCCCTCCCAGATCTAGTCTCCCAACCCCCATATTTATTCTGCTCTTGGTAGGTCTGGATGTGCTCTTTGCTCATACACTTGGCTTTATTATTCACTTCTCTCCTGGCCACCTTCGGAGGGATTTCTCTCACATGCTTGCAAGCTTAGCAATGCGTTGAAAGGAAAGTTTGTTCTAAACTACGCAGCCTCTGGGTGCGGCAGAAGAGCCGTTTAGAACATCTTATCCGCCATAACTCCAGAAGCAGCTGGCCTCCCTGCAGCCTACCTTTCCCGCTTTGCATCCCATATCATGCTTGGCGGAGAAGTTAGAGAGACAGCAGGACTTTCAAGACATGGAGCTGCACCCCTCCTGCGGCATAAAGGGAGATGGTGACGCTGGCAGCGCTCCTCTGTCTTTGTCATTCACGCCCTGCTGGGCCACGAGAGGACCTACCGCCTCCTTCTTGGAGAATAAAACAGAAGCTTGACCAATTGGAAAGAAAAAAAGAGTGGGAAAGAGAAAACAATAAAGCAAAATACATTATAAATGGAAGAGAGAAGAAATAAAATCCAACTGGCAAGTCATCCGTTAAAAAAACGAAATTCAGCTGAGTACATTTTGAAACGCTAGCAGGCTTTATTGGGTGATTCTTGAGTCAGGCAGCGTCCCAAATAGCCAGGCAGCAAGGAGCTCTGAAGAGGCGTGCAAAATGAAGGATTTTTGGAGGCTGAAGGGGGCCAGACAAGGAAGTTACTAGCAGAATGGGCTGTTTGGGGACAAGGTCACCTTCCTTTAGGGGACGGCAAGGACCTTTCAGGCAGAGGACCTCGCTGGTGCGGGCCAGGAGACTCCAGATTGACTGAACTGAGATTCCACAGCCGGGAGAAGCTGAAACTGTGATTAAGTTAGGCGTCAAGTCTCCGTTTGGTGGCGCGGGCTTAGCACAAGTGATTCCACCCTGGACCTGTCGTTGTTGTAGGTTAACAAACCTGAGTCAATAATGGAAACAATTAACCAGCTGTTTTGGCTTCTGTAAATTGCTTTGCAAATGCATCTCCCCATTCACTGTTCTAACTAACTGTCTGGTAACCGCTAAAACATTGAGATAGAAGCCTATGCAGTTCCCTGTTAGAGTTCCCAGAAGGGGTTAAACTGCCCGTCTCACCCCTGTAACTTCGCCTGCTTGCTAAAAAAGTTAACTTAGATTGCAGTGAGCTCTCACCCTAGCTGTTTGAAGCTGATTGTTTGAAGCTGTCTGAGGTGTCTAACTATAATTGGTCATTTCAAGGCTCACTTAAGACAAAGAACCTTGAAGCAATAGGCCCCCGCTAAAGGTAACATCTATGTAATTGGCTACGAAAAAATGTTGTAAATTATAATTGGTTAACTAATTGATGATGTACCCTAACTTGCTAAAATCCATATAAGCCTACTGCTGCCTTTGTTCGGCGCCATTTCCTGCACTGTCTCCTTAAGATCAGGAGACCAGGTTTGGCCCGGCCGTAAAATAAAATCCTGCCTCACTGCTACTCGACGTCTGGTGGTCTTTCTAACAGCAACCTGTTTCAGTCGTCTCTCTTTTAAATTTTTTTTTTAATGTTTATTATTTTTGAGACAGAGAGAGACAGAGCATGAGCGGGGGAGGGGCAGAGAGAGAGGGAGACACAGAATCCGAAGCGGGCTCCAGGCTCTGAGCTGTCAGCACAGAGCCCGACGCGGGGCTTGAACTCACGGACTGCGAGATCATGACCTGAGCCGAAGTCGGACGCTCAACCGACTGAACCACCCAGGCGCCCCCGTCTCTCTTTTAATAACACTTGTAAAAGAGAAATTGGCGGTTGGAGTTGAAACCTAAAATCCAGGTATGTGTTATTTGCAAGAAACACAACCAGGATGAAGTCACGATGAAACTATACAAATTAAAGGAATAAAGTAGAATTTAAGGTCAAAGGCATGAAACAGAAAAAAAAAAAAAGAGGAACATTATGTAATGATAAAAGTATGATTTTTAAAATATTTATTTATATTTGAGAGAGAGAGTGTGTGTGTGTGGGGGGAGGGCAGAGAGATAGGGAGACAGAGAATCCCGAGCAGGCTCCACACTGTCCACACAGAGCCCGTCGTAGGGCTTGGACTCACGAACTGTGAGATCATGACCTGAGCGGAAACCAAGAGTCAGACGCTTAACCGATCGAGCCACCCAGGCGCCCCTAAAAGTGTGATTTACAAAGAAGTTATATATTTCCGTTATCTTTGGCTGCGTTCGAAACACACAATGTGTTAGAGCCCTCACATTCACCCGTCACAACCCTGTGGTCCAGAAATTTGGGGAGGGCTCTCTGGTTTTCTTCCCTTTCGTGTGGCGTGGCTGGAGTCACGCTCTCGGCTGCACCGTGTGGCTGGCTGGGAAGGGCCGGAAGGCCCAGAAAGCTCTCACACACATGCCCCGCTGGTGCATCTGGAATGATATTCCTCTCGCTACCTTGCTGAGGTTTCATATGCTGGCTTCGGATGTGTCTCCGGGTGGGGACCACTTCCCAGCTGAACCTAGTTTACGGCATGGATGGGGAGAATGGGCTCCGCGAGGGCTGACCGTCGTTGCCATGACCCACGACCTCCCCGTGTTGTGCGGGCCACTTCGACTCAGGTCTGTGCGATCCGGGACGTGGAAAAGCAGCTGTTACAGGTAAGGTGTGAATTTGGAAGTTTTTTTTTCATTTTTACGTTTATATTTTTCACATTTTTGTGTTTTTTCTTGTTAACATTTTAATAGTGTCTGTGAACATAACAATATACATATAGATGTGCTATATATTTGTATAAGAAATATATGTAACGTACTGTGTGTGTAATATTATGTACAATATATATAATTTGCCATACTGTATAATTTTATTTTATTTTATTATTTTAAAAAATTTTTATTATGTTTCTTTATTTTGAGAGAGAGAGACACAGACAGACAGAGCACGAGTTGGGGAGGGCAGGCAGAGAGGAAGACACAGAATCCGAAGCAGGCTCCAGGCTCTGAGCTGTCAGCACAGAGTCTGATTCGGGGCTCGAACTCACAAATGGTGAGATCATGACCTGAGCTGAAGTCAGACACTCAATCAACTGAGCCACCCAGGCACCCCATGGATATTCCTCTCTAAAGGATATTCCTAACCTTTATCAGATATGTCATTTGCAAATATCTTCTCCCATTCAGTAGGCTGTCTTTTGGTTTGTTGATTGTTTCCTTTGCTGGGCAGAAGCTTTTTATTTTGATGTCGTCCCAACAGTTTATTTTTTTATTTTATTTCCCTTGCCTCAGGAGATGTCTTAGAAAAATACTGCTACAGCCGATGTCAGAGAAATCACTGCTCTCTTCTAGAATCTTTATGTTTTCAGGTCTCATCCTTAGGTGCTTAATCTATTTTGAGTTAATTTTTGTCTATGGTGTAAGAAAGTGGTCCAGTTTCATTCTTTTGCTTGTGGCTGTCCAGTTTTCCCAACACTATTTGTTGAAGAGACTGTCTCTTTCCCAAGATATATTCTTTCCTCCTTCGTTGAAGATTAATTGATCACATAACTATGGGTTTATTTCTGGGCTTTCTATTCTGTTTTAGTAATCTATATGTCTATTTTTGTGCCAGGATCATTTTGTTTTGATCACTACAGCTTTGTAGTATAACTCGAAGTCTGGAATCCTGACATCTCCAGTTTTGTTTTTCTTTTTCGAGATTGCTTTGGCTATTTGAGGTCTTTTGTGGTTCCGTACAAATTTTAGGATTGTTTATTCTAGTTCTTTGAAAAATGCTGTTGGCATTTTGGTAAGGATTACATGGAATGTGTAGATTGCTTTGGGTAGTATAGACACTTTAAGAATATTTGTTCTTCCAATCCATGAACATGGAATGTCTTTCCATTTCTTTGTGTCGTCTTCAATTTCTTTCATTATCGTTTTACAGTTTTCAGAATACAGTTCTCTCACTTCTTTGGTTAAGCGTATTCGTAGGTATTTTATTATTTTTGGTGTCATTGTAGGTGGGATTGTTTCCTTAATTTCTCATTCTGCTGCTTCATAATTAGCTCATAGAAACGCAATAAATTTCTGAACATTGATTTTGTATCCTGCAACTTTACTGAATTCATTTATCCGTTCTACTAGTTTTTTGGTAGAGTCTTTAGGGTTTTCTATACATAGTATCATGTCATCTGCAAATATAGTTCACTCATTTTGATTGCTCTTTGGCAGTGGTTCTCAAATTTGAACATGCATCAGAAAGAATAACCTTGAAAACTTGTTAAACACATATTGCTGGGCCCGCCCTAGAGTTTCTGATTTATTTGGTTTGAGCTAGGAGCTGATAATTTGTGTTTCTAACAGCTTCCCAAGTGCTGGTATTACTCGTCCTGGGGCCCCACTTTGAGACCCACTGCACTCTCTGTTTTTCCATGCTGCTCTGGATGGATCTTTGGGTTACTTACAGTTCACAGCTATCATGAACAACGAACACTGCCACAACTTGCTCAAGAACAACGGCCATAATCTGTTAGTCCCACCTGCTCCTGAAAACACAGATCTTAGGTATTCTTGAGAAATTTTCACTAGGATCTCCCAAAACCTTTTGGTGCCTAAAAATTTCTTTATGCATATCTACCACACAGAGACATAAGCCGTACTGTCTAATTGTAATATACTGGTGAAATCAGGGGCATCTGGGTGGCTCAGCCGGTTAAGTGTCTGACTCTCGGTTTTGGCTCAGGTCATGATCTCGAGGTTCATGGGATCGAGCTCCGCATCGAGCTCTGTGCTGACAGTTGTGGAGCCTGCCTGGGATTCTCTCTCTCTCTCTGACCCTCCACTACTCACTCTGTCTGTCTCTCTCAAAATAAATAAACGAACTTAAAAAAAAATGATGATTGGATTAGAGCCCACCCATACCACCTCACTTTACTTTAATAGGCTTTTTAAATATCCCATCTCCAAATACAGCCATATTCTGAGGTCCTGGGGGGCTGGGACTTGAACACATATTTGGGGTGGACACAATTCAACCCATAGGAATGTTTAATCACAGGTGTTGCCCCAGATCCAATGCAAGATGTTCCTTGACAAGGAGCATGTGCTGGTTATCTCTAAGACCTAAAGAATTCTGAGCTCTGGGGCACCTGTCTGGCCCCAGGCTCTGTGGAAGGACCTCTATTACAAACAGATCCTGAGAGTGTCTAGGGAGCGAGGGGGTCATCTCTGACTATGCTTTCTAGGGTCCAGATGAGGTGACCAGTTAGAAGTGACCTGGTCAGGTATGTGCTGAGACGTCCCGTGCTCCTGAATTTCCAATGCCCCGGGTGCCACTCTACCTCCAGCCCTGCCAGGAGTTTGTGGCTTTCTCTTTGGTATGACTCCAGCATCCTCTCTGCTTGGCCACCCTCACTTCTCTGCCGTACTTCTAGCCAGGGAAGCTGAGGGCCAGAGGGACCCCTTGGACTCAGCCAGACTCACAAGTACTCCCTGCCATCCCCTCCCCCACCCTTCATGGTCCTGGAACTGGTGTCAGCAACCACTCAGGTGCCTCATGTCCCAGGGGACAGTCCAGCAGCCTCTCTTCTCGGCCACACTTCAACTTCAAGATGAGCGGCTCCTTGAGAAGACTGCAGTGGATACAGCATCCTGCGTGTAGCCAGGGGCTTCACCCGGTCCCAGCTTGGGAAGGACCTCCAGCCTGAGTTATCAGTGCAGCCGCCTGGACAAGGAGCCAAGGGCCTGGGTGCTAGTTCTGGGTGACACTGGTAGAGTGACTTCAGCAATCTAAGTCATAGTTTCCTGTCAATGAAGAGGAGTCAGGAACCCGGACACACGGCATGCTGGAGGCTTCAAGATCATGTCTGTCAGGGGCCCAGGACAGAGCCGGGCACACACAGGAATGGAAATAAGGATAACGGCAAGGACTCTAACCGTGCCTCTGATGACAAGGGACAGTGACCGTTGGTCACACAAGGCTTGGAGCCCGTACAGCGGAACGTGCTGAGAATCCTTCCCGGGCCCCCACGCCCACCCCAGGTCCCCAGCCTAGGAGAGTGGAACGCAAGACCCTGCACCTGGACTGTTTCCAACACAGCCCACGGTGGGCCCCCCAGGTGCCCCACAGTGACAGCGGACAGAGACACAGAGCACATTCTGCCACCTGCTCTCAGCACCCCAGCCTGTCGGGGCTCAGGCCTCGGGGCTGCCTGCTCTTCCCACAATCCCCGCCCTGGCCTGGGAGTGACCTTCTTGCAGCTTTCCCAAATGGAAACCAGGCCCCCAAGCAACCCACGGACTCCGGAGGCCCCTGCCCCCGAACGCTGCCCCCCACCCTCCCCCCACGGCCCATCATGAGGAACATGGTAGGTGGCACTTAACATAGGTGGGCTCAGCAGGTGCCTTAGGTGTCACGGTGAGTATTTCCTTCTGCCTTTAGTGAGGCTTCCTGACTGACTTGTGAACCAGAACCCAGGAGTGTGCGTGTGTGTGAGGACAACCCCCAGGTGGGAGGGGAGGGGCGGCCGGCTCCGGTGGCCAAGGGGGGTAGATATGGGTCCACGTAATGCAGTTTTTATTTAGAGCGACACCAGACCCCAAATCCCACCATTTTCTCCATCAGCCAGTCAGGTGAGCACCTGCTCCTGCCTCACCCCTCCATGCCACTTTTTCCTGTCCTGGGTCCTCTTCCTTTCCCTGGGCCCCTGGGGTCTCCCTGGAGCCACAGAGTCTGCCAAGGGCTCACTGTTCTTGAAAGTGGATGAAGAATGTCCAGATTTCCTTCGGGTGGATGGTGACCTTGGTGCCTTGCAGGGGTGTCGACTGAGAGCTGGAGTCTCCTGGGGGAGCAGAGGTGGTCTGTCCTTGGAGCCCTCTGCTTCCCAGGACACTTCCTCCCAGCGTTCCCTCACTACGCCCCACCTGACTACACTCTGTCGTGGCCCCTTGATGAAGGGCCTTCGCTGCTCCCCTCCTGCCCAGACTTGCTCTGCCGTGGGGCCCTTGTGTTTCAGCCGTCCTGTGAGGGTAATATACAGGCGGTCCTGGCCGGGCATGGCCTCACTCTTCATGGGGTGCAGCACTCAATGCCTAGGGCTTTCTCACCGAGGCCATCTGGCGGGCCTGCTCTTTTCCTATTACTTGGTTCCACTAAATTTGACCTCAGGAGAGAAGCCTACTCATCCATTCACCCACACATCCATCCATCCATCCATCCATCCATCCATCTTCCACCCATCCATCCATCCATCCATCCGTCCATCCGTCTGTCCTCCACCCATTCATCCATCCATCCATGCTTCCTTCATCCATCCAAAATCCATACACCACCCATCTATCCACCCACTCACTATCCATCCATCATCCATCTATCCACCTATCCATCCAAACATCATTTATTCATCATCCATCAGCCATTCTTCCTTCCTTCCTCTTTCCATCCATCCATCCATCCATCATATATCCATTATCCATCATCCATTTACCGATCCACCCGTTTATTGATCCACCCATCTACCCATTGATCTACACACAACCACCCATCCACCCACCCATCCATCCATCATCTATCCATCATCCATGCATCCACCCATCATTCATCCACTCAATGCTCCATCCATCTACCCATCTCCAAATGACTAAGTGTCCAGCTGTGTAGCTGTCACTATGTTGTGTATGCAGTGAGACCACAGCATGGCAGGTGTCAGAACCCCCCGGGATATGCTTGCTAGTTCAGGACTCACTGAGGACAGAGGCAGGGGGTTGTCTACAGACACAGCCCCCCGACTCCCACATTGACCTGTGTGGATCCTGGCAGGTGGAGACCGACCTGAAGCCTTCCTTAACCTACTGTGGTAGAGTCAGGAGGGTGCAGATTCAGAGAAGGAAGGTAGCCCGCTCAGGGTCACACGGGTCACAAGGGGCAGAGCTGGGATCTGAACCAGGGCTGTCCGGCTCCTGAGCCGGGCTGGGGCGGCTGGGATTCCCGGGCCCGGCCTGAACTGGGGGCTTCCAAACCTCTGTGGTGGGAGCGCTCTGTGTCCTCCAGCTCCAGCGGTGCAGGGTGCTCAGGTCCCAGGTCCCCGTGAGCAAGCTCTCCTCCATGGCCACTGCGGACCCCAGCCCCCGAAGCACCACCTGCAGGGACAGGAGCACAGGCAGGGTGAGCTACCCCGAGGCTCCAGAGCTGAGGAGAGGCAAAGCAAGGGGCAGGGGCACAACACAGCTCCTCATTATTCTCACGGCAAACCCCAGACAGGACTGTGGCCCCCTTTTACAGATGAGGACACTGAGGCCGGAACAAGCATGCTTCCCCAAGTGCTGGGCTGGGTATGCACCCCCAGGAGGTGGCAAGGGCTTGGAGCTGCCTCCAACATCCAGTCCCCTTCTCCCCGTCATTGCGCAGGGGGTGGCCCAGGAAAAAGGCCAGGCGTAGCTGTCCACCCCTATCCAAATAAGCATGGACCCAGCCTCCTGTGTGGGGAGGGAGGCCGGTGGCCCATTCTGGCCACTGAACAGGAAGGAACCGTCTGCTGCTGGAGGCGGAGACGGTTCCGGGAAGCTTCTGTGCCCTGAGAGGAGAAAGCACTGGGGGGCACGGCCCTTTCTGCTGCTGCCCGCCCCCCTGCTGCCTTTACGTCTGCTTGTGAGGCCTGTGCCAGCTCGTGAGCAGGGGGAACCGGTGGAAGAAAAACAGCCAGCACGCTGACAAAGGCCGGCTGCAGGACAAAGTGACCCAGGAAGGGACCAGAGAAAGGAGACACACCTAGAAGGCTAGGCAGAGGGAAGGGGTGCCCCCTCACCCCCTCCAGTGCCCACTCCAGGCTTTAGCGATAATGCCCTCAACAATCTCTCTGCCAAGGTCTTTGCCAGAGAGGGTTTCACCCTTGGGATGGCCTCCCTGCTGGGACCTCAGCCTGCAGCCAGGCAGGCCTGTCCCAGGGGTCTGCGGGTCGTGGGCAGGGGCGGTTACCTTCAGATTTGGCGTCACTGGCTGAGACAGGACCGGGTCCTCCCCCACCTCACACAGGTGGTGGGGCCACAGCAGGACAGGGCGGAGGTCCGCCTGGGCCTTTCCTTCCTGGCCTTCAGGGACAGAAGGACGGGGACGGCGAGGACCCCCTTGGCCCCAATCCTCCAGTCTGGACCCGGCCCTTTCCTCGTGCCCTCCACTCCTCACCTGCCCTGGGAGGCAGCCGACACGGCCCCTGCTCGACGGAGAAGGAAACCGAGGCTCAGAGAGGTACAGTCGCTTGCCCAAAGTCACCACAGCAGGTGGACACTTCCAGAAGGAGGATGCCAGCCCAGGTCCCGCAGCCTCCAAGGCCTCCTGCCATGCCCACAGGGGCCGATGCCAAGGGGGCCTGCAAGCCCTCCACGACGCCATGTCGGGGCATTCACGTGAACGTCGACATCAGTGTCCAGGGACTTGGCGGCACCCCCCTCTAGTCTGAGAGCTCCGTGAGCCCGGGGTCCTTGCCCGCCTTGGCCACTGCTCCTAGACCAGCGCCTGGCACAGGAGACACTTGTTCCCTGAATGAGTGGCAGCTCTGGACAGTCGGGATCCTGAGTCCAGAGGCCGAGCTGGAGCTCAGCTGTTCAGGGCTCTGGGAGGGGTCCCTGGCGGAAGCAGGACGGGAGTGCAGCCTGAGGGTCTGGCAGAAGGTGGAGGGTGGTCAGGGGTGGGGGTGGGGTCAGAAGGGGTCCATGAGAACGGGTGTGGACAGGTCCTGGGCTGGGGTCCATGCCCATCGTTGTTGGGGTCCTCGGATTGTCCCCAAAGACCACAAGACACTTATACAAGGCAAGAGTGTTTATGGAGATTCCAGCATGCTGGGGTCAGCCACTCCGTAAAATGGCGACCACGAGAGGAGTGCACAGGCTCCTTTTAAGCACATTTCCAAGGCGGGAAACAGGTGTCTCTAGCGTCCAAGGCAGGAAACAGGTGTCTCTATTTGAGGGGTCCTGGTGCTCTAAGGATGATCCAAGCTGGTCTGGTGTGGGGGGGAGCCTTATTGGTCCATCTTCTACTTTCTAGTCTTTTGGAGCTGGAAGTGCTTTAGGGCCGCCCCTTGCCCCTCAGGTCTGGGACCTCACATTCCCCCCTTCACTAGTACCCAATGGGGCCCAATCATGGCTCCCTTGTATCTTGAGAATCAACAGGCTGGTATCCGGCTCGAAGGACCCTAATTTGTACTGCATGGACTCGCTCTTTGATAAAGTTAGTTTCCCTAATTAGCTACAGGGTGGAAAGTCCCCATGCCCCTCCAGAGGTATAGAGGCAGAGTCCCCGGATCTTTCCTCGTTCCCAATCTTTTACTGCCTTGCCAGCCGGAGGGAAAGAAACTTTCAGGGGGTAAGTGCGGCCCTCTCTCTGGATCGTTCTGGTGTCATTGCAGCTCACCCGGATAAGGTCATTTTTATAGGGAGCCGTCCAAGAGATGTCTCCAGTACTCACACAACCCCATGAACTACGGAAGTAGTCTGAGGCCCCACCACATTCAGTCCTCCAGGATTGTTCGTTTTGTTTATGCCCAGGGCAGACATAGAAGTAGTTGTGTCTAAGTCCCCAACTAGACTATCCTACCAGTAAAGCCCACAAGTCGAAAGTCAACTCAGGGAAGCAGGTTCCAAGGGGAGTCACTTTGCTCCGCTGGCAGAGGAGATCCTCCGTGGAGGTGTCACTCAGGATCCAGGTCAAATTCCAAGGCTGGTGGGGATTGTCATTTTCCTGTAAGGTATTTAAGGTTCCTGGAAACGAGACTAGAAAGATCGTAAGCGTTATAGCTTCACCTTTCCTGTTTTTACAGGCTCAGAGTGTTTGTCGATTCGTCATAAGGAGTTAGTCCTAATTTCTAAGGAGAATTTCGTACTCTAAAAAGAGCAAAGGGGAGGAGAGACACCCAGTCGCCGCCAGTCTCATGGGTTAATTTAGTTAAGGTCTCCTTAAGAGTCCGATTCATTCTTTCTCCCTGCCCTGAACTCAGGGACGATATATGCAATGTAACTTCCAATCTGTCCCCAACATCTTTACCAGTTTCTGGGTTACCTGAGAGATGAAGGCAAGTCCGTTGTCCGAACCTACCGACACTGGGAGACCGTACCGGGGGATGAGGTCTTCCAGGAACTTCTTGGTCACCACCGCTGCTGTCTCCCGCTTAGTGGGGAATGCTTCAGTCCATCCTGAAAAAGTATCTACCAGCACAAGCAGGTACTTATACCCATACATGCCTGGCTTAACCTCAGTAAAGTCTACCTCCCGGTAGACGCCTGGCCGGGTACCCCCCTCTCTGGTTCCTGTCTCAAGGTCCCCACTCTTGGCGTTGACCAGTCGACACGTCGGGCACCTGGATCCCACTGCCTTTACTGTTGGGCTGAGGTTGAGGATTCTGAGGTGAGAATTTTTAAATAGTTCTTTAATCTCTCGTTCCCCAAGGTGTGTGCTTTGGTGGAGCCGAGGAATGAGCTGTGTGGCTAGGTCAGAGAGGAGGACACGCTCTCCTCCGGGGCCTCGGTACCAATCTCCGTCTTGTAAGGCACAGTAGGGGCCGGCGGCCTTAATGTGTCTTAAATCTTCAGCCGAATACTGGGGCACTTCCGGCAGTAGTGGAGTTACCATCTTTGGGCTGGCAGCCGATAGAATGGCTGGTGGTTGAAGGGCCGCTTCCGTTGCTGCCGCGTCTGCCCTGTTGTTGCCCCTAGGTACGGGGCCCTCCCCTTTTTGATGTCCTGGACAGTGGATTATAGCCGACCTTTTAGGCAGCCATATGGCTTGGAGTAAGACTAAAATTTCCTGTTTGTTTTTATTGTCTTTCCCTCTGCTGTAAGCAGGCCCCTTTCTCGGCGCTATGCACGTGGGCCGTAGCAAAGGCATACTGGCTGTCGGTGTAGATGTTAAGTCTTTTATCTTTCCCTAACTGTAGGGCTTTGGTGAGGGCTACGAGTTCAGCCTTTTGGGCGGACGTACGTGGTGGCAGAGCTTCTGCCCAGATGGTTGTCTTGTGCGTTGGTCTGACAAGGGTTCGTCTCTTGGGTCTGGTCTAGTTCCCTGTGGGTGGCTCAGAATCTCAGAACACTCATGTCTGGGAGCCTCCAGGTCCGGATTAGGCAATAGAGCAGCCGGGTTTAAGGCACTGCTGGCTGGGAACTGGACCTGCGGGGGGTTCAGCAGCAAAGTTTGATAATGCGTCAACCTGGCATTGGTCAGCCGTTTATCAGGAGGGCATTTAAGACTCCTTCTCTGGCATGGGGGGTGGTCGCTTGGTGTCCCAGAGTCCTGCGATGATGCTGAGGCATGGGGACCACCCACTTGTGACCGGGTCAAGTCCCTTGGACAGGTATGTCACCGGCTGCTGCCATGGCCCCAGTGTTTGGGGGAGGACTCCTTTAGCCACCCCCTGCTTTTCATCCACAAACAGGTGGAACGGTTTGGTGATGTCTGGCAAGGCCAGGGCCGGGGCCTCCAGGAGGGCTCTTCCGACCTGGTGGAACGCCCTGTCCACAGGTTCAGTCCAATCCAATGGGGCATTCCCTCCCCTCGTGGCTTCATAAAGTGGTTTTGCCATTTCAGCAAATCCTGGGACCCATAGCCTCCAAAATCCTGGGGACCCCGGGAATTCTCTTACCTCTCGGCAAGCGGCAGGTTGGGGAATGTGTAAGATAGTTTCTTTTCTTGCCTGAGACAGCCACCTGCTTCCCCCTTTGAGTATGTACCCCGGATATGTCACCTTTTCCTGACAGAGCTGGGCCTTCTTAGCGGACACACGATATCCCAGGGTCCCCGGGGTCTTGAGTAATTCTCCGGTTGCAGCTTCGCAAGCTCCAGCGGTTTCTGCGGCAATCGGGAGGTCATCCACGTACTATAACAACTGACGTTAGGGTGGGCTCGCCTGTACTCACCCAGGTCCTCGTGAAGTACCTCATCAAAGATGATGGGGGAGTTTTTAAAACCCTGGGGAAACCGTGTCCAGGTTAGCTGTCCATTGAATCCGTTTTCTGGGTCTGTCCACTCGAAGGCAAATATGGGTCAACTGGCAGGGGCAAGAGGTGGACTGAAGAAAGCATCCTTTAAGTCCAACACAGTATAACTAGCAACAAGGGAGTATTCCCGCGGATTGGCAGGGGGTCAGAATGCCCAGGTTTCTAAGGCGCCTAGTATGGGGTGCAATCCCTTGTTTGGCTTCGGGTATCGTCTTCCCCGGGCGGGAGTGGCATTCGTCTGGAGCTGGACATTATAGGAGGCCGGTGCTTAGCCCACCCGGCTCCTCCCGTTTCCACCCAGGCTTCCGGGATCTCCCGCATCCAGTGGGACAACAGCTCACTAGTGCCCCCTATCGACATGTGGGGTTCTTTAAATAACCTGTACTCCTCTTCAAGGCCAAGGTTAGGACATTTATAGCCTCACCGGTGTCATCCATCACCGAGACTCCAGAGTTGAAGTGAATGTGGGCCCCCACTTTCCTGAGCAAATCTCTCCCCAGTGAGGGGCAGGGGCACTCAGGGATGACCATGAGGGCATGGGTTACCCGGCCCTTCCCCAGGCCCACCGTTCTTCGGGTAGTCCGTGAGTATCGGTTCATCCCCGTGGCTCCCTGCACCCATGATTGTTTCTGAGAGATTCTGCCTAAAGGTGGCTTCAAAATTGAGGGCTGAGCCCCAGTATCGACCATAAAGCGTATTGGTTTCCCCTCCACTTTTAGGGTTACCGAGGCTCGGGGAGAGGCTCCGAACCCCATCCCCTTCGGTCATCCAATTCGCCTAATTCTAAAATGTTTGTTCCATCGCCCCGGCGCTTAGGGCACTCGTTCTTCCAGTGGCCCTTTTCCTTACAGTGGGCGCACTGGTCTTTCCAAAGCCTGTGGAGCCGTCCTTTTCCCCCTTAGCCATGTCCCCAAGTTCCCACCTTTTAGTTTCAGGGTCAGCTGATGCTGCCAGCAGTATCCTCGCTAAACCCCGAGTTTGTCTTTCTTCCGGGCTTTTCCGGTTGTTGTAAACCTTCTCGGCCACGGCCAAGAGGTCAGCCGACCTCTTACCTTCGAATCCTTCCAGCCGCTGCAGCTTCCGGTGTATACCAGGGGCTGACTGGTTGACGAAGGCCAGACTTACAGCTGGCCGATTCTCCGGAGCCTCTGGGTCCAGGGGAGTGTAGGTCCGATATGCCTCCATTAATCTCTCCAGGAAGGCCCCCGGACACTCTTCCAGTCCTTGCTTTACCTGACTCACCTTAGACAAATTTGCGGGCCGCCTAGCAGCCGCTCGGAGCCCCCCCATTAGAGTCTGGCGGTAGACCTTTAGCCTCTCCCTACCTTCCTCGGTGTTAACGTCCCACTCCGGCCGTGTCAGGGGAAATCCTAAGTTGATGAGGTCGGGGTTGGCCGTGGGTCTCCCATCCGGGCCGGAACAAATTTCCGGGCCTCGGCCAGGATCCTCTCCGGTTCTTCTGTAGTAAAGAGAACTTGTAACAGCTGGTGACAATCGTCCCAGGTGGGCTGATGGGTACACAAGACAGAATCTAGCAAATCAAGCACTTTACCAGGCTTCTCAGAGAATTTGGGGTTTTGTAGCTTTAAAACAATGGTTAGAGGCGTTGACTCTGCCTGGCCCATGGTAATCCACACACCGATTACAAAGACAACACAGACAACACAAACAACAGTGTACCGGTGCTGCACACGGAACAAAACCTGACAATGGGACGACGGCCTGTCCCGGTTTCCACGGGCTCCGTCAGGCAGGAGCGACCTGCTCTGTCCCCACCAGAGTTCCCGAACAATCGAGATCGAGAAAATCGCCGATCTCCCTGAACCCGAAGTGAGGTCAAGACGTCTCTTGCCTCACCCTGGTGCGGGGGCCACTAGCATGTCCGCCTGGCTCCCGGGCTTCCCGTTAAGCTCGAGCCACACGGACACTACGCACAGACGCTACACAAGAACACAACAAAACACAAAGAGCGCTCGCTTACCAGCCGGCCTGTCCAATGCTCAACGCAGTCGGGGTCTTTGAGGGCGAGATTCCTGGCCCATGTACCAAATGTTGGGTCCTCGGCTTGTCCCCCGAAGAGCACGAGACACGTATGCAAAGGCAAGAGCGTTTATTGAGATTCCAGCATGCTGGGGTCAGCCACTCTGTAAGATGGCGACCCCAAGAGGGGCGCGCAGGCTCCTTTTAAGCACATTAAGGTGCGAATTCCAAGGCGGGAAACAGGTGTCTCTAGCTTCCAAGATGGGAAACAGGTGTCTCTAGTTGAGGGGTCCGGGTGCTCTAAGGATAGTCCAGGCTGGTCTGGTGAGGGGTGGAGCCTGATTGGTCCATCTTCTACTTCCTAGTCTTTTGGAGCAGGAAGTGTTTTAGGGCTGCCCCTTGCCCCTTAGGTCCGGGACCTCACAGTCGTGTGCCCTGCTTGCCGAGTGACACTGCCTCCCTCCGGGCCTCGGTCCCCCCAGCGGGCAGAGAAGAGGAACAGGTGACTTCACCGAGTGGGGCCCGGTGGCCACAGGAAGGGCCGAGGAGTCCGTCCCCTCGCACAGCCGTCTCACCTTTCTGGAGGTTCTGCAGGTGAAGCCTGGGGGTCGGGGTCACAGCCTGGGATGGGGAGGGGGCATGTGATTCCCGGAGGTCTCTGCAAATCAGACAAGGCGAGGACAGGGATTGGGGCCAAGCTCCTTCCCCTGGCACCGGGGGCTCTGCACACCACGTGCCCCCGTCCAGGAGCCCCTGCTCCTCCCCACGGGTCCCCGCTGGGAGGACGGCCGGAGGCATCTGTCCGAACGCCTCACGCATCCCCTTTCTTGCCTTCGTCCACTGCTGTTCTACCTGAATGCCCTTCCTCCCGCACACCCAGCGGCTCGGATCACTGAGTCCAAGAGCCGGAAGGACCCTGAACCTCTAGTCCGGCCATTTCAAAGTACAGATGGGGAAGCCTAATGCCCAAGGAGGGGACGTGGTTCGTTCAAGGTCCCAGGGCGGGGTCACGCAGACCGCTGGTTTCCCTTCAAGGTCTAGGATGTCAGCGTCTCCCCTCTTGTCATCCAGGGTCCCCCTGCTCAGAAGGTGCCTCAATCCCCCTCCCCCCACTTCCTCCTTTTAGGAAATGCCCTTTGAACCCTGGGCTGCAGCTGGGGCCTCCGTCTCTACCCAGTCCCGCCCCCTGCCCCCCGGCCATAGTGATTGGTCCGGGCTGGGCCACCGGCTCCTGTCAGCACCAATCAGGAGCTTTCCCTGGGACTCCGCACTTGCATCCGGAAAGTCTGCTGCTCGGTCCTTGTGGGTGGGGAGGAGGGGCACCACACAGGAGTTCAAGGCCTCATCCCAGTAAGAAAAAGGCTCTGCAGACGGGAGGAGCACAGCTGAGCAAGGGAGGGAGGGGGCGGCCTCGCGAAGGTTCCAGCCCCTGAGCAACGACCACAGCCCTTCCCTTCCCTCCGTCCTGTGCCTGAACCTTGGAATAGCGTCTCCTAGTGGTTCAGCCACTTCATGTTGAGTGTCACCTGCACCCAAGAGAGACCAGACTGGGGCCGCTGGGAGATGCCGATCGCAGCCACGGGCCTGCCTCAGACACACTGACGTCCCCCTCCGCCTCCCAGCCTCCGGAAGGAACCACTGACGGAACCTGGGGCAGCCCCCCACCTGCTGGCCAATCAGATTCTTGCTCTGGGATCCGGAGCCGGAGGCCTGGAGGCGGGCAGGCAGGCAGCTCGCAGCAGCCCTCGGAGGATGACTGTGATCACCTGCTCCCCCCAGACTCACCCCCCCCCTGCCCCCCCCCACCTACCCAAGCCCCCATCCGGCTCCTCGCTGCAGGAGCCCGCGCTCTGCACTATCACCTGCCTCCTCCCTTCCTGTCACTTACAAACAAGAAAACTTCCACTGACACCCCTCAGACTGGACCCCCGTGCCCTCCAGGCTCTCGGTCCCCAAAGCACAGACTCCGGGCTCTTGCCTCAGCACCGCTCTCCGTGCTCCCCAACTCCGGGTCTGAAGGAGCAGGCTCCCCAGTGGGCAGCTCGGGAGGAGTCCTTCAGGAGAGCCCCGGCCCTTACACATCTACGGTGTGCAGAACACAGCTGGCGCTCAATACGTGCTTCCTGCACGAACCGAGCAAGAGCCTACCGGCTCCTACAGCCCTGGAGGGTCCTGGCTCTAAAACTGAAGGAGGGAGACATCGTCACCACATCGCATCAGAACCTCTGCACGCGGTAGAGCCAGCACCCGTTCCAGGGGGGAGTGAGAAGGACCCCAAGTGGCATCTGGGTGTTTCGTTCCGCAAGGGCTGCTCCAAAGTCCCGTCTTTAATCCCAGTCATCACTTCCTGTTTCTCGCGTTCAATGATTTCGGCAGACACACAGAAGTTTTGTAAATCTCCAGAGGTCCGAGTGGAGATAGTGCGTGAGCTTCGCCGGCCAGACCAGGGACTAGAACCACCCTCGCCTGGTGACAGCACACCCAGCAATCAAATAGAACAAGCCGTTCAACATTGGTCCTCTGGGGCTGACAGGCGTCTGGCCAAATACGTCATATTGAGAAAGAAAAGGAGACATTAGAGCAGACAACGAATTGAAGGGAGTCTCAGATCTATTTGCACTAGCGACATGAACTTGAGTGAGCCCTGAGCCTCTCTGCACCACAGTCTGGCCACGTAGTAAATGAGGACTTTGCATGGGAGACCCGTGAGCTCCCTCCTGCTCAAAGTTGTCCCTATTCCGGTGGCCCCCCCCCCCCCCCCCGCTAGGTTTGCCCAGGTTCATTCTGGGATGAACACATGCTTGCCGTTCGGCTCTCTTAGCAGCACCACGGGCCTGTGCTGCGGTGCCAGCCCGCTGCTCTGGCGCAGGCCCGTGGCGAGCGGCCGGGGTCCCAGCAGCAGCCAGAGTGAGGGGACGACGACGGAGGCGTCAGTCAGCGTGAGGTTGTTGTCCAGAGCCCAGTCGAAATTGTTCCACAGCTGACTAAGGGGCATGGCCCGGAGGGAAGGGTCTCTGACGGGACTGCCCACCTGCTCCTGCCCGGGGCGGGGCAGGGGCGGGAGCTGCGGGGCCCCTTCCTACCTCCACTTGCCCGTTCCCTTGGCTGGAGACACCACGCGCTTGCTGGGACAGCAGCACGAGTCTGCTTCTGCTGTCCTTGATGAAGGCGGACCAAACCATGGGGTGCTGATCCTGCGGACACACGCATCGCCAGGCCATGGAGGTTGGGGGCCCCCGTCTGGCCAGCCCTGTCAGCCCCCTGCACGGGCACGGCGGCAGCTCCCGGCGGGGCAGGGAGACGCACGGTCGGGGCTCTGACCGTGGAGACCAGCAGACTGTCGTTCAAACCATGCCCTGCCGCTTCCTGGCCCTGTGAGCTGGGGACTTAGCCCACTCAAGCCTCAGTCTCCCCACCTGTGCAAAGGGCCCAAAGACCCAAGTGCGCATTCCTACAGGGGCGACGAGGGATGTGTGGGGGCCAGCCTGAACTGGGCGGGAGGCAGATGGTGGCCACAGAGAGAAAGGGCCACGTGTGGTTGGGAAAGTGGCCACTCCCCCCAATGCCCCGCTCTGGGATCTGCCAGAGAAAATGCCCTGGGGGGACCCACAGGGACTGTCAGGAGCCCCGGCATCGCGGAGAAGAACTAGCAAATAGGGAGGAAAGGACCAGAACTCACAAGCAGGGCGGTGTCCCCAGAGATGGGGAGAGAAGTAACGTTTACTGAAGGCACAGGAGGTCCCCAGCGCCGGCTTCACAGGGACCGTTCCCGCTGACCCGCCCGGCTCGGGGGGAGGGAGTCATTCCCTTGCTCGGGTCAGCAGGGTGCCGTAGGGGGGCTGGCCCGGGCCACTGGGGGAGGCCAAGGTTGTGGGAGCCGATGTCTGGCTTCAGGCCATGCTCACGGCCTCCACCAGGCTGACGGATCAGCTCAGGTGGGTCGGGCCCTGCCAGGCCTGGACCAGGCATCGTCTCAGGAACCCTCAGAACGACCCCCTGATGAGGCGCTCATCCTCCACGCGAGGAAACTGAGGCACAGGCAGGGACAGGGCCATTCCTCTGCATGCGGTGGCACCAGATTTCAGGCACCGGGTGTGACCCGAGTCTGGGCCTCCACCCCTACCAGCACAGGTGGGCGAGGGCGCTCCGCCAGACCCCCTCCCCGCCCCCCACCAAGGGCCTCGGCCTTAACGAGCTCCCTGCTCCGGCCTTCCTGACAAAGGCCATCAGGGATCCCCCCGTGGGCGCCGCGTCCACCAGGGCATCGCGGGGCGCACCCGAGCGATGTTGTTGTTCCTGCCTTTCCGGAAGGGCCTCTGCCGCATCTGGTAGTCATCGTCCGAGTAGAGGACCCGGCGGCTGCGTAGACCGGTGCTGGTCCTCAGGATGGCTTCGCGGTTCGGCTGCCAGGGGCCCACCTGGGACTCCTGCTCCACACGACAGCAGAGCGGCTCTCCGCCGTGGCTGAGCGGGACGTGGGCGAGTCAGGAGTGGATGGCACATGTGTGATTCGTGTCCCTCACCTTCCCAGGAGCAGAAGCCAAATCCGTGGGTCAGGCTTTGGGAACTAGTGGCTGGTCCTCCCTTCTTCCTCCCTCTCTTCCTTCCACATTTCCTTCCTTCCTTTCTTCCTCTTTCCTTCCCTCCTTCCTTCCTGCCTGCCTGCCTTCCTTCCTGGCTTTGATCCCGCCTTCCCTCCCTCCTTCCTTTCTGCAGCTAAGCCTTCCTGAGCATATTATTGGGAGGAGCCAGGCCCCTGATGACGAGGAACTGGGGTCCCCTGCCTGGATGGCTTGGGTCCGTGCTGTCGCGAAAACACAAGCCTCCCCTCGTGTGTAAGTCATCGCCCCTGTGGGTTCCTGCCCCAGCTCGGAACTTGGGCGCCCTCTGCGAGGTACAGCACGTGCAATGGGGCCAGGATGCCAGGGAGCAGAGTAATCCTTTCTCCAGTGGCCTTCCGTGGAGAATGACCGTGTGCCAAGCACAGGTCCCAGAGGAGGTATCCGAACGCTCATCCCCTCCCAGCCCTGGCCTCCACAGGCAGGCGGGTGGCCCCGCAGAGGCTGCACAGTGAGTCCCGGGACCGGACTTAACACCCAGCGGCCAATCCCCTCCTCGCCCCTGTCTCCCGCTGAAGTCTAGCCGCCCGCTCGTCACTGACCAATGTCCTCGGTAAAGTTCTTACACCCCTGGTCCCGGAGAGTGTGTGTTTCCTTCCTCCTTCCCCCAAGGAGCCTCAGGCGGCCTGGGTCACGGCATCCAATCCCCTGCCCCAGAAACCGAGGAAATCCGAGGCTGTTCCCGCTAGCCGTTTCTGCATTCATTCGTTCCTTCAGTCACTCGCTACCCTTGGCGCGCCTCTCCTGCCTGTCAGGTAGGTGAGAACACGCCAGTCAGTAAAATACACCGGCCTCCGGCCCCGGGACGCTGACCTTCCGGGGAGGGGGGGGGAAGAGACCCGCCCACAAGTGGTTTGTATGGAAGGGAATGGGGGTGTCGATGGGTTCACTGGGAAGGCCCCAGCAGGAAGGGCCTTTTGAGGAGCCACACAAAGGATGGGGGGCCTGAAGCCTGCAGACGTGTGGGAGGAAAGCCTTCCGGGCAGAGGGAGTCGCCAGTGCAAAGGGTCGGAGGCCTGTGGCATCCTACAGAAGGGGGAAGTTGGGGCCCAGAAAGGGGACGCGGTCTGCCCAGGGTCGCCCATTGGTGGGCTGAGTCAGGCCCATGCCTCTTCATCCGACCCCTGCTGCCCCCGATTTTCCCTAGCACAGATGGGGAGACTGAGGCTCGCCAGAGACAAGGAGTGACCAGCCCACGTCAGCCACCGGGTCTCCAGCAGAGTCAGGCCTTAACCCAGGCCGGTCCTGTGATCGGGCGTCACACTGGCACTGCGACCTGGCAGGGAGAAGGAGGCCGCGGCCGCAGGGTGCACCGGGGCCGGCGACGGGGCGCCTACCTGGACCGGGGGATGCCGCCCCCGTCCATGTGGCTGTGGGGCACCACGAAGACCCTGCTGGGCTGTACGGAGTGGGCCCTCACCGTGCCCAGCAGCGCCAGCCGTGCGAGCAGAGGGAGGCAGCCTGGCAGGGGCCGGTGCCGGGAGCCAGCAGGGAGCGCTGGGTCCCCCGCGGCATCCTGTGTCTGCCCTCCCAACCCCCCAGGGAAGGGAGCCAACGAGGCAGCAGAAACGTGGGCCACGGTGGTGCCGTCACCTGAGCCAGGCAAGGAGGTGGCACCTGCCCGCCACCTTCGGGCACTCCGCCCCCGCCCCGCGTTCCTGGCCGTCACGTCGGCTTCTGAGCAGAATCCCAAACTCCATCCGCCCCGGGGAAGTGGGCCAGGTTTCCCTGTAGGCAGAAGGGGGGTGCATGCGGCCCCTCACCCCAACGCCCACACCCCCGCGTGGGCCTCCCCACCTGCTCTGCCCACCCCCTGGACCTGGCGCCTGGACCATATCTGCTTTACCCTCGGCTGGGGGAGAGACACCACCGGGAAGCCCTCCCTGATAGTCTCTCCCTCACAGGGACGCCAGCCCGGGCTGTGGAACAGGGATTGTGACCTCCACGCTAAGGAGGAAGTCTGGCCGCGAGGTCGCACGGGTCCTGGGGCGGCAAGACTGACAGAAGCTCTCAGCAGGACAGCTGGGTCACCGGAGGTGGACCCCGGCAAGACACTCGATGGTGCGTGTCACCCGGCCCAGCCACGTGGTGGGAGCAGACACGGGGCCGCAGGAGCGGTATGGTCACATTAGTGGAGCCACGGGCGGGGGGCAGCGGTGTTTCTGGAGCTGCCTGTGTGCCCCCGCACCCCCAAGAGCAGGCGGTGTGGTTCGGGGCTACTGGCCGAGAACCCCGTTGCCGGCCCTCCGGCCGTTCTTTCCCAGGCCTGGCCTGAGCAGTGGCTCGCTCTGCCCGTGTCCTCCGTCTGCTCCTTCAGCAAAGGCCCCCGGAGAACATGACGGCCAAGCAAGCGTGCGTCCTCTCCGCCCGTCCACCTCTGTCATCCTCCCTTTTGATGCCTGATCCGTGGAATCTGTCCAGCGACAATCGCATTCCTGAGGACACACAGACAGACCCCCTCTGCGGCCGCCTCCCAGAGTGACCGTAGGGCCGGGTTTTAGCCAGGGGAGGTGGGGGTGGGGGCTCCCCTTCTGTGCTCGCCTGGAGAAGGAGACCCTCCACCTCTTCTTCTCCTGCCTGGGAGGGCACTCTGGGGCCCCCAGCAACGTCAGAGCCAGCGACGGAGGCTCTGGAGGGTCCCGTGGAACCACGAGGGACTCCGGCGGCTCACGGGAGAGAGGATGGTGTAAGCCCCTCGCTCCGCCGGGCACAGCCTGCGGCAGGCGTGTTTCCACGCAGGCGCCAGAACATCGGCCCCCCAAGAGCACTTCACTGGGTGTGACCTTGACCTTCTCACCTGAGTCAAGGACCAGAAGCCACCTTGGGGAAGGGAGGCAGGAGCCCTTACCACAGGCCTTCCAGAGTCCGTCCTCCCGGCGACCCGGCCTCTCCTTATGTGGGTGCGTTTCGGGGCTGCAAACTGGGTCGGGTCTGGAACCCGGGTAAGAGATCCGGACTTTTCGCCGGGGTGGCCACCCTTAGCCGCCCGACGCAGCCATCCTCGGTGGCTCCTGGGGGACTCGCAGACATGCGTGTCACCTGTCCCTCTGTTTCCCCTGTGGAAGGCCATTTTCTGTGATGTCCCCAGCTGGCAGTGTGTCTGGCTGCCATCCTGACCTCGGGTTCACAGGGACGGCACTGACCTCCTGAGGCCACGTGCGGGCCCCGCCGCTTCTGTGGTGTGTGACCTCCCGTGCCACCCGCGCGTGCAGTCCGGCCGTGGCCCCGCCCCCTCGGCCCCGGCCTCGCGGGCACAGCCCATCTCAGACCTTCGTGGTGATGCCGGCCAGCGCGTCGTGGATGCAGTGACCCGGGGCCCCCGTGAGCGCCCCGCCCGGAGGGTGTTCTCACTTCACACGCCGGCCTCCTGCGGCCCAGGGCCACCCTGGGAATCTTTCGGTGCCTGTCGCTCCCCGTGCCTTCGTAGTTCCTGCCCCTCTTCTGCACCCAGTGTGGGCCACCTCCCCTCCGCCTTCCAGAGCCGTGTCCCTGTGCGGTTCCTCACGGCCGGCGGCACGGTCCACCGTCACAAGACACCGGAGCCTGGGGGCGCACACGCCGGACATGTGTTTGTCGGGCTCTGGCGGCCGGGGGCACCGGGGCTGGGGAGAGGGCTGGGCGGCTCCTGTGAACCCCGTCCCCGTCCCCCCATCTTCCCTCGTCCTTCACCAGGGCACCAGCGTTCACTGCAGACACAGGCTGCAGTGTAGGAGCAGAACTTTCTGGAAGCAAGCTCTCCACCGTGCCCAGCTTCAGAAGGCTATTTCCGGTTCTGGATTCTGTGACTTCTGTCACTCGTAGCAAACTGTTGTCGGCAAAAGCCGGGGTCACACGTATCCCCCCTCCCCCCCACCCCTCCCCCACTGCCCCACCGAGATGCCCCCGAGTCGCTGCACAGAGAGTCGGAGCTCCGGAAGGAGAAGGCAGGGTGCCGGCAGCTCCCTGCCAGTGACGTCGGCCTGTTCCCAGCGTCACAGGTGGGCACCCCGGCCTGTGACCCCTGACCCAGGCCAGAGCGGCACGGGCTGGTTCTGGGCGATCTAGAAAAAGGAACGTCCCGAGCTTTCTTCGTGGGCGTGTGCGAGGAGGCAGGACGGGCGCCTCCCGGGTCATCCTGGTGCCGCCCGTGCTCTCCGGCCTCTGGAGCAGCCGGGACAGGCCCGCAGGCTTCGGCGGTCAATGGGCAAAGTCCCTGGGGCTGTTTCCGGTGCCGCCGACCCCGGAGTCCTCCTCCTCCTCCTCCCTCCCGTAGCTCCCTGGGTCTCCCCTCCGGACCCCGATCCTCGGCCTGAGTTTTGGGGCCCTCAGGTCTGGCACCACCCTGCAGTTCCGCCTTACCTCCCCCCTCCTCCTACTGTATTCCTTCCCGCAGCTGCTGGCTGGCCCCACGCTCCGCATCCTCACCAACCTTCTCCTCTGCTGTGTCCGGGCTGCTGTGTCTCTTGCACCGGCAAGGAGCCAGCTTCCTGCCTCCACCAGTGCCGCGTGGCCCAATCCTCCCTGCCCTCGAAGCCCTTTCCCGCCTCAGGCCCTTTGCACATGCTGTTCCCTCGGCCGAGAGGCAGTTCCCTCCGCTTTCTGTCTGGCTGACAGGTGTCTCAGAGACACCTTCCCTGGGCCTCCCACCCCTCCTCCAGGATGTTGGTCAACATCCTCCCCACCCCTGGCTATACCCGCCTCGAGGCTTCAGTCCACTGCGTCCACTGCGGGATCCAGAATCTGGATCATTGAGTTCTGTTTCCTTTCAAGAACACACGTGGTTAATTCTATGGACATGCCCGCGTCCTCTGTTTCCCGGGGGACCCGGGCGCTTTCTGAGACGCAGTTTATAAAGCTGGTCCCGTCCGCTCATCCCGACCCCACCTGTCACCTTGTGGGAGCAAGCCGCTGCACCCCGGAGCAGGGCAGACACACAGCTCCTGACGCAGAGCCGCAGCCTTCCGACCTGTGAAATGGGAGCTTTCAGGTCTATCCTTAGGGACGTTGTAAGTATGAAGTCATCTGGGAATGTGAAGGGACTGTCCGTGTTTGACCTGGCTAACAAGCCGCAGGGCCCCCCGCTCCAGGCCGCGGCGTGGTTTTCCGTTTCCGCCCACTAACATCCCCTCATGCTGGCTCTGTGCCGGGCTCCGTGCCGGGAGCTGGACGACAGATGTGCCGTCTCAGGACGCCCTGGGGGGGAGGCAGGCAATGCCTCGGTGGGGTGCTGCCCCCAGGAGACGCTGCTCTGGTGCTCTGAGGTTCCTGGAGGGTCCCCTGAGGCCTTCCTGGAGGAGGGGGTGAGGGAGCTGGGGGTGTGGCCAAGGGACGCAGGTGCTGGGGAGATGGCCGGTAGGCGACCTAGAGCTGGGGCGGGGTGTGGCAGGGCAGGTGGGGTGTCTGCGGGGCTCTTTCCATTTCTCTGCTCCCCCCCCCCCACCCCGCTCCTTGCGACCCCTGGGTGGCCGCTCTCCCTGGCCCTCCCCACTCCCCCACTTCCCGGGGGCAGTTTGAGGGGCAGTCACCCCTGGATGTCCTCAGGGTCATTTCTTGTGCCCCTTTCTGGGGAGGCAGCTGTGACCCCTGGGAGGGCCAGGGCACTCCTTGTCCCCCAGGGTCACTGCTGGGGTCACCCTTCGTCCAGCCTCCTTGGAACTGGCTTCTCTGGGCCCAGCCCAAGCCCTGAGTTCGTCCAGGCTCCTGAGAAGCAGGGGAGCAGTGACCCCGCCCCAGGTGGGGCCCGGGTTGGGGAAAGGCGGGACACAGAAGGATCTCAGGCCAGAGTCCAAACGTCAGAGCTTGAGTCCCACCTCGGCTGCTTTCTTTGAGTGAGTCCCTTACTGTCCCCCACCCTCTGTGTCTTCTCCATGACACGGGCGTTACGATAAGACAGACGAGGCAGCAGGTGGCCGTGGATTGGAGGAGGAGCCACGGGGAGCATGGGAGGGAGCCCCAGGCTCCAGCGTCGGCATCTCAACTGCCGCCCCGTGCTGGCGACCTGCTCCCCGCCCCCCTCTTCCCCACCCTGCACCTGCACCCCAGCTTCCTTGTTCTGGCTCCAGGTCACGCCTCCGAGCCGCCTCCCTGAGGCCACAGGAGTGATGGACTGGGAAGGAGGGGGACGAAGGAAGGATCGCAGGAGGAGGAAGAGAGGAAAAAGGGAGAGATGGGGAGGGCATGGGAGGGAAGAGGAAGGGAGGGGAGCAACGGAAGGGAGTGGAGGAGGAGGGAGGGGAGGAGGAGGAGGAGGAAGGATGGCGACTGTGACTGTTCACTGCGGAACCGTGGACGCCGCATCCACAGCCGAGTGCAGGACCATGAGTGTGTGAGCCGGCTCTGTCCCGGCTCTCCCGAAAGGGGCCGGGCTGGCCGGCGTGAAAGCCTCGTCCTCCTCGCCCTGAGCCCCCGCGTCCTGCTCCCCAGAGGGCAGAAGTGCTGCAAGGTCAGCGCCCCAGGAGTCAGACCCCGGCTCTGAACCCAAGTGTGTGTGTCACGTGCGTGTGCCGGTGACGAATACCGAACACGCCCACGTTGGGAAGACGCTACAGGACACGGGAAAGATTGGAGTACACGATCCAAGCCCCGTCCTGCTTTCTCCCAATGCGGGAGCAGCCCCACAGTCTGTGGCGCCCCGTGTGTGACGCGGAGCCCGTGTTCACACAGTAGGCGGAGTGCGGCTGGAGGCGCCCGAGAGAAAGCGTTTTCTTCTGCGGCTCACTTCGACCTGTCCTGCTATTCCTTTTCCTTGCTTCTCCCCTTCCTTCCTTCCTTCCTTCCTTCCTTCCTTCCTTCCTTCCTTCCTTCCTTCCTTCCTTCCTTCCTTCCTTCCTTCCTTCCTTCCTTCCTTCTCCTTCCTTCCTTCCTTCCTTCCTTCCTTCCTTCCTTCCTTCCTTCCTTCCTTCCTTCCTTCCTTCCTTCCTTCCTTCCTTCCTTCCTTCCTTCTCCCCTTCCTTCCTTCCTTGCAAGTTATTTATTTGTTTTGAGACTGAGAGAGAGAACGAGTGAATAGGGGAGGGGTAGAGAGAGAGGGAGAGAGAGAGTCCCCAGCAGGTTCGGGAGCATCAGCACAGAGCCCGATCTGGGACTTAGACTCACGAACCCTGAGATCATGTCCTGAGCTGAAGTCAGGAGTCCTGACGCGGAGCCCGCTGAGGCCCCCAGGCAGCCGAGTCCTGCTTTTTCTATTTGCTGGTTAGTGTCATGTTGGCCACAGGGATCCTGGCGGCTGAGTGTGGACTCTCACCGGCTCCTCCAGGCCTCCGTGCCCCTCCCTCCAGCCAAGGGCTGATGTGTCCGGGCTGGGGGAGTCGCCAGCCAGCGCCCCCTCCCCTGGGTCACCGGCCCAGCGCACGGCGGACAGCCCCGCACAGGCCGCCGCAGCCTCCGCGCTGAGGGACGGGGTGCCTGCACCGCCTGGCCGAGCTGCCGGCCGAGGTGTGGCCCGCTGAGGGCCGGTGGCCATGGCCAGCGCCACCCACCCTGAGACGCCCCGGGCCGCTGCCACCCCGCACTCTGGGCCCTGCCAGGGACACCGAGGAGCAGGAAGGGTGGGGTCCTGCGTGCCAGGTCAGGGAGCAGGCCGCCACTGACTGCGTGGGGGCCACACAAGCCCCCGCACATGCTCAGTTGCTCCGTCGGATTCACTTACAAAGCAGAGATCCGACGAGGAATCGTTGAGGAATTTCGTGCCTGTGACCACAGAGCAGGAAACCCGGGCTCCCAAGCACGGGGCCCCGTGTAGCCTCACTGGCCGCACACGCTTGAAGCCGTGGTCCCCCAACCCCATTTCCCTCCTGGCGGGTACTTGCCGGTCATGGGGCAGGAAGTGGCTGACGGGGACAGCTGACCCCGGGGAGCACGGGGAGGGCTTTCCCTGTGTTAACCGCCCTCCCCCCCACAGCATGCTACACGGGAGGTGCTGTCGCTGCTGCCTTTTACTAAGGCACAGAGAGGTTCAGTGACCGGCCTGAGGTCAAACAGCAAGTAAGGGGCAGATGGCCTTTCAGGCTGCTCCGGGTTCAAGGCCACGCCCTGAAAGTGGGCGCAGTCCTCCGGCAAGAACGTGGGCCATAAGGCAGGAGGGACTGTGCTGTGCTGTCCTCCAGCGACAGGTCCAGACTGGAGAACCGGGGTGAGGTTAGGAGCGGTCCCTCCTGTTCCTAGGGGCAGGGGGCCCCGTGCCCGTCAGACACACCAGGGTGCTTTGGCGGTGAAAACGGGTGCCGTTAGTGATCACCCAGGGCGATCTAAGTCACCTATCCGGTCATGGGAGCAGCTTCCAGGGCTGCTGCAGCCAAGGTCTGCAGACTGGGCAGCTTCAACAACGGGGAATGCTCGTCTCACTGTTCTGGGGCCAGAAGTCCAAGGCCAAGGTGTCAGAGGGCTTGGTTCCTTTGGAGGCTGTGAGCAGAATCCGTCCCGGGCCTCTCCCACTTCTGGGGTCTTGCCGGCGGTCTATCGGTGCACTGCGGCGTTCTCCCCGCGTGCATGTCCGTGTCCCAGCTGCTGGACTGCCTGGACGGGAAGGGGGCCCGTCGGGTGGGCGACTGATCCCCATGACCCACGGGGAAGAGGGAGGGCTCCCTGGCGTGCCTCCGAGTACTGTCGCGTGTGATAAAAAGGTCATTGGAAATGGCGGCCACCCTGCCTAGAGAAAACCCTCAAAGACCCGACCCCTCGTCAGTGACAGATTGGGCCATTTCTCGGGACATTCCCCCGGGGAACCATGTCTTGTGAAATAAGCACATTCCAACTGCGGCGACACAAGGACGGTGAGGGCGGGTTTCGTCACGGCCACCGCTCCGCAAGCACCTGCTGGGTGGCCCATCGGGTGCTGGGCAAGTAGGTCATCCCTAAAGCTGCTCCATCAGCCAGTCATGGGATGGTACAGGGAGGTGCCTCGTCTGCTGTCCTCCCGGTAGAGAGGAGGACGGAGGCCAGAGAGGAAGGTTTCTCCCAGATGGCACGGCTTGTGAGTGGGAGGAGGGGGCCCTGGCCTCCTGGGTGCCGTGGGGACCAGCGCCTCCGCCCGAGGCCCTGGCACACGGGGCAGTCCCACAGCCCTTGCTACAGCCCTGGTCCGTCCCGCGTGCTTCTACGCATGCTTCACGCGCTCACTCTCGTTCATCCTCTCCGTAGCCCTCTGAGACACGTGCCGTGACTACCCCCGCTTTACAGAGAGCTTCGGCACGGGCCCAGCAGCCCACGGCTGTGAGGAGCAGGGCACTCTGTCGTGTGAACCTGAAACCGCAGCTCCGTCTTCACCACCACGTGCTCCCTGAGCTGTGTCTCGGGGGTCACTCGTTCACCCTGCTGATGAGACTGGGGTCAGCGCTGTCAGGACGATAACCAGTAAGCCTCTGCGGTCATCTGCCCTTCCTCTGTCCGTCCCTTTGCTCACTCATTCACTTCAGAGGGCTCCCCTAATGCCGGGCGCTGTTGCAGCTCTGGGCAAGCTGCGGTGAGCAAGACGGACAAGGCACCTGCTCTTGAGAGAGGCGACAAGCAAGTTGACCAACTAGGTGGTTTCCGATGGTGACGTGTACAGTGAGGAGCAGGACCCAGAGACAGGCCGCTCCGGGCGGAGGGTGGTCATCGAAGTTCTCGTGGAGGAGGAGGGACATCGATAATAAGAAAGATGCGGGGCGCCTGGGTGGCTCAGTCAGTTGGGTGGCCGACTTCAGCTCAGGTCATGATCTCGTGGTCTGTGAGTTCGAGCCCCGTGTCGGGCTCTGTGCTGACAGCTCAGAGCCTGGAGCCTGCTTTGGATTCTGTGTCTCCTTCTCTCTCTGCCCTTCCCCTGTTTATGCTGTGCCTCTATGTCTCTCAAAAATAAATAAAAATTAAAAAAAAATTAAAAAAAAAAAAGAAAGATGCAAGGAAGGGAGTCCAGGCAGAGGGCTCAGCAGGTGTAAAGCCTGGGAACGAAGTGCCCTTGGCGTGTTCTGGAGCAGGGAGGAGGCCAGTGTGTCGGGAGCAGAGACAGAGCAGTGGGGGTAGGGATGAGGTTGGAGGGGGGCGGAGGTGGTGCAGCTCCATCTCCCTGCTCCGCGGAGGGTGGCTTTTGGGCGTCAAGGTGCAAAGCAGGAGACGACTAGGAGGCTCCGCGGAGCTGGGAGGAGCTGCAGAGGAGCCCACATTTGTCCCAGACCACTGAGCCCCTTGCGGGTGGCAGAACGGAGGGATACACACACGAACGCACAGGATGGCGTCAGGGGCGAGGGATGGCTAGGAGATCACAGGGGGGAGGCTGGAGAGCGCCGGGGAAATTAGATCAGGGACTCTGCTGGGTGATTCCAGGGAGTTACCCTCATGTTCTGGCACCATGATGGCTCTGTGCTGGGGCAAGAAATGAGTATGCTGAAGTGAAGGGGGGTGGTGTCATTTAAATTCTCCAGGAAAGGGAAATGAGCCCGTGGGGGCAAGGGGGCAGCAGAATCTTGATAATTGTGGAATCTGAGTGATTCCATGCTTGAGTGTGAGCAAATGTTTTCGTAAACCGAAATCCAGGCCCTCTCCTCGCCCACCCATGTTATCAGGTGAAGCGAGCCGTTGGGAACATTTAGAGTGACCGTGCCTGCCTGTGGTTGGGACGTTTGCCACTCATGTCCTCCTATCTCTCCTTACGCCTTCGTTTTTCCTTCTTCCCTCCTTGGCCCCCCTTCCTTTTCTGGGCTGGGGCGGATCAGCTGGAAGAGCCCTCGTCTTGTCCTGCTCCTGTCCTGCTCCTTCTCGTAAGGGCCACTAGAGGGCGCCGTGGTCTAAGGGAGTCGCTGTCCCTGGTCCTGAAATCCTGATCCACAGACTAACCGCAGTGTGCGGTGTGGTGCGGCTGCCACCTGTGCTGTTCCTTTGAAAACACACTTACTCTCTGGAACTGTGGTCCAAGACCTTTGCGTCTCTGAGGGATACGTCTCTGAGGGAAGGGACCACTAAATCCACAGTGTGAGGACCCTCCCCTGTCTCCCATTTGTACCTCCACTCCTGTCCCTGGTTTGTCATCTCACTGGCTTCCCAAAGTCCAAGGCAGGTGCATGGGGTAGGTAGAGCCCAAGTCACACGTCCGCACCCTAGCTGCGAGGGGGCCTGGGAAGCCAGTCTCTAGCATATCCTACTCCATTTCTACAGTGGGAGGTGAGCTCAGATTCATAAGGGAGAGGATTCCCAGACAAGGAGGGTTTAGATGCTGGGAACCCCCCAAAAGTGGGAACTATCTCCTGTGCTCGTAGTAGGCATAGAAGCATGATGCCTCAGAAGAGGTGGGGCTGGTGCCACGGGGCTGCGAATGCTGACACCAGATGGTGTTTGTCATCCCCTGGCCTCATGGCATCCTCGAAGCAATCCTGGGAGGCAGGAATGATTCCCATTTTACAGATTAGGAAATGAGCCAATGCAGCTGCAGGCCATTAGCCGGAAGGTGCAGCACAAGCCTGGGAGCACAGCCCAGACACCAGCTGGGCAGTGTCCAGGGGGAAGTGGAGAGAAGATGGCGTGGCTGCCTGAATCCACCTCCACCACCTGTCTGCTATGCAGGAAGCCAGCACGTGAACGCTGAGGTTCACACATGGGCTGCCACTGTGTGGCACGTGACCGTACCCCCCAACCTGGTGTGAACTGAGGGGAGCAGGCAGGGGCAGCCAGGATTCCTGCTGGAACCAGCAAGGAAGTGGACGTGGGGGCCTTCATTGGGTCTAGTACAGCTACCCTCTGGGTGACACCACCCCCTGAGTGGCCGTCACACCTACTGGCTTCCCCCTGCCCTCCACGCTGCCTCCCTCATACCATGCTTTATAGCAGTAGGGTTTGGCAGAGCCCACATGGTGTACTCAAGCTTCATACTGGGGAAAGCGGGGAACGGAGGGCCATACTGTCACACAGACATCATCCCTGCCCATATGAAAGTCACTTCTGGGTCTGCAGTGACCTCCCTTGCTCCTGCCTCCCAGGGGTGTGCAGCTTCAAGGAGGCAGGGTCTTCAGAAGGACTTTGAAACTGTAAGGGACAATTCGGACCCTGTTTTCGACCCAACAGGAAGGACCCGTCTCTGCCCCCCACTTTCCCCTGTAGCTCAGCACTAGAGGACTGTATCCTTTCCCAAAGACCGAATTCTTCCTGGGGATGCAGGCTTTCCCAGCGGACAGATGCCACAGAGTGGCCCCTGGGCTCCGAGGCCCCTCCCAGGGGCCCCAGAAGTGCTGCCATGTTGGAGGAGGTGTCCAGCTTCACTGCTCTGCCACAGGCTAGCCGCTAGAAAGGCGTGTGGCCCCTTCTCTCTGGCCGTCAGCTGCGGCGAGCAGGAAACTGCCCACCAAAACTTCCAGAACCAGCAGCGTCTCCACAGGGGGTGTCGTGGGGCCTGAGAGGCGGCTCAGATGACCCAGCTTGTCTCATGAACGCGAGCACAGGTGACAGACAGAGAGCCCCACGTGAAAGGCAAAACCAGGCAAGGAGAAGATTCACACGAGAAGATGCACCTCACAGGTGCGCACCTGCCACCGCACGGCCGTGAACAAGAAGGCCGCACCTAAAAATACCAATCGGTGTCTTAGGGATCACCAGTTGGTCATGTTTCTCTTCAGGTGGCTGTGATTTCTGCCATCCCACAGGTTCACCTCCGATGGAGGGTCATCTCCACCTTCCTGTCTTGCACAGACGCGTGGGGAGATCTGGCTTGGAAGGAAACCTCCATGTCCCCACGTGGGTAGCCCCTGTGGAGGGGGAGAAGGAAGCCCAGTGTTTCCCCCACCCAACCACCCCCCTGGTTTACTGAGACAAAGAACCACTTTCAGTGGTGGGGCTCTGGCCCAGGGCCAAGCATGGAAGTGCCGGAAGACAGCAGGAGCCTGATGTGTGATGATGCCACGGAGCCACGTGACCACCTCTGTGCAGGCTTTAACATTCTGGGCTCAAGATACTTTACAACCGTCTCTCCTTAGGCTCCAGCTCTCAGCGGTCCGTCGAGCCAATTCTCCTGTCACTTGCCGCCCAATGGTTTCCTAAATGATGTGCATTTATTTGCAACAGGCATTCCCACGTGTGCTCTCAGAGGCAGACAAGGGGGAAGTGTGAGTGAGAGTCTCTCTCTGACAATAAACACCACTGGCCAGCCACATCCTTCCCCTGTGGTCTCCAAGTGACGATAGGAACATGTTCACACAAACTAACAGAAGCAAAGAAACACATACCCGAAAACCACGTCCCTGGGGTTGTGCGTTTGCTTGGATTCCAGGTTATAATTCTGCAGTGCCTGTCTTTAGGCATACGGGCTTATTTTTCTTTCTTTTATAATTTACTTAGGGTAAATACCCCCAAATGTAAATGCTGTGTCAGGGAGGATGAAGCTTTTCATAGCTCCTGCTGCCTAACGTCTCACTGGCTTCCAGAATGCCACGCTGGTGTTTGCGGTTCCCCCACCCCTTCCCAGGATCAGGAGATAGATTTATTGGAGCCGGCTGTGTGTTGCAATTTGCCCTAATCTATGAAACTCCGCCACTGTGCAATCACACCAGTGTTTTCTGGGGCAAGGCGGAATCTGGGCATTGCTCAGAGAGACTCTCCCCCAGAGAGTCAACATGGGTCCAGGCCGTGGGGTCTCTGAAGTGTGAGGTTTTGAAACACAACCCCATCTGAGATAAAACTCTGGAGGGAGGTGCTGACTAGCAGGTGGACAGCTTGGACACGGACAGAGTAGAGGTGGGGAGTGGATGGGGGCCTGAGACAAAGGAGGTGGTGCTGAATTGCGGGCCCGTGAGAGTGTGAAGTTCCTGTGCCAGAGACTAGGGAGCTGGGTGAAGCCATTTACACTCCCCACGCACACACGCACGCACGCGCAGGCCACGCTGATCCACCCTGGTAAGGTAAGCAGTACCACCTAGTGGAGAACGGAGCCGTGACGCCAAGCCCCACCCAACTGCGCCCTCAAGCACATCCCCTAGAAGACCAGCACCAGTCACTCCACCTGCATAGGGTACGGACTATAGAGAGCTTCACAGTTTCAGTTCTAGGGGAAACTGGATGTAACTTCATTCTGGTTTCATTCCGTTTGCTGGTTCCTTTATTTGTTTATTTTCTTTGCTTCCATTTTTGCTTAAAATTTTTCCTTTCTTTTTTTTTCTTTCTCTTTCTTGGATACAGAAAGAGAAAAATATTTTTACTATATTCTCTATATTTTTAAATTTTTTATTCTGTTTCATTTTATTTTATTCTATATTGCTATATAAGTTTTTAGTTTTTTCTTACCTTTTCTTTCTTTCTTTTCCCTTTTTTTCTCTATTTTATCAAGCTTCTTTCAACAAGAAGACTGAAGATTACTAGGACCTACCCCTCTTTATTGAATTTTTCTTTCATTTTTCATTTTTTATTAAAAATTTTTTAATGTTTATTTATTTTCGAGAGAGACAGAGACAGAGAGTACAAGCAGGGGAGGGACAGAGAGAGTGGGAGACAGAATCCAAAGCAGGCTCCAGGCTCTGAGCTGTCACCACAGAGCCTGACCTTGGGGTCAAACCCATGAACCACAAGATCATGACCTGAGCCAAAGTTGGATGCTTAACCAACTGAGCCACCCAGGTGCCCCTAATTTTATTTTTTATTTTATTAATTTTTTCTTCCTCCAAAATGACAAAAAGAGGGAATTCACCCCCAAAGAAAGAAGAGGAAGAAATGATAGCCAGAAACTTAAGCAACAGAGACATAAGTAAGATGTCACATTGACACAGGTCAATGGGTGGTGTGTGTCTGCAGACAACCCCCTGCCTCTGTCCTCAGTGAGTCCTGAACTAGCAAGCATATCCTGGGGGGTTCTGACACCTGCCATGCTGTGGTCACACTGCACACACCGTCATCATCTCCTGGGAACCACAGGCAGGCGGATTCATGCTTCCCCATCTTTCCGGTCTTGTGCCCTCTGCCTGGATTGCCTTGTCCCCTTCACTCTGACCAGCTGCTACTAGAGCTTCTGCCAAGTCCATGGCTCAGTCAGGTGACTCCTCTGCTTTCCTCTCCCCACTCTTTCCTCTGGTAGATGCATCTCCTCTATTTACTGTATACAACATAGTGCCCAGTGCATAGCGGGACACTCGTCATTTGGAGATGGATAAATGGATGATGAATGGATGGATGGAGGAATGGGTGGATGGATGATAGATGGATGAAAGAATGGAGTGACAGTGGATATATGTATTTGGATAGTTGGATGATGGATGGATAGATGATGGACAAAATGGATAGTTGGGTGGGTGGATAGATGGGTGGTGTATGGATTTTGGATGGATGAAGGAAGCATGGATGGATGGATGAATGGGTGGAAGATGGATGGATGGATGGATGTGTGGGTGAATGGATGAGTAGGCTTCTCTCCTGAGGTCAAATTTAGTGGAACCAAGTAATAGGAAAAGAGCAGGCCCACCAGATGGCCTCAGTGAGAAAGGCCTAGGCATTGAGTGCTGCACCCCATGAAGAATGAGGCCATCCCCGGCCAGGACCACCTATATATTACCCTCACGGGACGGCTGAAACACAAGGGCCCCACGGCAGAGTAAGTCTGGGCAGGAGGGGGGCAGCGAAGGGCCTTCATCAAGGGGCCACGACAGAGTGTAGTCAGGTGGGGCGTAGTGCGGGGACGCTGGGAGGAAGTGTCCTGGGGAAGCAGAGGGCTCCAAGGACAGACCACCTCTGCTCCCCCAGGAGACTCCAGCTCTCAGTCGACACCCCTGCAAGGCACCAAGGTCACCATCCACCCGAAGGAAATCTGGACATTCTTCATCCACTTTCAAGAACAGTGAGCCCTTGGCAGACTCTGTGGCTCCAGGGAGGCCCCAGGGGCCCAGGGAAAGGAAGAGGACCCAGGACAGGAAAAAGCGGCGTGGAGGGGTGAGGCAGGAGCAGGTGCTTACCTGACCGGCTGATGGAGAAAATGGTGGGATTTGGGGTTTGGTGGTGCTCTAAATAAAAAACTGCATTAAGTGGATCCATATCTCCCCGCCTCGGCCACTGGAGCTGGCCTCTCCCTGTCCACTGTCACTGCGCCTGCTTCGGCCTTGCCTGGGTGTCCCGGGGGCATCCTCGGCGGCGCCAAACATCTCTTTTCACGACTATCTCTTCACAATATGTGGCCTGACAGCTCGCCCTCCACATCTCCCGGCTTCCCGTCCCACCTGGAGAAATGCAAGACGCCGACAATGACCCTGCACCCTGTGTCACCTGCCTGTGATCCCAGTACTTCCCGCACCTCAGCACTGCCTCCTACCTCCTTGGGCCACTCCAGCCAGCCAGAACCTCAGGGCCTTCGTGGTTGCTGTTCCCTCTCCGGGGATGCTTTTCCCCAGATCTCCACACAGCTGTGAGGTCTGACCGGGCTGGGCGCCCAGAATGGCTCTTTCACATGGCTGGTGGTTGACGCCTGCTGTCAGCTGGGAGTTTAGCTGGGCGGGTGATGAGGGCACCTACACGTGGCCTCTCTATGTGACTTGGATTCTCCCATCATGGCAGCTGGCTTCTCCCAGTCCAATCAACTCAAGACTGAACTCAATAGACCTGGACAGAAATACATGGTTCTTGTGATGCAGCTTCAGGTGCCATAGACGTCACTTCCACTGCCTCATGCCGATTAAGCCGGACACTCAGGAGGCCCAGGTTCCAGGAGAGGGGAGCAGACTCCACCTCGGTACATGAGGAACCGCACCACGTTTGGGGAGAGAAGAAGCTGATGGTGGCCACCGTGGAGACTCTACTGTAGGCAGGAAAGAGCTGCACATTGAGGACAGGGCTGGGGCTGGGGCTCCCGGCATGCAGTGAATGGGGTGACAGCGGAGGCAGTGAGCCCGGAGGAAGGATGACGAGGCAGGATGGGCAGGCCATCACCAGGGGTCCAGTCTTGTGCCACACCTGACACGTGATTGAACCAGCACATTCACAGATGGTGCTGGCGTCTGTGGGGACCGGGTGCTGTAGAGCACAGGACTGGGAGCAGGGAGGCGGCTTAGGAGGCACTGGTTTGTCAGACAAGAGATCGCGATAACAGGTGGGAGGGATGGGGGGCTCCGAGCACATTCTGGCAACAGGACTGATGGAGCACTGGCCAGCCCGACAGGGCTGCAGAGAGGAGAGGGGCCAGGCTCGCTCTGGGGCCCGGGGGACTGAGATGGAGAAGACTCTCTAGGGAAGAGAGGAGGCTGGCCGGGAGAGACTGCGGGGATCGCCAGTTCCACACGGGACGCAATGGAGCTGGGGGGTGGAGGGGACAAGGCTGGCCTCAGTTTCCTCGCCTGTAACAGAAGGAGCGTGGCCTTGGTGCACATATCAGTCATCCATCCCTCTTTACGGCTGAGTAATATTCCGCTGTCTGTTTATTCATTCACGGCTGCTGGACATCGTGTGTTGCCCCAAGCTGTCTTCTGTTACGGCCGCGCCATTTTCCGTCCCCGCCAGCCACCAGGGGAGGCTCTGTTTTCTCCACGGCTTCAGGGCTCCTGTTATTTTCGTTTTGGGGGTTCTACCCATCCCCGTGGGCACGAAGCATCCCCTGCAATCATGATTTGCATTTTCCCGATGACCGCTGACGTCAAACAACTTGTTGTGTTGTTGACCCTTTGTGGGTCTTCTTTGGAGGAACGGCTATTCAAGTCCTTTGTCCATTTTTAAGTTGGGCTGTTTATCTTCTGTTCTGATCATGCACTTTTGTACACGAGGCAAATGAGGACGGGAAGGGGTTTTTACCGCAGACCACGCAGCAAGGAGACACGCAGTGTCTGAAGCCCAGTGGTCTGACCGTGGTCCTGTGTGCTTCCCCCCTAATACAGGAGGCCGGTGAGGGCCCTGTCCTGGAGGTGCTCTCCTGGAGGGATGCCAGCTGTCCAGGGGGTGTACCTGTGACCTCTGTAGTACCCGTCCCCCTGAGGACAGGCTGTGGGTGTCAGGGTGTCCCTGGGGAAGGTGGCTGGGAAGTGCTTGGACACATTCCGAGAAACACCGGTTTCAGTTTGCCGCAGAGATACGACTCTTGACCCGAGAACGTGTGACCAAGTATGCTCTGGGCTTGGGTAGAGATGCTCCTGGGCCCATCCCGCTAGGTTGCTTGGTGACCATGGCTGTCCCCTCACTGAGCCTCAGTTTCCTCATCTGTATAGCAGCGAGAAAGGAATGGAATTTCCATTCCATACTGAAAAAGCCAGTATAAATTGTTGAGAGACAGTCCTGTTTTTGGTCCCTGTCTCCTGGGAAGGAGCCTCACAAGGCAGCAGAGCTGGCTCAGTGGATGTTAGCTGGGCACTGGGCCAGGGGTGCTTGAGGGGCTCAGTCAGTTAAGTGTCCGACTTCAGCTCAGGTCATGATCTCACAATTTGTGGGTCCAGGCCCCACATCGGGCTCTGTGCTGACAGCTTGGAGCCTGGAACTTGCTTTGGATTCTGTGTCTCAATCTCTCTCTGTCCTTCCCCTGTTTGCATGTGCGCTCTCTCTCTCTCAAAAATAAAACATTAAAAATTTTTAAAAAATAATAGAAGACCAAATGAAATCATGAAGTGGTCAGAAGTCCCTCTATTAAAAAGAGAGAGAAAGAGAGGCACTGGGCCAAGTAGAGAAGAGTAGGGAGCAGGAGGCATTGGGGGGGAGGTGATGAAACCCCAAGACGGCCGACCCACCAGTGACCACCCTATGGCATCAGAAACACGTGGGCCCAACGGCGACCTGGTCCCTCCATCCAGCGTGGAGTCCTGGCTGAGAGCTCCCACCACTGGCCACTGGGCTGGAGCTCGATGCTCTGTCCACGCCCATAAGCCAGCCTGTGCACACCCAGGGCCCACCCCCACCCACTCATTTAGGGGCAGGAAGGGCTGCAGGGATGGGAGGGGCCGTGGGGACAGCATCCTGGAGGAGCTTGGAGGCAGACGCACCTGCCCTGAACGTTGGCCACAGGGTCTGGGTCAAACTGTCACCTCCCTGTTCAGTATCTGTCTCCAGAGAGAGGATCAGAGTGACGGAGAGAGCTCCAACTGTGGTTGGGCCTGTGTTCACGGTGAACAACCGTAGAAGGACTTTGACCTTCCTGGGCACTTCTGTTTTGGGTTTCTGCCACAGTCCGAGTGACCCGGTGGCCGCCAGGACCCAGTGGGAGGAATGGGGAGCGAGAGGGAGCTTTAAGCGGGGCGGGGGAGTGACAGGCTGGAACCGAGTACCGCGGAGACATGCTGGGAACGGCTCAGAAATAGTATGTCTTTGTTCCCAGAGCTCAGTAGCCCCGCTTGTCCAGAGTCCCCCGCTGGTTGGCTCAGGGACCTCACTGCCTTGTGGGGAGGGAGGGCAGAACCCAACGAGAGCAAAGCAGTCAGCATGTGACAGCACGTGTACGTGGTGACAGCTGGCTGGCTCCAGAGGCGGACAGACCTGGATGCATCCCGGGTTTTCTGTAACTGGGCCTCAGTTTCCTCACTTGTACTACAGTGGTGGCAGTAATTCCTGCGTCATGGATAGCTCCTGGTGGATGGCGGTGCCCAGCAGCTGTTGGCTGTCGTGTAGGTGCAGGGCGCGGCTGGAGAACAGAGCTATGGCACAGGACAAGGACGGGTGATGGCACGCGCTGGCCCTCATGGAGTGTGGACAGCCAGGTCTGTTTGCAGAGCATCACACCTGCCGAGTCATATCAGCTCAGGCAGAAGGGTAGTGCCTCAGAGGCCCAAGAAGGGGCTGGGGTTGCAAAGACAGAACCAAGGCCGCTCCCCGCTCCCCCACAGGGCATGCGGGGAGGTGAAGGAGCCCAGCGGGCAGGCTCATACATCTTGCAGGGCGTCCCTTGTCAGGCTTTGAGGGGGGCTGACAGACGGTACCAGCTTCAAAACCACCCAAGTGTCCCACTAAAGAAAGCTGTGTTCATTCGCTAGGGCCGCAATAGGAGAACCCCGCGGGCGGGGCCCCAACAACAGACGTTTGTTCTCCCACGTTCCGGAGGCTGGGAGTTCAGGACCAAGGCCAGGGCAGGTGGGTCTCTGGAGGCCTCTCTCCCCAGCGTGTAGACGGCCGTCTTCTCCCTGTGCCTTCCCGCCGTCGTCCCTCTGCGTGTCTGTGTCCCGATCCCCTCTCGTAAGAACACCAGTCCGATCGGATCAGCACCCACTTAACGCACTTCATTTTACCTCGATCACCTTTATAAAGGCCCCATCTCTAAACCCAGTCACATTCGGAGGGGCTGGGGGTAGGAGTTCCGCGTACGGATTTAGGTAGGATGCACCTCGGCCGTCACCGCGGGGAACCGAACGGCTCCCCCCTCGGTCACATGACAGTGGAGAGCATGGTTCAGGTGCCTGGCCGTATCAGGACCAGCCCCCCTGAACCCCCAAATCACACTCACGCACCTGGTCACACGCAGGGCCTCCGCCGCGGGCAGGGCAGGCCTCTGACGTGCGTCTCGTGCCCCAGAGGAGTGGCGCCGAACACAGGCTCCCTCCGGGCCTGCCGTTGCCCAGAGAGATGGTCCAGGGGGGCGGAGGCTGTTACTCCCTGTGACCCCTCCTGGGGCGGGGAGGCGGGGGCAGGGAGAGGCGGGGACTCCACTAGGGAGCTCCCTTCACGTGCACAGAAACCTCGGGAGTCACGGGGCAAGCACGGCCCCTCACCACACGGTCAGTAAGACCCAGAAGTTTCTGTGCACCTCGATGCGGGGCATGCCAAGTGGGCCAGTGAGCGGCAAGAGGCCTGGGGTTGGAAGCCTGCGGGGGGCCGCAGTGCAGGCGACCACCGCAAGGCTCCCAGTCCACGAGACGCCCTGAAAGATGAGGAAAGTTCTGGCACACACGACGGACACCAGAGCAGGGCGCCTTGGCTTAAGTGACCTCAGAGAGGACAAGAACGACTCCGTGAAGGACCCCCTTTGGCAAAGACTTTCCTTCCATAACCCACCACCGTGACCTGGCCGTGAAGAGGTTTATTCATGCTAGCACCAAGAGGCCCGGGGGTGTCCTGGGATTGGTGAGAGGGATCAGCCACGTCACCAGGGACCCTTATGCTTGCCACTCGAACATGCTTACGGGGCAGCCGTGATCCTCATGCTTAATGCCTCGCGTAATGAAATCGCTGCTGTATGCCTTCTCCTGTCTGTGTGACAGGCAGGAAGGTGGAGGGAGGGACAAAGGGCCTGAGGTTGGTCCATTTTAAAAAACCTTCCCGGAAGACTCCTCCCCACTGCTCCCCACCCCCAACAATCTTCACCTTGGTCTCATCCTAGCTGCAAAGGATTCTGGGAAGTTTTTAAAGAACTGGGGGTCTTCGAGTAAGGAAGAACGGGGAGGGGTGTAGGTACAAAACGAAACCGTGCTGTGGGTGTCATGAGGCTGTTGCACGCGTCAAAGTGAGTGAAGAGGCCACCGCCAATCAGACGGCGTAGACTGGCGGGTGGCTAATCAGACGGCGTAGGCGACCGGAGGGCGGCTAATGGGAATGGTAGCTTGCGGCTAGCTGAGCACAATGTTGGAGGAGACACGGACGTCGGACAGACTCCTCAGGAGCTGGGCAGCGACGCCTCCCGCGGTGCGCGTGTTTGGGACCGGGTGTTCTGTCACCGTGTTAGAGGCATTTGGGCGCTGGGCGCTGAGTCGGGCCGACTTGGGACCAACACCGCTCTGCTCCGGAGGCTGTGTGGCCTCCGGCCAGCTACTTAACCTTTCTGAACCTTACTTTCCAAGCCGTGTGCATTTCAGACTCCGCTAATTGAGGGAGTCGGATTTGCTCCTCACGGGAGTTCTGCCCCGTCAGCATAAAGAGGTTTGTAAACCCCAGTGGTCCCCATGGTGATAAGAATAAAGACACTTCCAGAGGCCTGGTAAGGAGCCGGGTGCATCCTAAAAACTTTATATTTTGTCAGCCAATCCTCAGAACACTCCCTGCGAGGCGGGCTCTGTGATGACGCCTATTTCGCAGATGAGGAAGCCGAGTCTGGGTGAAATCAACACGGTTGTCAGAGGAAGGCGACAGCGTACGGAGCGGGGTATACTGGGATTTCTCTTGCCAGCTGTGGGTCATTAAGAAATGTACCTTGCCTCTCATGCCTCAGTTTCCCTGTACGTACAACCCAGCTAATACACCAGCCTTGAGGGGCACTGGGAGGGACATGTGGCCCAACGGAGGGGGGGCTTTGCACCTACCTGGACACATCACGGGTCTTCCCCAAGTGGCGGTGGCGCCCCCCAGTCTGCAGGCTCCGAGTCCAGCCGTCTCCCATGCCCACCCCGCCCTGCCTCCTGCCACGGCCCTGAAGTGGGGGCGAGGGGCCCACTGGCAGAGGAGGGTGTGTGCCGTCAGACCTGAATCACGAAGCTCAGCCGAGTGTCACCTGTCGGGGGCTGTGCCTGGCACTCGGGGTGGCCCTGTTGCCATCTGTCTCGGGCAGCCCCTCGCCTGCTCATGACTGGATTTCTCACCTTGACGGTACGGGCAGGGCTGCCGCCAACGGGGGACAGAAGTCACTCTGCTCAGCGCGGCGCCCGAGAGACCCCGTCCAGAGGAGGGCGGACGGCGAGACGCTTGTGCATGGAACTTCTCTTTCACTGGGATGGAGATGCCGCTAGCCCCCGCAGTAATGTAGGCCTTCGCCGGCAGTGGGGGGCCGCTGTGACCCCGCCGGTCCTCAGGGCAGTCTTCGGGGGCACCGTGGAGGACACGGCTCTCTGAAAGCATTGGTGACGTGGCTGGCGAGCGTGCACTGTCTCAACCGCTCGGGAGTCGAGGGCGGCACCTGGTCGGGTGGACTTGTAATACAAGCCAAACCAGGACGTCCACTCAAAGGCGTGGGGGGGGGTGGGGGTGGGAATGAATGCCTACCAGTCAGCAGGACTCCAGTGGAGACCCCACTGTTCCCACATCCTAGCTGGGCCCACTTGGCCGAGTCTTTGAGCCCCTCACCTCAGTGCGCTCATCTGTAGAATGGGCACGCGTGCCTCCCCCGTAGGAGATGGAAGCTTGGCATCCGGTAAGGATGCTGCCGCGCTTCCTGTGGCCGCGATAACAGCGCCACCGCCCGGGAGGCTGGAAACAGCCAAACTCTGCAGCCTCTCAGTTCCGGGGCCAGAAGCCCGAACGCAGGCGTCCTCGGGGCTGGGTCCGTCTGGGGCTTTGAGGGGGAAGCTGCCCCAGGCCTCTCGCCCCACCTCTGGGGGCTTGCTGGCCACTCTGTCCTCCCCGGACTTAAACCAGCGTCCCCTTGACCTCTGCCCCTGTCTTCACACGGCGACCCTCCCCGATGGGAAACCCTCCTCTCCTTTCTCTTGCGGTGACCTCACCCCGAGGCACTCCACGCCATCACGTCTCACAGGCCCGCGGGCACACAGGTCCCGCTCACGAGTTTCGGGGGTGACAGCATGGACGCGTCTTTTCAGAGGCTGCTGGCTCTGACGGTCTTATGATCTGGCCCGTCTTACGATCCGCCTAAAGTCACGCAGGCCGGGGAGCCTCCCAGGCCAGGGAGACCAGTCTCTTTTGCGCCCCGTTCCCTTCCATCACCCCCTGAGCCTCAGGGCTGCGAGGGGCGTCCACAGAGGCGTCTGTGCTGAGCTAGAGGCACAGGTGCGGAAGGACCCCTGGAGTCGGCGGGGCCGGGGACAGTTAGAGGTGACCAGGCCAGCCCTCAGGGGCCAGGGCTGACTGGAGGCCCGAGCAGTGGTGGTGGCGGTGGGAGGGGGGGCTGAGGGCAGAGGTGAGGGCTGTTCCATTCAGGTTCTTTCCCGATTCAGTTGCTCCGGGTAAGAGGAGGGGGTCCCTGGGGGGGGAATGGAAGAGGCCTGGGGGCAAGTCTTGAGAAAGAGATGAAGGCTCCAGTGCAGGGTAGAGACAGAGGAGGCGAGGCCGAATGCTCCGGGCTTGGTGGGGTGAGCAGTGGGCGTGGCCTCTGGGGGCACAGGGGAGGGAAGAGTGGGGGTTAGAACAGGTCTGTCCCGCCTTGGCTCAGGTGAGCGGGGAAGGGTGTGTATCTGTATTGGTGTCTTTCCCGCTACCACCAGGGGCTGGCGGAGAGCAAGGCCATGGCGAGTTATTTCTGGGCCTGTGGGGGCTGCTGCGGGAGCTCGCTCTGCAGCAGAACTTTTTAAAGAAAACTGTGCCTTATCTATAAATAGCCCCCTTGACTGGCTCTGAGTGCCGGACGCTTTTGGGATTCGAGGTAGGTGGCGCCCTGCCTGGGCCCTGTGCACCACAGCGGCTGGAAGGTTTTACAGGCGCAGGGGGCTTGGAGGCGGCCAGGGCAGAAACTCCGGGGCCAGCGTCGCTGATAGCTGGTCATTTGGCCAAGCAAGGGCTTCTTCTTGTATTTATTTTTGAGAGAGAGAGAGAGAGAGAGAGAGAGAGAGAGAAACAGAGTGTGAGTGGAGGAGGGGCAGAGAGAGAGACAGAATCCAAAGCAGGCTCCAGGCTCTGAGCTGTCAGCACAGAGCCTGACACAGGGCCCGAACTCATGAACCGGGTGAGATCGGGACCCAAGCCGAAGTCGGATGCTCAACCGACTGAGCCCCTCAGGCGCTCCTCCAAGTAAGGGCTTCTGAAAGCACTTATTAGCACTGTCACAAAGGACTACTACGTTAATGCCAAAAAAAAAAAAAAAAAAAAAAGGTAGAAAACACAGAATCTCAGAGTGAAGGGCAGGCCAGTAAATTGAATACAATTCTTTTAGTAGGAATCTCTCTTCAGGGTCCTTGGTGGCCTAATCCTTCCAGAATCTTCTGAAAACAGGGACGGACAGCACATGCCCCCAGGGCCTGGCAGTGGGGAGTCCCAGAGCCCAAGGCTTTGAGGCACTGTCCCCTACCTCGGGGATGGGTGGGCAGAGGGGAGGATGACCAGGATCGGGAGGCGGGGCCTGCGCTCTGTCCTGTGGCTCCGGGCTTGAAAGAATAAACAGACCCTCTCTGAGACGTGGCTCGCTCGCTCGCCGGCACACAGGGCTGGTGCTGCCCACCCCCGCGGGGCGCCGAGGCTAGCACCCCAGTGAGGAGCGTTTGCTGAATGTAGGGGGAGTCCTTGCCATGGTCCTCTTTGCTCGGATGGTCCTGGAGCACCCTGGGGCAGGACTCTGGGGACGCACTGGGGATGCTGGGCAGCCAGGGGCCCAGTGAAGTGGGTCCTGAGCACACCTGCCAGCAAAAGGTCACCGATGGTGATCACGGGTGCCCCCCCCCCCCCGCCCAGGCCTAACCCCCTGCACCCTGAGGGTGACCTCGATCTGAACAGGGTTTTGATGAGAAGACACAGACGCACGGAGAGAACACTGTGATGACAACGTTACTGGTCAGAGCTGGGGAAACAGGAAGGCCAGCAACACGGACGCTCGGGCAGGCGAGGGAGGACCCCCTGCAGGCTTCAGAGGGAGCCAGGCTCTGCCCGCACCCTGATTCCAGACTCCCAGCCTCCAGAACTCTGTGACAGTCCTAGGTTACGGAGTCCCCAGGAAACTGATAGCAATGCCCGTCACAGTGCCGGCACACAGGAGGGGTCTGATAAATGCTTGCGGAGTGAACCATGTATATTGAGCGCTCGCTGTATACCAGGCACCAGGCTGTGGGACCTGATGACGCTTAAAAGTCATCGTACGATGACAGCATGCATCGGAGGGGTACCCACTCGTTCGGTCCACAGGACGACCTCTTGGGGCGAGGGCCGCTACAGGCCTCACTCTACACAGGAGAAAACCAAGACGCAGAGCGACAAGCCCCTCGCCCAGGGTCACGGAGGCAGCAGAGCTAAGACACAAACCTGAGTCAGCAGCTCTGACCCCGGAGCCCTCGCTGGGTGGGGCCATACTATCGGTTCCCAGCCACTGGCCCACACATAGCGGGTGACCGATAACCCCCGCTGCCCCTGCGTGTTCACTGCTCCTCCCCACAGGTGCTGACCACGTTCCGGGATTCTGAGAGTCCTCAGGCTTCAAACAAGGGAAGTGCTCGTCTTTCCCCCGCCCGTCTGCTGCAGCCTCTGCTTTACCAGTTAAGAGCTACTGAGTAAGAGCTAATTTGATTCTACCTTTAAAATGGTCACTTCCTCCAAGACGCCCTCCCTGACCAGCCCCCATCTATACGAGCATCCTGTCGGGGCTCGAATTGTTTCCCCCCAAAAAACAGGTCGAGGTCCTAACCCACAGTGTCTGTGGAGACGAGCTGATTTGGGGGTCCCTGCAAGTCAAGATGAGGTCACAGAGATCAGGGTGGGACCTAATGCAAAATAACTGGTGTCCTTCTAAGAAGAGACGCAGAGACTCACCAGGAAAAACGCCACGGAGGGACAGAGACAGACCCCGTTGTGGTGCAATTACAAGCCAAGGAATGCTGGGAGAGAGCCCGGAACAGACTGGCCCCCGGGGCCTTCGGAGGGCGCCTAGCACTGCCGACACCTTGCTTTCAGACTTCCGGCCTCCGAAGTATTAGAGAACACAATTCTGCTTTTCCAGCACCCCTCCCCCCACCCCAGTGTGCGGTGCGTTGCCATGGCAACCACGGCAAACGAAGATGCGCCAGACTTTGCCACAAGCTGACCCGGGCTCATCCTGTTCTGACTTCCACCTTCTACCAGCACTTTCTAGAATCTGGGTATCCGATGTCCCCGACTTGATAGTTTTGGTGACCCGAACACTCTCCCTGCAGAGCAAGGTCAGTTCATTGCATCCCTGTGCACGCGGGTCAGGGAGGTGCAGTTCCGGAAAATCCAGGCCTCCGGAGTCAGCCGGTAGTGCGTCCAATGCTCAGCTCTGTCACTTAGCAGGACCAGGACCTTGGGCCAACCAGGTAACATTCTGAGTCCCCAGGAAGTTCTTTCAGAAGTGGCCATAACCGTGTTGCCGTGAGAGCTACGAGGCTTAAGCGGGACAGATGTGCAACCCCCCCCCACCCCCCCCGCCAGGGCCCGTCTCTCCCCGGCCTCTGACGAACACTTCTTGAGCCGAACAGAGTATCAGATCCCGCAGGGAGTGGTTCCTTCAATAAACGAAATCGAATTTCTGTTAGTATCATAGGTTTACAAAATTGACCGGGTTAATTACACAATGTTTCCACCTGCTATTTAGATACATAAGGAAAGGGGGCGCCTGGGGGCTCAGGCGGTTAAGCGACCGACTTCGGGTCAGGTCACGATCTCTTATCCACTCACTCATCCACTCTCTCACTCATGAGTTAGTGAGTTCGAGCCCCGCGTCGGGCTCTGTGCTGACAGCTCGGAGCCTGGAGCCTGCTTCGGATTCTGTGTCTCCCTCTCTCCCTGCCCCTCCCCCACGCTCTCTCTCTCTCTCTCTCAAAAATAAACAAACATTTTTTAAACATTTTAGATACATAAGAAAAGAATAACTCAATTACACGAAGTTCTGCACATGAGGTTCTGTACTTTCCGAAAAGAAAAACGAAGTCAGAGGGAGGAGAGTTACTTTGTCCTTACATAAAATTAATTCGGCGCTCACTAGCATGGCTCCGTTTCTGTATTCTTCCCCTTCCTAAATATAAGAGGCCCGATTTATACATCCCAGCTGTATTTGAACATTTTTAGAATGCCTCAAAATTAGTGTGGATTTAATTTATTTTCACCAGAAATTTGCAAAATATTTTCCTAAGTTTTTCTGAACCATAAGGTCATTCATTAGGGGAGAGACGGGTGGTGTCGAGAGGGTGAGTACGCCCCGCCGTAGAAAATGCAGCAAAGGAGGGAGAGGGAGGGGCTTGCAGGGTCCCTCCCCGGCTTCTCCAGGCCAGACAGCCCCTCCCCAGCCCTTCCAGGGTGTCCTGCGTGCAGCCTTTCCCTGAGTCCAAGCTGCCCTCTGGGCTGGGTTTGGAGGCCCTTTGTGACCTGGTCCAGGCTTGTCCACCCTCACACCTGAGTCTGTCCCCTGCATGCTCACCTGCACCTGGTGCACACCGCACTCCTCCGGCCCCGCAGAGTGGCATGGAGCCACACAAATAAAGGCCCATCTGTGCGGCCAGGCCGCCCGCCGTCATCTTCCCTCCAGGTTCTCGTGAAGAAGCCTTTCTTTCCCTCATTCCTCGCCCCCCTCCCATCCGGAGAGGGCCCTGTTCTCTCCGTGCCTGTAAACAGCTCCTTGAAAACACTCCTCTCTGTCCCGGCACCTGGACAGACTCCATCTCGTCACAGGGTCTGTTTGTTACACAGAACTGAAGAACGAAGCCTCCGGTAAGATCCGAGTTTCTCAAAAATGAACATGGTTAGTGAGTAGACGCTTCTTAAGTGAATTCATGGGCCAGTGAGCAGATAAGTGAGTGAATCACGCATTCCCTGGAAAATTTTCTAGCCCTAAGATGTAATCAAATTATACTAACTGCAGTAAGTCTTTTTAAAGCCCTCACGTTTAGAGCAGAATTAATTATGCTATTTACAAAACTCCCCAAGATGCAATAAAATACAGCGAAATCCTTTGTATAATCCCGACATGACCAGCTAGTGCTGTTAAATCAGAATTTTATAGTGTGGTTTTATTGAATCTGGTTTCACTGGGGTTTGTCATAAGAGGACACATTTTCCTTGAACTAAACTAAACCGAATTGGCACCTACAGTTATTAGGCGTTTCCCACTCGTCCAGCACCACCTTAGGCCTTTTATACATGTTATATAATCGTACAGAACCCGGGACCCAGGGGTGCCTCATCCTCAGCCATTTCCTCATCAGTAACCGCCATCACCACCACCACCACCACCACCATCACCATCACCATCACCATCACTACCAACACCATCAGCACCACCACCACCATCACCATCACCACCACCATCACCATCACCACCACCATCACTATCACCACCACCATCACCACCACCATCACCATCACCATCACCATCACTACCAACACCATCAGCACCACCACCACCATCACCATCACCACCACCATCACTATCACCATCACCATCACTACCAACACCATCAGCACCACCTCCATCACTATCACCACCACCATCACCACCACCATCACTATCACCACCATCACTATTACCACCACCATCACTATCACCATCACCATCACCACCACCACCACCATCACCATCACCACCACCATCACTATCACCATCACCACCACCATCACTATCACCACCATCACTATCACCATCACCATCACCACCACCATCACTACCAACACCATCAGCACCACTACCAGCATCACCATCACCACCGCTATCACCACCGCTACTACCCTCGCCACCATCACCGCCACCATTACTGTCAACACCGGAAGAACTAACAGTTCTTGAGCCCTCCATTTCAGGCGTTGCTCGAAGCATTCACCATGTTTTTCTCATGGAACCCTCACATAACCCCCATGAAACAATTAAAAGTGAGATTAAGGGGCGCCTGAGTGGCTCAGTCGGTTGAGCATCCGACTTCGGCTCAGGTCATGATCTCGCGGTTCGTGGGTTCGAGCCCTGCGTCGGGCTCTGTGCTGACAGCTCAGAGCCTGGAGCCTGCTTCAGATTCTGTGTCTCCCTCTCTCTCTGCCCCTCCCCCACTCATGCTCTGTCTCTCTCTGTCTCAAAAATAAACATTAAAAAAAAAAAAGTGAGATTAAGATAAACTCAGGGACCTTCTCAAGTACACAGCCAGTGGGTGTCAAAGCTAGAAATCAAATCAGACTCTTGGTCTCGTTCATTCATTTGACAAAGATTTCAGAGAGGGTCTCTGATGAGCCAAGTACCATTCCAGGGGTTGAGAAACACAGAGCTGACAAGCCAGGAGCAGGGAGGTTGACATTTGAGAGAATGTGTGTGTGCCTGTGGGTGGAGCAGGGGCGCAGACGATGAAGAAATAAACAAATAAATGAACAGAGACGATTTCAGAGAGATATGGCAGCTGAGGTAAAATTAAAGCAGGGTGTTGGGACACAAGGTTGAGGGCAAAGCTTCTTGAGATAGGATAGTCAGGGAAAATATGACATCGGACATTTGAGATAGGTGACATTTGAACCAAGACTGGGAGGGGACAGCAAGTGCCAAAAACCCACACTAGCCATAACCCAGCCACGTTCTAGGAGCAGAAAGAGGCTGGTGAGTTGGGGACAGAGTGGTGGGAGGGAGTGAGGACATGGGGCAGAGCCAGGCCGTGTGGGCGTGGGTTGGAGTTTGGGTTTATTCTATGTGTGAAGGAAAAAGTTATAAGCAGCTGATGACATGATCTTTCTCACATATTAAAAGGCCATTCAGGGGGTGCCTGGGGGCTCAGTCGGTTAAGCATCTGGCTTCGGCTCACGTCATGATCCCACAGTTCATGAGTTGGAGCCCCACGTCAGGCTGTGTGCTGACAGCTCAGAGCCTGGAGCCTGCTTCGGATTCTGGGTCTCCCTTTCTCTCTCTGCCCCTCCCCCACTCACGCTCTGTCTCAAAAATAAACATTAAAAATTAAAAAAAATTTAAAGGCCACATGGGCTGCAGTGCAGGAAACAGATGGAAGGGAAATTCTCAAACTGTGAGATCATGACCTGAGCCAAAGTCGGACGCTTAACTGACTGAGCCACCCAGGTGTACCAACCCTCCCTCCTGATAGATGAGGAGACTGGGTTCTAAGCAAGGAGTGATGTGCCCAGAAGGCGAAAGCTAATCTCGAGGGGACCAGTGTAGCGGAGGATGTAGGGAGCGGGTAGAAGGACCTAATTTTGTGTATCAGTTGGCTATTGCTGTGTAACAAACCATTCCCAAGTTCAGTGGTTTCAAGCAGCGGTCATGTATTTGCTCACGATTCCGCAGTCTGGGCCAGGCTCAGCTGGGTGGTTCTGTTGGTTAACCTTGGGTTACTCAGGGACCTTTAGCAGTCATCCGGATGCTGGCTGGGCCTAGATGGTCCAAGAGGCATCAGCCAGAGGGTTAGAACAGCTGGAGCCTGGGAGCCCCTCCCCCTCCCACGTGGAGAGTCCAGCAGGGCAGCCAGCCTTCTTTGCGGGGTGGCTCAGAGCTGCAACTGTACCAAATCGGAAGCTTTAAACCCTTAGGTACCCCTGCGTTACTTCTGCCTCTTTCTACCAGTCAAGGCGAGTCACACACTGGCCCTGACTCTAGCAGAGGGGAGGTGGAGTCCACCTCTCGTTGGAAGGAGTGGCAAAGCCACAGCACGAACAGGCACGTGGAAGGGTAGAGATCATTTTGAGGTCCTTCACTTCAAATCTCCAGGGTCTGACACCTCACCTGGGCCAGGGTTCAGGGACTGTCACTTACCTGTGAACAGAAGCAGCTTGAACCCAAGATGGCCTGACTCTGGGAACAGTGCCGGCCTTGCCCCTGGTTCAGGGGTCTATGGAGACCTAACAGACCCGAGAGGAGACTCCCCGTCCATGACAGGCAGGGCCATGGAAGCCTGTGAGTGGAAGTCCCAGCTTGGCTCTCCCCAGCTGTGTGACCTTGTGCTGGTGAATAAAGTTTAATGTCCTCACAAGCATCTGAAGGCTATGGCATTGCTTCGAGGCTTGCTCTGAAGGTAAATGGTATAAAAAGGTACAGTGCCAGCCCGTGACAATCCAACAGATGGTAACAGTAATTATCAATGTCATCTTTTAAACTACTAGAGCCTTGGGATCAGAAAGACATAACGACAGCGGCCAACATTGTGCTGAGTGCTGACTATGTGCCGGCCCCTACAGTAAGTCCTTCATATGGGTTATCTCATTCAATCCTCTGTAATCGGAGGACCTGGGCACTTTTATGGACTCGTCTGTCAATATGAAGAAACTGCGGGTCAGGGAAGTAAGTTCACGGCAAGTCATGAGCGACGGAGCAGCTTTTGAGCCTGGGCACTCTCACTCCAAGGCCTGAACTCTTAACGACCACCGCATAGACTGGGCAAATGGCTGAAGCTTTCTGGACTTCTGTCTGTCTAGGTGAAGAGGATAGCGCATGCCCGGCCTAGATGTGCCTGTGGTCGCCTGATAAGTGGCCCCGGTCGACCACTGCCTCGGCGACTGGCCAGTTCTGGGGGTGTCCTGCTGGCGGGTCAGGAGGGAAGGGCTGTCTTCTCCTCCACTCCCTCTATGCCTCTCCCAGCTGGCAGAGGCTGCTTGAAGTTTGAAGCCAAGGGCAACTGCAGGACTAATGGTTTCCCTGTTAAATCATGTATTGCCTCTCTTCCCCTGGAAGGGCTCAGTGGGCGTCTTAGGAGAAGATTGGAGAAAATGACCTTGGCCTTGTCAGGAGAGTCCAGCTTAGAGCCACCGCATCACTGCACGGTGAGCAATCAGTCTCCCGCGAGGCCGGCTCAGAAACACAACGGTCTGGCCTTCGTCAGCACACGGTTTGGCTCCCGTGAGACCTCCGCGGCATCGAGAAAGGATTCCCGACCTCGACGTTTCCAAAGTTGACGTGGTCAGAGATGGGCCGCCATCCTACCTCAAGCCCAGGCTTTTCAGTTACAATTTCCCCCGCTATCTGCAAATAGAACATTCTTCTGAAACCTTTTGTGAGCCAAACGGGATTGGCTAAGAAGCAATTACATTAACTTACATGGAAACAATTTCGGAGCGTTCCCAGACTCAAAAAACCACCTCTCTTAGGCTTTTCTCGTACCTTGGGGCAAATCTCGGTGCGGGAGGCTCACAAGAAATCCGAGGAAAAGCCCAGATGCTCCGAGACAGTGCTCCGAGCACGGCAGCTTGAGGCCGAGATCCTGAGTGTGGTTCCCAGGGAGGCACCCGGGCTGTTCAGATGCTCGCCGGCTCGGCACCCGCTCGCCTCCCCGCAAAACCAACCTCTGAGTGCAGCTTCTGCGTTTCGCTTTTTTGCGAACAGGTACTAATGTCAGGCTTCCATTAAACCGAAACGGAGAAGGCCGAACGTTGAGAAGCAGGTCGCAGCCCAGAGCGGGGATTTGATGTTTCCTGCACGCAGAAGTTCCCGAGGATTCCCTTCGACACAGGTGGCTCCGCGGGCTTCGGGTTTCAGGCTCAGGCTTGCCCGCGGCCCACCCGTTCCAGAGTGGAGAGGCTCCACGGCAGGAGTGCTCATTCCCACGTGGAAAGACCCCCGTTCTCTCATCTGTCCTCACCCGCAGAACCCGCCCCACCCCACGCGGCTTGTTCCTGGGGCTCCAGGCGAGGACAGAGACGGACCCCGGCCATCTCTTCTCCAGCCCCAACCTTCCCCGATTCCAGTTCCTCATTTATTCATCCAAGAAGTGATTTCTGGCCCCTGCTCTGTGCCAGCCCTGGGCTGGGGTCCAGGACCAACCAGACAAAGCAGCCCCAGTGGCCCACCTGCCGGAACCCGCCTTGGGGAGCAGCTGCACCAGATGGGCCATGCCCCCACTGGGGCCAGCGCGGAGGGGAGGAGCGACTCCACAGCCCCCCGGGATGCCCGAAGCCTCAGCTTCCTACCTGTGAAATGGGCCGAGGACCTCCCGACGGCCCGGACCACACAGCTCTCTCCCACGGCTTCTCTCTCTGGAGGTGCCTAGTGAATGAACGAATGAATCAAAGTGTCACGACAGTTAATGGCGCTGACATACACGCACCCACGTGGTTCACGCGGGTGCTCCGAGGGACTCTCCTGGGGGCACCGCAGCTGACCTGGCACTGCCCATCCCAAGAGCGGGTCCTGGTGACCCTGAGGGTATCTGTCGGCGTGTGCCTGACAGCCCGGGGCCCAGAGGCCGGCCCCTTGCCCGCAGCTCAAAGGCCCAGTTGGCAATGGCTTCTTCCGTGCCAGAAGCAGCCAAGCGCATTTGACGGCAGCAGCTGGGTTGATACGTCAGAATCAGAACAGCATCGTGGGCACGAGGCAGGGGGGAGCGGAGCGGGGCTTCCGTTCGCCAGAAGGCAGCACCCAGATCACTGAATAATTCATGGTCCATGATTCCAGCCTAAAAGAAGCCTTGGATCCAAGTCTCCCTTCTCCCCCCGGGGTCGTAAAGGTACCACGTGCTTCGTGTCAGTGTCCCAGCCCGGCTTGGGCCGAGATGTCTCCCAGAAAGAGACAGAGACAGAGGCAAGGACAGAGAGATAGAGAAAGAGCCAGATGGAGACAAAGCGAGACTGTCATCTAACAGATGAGCCGCGTGGCAGGATACGGATTTAGGGACACGGTTTCGACACCAGCCCCGCCAGGAAACATGAGACGGTCCCTCCGAGGAAGGAGGGGGTGTCAGGAGTAGCCCAGAGAAGGCTCAGGGAAGAGACCTTTCCCCTGTGGCTGGCTGTTGGAGCCGCCATGTGTGCCCCCCCAGGCCTTTGCACAGCCTGGGAGCTCCTCGGGGTCAGCAGGTGTTTGCTGCACGAGCGAATGAGCTGGCCGCTCGGGACCGCGCACCTGCCTCTGGATCGCTGGGGTCTGCGTAGGGTCAGCTCCTCCGCCCGGGGGTGTCACCTCCCGAGGTCCCGTCTGCAAACTGCTGTCCCTCATGAACACTCCACAGCACACCTGGTGGATCACTTCCACCTCGCTTCTTCGTCTTAACCCTTGGCACCGTAAGTTTCTACTCTTCGAATTACGAAACAGTTGGTAGGTACGAAAGAACGCAAGGCAGAGGCCGAGCAGATTACAGAGGCTGGAAACATCTGTGGACTCTACCCAAGCAGCCAGCATTTTACTCCGCCCCCTTCCTGCCCAGGCCCCGCCCCCCTCTCCTGTCCGCACAAAGTAACCACCGTCCTGTATGTTCTGCGTATCGTTGTCTTGTTCCTTTATGGTTTTATCACAAAGCGACAGCCCGAAACCATCTAGTGCTTAGCTGAGCACGGCTTTTGGACTTTATATAAATAGGTCAAGATGGTTTTTTAGCTCAACGTGTGTGTGGATGTGTGTCGTCATTCTTCATTCATTTTTACTGCTGGGCACTGTTCCCCCGCATGGACGCGCCAGCAGCTACCCAGCCTCCAGTGAATGGACACCGCGGCTGTGGTCCTTACTCTGTTCTCATGAGGATGTGCTGTGACCATCACTGTGTGCATCTCCGAGGCTGTGGCTGGAAGTTTCTCCCTGTGCTCCTTAGAGAGAAATCGCTGGGTTTGGGGTGTGTACATCAGCTTTACTTTACGCCGACAGCTAGCGTTCTGAATCCTTGGTCCCGGCTCCCTATCCCTCAGCAGCCCGAGACCTCGTCCACTGTTCATATACACAGAACTTTCTTGATTTTGCCAATCTGGTGGGTATGATCTTTTGTGTGATTTTGATTTCTGTTTCCCCAGTGATCTCATCTATGAAATACTTGCTGTTTTTGTTTGTTTGTTTGTTGTTGTTTTTGCAAACCCTTGTATTGGGTTCTTTGGTTTGTTGACATTTAGAAGGTCTTCTTATGTTTCCGTAGTAGTCAATTGTTCATTTCCTGTGTAGCCAGTGCATTCTCCTTGCATGTGGCTTGTCTTTCCCCTCTGTTTATGGAGCCTCGCGAATTTGGGAATTTGGGAATTTTGGATTGGGGTCGTCTTCCTGCCTCTTGCAGTCTGAGCGTAGGCATCCAGTCTGGCCGGCAGGGAGGGGGGGCTCGGTCTGGGGGTGGGGGTGGGGGTGGGGGGCTCCTATTCCTTCTGTGTGGCCGCGTTCGGGTCAGCTCCTCCCCAGTGGAATGGAAACCCTTTCCTGGCAGCGCCCAGGCCTTACTCCTCTGTGCCCGCTGGGGGCCTGGGGCCGCGCCTGACAGAGAGGACGTGCTCGGTGTTTGTTGCATGACTGAACGGGGGAATAGGTGAATGAGTGAATGCAGGACGGGCTCCAGTGTCGGGGCACCCAGGGGTGCCTTCGTATCCTTACCGACCCACACCGGGGGGTTATTGTGGAACCCGCAGGAAGGGCCGGAGTCCCCCGTCTGTCCAGACGCTCTGCAGGCGCAACCCAGGTTCCCTGGCCATACGGTTGAAACGGAAGCCCTCAGGCCGGAAGGACAGGGCTGGTCCCTGTTCCTGGGCACCATGCTGACCAATCTGGTGGGCCGTAGGTAGCGTAAAAATGGACAAACACGGGTGCTCCATGAAGCCGGGGGGGGTGGAAAGGTGGGCGCGGACGGGGCGCGGGGGCAACGAGCCTGTTTGGATTGAAAAAGGCCAAAGCCTGGAACAGCCGGGGAGGTTTGCTCTAACATTCCAGCGCGTTCCGGTGATTTATGGCTGTTGCTAGGCAACAGTACGCGGAGGCGGGTGTGCTCTTAAAGCCAGGGCTCCCAACCGAAGAGTCGACAGAGAGAGAAAAAACCATTAATCGGGCGGGGGGAGGGTTTAAGTGCCGCCCGGAGGACCGGATGGCGGAAGAAGCACTTAGAGCGAAGCCAAGGGTACCCACCCCGCCGTGTGTGCCACCCTGCACGCGGGCAGTCCAACCGCCGGGGCGGAGAGCCAGCTGCTGGCGTGGGCTTCTCCTTCAGCAAGGCACCGGCGTGAATTTAGCTTTCATTTAGCCGCAAATCGATTTCGGCCGCGTCAGGTTTCTAACGCGGCGCCGCTGGTACGCAAAATGTGTGAAGCGTGTGACCCCGATGGTCAGATCAACCTCTTCCGTTTCCCAGCACGAACGGCCCCGCCTCTCAACCGCTGCGTCCGTTTGCCGAACACATACCGGTGCCCACTGTGTACCCGCCGGGCTGGGGTTTGAGCGGGGACGGGACAGAAGTGTCCCCCCACCGCCGGCCCCGCCGTGTGAGGCTGACGTTAGGGCGAGACAGACGCTAAATCATAGTCATGATTAACAAGCAAGGTGCATCATCTGTGAAAAAGCAAAAGCAAAGCTGAGTTAAAGGGAACAGGGGTTGGGGTGTGTGTATAGGGGGGAGTGGCTGGTTGCAGTTGTAAGTAGGGGGATCCTGGCTGGCCTCACGGAGGAGGTGACATTTTAGCAAGGTCTTGAAGAAATGAGGGACTGAATCTTGGAGATATCCAAGGGGAAAGCAATCCAGGTGGAGGGACGATCTAGCAGGTGCAAAGGCCCTGAGGCAGGAGAGACAGTAGGGAGGCCGGTGTGGTGTGGGGAGAGAGCGGGGATGGGAAGGAGGTGGTGTAGGATCATCAGGCCACTGGGAGGACTTTGTGACAACAAGAGCCAGACTTGGTGGGGAGGGGGAACCATGGCTCACTGGGCCATGGGGGTGTCCTGCACCTGAGAGGTAAGTGACACGTTTATCCGGTTCACGGGCGAGCAGGCTGCAGCACCCGGACATGCCATGAGGGGCCGTGAGGCACACTTGGGCTGGTACCAGCTCCAACAGCTGAGGAGTGGCTGAGCCTGGATTTGGACTTTAAAAAAAGTTTTTTAAATGTTTATTTTATTTATTTTGAGAGAGAACGCGAGCAGGGAAGGGGCAGAGAGAGAGTCCAAGCAGGATCTGGACTGACAACACAGACCCCGATGTGGGGCTCGAACTCGTGAACCTGCGAGATCACGACCTGAGGCAAAGTCAAGAGTTGGATGGGGCGCTCCGGTGGCTCAGTCGGTTAGGCGTCCAACTTCGGCTCAGGTCGTGATCTCGCGGTTCGTGGGTTCGAGCCCCGCGTTGGGCTCTGTGCTGACAGCTCAGAGCCTGGAGCCTGCTTTGGATTCCCTGCTCTGTGTCCCCTTCTCTCTCTGCCCCTCCCCTGTTCGAGCGCGCTCTCTCTCTCTCTCTCTCAAAAATGAATAAGCAATAAAAACTTTAGAAAAAAAAGAGTTGGACGCTTAACCGACTGAGCCACCCAGGTGCCCCTGGACTTGGACTTTTATTTGCTGGGTTCTTACCTGCCGGCTTCTTACCTGCTGTCGACCAGCGCCGCACAGGGAGGGACAGGGGAGGAGCAGAGGTTGACGGCAGGGGCTGGACACCAGAGCAGACAGCCTGTGTGATGGGGCACGAGTTACTTCACCTCCCGGCTCCCCACTTTCCCTCCCAGTCCATAGGCCAAGGCAGTGACGGCCCCCTCGCAGAAATAACTGCGGTCGTAGGCGAGTCCAGCTGGCCCAGCACTGGGCGGTGGGTCGCTGATGGGCTTGGCCTCTGGTTCCGCTCAGGCCAGCGGCCGCTCACAAGGCGCTCCAGCAATGACGCCGGATCTTGTGACCCCTTCTTGCCTATGCACCTGCCCCTCCTTCCCTTCCTGGCGCCCCCTTCCTGCCATTTCCTCCCCAAAACTCCTACTTATTCAAAGCCCAGCTCACAGGCGTCCTCCCCCCGAGTCCCCCTAGTGTTTGGAGCCCCTGAGTTCTTCCCTTGTATGAACGCTTCGCGCCCCCTTCTGAACTGTGGGCTCTTGAGGGCCAGGCCGTGGCTGACTTACGTCTTGTCCCCAGAGTCTGCTCAGCGAGGGGCTGTTGAACAAATGAATGATGGGGGAGGGGAGGAAGGGAGGGAGGGGCGTGTCTTGTGGGGACCACAGGAGATGCGCCGCGAGGGGTGGCCCCCAAAGGACCTCACCTCCTCGCAGCCCCTCAAGAACCACCGGGCCCCCACGGTGGCCAAGCGCTTTTCAGCTCATGAGGGTACATTCTAGACAAAGACGGAGAGTGAATCAGTAGACAAGTGGACGACCATATCGTGTCAACTACTTTGCTCGAAACTACTGTACAATCATGGATGCCGTTTGGGATGCGGTCGCATCCGGGAAGGCCGGTCTGAGGAGGGCATATTTGAACCGAGGCCACAGGAAGAGAGGAAGCGAGCGGAAGAGCGAGGGGGGAGAGTGAAGCTTCGCGTCTACTCGGCCACTCACAGTCGCCCGAACGCTCCTCTTAACTGCCGGGTGGCCCTGTGACACCCGCCTGGGCGAGTGCCAGCAAAGCACCCCACACCGTGTCTGGGACGCAGCAGGCGCTCGTCATGGGGCAGCGGGGACAGCCGCGCTTCAGGAGCAGGCACCTATCTTGTGTCCTGGGCCAGAGAGGCTCATCCAGGGTCCCCGGCCGTCTGTGACCTGCTCGGTGCCCCTCTCGTGTCTGTCCCCCCTGGATCAGAATCCTGACGCCGAGGTCTAGTCCCACACCTGGGGCCCGTGCCCCGCAGACAGGCCTCCCTGCCCCTTCCTGAATGGCCTGCAGCTCGTGCCCAGGCTCCAAGGGGCCCTCCCTGCGGTGCAGCTGGGCCTGGGTTCCCGGAAAGCAGGGCCCGAGAAATACATGGATGCAGGTGGTTTATATGGGGGGGGGTCCCAGGGCACAGCATCTGGTCCCTGCTGTGGGGAGTGGGGGCTCCAGTCCCCTGAGGCGTATACAGAAGTTTCCAGAACTGACAGAGGCGGTTCTCCAGGGCTTCGCCTTGTAAATCGGGGGGGCTGCACCTTGGGCGGCACTGATTGCCCACCCTGCACGCCGCGCACGCCCAAGACCCGCAGCACCTTGAAGGCCTGGGGGTAGAAGGCAGCAGGACGCCCGAGCTCGAGGTGAGGCCGGAGCCTGGGCTGGTGGCCCGCACAGCGGTGGCTAGAGCCAGAGCTGGGCGGAGGCTCTCTCGGCCTCTTCCCTAGCCCCACCCTCATCCTTCAGCACCATGACCCCGGGCAGGCCAAAGACAGGACCGCCCCTGGCCGCGGGACGGGCCCAGGGGTAGGCAGGCATCTGAGCTGATGCCATCGGAGTGCACCCTGGGGTTTGTAGCTGAGGGGGGGCGGTGAGGGGCTCTTCTGCTCTGGCCGAGATGCCAGGACACGTCATCACGCTGCCGGTGGTCGGAGCCAGAGAAGTCAGCCCGCAGCAAGGGAGGATGAGACCCCCCCACCCTGGGAGAAACAGAGAGGAGGGGCAGCCGGGGTCCTGAGGAGTAGAAACGCCAGCTTCCACTTATTCCTCAGGCTCGATCTGTCTTCAAAGACTTGGGCTTATGTCCCCTTTTGCTAAGCCAGTTGGGCCTGGCTTTCTGTCACCTGTAGCTCGAGAGTGCCGAGGGGCACCACCAGGCCCTCTGGGACGGTGGTCCTCGGGGCCTGCAGCAAGGTCGGCAGGGGCAGCCTGGCCACGGCCACGCCACCCCCCAAGCCCTGCTCCAGTTTGAATCAGTCCCTGCCTCCCTGGCTGTCCAGAGCCCTCTGGGTTCCAACAGTCCCCCCAGACTTGCCTCTCTGGTTCCCAAGGGATGCTTGAGATGGTCCTAGTGCCCCGCGTGACTCCCTGACTCAACCCACCAAGACACCACCCCCCGCCGGCGCTGCACCATGTGACCGCGGCACAGCCCGAAGCACCCCGCTATGGGAGGCAGCATGGGGGGGGGAGGGGAAGGAGGAGGAGCTGGCCACTGGAGATGCAGGTAGGGTCCCTAATCGTCCACTCATTCACCACTTCACCCAGCACACACCGAATGAGCTCCTACTGCATGCCAGGCACCGGGGGGCGGGGGTGGAGTGGGAGGGGAGGGTGCCTACAGTAGTGACAAGACACCAAAATATCCACCCCCGTGAAGCTGACCTTCTAGGGGAGGAACTGAGGAAAACAAGGTAAGTTGGCAAAATATACGAAGTATTGGTGGTAAGTACTAAGGAGAAAAAGACAGCAGAGCAGGGGGTTTGGAATGTTGGCGCCGAGGCTGTGACTTCAAACGGGGCAGTGCCCCATCTCAGCACCGGGCAGGGGCTTGCAGCCCAGCATGGGAGCCCGCTGCCTGGGCCCCAGTCTCCTCCTCCGTTCAGGTGTGACCCGATGAAGGCCGTTCAACCTCTTCAGGCTTCAGCGTTCCCATCTGTGACTTGGAGATGCTAATAGACCCCATCCCTGGGGGTCCTGGAGGGGGAGCGAAATGACGCATTTGGAGCGTGTGCACAGGGCACGGCACGTGAGTGGCCCCCAGCCTTAGCGTCCCTCCACGGCTAATAGTCCTTCCTGGGCCTAAGACGTGTGTATCCCCTAACACTCTGTGCCCTGACAGGCTCTCTCTCCCTGGAAATGCCAGGCTCGGAAGATGCAGGGAGAGAAATCTCAGGTTTGTTCATCCGGATGGTTTCCTGTCCATCTGTCCACCGCCATGGTTTCCTTGAAGACTTGGGGGCAGGGACGTGTGTGATTCATTGGCTTCTGCTCCCGTGTCTGCTACAGGCCTGATCCCTAATGAGGGATCGATGGTTTCTAATTAAATTAATGAACGGTGAATATATAAGGACCTAACAATGACATTGAGCACCAAAGCAATCGAGGAAGGCTTCATGGAAGAGGTGTCCTGGGAGGAGGGCTTGGAGCTGCCCCTGGGAAAGAAGAACGCCACCTCACTTGTGGAGGCTGAGCGGATCTCTCTCCGCTGCGCCCCTGCCCCTTAACAATGAACACACGTCCCCAGAGAGTCTGGCTCTTGTCTGCTATGCCAAGGTCCTAGAGCCTACCCATGGGAAGCTTGGAGTCTTCTGTCCCTCACCTGGCCAGGCCCAGGTGAGAAGTGGGGACGAGAGGTGGGCCTCCAGTGTCCTCTCGAAGGGTCTGGGCCGGCTGGCAGAGGAATAGATGAAAGGAGGGGACACGTTCAGTCAGCAGTGCTCTGAATTATTGATCACCGTTGAGTAATGTGTAGGCAAGGTCACTTCCCTCTTAGGCCAAACTGCTCGATCATGTTTAATTGTCTGTTTTCCAAATTTCCCTAGGGCTCGCCGAGGGGGCGGATTTGCTTTGCGCCCATTCATTTTGCTTCAATCCGGTCCTCGGGGTAAAAAGCGATGCCATCTATTTCTCTTTGATATTGAGTTTGAAAACCGTGGACAGGATTAATTCGAGTGCTAAAGGGGGTGCTTGTTCTCCATGACATTGCAGAGAGGTGCTACCCTGGGCGCCCCCATCACCGCAAGACCGGACTGGTTTGGATCACGGGCCAGCAGAATCGGAGAACTGAGGAGCCCTGTATCCTCCCCGCCACCTGTGATACGGCAGCCTCTGTGTCCGTGGTCTCCTTCCATTACCACCGAGACCTCCCAGTAAAATAAATACAACACGCCAATGTGGGGAAACAAATGAAGACACAGATTTTCCAAGAAAATTGCCCAAAGCTGGTTGCAAGGATTCTTCCCCTCCTTACCGAAAAAGAGGGCATAAAAGGGTAGGGGGGTGGGCAATGAAAGGAGGTTGTGGGGAGAACGGCTTTGGGGATTGTATGTACTAGGAATCCGACTCTATCGAAGCAGGCGGTGCCTACCCCTTCTTTATAGGCAAGGGAAGATTGATGGCTCCAAGCTTCCAATGTAGCTGCTGGGCTTCCAGCCAAGATGGAATAACAGAGACCAGACTTACCTTCTCACTAGAAACAACAACAACAACAAAATAGGACAACACATATGAAATAACAGTTTTCAAAAGATTGGACATCAGGAGTGAGGGACAGCAATCAGTCAGAGATAAAAAGCAACAAGGTAGGCTCAGGGATGGCTCTGGCTTGAGAGTTTCCTGCTCACGTTGCGGGGAGAGGTTGTCCGAGCCCAGCCCAGTAGAATCCCCGAGCTGAGAAGACCGAGCTGAGGGTCTGGGAAACCACGGTGGCTGGAGCTCACAGGGCAGAATAATGGAGAGAGCGCTGCAAAGAGAGAGCTGTGGGGACGTGGGGAAGTCCACCCTGAGTGCTCAGCTGAGTACCAACCAGCACAGGTGAGGAAGTGACCCGTATTCAGGGAAAGCACACACAGGTTCAGGACCACGCCTGTTCTCACGAGCCAAGTAAAAAAATCTCATTACTCATGGGGCATCGAACAGCTTCCTTAGGAAAGTCTTGCCTCAGGAGTGGAGAATTAGTCTTAGACCAACAGCTGCTCCGAACATGCTTAGCAAATCACCAAAGTCACCAATGGAAAAGATTAAGCTTTTTCTGAGTGAGCTCACTACATTCTGAGCAAGGTCAAAAATGTAGGAACGCTAACATACCCAGTTACCCACAAGGTGAAAGTCACAAGGTTTGAAATCCGGCAAAAAAAAAAAAAAAAAAAAAATTACCAACCAGGCAAAGTAGGAAGACACAACCCATAATGAGGAGAGAAGTCAATCACCTGAAACCGATGCAGAGTCAACACAGATGTTAAAATTAGCTGACAAGGGTACCAAACCAATTATATCTGTATTCCGTATGTTCAAAAAGTTAGAGGAAAACGGAACATGCATTGGACATGGAAGATGTAAAAAAGACCTAAGCCAAACTATGACAGATGAAAACTACGACGTCTAAGCTGAAAAGCTCGCTGGGTGGGATGAACAGCAGAGTAGACATTGCAGAAGAATAGATTAGTTAACTAGGAGCCAGAAATAGAAATTTCCCAAAAAGAAACCCAGAGTAGAAAGACAATTGTGATCATGATTGGAAAGAGGGACAGAGCCTTGGTGAACTGGGAGACCATGTGTAATTGGAGTCTCTGAAAACGAGCAGGGGGAGGAACTGGAAAATATCTGACAGAACGAGGGCCGAAATCTTCCAAATTTGATGTAAATTTCCAAAATTTGATGAAATTCACAGATATAAGAATTTCGGTGAACGCCGACCCAACAAAAATGAAGAAAATCACACTAAGACATACTGTAACTTAATTGCTCCGACTCAGTGATAAAGAGATCCTTAAAAATTTTTTTAAATGTTTGTTTATTTTTGAGAGAGAGAGAGGGCGAGTGTGAGCAGGGGAGGGGCAGAGAGAGAGAAGGAGACACAGAATCTGAAGCAGGCTCCAGGCTCCGAGCTGTCAGCACAGAGCCCGACGCGGGGCTCGACCTCATGGACTGTGAGATCATGACCTGAGCTGAAGTTGGATGTTCAACCAACCGAGCCCCCCAGACGCCCCAAGAAGATCTTAAAAGTAGCCAGAAGCGGGGTGGGGAAGACACGTTCCCACAGAGGAACGAGGATCAGGATTACAGCAGATTTCATGTGAGAAGCAACGCAAGTGAGAAGGCAGTGGAGAACATGCTTTAAAATACTGTACTGATTTTACTTGAAACTGTCAAACTAGGATTCATACCAGAAGAAACATCTTTCAAAAACGAAAGCAAAATAAAAATTTCTCAGACATGTGGAAGTCCAGATGGAAATAGGGATTTCTGCAGAGCGACAACGAGCATTGCCAACTGATCTGCTAACTGCACAAGCAAATAATATTTTCTCTTATTACTTTCGTCTCTAAAATATGATGGGCTCTTGACACAAAAATAAAAACCACATAACAGGAAGTTCATAGCATACATAAAAGTAAAATGTATGACAGCGATAGCAGAAACACTGGGAGGGGAGAATGGAAATATATGGTTATAAGTAACAACTATCTTAAACTATATGTGACGTGGTAGGCTGTGAAAAGTTAAAGATATATACTATAAGCCTTAAAGCAACTTCTAACAAAACACCACAAAAAGTTACAGCTTAAGAAGCCACAAAGTAGATAAAATGACATCATTAAAATATGCTCAATTAATCTCAAAGAAAGCAAAAAAAAAAAAAAAAAGAGGAAGAGGAGAACAAACAAAAGATGGAATGAATGGAAGGCAAATGGAAGATGGTAGATTTAAACCTAACCACATCAATAATCTCATTAAATGGCATGGTCTCAATATCCCAACTAAGAGGCAGAAGATGACCAGACTGGATGAAAAAGTAAGGCCCAAATATGGACAACCCCCTCTAAATATAAATACAGAAATAGATTAAATGTAAAAGAATGAAAAAGATATAGTGTGTTGATTGAATGAAAGCTGTAGGGCTGTGTTCATCTCGGAGAAGATTTTGCAGTAAAAAGTATTACCAGGGCTAAAGAAAGTAATTTCAAAATGACAAAGAGAATGCAACAGTCTTAACGTTTATGGATCTAATAACAGCTCTTCAAAATACACAAAGCAAAAACTGATAGAACTACAAGGAGAAACAGATGAATCCATAATTATAGATGGAGAGTCAATAACCCTCTTTCAATAATTACTAAAAAGAGTAGAACAAAAATGTGTAAGGAAATAGAAGACACAAACAACATTATTGACCAACTATAACACTTCGCCTCATAAGGACAGAACACATATTTGTTTTTTCTTCCTTTTTCTAAAAATATAATTTATTGTCAAGTTAGCTATCATACAGCGTATACAGTGTGCTCTTGGTTTTGAGGGTAGATATTCTTTTCAAGTACACGCCACAGAAAATTTACCAAAATAGACCATACTCTGGGCCACAAAACAAGTTTTAATAGACATAAAGGAATTCACGTCAGAAAAAGTATGTTCTCTGCTACAATGGTATTGAATTAGAAATCAATAGCAGAAAGAACTCTCGGAAATCTCCAAATATTTGAAAACTGTAGCATAATTCTATATAATGCATGCATTCAAGAAGAAATCAGTAAAAAAATTCGACTTTAATTTGGATGAAAATGAAATTACATTGTATCACAATCTGTGAAATGTTGCTACAATAATATTTAGAGGGAACTTCAAGCGTTAAACATCTATATTGGGCAAAAATGTTCTCGAGTCAATTATACTTGCTTTCATCTTAAGACACTAGCAAAAGAAAGGCAAATTAAGTCTAAAGTAAGCAGAAAAAGGAAATAATAAGGATAAGAACAGAAATTAACAAAATATAGACAAATTACAGAGAAAATCAATGAAGCCAAAAGCTGAATCTTCCAGCTTTTTATCAATAAAATTGATAACCTCTTGCCAGACTGACCAGGATGACAAGAGAGAAGACAAGAATCATGGGAATCTACCCCCAAAACCAAGAGCACACTGTATACACTGTATGTTAGCCAATTTGACAATAAATTATATTTAAAAAAAATGAGAGGGTGACATCACTACAGATCCTACAGATATTAAATTAATAATTATAATCAATTAGGGAATATTATGATAATAATATGACTATGATAATAATTAGGGAATATGATGAATGACTTTTTGCTAATAAATCTAAAAACTTAGATGGAGTGGGTAAATCCTTGAAAGACACAAACTACCAAAACTTACTGAAGAAGAAAGAAATATCCTGACTAGTTCTAGAACTATTAAAGAAATTGAATTTATAATTTAAAACTTTCAACAAAGAAAACCCCAGTCCCAGTTGGCTTCACTGATGACTTCTACCAAACATTTAAGAAATAAGTAATGCCAATTCTTCACAAGCTCTTTCGGTAAACCAAAGAAGAGGGAATATGTCCCAAATTATTCGGTGTGGTGGTATTACCTTGATATCAAAACCAGATAAAGACTTTATGAGAAAAGGAAACTACATACCAATACCAATATCCCTCTTGAACATCAACACAAAAGTTCTTAAATCTAATCCAACAATATAGAAAAAGTGAGTATGACCAAGGATGCAAGGTGGGCTTAACATTCGAAAATTGAACAATGTAACTCACTGTATTTGCAGCCTAAAAAAACAAACAACAAATTATATAATCATTTTTAGTAGAGATACAAAAATCATTTGATAAAACCTAACCTCTACTGATCAAACTTGTAGCAAACTGGGAATAGAAGTGAACTTCTTCAACTTTATGAAAAATATCTGTGAAAAACCTACAGACTTACTGGTGAAAGACTGAATACTTTCCCCTCTAAGACTGGGGAGAAAGCAAGGACGGCCACTCTCACTACATTTGTTCAGCATTTTACTAGAAAGTACAGCCAGCTCAATAAAGCAAGAAAGATAAATAAAAGCTATTCAGATTAGAAAGGAAGAAATAAAACTGTCCTTATTCACAGATGACCTGATTGTCTATACAGAAATCCAAAGGACCTACAAAAAGGCTGCCAGAATTAATAAATGAGTTTAGCAAGTTTACAAGATGTAAGACCAATCAGAATTGAAAAACTTCAAATACCATTTAGAGTACGAGCTATAGAGGAATAAATCTGCCAACAGATGTGAAAAACCTACAGACTAAAAGTTATAAATCACTAATGAGAGAAATTAAGAGCTAAATCAGTGGAGAGATATACCATGTTCATGGCTTGGAAGACTCAATATTGCTAGGATGTCAATTCTCCCGAAACTGATCTATAAATTAAACACAATCCAACTGAAATCTCAACATGCTTTTTTGTTTTTTGTTTTTAGAAACTGACACTAGAATTCATCTGGAAATTCAAAGGTCCAAAGATTAGAAGAAGAATAAAGTCAGAGGATGAATATAATCTGATTTCAAGACCTTATTGTAAAACTTCATGAACGGATACAGGTGATATGGTGTCAAGATGGACAAGCAGATCTATGGAACAGAATAGAGTCTAGAAATAGATCTCCACATATACGGCAGCTGATACAGCTCATTTTGACCAAAGGTGAAAAAAAAGTTCAGTGAAGAATATACAGACAACTGAGGCTAAGACAATATGTGTGTGTGTGTGTGTGTGTGTGTGTGTGTGTGTGTCTGAGTGCGTGTGTGTCTGTGTGAAAATGACCATAGCTCTCACCAAATACAAGAATTAGTTTGAAATGGATCATAGACCAAAATATAAACCTAACTCTGGAAAGCTTCTAAAATAGGAGTTGACAAACTTTTTCTTAAAGGACCACATAGTAAATATTTTAGACTTGTGGACATTATGTGTGGCAACCACACAATTCTGCCATCGTGGTGTGAAAGTGGCCACAGAAAATACAGAAATGAACGGGCATGGCTGCGTTCCAATAAAACTTTATAAGTTAATATAGGTAGCTGGTCTGTAGGCCATAGTTTGTTGACACTTGTCGTAGAAGAAAATGTAGAAGACAAATCTTTATGACCTTGAGTTAATCAAACATTTCTTAGATTCGACCTCAAAGCAGGATCTATAGGAGAAAAAAATTCATGAATTGGGCTTTATCAAAATTGAAAATGTCTCATCTTTGAAAGACACCATAAGAGAAGGGCGAAAGCTGTTCTTTCTCCGAAGAGAGAGCCCTAGCCTTGGAGAAAATCTTTGCAAAACATATGTCGGATAAATGAATTGTATCTAGAATACTAAAAAATCGTCAAAAGCCAACGATAAGAAAACAACCTAGATAACAAATGGGGAAAGTGTCTGGGGAGACACTTTGCCGAAGATAAAACACAGACGACAAGCACAGGAGCAGACGTACAGCACCTCAGCCACTGGGGTGATGCAAATTTAAAACCACAGTGAGAGGCCACTAAGTATCCGTTAGAATGGCTAACATGAAAAAGGCTGACTATACCAAATTTTGGCAAGGATGTGGAGGGACTGGGACTCTCATACACTGCTGATGGGAAAGCAAAATGGCATAACTACTTTGGAAACAGTTGGCAAAACGATTTCTATCGTATACAAACTATGTCATAAAAACATAAAAAGGGAAAGATATATTTATATATCTCTCTCTATCTCTGCTAGAGTCCTTATGACTATAGGGTACACGGTGGGAATACGAGAATGGTTTGAAGATAAAATTGTTAATATGATTCACTCCAGCAACAGGTTGAAGGCAAATAGCCGTTTTATCATATCCTAGATACAACAAAATAAAGCAATTGGCCAAACAAGAAACATTCCCATTATATAAATTCTGGCAATCTGAAACGCTCCCAGAGAATCAGGGAGGATGAGAAGCGGTGTCTATGAAAATCCAACAGCAAACATTTTTCGTGGTAAAACTTTGAAAACATAGATGCCTACTATCACTACTGCTACTCAACCCTACCTTGTATTAGAATCAATTGGACTGGACAGCAAATGGGTGAAGACTGGCAGCAAAGAGCCAGAATTGTTTTTAATTGCAGATATGATGGTCTATCTAAAAGGTCCAAGAGGATCTGCTTTCAAACTATTAGAACCACATGACAGTTCAACGAAACCGCTGGGTACAAGACAATTCTACTAAAACCAACAGCACTCCTTCTGAACAGCAATACCGATGGTACCTTGGTTACAGACAACTCCCATCCACAAAGGCAGCAAAGTCTCTAAGGTACCTAAGATTAAATCTAAGGAAAGATACGCAAGCCCTTTAGGGAGGTAGCAGAGTGGTTCAGGGCAGGGCCTCTGACTCAAAATGTCTGCTTTCGCACGCAGCCAACTACTTACTGGCTTGGGTAAATTACCTGATTGTAAAAGTAAGACAATAATAATGTCGACCTCATAGGGAAGTTGGAAAGGTTAACTGAATTAAATATAAAGTGTTTAGAACAGTGGCTCTGCATATAAATATATAAATGTTTGCTACTATTGTTATGAAGAAAATTACAGAGTTTAATTGAAGGATATGAAAAAAACATCTGAATAAATCTGGAGATAGACCATGTCCATGGATGGGACAATTCAGAATCGGAAAGAAATGAAATTTCTCCTGGTTAGTTGGTATGTTTATAGTTGCAACCAAAATGCCGGCAGAATTTTTAAATGGGACCTGAAAAGGTGAAGATTTATATACAAAAGCGAGGGTCCAATAATAGTCAAGACATTTTTCAAGAAAACAGACTGTGCCGTTTGGTTTATTCGATATGAACTCTTTATAAAACTATACAATCTAAGGCAGAGTATTACTGGCAAATAGGCCAGATAAAGAGACTGATGGAACAGAATAGAATCCAGAAATAGACCCACGTGTATATGAGAAGAAAAAGGAAGAGGCATTATAAATCAGTGGGTGAAGGATGGACTAGTCAAAAAATGATTCACATATTAAGTTCTTCATATGGAAAAAGGACATAGTTGAGCCTCTACGTCACCCCAAACAGAAAAGCATGTTCTAGATGGGCTAACATATAAATGTAAAAGGACCTTCTATAGCCCATCTATAGAAATCAGGAGGTAGAGAAGTGTTTATCAAACAAGACACAAAAGGCCAAACACTTAAGGGAAAATACAGATAAATTTCACTACATCGAAATGAGCAACTTCTGTAGGAAAAGAGTACCAAAAACCAAAGTTACGAGAAAAGCAATAAATTACAAGAGAATGTTTGAAACGCACACAGACAGAGGATAGGTAGTAAAATTATACGAGGCTCCAGGAAATCAGCAAGAAAAAAATTCAAGTAACCCGGTGGAGAGATGGGCAGAGAAAGAACAGGTAATTCATAGAAGAAGAAATCGCAAAGGCTAAACGGAAAGATTCTCAAACCCACTAGTAATTGAGAAATGCAAATTAATCAATCACCATATATCAGCTCCCTCATCAACTTGACATGCATTGAAGTCAACTCCAAGGGTTACAGAGAATGTGATACACCTTGTCGGAGCGTAAATGTTCTTGACTTGGCAACATGTACGAGGTTTGAAATGTACAGATACCAATCCAGGGGTCCCTGCCTCCACACGTCCATCTTGGGAAACCCTTACACGTGAGTATGAAGGAGGAGGTAAAATGATGTCACCGCAGCATTGTTTAAAATCCAGAAAGGTTGGAAACAACCTAAATACCCATTAACATGGGGGAGGGGCACGGGAGAGAAATAATCTCTGGATTGTCATCCAGTTGTATGCCAGGAGGTGTTAAACGACCTACTGTCGAGGGGAAAAAGCCTTACCTTGTGGCGGTTGTCAGTTTCTGAGGTATAAATGCTCCCACCAGGGCGGATTCCTGGAGTCGGGAGGAGATGCCGGCAATCGGCTCCAGGTAGAAGCCCCGGGGGGAGGCTCCGGGACACCATCGATTGTTTTCTTCCGGCATCTAAGATCAATGAAGAAACTAGGCAGGGCCGAAAAAATGAGGCTTAGAAAAAAAGCAATTTGCGATGTTATAATCAATAGGATGTTTATATAAATTCTAAAATTACACAAAATGATATAATACATTTATATGCGTTGAAGACTAGAACGCAGATGGGAAGAAATAAAACATTGGGGGATAGCGTCCGCCTTTGGGACGAGAAAGATAAAGGAAGGGGTGCGGAGACTTTGGTGGATCTCGTGGTTTTATTTCTTAAACGAAAAGAGCGGAAGCAAATAGGTTGGAATCTTAATATTGATTCCTTTTGAATCAAGATTCAAAAGGGGAGGCATCCTAACACCCTCCAGTCTCTTATTTATTTGAAGTATCTCATTAACATAAATACAATGCAAAAATAACCTATGATCACGATCATGTAAAAAAACTCCCCCCAAAAGGTTTCGGTCGTCGTGTTTGGATTCCGGACCGTAGGTTTTCTATTGTCCCTTATTTCCACATTTTGTCTCATGAGTGAGTGTGACTTGAGCACTGTCAGAAAGCCACGAAACTCTGAGTGTTGGGCCAGGCGAAGGCTCTGGGCCCGTCCGGGCTGGCATCTCTATCCGATGAGTCTCAGCACATGTCGGAATTCTTGGAGTCGCCCCCTGAGACGCCGTGAATAGATATAGGGCCGGTGGGTGGGTTTTCGTGCAGGATTTTACTGTGAGAAGACCCACCTAGGCACCCTTCCGGGAAGCCTCTCCAGCATGAAACAGGTGGTACACAGCCTGGGGAAGAACTGAGAGATGGCCTTGAGGCTCCACTCTGGGACCGAGGTGGTCACAGAGGGAAAGGCGGCCAGAATTAGTTACATTGGTACCGGCTAGTTTGGGCCGACCGTGTAAGCTTTGGACTCACAAGACCTAGGTCAGGCTCTGGCCACTTACCAGCTGGGTGACTTGGGAAAAGTGGTTTGGTGCCTGTGTTTGTTTTTGTTTGTGTTTTCATGTATACAGTGAGTACCGTAGTAGGTTGTGTTATCGTGCAAACTATTTGCGACCCCTCCTCGGGGGAGGATTGTACTTGTGTGCTCCGTTGAGGTCCTGTGGCCACAGGACCTATGGCGTCCCTCCTGGCCCTGTTGAACTCATGAGTGGTGGTTATGGGACTTACTCGGGCACAGCAAGGCTGCAAGAGTGAACTCAGGGGCCTGTCTCTCCTTTGCCTCTGCTGGGAGCCAGCCCAGCTCATGGCAGGGATCAGAGGTACAGCCAACTTGGGGTGCGCCTGGACCGTGAGTGAGAGCCATTCTGTCAGCCACGGCATGGGGAGGGTCGCCCATTGTTGCAATACCACCCAGTCCATTCTGGCTGAGAGTGCTGTGTTTGGCGGACAGAACGGGATAACGTACGTGTCATGCAGAGCCACCACGTGGCGTAGGGGACGTCGCAGTCATGATAGGAGAGGTCATGGGTCATGCGCAGCTACAAACGACCCATAAATCTTGGCGACCAAACACGTCGCGTTTACTCCTCACTCACACCACACGACTTCCAGGGGTCCCCGTCCTTCGTGGTCATTTGGGGAACCCCAGCTGATGGAGACTCCGTCTTGATGGGTGTTTTTCTTTTTTTTTTTTTAATGTTTTTATTTATTTTTGAGAGATATAGAGACAGAGCGTGAGCAGGGGAAGGGCAGAGAGAGAGGGAGACACAGAATCCGAAGCAGGCTCCAGGCTCTGAGCCATCAGCACAGAGCCCGACTCGGGGCTCGAACTCACAGCCCGTAAGATCATGACCTGAGTTGAAGTCGGCCGCTTAACCGACTGAGCCCCCCAGGCGCCCCGTGATGGGTGTTTTTTCAAGACCCCAAGTCAGGAGGGAAAAAAAACCCTTGTGAATCGGGCAAACCGCCCTCAGGCTTGTAAAGCTCCAACTTAGAAGAGCCGAGGGTCACTTCCCTCCCTTTCCACTGCCCGAAGCAAGTCTCACAGCTAGGCCCGTTGGTCACGCTGCTCCGAGCACAAGAGGCAGAAAGTAGGGTGTGTGAGGAGGGCCCCGAGACCTCCCTGGGGCCATTCCGTGAGTGGCGGCTGGTGCTGGACGCCCGTTCATCACGGCCTCTAGACTGACTCCAAATGGGGAAAAGCGGCCCGTGGGACCACATTCCAGGCAGGGGACCGGTGCGGACAAACGCGGAGTCTGGAAGGCGCCTGCCTTGCATGCGGCAGCCGTTGGACTGGCCAGAGATGCGCTCCGGAGCTGTCCGTGAGCACCTCTGGATTCAGATGTTAGCACGGGGCAGCCGGGAGCCCTGACACGTGGTGAGCGGGAGGGCAGACAGGGCAAGCTTTTGGCTCAGGTGAGGGAGGGGTGAACCCCTGAGTTAGGCGAGGCAGGGAGGCTGGTGGGAAGAGCCGAGTGTGTGAGCTCTCTCTGAGGGCCAGTCAGCAGGACCGGAAGCTCGACAGGACATGATGGCTCGAGGGGGACAGGTGGAGGGTGACTCCATCTGTCCCGAAACTGGTTGCGGGAGAGTTTGGAGGGGGCGAGTGGCTCAGGTTACAAACAACGACGGTATTTTGTTTCCGGAGGTTTGGGAGCAACAGAAACTCTCCTATCACCCCCTTGGTGGGGTCTTCGACCTCAGTTACTAGAGCTACGTGCGCATGCATAGACCCCGTCACCCGCAATTCCCTGCCGAGGACGCGCCGCCGACAGAAGGGAGCACAGGTGCACGCCGACGCGGGGCCACATCCGTAGCAACCTCCAAACCGGAAGCAAGCGAGGCGCCCACCCGCAGGAGAAACAGCGGTGTGGTTCCACGACGGAATATTGGACAACAGTGAAAAAGGAATAGGTCGCGGCCACAAATAGACAGGAAGGAGCGAAGCTTAGAGACATAGTGTTGAACAGAACCAGATCCCAAAACATTCACGTCGTGTGGCTCTATTTGCAGAAAGACCCCCCCCCCCATAACAAAATCAGTGTTAGAAGTCGGGGTGGGGCTGATTATGGGGTGGACAGAGTGGGTCATGAGGGGGCCTCTGGGCGGATGGTGGTGTCTTCCTTTCCTGGCCGGGCTGGCAGTTAAACCAGCCTGCACTCCGAGACAGTTCACTGAGCTGGACATCCAACTTTTGTGCACTTTTCTCTACGCAAACTAAACATCCGTCGAGACCAGGCGGACCGAGACACAGCATTGCAGGGACCGCCAGAAGGGGCAGGACTTGGTAAGCAGCTGGGAGGCAGGAGAAGAGGGGGGGTCACTGAAGCAGAGGGGAGGAGGGGCGGGGAGGCCCGCAGGGTGGAGGCTGCTGGCGGGTCAGCTAAAGGAGGAGGCCACCGACTCCTCCACTGGTTCCTGGAACAGGACAGTCGTTACCAACCCTCTGGAGACCAGTTTCCCTTTGGGGAGGCAGGGTGGGGTGAAGGTAAGAGGCCACCGAAGGTGGAGGGCTCTAGCAGCGAGCGTGGGGGGCGGTGCCGAAGAGGGGATGGTGACTGTAGGCGTGTCCTTTGGCACTCCCGAAGCAGGGCAGGGCGCCACGCTGGCAGCTGGAGAGAAGGCAGGCTTTGCCTTGGGGAGCCCCTGGGGGTTTGCTGGCAAATCTCGCCTTATCAGGGAGCGCCTCTCCACCCCCGCTTTGTACAACAGACCTCCCTCACCATCCATCTCCATCCCCTTCCTCCTTCCTCCTCCTCACTGGAGTCTGGCCTGTACGTTCTACGCTCACTTCACCTAGCCGATCCTGGCCCACGAGGAGGTCGACCCCAGGCGAGCAGGGAGTTTTATCTGTTCCCTTCCCCATGGTATCCCTGTGCTGGGAACGTGCCTGCACACAGTAGGTGTTCAACAAACATCTGTCGTGGATGAATGAATGGGGAGGTGTCCTACGGAGAGAGAGGCTGGGGGCCCGGAGGACCAAGGGGGAGGATCTGGGGCTCAGCCCTGCACCGAGGGGCAGGGACGTTTGCAGACAAGAAGTGGAAGCAGTGAATTGCATGGTGGGGCAGGCAGGAGGTGGAGGGAAGCGCCTTGGTTCTGGGGGGGGGGGCAGTGCCTCAGGAGGACCCGGGAGACAGTCTGGAGGAGCCTGAGGAAGTCAGAGAAGACCTCGCCGGTGGAGGGTGCAGAGGGGCTGACGTTGTGCCCTGGGGCCCAGCAAGGCTGGAGACCCCCGAACCCTGGGGTCCTCTGCTCGGCTCAGAAGCTGACCGAAGGGTGGGTGGCCATGTTGGGCCGGGACAGGGTGGTTTCTATTGTGGTCCAGGACATCCTGGAAGAGGGGGCGGGTTTCAGCGGAACCGACAGGTGGGGAGACCTAAGATGAGAGGAGGCAGGGCTCAGCCTGATGGGTAACGGCCAACATTCCAGAGCATGGACGGGGCTGGGCCTCTGCTGTGCGCGAACTGGCCACACCAGCCCTGTGATCCCATCCGGTTCACAGGTGAGGTCGTGCTTGCCGGCCCCCTCCCTGTCGGGACCCGAGCCCAGCCTGTGACTTCCAGAGCCATTTTGCTACGCTGAGCCAGAGAGGTGAGTGGGGCACAGCCAGAGGCGGGGTGCTGGGTTCTGGACGTGGGGTTCGGGCAGCCCAGGCACAAGGGAGAAGGCAGAAGGGGCCGGGCTGGTGGGTGAGAGAGGTCGTGGCTGCCGGCCTCCGCCTCCTTCACAACACGTCCTGAGCACGGCAAACCTGCGCGCACCTGGTCCTGGCACTGAGCCCGCACACCTGTGCTCCGAGGTGGACCCTGTGAAAAAGCCGAGACTGGGCCGGGTATGGGGTCATTCAGGCAGCAGGCGGGGGTGCCGGCAGAGAACCCAGGACGCTCTGGCGTCCTTTCCATTACAGCCAGCAGGGGTGTGGCGGGGCGGACCTCCTCATGGGTCCATTCTGGGCATTTCTGCTGCTGGAAAGCCCAGCTCTAGCTGCCACTCCCCGGCGAGAATCCTCAGGCTGCGTCCTCCTGCCTCTGCCCCTTCCGGACCCTCCTGGCCCCACCGCAGTTTGGGGAGCGGTCTGGAGTCCCCAGAAAACCAGCTGAAAGAAGCAGAGCCTCACAGAATTGTGGGGCAGGGACATCCTGGCTCCCTCTCAGCAGCTGGGGCTGAAGGCCCCTCCGCATTTGTGGCTCCTCTCAGGTGGTCCCCGCCTCTCCTCCCCCTCCCTTTCCAAGGAGGTTTTGCTGAGCGCCTGGGAAGGTACTGGGGGTGGATCCTTCCCTCCCCAGCCTCTGAAGCCCCCGGTGAGGTCTGTGCTCCCTGCAACGGGCTTGATCCCTCAGGCAGGGGCTTAGCTTGGAAGGAAGAGTGGATAAACTTTTCTGAGGGCCTGCTCCGTGCCAAGCACTGCACACAATGCGGGGCCACGCTGATGCCTCAGTGAAGGGAGGCAGGGCAGGTCCTGTCTGGTGGAAGCCCTGGGTTTGGGAGACAGGTAGAGAGGCATCCGTTTTGCAGCCTGGTTCTGGCGTGCCCCCAGCGCTGTTTCCACGCTCTATCTTATCAGTAAGTAGAGAGATGAGCCCGAGGATAGATCATGGAGCTCTGCCTGGAGGAGGCCACCTACCCCAGGCAGCTCATCCAGAGTTGTACCTCGTCGGAGGCCGATTCTGCTGGCCCCGCCCGCCCTCCCCAACCCCCCAGCTTCTTCCCACGGGTCCAGTTTTGCGCTCCAGAGGGTCCACAACTTGTCTGACCCACCCTCTTCTACCAACGAAGGGGACCCCTGTCCGTCCCCCTCTCCCGACCTCTTAAGTCTTTCATACTCCAATGTGCCACCTTCGGCTGCCCCCCACCCCCATCCCCTCCCTGTCCTTCCGGTAGCTGCCCTTCTGCCCCACCTCTTCCAATCTCTCCGTCATTGGGCATCTCTTCCTTCATTTCGGCACCTGGGCGGCCAAGGTGCCCCCCGAAAGCTCAGCTGACCAGCGCCCCCCCCACCCTCAGGTGGCCGCCTCCTCCCTCCCTCCCCACCGCCGGCACAGCCAGCCACCAAAGGCGCCCACCCGCGGGGGCCGGAGCGCAGCGGCGCCTCCCCCGCCGGGGCGCGGCTGCACCTGCAGGGCGCTGGGCGGCGGGCGCGCGGCGGGCGGCGCGGGCCGCGGGGGCGGAGGAGCGGGCGGCGCGAGGGAGGGGCCTGCGGAGCGGCGGCGGCGGCGGCGGCGGCGGCCCCAGCCCGCGCAGCCCGGCTCGGCCCCGGCTCGGTCGGCGCAGCGCCGCGCGCGTCCCCTCCCGCCGCCGCCGCGCAGCCAGGCGCCCCGGCACCAGGCCGCCGCCGCCGCCGCCGGGCGCACGACGCAGCGCGCACCGGCCGGGATGCGCGCCCGGGCCCCGGCCCGCCCCCACCCGCGGCCGCCGCCTGCCCGCCGCGCGCTCGCCTGACCGCGGCGCCCGCCCCGGCCGCCCCGCCCGTCCCCGGCCGCCCCGCACCCCCACCCCCCCGGCCGCGATGCCCGCCCCCCGGGGCCCCGGCGGCCCGCGCCCCTGCTAGGCTGCGGCGGCATGGCCCGCGCGCCCGGCGCGACCTCTGCGGATTGCATCGGTGTGTGGCGACGGGGCATGCCCAGGGCACCGGGCACGGCCTTCAATGGGCGAGGACACGGACACGCGGAAAATTAACCACAGCTTCCTGCGGGACCACAGCTATGTGACTGAAGGTAACGTACGTGTTGTCTGAGGCCTCCTCCGGCCGGCCGCGGCGTGGGGATGCCGTCGCACCGAATGCCCTCCGAAGGTTTGGACCGCGCGCTGTTGTGTCGTGTCCCCCCCCCTCCCCCGCCCCATCCCACCCTGTCCCACCCCGCCCCGGGTCCCGGAGGGAGGGAGCCCGAGGGCGCCGGCCTCCGCTTCCCGGCGCCCTCCTCCGCGCCGCCCTCCGGCCGGCAGCTTTCGACCCCCAGGCCCGGAGGCATCCTGAATCGGCCCTGGCCATCATTTGTAGAAAGGCCATTTCTGCGGCTAATCTGGTGAAGAAATCCGGGGAAATTTAATGGCTTAGAATCCTGGGTTTGCCATTTCAGCCCTGCCCAAAGCCTACAGAATTTTCTAGGCTTCCCACTCCCCGGAGACGAAGGACGAAGAGGGATCCAGGGGGAGAAAGAAAGCGATTTCCAGATTCTGGCACCCTCCCCCCCCAGGCCAGAGGCTCGCTGTCCTGGGCATCTCCCTGTGCCTCCAGAGGCGGGAGGGTGGGGGTGGGGGTGGGGCCCTCGTGGGTGGGAAAAGGCGGCTGGCTTGGGGTTAGTCTTTTATACCTGGTGAGTTATACGGAGAAGGAGGAGCTGGCCCCAAACTGTCAGAATTTTCCCCCCAAAAGTGGGGCATGCCATCCCAAAAGGGCCCTGCATTCGAAATCCCGCAAATCGGCCCTAGAGGCCCAAGCCCAACCCCCACCCCGAGATGGTGCGATCCAGAGCTTCAGCACCTCGCTCTGCTGGACCAGTGACTTCCAAGGGTCCCTCCACTCCCCCTGGCCCAGGAACGGTGGGGACAGGTCCCAAGCCGCAGCCAGGGGCCTGCGGAGCGAGCGAATCCTTGATTTGAGGATGGGGACAGCTAGCCGCGGGGTGTCAGCATGCAGCAGTGAGGACACTTATGCTGGAGACCTTCCCGGGTTTAGGGACTTGTGAGTGCCTTCCCTAGGGGCTGCTGGACTAGCCGCATAAGCGTTTGTGGGTTTGTAGCGAGAGGTCCCCGGGTGGGTGCCCCAGTGGGAGGGGCCCCGGGCATCGCGTTCCGCCGGGCCGGTGCGCGTGGGTGCCGCTGTCGGGGAGCCCGTGTGGGCTTGGCGGCGGGGACTCTGACTCCTGGGTGGTGTCCGATGCTCTGGTGCCTGGCTCCGCCGGAAATGAGGCTGAGCCGGTAGCCGCAGGCCCTTGCGGAGGAGGCCGGGGGGGGGGCAATGGGCCAGCGCGGGGGCCCGGACAAGCGAGCCCCCTGCGTCCCTTGTCCGGGAGAGCAGAGGCAGGGTGTGTAATCTGGGCGCAGGGATGCTGAGGGGTGGCGCTCCCCGCTCCCCGGAGGAGAGAACCGCTGACTCATGCTTTGCTGATGGGGGAGGGGGGGAGGAGGCCGGCCAGGCCTGCAGGGTGAGGACTCAGCCCCAAGCTCCGGCTTTCTGGGCTTTCTGGGGCCCGGGGAGCTGAAAGCGGCCCTTTGTCGCCTGCCTTGGTGAGGTCGAGGAAGTATCAGGGTGTTCTTTCTGCTGGCAGGCCGCTGAGCAGCAGAGGGTGAAAGAGGCCTCTGGGCTGTTGGCAGGTGCCCTAGTGGTCTGGCTCTGGCCGCGAGGGGATCTTGGCAGGTCGCGCTGGTCTGGCTTGGTGCCGGAAGCCCGTTTTCTCGTCTCTACGCGGAGGATGATGGGACAGGGCGCAGGACTTAGTGATTGAAAGTAAAAAGCACCCACAGTGGACATGAGCACACATTAATTCCTTACCATCCTGTCTGCACCCGGCTCCAGCTGGCTCTCGGAAATCCACCAGCTCTTAGCCGAGGAGAGAAAGGGGGCAGTGCACAGTTGGAGTGAGAAACGATGCTTTAAATTCCTCTTCATTCATTCATTCAACAAGTACTTGCTGAGTACCTACTGTGTGCCAGTCACTGTTTTCGCCCCGGGGTCTAGACCGAGACTCTGCCCTCGGGCCGCCTGTATTCAAGAAGGGAGCTCTGTGTGTGGTATTGAGGGGAAGCTTTCTCACCAAGTCTTGCTTTCCCCGTCTGTAAAATGGGAGCGAATAATAACCCTCCTGCGTACCAGGTCGTGGGGTTTCTGGGAGGGTCAGGCGGGCTGGTGGATGAAGGCGCCACCTCGGAACCGTAAACTGTTAACTGGCAGTTGAAGTATGTTAAGCGCCTACTGTGCGCTGGGGCCTCCCCCAAGATACCGCAGACAACACGGTATCCCCGTTCTGTAGAGGAAGAAGTCAATGCTTGACCTTGGTCCATGTCCGGGGCTGAGTACCAGTGTGTGTAGGGCGTAGGGCTCAGGGGCTGGGACGCAGAGGGACGAGAGAGTCTAGCAGAGGAAGCGATAACATTCATCGTTAGAATCATGTGAGATTTTGGGGTGTCCGTCAGTGAAGCGTTAGGCTTTTAGTTTCAGCCGAGGTCATCATCTCACTGTTTGGGAGTTCGAGCCCCGCATCCGGCTCTGCGCTGACACTGTGGAGCCTGCTTGGGATTCTCTCTCTCTCTTTCTGTCAAAATAAATAAACCAAAAAAAAAAAATAATAAAAGAGAAACAAAAGAATCATACAAGATTTCTGGCCTCCCTACGTGAAAACAGACTTTCACAGTGTCACGTCCTGCATTTCGTGCTCAGGGCACAGGGAGGGAGGGTCACAGATTTGGATGTCAGACAGACTTGTGTTCAAATCCTGCTTCTGACTCTTCCCCTGCTGTGTGGACAGGTTATTAAACCTTTCTAAGCTTCATTTTCTCCCTTCGTAAAGGGAGAAAGGATAATAACGAATCTTATGTTATTCCTATTCGGGTGATCAGTGATTATGCTAAGGGAGAATACAGCCGGCACGGTGCTTGGTCTGTTGGCGACATTTGATAAATGGCACGGGTATGATTTAAAAGGTTCTCGAAAGAGTTTCAGGAGCAAATAATGGGTGCCGAGCTTTTGCAAAAGACCCAGGTGTACAAATTCCTCTTCCACCTGGTCATTTGGCCCGCGAACACTCACTCCCTCCCTCCACTCCGGCGGCTCCGGTCCACTTCCTGTTCCTTAAACAGGTCATTTTTTTTTTCTTTGTCTCACGGCCTTTGCACCGGCTGTGTTCTCTATCTAGAATATTCGCCTCTTGCTCTTCTCGTGGCTGACTCCTCCTCAGCCTTTAGGTCTCAAGTTAAACGTCATCTTTGCCAGGGGAGGTCCTGCTGGAGTTCCTGAATCTCTTATAAAATCTCAAATACTTTGGGAAGGTTTTGTTAGTCATTCACACCTTGGTATGAATTAGAACAGCTTTTTTTTTTTTTTTTTCTTTTTCTTTCTCCTCGGCTCTTGGCTCATCTCAACTGATCCAGGGTTGTTGTGATCGCTAAGCCTGGATGCAGGCCATCCTGGGGGCACAGAGAGCTCGGAAAGGTTGGGTGGGTGTTGGGGAGAGTGGCATAGTTGAGTCTCTCCGGACAGTAGAAGGACCTGAACCCTTGAGAGAGGGTCCCCAGGAGTAGGAGAGTGCCAGGCAGTCTCTGTGTGTTTAGACTTTTCTCAAGAGCCAGATACGGCCCAGGAGGGATGCTTATTGGCTGCGTTCCCTTGCTGCAGCCGTGGAGCTCAGCTTTTGGGTGAGTGAAATAGGCGTTTCTAGGCTGGGCTGCCCTCCGAGCCCCTTCGTCCCCCTTCCCGCAGCAGCGTCTCCCAAGCCCACCCTCTCCTGGCTCTGGCCCTGGGCAGGCATGGGGACTCACAGCCCGCTGGAGGGAGCATGTGTTGAGGAGAGAGGTGGTGGCGGTGACCGGGTGTCTTTGGGAAGCAGTAGTCATTCCCGGGCGCCCACAGGTGAAGGCACCTGATAGCACGCTTTTCCGCCAGGACCACAGTCCCCTTCCTGGGGCGTCTCAGCCGGTAGCCTCTGTCGTGTACACGTGCCTCTTGTATCCGCGGAAAGAAAACGGACCTCCGTTTCCCTGCCCCCGTATCCCTGCCATCCTCACGCGTGGCTTGTGGTTCAGAGCCATCCGTGTGTCCCGGCGGACCAGACGGTTGAGGAGGTGAGGCAGGGGGCTCAGACGAGGAATGGGTAAGGTCGGGGGGGGGGTGTCCCAGGCCTGTCGGAGCCCAGCATTTGGGCAGTCTGCGCGGCATGGAGTTGTCTTCTCGGGTTGAGCTAGTCGTGTGGGGATAATGTCAACCTTCTGCCCGAGTCTAGACCACGCCGGAGAGACGTGCCGTGTGTGGGAGATCAGGGTTCCTCCAAATTCGCCCCCACGTTGGGGCTGTTGAGTTGATCCCCCCAGTACCCAGCCCCTCACCCCGCAAGAACATCGTGGTTCTTAGCCAGAGACCTGTGGCCAGAGGCCGGGCCAGCTTGGTCCAAGGCCAATGCACCCCTCTTGAAGCGACTGGTCCCTGAATGGCCAGGGGAACCAGTTCTGGAGGCTGAGTGGAGAGTGGAGCTGTAGGAAGCAGGTCTCTCTCTTTCGAAGGAGCAGGGAAGCCCCCATTGTTGCCGGCAGCCACCCTGAGACCGTGAAGGGGAAAAGTCTAAGCCAACGACGCTGTTGGTGTCCCAGCAGAGAGCGAGTGACAGCAGGGGACATGGTGACTCCACGGGCTAACCGGGCCTGAGGTCCACCCATCTCTGGGCTTCCATTCCCAGGAGCTGGCACGTTTCCTCCTTGCGTCACACCTGAAGCTGAGTCTCTGTGACTTGTTGCCAACAGCGCCCCCTTTCCTGGTTGTCTGGAAGGCCGGGAGCTGCCCGGTCACTCACGGCCACGCTCTGAGATCCATGAAACCAAGAGGGAGTTTGACTTGCTCACTTTCTGTGTTCGGAGTCCCCCTTGACCTCTCTCATTCCACTCAGGTCAGGGCTGCCGAGTTCTGGGTTCCCTTCCTTGGAGGGGTTTCCGGCCACAAGCGGTCCCCCGGGAGACAAGCAGTCCCCCGGGAGACCCGCGGTCCCGGTGGGGTCTGCGACTCTGGGTTTGTCGTCTTGGGCAGGTCACCCAGGCTCTCAGAACCCGAGCGGCTTCTCCGGATCACTGATCGCTCGGCACGAGGGATGTGAGTTGTTCGATGTTGTAGCATGCCCGTGACCGTGGACGTGCTCCGCACTCTCCGTGAACCCAGGGCATTAAATGGCTCGGTGCGTGCGAACACGCCCAGCCCAGGGCCCGGGGCCCAGGCAGAACTTAGTACCTGCTGTCTGCCAGCGATGGTGTCTGTTCTCAAGGGTTAGAGTTAGGATAGCCTCAGAACCATCGTCGGACTGGCTAGCCCAGCCCCATCCCCACTCCACCCGGAAATGGAGGCGGAGAGGGGGTCGCTTACGGCGCTTCCCTGAAGCCAGCCCAGAGGGAGAGTGGGGAGAGGCAGCTTTTGGCTTGGAAAATCAAGCCGGGGACTGCTGGGCCTTTGCCCCCGTCGCTTCCATTTCGCAATATCGCTTCCGGGAACAGTGCTGGACTTTCACAGGCTCGCACTGTCTCTGTTTCAGGGGTGGGGGGCAGCGAGAGAGGCTGGTGTTCCCCGAGGAGTCAGGCCACCCCTCTGAGCCTCAGTTTCCTTACACTGGGTTGTCCCACGGCCCTCAGGAGCAAAGGCCGTGCGGACTCCAAAGGTCTGCCTGTTACTGTTGCTGTCCTTGCCCCAAACCGTCGAGTGGGTCGGCCCCCACGGCCCCCACAGCCCCCACCCTGTAAGCAGCACACTTTTTTTAAAATTATTTTATTTTATTTTTTATGTTTCTTTAGTTTTTGAGAAAGAGAGAGATGGAGAATGGGCGGGGGAGGGGCAGAGAGCAAGGGAGACACAGAATCCGACGCAGGCTCCAGGCTCCGAGCTGGCAGCACAGAGCCTGACTCGGGGCTCAAACCTGTGAACCGCGAGATCATGACCTGAGCTGAAGTCGGAGGCTTAACCGGCTGAGCCCCCCAGGCGCCCCCAGACACCAGTTTATTTCTAATCAGTCCTATCGTGAAGGTTGGCGCAGCCACGGCGGAGGGTGCGTCTCATTTTCTTCCTGCAGGTTGGGCTTCGAATTCTAATAAAACCTTTCCTCGTCGTCTCCTGGTTGTTGTAACTTCCTGCAGCTTTTGGCTTTTCTCCTTAAAGCTTGCAGAGCTGGGGATGATTCTGGAAGAGGTGTTTTAGGTGTGGAGAGCGGGAAGCCTGGCTGCGTGAAAGGCTGGGTGTGAAGGCCAGGACAGGAGTCGCAGTGCAGAGGGATGCGTGAGAAGTCTCCAGCCTGCCGCACGAGGATGGACGTTGTTAGCGATTTGTGATGGTTCCTTCCGGTCTTTCTTTTTAATGCCCACGTCTGTGTCTGTGTTTAGTAAAAGCCATCATTGCTCTAGATAAATCATTGTGAAGGCGACTTTTCATTTTATTATTTATTTGTTTACATTTATTTTTGAGAGAGAGGGGGAGAGAGAGGGGGAACAAGCAGGGGAGAGGCGGGGGGGGGCAGAGTTCCGAAGCGTGTGCTGCGGGCACAGAGCCCTGTTCGGGGCTCAAACTTGTGAACTGTGAGATCACGACCTGAGCTGCAGTTGGATGCTTAACCGACCGAGCCACCCAGGCGCCCTGAAGGCAACTGTTTAAATTAAGCCTGAGATTAGACGCGTTTTCCAGTGCCTGGCAGTCCGTGCAATCCATGCACTCAAGAGGGGCCCCACACTCAGAAGGACCGATTTGGGTTTTGGGCTCTGCTGTTGCCGTGTTTTTTATAATTTTATAATTTTATCTCTGGGCCCATGCTTTGTAAGTGACGTCTGACGGGGCAGCGGAGTGGGCGCCTGAGCGCAGCTGACGCAGGTGACACGTGTTCCGGCTGCTTCGTGCGGCTGCCGCACACGCCTTGTGTTTGAGTGTCACTGAGCTCCCACACACGTGGGCCACCACATTCTGTGGCCCGGCAGTGGCTCGGGGTGTACGCGACCCTGTAGGCAGCGGTGGGTGCTGACGGCCCGGAGAAGCCACAGTTTCTCATTTGAACCAGACCAGATTTGGACGCGGAAAGGAGGCCGTGACATGGCCAAGAGCAGGAGGGACCAAGGAGCCCTGTCATCCGCTCTTCCCCGTGTTCCGTCCTCGTGCGAGCTAATCACTGATGCCGAAAATGGTGACCCAGAAGGGAAGGACAGGAGGGGACAGCCAGAGTCCTTCCCTTTCGATCCTCATTCATCGAGCCGAGGGTGGAGGAGTGTGTGTAGACTACGCAGGCATCAGAAAGCGAATTGAGGGGCCCCTGGGTGACTCAGTCGGTTAAGCGTATGACTTCTCTCCGGTCATGATATCCGAGTCCCTTGGGTTCGAGCTGCGCGCCTGGGGCTTTGTGCTGACAGCTTGGAGCTTGGAACCTGCTTTAGATTCTGTGTCGTTCCCCACCCCCCCGCCCCTCCCACACTCTCTCTTTCTCTCTCAAAAATAACAAACATTAAAAAAAAAAAAAGCGAAATGAAACCAGAGGAGCTGGTTTGGCGCCGCGTCCGCGCCGCGCTGGTAAGAAGGAATACAGTCCGCGCGCATGCGGGGGCCTCCAGATACGAAGCGCGCGTTTCAGCGAGGCTGCCTTCCCGTTAAATGCGCTCGTATTTGCACTTAATACTGGAGTTGGCGCGATAGAACGGCGACTGGCAACATTCACGCTAATAATTTAAACGTATAGTTTTTCTATGGGGGTTAAGGAGCAAATAGCACCGTGGCGAGTCATGGGGAAAACGAAAAAAGGTTTATATTTTCGTTCCTCTGCTGTTTGACTAGGGAGCTCTGAGTTTTCATTTGGCACGGGCACCCCTTTACCGTGCGGGACAGCCTGGAACTCCAGGCGGCAAGAATCCTCAGCCCGCCTCCCACGGTCCCCTTGGCTTTTGGGATTGGTAGGATTGGTGGGAGCCCGTCACCCATTGGGCAGCTTTTCCCTGCTGGGCGGGGTTAAAGTGTTAAAGGTCCCTGCTCCTCCCCCCCACCTGCACCCCTTAAGCTGTTCCAAGGAGGGGGCTGCAAGTCTCTCAGTTCAGATTCCAGCCCTTAGACCTGTCTCCCCACAGCCCTAAAGCTGGGGGGCAGTAGACTAGGGGTCTCTAGCCCCCCCCCCGCCATTACCATTAAGAAAGCAGATTCTGTTGATTTCCCTCTTGTGGTCCACCTCCCCTGCGTGGCCTCAAATCCCAGTGGGGGTGGGGGGTGAGGGGGGGAAGGCTGCCTAACTGGTTACCTCAGTCCCGCCCCCAGACTCCGTCGCTTCATTGGCTGGGTGCTATTCCCGTGATAGATACGCCATAGTTCAATTAATCACCCTGATTGTCGGATAATTAATTAGGTGGCCTTTTTTTTGTATGTGTAACTAACACCGAGTGAATGAACACTGTTTGCGTATGAAGATACCCAACGCCTATCCCCCCGCCACCCCCTCCCCTCCCCAGCAGCTTTGGAATAATTTTCTTAAGAGAGAACCCTATGCATGCAGTTTTATGCAAAAATGATGAATGTGTTTGAAGGTGTTCCTGGCGCGTATTGCCAAGTTATGTTCCAGAAAATGTTGCTGTTTTACCACGTGCTGATTGGCATTCGATGCCCTAGTGCGTTCGGCCTCCGCAAATATCACAGATGAAAAGTATTGGTTTTAATTTATGTCTGGATACCGGCGAGATGGGGTATTTTTCTCCCTTTTGTTCAATAGGCCTTCACTGCCCGCCCCCTTCTGTGCTGAGGGGGATTTGGATGCTGGGGGCGCAACACTGAAGACGAAGTTCATGGCTGTCGTTCACTCGCTCAGCCCCTCACTCGTTCGTTCATTGGGCAGACATCTCTGGAGCTGGCACTGTGTTCGGGACCGGAAGAAGGAAGTCGCCCAAGTTGCTGGGGCGGGGAGGGGGAGGGCCGGGTGAGAGCCGGAGTCATTTCCACTCTGTTCTCTGCTCTCCTGACAGCCCCTTGACTCCCCCCTTCTCCAGTCCCGCTGCCTCTGGGGCAAAACGCTGCAGGTCCCAGAAGGCACATTTCCGGACCTCTGTGCTCTGTGGACACAAGCCACGCTGCGTCCTTCTCGAAACGTGGGCCTGTCTCTCCCAGGGTCTAGGATGCCACTGAGACAGTGAGCTGCCCAAGGCATCTGCAACCCGCGGGGCCCTGGGGAGTCCTGCTCGTTAAACCCGGCCCTGCAAGACAGGTACCTCTTTCCCAGGGCACTGGTGTCTCCCGGCCCTCGTGCACAATGACCCACGTGGACTTGAGTATTAAATAATTCGAGGGGCGCCTGGGGGGCTCAGTCGATTAGCGCTCCAACTTCGGCTCAGGTCATGATCTCTCGGTTCGAGTTTGGGCCCCGCAACGGGCTCAGTGCTGACAGCTCGGAGCCTGGAGCCTGCTTCAGATTCTGCGTCTCCCTTTCTCTCTGCCCCTCCCCTGCTTGCACTCTGTTTGTCTCTCTTTCTCTCTCTCAAAAATAAACAATAAAGAAATTTAAATAAATGACAAACCGAATAGCCATTATTAGGATTAATCATTTATTGAGCACATATTATATGCCAGATGTGATGCTAAGTACATCATCTTACTGGAACCTAACAGAGCACTGTGTTGCGTGACTTTTCCCCAGGGGAGAAAGCTGGGGTTTGGGCCCATGCCCAGAGTCACATGTTTGCCGGCTGACACACTCCTGGCCTCCACACTCCTCCAACAGGGCGGGACAGGAGCTCTGTTGAGTTCTGATTATGCGCCTTGCTTGGGAGGGTCTGGGATCCGAACCCAGCACTGCCTGGTGTGATGCTTACGCTGGGCTTGCAGCAATATATTGGTCATATCCGTGTGTGTGGTTGAAGGCAGTTGAGAATGCCCGGGAGGAGAAGGGCTACCCTCCAGCACACAGGGGTGGGGGCCGGGGGCATGGCCACACCTCTGCAGAGGACCGGTGCTTTGGCACTGAAGGGAGTGGCGTTCTCCAGGGCAGAGAGCGATGCCCTTTGGGACACGGCATTCGAGTACATTCCAGGCAGGGAGAACAGCATATGCAAAGTGACATATGCTTGTCTCTTCATAGCATCTGGGCTCCTCTGCCTGGGCCCAGGAAGCAGTTCCCCCACAGCTCAGGGTGCAGGGCCCACCTGGGAGCCGCTGCCTCCTCATACAGTGGGGACTATTGTCCTCCGGAACCCGGGGCTGAAGGGCCCATTGAAATAGAACAAAGGCCACTCAGAGGTCCCGGCTGCTCCAAGCAGGGACAGGGTCTCCAGCTCAGGCCTGAGCCTTGCTCTGGGCCAGCCTGGCCTCCTGCGTTCCCCCACCCTGGAGACGTCATAGCCCTGACCCCTGGGGCTGCTGCTGCCGGAGGCCAGGACCTGTCCCATCCCGTTCCCACCCCCCTCCGCAGCCCCCGGGGTCTGAGCTCTGGTCCTGGCCCAGCTGGCAGGTGCTTCAGCCTCCGAACCTGTTTCCCCATCCATCTGGGAAGCAGAGGAGAACCGCCAGCACCCTGGGCCTTTTGTGAGCATGGAGTGAAATAATCTATATACCACACATAAACCTCCATAAAAGGTAGAACTGCTCATATGACGGGTATCAGCTTTTGGATTTTGTTTTCATTTAAAAAAAGTTGGAATGAAAACTTTGTTTTAAAAAAAATTTTTTTTTAATGTGTATTCATTTTTGAGAGAGAGACAGAGACAGAGACAGAGCATGAGCAGGACAGGGGCAGAGAGAGAGGGAGACACAGAATCCGAAGCAGGCTCTAGCCTCCGAGCTTTCAGCACAGAACCCGATGCGGGGCTTGAACCCACAGAACCGAGAGATTGTGGCCTGAGCTGAAGTCAGATGTGTCCCCAGCTGAGCCAAATCAGGACTCCGGTCACGTCACCCCATCGCAGGAGGCCAACGTGTTTCTTAACCAGGTACCACCACCTGCCCGGACAGAATGAGCACGAATTCCTTCCCGTATGAATTCTCGTCCCTCTTGGCAAGGTCCCCACTTGTCTCAAAAATGCCTTTTTCTGGTTGCTGAGTTTGAACCGGGATCCTAAGTTCCGCATCTGTGTTGCGGTGTTCTGTTCCTTCTGTCTTTCCTGATTGGGACCAGTCCTCTATCCCATTTTCAGACCACTGACTGCTAAAGACAGTTGTGACTGTTCTGGAAAGATTATGGTTTCACCCCCACCGTCCCCAACCTGTGTCTGACTCCCAGTTTTGCCCATAGGGTCTAGAAGGCTAATGGGTAGTTGCCCGGATCCTGGTAGTCACCCCGGGAATGTGCCTCTCTCTCCTTCCAGAATCTTCCTTACCCTTCATCGGCTAGCAGATTCGGGCATCCATCTTCGCCAAGACCTAGCCAGACGGCAAATTCACGAACAAACGCAGTGCTTTCTGTGTTAAGCCACTGAGTTTGGAGATGATTTTTCACAGAGCAATAGTTAACTGGAATAGTCCTGGATTCCCAGATTGAATTCTCAGTCCTGCCCACCTCCTCTTCCTTCTGAGGTCCCTTGTCCAGCTAGTGTGCTTTCCTTGATTCTGTAGCTCTTCCAGAACCTTCCAGAACCTTCCAGAACTTCCTTCTTGTGTATGTTAGCCTGTGATTTATAATTAAAGAACCCTAATCCCCGGTCCCAGCCAGGAGGGCGACTCAGCTCAGATCATAAGACAAGCCTGGAACCCAGTCCTTTCTGAAATGGCAGTAGATACACCTGCTTCCTCTTACGCAGCTTGGCGGCTGCCACCCACCGGGTGTTGGGTACACACGTGGTTGAGTGATCCAAGAGAGAAAGTGCCACACTTTCCCCTGACCGACTTCCCCGAGTATAAATAGGCTTCTCTTTGCAAAGTTCAAATACGTGCCGATTTCAGTCTTCACGGTCCCAGTGAAATCGTGCCGGACCCGCGGCCACACGGAGCAGACGTGAGCCCCCACAGCACGGTCGCTGCGAGGAGTCGCGGCAAGTGCAAACTCGGCCAGGGGTTTTTCGGCGCGCGGATCACCAAGTAAATAACAGCTGCGCATTGCCGAGCGCGTCGGGTCACTTCTTTCCGGGTCTGCCGCCGGCTGGTCACCGCACGTGTGTCGGTTCACACGCAGACAGCAAAGCACGTGGTAGCGTTGCCTCCTGGTCTCCCCGGGATGAAGTCACGTGACACTTCACGAACATGGAAAATCAGAAGAGGGAGTGGGCGGGCAAAGACGGACGCTCGGCAGGGGGGCGAAAAGCGATTATGCCGGAGGAGAAGTGGGGGCGGGACGTGAACGGAGTTCTAGAAGAAATCGCGGAGCCTGGGAGCAGTGGAGCTCCTGCCTGGGGAGTCTCTCCCGGCGGCACAGGCACTAAGGGAAGGAGGTCCTACCCTTCTGGCTGCAGAATGCGGCTCCGGAAGCAGGGAGATACCCCAGAGGAAGTGACTCTGGAAGAGGTTTCGCTACGTTGGGAGCGCAAAGGGGTAAGATCTTGGACGCTGATCCGAACTTGGGGAGACGGCTCTCCAAGGCACGGACGAGGTGCAGAAGCAGCACCCCTCAAACTACTTTCCATACACTTCTTTTTACGAAGACATAGAACACTCGACTTCGATGTTTCCAATGCTTTAAACCACTGAACTAAATAAATATTGGCTATACTATTTTTTGTTTCCCTGTATGCTTATCACCATCAATAAGAGAGTTTTTTTTTAATGTTTATTTATTTTAGAGAGAGAGAGAGAGCGTGAGTAGGGGAGGGGCAGAGAGAGAGAGGGAGACACAGAATCGGAAGCAGGCTCCAGGCTCTGAGTTGTCAGCACAGAGCCCGACGCGGGACTTGGGGCTCAAACCCACGAATGTGACATGACCTGGACAGAAGTCGGACGCTTAACCAACTGAGCCACTCACGCACCCCAATAAGAGAGTTTTTAATGGCTTAAAAAAATTTTTTTTTAAAAGCCACGGGACATTCGTAATTTCCAGACCGATTCTTAAGATCACTTTGAATGATTTGAGCGTGCGCAGTCATTCTTATGCTCCGTCGACCCGAGAACGCCCTGGACTTATTTCAAATGGGTAGTGTCTACGCTGCATGGTCCTCCCACGCGTCAAGGCCACGGCGATATTCTAAACTCTGGCTGGGGGATGGCGGTCAACGTTCTCCTTGGTAAACGCAACGACTCAAGGACATGAAATAGCGCGAGTCCCTCGCTGCGGAAACGGCCAGACGGCCCGTGGGTCACCGAGAGAGGGACACGCGCCCTCCCTCCACTGCACGCGCCGTGCGGGCCCCCCAGCCGACCCATCCGCTTCGGGCGCAATCCATCGCGGAAGCAACCGGCCGCAGGAGTCCGAGCTGAACGGTAGTGGCTCCTATACCAGCTTCCAGCATGACAGGTGATAAAAACAACACCCTGAATGTTTTATAGCCCCGAGGAGCGGGGAGACTCTTACCGAAAGTGTGAAAGCATAATGCATCATAACGTGTCCCGAATCGTCAGGCTGGGGGAGCTAAGCTAAGCTCCGTGGATACTCAGATGCCCCTTGCGAGAAGATTTTAATTGTACTTCTCTATTTATTTCATTTCTCATTACAGAAAGGTGTGAAAATGCAGAAAATAGAATAAAGGGGGGCAGGAATCACATCCTGATGTCCCTGCCCCAGAAATGTTCTTCCGGGTTTGTTGCATGTCCTGTTTCCCACCCCCTGCAGATTGTAATAGACATATATAGTTTATACCTTTTAAAATACTTAACGTGCCGAAACGGTTCTCCATATTACCACAGTTTCTGAGTAAATAATTTTTAACAGCTGTGTAATCGTCCATCGCAGAGATACGATTATTCATTTGGTAGCTAGGTACGGATTCGTTCCTCAGGCTGGGGGGGATGCCTGCTGCTGCCGTCCGTGTGTAGGGGGGGTGCAGGACGGGGGAACAGGGCCCAGCCCCTGCCTGGAGAAGGTCTGGAATCAGGGGGACGTAAACAGATGGTGGTAATACAGTGTGCTGGGGGCCGGGAGGCAGGGGGACCCCACAGCCAGGACGGGGTCGCAGCGTGGGAGCAGGGCAGGGAGGCTGCGTCCTGAGCAGGGAACCGGCTGGTAGGGAGGAGGGGAGAGAGCGTTCCCGGCACTCGAGCAGGACCAGCGTGGCACTCGGGTTGGGGGAGCTCGGAGCCCCCGGGCAGATGTGGTAGACGGTCAGGCGGGCCAGGAAAGGGTCCCTTGTCACCTGTCCAGACACAGAAGGAAGAGGGAATGTGAGTGGCCAGAGGTCCCCGGGGGTTTGGAGAGTGTAGTGGGGGAGGGGAGGAGGGTGATGTTGGGAGGTGGTGTGAGCACCTCCGGGAGAGGCGGGAGGGATCCTGGGATGGGCCTGGACGGAGGGGGAAGTGAGGGTTGTCCGCCTGCCCTGGTAGAGGGAGGAGGAGGGCTGAGCCTCCCCTCCTGGCCTGGTCACTATAAGAGTGCTCCCCAGCTGGTATCACAGGTGACAGGGGCCGAGGGTGGGGCGACCTCCCTGCCCCCGGACACTGACGTCCCAACTCTGGGTGTTTTTTTTTTAAGTTTGTTTATTTATTTATTTATTTAGAGAGACAGAGACAGAGACAGCAGAGAGAGAGGGAGAGAGAGAATCCCAAGCAGGCTCTCTGCTCTGTTAGAACTTGAATGCATGAACCGTGAGATCATGACCGGAGCCGAAATCAAGAGTCAGGTGCTTAACCCCCTGAGCCCCCCAGGCGCCCCTCAACTCTAGGTGTTTTAAAATAAGGCATGATGAGGGGCGCCTGGGGGGGGCTCAGTCGGTTAAGTGCCGGACTTCAGCTCAGGTCATGATCTCACAGTTTGTGGGTTCAAGCCCTGAGGCGGGCTTTGTGCTGGCAGCTCAGAGCCTGGAGCCTGTGTCACTTCTGTTCTCCCTCTTTCTCTGCCCCTCCCCTGCTTGCCCCCCTCTTTCTCCCCCTCTTTTTCAAAAAGAAAGAAACATTAAAAAAAATTTAAAGTAAGACGTGATGAGTGTCCTTGTGAGCGTATATTTTCCCGTGATTCAGGTACTCTTGTCCCTGGCTATCTGGGACGTCAGTTTCTCGTTGAGAGGCTAGGAGAGGTTTTAGGGGCTTGAATGAAGATTTGAATACCGTGGTGGCTACTCAAATAAAAATAAAATTCACCAAAAATTTTTGGTACGGGAGATCTTTGAAAGAGTGAGTGCGTGTGTGTCATGAACTCTTGGCACGATCCGAAGGTCACAGCGAACCCATCGGCTCGGTCTTTCTTGTGTAAGAAACAAAATGATCAGTTTCAGCTGCGCAGCGTGGAGGCTTCTGGCTCTGTTCATCGCGTCTTGACACGTGTCCGACGGTGGGGGCTTTCGGCCGTGCTGGAGGACGCGTCCTGCGACCCTCTGTCTGCACCTACAAACACTCTTGTCCTCAAGGGAAAATGACAGTGGCGGTGACGGTGACGAGAGAAGCTGCCATTTCTTTTCTTTTTCTTTTTTTTTTTAGTATTTTTTGATGTTTCTATTTTTGAGACAGAGACACAAGCTGGGGAGGGACAGAGAGAGAGGGAGACAGGAACCGAAGCGGGCTTTGCGCCGACAGCAGATTTCCTGAAGTGGGGCTTGAACTCACGAGCCAGGAGATCATGACCTGGGTGGAAGTCAGGTGCTTGACCGGCTGAGCCACCCAGGTACCCCGCTGCCGTTTCTCGATTGTACAGTGTCACGAGGCATAGGTCCATGATCTCGCTGGAACTTTATCCCCACCCGGAGTGGGGGAGTGACCCCCTTTTGTCTATCAGGAAGCAGAGCCCCGCAGAGGCTCAGGCTGCACGCCTGAAGTCACATAGCGGGTGTCATGGTTACTAGAGTAACACACCACTCTAAATTGTAGGGGCCGAAGACGACACCGTGTTATTATGGCCCCTGGATGCTATGGGTCAGGAATTTGAGCAGGGTTTGGCTGGGCAGATGGGCTTTGCATGGCAAGCGCCGAGCCCCCCTTCTAAGCTGGGGGCCGGGAACCTTCCTCGGAACGGTCAACTTGGTCTCTCCAGCATGGCGGTCTCAGGGTCTCTTCAGGAGTCTGAAGAAGCAGACGGAAGACCCGACTTCCCGACCCCCTCGCCAGTTGTGTGACTTCCGTTCGGTTGAGTCACCGGCCAGGCCAGGCTGAAGGGGACGCAGACTCTGCCCTTGGACGGGGGAAAGGCCAGGCCTGCCTTGGAAGAGCAGATGGGGTGAGAGACAGCGCCGTGGCCCTCGTTGGGAAGCAGTCTGCTGCCCACGGCCAGCCCCGCCAAGCTCTTCACTCGGCCCTGACCTTGAAGCTGCCGGATCTCCAGGGAGCGACATTCCGCCTTGCCGTCACCACCATATCCCTGGTCAGAAGTACAAGAGGCAGCCTGCACTTTGGCCAGCTTGACTACAGAGTTCGTGACGATATGGATGAAGCTTGGGGCCACTATGCTCAGGGAAATAAGGCAAACAGGGAGAGACGACCACCGAACGATCTCACTTACGTGTGGAATCTGAAAAGGCCGAAGTCATAGAAACGGAGACTCGGATGCTGGTTGCCAGGGGCTCGGGTGGGGGGGGGGGAGGAATGGGGACACGTTGGTCAAAGGGGAGCAGCTCCCAGTTATAAGGTGAGTGAGCTCTGGCCTCTAACACACCACATGGTGATTATAGTTAGTAACCCTGTATATATGCTTCAAAGTTGCTAAGAGAGTAGTACTTAAATATTCTCGACACAAAAAAGAATCGGTAATTATGCAACACGTCGGAGACGTTCGCTCATGCCGTGGCCATCATTCTGCAGTCTTCGCGTTATCACATCAACATTACACTCCCGCACCTTAATCGTATGCGATGTTATATGTCAATTATATCTGGAAAAAAATAAAACCGGAAGACGGGAGGTGAGTGAGGGCTTTCCGTAGCGGGTAGACTCGGTTTCCCGCAGACCTGCCTCCCCGCGCCTGCCCCGGGCGGAAGTTACAAACACAAATGGAGGGCGGATCGGGTGCCCGCCCCTCCCCCTCCGCAGGTGCGCCGCCCCCAGCGGGGGGCGTGGCTCTGGGCAGAGTCGGGCCCCTGCGGTGGGAGGGCTGCAGAGGAGAAGCAGGTGAGCTGCCTGGTTTTTCTGCTCCGCTGGACTCTGAGGACACGCTGACCTCCCACGCCGATTGTGTCGTTTGCTCAGCCACAAGGAGGCCGTTTTATTGGAGACCGTGGCGGCCGGGTGGCCTGGTCCCTGACGCGGCGTCCGCGGCATCCGCCCCCTGGGCGGTGGGCGCCGCGCTGGGAGAGAACGTGACGGAGCGGGGGAAGGAAGCCGAGTGTGAGCGCGCACGTGCCTGCCGGGCGGGGCGAGCAGCGTCCAGGCGTTGTCTCTGGGGCAGATGCTGTCCTTGTACCTATTCGAGCTCGGGGAGATGAAGGGACCTGAGTCTCACTACTAGGACTCTCCTGAGCCTGTCTGCCCCCCTCCGGCCGACTCCCTCTTCCACCAGGCTGCGCCCTTGCTGGAGAAAGAGATACCTTTGAGAGGTCAGCCATAGATTCTGAGTCCCAGGCAATGACCTTGCCCCTCCAGACAGTTCTCCTCTGGAGCAAGGGAGCCCTGGGGTGCACTAGAGGCTCCCCTGCATCCCCAGCCTCAGAGTAAGTGGTGGTGGGGGGCTTCCCTTTTCTCTGTGTGTCAGCAAAGCTATTGGAAAGAGTCTCTGTGCGCCAGGCTGCACGCAGGCTCTGGGACAGCCTTGGCCTTGGGTTCGGCCAACACGAATGGGCTCAGCCTGGCCCCTGAGGAACCCCGGCCAGCCTGAGGCCCTGGAGGCCGAGAGTCAGGCCTTTAATTAAAAAACAAAACCAAACAAAACAAAAATCCAGCTTTATTGAGATAACAATTCATCTGTCATGCAATTCGCCCGTTTAAAGTGTGCAACTCGACGGTTTTTGATCTATTACCTAATTTTTTGAAAATCGAGGTAAAATAAAAACATGAAAGTTGCCAATTTAACCGTTCTCAAGGGCACAAACCAGTGCCATTGAATGCACGTACCATGGCGTGCCGCCGTCACCGCTATTTCCAAGGCCCTTTTACTACAGCAAGCAGAAGCTCGGGAGGGTAAACAGCCCCCCTCCCTCCAGTCCTCGCCTCTTTTGGGGACCTCGTATAAATGCAGTCAGACACTGTTTGTCCTCCACGCCTGACTTGTTTCCCTGGGCATATGTCTTCTAGATCCGTCCACGCCGTAGCAGTCGGGAAGGAGGTTAGGTCTTTGAAAGCCTCAGGTTCACTGGGACAGAACTAAGCCACACAGATGGTCTTGGCGTTCTGCACGTGGGAGAGGCGGGGAGAAGCCGGCCTCGCGCCGGGCGGCCTCGGCTCTCTCTCGCACATTAGCCGGTTCCTGGACGACCATGCAGCCGGGGGAGGGGGGAGGCCCTCCCTGCTGACCCTTTATCTTTTTTGCATCTAGAGATGGGAGTGGTTCTCAGCATATTACAGATGGGGAAACCTAGCGGCCCAGGAGGTAAGACCGCCCCCAGCCAGCGGGAGGCGGAGCTGGGGTGCTAGTGGGCGGGTCCCTGATGCTGGGCCCCTCCCCCCAGGGGCTAGCATTCCTTTGCCTTCACTCCCCTGTGTGCCGTTGGCCCTGCCCGAGCCTCTCCTGGTGCCCCTGTTCCTTCAGCTCTAAGTCGGGGCCAAGAAGGATGTCTTCTCGGGGTGTCTTTGAGGCTGGAGCGGGGTAACGCATTAGGCTCGCCTGATACTCAGATAGGTCTCGCCAGAAGCTCCCCTTCTGCAGGGCCGCGGGACCGCACAGGGAGGGAGCCACCCAGTTCGCGCACGCTTGTCAGCATCTCGGGAAAAGGTGCTGCTTCCCTGGCTCCGAAGGCCTTGACCCTTGACTCGGACCCTGCCCTTTAACCGCCTGAAGGGTGTCCTGCAGTGTGGCCGGGAGGAGCTGGGGCCAGGGAAGGGGGCGGCGGCGGCGGGGGGGGGGGGGGGGGCGGCGTGGCCAGCCCAGCCCTGAGGCCTCCTGCGCGCCCGTGGCATTCTTGGGAGGGCCCCGATCTGTGCTGGGCCAGAGGGCGAACGTATCTCCAGGAGATGGCCGAGATGCGGATATCCAGCCGCACAGAGCCGGCCCCAAGCACCCTCACGGGCTTCGTGCGAAGGACTGAGGTGACTTTGCTTCCAGGTGATGCCCTGAGTCCCAGACTTGAGGGGTTCGGGGCGGGTCGGGAAGCCCCACCCCGTGTGAACCCCAGCTATGCCTCACCGATGCCGTCTTCCCTGTGAGTGACCCAGTTAAAAAAACCAAACTTGGACACTTGGCCGACTGCACGTGTGTCCATATGGGGACAGTGGGACAGCAGGTGACAAACGGGGGCAGTGGCTGAAGACCTGGAGGCAGGGGTCGCCGTAGCTATATCCTTGTAAGCCGCCGAGTGGCACGGTGACAGGTGATGGCGGTGGGCTTGGAGACCCCGGGCAGACACAGGCTTTCCTGGTGACGCGCTGTGTGACCCTGCGGAAGCCACAAGGGCTCCCTGGGCCTGTTTCCTCACATGTGCAATAAAGACTGTCTCCAGGGCACAGATGTGGCCCGTGCGGCCCCTGGAGGAGGGGCAGAAGCACGTGCAGCTGTGAGGCCCGGGCCCCAGGAGTGGGGCCCCATTCCGGGGGCGCAGGGGCTAGGGAGTGAGGGAGAGGTACTGTCCCCGGACAGTTAAACTCCAGTCTTACACACTTGAGGCCTGAGACGGACGTGCGAGGTCATTCTGAAGGGACAGATGGCCCCCAGGCCGGCAGGAGGTGGCTGGACGGCCAAGGAACCGCATAAACAGAGTGGGACCCGGCCCCTCCCGGCCCCTCCTGTCTCTGGTCCAGGCTGTCGGGAGCCTCTGCTCCCCCCCCAGCCTTCCTCCCTGGGAGGGTCGTCTGTACCCTCCCCCCCCTTTTCAGGCACCCTGGGGGCGGGGAGAGGGTGCTCTGATTTGTGGGTTTGGGACAAGTTGTGACAGAAGGTCCCAGACCTAGGGTGGGGGTGGGGAGCAGGGTGAGAGGTCACTTCCAGGTTTTGGAAAGCAAGTCTCACCAGCCTTAGTGCTTACACCCCATCCTACCTCCTGCCGGCCTTTCTCGGGAGCCCGAGTTTCCCTGCCTACTGGATTCTCCTCTCCCCCTCCCCCTCCACCTGGGGGGGGGCCTCAGCCTTGGGCAGAAAGGGGAGGCCCATTTACTGGGCCCCCAGACACCCCAGCCAGTCCCTCAGAGGACTGAGGCTCAGAGGGGGAGGAGGAAGGGTACTGAGTACAGAGAAGGCAAAGGAGAAGAGGAGGGTGGGGGTTCCACTTCCCCGCCCCTCCCGCCTCCCCCTCCCCGGGCCGCCCCTGAACCAGGCCCGGTGGGTGGCGGGGAGGTGGCTGAGAAGTAATTACGTTCAGCTTTGTGAACAGACAGCTGTAAAAACCTATCAGCAGTGCAGCGCCTCCTCCATAAAACAGGCTCCCCTGGATTTATCACCCGGGGCCCTTCTCCAGGGCCTTCTCAGGAGGAACAAAGCAGCCATCACTGGCCTGTCTGTTGTCGAGGGCACAGAAATACAGGCTCTGGGGGACAGGGCAGATGGAATTCGCCAGGATGAGAAGCCGCGTGGAGTTGGGGGGTGTGGGAGGTTTGGGAGAGGAAAGAGACTCACGTGTTCCCGAGAATTTACGGGAGGTGTGGTGAGAGTCTTTGGCCTGCAGTTTCCTGAGCACATACTATGTGTCGGGTGCTTTGCTGGGAGTGGGGAACACGGCTGTTGTTGTGGTTGACAAGGTCTGGGTTCCGAGGAGTCCCCGGAAGGGTCCGGATGGGCAGGGAATCTGAGCTGGGAAGGTGGCAGGGAAGAGTCCAGGGGCTGAGTTTCCCAAAGGAGGGCCTGGCCTGGGTGGTGGGAAGTCAGGGAGGGCTTCCTGGAAGAAGTGGGTTCATTCAGTACGTATTTATGAGGCCCGCTAAGTGCCGGCGTGGAGACTGGTTTGGGGGAGACAGAAGAGACAGGGTCCTGAGCAAGTTCCAGGATCTAAGGAGGAATGGGAGAAGGGAGGATCGTTCTAGAGGGTGAGCAGGGAGTGGGCAGCACCGCAGAGGAGGCAGAGACGGGCCAGCCCAGGACTCCTTGTGGGCGTGGAATCGTCATCGTCTCCAGTTGACAGGCAGAGAAATGGAGGTGGGGGCTTCGCAGCTTCTCCGTGGGTGGGCCGGGATTTGCATCCAGAACTGCAAATGCCAAGCCCGGCCCACCCACGGTCTGCACAGACCTCCCTGCACCCCCGGGCTCTGGGCTGGGCACCATGTCCAGGGCGGCCCACGGCCTCGGTCAGCCGGCTCCCCCATCGGCCTGCCTTCATTGTCGGCCGGGATGCTTTGAGCAGGTGCTGCGGGGCCGGAATCCCCCGAGCTGACCCGCTGTGCCCATCACCTGGCGTTTTCCCTCAAGCCCTTGGCACGCTTTGAGAGTGCGGCTGGGCCGCCGCTCGACACTTCTCTGACCCGGATGAAGCGCTGGGTAGCCATTCCCCCCAGAGAGAGAGAGAGACAGACCCCGCGTTCGGGTTGAAAATGGGGTTGCGGATGGCAGGCCACTGGTGCTGGGACTCTCTCCCCCCTGCCCCCCCGTAGATGAGCAGAGCGAGGTTCAGAGAGGTCAGGCTCCCTGCTCAAGATTGCACAGCCAGCAGAGCAGTGGATTTGGGATTCAACCCTGCCTTGCCTGACTCCGAAGTAAGTGCTATTTCCACCGCCCCGGGTGTTTCCCAGAGCTAATTTTGCCGCTGCTGGAAACTCCAGTCCCGAAGCTATCTAGGCCAGGGAACTCGCTGCAAGAGAATTAGGAGGGAATCCTACAAAAAGCGGAGGGAGCAGCTCTCCCAGGAGATGGGGACCAGCCTCTTTTCTGGGCTCTATGCTCCCCAACCCCCAGCCCCAGTCCTACAGCTAGGGCTCGCTGTTTCCCTGGAAGTCCTAGCTCACCAGCATTTGGCTTCTAGTGAAAGAAGGAAGATTCTGGCTCCCGAGAGCAGGGACTCGCGCTCCGGCCAGCCTGACCGGCCGGGGCGAAGGGAAACTGCGGGCTGCCCAGGCGACTTGGCATTCTGGGACTTAGAGATTTGTGTTCCTGCTGAATATATGCATGACTCTCCTGTCTGCTTTGTGCAGCCCGCCCTGCTGTGCGTGGGGGGGATGTCCGAGGTGGGAGTCCCTCCCCATAGAGCCCGGGCGGGGGAGGGGAGGGGGCCCAGGCACCGGACGATCGGATGGCTCAGGGCTGCAGAGACCTCACATCTGTACAGCCCTATATTTTCCTTCGTCTCAAGTACACGGTTAGTGGACTCGTACTAGCACTTGCTTTCACAGCCACTAAAGGAAATCAAACTCACTATCAAAAGCTAAAGTTGTGTATTCTTATGGTAGAAAATGCTGGGAGCAACAGAGACAGGGTATGAAAAGACAGTTCTTTCTGAATCAGCCCGTTGTCTCTCACGGCTGCAGAGATCTCCCGCAGGGACGGAGGCCAGTGATTAAGGCCGTCGCCTGTAGATAGGCGAGGGGGTGTCTTTGACTTGCTCCCTAGTTTGCATGGTGCCGGGAATGAACACCCGTGCTGGGTACTTTGGTGAACGCAACCAGGTTTGTGGCGCCCGTTCCACCCGCCCTCACCAGCCCTGGGCTCTGTGGCTTTCTGCCCTTTCCAAAGCCTTTCCTTCAGAAACAGTCTTGGAGGGGCGCCTGGGCGGCTCCGTCGGTGAAGCGTCCGACTCTTGAGATCGGCTGGGGTCATAACCTCGCGGTTTGTGGGGCCGAGCCTCCCCCACGCCTCGCTGACGGTGCAGGGCCCGCTTGGGGATTCCGTCTCTCTTTCTCTCGGCCCCTCCCCCTCTCACGCTCACTCTCGAGAGATAAAGAAATAAACATTAAAAAAAAGAAGAAAAGAAACCGTCTCGAGGCCACCTCTGTGCTGCCCAGGTGGGAGGCCGCTGAGCAGAGTGAACCCAGGCCCTGCCCGCAGGTGCCCTCACCGTGCCCGGCGGGTCGCACAGGCACGATCCGAGGGGATGGGGTGGCTGCCGGTTATTACCGAGGCTGACCGTGGGGCTCCGAGGGGCTCTCCGCGGGAAGTGTCTTCAGCGGGGACATTCTGGTTGCCTGCCGGGGTCAACACTCCCCCCCGCCCCATCCCGCCCCGAGCCCACTAACCAGGATCTCGCTCACTTGATGCAGACTCCTTGCTTACTGTAGCTCGTTCCTCTAGGGTTACAGCCGCTGGCTTCGGTGGTTCCTTTGCTCTTCTGGGACCACGGGGACAGCCGGATACAGGTGACAGTTCCCGACACTGGCCCTGCTCCAGGCGTTCCTGGGTGAAGCCCTGGGGAGGGTCTCTGGACTTCCTGGGCCCCAGCTCTCCCGCCTCCCAGATCAGCGGGGCCTGAGCACCTTGGCCCTGGGGTTCCGGCGAGGGGTTGTTGCTGAGTCTTAGGAGCCACGGTGACGTGAGGGACGAGTGGACCCTGGGACTTGGTGCAGGGTGATCCAGATGGAGGGGACACGGTGACATATGCAGCGTAGGCTTGGGGGGCCTCCCCCGAGGGTCAGGTTGGGTCCCACACCAGCTACAGCTTGGAGGTTGGCAGGGTGGGCGGGGAGGGGCAGGGCAGGGCAGAGCCCCAGAGTGGGCTGTCTCGCCACCTTCTCCGTGTGACGTCTCGGGGCCTCGATGTCCCCATCAGCAAAGCAGGGGCAACGGCTCTCAAAGTCGGAGGGTGGCCGCAAGGACCACACGGCAGACAAAGTGCCCGGCACGTGTTTGCGGGACGTGCTGTTCTCACCGGCTGGTGCTTTTCTCATCGGCCAACCGCGCATGTGAAGACTGGTGCTCCCTGCAGGGATGCATGGGGACCCTCCGCTCTCCCTGCCCCCAGCAAGGGCTCAAACTCCTTTGCATGAACCGAAGGACTCTTCCGTAATATTTTAGGATTATCAGACCAACGGGGTCCTGCTGCAGGGGAGGGAGGCGGTGATTTCTGAGCTGCAGGTGTCTGCTCTTACCTGAGCCACTTGAGAAAGCGGAGGCTCTGGGGGAGGGGCATGTCCGGATCACGCGGGGACCACGGACCCGGGATTGGAGCGCAGGCCGCGTCCCTGCAAACCTGGGCCCTCCCAAAGGGAGGCACTTTCCTCCCTACCGTTCACTCCCCCAGGAGATGGTCTTGTCGCTCCCGTAAGTGCAGGGAGTACAGGTTAAGCATGTCCCCAGGCCCGGGTCGCCTCTGCCGCCTGCGCTGGGTGAGCGAGCAAGCGGACGGGCAGCTGGGGCTGGGCCCTGGGCCTCGAGATCTCCGTGGCCTCCCGGGTGCAGGTGAGAGAGCCTGCCTGCCTCCCTCCCATTTATCCGGAGCGCTCCCTCCGCAGGGAGGCACGCAGCCTGCGATGGGGTTATTTCAAGGGGATCCCCATGGAAACGGAGAGTGGGAAGGTCCCTCAGCACTCCTGTGTTGGGAGTTGCCTCCCCGGCTGGAGGGTGTGAGGGCCTCTGCCGGGCCTTCCTCTGCACCTTGTGGGTCTCAGGCCAGAAGTCCCGGGCCCACGGGAGGCCACCGCCTTCCATGCTTTCCTCTCTGGCAAGTGTGAGCCGCCAGCACAGCCCCCCAAGCCCCCAAGGCTTCTTCACAGGAGACCAAGGAGGGCTCCACAGGGGCCCCCAGAACCGGCCCTCGGGCTGCTCTTTCCTCCAGCAGATCGAGGGCTGCAGCTTCCGGAAGTTGTCAGGACTCGGCCTCGGTGCCAATCAGGCCCTTGTTCACCCCTCCCTCCTCCATCTAGCTGGTTTGCGTTTTACAAGCAGAACCCTTTGCTGCGTGAATGTGCCGACAGAGATCCCATTACCCCCTGAGCCTCAGTTTTCTCATCTGATTAATGGCGACGTGGGCGCCCGCCCTGCCTGCCTCAGAGATGGGTCGTGAGGAGCAGGGAGCAGGTGGGCTGTGCAGACGACCTTGGTGTTTCCAACGCCACGGGGCCCTGAGGGCCTGCGGACAAGCCGCTGGAGGCAGAGAGGCCCCTGGGAGGCCTGCAGAAGTATCCTCAGGGTGGTCAGGGCGTTTCCTGCTCGGGTGCTTTTTGTTGATGCTTACACCCGTCCTGCGGGGCAGACGGCAGCAATTTCCGTTTTACAGATGAGGAAACTGGGGCTTGGGGGGACACCGTGATCTTTGCCCACCGTCTGGGAATCCGAGGCAGGGCTAGAACTCAAGCAAGCCTAGGGGCAAGGCCTAGTTGCCTGGCCTAGGGGGTGGGGGGTGTGGTTAAGACCACACGGGGGAGGGGTGGTGGAGGGGGCTGGGTCTCAGTAGGTGGGCGGGGCTGGAGAACCCGTCCTGTGCTCTTCCAAGTCAGGCTGTGCTTCCGGAAGTTGTGGGTGTCCGGAGTGGGGCGGGGGGGGGGGGTGGTGGTGGTGGAGGGGGACGTTGGAGGTGCCGCAGGGACACCTCCGAGTTCCAGAGCCTCAGGATAATAACTGATATTTTCTGGGCACTTCTATGGATCAGGTACCCTCTGAGCTCTTTACCTGAATCTTCAACACGGCCCCATACGGCGGGTCGTCGCTGCCGTCGTCGCTGGCTTTTTACAGGTGAGGAAGCCGAGGCCCAGAGGGGTTAGGTAATGTGCCCAGGGGGCCCTCCGCCAGGAGGTGGCAGAGCCCAGACTCTAGAAAAGCCAGCTCTCAGGGTCAGGGTGTGGTCCTTGCATGGCATCCTGATGAGTGAGTCCCCTCGGGTGGGCTTGAGGCCACCACTCAGGGGCGGCGGATTTTCGCCTCCTACTTCAGGTGCCGGGACGCATGGGGGCCAAGGGTGGGGGGGCGTCTTCTCGCTCCTCCCCCTCCCCCCACCCCCGCCTGAGCACCACGTTGGCATGAGAAGGTGTGGAGCAAACCGCAGCCTTAGTGCTTAGAAAGGCCTGTTGAGCCCCTCGGATTGGTGAAAGTTACACCTTTAGAACTCCGCGTCTGTTACAAAGTTAATTTTACAATCTCACCAGCCTATTTATGAAGCTTTGCTTTTGTGCAAGATGAGAACAGTCACTTCGCTTGCTTCTTCGGGTGTTGGGTTCGCAGAGAAAACGCCGAACTCCCTCTGACAGTCTGTCCTCTTGCAAACTTAGTTAATTAACTTCCCCTAAATTGGTTCCAGTTGGATTAATTAAACGCACGGAGGCAGATGCAGATGTGTGCGTGGTCTCGGCCTGTCGTGTCTTCCCCGAGCAGTGAACGCAAGAGTCTGGAATATTCTTAGCTGGTGCACGGAGGTGACCGGGAGTCCCCCTGAAAGGGCCCGGGAGAGGTTTTTGATGCCGCAGGGCCTCGGATGGGAAGGGGCCTCCCAGAAGTGATCCCTGGGTGTTTCTCTGATCCGTGCGGGATAGTACGTCACGGTAAAAACTGCAGAGCGCAGAACCATCCGCCCAGCGAGTCGTCACTCGAAAACATGGGGACATTGAGGGTGCGCAGCTTCCTTCTGTTCGAAGAAATTTAGAAACTCCGTCCCTCCACCCTCAGTAGCCTCTGAAATGCAGAATCACAGTCTTTGAAGCAGTGGGGCAGGGAGAGGCGGGGAGGAGGCACGTGGTGACTTTGAGACCCTCGGGGGAGACCACACCTGTGAGGACCCTTGGGAGGAGCGGAATTCTCAATGGTCCTGGCTTCCCTGCTTACGATCCGGGGGACCTCTGTAAGCCTCAGTCTTCTCATCTATAAAATGGGGGGCGTAGCAACCAGGCTCAGGTGTTGTCAGGAGGGCCGAGTAAGAAAACGGTTGTGGAAATTGGTCGCCGCAGTGACTGCCGCCCGCCCCCCAGTCCTCCTGGGCCTCTGCAGGCACAGACCTCCTGTCCTGTTGTGTCAGGGCCTGTGTCTTATTTATCCTTGATCATGGGCAAAGGGCTGCGGGCAGCCCAAATCCGTGACCGGGGTGGCGGCTCCTGCTGCTGTTGAGTTGGGCTGGCTCAACGCTGGCCTCATCGCACTGCTCGCAAGCAAGCCTCGCGGGGGCCAAACGAGGCAGCCGGATGAGATGCGCCCCGGAGCCATCTGTTTGCAGCCCTCGGACCAGATGGTCTGCAAGGACGCCCGGGGGTGGGGTGGGGAGGGAATACATTCGCAGAGCACCCAGCGGCTTCCGGAGCCTCTCTGCAGCCCTGCGAGCCCAACATCGCCTTTGCGATGGTACAGAGCAGGCGCAGGAGGCCCAGAGTGGTCGCGTCTCTGGTGAAGGTCGCACAGCCAGGAAGCGGTGGGGGTAGGATGTGAGCCCGGGGCTCCCTGATTCTCAGCCCGTGTCCTTTCCACCAGGCTCCTGGGGTTTGCCATCATCCAGCCGACTGCCGCAGCAGCGACTTACAGGAAAGATCCATAAATAGGCAGTGACTCACGCCGGCGGAAGCGGGCTCCTCTCCGCATGCCTGACGACCCCCCGGTCCCAGGACGTCCTTGGGCTGCTGCATGCCGGTGTGGACTGCTTCCCGCAGCAGTATCGGACATCCAGGATGGAGGGTTTGGGCTGGAGGGCACCCTGCGTGTGTCATGAGATACCCATTGCCTATAAAAACCTCCCTCATAAAATCATCAGGAGCTGGAGAAGCCAGAGTCACTTTTGAGAGAGGACGCCGGTAGTATTAAGGTTGATCAGGCTGGCGTGTGTGCAGACTTAGTCCTGCCAGGGGGCTGCCGGCTGGGCTGGCCGGCTGGCATCCTCACTGGAGCAGGGCCGAGGAGAGAGGGAAGGGGCCTCATCCCTTTCGGAAGAAATTGGGGCCACTGCAGGGCTTTGTTCTCCACGATGCCGAGGGTGGAAAACGGTTCCCCATGACGTGGAGGGTGGTAGCCTCACGGGGAAGCGGGTGGTCAAGCATAGCGATTTCAGCACACGGGCTTTGGAGCCCAGCAGACTCCAGGTCAGGTCGTCTGTGTGGCTCTGGGCAAATCACGCAAGTTCCCTGGGCTTTTTTCCACTGCCGTGATAGGAGCAACACAGGTGTCTCCCTTGGGCGAATTCTGGGGGCCCAAGAACTCACTATGGACAGCACTGGGCTCGGCTTCGCAGCCAGCAGCCACTCCGTGCATTCGAAGCTCAATTCCTACTGGCTGCGTGGCTGGGGACGAGTTGCTTAACCACTCTGTGCCTAGATTTCTTCATCCGTCAAACACGGATGATAAAATGGTACTTACGCCTTCAGAGTTATTGGAAGCTTAAATGAGTTAATTAATATAGAACACTTAGTGAGTGCCCGGGACGCGGAAAGGACTGTTTGTCTTGGCGGCTCCGATTATCACCAGGGTCAGCGGCAGCAGCACCCTGTCCTCTCCCCAGCCCCTGGCACCGTGCTGTTTGCGGTGTGCAGTGGGGCCTGGGACCACCAGAAACAAAACTGAACTGGATGGTCCGGAGAGCATCTCGGTGATGGGTCGGTAGCCCCAGGGGCTGGAGCAGGTGGCGGAGGGCAGTTTTTGCTTCCCCATGTGAGTTTTGGAGTGTCCAAGTGGTTTGGTCCCGAGCCCAGGCCTCTGCCCACTCGCCCACCTCCCTGCCAAGAGCAGGCAGGGGTGGATCCTCTCGCCAGGCGGGAGAAGAACTGCAGCCCGAGGCTCGGAGGGGAGCCTGGGCCTTCTGTCAGTGGGGCAGATGGCTGGGAGTAGCCATCCAGGTGCCGGGAATGGACGTGGGAGATGGCACGCTGGACAGTCTGGTGGCTTCCTCGCCCTGGGGCCGCCCGAGCCGCTGGCAGTTTCATTGCAAGCCAAGATGCCACATGTCACAGGTTTCTGAGTCACATCAGAATGTGACAGCCTGAGCTCAGCAGCTCGAGGAACAGGACGAATTGGAGAGTGAGGTGGTCGTCTTGGCCAGCTGGCTTCTCCCACCCACAGTCGGTGTTTGACTCAGATGGGCTGCGTGCTGGGCCTGACCAGGTGGCCAGGTGGCTTCTGCCATGGCTTGTGAGATGTGGAACAGGGCGACAAAGACACGAGATGCAGGTGCTAGGTGCTTGTGCAGAGACACGCGGTGCCAGGCGGAGCCGTCGGCTCACCTGCGTGTGGGGGCCATGCCCTCTCCTTCCACACCTCCGCCCTTAATCCCTTACCCGGTTCACCTCCGAGGTTCCTCTGCTCCTCACGGGGACAGTCATGAGGGCAGCAGAGGCCCAGGCCGAGGAGTGGACGTCTAGGCAAGGACCAGGGGCAGGGATGCAGGTATGCTGAATGGCAAACCAGCTACCGAGGGTGATGCGTGGGTCCTTGGCCAAGCGAGCAAGCCTGGGGGGCTTTCAGGAAGAGGTCACAACTGAGCACAGGCCAGGCAGAGGGAAAGCATGCGTGGGGACACTGCAGGCCACCCGGCAAGGCAGGACTGTGAAACGGGGTGGGAGTCTGGGGTGGGGACTGCGGGTTATGGACGCCTTGTGGGGCAGGCTGAGGAGGCTGGATTTTCCCTGCAGCCTCTGGGGCTGGGAAGGGCTTTGAGCTGAGGAGGGAGAGACCAGAGTTGGGTTGAGAAGGGCCATTGTGGCATCAGTGAGGAGAGGGGCTTCAAGTGAGGAGACTGAGGGAGGGGCTTTGCCACGTCCCCTCGGAGTCCTGTACTGTTTTCATATGTAAGGACCCCCGAAGTGATTTCTTTTCCAAGAGCCTGCATGTGGGTTTCCCTCAGCTGCTGAGAGCTCCCCTTGCCTGTGCCCTGGCGGGGGGAGGGCTCGAAGTTCCTGGGCATCTGTGTCCTCTGTGGGGCAGCGGGGGCTGGCAGGTGGCCCTGGCGCCTCGCTCCAGATCGTGACCCCCTGGGGGTGACCTGCACTGTCCCAGAGCTCCCAGCCAAGTTGTCCTCCTTGTGTTTCCTCTTGGCTTCACTGCCCTTTTGGCCTCCTTCCCATCCTGGTCTCTCTCCCCACGCCCTTCCTGGTTTTTTTCCTGGGAACACTCAGTCATCACTTCTCAGACCCTTGCCCCCGAGTCCGCTTCTGGAGCCAACCTAATACAGGGCGGCAGAGGAGGAGAGTACTCATTCAAAAGGGTGTTCAGGGGAAATACGATGAGACAGGACCCAGGCAGTGGCTGTCGGCCCTGGCCGGAGTCTCTGAGGTGATGACAGATGGGGAGGGAGGTGCTGAGGCCGGAGCAGAAGCAGAGGCTGGAAATCAGCACCGTGGACAGCGGCACAGGGGCGGGGACACCTGGGTTCATCACCTTCGGCCTCTCCATTGGCTGGGCCTCGGAGACCACAACGGGGTTTATAAAGTTGGACATTTTAAATCCAGCCTGTTTCCCCACCGCTGAACCCAGGCGTCTCTGGTCAGTGCCCGGGGGTTTGGGCCTCCCTTAGGAAGTTGCTGGTCTGTTTCTCTATACCCGCCCTGCAAATCCCTGGCCCAGGGGGACAGGATCTGATAGGACTTAGGTTTCCCAGCTTCTGCTTTTCCTGTACATGGGATTGGAAGTCTGCCTTGAGCTTGCCAAGACTAGGACTCACTGTTCAGGCGTGAAGCTCTGAAGGCAGATCGATAACCTTTTCTGAGGACGTCCCAGAAAGTGAGTCTGTGAAGCACGTCTTCGCTAGATCTATCTACCCATCCAACATGGATTGTCGACCCCATGCTAGGCACCGAGGACCTCGAGATGACTGGGTCCCCACAGTCGTGCCCTGGGGAAGCAGTTTGGAGGGGGAGGCACTTAGACAAAGAGACAACTAGTGAGTCATTCTGACGAATTCTGGGAGGGAGGGCGTCCCAGGGACTGTGAGACCTGACCTCTGCGTGGTGATGGAGGGATGGGAAGTGTGACCCTGAGCTGGTTGTAAGAGGTCGGCAGGGTTTTTCAGGCACTGAAGTGACAGCAGAGGGCAGGCCGGGTGGAGGCGTTGGCCCCTGAAGAATGTGAAATAGCGCGACGTGGATGAAGAATGGTAAATACCATTGTGTGGCTTAAGCCCAAGCTGGCTGAGATGGGGCTGGAAGTCCGGATGCGGTTAGCAAGGCTTCCCGGACGACGTGCGGCCAGTGCCTTTGGACTTGACCCTGGAGCTATAGCCGTCCAACCAAAGGATTTATGCCATCCAACCAAAGTGTGATGGAGTCAGAGTCTCAGTGTAGGAAGATCTCTCCGGATCCAGAGGGAAGAGGGGTTGAGGCGGGGGGCTCTGGAAGCTGGAGGGCAGACCCGCAGACTTCCCAGGCCGAGGCAGAGGGCTGGTCCCCGGGCTGGGCCGCGAGGCTGTGACCAGAAGCACCCATCAGCCCACATCACGCCTCCCTGATTTAGAAGAAAATTTCATCTCCACTCTTCTGGGATGGAAAGGAACTATTTCGAACCATGCCGTAGTTAGAGTTCTAGTTTTCCTCTTCGTCCACGTCTCATGTAGAGCATCGGAAACTGGAAACGCGGCCCAGTGTGAACGCGGTGCCGTAAGTCGGTGCACGTCACAGGCTGCAGCACCAGCCGTCCCTACGCGCGTGCACGCCCCGCGTTTGTAAGAAATCGAATTCTTTATCTTCCTGAGCTTCGGACTAGAGTAATTAGTCGTTTCTGCTGATGGTGGGAAACCAATGCTTATCCAGGGTTAATGGAAAGCGGGTTTATTTGGAATGCTTTTGCTCTTGCTAATGAATGACATGAAGGGCCCTTCTGCCTGGTTTTAGAGGGAAAACAGCCTCCTGACTTCATTCTGGCCTTTTCCATAAGCAGGTGCGGCAGTAACGGTAACAAACATCGTTGACTGAGTCCTTCCTTCCCACATCCCTCACGCCGTGCAGGGACTCCGTGGGAGAGGGTCCTTTGTCCCGATGTCGTCGGTCTTCCCTGTGTGTTCCGAGGTCCTGTAATCTCATCTCTGTGTTTTCTCTGTGTCCACGCCAAGTCAGATTTCAACCCTGTAAACCATAGTGGGTCAGGGACCACCTCTCCACCGTTCGTGGTATTATTAACCTTATATTTTTCTCAGGGCACTGGCGGGGGGCTCGGTCGGTTGAGCGTGTGACTCAGGTCATGGTCTCACGATTCGTGGGTTTGAGCCCCGCATCGGGTTCTGTGCTGACAGCTCAGAGCCTGGAGCCTGCTTCGGATTCTGTGTCTCCCTCTCTCTCTCTGCCCCTCCCCTGCTCACGCTCTGTCTTTCTCTTTCAAAAATAAATAAACCTTTAAAAAATTAAAAAAAAAACTTAACATTTTTCTTTAAAACCTGGCCCTCTACCATAAGTGGAGAAGTAGCAGATCAGGCCAAAAATAAAAAGCAACTGTAAAGATAAGTGTGGGTGTCTCTGCGCGAGCAGAATATATATGTTCCTGAGAAATCTCTCAACTGGGAAAATCACGTGCTAACTCCAGGGCGACGGGCAGAACAAGGCTGGGGCAGAGCAACGGAAACCGAGGCCGAGTTGGACCAGAACACTAACAAATGTAGTAACGGTCCTCTAAAAATCTAACACGGTTGAAAAAAAAAACCCAACATGTTAAATTCCTAAGAAATAAATATCCCAGCAATTATGTAATTTTCTCTTGCAAAAAAAAAAAAAAAGGTTAAGGTTATTTGATGTGCAGAGAGAGACAAGTCCCATGTACAGAAGAGAGAGTTGTGCACCAAACAACTTCCGGACAGAGCCAAGAGGAAGAAGCGAGAGAACAGGCCTGGTTCCCTGTGCCGTCTTCCGTGGCGGCTTGCTGCGTGGAGCCGTTCCTGGCTTTTGTGTTCGGCTGCCTGCACTGGCTGCCACAAAACCTCAACACACCAAGAAACCTCGTGCCCGAGCCAGCCTGACTTTCTCACCTTCCGACGTCACCCTTCTGTTTGCGCATCACGTGTGACCCACTTTGCTTTGCCGAAGCCACGGCTGCAGCAGAACCGAGTGTCGGGTGGCAGGCGGTGTTCAGTGCGGGCTGGGGGTGCTATCGTGGGGCCGTGACCAGGACTGTTGGTCCGCGCGCCGGGGATGATACAGGACAGGAAGGAGAGGTTTGGTGAGGACTCTGGCATAAGCGAACTTTCCTTTGCCTTCCAGAAGACCTAGTGAAACTGCCATCAGGCCACCAGGAGCGCTGCTTGGGGATTGGACCAGACCGAAAGGAGGGAAACTCGCTCAGATATTCCTACCCCTCACCCCCCGCCTCACGAGGGTGCTGAGATCTGTTAACAGCGAGAAAAGTTCTTTACGGGGACAGGAGTCAGCAGCTCGCTCCAGCAGAAGTGGGGGTGCTTTATCGAGGCCCGGGGTTGTCGTGAGGATTGGATGAGCTGAGGTAGGAGAGAACAGACAGCGGAGGTGGCAAAAAGACTCACTCACATGGCTGAGTGACACCGCCTGTCACTTCTGCGGGAAGCCGCCATGCCTGCCTTTGGGCACCAAGTTCCTGGCACGTTCACGAGTCTTTACAAGTACATCTCAGTAAACACAGCAGCCAGATGGCAAGAGACACGGCTCCCTCTGCTGTCTCTCTTTGCCTCGATGGAGCTCAGCTTTGGAGAAGGGGCCCCGGTGGGTTCATGGTGACCGAGTCCTGGGTGAAGGCACCTTTGATGAGAGCTCTGGTCCCGGGGCTTCCCTGGCTCTGCTCAGGCCAGGCTCCTCTCTGGGCTCTCGTTCCCCGGCTTTGAAAGGAAGGGGTTGCTCCAGATGGCCGCAAGAGGCCTTCCCAGCCCTTATGTCTCGGATCCCCCTGGTGCCAGCAGGACAGAAGGAAGGCTTAAGCCACAGATGTGGTTTCCCTTTGAGCAATTCCGGGTCTGTCTCTTGGTGGCCACGTTCCTCTGGGGTTGACCAGCTTTTTTGAGGAAGTGGGGCAAGAGCCTTGTCTTTCACCTTGGTGACCATTAAACTTGGATGCCTAAAGACGTGGGCAAAGAATGGCATGTATGAAGAGACAATGGTGTGGTGTGATGCCGGGCCTGGTAGAGTGACCCCGCGTCCAGGCGTCAGGGAGGGGTGGGGACTGCGGCGTGCTGGCGAGGCTGCCCGTGGGGGACTCTAGAGGGGCCAGCTCTTACAATTTCTGAGAAGAAATCAGAAATTCAGGTTTGCAGGTCAAATCTTGCAAATTTCCTTTTTTTTTTTTTTTTAATGTTTATTTCTTTTTAGAGAGAGAGCACGAGCAGGGGAGGGGCAGAGAGAGAGGAGAGAGAGAATCCCAGGCGGGCTCTGTGCTGTCGGCACAGAGCCCGATGCGGGGCTCGATCCCACAAGCTGCAAGATCATGACCTGAGCCGAAATCGAGAGTCAGGTGGCTTAATAGCCACCCTGGCACCCCACGTCTTTCAAATTTCTAAATGTTTCCCGAGAAAGTTTCAAACATCATTTGGGCCACAGCACGTGTGTGGGTCGAGTTTCCCAAGGACAACTTGGGCCCTTGCGACCCCATCTGTGACCTCTGCGTTGTCGTCCGGGGGAGCGGTCGGTGAGCTGTGGCCCTCGGACCGAGTGTGGACTGCCCCCCGTTTTCAGGCGGTGCGCGGCCACACCCGCCTGTTTCGGGATTGTGTGCGGCTGCTCTCTGGCTTCGGCAGGGCTGCGAGGTTGCATCGGGGACGGCGCGGGCTGCCAAGCCTGGAATGTCCCCTGTCTGGGTCTTCGCAGAAAAAGGGGGCCAACCCCTGGGGGGGGCGTCACTGGAGGGCAGGGGAGGCATTCTGGATTTGAAACCAGCATGAACCGCGTCCACAGCCTGGCTCAGGGAGCTCACGGCTTTAAAACGACAGGGTGAAGACACCGCTTCCCTTTCTCCCGCCCGGAAACGGTCCTGAAGCAACAGGCAGAACAGCGGAGACGCTCGCCTCCAACGCAGCCGAGGCATCAGGAATCCCGTTGGTGCAAAAGTCCGCGAGGCTCAAGAGTGGGTTCAGGAGGCCTCCAGAGGGAGAGAATATGCCCAGGGCTGCAGAGCTCAGAGAAGGAAGGCAGAATTCTCTGCACCCTGGGCGGTGTGCGCGGAACGAAAGACCCGCAGCCCGCAGCCCCTTCTGCGGATCGGCAGGGACGAGTGCCTTCGCTGACACGGAGTCCCCTCCGCCCCCCAAGTCCAGTTCATACAAAGGAGAAGCAGGGGAGTGTGGGCTGAACACGGCCTCACATGGACGAACCGTGTTTTCCGGAAGCAGTCTCCTGGAAGAGGCAGGGCGGGAGAAAGAGGGAAAACCCTCCACGGCTTCCATATTAAATTGCTCTAAGAAACCAAGAAAGTAAGGGCTGAAGAAGGTGCATGAGGAAAAAGTTGCCACGAAGCAGAGGAAAATTTGAGCGGTGCAGGAAGTCTCGGGTAGGGGAGAAGCACGGGAGGCGACCTCATCCGTAACACGAGAACGTGACGCAGGGGTGCCAGAACTCAGGAGAGGAGGCAACGGGGCGGAGCCCAGTAAGACAGATGGACGGAAAAATGCAGGCTTCCGAAAGCCGGAGTCCACCGTGGAATTCTTCCAGCGGGAAGTCCGGGGACGCCCTGGGGGATGCGGAGGGCGGGGCTGGGAAGAGCCGGGCGGGTTAATATAAACAGAGGAGGAGAAAGCCAGCGGCCCAGGAGACAGAGGAGAGCCACCAGACTCGTAGCCGGGGTCCCTGGAGACGGGGACGGAAACCAGTACTTCGAGAAAACTTACCACCCGTGAGAAGATTGGACTTTATGGCTCGAAAGGGAGCGTAGTGAGCGAGGCGAGAGGAAAGATCCACTCGGGGGAGAATTCCGAGTTAAAATGAGGTACCGTTTTCATGGGTCACGTAGGCGAGGACCTGACGCCTGATGGTGCCCATGGTGGCAAGGACGCAGGGGAAGCAGGGACCGCGAGCGAGGACGGTTCTGGACTCAGGGAGCCCACTCGTGACCATCGTCTCCTGGAGACGCTCACGCAAGCGAGGCGGGACGCCGGCCCACGAGATGCATCGTGTTATCGTTGGCCGTGCCCAAGGGCGGAAGTGACCCGGATGGCCATCAGTAGGGGACTGGCCAGACGAAGCGTCCCAGAGGCTGGTAAGGCTCGCGGTGGAGGGCGTGAGGCGGCCGGACGCACCCGGGTGCGGGCCAGTGTCTGAGGTTCTTTGGGTGACACGGGCAAGGTGCAGGGTGGCGGGCGATCTGGAACACCCGGGCTGATGGGATATTTCGCGATTGCTGTTCATCCAAGACCTCCGGCAGGGTGCTGCGTCCGAAACCGTTCACGGTGGCTGCCGCCGGTCCGGACGGCGGGCGGGGAGGGAGGAGCGTGGTAGGGAGACTCGTTCTCACAGCTGGCTTTGTCGTACTTTCCCGTAACCAGAGACTGCACAGCTTAGAAAAGTTATGACCTCGGCTCTGGAGCCCGCGGGGTCCAAATGCTGGCTGGGCCACCTACCGTCTGTGTGACCCGGGGCCCGTCACTTCGCCTCTGGGCGTGTCAGACGTGTGAAATGGAGTTAAGGATTGTACCTCCTGCTATGGGCTTAATGTTTGTGTCCCTCCGGCAAGTTTGCGATCCTAACCCCCAAGGCGGTGGCATTAGGAGGTGGGTGGGGCCTTCAGGAGGTGATGAGGTCGTGTGGGCGGAGCCTTCATGAGTAGGACCATTGTCTTATAGAGAGACCCCAGAGAGGGAGCTTGTCTCTTGTGCCATGTGACACTCTGGTGGAGAGACAGCCAAGAGTACGGGCCCACACTGCACACCGAGTCTGCTGGCGCCCTGTGCTGGGACCATCCGCCCTCCAGGACTGTGAGAAGCATTTACTGCGTGTGAGCTGCCCGGTCTGCGGCATTTCTGTTACCACAGCCTGAATGGGCTAGGACCCCGCCCCGGAAGGATGTCGAGGCTTCACCGAGCTGATTAGGCAGAACCATAATAAGTGCAAAGCAGCTGTTACGGTTACTGTGTCCACGGTCGGACCCAAGGTGTGGATTCGGAGCCCGAGGGCCTCTCAGCCGTGCGGCGGAGGCCCACCTGGCGACGGATCGGCCACAGGAGGAAGAAAGAAGGCCGGAGCGGGGCCCGAAGGAGGGACAGCCGGCTCATCCCGAGCGTCAGGGGAGGCTCGGGGGCCGCCGCCCCGCCGGGTCTCAGGGAACGAAGGGGGAAACGAGGCGGTGCCATCCCAAACCCCTCCGAGGGGCAAAATTCTCCGAGTCTCCCGGAGCCAAGCGGAGGGAGGGTGGAGAAACGGAGTTGCTCGGGCACCGCCCTCGGAAGCAGACAGGAGAGCGACCGTCTGGACCGTCTGGAAGGGGATTTGCCGACATCTAGAATCGGGCGCGCCGCCCCGGGCCTCCCGCCGAGCCCTCCCCTTCCCAGGGAGACGGGCTAGGAGAACTCCCGAGCTGTGCGCCACGAAACCCACCCGGCGGTCTGCGCACCACCCAACGGTCCGAAAGCCGGGAGATTTCTGTGTCACTTGTTTGGCAGCAAAGCCGGACTTAACTGGGTGCCTCCGATTTATAGTCTGTATTTATCCCTCTAGCGCGAATTTCGGTGTGTTTCTGCCGCAGAAATAGAAACGTGTTTCGGCACGGGCGCTGGCCCCGATCCGCCCGCCGGTGACGGTGGCGCGTGGGCTGTGCAAGGCGGGGCAGGGACCTCTGACTTTCGCTCACTCACGGGGCTGCTGCTGGAGACCCGCTCAGAGGGGGCGGGCATGAGAGGGGAGACTGAGACCAGATGGGGGGCGTAGATGGGGGAGAGAGCAGAGAGCAGGCAGCTGGAGAAGCATCCGCGGAAGCTGGCCCAGCCTCCACCCCGACACCACGCTGGTCATTACCTTGTTAGTATGAAATCAGCCATAGTTTGAGTATTGCCCCCACAGAAATCGGCAGATGCTGTAATTCAGGCCCTCCTCCCTGTTTTCGCTCCCTGTGTTGGGAGTCCACTCTGAGATTCGGTGCTCAGGAGAACTGCGAATCTCTGGCTATGGTCCTTCCCTCACACGGAGACTCAAAACCAGTTTTTTTCCCAGCACCCTGTGGCGGTGGCGGGGTGCAGTCACATAGGGGAGTCACCTTTCCCTCCCTGAACCTCCAGTCTTTGACTTTTCACGGATACAAGGTGGTAGACGTGGAGCAGAGGCAGCCCGGAGTTCGGAGCCAGACTGCTGGCACAGGCTGTGTGACCTCAGGGAAGTCGCTCGCCCTCTGTGGGCCTCGCCTTCCTTCTGGGACATCTGAATGATTATCATGGAGCTCCCAGGGCTTTCAGAGCGATCAGAGGAGACGGTGCCGGTGGCAGCTGTGAGACCTCAGATCCAAGGTCTCGTTGGGGCCGACTCTCATTGAGTTTTGAGCGGGGTGGGGGGTGGGGGGGGTAGATGCAGCTTGTGGTGGAGACGGAAAGGGAGTCCCGTGGCCCCTTCGCAGGTGGAAGTTCACCTCCCCACTTTGGTCGGATCCTCTAGGCCCTGAGCGGCATCGTCGGCTCTGGAAACTGAGGCATTCACGCGCAGGTCGGGCCTCTGCAGACGGCGGCGACGTGTGGCCTCGGGCAAGGCGGTCCGCCTCTCCGGGACCGTGTCCTCGTCGCACTGACACCGCGCCGGCTGGCTGACACAGGCCGTCGCCGGCGAGGGCCGCCACATCCTCACGCCTTCTGGAGGCCGTGGGGGGGCCAGCCCGCAGCCCGGAGCCTTTTTCTCGTGAATCCCCTGACCGTGAACTCTGTTCTGTCAAGAATCCATGTCCCGCGTGTGAGCAAACACTAAAGCTCCGAGGAGCTGCGGAAACGCTGCGAGACGGGTCATAAACTCGGCTTTTCGTCCCCGTCGGAGCTCTCTCTGTACAGAAAACGGGGAAGCAAGACAGAGCCTCACAGCACATTCCGCTTAAGCTGGAGCGACTCGATGGTAACTCGGATCGACCGCGCTGGAATCCATGTTTTCGTCCCGGACTGCTGACTTCCGGGTTTCCCTCGAACGTTCGTTGTTGATTTCTCTAATCGTCGTTCTTCTTTATCGTTTTAATTTTTTTTAATGTTTTTATTTATTTTTGAGAGACATAGAGACAGAGCGTGAACAGGAGAAGGGCAGAGAGAGAGAGGGAGACACAGAATCCGAAGCAGGCTCCAGGCTCTGAGCCATCAGCACAGAGCCCGATGCGAGGCTCGAACTCACAGACTGTGAGATCATGACCTGAGCCGAAGTCGGCCGCTTAGCCGACTGAGCCACCCAGGCGCCCTGGTTTTAAATCAAAACACACCTTAGTGAGGCTCGTGGTCTTCACCGTTGCTGTTGTTGTTTTTTTACCACGTACAGGGGCCTGAGATTTACTGTTAATTGACTATTGATTAGCTGAATTGAGCCCTACATTAATTTTTTTTTCCAGGATGTGAAAATGAGCTGAGGAATGAAAATACGGACGTGGTGTTGAAGTTAGAAAAATGCAACCTCACGGTCAGAAAGTCATGCGGCTTCTGCCCCATCTTGTGGTTCCGAGCCACGGTGGCAATGACCGCCTGTGGGCCAAATCCAGCCCACTGCTTGCTTTTGTAAATAAAGTTTTATTGGAACACAGCCCCCCCCCTGCCCGTTTCCACATGGTCCGTGGCTGCCTTCGCGGGATGACGGCCCAGCCAGGGCGCTGCCACAGAGACCGGGTGGCCCACAAACTCTCCACGTGACTCTGCGGCCTTGTATGGAAAGAATTTGCCAACTGTGATGGTTATTTGTCAATTTGGCTGGGCCGTGGCGCCCGGATGTGCGGTCAGACGTTCTTCTAGATGTTTCTTCATTCTTAGATGTGATTAACGTTTAAGTCAGTGGACATCGAGTAAAAGGGATGACCTTTTACAACGTGGGTGGGCCTCATCTAATTAGTTGATGGCCCCATAGAACGAAGACCAACTGCCTCTGGGCGAGGGAGGGAATTCTGCCAGAAGGCGGCCTTCCGACTCAAACTGCAACATGGGCTCTTCGCGAATCTTTAGGCTGCCGGCCAACCCTGCATTCAGCCCCTATAATCTCATGAGCCAGTTCCTTATTAAATTTCTTTCTCTGTGTAAACATCCTAATAGTTTTGTTTTCCCTAAGTAATACGCCAGCCCTTGGTATAGAGGAAAGGGCGTGGCCCAGGGTCAGGCCACCTGCAGTGAAAGCCTGTGCAGAGCCTGGGAGTCGGGCAGACCTGGGTTTGAATCCCAGCTCTGCCTCTTCCCGGTTGGGGCTTCTTTAAGCTAATCCCTTTATCGCTCCGGGCTCTGGTTTTTGTATCTGTAGACCGCAGCCATCTCCTGCCCACTTTGCAGGGCTGTTGTTCGTGCCTGAGGCACTTAACAAGGGGCCTGGCACCTGTTGCGGTCACTGTCAGTGTGATCCCTGTAAATGAGTTGCCTGGCTTATCCATCAGTCTCTTGTGAATTTGGTTCAGATGAGTCAGCCCTCTGGGCCTGCTACACTCCAGTTGCCCTGACACCATGTGGTTTCGTGGCCAGAAGAACGAAAGCCCTGACTTTCATGGTAGAGTCCCAGGTGGCTCTGTGACATTGGTCTCTTCCCCGTTCCCCACAGAACCAAACAAGCTCCTGGGCTGGGAGCCGGACATTGGGATGGTGTCACTTGACGTCACCTCCTCCAAACTTGGCCGGAAGATGGCAACTTCAGGCCAGCCGTGTCCCGACTTCTTGCTGTGAGCGAGTCTTGTGGAGGGGTGTCTGTCCAGCCAGCCGTGCCGTCAGAGGGTAGCATCGGGCCCAGCCAGGAGGCGAGCAGAGGCCGCGAAGCTCTCCTCCCAGGAGCCCCTTCCAGCCTTCTCTTCCAGATACCCGCCAGACAGCCCGGGTCTGGAATCGCTGCCCAGAGAGAGGAGGTGAACTTGTGGCAGGGGCATGAGGAGGACGGTATGGAAGGTGCCGGAAGGTTGGGCGGCCTGGAAGGTATGGGTGCCGGGCAGGGGAATCTCCTTTAAAACTGTGGCTCCTCGCTTGTCTGCCGGGTGGCTTGTTTCCTTGTTGGCAGAGCAGGGGCACCGGTGCCCGCCTCCGTGGCCCTCCATGTCAGGGGAGGAACTGGATCATTGGTGGCTGGGGCTCAGGAGCCTCCTTCCCGTGCCCGTGCGGGCAGGACGCCCGGAGCCCGCTAGTTCTGCACCTGTCTTGCCTGTGAGATGGTAACTTCTGGTTTCAGCTGCTCGGTGGAGCTCCCGTGACCGTGGCCTCTCCTGTCAGGGGCTCACCATCTAGCAGAGGAGGTGCTAACAGACATAGGACCAGCGAGTATCCCGGCCAGTGCCCATTAGAGGTGGGGGTGGCCGTCATCACTGGGTGTGGGGACAGGGCTCCAGAGACGGCAAGAGGGGTCTGGCCCCGAGACGCAGTGGGGAAGCGGCTTGAATTTCTGTCCGGCTGGAGCCGAGAAGGGCCCCGAGGCTGAGACGCTGGCAGGCCAGCCTCCTGGGAAGCCCCCAGCTTGGGGGCCGCTGGCCTGGTCGCAAGTGGCTAAACCCGGGATGTGGCTGTTGGGTTCAGTTGGAAGGAACTGTCTTGCCAGAATTTCCCAGTCTTCATTGGCGCACCGAGGTACGGACTGCTGAGCCCCCGCTCTCCTGCTCAGTTCTTTTATTCATTCAACAAACACGTATGGAGTACCTGCTGTGTGCCGGACCTGTTCTAGGCACCGGGCTCGCAGCAGGAGGCTGGCAGACCCCTTCTGGTTTCTAAGGCGCATGGGGACAGAGCAGGAAGTAGGGATCCGAGGCCGGGCCCAACCCAGCTGTATGGGTCTCGTTAGCAAAGAGCCGGGCTCTGGGCCACAGAGGAGAGTGAGGGTGGCATGCCGTGCGGGCGGGAAGAACGCAGGCTTGCAGTCAGAGCTGAGCGTGAGTCCCGCCCTGCCACGTGACTACCCACTGGCCTTGGGCAGGTGACCCCGCCTCCTGGGGCTTGTTCCTGTTGGCGTAAGAGGGGCTGAACTTCATTTCTCAAGGGCGCTGGCCAGCACGCACCCCCGTGATGCCATTCCGGCTCTGCTCTAGGGCAGTCCCTTCTGTCTTCTGACGCTGAGTCGAGAGTGCTTTGGAGCGCTGGCAGGGTACCCAGGATAAAGTGGGGGGTGCTGTAGGCTTTGCGGAGAGGACGCTTGTGTCCGAAACGCAGGGACCGCATGGTCACGCGAGTGTGTGCACGTGCAGCGGACACACGTTTCCATGAGCAGACTGAGCCAGACGCTCCCCACTCTGGGTCCCAGACCCTTCGTCCTGAGCGACACGCCTCCCATCCTCAGCCCCGATCCCGGGACGCGGCAGGCGTGCGGGAGGAGCTCGGGGAAGTGCGGGCGGGACTGGGAGGACTCCCGCTGTTGGGACTTCTAGCGGCCGACCGACCGCAGAAGTAGCCGGACCGCAGGGCTGCCTCTCCCCTCCGTGACGAGCGTGTAACGTGAGGGCCGCAGGCTGCCGGCCGCTGTCCAGCCCAAGGAGCCGCTTCCTGACACTCCCGGGCTTGGCAGAGAGACCCCTTGGTCCCGGGGACTGAGCCAGCCAGGGAGGAGGTGATTGGCCTCGGCCCCGTGGGCACCATAGCAACGGCTGGGTGCCTGCCGGCCATTCGGATTGGCTGCATGGATCAGAGCCTGCCTCTGGGAAGCGCCCGTCCCCTGCTCCCCTGGCTGCAGAGCCCCCGCCCACCCAGGCTCCCTCGAGGCGGATTGGCCCGAACAGATGGGGCTCCCCGCTGTCTCGGTCAGCTCAGGCTGCCCCAAGGAGCTGCCCCAAGGACGTACCGTAGCCTGGGGGGGCTTGATCAGCAGTTACTTCTTTTTTTATTTAAAAAAAATTTTTTTTTTAACGTTTATTTATTTTTGAGAGACATAGAGACAGAGAGTGAGCAGGGGAAGGGCAGAGAGAGAGGGAGACATGGAAACCGAAGCAGGCTCCAGGCTCTGAGCTGTCAGCACAGAGCCCGACGCGGGGCTCGAACTCACAGACTGTGAGATCATGACCTGAGCCGAAGTCGGCCGCCCAACCAACTGAGCCACCCAGGTACCCCAGCAGTTACTTCTTACTGTGTCGGAGGCCGGAAACCATAGCCAAGGGGCCAGCCAGTTTGGTTCTTAGCGAGAGAGCTCTCTCCCTGGCCCGCAGACGGCCGCCATGGCGTGGTGTGCTCACATGATGGACAGGGGAGCGAGGTCTCTTGTTTCATCTCGTAAGACCGCTGATCCCTCGTGCAGCCTCCACCCTTGTGACCTCATTGCCTCCCGAAGGCCCCAGGTCCAAATCCCACCCCACTGAGGGATTAGGGCCTCCACGTACAGGTTCTGGGAGGGTACCCACGTTCTGTCCACAACCCCCCGGGATCTGAGGCTGGAGTGGATTCAGAGTCGCCAGGTTGCGCTGCTGCCGGGGACAGGCCCGGACGCGCCTCCTCGGGGTTCCCGTGGGGCCGAACGGGAAACGGCAGCTTTCTGCGCTGCCCAGGGCACCGCCGTCCCTGCGGGAGGGCAGAGGGTTTTGCGTTTGCTCGGAAACCGAAAGCGACGCATTCACACACACAGGCAGGTGGCAGAGGAGAACGGGTCCAGTCCCTGCTTCGGAGTCCCCACAGCGCGCTGAGAATGAGTCTGCTCAGTGGAGAGGTAGCATCCCTAAGCTTTGGGCAGCACTGCCTCGTCAGAGCCTGGCTGGCCCGGGGCCTCTTGGGACTCACAAGGAGGGGCTGGCCTGAGCCTGTTGTCCAGGTGACAGCACTGCCCTGAGGCAGTTCAGATCAGAGAGGTTATGCATGTGCCCAGGACACACAGCGCCCGAGGCACAGAGCTGAGCTGGTCAGCGTGGGGCTCCTGAGCCTCCTCTTAATGATTGTGGGGAGGGTGTGGCTCAGCTTCTGCCCTGGGGACAGGGTCTCCTGGGAGGGGCCAACGGGGGAGGAGCTCAGAGCCGAGGAGGGCAGGCTGCTCTAGGGGACCCGGCAGAGAAGGAAAGCCCTGGACCCAGCCCCTGCGGCCTCTGCGTTGGGGCACACGACACTGCCACATCCTTCCTCTCATCCCCAGACAACCCCAGGTGAATGAGACCAGGAGCAATGAGCATTGTTTCTAGAAACTTCTGGGTTCCAGGCTCATGCTAAGTTCTTTGCCTAACTAACCTAAGTCTCCCCCAGGACAGTCCTAGCACTGAGACCCGTATCCCTAAGTCAGAGGAGGAAAATGCACCGAGAGGCCAGCTAGGCGGTGCCGGAGTCGGGCTTTGAACCCAGAAAGTCTGGCTCTGAGGTCTTACGGCGTTGGCCATTTGTGAGTGAAAAAATAGACTCTCGGAGGTGAGGTCACTGCCCCGGTCTCGCGGGAGGTGCGGGCGCTGGAAGGGTAGCCGCCCGGCCCCGCCTCTCCCACAGGGCTCTCCTGCCCCTAACCAGCCCCTCTTCCTTTTTTTTTTTTTTTTTTAATGTTTATTTATTTTTGACAGAGAGAGAGAGAGAGAGAGAGAGAGAGACAGAGCATGAGTGGGGGAGGGGCACAGACAGAGAGGGAGACACAGAATTGGAAACAGGCTCCAGGCTCTGAGCTGTCAGCACAGAGCCCGACGCGGGGCTCGAACCCACGAACCAGGCGATCGTGACCTGAGCCGAAGTCGGACGCTCAACCGACTGAGCCACCCAGGCGCCCCTGCCCCTCTTCCTAGAGTGTCCTTTCCTCTCCCGGTATCAGACCCCATCGGTCCAGGCCCCCCCCCCCACCGCCCCCCGCCGGCACTGGGGCCTACTTTGAGGAGGCCTTTCCTGGACCCCCCCTAGGCACCCCTCACTGATCCCGCTTGCCTGTTTGGCCTCCGTCTCCCCAACTGGAATGAAGTTTCTTGAGGACACGTGTTCCTTGCTGACTCCACTGCACCCGCCGGAGAGCACGGGGCCTGCACACAGTAGGGCTCCGATATTTGAGAAGGAAGGAGTGATGCCCCGCAGTCCCTCCCGTGCAGGGCGTGGCCAGGGGAGGAGGAGAGTGTGTGGCAGGCCCTGGGGCAGGACAGGAACCCAGCCGTCTGGGTTGTTCCCTGGCTTAGAGACGACGCGTGTAAGACGCATGGCGTGTTCCTGGCGCCCGGCGGGCAATAGTCAGTGCAGTTATTACTGTTCTAAAATGTTGGTGGGGCAGGTGTCCCGTTTATTGAGTTCTGTTACGTGGCAGAGCCTTGACACGTGTTACCGTTAGGGGCTGGATTGTGTGTCCCCTCGCCACAAATTCATAGGTTGAGTCCTAACCCCCAGCAGACCTCAGAATGCGCCTGTGTCTTCTTTCTCCGGAGCTGGTGCAGGCCCCGCGCTAAGCTCAGAGGTCGCTGTCCACGCATCCGTTTGTAGCGTGTATGCACCTGACCTGGTTACCAAGCCCTTTTTGGTCTGTATTTCATTTGATGCGGACCACAGCCTGTGAATAGACGGGTCTGAGCAGGTGCGGAGCCCAGCCCGGGCCGGCCCTGTGCCCCCACCCCCTGCCCCAGGACCGTGCCAGGCTCCCTCCTCTCTTCCCCCAGCTGGCTGGTGGTGGAAGCCAGCTGGTTGGCCTGCACTGTGCCAGCCAGGTCTGCGGGCTGCGCGTTCACGGCCGTGGTTTGTGGCAGCCAGCGGCCTTTTGGCACAAGGCAGGTGACACGCCCGTCTCCGGACCGGTCTGGCGAGCCACAAGCACCTAGTGACCACCTAGGTGCCAGGTGGGGTGTTCTGATGGCCAGAAATGGGACCGGGCCTTGGCCCCGGGGACTGGGCGGGAGCTGCAAAGCCAGTGCAGACCGGGAAGCCGGAAGCGGGAAGCCTGTGATGCTCTTCGGCCGGACCGCTGTCCAGCCACCACGGCCACGATCGAATTCAAGGCCGCTTCTGTTTAGGAGCTTCTGATTGGTGCACGCAGGCCACGTGCCAGCCAGGAGGCCCGTGATTGGCTGAGCCCGGGTCTCCTGACTGCCTGTGTTTGGGGGCGCAGGAAGGGTCTGGCCGCTCCATTTCTGAGCATTGGGTGCAGCCGGGGTTCGCCCCGAGTAGGAAGGGGGCACGCACAGAAGAACCAAAAGGACATCAGACACCCACCACTCCCACCCACTGTGTGTCCTCCAGTGCGCTTGGGGTCAAGGGTACTGACGTGGGCTTGCGCCTCGGTGCCTTGGGCCCCAGTGTCCCTGTGCAGGGAATACCCTCCATCGTCTCCAGAGCCCAGCCCTGCACCCCTCCTCCAGGGAGCCCTCTTCAAGCCCACCAGGGAGAATCAACCCTCCCAGCAACGTGTTCAGTGAGCGCCCAAGAGGGCCCGCGCAGCCCCGGTGCCGGGAATGTCCTGACCGTCTTTACGGTCACTGCTCGTGGAAGGAGACACTGGCAGTGGGGCTCGGCAAAATATAAGCCATTTGCCGTGGCCATGCGCCAGCCTGCCCGTTGTCACACAGCCTGTCCTTGGGAAGGCTGCAGCCCACCTGTCATGCCATATAGAGCATGTGTGTGCACGTGCGTCTGACCCAGGGCGGTGTCCAACACCAGGGGAACACCGTTCCCCAGGGCAGGTGGCATTAATGAGTGGAAAAAATTGGGGGCTCTAGACTGGGTTGAATAGTGTCCCCCGAAATTTGTATCCACCCAGAACTGCAGAGAATATGACCTTATTTGGAAATAGAGTCTTTGCAGATGCAATCACTTAAGATGACATCACACTGGAGACGGGCGGGCCCTGAATCCAATGACTAGTGTCCTCAGAAGAGGAGGGACAGACAGAGACAAGGGCAAAGATGTCATGTGAAGACAGGCAGAGCCTGGAGTGACTCGCCTCCAAGCCAGGGGGACGGAGGGCTGCTGGAAGCTACCAGAAACTAGAAGGGCAATGCCTGGATTTCCCCCGGAGCCTCCCAGAGGGAACCAGCCTGGCTGACGCCCTGACTTTGGACTTCTGGCCTCCAGGACCGCGAGACAATACAATTCCAGAGTCTCAGCCTCTTTAGTCATAGTGAGAAGAAAATTAAGACACAGACCCAGCCCCTAACTCGCTGACCACAGTTGTCTTCCTCTGCGAACTGAGGTGTGGCCATGGCAGGGGCGACACACGTTTTCCATCAATGGCCCGATAGAGAACGGTTTAGGTTTTGCAGGACCAAACTTTGCTTTGTCGTCACTGTTTCTTGGTTGTTTGTTTCACACCCCGTTAAAAATGCAAAACACACTCTTCATCTTGGGCTGGATTTGGCCCACGGGCTGCACTTTGCCAGCCCCCGGACTCGAGGCACGAATTCTGCCTGCGGGCAGCCCCAGCCACGGACTGTGCCCATCTGGGGCCGAAGGGTCCTGGATTCTGCCGTCAGCCACCTGCTGATGGAGGAGCCGGCCCGGAGCCCCCAGGCATCATCCCTCCCGTCAGTAGAAATAAGGGCTGGTTTTCCTGAGCGAAGGGCACGGACAGCACTAGGCCGGCGCACACCTGCCTGCGTCTGTGCCCAGGGCCCGTCTTGTTCGCGCTGCCCTCCTCGGCGCTGGGCGCAGGGCCTGGCACGTTGCGGGAGCTCAGGGGAGATAGATGTGTTGGAAGAACGAAGGAAGCTTTCCAGAAGCCCTCTCTGGGTCAGGTGTTCCCTCAGCCCCCGCTTGCACTGCAGTGACTTCTGTGGTGTCATTGTCCCTTAGGGAGGGGGCAGGTACTCTGGCCGAGTCATCTCCGTACAGCGTTCGAGGACAGAGCAGGGAGAATCAGCTAAAGGGAGTCACGTCCGACGGGTGTCTGGGCTAAGGACGTGATTCGAACCGCACCCAGCCCTGGCACAGCACCCGTGCCCGGGCCCAGGTTCAGTCCTGGGGACTCAGATCTAGAAAAGGGGGACATGGCTTCTAAAAGCCGCGTGAGCTGGGCCTGGGAGGGCAGAGTTTGGAGTCAGACCCAGATTGGAATTCCAGCTTGGCAGCCGTGTGACCCTGAGTGAATGTTTTAACCTCGCTTAACCGTCCCATTTGCCACGGTGCAAGGGTTGCTGTGGTCACCCTGTTTTCCAGATGAGCAAACAGAGGCTCAGCGAGGGAGGTGACTTACCTGAGGCTACAAGGCAAATGGCAGAATGGTGACCACAGCCTGGTCCTTCATCTGCCCCCCTCGTCCCCCTCCAGAGTCACTACCTGCTCGAGGCATTGTCCTCGCGACGAACAGTCGGGCCACACTGACCAGAGCTAGGAGAAGCCTCTGTCATCTTGGATCATTGGACTGAGCGACAGAAATCCATCAGGGATGGCGCCATTTGAGGCGTGGCGACTCCACCCAGCACCCCCCTGCTGGCTGCTCCGTGCACCCACCCCCTCCGGCCCGGCCCTCCTCTCCCCTCCTCTCCTGGGGCGCACACAGCCCGGATCCCACCCCTGATTACATTCTCCTGGCCTTAATCAGAATCTGTCCAGAGAAGGCCTGTTTGCCCTCAAATAGGAGGCATCTTTGAATGGCCGAGGCCACGGGCCCAGGTCCCTGGGACCCTCTGACTTGACAGCAGCCTCTGCAGGAGAATGTGTTTACCCAGAAGCCGGAGCAGGGTCCAGAGGGAGCCGGGTAGGCTGGGCCCTGGAAACACACCCAGTTCAGCTGCCCTTGGGATTCGAGAAGCTGGGACTCATTCTCAGTATCTTGCGGGGTGAGGGGGAGGGCAGACCGAGGCCACGGAGAGGGAGGGGTGCCAGGAGCCCTGGAAAGGGTGGTACTTCTTATCAGAAGATTCCCAGGGGCCCGAAGCCGGCAGGAACAGGTGGCAGAATTGGAGGAGGGGCCACGCCCTTAATTAGTGTGACCCGGGGGAGGGTCCGTGGGATAAGCTAGTCCCTGGGGCCTGGGGGTCTCGGAGCTCTTCTTGATTTCTTTCCTTTTCTTAGACGCAGCATCCCCACCCGTCCCCCTCCGTCCACCCCCGCCCCTCCTCATTCTTTACGAAGTCCTGACAGGGCGCCCGGGGGCTCATCCAGAAGGTAGTCAAGGTGGCAGCCTCGGGAAGCAGAGTGTCGCTTCTCGCACTGCGTCGTGGCTCCCGGAGGACATGGCTTGGGTTCTCTGCAAATGGGTGTCCTAACAGCGAACCCCGGAAACGGTCCGGCGTGTCTGCCCGTCTCTGGACTCCGGAAGGCAGTGCAGGGGCAGAGCCCGGTGGATGGGCTCCTTGCGGGCACCAGGCTCCCGGGAGGGAGGGGCGAGGAGGAGCTGGGCTCCTCATGCCAGGCCCTCCTTCCAGGTGCACCAGAGTGAGTCCCCCTCCCTCCCGGGATGAGTGCAGGGACCCGGCAGGGGTCGAGAAGACATGTGTCCCCAACTCCGGCAGGTGGCCCCAGCCGTCCAGGGGTGGGAGCTCAGATCTTGAGAAACAGAAGGATTTGGATTCGGAGCCCGGCTCTGCCACTCAGTATCTGTGTGGCCAGAGGGCGTGTTGGCAGCCCAGGGCTCAGTGTGACTGGAGTGGGGTGGGGGGGGGGAGGCGGGGATGGCCAGAGAGAAGCCTTGTTGGGGGGCAGGGGTCTCAGCCGGGGCTCCCACTTCCTCCTGCAGCTGGCGCCAGTCTGCTGTGTGTGCGAAATCAGGCTGGAGGCGGGAGAGGGTGGGCAAGGCTGGAGGCATGGTGGCGAGTGCTAAGCTGAGCAGAGGCTGGGGCGGGGCAGGGGCGTGGGGGTCCCAGAAGAGCAAGATAAGGGGCATCAAGATGACGGAAGGGACGGGCCGTGCTACCAGATTGGCCGTGACATTGTCACTGGGTTTCACTCAGACCCGGGTTTGAATCCTGGCTCTCATTCTTGGCAGCCGTGGGACTTCGTCAGGTTGTATGACCTCTCTGAACCTCCGTTTTTCTCATCTGTAAAATGGGAGAAACGGCCCGCTGTGTGTTTGTTGTGTGCGCCTAAAGCACCCGGGCCCCCGGGCAGCCCGGTGAGGAGAGTATCCCGGTCAGCGTGTTATCCTGAGGGGAGGCCGGAGGGGCACTGAGCGGACTCCGGCTTTGAGGCTGGGCTGCCCAGTGGATATAGGGGAGGAGTGGGTTTGTGTTGGGAGAGGGTGGGCTCAGTCCCAGGCGCACTGTGTTTAAATTGCTGACAAGAAAGACGCAATAGGACTGGCAGAGATTGGAACAAAACACCGAATCTGCCGTTCCTCTCACTCGTCCCGCGGATACGGGAGCCGGGCGCTCTGTGCGGATGAAAAGGGGGAGCCGGCAGGGGAACACTCGGGGGAAGTAGGTTCCCCACAGCCGCCTTAAACTGGAATGGGTTGTACAAGGAGGTCGTGAGATCCCCATCTTGGGAGGTATGAGAGTCAGCCGGAGGTCTGCCTGGGGGGCCCTGGAGAGAGGACACCAGAGGGGGCTGGACCGGATGACCTTCAGGTGCCCTCCTGTGTGTCCGAAGCCCTCCAGAGCCCTTGGCACCCGCCTGGCCTCCGCACAGGATCCGGGGCACAGAGGGGCTTTCCACAGTGTGACCGTCGCCGTGTGCCACGCTCGGGCCTTGGTCCGGCAAGCGTATCGAGGGTTTTTCCTGCTCTTGAGTTTTAAGCGAGAGAGTCAAGCAGGCACACATTTGCCTTTGAGATAAGATGCTGCGTACCTGCCAAACGCAAGTGGGTTTAAACAGCCAGAGGTCTGACCTTGAGGTGTGTCTGACGGTTTCCTAGGGGCTCCGAGCCCCTTGCGGGCTCTCCGGGCGCACCCGCTGGCGCTGGCGGGTTTGGGCCCCTGGGGAGGAGGTCTCCCGTCCTGGGTGTACACCTCTGAGCCGGGGAAGTGCGGCCGGCCCTGAGCATGCGGACAAGGAGCATGGCTGTCATCCGTCAGCCCTTTGTCCATTGTCCTGGCGTTTCTTGGCCCTGTCCCCTGTGCCTGTCGCCGTCGCTGCCCCTCCCGTCATTGCGAGCACGGGTGACATGGTTCCTTTGGCCACTGGGAGGGTGGCCCTTCTCTCCCCGAGTCGAGGGGAACAGGCCGGTGCAGGAAGCGGGGAGCATGCGCCGAGCCCCACAGACAGCCCTGGGCAGGAAGGACTTCATCAGGGCTTTCAGATGAGGCCCCTGAGGCTCAGAGGGGTTAGGTCGCTGAGCTGAGGTTGCACAGCCAGGAGTGCTGAAGGGGCAGCAGTGTGTACTGGGGCCTCCATTCCCCGGTCCTCGTGCTAAGTTAACACCCAGCACGGGGCCTTGCGAACACACTAGGAGCTCACCAGGAGTTCCTTTCCCTTCTTTCTTGCCTGTCTGAGCCTCAGCTTCCCCGTCTGTACAATGGGCAGAAACCCGCAAGGCTGTCTGAACCGGCGAAACGAGAGCCCGATACTGGCTCTGTGTAAACCGTGTGCGCCTGTGGCCTTCCTTGCACGTAAAAGGGGCTTCCGCTTTGCCTGGTGCTCCCCCACGGCCTCCTGCTCTCTGTCCGGCCGCCCGCACCCCAGCAGACAGCAGAGCGCCGGAATCCCCACCGTGCAGGCGGCCCGAGCACCCGGCTCAGATCTCCGGGGAACCAGCGCTTCTCGCACGGGTGCGAAGAAATACGGAGCACTTCCGAGCCAACCCTCGGCCCGCCCTGTGTCCAGCTGAGTGACTTGCCAGCTCAGACCAGTTCTGGCTCCAGCCAGGAGCGGAGGAAAGAAATACGAGACAGCGTTTTGTTGCCTTGAGTCGTGTCTGTTAAAACGCACCCTCTACCCACATCGGGCACACGCACGCCCATGCCCCGTCCGAATTGTCGTCCAGCGCATATTCGGTAGATTTGGGCCTCATCGATCCGTTTCTGCCCAACGACCGGCAACGTGGCAGTGACCGCAGAGACTCTCATGGAAGATTCTCTGATTCTGACGAAGGGGTTGTACGGAAGCTGCGGGAGGATGAGACCCACGGGAGCGAGCGGACAGAGTGAGCGGGGGCCTCTCAGGCTGGTGGTGGTTGGGAGCTGGGGGGTCCCGAGTGGGGGTCCGGCTCTGCCTCCCGCTAGCTGTGATGTTGGACCAGCCCCGCCCCTTCTCAAGGCCTTGGTGTCTCCACCAGCCACCAAGAGGATGGTTGGGGTGTCTGCGTTTCGAAAGGCGGGTCACGGAAGTCCCCGCGGTGGAGACGGGAGTCAGCTTTCGCTGTCATTACTGGAAAGCAGGCCTGTGCTCTTGCGTGGGCCGAGAAGCCAGCCAGGGTCCTCCACCCGCAGGGGGCAGGTCCTGGCTCTGAGGACGGCGCCGAGACAAATACCCATGAGGCCCCGGATGCGTCCCCAGCAGCGTCCCCCTAGCAGTTTCATTTTGGCAGAGGCGGGTGGTGCTGGGGTCATCGGAGGCACTCCAGCAGCGGTGAAGTCGGGCGAGCCCCCACATCTGAGGCTCTGGCTTCGACCCCAAGCCGCTGAACGAACGGAGAGTTCTGCTCCAGCCGGCGTGAGTTCGAGTAGGCGCGTGTGTCCGCTCTGTTTGTCCTCGGGGGAAAGGGCAGGGACTCTTGAAGAAGTGATGGCAGGCCGGTCCCGGGGGCGGGGGCCGGTGCTCCGTTAGAACCTTCTTTGGTGCCCGGCCGACGCTTCGAGCGCTGGGCTTGAGATGAGGCTGCCGTGGCGTTGTTCCAAGTGCAAGTGTGGGCCCTGACGCTTTCCCCTGGAGTCGCGGTCCTTGGGCGGTCTGGCATTGTTCAAGCACACAGGCCGCATCTAAGGATGCCTACTGTGTGCCTGGGGACATGTCAAGAAAGGCAGGAGTCACTGTCATCTCGGGCAGCCAGTTTACCCTCCCTGAGCCTCATCTTCCCCACCTGTAAAATGGGGTAATGCCCCTACGGGGTGGGTATTTCGAGGGGTCCCTTAGTGGGACGATGGCAACGTCTAGCAGGGAGCCCCACACGCCGTAAATTAGCATTCCGTCCCATCTCTTTATATCGTCCTCGCTGCTTTTAACTGGCAAATGAGTATCAACTTCTGATGTCGTGAAGGGAATTTTTTTTTTTTATTATTATAAATGTTGCTAAAACTGCTCTTTTATCCAAGGTAACTTTTGCAAAACCTTGTCATCCAGTGAGGATTTACTAGGCTCCTTCTGTGTTCCGCTCACGGGGCACGGGGCCTGGGGGGCCCGGAGCCTGGGGAGAAGCAGAGCTGCTCAGAGGAACGCGGGTTCTGCGTGTACGTGCACTTCTAGAATCTCAGGGCTGGAGGAGACCCAGTGTGTGAGTAGTGCCTCGGTTTCCCCCTGTAGCATTTTCTACGTGGGAACCTGCACCTTCTGTTTGCACACCTCCAGTGCCAGGGAGCTCGCCACCTTCCTGCCGTCCTGCCTTCAGCTTTGACCGGTAGGTTCATCCGGAAACTGAGCTGAGTGCCTTTCTCTGAGTGTTTACCCACTGCAGTTGGACCTGTGGGGCCACACAGACCAAGCCAGCTCCCCCTGCACCATGAGAACCCAACAGACGGCGGAGGACAGTGAGTCTTGTCTTCTCTTGGTCCAACATCCCACACTTCTTCCGGGGTGCCATTTGGAATAGGGTTTGGGATCCCTTCTGCCCCCTTCGTACTCTGCTTGGAAGGCACTTGGGTCTGTCTCTGTTGCCCTAAAATAATACGTGTGTGATCGCACCCAGCTTCCCAGCCTTGGTCTTCATGGCACTCTTCCAAGTAGGTGGTGGTGGCGGGCGCCCTGGCTCTGCGAACACACCCCCTGCTGAGTCGCAAATGTGTGACCTCGGAGAAGTCACTTAAACTCCCCACGCCTCAGTTTCCTCATCTGTAAAATGGGGGAATTCCCTTAACCCTTCAGAGGGTTGCCATGGGGATTCAAGGAGGTACAGCCGGTGCGTGATGCACGCACGGCGGGGCCTGGCACAGGGGTGCCCAGTCGGGGTTGGCCGCCATGGTCATTATCACTTGTTACTGGTCCGGACCCCCAGAGGCCTCCTTCACTGTGCCGGGCTGGCATATGTGACCGGACACCCAGTCTGGTCTCAGCGGTCGGAGGCAGGAAGGGCTGCGGGAAAGCATGGGAACTGACTTTCATTGTATTTAACACTTCGTCGTATTTGAATAGCGCTTGCGGTTTGCCTGGCGCTGTTCTACGTCCTGTTCAACTCTTAACTCATTGAATCCTCAAAACAGCCCCTGGAGTTATTATTATCCCATTTCCCAGATGAGGAAACTGAGGCACCATGAATACCAAGTAGCCGGGGTGAAGGGCGAGCCGCCAGGACAGAGGGCCGTCCGAACAGTCCAGGTGAAGAGACACCAATTTGAAAACTTACAGACCGCAGTTGGTTTAGGGAGAAACAGAAGTTGTGTGGCGCAGGGGTGTGGAGGAGGACGGCTGCGAGGAAGGAAGGGCAGGGAGAGGGGGGATCCTCTCTCCCTCCCCTCCTCGCCGCACTCCAGGCTCCGTGCTGGAGGTGCACACACCAGCGCCAACTTTCACACCAGCGGCGGAGGCAGCGGGGACGGCCTGGGCTGGAATCCGGGCCCCGCCCCTTCCGGCTGGTGACAAGGCATCCTCACTTGTACCCTCGGTCTCCTCCTCATCAAAGTGGGAGTACTACTAGTCCCAGCTGCACGCGGCTGTGGCGCGGATCGGACGGTCAGCGCATGCAAGGGACTCTGGGCCAGGTAAGTGTTTCCAGAAGAAAGCCGCTTGCTCGGACTCACTCCGGCGTTAAGTGGCAGAGCTGGGTTGCACCCTCGTCTGTCTGCCTCTGGATGCCTCAGGTTCAAGCAGGCCGTGTCCACACCCCAGCCAGAACGCCCCGCAACCTCGACAGCCCCTTCCTTCCTGTCAGACATTCCCGCCCCCTGCACCAAATGCTACCCGAAACCTGGCACCCTCCCCGTTATCTTTGTGACCTTTTATCTTCCATCCCAATCCAAACTCAAATCCCAGACCCCACCGGCTGGCGCAGGAGCTCCCCTCTCCCGGTCCCGGACCTCCTTCTAGGACACACCCCCAGTTCCGAGGTCCCTGCCATGCTCCCCGAATCCGGCGGGCGTCCCCTCCTTCGCAGCGGGTGACGAGGGCACACCCGGGGCAGAGGGTTAATTAAATCACACAGTGAGGTTTGTAGAACATGGGATGCTTCATTAGGCCCTGCGTGAACGAGCCGCACAGGCCGTGAGCCGGTGTAATTACAGTTACACGCGGCTTCGTCAGCTCTGCGAGGCCGCCGGGCGGGCTCCTGCCTCGGGTCTCACCGCAAGTGGCCCTGAGCTCAGAAGCCCAGTTCTTTAAAAACAAACAAACAAACATTTTTTTTAATGCTTATATTTTTGAGAGACGAGAGTGAGCAGAAGAGGGGAGAGAGAGAGAGGGAGACACAGAATCCGAAGCAGGCCACAGGCTCTGAGCTGTCAGCACAGAGCCCGACGCGGGGCTCCAACCCATGAACCGCAATGTCATGACCTGAGCCCACGTCGGATGCTTAACTGACTGAGCCACCCAGGTGCCCCGGATTTAATTTTTTATTTTATTAATTATTTTTTAATTTATTAATTTAATTGTTCTAAGCAGGCATGCCCATCTCTTGCCGGCTTGCTGGTGGCTGTTTACAGGTATCCGAGGGACACGTTTAGATGACATCACCAGAGTGGCTCCTCCTGTAAACTCTGCTTCCTGAGAAACGATTGCCCCGAACGCGGGAACCGGGGGCACTTCAGGTGGAGGTGGAGCGAGCTTCCATCAGATAGAGCCGAGTGAAAGACGGGAAGGGCATTGTAGATCTGTCTGCTCAAGTCAAAGGGCCGAGCGCCTGGTGCCCACCAGCCGCTTTTCCAGGAAGCTCTGAGGCCATGCTGGCCGGGGTTTTGCGGTGAGGGTGCCCTGGGGTCCCCTGGGGGCCCCTGTGACAGTGACGCTCCTGGCTGGCTCTGGCCCCTTGAATTGGACCCAAGGCAGCCACCCTGGTCTGTTCCAACCTCTCTTCTCTAGCCGCCCACCTCTGCAACCTTTGCCCTTGGGGTTCCTCAGTGTGACCCGCAGATCTGTGGCCACCCACTCAGGGGCTGGTTTGAACACAGCTTCCCAGGTCCCGCCCAGACTGCCTGGGGCCAGGGCCAAGGAATCTGCATTCTTAACAGCTCTGGATTATTTGTGTTTCTCGTGGCCCCAGTTTAGGGGTCCTGCAACCCCTGGGAATTCTTACACCTCCTGAACTCACTACTGCTCTCCGCCCCTTCCGGGGGAGTGGTGTGATTGGCTCAGCTCTCCGGGCGGCCTGGTGATTGGCTGCCTTCAAAGGGGGTGTCTACCTCTAGATCCAATCAGCTGAGGGCAGCGTGGAGGTGTGGTCGCGAGGTAAATATCCTTTGATGTACCGGGTGGTGGGTAAGGGACAACGAGAAGTCATTGCTGCGGACATTCGACTCCTTTGCATTGTTTTGGGATCCTAGTCTCTTCTGCCATTTAAACTATTTTTTTCACCAACCAAACGGCACACACGATTTTTAAATTCCCAATAATCACCAAATTTCCAGCGTACCCTAAATCGGTGCGGAACAATAGGAAGGTTGACGGAGCCACACAGGAAATTTCGAATTTTCAAGTAGCCACGTGACACAAGTAAAAAGAAACAGATGCAATTAATTTTAATTTTTAATCTACATATCCAAAACATGATCGCCATATAATCAGTATAGAAATTATTGAGATGTTTCCCATTCTGTTTTTCACGAAATCTTTGAAACCTGTTGTGTGTGTCACTCTGACAGCACAGCTCGGGTCGGGCTAGCCACCTTTCAGGGGCTCAGTGGCCACCACGTGTGGCTGGTAGCCACGCCCGGGGCAGTGCAGCTCCATGCGACGCCTTTGCTTTATATCTTTTATATCCTGTTGGTTGTATTCTCACCCACTTTTGAATAGTTTAAAATAGTTTAAGGAGTTTTCAGTCCGTTGGCTAAGAGTGTTTGGCTTCAAAATGCTGCATTTCTAGCAACGAATGCTCGTAAAATCTTTTGGAGGTTTGGAGGACCAGGTCCCTTCATCCTCACTTACTCCCCGTGTCCTGATTTTTTCTGGGGCTTCGTCGACCAGGTCAAGTAGCCTGTTATTCCCCATTAGCAAGTGTATTCGTTTTCCAGGGCCGCCCCAATTATTACCGCAAACTCAACGGCTTAAAGCAACAGAAGTTTATTCTCGGACAGTCCCGCTGGACAGGTGGTGGCACTCAGGATCTTGGGAGGGCCACACTCCCTCCAGAGACTTTGGGGAAGTCTGGAGGCGTGACATGGCTTAGGGCCACTTTGCCCCAATTTCTGCCTGCTTTAGCTCATCGGAGCGTGTCTCTCTGTGTCTCATAGAAGGACACTTGTCACTGGATTTAGGGTCCACTTGGATAATCTGGGTTGATCTCATCTCAAGATCCTTAATTTTATTATGTCCGCAAAGACCCTCTTTATAATGAAAGCCACCCCGTCCAGGTTCTCGGGGGTTACAACGTGTACACATGTCTTCCAGGGCCACCTTTCGGCACACCACGGGGAAGCGTGCTTCCCCTAGGCGGCTGTAAGATGCCGATAGCACCGGGCTAGGCAAGGCTCGCCCTGATTAATACTTGAAAGCACCTGCCGGTGCCTGGAACGTGCCAGGTCCACCGTGGCTTTCGATCGCTTTGGCCAGGCCCGGACAGGAGTTAATTGGATACACAAGTAAGTCAGACGCAACCAGAAAGACAAACTGCAAGACCATAGAAAGGCAAGCGTGTCTCACACTGTCCAAAAGTAGATACGGCAATGCCTGTCACACGCTCCGAACGGGGCCGGGCTCAGCCCAAGCGCTTAATAAATGCTAAATCTCATCGCCGTAATTGTGATTATTGCGATCGTATATTTATATCCGTATCGTATACACCTGTACATGACTAACGAGGTTGATAACTGATAAACCGAGAGAAAAAGAGACCCCTGCCAGGAGACAAAAGCGAAGAATGAAGCCGAATCTGTAAGTCGCCAAATGGGTTTCGGTGACAAGAACCTTTCTTTATGAGCTCTCCCGGCGCCTCGGTGACGCCGTTACCCGTGGTCATGGCGGTTCGCGGCTCACTTTGTGTGCTCGTGTCTTGTGTGTGATCATCAGGTCGGCACTAATTTGGGTTTGCAAATGAGCTTTCCTTGATGCTGTCATGTCAGCGTCTGGATTCGAGACGGGATGCTTCCCAGACCCAGAGCCACCCGTGTGGCCGGGAGCGGGCCCGGCCCCCCCTCCCTCCCTATCTAATCGCCCCCGGGAGCCTGAGGGATTTGTTAATGGGCCCGCGAAACCATAAACAGTAATGACAGTGCTTGTGTTACTGCGGGCATGGGGCTGCCCTTGGGGGGTCCCTTCCCTGGCATTAAATTGGGGGTCTTCCTTCTGCCTTCGAGCTGGAAGAGAAGGTTCCCGCTCCCTGTGCTGTGCCCTTATTCATCCATCCCTTCAGCCCTCCTCATCCAGCCGTGGGCCCATCCATTTCCTCATCCCCTCACCTGTTCGGCCCACCACTGCCGAGTGCCCACTAGGACGGATTTTGAGGGCCACGCTTTCCTTCACCACAAGGGGAGGCGGAGAGTGGCGAGCTGTGACGTCTTCTTTAGCCGCCCAGCTGACCTGACTCAGCTCTTCTACTTGAGGGGGGGAGTCCCCTAACTCTTCCGTCTTGGGGAGACGCATGGAACAGCACCCGTCTTCCAGAGCCGCTTCGAGAATGGAAGGAGGTTATGGAAATACCCCCCGCCCCTTGTGAGACACATGTCACTTCCTCATATGTATGCAGCTTTCATTTTGTGCTGGACGCTGTTCACCGCCACGAACCCGTCCAGGTCTCCCGGCGGCAGCCCTCTGCCTGCCTCCCGGCACACAGGGACCCCCAACCCCTGGTCTGCCCACTGCGTGTCAGACCCTCCACTGCAATCACCCTGGTGCCCTGAACCCACCTCGCTTTACAAACCTACCTGCTCTCGCACCCACCTGCAGCCTCCCCCGAGGAGCCTGTCAAATACAGATTCCCCAACCCAGAAATGTCAGGGCCCATCATCGAACAAGCCCCTTGGGGGGGATCACTGATGCACCTGCGTGTTGGAAACCTGTTCTGTAGGGGGCCAAAGGGCGTTCCCCCAGGTCTCAGCTCCTGTCTCTCAGGATGACCAGCACGCTGCCCGGGTGCTTCACGGTTGATGTTGCAAACATTCAACCAAACGCAAGAAGCAAACCGCACCTCAAATCTGCAACGTGCTTTGGGGACGGGCAGGGTCGGGGGCCCCAGTTCCTCTGGTGGGACGAGTGCTGAACACCTCTGGGTGGGATCTGGGGGCTGGGATGCCACAGCTGGTTTCTGGTCCCAGCCTGATGCTTAGCCTTGCCATTTAAACTCATAGCCCCTAGCTTCCCCATCTGAGCAATGGGTATAATAATAATTACCTTAGAGGAGGTGTGGGAGGGTCAGTGATGGGATGCAAATGCGTCCCTAAGGCAGTGCCAGACTTGTGGCGGGAATTACCTCACCATAGTCACCGTGTTAACCAGTGACGACGCGCCCCCGGGGGAGGCCCACGCAGGCCTGATGTCCCTCCCGGAGTGTGACAGGTGGCCGGTAGACTGTCAGCTGACCGGTAGACTGTCAGCTGACCGGAACCGAGCTGAAAGGCAGTTTGGATGGGGGGCCCTGAGAGTCACAGAGTGGGGGCAGCTGCAGAGCTCAGACCAGGGTCTGGGGGGACAGGTGGTCACGGAGTCCTCCAGGGAAGGGGCCCTGTTCCCGGAGCGTCGGGCGGCCTCGGACTGGCTGTGTGAACCCCCGGCAAGTCCCTCCACGCTTCTGGGTCTCCCTTTGTTCATCTTCACGACGGCAGAGCAACAATTCCGGCGCCCCGGGCTGTCGTGAGAGACACGGGGCGGCCCCGCTGAGTGTCGGGGGCTGCAGTTACCACGCAGTCATCCGCTTTTCCTGCCTCCGTGATTCTCAGACAGAGGGGACTGATCTGGAGAGTTCTGACGGGATGCCCGCCCTCGCCCCACCCCGCGCCCCTCCCCCACCCACTGCCTTAGAATCACTGAGAAGTCTCTTTGGAGCAAGTCGTGTGCCTGAGCGGGTGGCCAGAATTAGCAAATCAACAGGTTGCCCAGTTAAATGGGATTTCAGAGAACAACTTCTTTTAGGCTAAGTACATCCCATGTAATGTTTGGGATAGGCTTATCGTAAAAAATGATTGATCATTTATCAAATTCGAATTTACCCGGGTGTGTCCTGTCTTTCCAGTCCCTGGGTAGGTGGGAAAGTGGTCGAGTTGCAGAAGTTCCGATTTCCTGATCCAACTACGTCTGCCCACTTTCCAGATGAGCAGACCGAGACCCTGAGAGGCCAAGCACCAGAGCCAAGGTCCTCAAACAGCCAGGTGCTGGCAGGCTTGGGAGGGAGCCGGGGCCCTCGAAGGCACGTCAGTGGTCCTCTCCCCCGTGAGTGGGGTGGAATGGCAGAGGGTACTTAGCATAACCCCCAGGACTACATATGCCGGCCAGGGGAATAGGTCCGGTGCTCAGAGAGGGGGCCAGCCCGTGCCCCGAGCGGTGACAGTGACAGCTTCCAGGAAGCCCGGCCAAGCCAGCATCTCTGATAAACTGCACACACGTGGAAGGAGAGTGGCGATTTCATTAATCTTACATTTTTTTTTTGTAATTAAATGAAGCATCGGGGAGCAGCAGGAGGGGAGGAAGAGAACGGTGTCCTTCTTACTGTCCTCACCCCCAAACCGGTTCCTGACGTGGGCTCGGCTCCGCGCCCGAGTTTGTGTCTCTGAGGCTCTGAGTCCTCAGTTGAACAATCCGCCCACTTGAGCGAGACGGGATTGCTCCGGGACCCAAGCGATGTCCCGGCGGGCTCAATCACCCCACAGATGTGGGACGCGTTTCCTGCCGAGAGCGGTAATTGAGGCCCGCGACCCGCTCTGTGGTTCTAATTAGCCCAGAGTGGCCCCTCCCGGCCTCGGTGGGATTTACGGCTCTTCCGCCCCCTGATTTACCAGCTGGTCCTGGGCGGTGCGAGTTAGTCCGGAGACAGCGAGAGGATGCGCGGATTTTCCTCGACCGAGTGGCCTCTTTCTCAGCGGGCCGTTCGGGGCCTTTCAGGGAGATGGCTTTGAGGACCGTGTCTGCCTCCCCTCTCTGCCGCCATCCTCCACAGGTCGGGGGCTCCACGTGCATGCCCCTGTCCACCCCGAATGCCTCCCCAACGACAGTGTTTCTGTTCATATCGACCTTACAGGACCCAGCTTCGGCACCACGTCCTCTGGGAAGCCGTTCTTGATTCGCCTGGCTGAGCCCTTGCGATGCCCGGGTCTTTCTCCATTGATGTGCTGGCCACACCTCGTGGTACTTGTTTAGCTCCTGAGTCCCCGCCAGGACTGGGAGTGCGTAAGGCCAAGGCCTCCATGTCTGAGTCACTACTGGCCTAGGGCCGTGGCGCAGTGTGTCTGCTGTAATGGAAGGAGGGAGTGAGGAAAAAAGGAGAAGGCAAGGAGAGAAGGGAGGAAGGGAGAGAGGGCAGGTAACAACGGCGTGCCCATTTTGCAGATGAGAGCACTGAGGACATGTGATTGGGAAGGGGCAGGCCCCTATGAGTTCATCATACTTCTATCTTGGGTCTAAAATAGCAAAGAGGAGGGATGCCTGGGGGGCTCAGTCGGTGAAGCATCTGACTCTCGATTCTGGCTCAGGTCATGATCTCAGGAACCGTGGAATCCAACCCTGCCTAAGGCTTCATGCTGACAGTGTGGAGCCTGCTTGGGATTCTCTCTCTTCTCCTCCCTCTCTCTGTCTCTCTCAAAAAATTAAATAAACATTAAAAATTTTTTTAAATGGCAAAGGGGAGCTTTTTTAAAAAATGTTTTTTTTAATTTTCTTTTTGAGAGAGACACAGAGCATGAGCAGGGCAGGGGCAGAGAGAGAGGGAGACACAGAATCTGAAGCAGGCTCCAGGCTCCGAGCTGTCAGCACAGAGCCCAACGCGGGGCTCAAACTCATGCACTGTGAGGTCATGAACTGAGCTGAAGCTGGACGCTTAACCGACGGAGCCCCCCAGGCGCCCCAAGGAGCTTCTTTTCAATTCAGCAAAACAGGAAAGGCTTCAGTTAAAAGGGGCAGGAAAAGTGCAAAGCGCAGAGGGCTTGGGATCCAGCAGGTGTGTGCGCGATGCCCAATCGTGCCTGCGGCAGGACCTTGGACAGGGCACTCAGCCTCTAGTGTGGCTTTTCTCCGGAGTAGTGGAGACCTCAACCCACACTCGCTTCCTGTGTCGCTGGCTGGTTGGAGGAGACAGGTCAGAGCAAGGACGGCTTCACCCCAGGCAGCGTTCCAAGCATGTCACCGTTTATCCTCCCCCCAGCGCCATGAGGAACTTGACCCCTGCCACTTCCTCCACCCTGATGCACGGGCACACGGACATTGAGCAGCTGGCCCAAAGTCACACAGCCAGTGTGCGACAGAGCCAGGATCTGAACCTGGGTCCCCCGGCTGTGCTAGCGGGGCCATCGACTCTCTGCTCTGGCGCCTGAGGTACGGAAGCTTCCAGTGCTGTGTCCGGCTGCCGGGGGCACTTAAGTGGCGCCTATAGTTGTCATCTTCCTGACACTCTCTTCAGCACCCTCCACTGCCGCCTCCGGGTGGAGTGCTCCCCTTCCTAGGTTCTGCTGTTTGAGCAGCAGGAAGACGGGGCGTGTCCCCTGGTCTTGCTTGTGACTTTCCTCTGTGAGCTCACAGCTGGGGCACTTTGGAGCTGATCTGTGGTCCCTGCCGTGTGGTTGTGGCTCTTGGAGCCGCTTGGATAAAGTCATGACGACGGGGGACCGTCAGGCTCGTGTATCCTGCTTCGGAGACTGGAGCCCGCAAGCCTCAAGCTCAGCGTTGTGCAGAGCCCCAAGCTGCTGTTCCACGCACGGCCTGCCAACTAGTTGCATCCTTGTCGTCTGTGAACCGTTGGGGATCAGGGTCCAGAATCCCCAAGCTTGCTGTTGTGGTCCTTGTGTGTAACAACTTACTAGGCAGGAGGGTGCAGAAGTATTACAAGTAAGCATACGGTGGAGGGAGGTGTTCTGGAGGCTGTGCCAGGAAGGTCTCAGAAGCACCTTCCTGAAACATTGGCCAAACTGTCCATCTGTGAAACTGTATCCTCACTGTCACCTGGGGGTCCAGGAGATGGAGAGAAAAGTCGTCGGCCTCACCAGTTTTTTCTAGGACAGGCGAACCGAATATTTAGTGTGCTGATATTTCCAATAAAATTAATGATTCAGGGGCGCCTCGGTGGCTCAGCCGGTTAAGCATCCGACTTTGGTTCAGGTCATGATCTCATGGTTCGTGAGTTCGAGCCCTGCATCAGGCTCTCTGTTGACAGCTCAAGGCCTGGAGCCTGCTTCATATTCTGTGTCTCCCTGTCTCTCTGCCCCTCCTTTCCCCCTTTTCAAAACTAAGTAAACATTTTAGAAAGACCCATTATGTGTTAACATAAATAATAGGTTTTTTTTTTTTTCTGGAAAATTGCTGTATTTTACAAAACAAAAAATCCTTCACGAGATGGGTAGCATTTTTGTCAATCTCTTTAACGTCTGGCTTCCTAGAGGATGGCGGGATTCTCGCACCTGCTTCCGCATCCAGCCTGTTGTGATCCGTTGTCTGGCTGGAGTGGTAGGACACCCAGCTTCATGCACACACGGGGCTGGAAAGGCAGGACCCCGCGAGCCGCCGGCGTCCTTGGACCGGATCTGAGAACTGCCGATTTGGGTGATCGATGAAACTCAGGATGAAGCCAGGAGGAAAGCAGGTCACCCCCAGGTCACTTCCTCCATTGACCAGGAAGCTCCGGATCTTCGAGCCCTGACGGTGTCCCCCTGGAGGTGAACCGGGAGGAAGACACCAGCAGCGACTGGCTTGACCTCAGACCCCCTGCCACGACCCCCATCCTTTGGCTCAGCGGTCCCCACCGTTTGTGTCCAGCTGCAGAACCTCGGTCATCCAGCGGGACGGGGCCTTTCTGGTGGAAGCCGCCTTCGGCCCCGTAGCGGCCGCTCACCGATTTTCAAGCTTCACTGCCGTATTGCCCACCCCAAGCTCCCAACATCACAGCAGAATGGCCCTAACTCTGCCTTCGTTCGCCGGTCCCAGCCTCAGCATCTGAGCCCTTAGGGTATTAAATCAGCCTTTGCTGGAGGCTTCAGAAGAGGGTAGGGGGCTCAGGTGGTGGCTGCTTCTCCCCTTTTCTCCTTTACTGTAAACAGAAACTTAGAAACAATGTTACCAAGTCAGTAAACTACGTCTACTTACAGCTTACGGTCCCATCGTTTTTGGCATCTGTATTCAGTACATTTCTGTCCCCCCCCCCCGAAAGTTTCCTTGTGCTCTTGCTCTGTCTCTCCTCGACTGTGCCCTGCGAACCGGTGACCACTAATTTGTCTTCTGATGCTATATATTAATTTTCTTTTTTTCTGGAGCTTCATATAAATGGGCGGCATACTCTTATGAATGCCTTATTTAAAAAAATCTTTTTCCCAATGTTTGTTTATTTTTGAGAGAGAGAGAGAGAGAGTGGACGAGGGACAGAAAAGAGGGAGACACAGAACCTGACGCAGGTTCTAGGCTCTGAACTCAGTCAGCACAGAGCCTGACGCGGGGCTCGAACTCATGAACCGTGAGATCATGACCTGAGCCGAAGTTGGATGCTTAACCGACTGAGCCCCTGAGGCGCCCCTTCTGGCTTCTTTTACGCAGCATAGTTCTTCCGAGATTCGTCTCCGTGGCATGTACCCCTGGCACGTCCTCTGTTACTGCTGAGTAGCGTTCCCTTGTATGGGAACCACAGTCTGTTTCTGCATGCGCCCGCTGCTGGGTTTTTGGGTCGTTTGCAGCTTTGAGCTGCTGTGGATAAAGCCGCTGTGAACACGTATGCACAAGTCTTTGTGTTCGAAGGCTTTGTTGCTCCCGGTGACGACAAGATATTGCTGCGTGTCTCCACCAGGGGTCAGGATTTCCGGTTGTGTGACATCCTCCCCAGCGTGGCGTTCTCGGTCTTTCTAATTTTAGCCCTTACGGTGGGTGTGTACGGGTACCTCATTGGGATTTAAATGTGCATTTATTTCCCTGGCGACCAGTGAGGTTGAGCATCTTTTCATGTGTTTACTGGCCGTTCACGTGTTTGGCTTTAACAGGTGCCTGTTCAAATCTTTCGCCCATTTTTAATTAAGTGGCTTGCAGTCTTTTTATTGAGTTCTGCAAGGTCTGTATACACTCCGGGTGCAGGTGGTGGGTCAGAGACACATATTGTGAATATTTGCTCTCGTTCTCTGGCTTGCCTTTTGGCTTTTATGATGGCTTCTTTCAAAGAGCAAAATTTTAAATTTCGATAAAGTGTGCTTTCTCCTTTTTTTTGCTTTTGCCGGTTATGCTTTTTCCGGCTTGTCTAAGAAATCAAAGCTGCTGAGATTTATCCTCTCTCTTCTCCTGGCTGTTTTGCAGTCGTAGCTTTTATATTTAGGGCTGTGATTCATTTTGGCATGATTTTGTATACGGCATAAAGTAAGGGTTGATGTTACCTTTTTTTCCCCGTACATTTATTTATGTATCGGGAAGACCACCTTTTCCTCCTGGAATTGCCTGGGTGCCTTTAAGGAGACCCAACTGACCACGGATTTGTGGGTCTGTTTCTGATTCTCTGTTCTGTATGTGTGTCCTTTTCCTGGTAGCACGCCGTCTGATTACTGTAGCTTAATAGGAAGTCTTGAAATCAGGTTGGGTAAGGGCTCCGGCTTTTCTTCCTCTTCCTCTTCCTCTTCCTCCTCCTTCTCCCCCCTGCTCCTCCTCCTCCTCCCCTTCTCCTCCTCCACCTCCTCCTCTTCCTCCTCCTCCTCCTGTTTCTTCCTTCTATTCTTTTTCTCTCTTCTTTTTTTTTTGGTAAAATTGTTTTGGCTGTTCTAGGTCCTGATCTAACACGAACACATATTCACTCGTTGAACCCTTACAGCTCTCTGAGCATTTTGCAGTGTTCACAACCAGAAGAATCACTGGGGTCTGGCCGTCCTCGGCGAGGGCCCTGGTCCTGGTGTGGCCTGGCAGGGGCTTGAAAGCCTTGGCGACGGTCCTGGTGACAGACATGGGGCTTCCGGGGGCTGGGACTTCAGCCGGATTCAAGGCCCATGCAGGCATGGACGTGGGGGACTCTTCCCCGGGGTGGCCAGAGCTGCCTCATGTCAGTGGGTCAGTGAGTTGGTTGTTAGTTTTTTAGCAATTTTGCAAGCCAGTTGTCAAACTGTGAGTGGCTTGAAGTCTCAGGCTCAGCAAACACCCAAATCAGGGTGTACGCTCTGGCTCCCCCCCGACGAGCCAGCGGTCAGCTTTTTACCAGCACAGCACCGACCCCACTCCCGGGGGCCTCGGTTTCCCCATCTGTAAGTGCAGGAGAGTCATGGCACCCCCGAAAGCCATCACGAGCATTTAGTAAGGTCATAGGGTGCGAAACGTTTGTGGTGATCATGATGCCAAAGTTAAGGGGCGGTCACCACGCTGGCCTCGTTGATGGCAGCCCCCCAGCAGCTGTGGAATAGCATGCTGGGGCTGGAAGTTCTTGTCTCCAGGAGAAACCTGGGGAGGGAGCCTGAGAACCCACAGTAGACGGGACAGCACAGGGCTCACACCTGCCTGGGGGCGCCTCAGTCTGCCTATCTTTATAATGGGCGCGGGGACCCCTGGGTAGAAAGGGGCGCAGGGCTGGAGGCACGGGGCCTGCCTGGGAGATTGGGGCACCGCCACTGTCCCTGGAGGTGGACGGCCATCCCGTGGCGAAGGGACCTGGGGTTGGCCCCACCGTACTTCACAGGGTCAGGAGCACACCCCTCGGCTCTGCATGGCATAGAAGCCACCTGCGCCCAACATGAGGACAAGTTCACCCTCGGAGCCTAGGTTTCCCCACGTGGAAGCGACAGAATGGCCCCAAGTCCTATGGCTGCAGTGCGGTTAATGCTCCCGGCCAGCGCCCAGCCCACCCCCCCACCTCCGCCCCCGGGCGGCTCTCAGTGAGTGAGTTCCCCCAGGGAAGTGGGACCCCTTCCTACCAGGGAGCAAGGCAGGGGGCCTATTGGCCTCGGGACGCTCCTGGCCGGTGAATGGGGACCCGGAGAGGACCAGCGGCAGCAGCACGGCCGAGCGGGCCCAAGCTGGCCGTTGCCAGCGCTGCCGCACGGGCACATGAGGATGCGGCCTCAGGAGGCGGAGCTCCCAGCCATCGCCAGCTAGTGCAGAGCGTCAGGGACCTGCCCCTGCGCCCGCCAAGGCCGTGCCCTCACCCAGCTGCGGGCTGGGACACTGCCTCCTGCCCCCCGCCCCCCGGCCACACTGTAGCAGGAATAAACTGTCCCCCTGCGCCGCACTGTCACCCAAAGGCTGGCTCACGGGGCCTGGCCACGAGCGAGGGGGAGGGGGACGTGGACAGCGTATAGTGTTTGCTTTGTCTGTTGGTGGGCGCTCTCCCCTCCCCCGACAGACACTGGCCAGTCGGGACGCGCCTGCTCGATGCCTACTCGGGCCACTGCTGAATCCCCGTTGCCTAGCGTGGGGTCTGGTACTTAGTTGGTGGTCAGTAGATGTCCCTTCAATAAATAAATGGTCTCGTTTGGGGAAACCCAGGAAGTCCGGGCTGGCTAAGGGGTCAGCGCTGTGTTGGGAGGGAGAGAGAAGCAGGCGAGGCAGTGGGGCGCCACAGGTTTTAGGGAGGGTCATGGCGCGATGGGGTTTCAGCTTCACAAAAGGCCCCGACAAAGGCAGAAGACCCCCGTCTTCCGGGAGAGAAGTAGTGATGCCCGGGACCACGGCAGAGGCAGGAGAGGCGGGCAGAGGGGGCAGTGGGCCGTGCCAGCTATGACCTCAGCGTCCAGCTCCTGAGCCCCGCACCCCGTCCGGGGAGCAGACGCGGGCTTGGCAAGGGGTCTGGTGGACACACTGATGTGATGAGGCCCGAAGGGCGTCCTTGTCATTGGGCCATTTGGCCCTGCTGGCCCACCTGCCGACGGGATCCGAGGGACTGGCTGCAACTGGAGCAGAGAGGCCGGGACCCGTGGGCCCCGGGCGTGGCAGGACCCTGGCCAGCCGGGCCGGCCGGACACCAGCGGTCAGTCTGGGCCTGCGTCAGGCCCCCTTCTCCTCTCCCACGTGGCTTGTCCTCCTGGCCCCGGACAGCGCGTCGCCATTTCCAGAGCCCTCCGGCACGGGCAGCTCTTAGCATGACCATTGCACAGCTGGGGAAACCGAGGCTCAGAGGGGCGAAATGACAGCCAGGAGAAGGTGGGGTTCATAACCGGGTCCCCCAACAGCAAATTCACCACACCTCAGTGCGCCGCTCCCCCCCCGCCCCGGGATAGTAATACTTCCCCTCTGTGCTTTCTTTCAGCGTCCGGATGGTTCTGTTGGTTTGTGTGTGTAACAGCCTACTGCGGATTGCAGTTAACAGTTTTTGAGCCGTTTCTTGTTTCTGTCAGGCACTTTTGTACGTGTTGCCTCGAGTCCTCACCCTGAGATGACAGCCTTGTACCCGCTTTAGAGATCGGGAAACTGAGACTCGGGCAGCCCCAGGGACCTGGGACTCTTGCTCCCAAACCTCCCGGGGCGTAGCCGGTGCTCTCAAATCTTGGCACACCACAGGAGAACCGGTCAAAATAATTCCAGGCACCCACGATTCTGATCCCCTGGGTGCGGGTGGGGCCCTGGGAATCTTCATCGTCAGGGGAGAAGCCCAGGGCTTTTCCAGGAGCTGGTGCTGTGAAGAGGCAGGCAGCGAGCGGGCGGCGTCCTCTGAGTCCTTTTCACCTTGACCCTGTCTCGAGGCCGCCTGCTGGCCCCAGGCCGCCTGGCCGCCTTCAGGGCCCACAGGGGTCTGTGTGATTGAGGGGTGGCGCCCGGGGGCTCTGCTGGAGTCGGATCCGGCGAGTCGCCCCCCTGCTCCGAGCACAATCTGACTTGGCCCGGAATCGGAGCCAGCCGCCTGACCGGGTCCCGCTGGCCACAGCTGCCACCCTCCCACCTTCCCCGAGCCCATCTGCGCCTGAGCCAGCCAGGCCAGGGGCTACCCAGCAGGGCCCCCACCCCCACCCCCACTTCCCCCCCACCGTCTGGCCGGGCAGGGGGGAGCCGGCAGCCGCAGCCCCTGCGCCTCCGGGAGCACCCGCGGGAAGGCAGCACTATTCCACAGTCGCTCTGGCTCCCACAGCACCCCCTCAGCTGGCAGAGCGGGGTGCAGCCGTGGCTCAGGGGTCCCAGGGTGCAGGGCCATCTCAGGCTCCCAACCCCCGCTCCCGATGCTCCTAAAGAGCATCACGATCGTAGTGGAGCCTCACTCAGCCAAGAAAGGACTGAAGGCTACACGCGGGCAGGGAGCTTGACCACGCGCGAGGTGAGAGAGGCCAGACACAGAAGGCCACGAACCGCACGACCCCGGTTACAGGAAGAGTCTGCGAAGCCGCAGAGTCAGAGGGCAGGCGAGAGGTGGGCAGGGAGTGAGGAGCGGCCGCTGACGGGTACGGGGGCTCTCTTCGGGGTGCTGGGAATGTTCTGGAATTAGGTAGCGGTGATGGTTGCGCAATGCCACGAATCCACTGAAGACCACTGAAACGTACCGCCTGAGGTGCGAACTTCATGTTACGTGAACTCCGTCTCCGTTTTTATGACGCTGAAATAAAAGCAGCAGCGGACAAAATCGTGGCGATGCCGACACGTCTCTGACAGGTCTCCTGACGCTCCAGAACCAGAGCGAACCGGACAAGTGAGCGGCAGGGGAGGAGCAGGCTCCCGCCATCCCCGCTACTCCACCCCTTCCTGAGAGCTGCTCAGGTGGCCTTTGCACGTGCTGCTCCCCCTGGTACCTGCGTGGCTGCCTCCCTGGCTTCCTTTGGGTCTCTGCTCAAATGCCCCTCCTCCAGGAAGTCTTCCCTGACCTCCCCGACTAAAACAGCACCTCCCACCTCTTCCATCCCCTTTGCTTTAATTTTTCACTGTAGCTCTTACCCCTTCCCCGGGAAAATATCTATATTTCTATGAAAATTCGCTTATTTGCTCCTTCACTAGAGAGGGAGCGTCCTGCGGGGAGTGTACACGGCAGACTTCCCCATGTATGCAGCGGTGCTCGGGATACAGTAGGTGTTCAATTACTGTTCTTTTTTTTTAAATTAAATTTCTTTTTTTTTGTTTAATTTTTTTTTTATTTTTATTTATTTTTAATTTTTTTTAACATTTATTTATTTTTGAGAGACATAGTGACAGAGCATGAGCAGGGGAAGGGCAGAGAGAGGGGGAGATAAAGAATGTGCAGCAGGCTCCAGGCTCTGAGCCGTCAGCGCAGAGCCCGACGCGGGGCTCGAACTCACAGACTGCAAGATCATGACCTGAGCTGAAGTCGGCCGCTTAACCGACTGAGCCACCCGGGCGCCCCTGTTTAATTTTTTTAATGTTTATTTTAAGAGAGAGAAAGACAGAGCACGAGTGGGGGAGGGGCAGAGAGCGAGGGAGACACAGAATCCAAAGCAGGCTCCGGGCTCTGAGCGTCAGCACCCGAGAGATCATGACCCAAGCCGAAGTCAGACGCTTAACCGAATGAGCCACCCCGGTGACCCTAAAATTACATTTCTTATTGTAAAGTATAGACAAGATGAAATTTACCATTTTAACTATTTTTAAGTGTATAGTTTAGTGGCATTAAGTACATTTATGGTGTTGCGCAACCATCCCCACTGTCCGTTTCTAGAACTTTCTCATCATCCCACACAGAAACTCTGTATTTTTTTTCCCGAGTCTTTTCTCCAGCAGCCCACACTAAAGACCTCAAACCCTAGCCAACAGTTTCCCTTTAAACAAGAACTTAATAACTCCCCATAGCTAACGTTCTTTTGAGTGAATAAAGGAACGGTAGACGGATTTACTGAGTGCCCGCCACGTGCTAAGCGATGGGCGGCTCAACCCTTGACCCGCCCCGGAAGGTGTGTGCGGCCATCTTCGTTTCACAGGTGATCAGATGGACTCAGAGAGGTGAGGTGCCTTGTCCAAGATCACACAGCTCGTAAGAGCGGGATCTGAACGCGGTCTCCCACCTGGTAGACCGTGACTGTCCCGTGGAGTAACTACCCGGCCCCTCCCCCGGGCCTCCCTCCGCCACCCCTCTCTCCCATCGGCATTATTTGAGCCCCTCATTCCCAGCACCCCTGGCCCCGGCTGGCTGACCACCGGGCAGCAGGCACACTTTGGGGCCACAGTTCAAGCTCCCAAAATTCCGTTTCAGCTGGAGCTCTTGGGGCAGGTGCTGGGTTGAGAGGATGATTTTTCAGCCTTTGAAATTCATCAGAACTCAGCCCAGCTTAAACGTTTACGCTGCTTGTCATCCCTTGGGTCTCCTGCGCGGGCACGCTTTTCTTTGACCCAGGCTAGCTCTGGGGAGGGATCCGGGGTCCAGGACTCGCCTGGAGAGGGTGAAGCCAGCCACCCTGCACGGCGCTGGCCCCTGGGGCTCTTGGCCCCACGTAGTTCCCATCCCCCACCCCCTCTTGCCCGCTGCCCGGGAGGGGGTGTGATTTTAGAGGGTGGTGACTCGATCGCAGGTGTGGGGTGCGTGTCCCATCCATGGGCTGGGACTGCAGCTCCTGTGTGACTCCAAGGGGCAGCAAGGCCGGCCCGGTCTCCCTGCCTGCAGGCAACTGGGGCCAGACACCCCTTCCCTGCCCTCTGTGTGAGCTCTGGCCCCTGGCAGGCAGGACCTGGGGTCCCGGGGCTCCGGGCTGCATGGGTGGGAGGTGGGGGCAGCGGGGACCCATGCACAAGAGGCCCCCCAAACTTCCACCAGCCCCTTTGCATTATACTCCAGCCGCGTGAGCCCAGCCCCGTCCGAGGAGACCCACCTGGCCTGGCCACAGCGTCCAGCTCTCCCCACCCGGCCTCTGCCCGCGGCCTGGGAGCTGCCCCCCCCACCCCCCACCGCGTTCAGGCCGCAGAGGGAACTTCTCACAGACCTGCTCGGGGACAGGGGCTGGGCTTCTGGGGCCGAGCTTGAAATGCAGCAACAGCGTGATCGTGGGTCCAGGTTGGTGCCAGGAGCCCGTGGGAGCCGGGTGCTTGCTCCGGGTGAGCGCAGGGATGGGCAGCATGGGTGCCAGGCGAGCCCAGCGGCTCTGCGATGGTGTCTCCACCCTTTCGTCAGACCTTAGTCGGGGAGTCATCTTCCCTGCCGGACGAGGCCTTAGCCGGGTCCGGGCCCGGAGGGTTGCCCTCAGGGAACTCAGTAGCCTGTTGTCATAGATGCAGCAGTGACGGTCCAGCCCCAGGCGATGGTTCACCAACTCAGACTTGGCATTTCCCCTCCTGGGCCCCCACAGCAGCCTGCCGGTGCCATAGGCCGACGGTGGGGTGTGGGCTGGGTCTCACGGCTTCTGCCTGCTGCCCCCAACCCCTGCCTGCGGGGAGGACCACCAGGGGGACGGGCCACCTCCTACTTCTGGTGGCTTTTTCCACTCTGGGTGGGCCTAGCAGAGGGATACAGCTGTCTGGGTCTCTCGTGGTTCCTTCCCTGAGGGAAGGAAGGGCAGGGGGCTTGGCAGGCCTCACTCAATGGCCGAGTGGCACTGTGAGGCCCTGTGGTGTGGGCGCAGGGACATACCACAGAGGCCCCGCTGCATGCGTGACTCTGGGCAAGCGCCTCGCCTCTCAGTGACCAGGGTCCCTTATCTGTAAGGAGAGGATGACGATAGGACAGTCAGATTGTTCTGAGATTGGGTTTCCGGTCCTTGGAAGGCCTTAAGGGAAAGGTCTTCATTTGCTTTTTGTTCTTGAAGAATCCTTCCCACTGGCTGCAGCTTTCTGGGTTCCCAGGTTTTCAAATTCTCCTTCAGCCCTCTGCACGTCTTCTGGACGGATTAATTCTGATGAGAAATCGGTCCTTTGAGGCCTGATGCCTCTGAATGTTTTTATTCCGGCGGCTTGCAAAATTTTATCATTAGTTTGGTCTCAGTAGTTCAACAGTCAGGTGTGGCTCTCTTCGTATGTATCCTCTTCGGAGTTAACTGAGCTTCTGAAATGTGTCATCGATGTCATTCGCCATATTGGGGATTCTTTTCAGCCATTGTTCCTTGACGTCTTTCTCCTACTCCTACTCCTCTCTCCTCTCCTCCTGGAACTCCAGCTACACGTGTCTTAGACACTTGACATTGACCTGCAGATCCGGAATATCTGTCTTTTTTTTTTTTCTGTCTCTTTACTTTGAGTAATTCATATGGAGGTATCTTCAAGTGTACTAAGTCTTCTGTCTCCAATTTTCTGCTAAGCAGTTCAGCGGTCTTCTGTTTCAGATACTGGATTTTTTTCGTTAGAGGGTGTCCGTTGGTTATTTTAAAAATAGTTTCAGAGGCGCCTGGGTGGCTCAGTCAGTTGAGCGTCCAACTTCAGCTTGGGTCAGGATCTCACAGTTCATGAGTTCGAGGCCCACATCGGGCTTTTTGCCATCGGCGCAGAGCCAGCTTCAAATCCTCTGTTCCCCACCCCCTCTCTGTCCCTTCCTCTCTGCTCAAAAATAAACATTTAAAAATTAAAAAAAAATAGTCCCTTCAAAAAAATAAAATAGTTTCTATTTCTCTGTTGAAATGTCCTTTCTTTTACATCCTTGAGCATAGTTATAAGACCTACCTTAAGTTTTTTAATTTGCTAATTCCAGCATCCGGGGCATTTCATGCCTGGTTTCCATGAATCATCTTTATATTACAGTATGGGTGACGTGTTCCTGTTTCTTTGTATGTCTTCATAGAAGTTTGGATTCTACCCTGGGCGTTGTGAATGATAACATTGTAGAGATTCGGGGTGATTTTTATGTCCCTCCAAAGAGAGTTTTTTTTGTTTTATTTTGTATTCGTGAGCAGTTAACTTGGTTGAACATGACTGCAAACCCTGTCTCCGGGGTGGTGGGCAATGCCACAGTCCAGGTTACTTCTTTTAGCCAAAGTGGGGTTGCTTGGAGTCTGTCATACACGTGTGTGTTTTGTAGCCAAAGATTTGGACGGTGTTTTTATGCCGCGTTTGGGGACCTCCTCAGTCACCCCCCTCTCCAGAATTTACTCCCTCACTTTTCAGCTACTAGGGTTCCCCCAGCCTCTGCTTTCTGGTTTATTGAGGCTTAAGACTAGGACTTTCTATCTCAGTTTCAGCAGCCGCGTGGCACAGACTGGGGCCTGCCCCCAGCCATGAAAATGAGAAACTCACCCAGTGAGTTTCCATTGCTAACTTCCCGCAGGTTCCCCCTGCCTTTGGTCCCCTCCATCGCAGCGAGTTGCATTTTGTTGTTTTCGCTGTAGAGGTTTTATAGTTGCTGTTGGTGAGAGAGTTGATCCAATAGGAGCCACCAGCAATTTCCAGAAGCAAAAGCTTGCATTTAGTTTATTTAGGTTTAGAACAGTGCTTGGAAAACAAACACTTTAGGGGTGCGAGTTCGTATTACCGACCACACTGCTGGGTTCCCTTCTGTCATCAGGGTGAGAGGCAACCTGGGCAGAGACACCCCCATGCAGGAAGGGGTCTATGTTCAGTGAGGGACCCATAGTAAGCATGAGACTGTAGTTGTACGAGAGACCACTGAACTAGGGGGCAGGGATGTTCTCCAGGAGGGCTTCCTGGAGGAGGTGGTATTGGGACTGGCTACGTGTCAAACATTCCAAGATGAGAGAATAGACTTTCTGATTTCAAGGTTTTCTTGATAAGAATTTCCAGCTCTCAGGGGAAGTAACCCTTCCTACAGCAACCCCTAGAAGAGACTTCCAGTAGCGGGTGAAACTTCCACCAGCCCAAAGGCCTGAGGAAGCCGGGCCATGGCCCGCTTGCTCCGTAAGTGTTTGTATGATGGGGCTGGAGGCCAGGACCCCCAAACCCGCACCGTCAAGTTGAGCCACCATTCATCCCGCACGCTTCTGAGCTGGCCGCCGCGAGGTCTATGGAGGCCGGAGGCAAGGGCGAGAAGGAACTTCAGCAGCTTGGGAGGTTGTCCCCCCGCAGAGGCCTCTGTCTCTCCAGCTGCCATTGGAAATAATAGTCGTGTCCCCCCTCGGGGGCTGGCGTGAGTCTCCGAGGAGGCGGTAGATGTGAGACTGACGTGTAAATTGTAAATTGCCTGCAGGTGTTAGTGTCTGTTACCGTGGTAACTGCCCAGCCTTCGTGGACTGCGCTCGCTCTGGGTACCGGCGGCCACGCTGGCGTTTTAATTTAATAGCATTGTTATTCTTCCGTCATAAAGATAATATAAATTATGCATATGTCCGAAGTCATCAAATTGTATATATCGATACGTGCGTTTGTGCCTATCAATTATACCCCGACAACACTATTAAAAATACACATCCATTCCAGAAAATTGAGAAAATGTAGAAAAGTGGAAAGAGAAGCAGAAAAAATTTATTGCATCCACCCCAAAGCGCCCTCTGCTAACGTGGTGGGGAATCGCTTTTTCGGCTTTTCTTCCCCCTGCCCGGTGTGTTTGGCATATAGCAGGGCTGCCATCTTTGGTCTATATAATTAAACATAGTTTCTACGCAATTTTTTATCCTCCTCTTTGCCCCCTTGGGGGTGCTCATAGGAAGTAGCGGGAACCCAGCTCTGTGGGCTCTGGCTCCGGTGGTCCGGGGTCAGGGCAGGCTGCCCCATGGAGGACCCGGCCCTTTCCCCAGCTCCGGGTTCATATGGTGGCCCTCCTCTCTGTCTTGTCTTGTCTTTCTAAGTTCGATGAAATGTGCTTTTATCTTGATCAGTGAAAGTGTCCAGCCCGTCACCCTGCTTCTCACCCACCTTCTCTCTTCTTTTCTTTGGCTGTCAAAGACGGCATTTACCTGTGGCTCGGGCGGCCAGTGCAGCCGGGAGCTGCCCCTAAAAGGCACCGATTGGAAAAGCAAAGGGCATTTACTGAACAGGAATGCCAAAATCCTTCGAGGTCTTGAGTTAGAGGTGGCTGGTGCTTTGGAGAGGCAGCAAGGAGCCCCGTGTGAGCGGAAGAGGGAGGGTGGCAGGAGGGGAGGGGGGGCCGGGGGAGAGAGGTGTTACCTTTTACTGAGTGAAAATCAAGACTTCATAGTAAACATTTTTTTTTTCCCCGACACATCCGCAGATCCGTGCTGAACTAGGTTGGGATGGGCTGGGTGAGGCGCCCTCCTCGGGGCTGGCATGGCTGCTGCGTTCCTTCCCCTCCTCCTGGGACCTCGGGCTAGCCTGGGCAGGTCCTTCTGGAAGGATGGTGGCTTGTCTGCCGGAGTCCCATAGGCCAAAGCAGGTCACATGGCCAAGCCCGGAGTCGGGGAGCGAGAGAGTCTGGGAGGGGTCTGGCAGGAGATCGCCCAGCCCTCAGTGGGAGGCAATGCCAAGTTCTGTGCAGGTGCAGGAGGGGAGCGAATGTTTGGGCTTCCGATGCGGTCTGCCTCCGGGGACCACAGACCACTGTGACTTTAGACCCCTCGAGACCTCTTTCGCTTTACTCTGAGGTCAAATAGGGGTTTGATCTAGAGGGTTTCGGGTGGGCGCCCTCTTGCTGTGCTGAGGCTAGCTTACAGCAGGGCTGGGGAAGAAGCCAAGAGGTCCTTTCACGGGCTGTCAGAATCTTCCAGGCGAGAGGTGGGGAGATGTGGGTGGAGTCCGGATGTGTCGTGACGGCTGAGCCAGTAGGACTGGACGTGGCATGGAAGGGGGCAGAGAGGAAGGGGCCACAGAGACTCCAAGGGGGTGGGTGGGGGGGGATGGAGCTGCCACCACCTGGGAGGGAGGCTGCGGAGGGGGGCTTTGGGAGGGAACGGCATCTGGTTTGGGGGGCCCACGGGGGTCTTGGGCATCACCCTGGCAGCCGTAGAACGGGGCAGGGGCTGTGATCAGAGCTGCACTTTGTCGGAAAGTAGGTCCCCTGTGCTGAAGCCGGCTCAGAGATTCTGGGGCCTCCAGAGGCCGGGCCAGGAACATGGGGCTTACCGATGCGGGGCTCCCGGGGGGTGGGGATGACCGCAGTTGGTCCCGGGGGCCTCCAGAGTAGGGCTAGTGTCCTGATTTGTAGCCCAGTCAGTCACCCGGTCAGCACATGAAGCCCCCAAACTGCTCCTGGAAGCAAGAGGGGGGCGGGGAGGAAGGTAGGAAGCAGGAAGGAGACAGAGAAGCCAGCCCGGGAACAGGTCTCTGTCCTGCAGCGAGCGGGGCAGGGACGCGGGGACCACTGACCCCTCGGGCTCCTGCTTCTGGGTGGCAGCCCGGCTCAGGGCCGCGTCCTGTGGGGGCGGGTCCTAGTTCCGTTGACCTGCTCGGTCCCGGGGTCCCAATGAGCCCCCGCTTCCTGTCTCTCCCCCCACAGCCGATGTCATCTCTACCGTTGAGTTCAACCACACCGGAGAGCTGCTGGCCACAGGCGACAAGGGTGGCCGGGTCGTCATCTTCCAGCGGGAACCAGAGGTGCGGCCGGACCCGGTGGTGGCGGGAGGGGAGGCTACCCCCGACGCGGGCCTTGGTCATTCTGCCCCGGCTCCCAGGGGGGCACTCGGGACGGGCAGGGCCAGCCGTTGCCCTGGCTGAAGCCCGCAATCGCTCCCCTCTGCCTGGGTGAGCCGGCGCTGTCCTGGCCGGAGGTGGGGGGACAGGAGGGCTGAGTTTCCTGCAGGTGTCTGGCCGGGGTTGGCAAGGAGGCTCAGCCCTGGTGAGGGTCGTTGTCCAGCAGAATTCTGGGTAAGACGGGAGTGGCCCGGATCGCCCCACCCGGGGGCCACTGTTTCTGGATCGCCCCACCCGGGGGCCACTGTTTCTGAACCACTTAAAGAAACCTCATGATAAAAAGGCCCCCCATTTGCTGAGTGCCTACTATGTGCAGCCCCCTCCCTACGCTCTTTATGGATGTTTCTCATTTACCCTCCGTGCCCACCCCAGAGGGTGGGGACCGACACCCATTTTACAGATGAGGACGCTTGGAGAAGTCACCCAGCCAGTGAGCAAAGACCAGGGATTGCAACCCAGACGCCAGCCTGCCTCCGAAGGGGCGCGTCCCACACCCCAAACGGGATTAGATGCTGAAGACAGGGTGGTGCAAACCGAGGAGGTCGGGGAGGGGAGGAGGGAAGAGGGAGGAGGAAGAGAAGAGGAGGAGGGGCGACTGAGAAGGCGCGAGGGGAGGAGGGGGATGAAGGCGGGGAGATGTTGGAGACACACCCCTGCTCTACTCCATTCCGGAGCTGATGGAGGTCTGACCTTACCGCGTTCACCCCCGTCACCCTCCTCACGACAACCCCGGTGGGACAGGCAGGCGCCGCTAGTGTTCTCATTTCCCGGGTGGGGAGACCTGGAGCTCAGAGCGTGTGAAATAGCTTAGCCAGGACTCGTAGCCAGAAAGCGGACAGCCGACAATCGGTCACCCGTGCCCCGTGGCCGGAGCGTGCCGATTTCACGAGAAGGACCAGGGTCGCTGGCCGGGGATTGTGAAGCCAAGCCTCCTTTTTGCAGAAAGAAATTAAATCACCAGATGCAAGTTTCTCAGCTTGGAATTTTTCTCCTGTTAGTTTTTCTCTCTTCTGGTCCCGCCGACCTCGGCTGTGGGCAGTGCTCCCGGGAGACGAGGGGATGAGCCCAACCCCCAGGGGCACTCAGAAGCTTTCTGGAAGCAGGACAGGTGTAGAAACATAGCAATAGATGCCTCTGGAGAAAACGAACCGGAAACCTGAAATTGGGCGTGGTGGGAAGTCTCTGCTTCGCTCCCAGGCAGGTTATACTTCTGGTTGAAGCTTCACGTGACCTGAAATCGTCTGCTGGGACAGTTGTCCCTGTGGCCGCAGTGGACTCCCGCCCCGCCCCTCCCCCCTCACATTAGGTTGAGGGATCCACCACGAGGGTCCGTCTCCGGAGCTCGCTGCCTAAACAGGGTGGGCCCGCCGAGGAAAGTCAGGGGGACAATATTCTGTCCCCAGTCTGACATTGCGGAATATTCTGCCACAGTGTGCGTTCACCCCTCAAGTCAGGCCCGAGCTGGACACTCGGACTGGAGGAGCAGGCCAGCGCCTCAGCCTCAGCTCCAGACAGACCTCAGAGGCGCAGGTGACAGCTCTTAGGGGACACGCAGCCTTGGGGGGTTGGTCAGTTCACCTCCAAGCCTCCACGTTCTCATCTGTAAAACGGGTAGACCACGGTGCCCACCGCAGAGGGGCCGTGAGGCTAGAACAAGACGAAGAGTGAGAAGCACTAGCTCAGCACCCGGCACATAGCAGGTGTTCACCGAATGTGACGAGGTCGCCTGGTTGCTGCTGGTTTTACTTCTCGGACAGAGGGGGAGACAGGGCTCCGTGGCCGTGGGGCTCTCCGAGGGTCTGGTGGCTGCGCCCCTCGCCCCTGCCCCGGGGGCTGCTCCCGCCCCGGCCCCCCCGCTCTCCCGGAGCTCAGCCCCCCTCGTCTGCGTTTCCTTGCAGAGTAAGAATGCGCCGCACAGCCAGGGCGAGTACGACGTCTACAGCACCTTCCAGAGCCACGAGCCGGAGTTCGACTATCTCAAGAGCCTGGAGATAGAGGAGAAGATCAACAAGATCAAGTGGCTTCCGCAGCAGAACGCCGCCCACTCCCTGCTGTCCACCAACGGTGAGGCCCGGCGCGCCGCCTTCCCGCCCCGCCCGCGCGCCCCAGCGCGCCGCCCGGGCCCCTTCCCGCCCCGCCCGCGCGCCCGCTCGCCCCAGCGCGCCGCCCGGGCCCCTTCCCGCCCCGCCCGCGCGCCCGCAGCGCGCCGCCCGGGCCCCTTCCCGCCCCGCCCGCTCGCCCGCAGCGCGCCGCCCGGGGCCCTTCCCGCCTCGCCCGCTCGCCCCAGCGCGCCGCCCGGGCCCCTTCCCGCCCCGCCCGCTCGCCCCAGCGCGCCGCCCGGGCCCCTTCCCGCCCCGCCCGCTCGCCCGCAGCGCGCCGCCCGGGGCCCTTCCCGCCTCGCCCGCTCGCCCGCAGCGCGCCGCCCGGGCCCCTTCCCGCCCCGCCCGCTCGCCCCAGCGCGCCGCCCGGGGCCCCTTCCCGCCTCGCCCGCTCGCCCGCTCGCCCGCAGCGCGCCGCCCGGGGCCCCTTCCCGCCCCGCCCGCGCGCCCGCAGCGCGCCGCCCGGGGCCCCTTCCCGCCTCGCCCGCTCGCCCGCAGCGCGCCGCCCGGGGCCCCTTCCCGCCCCGCCCGCTCGCCCGCAGCGCGCCGCCCGGGGCCCCTTCCCGCCCCGCCCGCTCGCCCGCAGCGCGCCGCCCGGGCCCCTTCCCGCCCCGCCCGCTCGCCCGCAGCGCGCCGCCCGGGCCCCTTCCCGCCTCGCCCGCTCGCCCGCAGCGCGCCGCCCGGGGCCCCTTCCCGCCTCGCCCGCTCGCCCGCAGCGCGCTGGGCCCCGAGGCCCCGACGGGTGTCTTTTGAGCCTCGCGGGAAATCCGTCCGGCGACTCTGCTGTCCCTTAGCCTCTGCCCGTGGTTGGACGCGAGACTCGTTCCAGGCCTTCCAGAGAGCCGGGTCAGGGATGGCTCCTCAGTGGCTTCTCTCTGGGGGGGGGGGGGGGAGCTTGATGGTCCCGATGGAGGAGGCGAGCTTAAGTCTTCCGGAAGAGCCGGGCTGCCACTCGACGGTGTGGGGGGCACGGGGTGAGGAGCCTGGCTGGCCCCCCCATGCGTTCAGGGAGAACGCCTGCGGCCCCCGGGGTCCCCAGCCTGCTGGCCAGCTCCTGCTTCCCTGCGCCCCGCTCAGGGCGCGGCTCCTGGGGCCAGAGGCTCGGCTTCCGCCTGCTCGGCCTCCTGCGTCTCTCGCCCTCCCCGCCCCCCGTCGTCAGTGGGGCCCGGGCTCTGTCCCAGCCCCTGCCATCTTGGGGCAGTGGCCTTGCTTCCCTGAGCCTCGGTTCCCCCGCCTGTGCAGCGGGCAGGACGCAGCTCCCTCTCTTGGGTTGTGGTGACGGGTGATGGGAGGTGACGACTCCCCCCAAAGCACTCTGAGACCAGCCAGCGCCGCTGTGGGGTGCGCGAACCTCCCCAGGCGATACCACCCTGCCTCCTCCTCCGTCAGAGCCCGGACTCGGTGCGGCCGCTAAGGGATCCTCGAAACGGCTCAGACTCTGCCCCAGCAGCCCAGCCTTGTGCCCAAAGACTGCCCTTCCCGCCCCCACCCTGGTCAACCCCATCATCCTCATCCCTGAGACCCCCACCGGGGGTCACCTTCCACTGAGCCTTCTCTGCCATCCCTCCTGCAGTCGGTCCGGCCCCGCCCTGCCCCAGGTCTGCCCTCCGGGACTCCCACTGTCCTCGTCCTTACTGTGCCACGTGCGGGATCCGAGGCCCCCGAGGGTGCCCGGCACGGGGGTCGTGCTCCGCCGGCGCTGGAGCGGAGGCGGTGCGGACCCTCCCCGAGGACGGGAGCCCCCAGCGTGGTTCGCATCCCCGTCCTGCCGCTTTCCCATCCGAATCGTGCTGGGCGCGCCGGCCTGGTGGGGGCGCTGGGGGGGCGGAACGACGTGAGGGCCACGGTGGGTTTGGAGCGGGGCCGGAGCTCCCGAGCCGCACATGTGGTTTCCCTCTGGCCGTGGGAACAGGGTGCATCGTTCTCTTCCTGCCCGTTTGGAGGGAAGGCGGCCTCAGGAGCTGCCCAGACCCCCCACGCTCAGAGCGTCTCACCCCCAGGTTCAAAGGAACCTGAGCAGGGGGGAAAGCTGCTCCTTTTCCTGATGCAAGTCTTCGGGTACATATCAAGGGCTTATCGATCCCAGTTGTCTCCCTCTTCCTTCTCCTGAGCGTGACGGGCTGTGTTTAGAAAGAGGCTTATTTTAAGGAGGTGTCTCACGGGATTGTGGGGGCTAGCCCACGCAAAATTTGCAGGGCTGGCTGGGAGGCTGGAGACCCAGGGAAGAGCTAATGTTGCCGCTCGAGGCCAAAGGCCGTCTGCTGGCAGAATTCCCTGTTCCTCGCGGGAGGTCAGTCTGTGGGCCTCAAAGGCCTTCACCTGATTAGACGAGGCCCACCCACACGAGGGCAGTCTGTGTCACTCTATGGATTTAAATGTTAATTCCATCCCCAAAAAGTGCCTTCACAGCAATGCGCACCTACATTTGACCAACGTGGCTTTGCCACATCGACACAAAGTGGATGATTCCGCTACTAGATTACTCTTCTGATATTCCCAGCGGGATTTCAGAGAAACCCCGCTTCTGTCGGCCACTGCAGAGCCGAAAAAGTGAGAAGCTACGTCCGTACACTCTGTGTGCACGTGGCTTTAGGGTTGGCCGGCCGCCCTCAAAGGTGCCTTCCCTTTGGACCCAGGAGTTCCACCCTCGGGATCAATCGTGGGGAGCCAGAGAGTGAGGACAGACACCCCGCTGAGAGCTGCGTTCCGTGCATGGGGGTGCACAGAAGGAGAAAGAAGGTTCTAAGGGCAGGACCGCAGTCAAGTAATTCCCGGATCGGCGCTCCCCTGTCTTGTGGACCCTTCCTCACGTCCCGTTTCGTTTGCTCTGTTTTTAAAGATAAAACTATCAAATTATGGAAGATTACGGAACGAGACAAGAGACCCGAGGGATATAACCTAAAGGACGAAGAAGGAAAGCTTAAAGACCTGTCCACGGTGACCTCGCTACAGGTAAGATGGGAACACAGAAGATTCCGGGAGGCGGGAAGCAGCCTATGCTGCTTTTATTAAACGGTGAGAATTGGGGGGACTTGAAGAGCCTTTGAGACCTGAGCCAGAGCCGGGTTCAGGTCCTGGCTGGGCTGCTTCCTGGTGGGGTGGCCGCGGGCTTCCCCCTCCTTCCAGCCTGGGTTTCCTCGCCAGCAAAGCAGAGATGGGCGTGTTTCTCCTGGAAGTGTTGTGCGGCTGAGGCGGGCGCGACGCCTGTCCAGAAAGCGCCTGTGAGTTGCGGCCGCGGGGACGGCGCGAGTCCTAGAGCCCCTTGCTCCACCGAGGGGGAAACTGAGGCCCAGGGAGAGGCAGCGACTCCCCCAAAAGGCGCTCTGCTGAGTGAGCGGCAGAGCCAGAGAGGAGAAGCTGGGGGGCGGGCTGTGCGTGGATTCCCAGCCCTTCATCGAGGGGCCGAGGGAAGGCTGGAAGGCATGATTCTCTGCAGCCTCTGCAGAGGCTCGACCCGTGCAGTTGTCTTAAAAGGGGCCACGCCGAGGCCACCTGTCTGTCCCTGGCTTCCAGAACTGAGTCTGGAACGTAGAGGGTGCTTAGTTCATGTCTGCTGAAGGTGACGCTGGTGCTGGGCTAATTTGGATTTATTCATTCATCACACACTTAAGCACCTCCTAGGTGACTCGCCCTGCTCTGGGCACTGAGGCTTCAGTGAAGCCAAGAGCCTGAGGGAGGATTTGGGTCTGAGTCTTGGCGTCCCCTGCTCCTGGGACAGGCCTGGCCTAGAGCGAGTGGCCCGAGTCCCGTGCAGGTTCCGAACATGTTCTAGCCAATGCGGAAAGGCTAGAAGGTCACATCATACGAGCCACCTGTCCCCCTGGGTGAGGAGGACATGACGCACAGCTACAACTGTCCTCTCTGGGCGGACTGTGGCGAGGCCTGGCGGGCTGGAGGGGGGGTGTTAGCGCCTCCCGCGGGCTCCCCCACTGCCTGATGCTTGTCAGGTGGACGTAGGCAGGGCCCTGCCGTGGGCCTCAGTTTCCTTGTCAGCAAGACAGGGGTGATGACTCCCCTTCTCTGAAATAGCCTCGCGTACGCGCTCCCTAGGTGTCCGGCGAAGTGTCGTTACGCGCGCAACGGCCATCAGGTGCCGTGCCCGAGATGGAGAGATAAATATTTAAACACGTCGGCCTCCAAATGACTCGCAGATTGTGCAGATAAATTCTGAGGAAGTCGGGAGGCCAATTAGCTTCGACGTTGAGTGATGGGAGTGGCCGTGTCCCCCGCCTCCCCCCCCCCCCCCGCCGCGAGAAAGTTTATGCGGGTGTCATCTGGAGGAAAGGATATAATTATCACCTCTTGATGGGCCTGGCGTGGCCGCGGAGGGGGGTCCCACGGGAATCCGTTTATTTCCCTCTCAGCGTCTGAGACTTTCTCTGGATTTCACTCACGTCCCAAGGCAGCTCTTAGCTGTCCGCCGAGGCTGGGGGAGAACGGAGAAAGAACGAGGGATTTGGGGTCTTTCCTCCTCTCGCCTCTTCCGTGTCCCCTTCCATGTCACCCAAGCCACCCAGGCCCGTGGGGCAGTCTATGCAATCCCCGCCGTTCCTGCCGGAGGCTGGCGCTGTTACTTACTGAAAACCTACTCTGCACTTGGCCCTGTGCTGGGTCCCTGGGTTCCAGCCACACGGGGTCGCCCACACCCCACGCACAGGGAGGCCTTTCTCGACGGCGGTGATTTGGCGAACTCCTATTCATCCTTTAAAACCCTGTTAGCTTTCTTCTCTGCAAAGCCCTTTCTACACAAGCAGATAAGAATCCTCGTCCTTCCGTGCACTCCTGCCTCCCGTGTCCAGCGTTCCGTCTGCGGTGTTTATGCGACTGCCCCCCCTCCCCCGCCTCTCACCTTCACCAGACCGTGGCTTCCGGAAGTGTTGGAAGAGGGGGGAGCGTTTTGTTCATGAGACACCCAAAGCTTCAGGGCGTAGTTATTTTCACTCTTCCTCTCCTTTGTTCTTTTAATGGCTTTGACTTTTTTTTTAATGTGTATTTATTTTTGAGAGAGGGAGACAGACAGAGCACAAGTTGGGGAGGGGCAGAGACAGAGAGGGAGACACAGAATCTGAAGCAGGCTCCAGGCTCCAAGCCGTCAGCACAGAGCCCGATGCGGGGCTCGAACTCGGGAACGGTGAGATCATGACCTGAGCCGAAGTCGGATGCATAACCAACTGAGCCCCCCCAGGCGCCCCTTTTAATGACTTTGAAATATGGTTTGGGGATGGCAGCGAACGGCGGGATGTAACCCAAGTCCGACAGGAGGAAGCGGTGTGGCCAGAAGGGGGGGAAGCGGACTGAGATCCAAGGCTTTGCCAGGTCGGTGACGCTCCGGCCTCCTCCGGCCGCAGGTGTGACGTGAGAGACTCCCCGGGTCCCCGGGGTAGACGGTAGCTGCGCCTCGAGGGAAGGGAAGATTAGCAGCTGATCTAGAATATCCGACAGCGGGGGAAACGTGCGGTGGCCCAGGCCCACGGCATCACCTCCCACGCAGGGAGCCTGGAAGGTCAGGCGCAGAGCCAGCGACACAGGAACGGCCTGGCACCAGCAGGCATGCGTGCCGATGTTGCACACACCCACACTCAGGCACACGCGTGTACACTCACGTGCCTCTCCTCACATGAACACACACCTATACTCATGCATGCACACGTAGGCACACACCTATACTTGCACACACCCACATTCATATACCCATATGCATGCATGTACTTGTACACATACTCCCTTACACACCCATGCACACACACGCATATATGCACGCACGCACATGCACATACTTGCACACGCCCACGCCCACACACCTGTATACCCACACGCATGCATGTACTTGTACACATACTCCCTTACACACCCATGCACACACGCATATATGCACGCACGCACATGCACATACTTGCACACGCCCACGCGCACACACCCGTATACCCACACATATGCATATACGTGTATGTATACTCTTACACACCCGTGCACACGCACACCCACACACCTGCACGTATGCACACGTTCGTCCTTACATGCATGCACATGCACGCACACAGATAGTTGCACACACGTTCATGCACACGCACACCCATATACTTGCACATATGCAAATGTGCACACTCTTTTACACACACACGCACGTGCACACAGGCACACACATGCACCCATGCACATGCACACTCATACACCAGCATGTATGCATACTTGCACGCACACTCATACACACATACACGCACCCTCACGCAGGCACACGCGGGCGCACACGGGCACACACATGCTCATACTGCATTCCCAGCAGAAGGACAGTTCCCGCCCACCCACCCCTGCTGCAGCTCCAGAGCTGTCGCCTCCCATCTCAGCTGTCCCCAGGGACAGTGCTAGTTCCCATCTCCTGAGCATCGAGTGTGGGCCAGGCCTGGGAGACCTTGATGAAGCCATGTCCGCCCGTCTCCGTAGCTCTGAAGACCTCGAGGTTTATTGGATGGAGCGTCGTGCCCGACGCACGCCGTGGCGTATGCTGAGAGCCTGAGCAGAGGGCTGCGGTGGCGGTGAGCAGGCCTGTGGCCCCACTGCCAGGGCAGGCTGCAGGTCTCAGGGCCTGCTCCTTCTAGGCCTTACGGGAGGAGTCCGCGTAACCACGTGTGCAAGGGGGGTGGACGTTTCAGGCAGAGGCCGCGGAGGGAAGCAAGGCCCAGTACCTGATGCTGTCTCAGGGACTCCTCACTCGCCGGCCCGGGAGTTTGTAGGAGTTAGGCTGACACCAGCAGCTGTCACAAATAACCCCGGCGTTGCAGGGCGGAAGACACAGAAATGTGCTCTCACTCATGGAAAGGTCCTGGTTGACACATGACTCTGCTGTGGGGACACAGGCTCCTTCAATTTCATGGGCCTTCCCTCCTAAAGCCTGGGTCCTCGCCTTCCAGCAGTGGAAGGGGGAGAGGGGAGAGAAGGCTCACCCGCCTCTTAACAGCCTTGGCTCACAAGTGCCAGGCCTCACTCTGCTCCCATTCCTATTGGTGAGAACCGGTCACATGGACACACCCAAACCACAAGGGCAGCTGGGAAATGTAGTTCTTGTGACCAGGGAACAAAAATGGTGGATAATTGGCTGCTGTTGCCACGGTTTCTTCTCATCCCATTTTAGACGTGAGGAAGTTGGGGTGCAGAGGAGTTCAGCTGCTTAGTCAAAGTCACACAGCAGACTCAGAGCCAGTCCCAGGAGGCAAAGCTTTCCTGCAGGGCTGGCAGGCGGTGGATGTTGGCCACGGGGCACTGCTTGTTTGCAGCGTGTGTGAGGTGCCACCGGCACCTGCCCAGCCTCGGCTTTGATCACACAACCAACCCCGGCGTGCCGTTTCCTGCCCCGGCCGCCGGTCCCCCTGCACTTCCGCCCATCGCCTTCTCACCTTGGGGACCGCCCCCTCCTCCGCAGGTGCCCGTGCTGAAGCCCATGGATCTGATGGTGGAGGTGAGCCCGCGGAGGGTCTTCGCCAATGGCCACACCTACCACATCAACTCCATCTCCGTCAACAGCGACTGCGAGACCTACATGTCGGCCGACGACCTGCGTATTAACCTCTGGCACCTGGCCATCACCGATCGGAGCTTCAGTATCCTTTCCGGCTGCGGGCAGGGGGCTTCTGGGTGGGGGCGGTTGGCTCGGTTGTAAGTGAGCCTGACTTGGGGGCTTCTGCTTTTGTTCAGCCTCTTCAGTGAGCGAGGCCCAGACTGGGGACCATGATGGGTTGCTTCGTGAAGACTTCAAAGCCGCGGCTGCCCAAGGTTCCGTTTGTCCCCTCGCCTTCTCCAGGTGGTAGTGCTCCCTGTCATTCTGGGCGCTCATCAGCGGCCATGGGGGAGATAGAGTCCCAGGGCCAGCCCTCCCGGGTGGGGGCCCAGGCAGGGGCTTCATTGCTTGGTGAACAGCCTTGGGGCTTCGAGTGACAATCGGGGTGTCAGACACCCAGTTGGATGGGGCCGAACAGGAGCCCTATGGTGGTCCCCTGTGTCTAGGCATGCTAGGGGCAATAGGATGGACTCCCGGCCCCACTGACTGCTGGAGAAAGAACTCGGTACACAAGCCAGGCCTGGGAAGGGCCACAGGGGACGGAGCGGCCAGGTTGCCAAGGTGTCACTATTTGCAGAGCAATAATAATGATAACCGTCATACAGTGCGGCTCTGTACGTGACATCAGCACGCGTTCGTGTGCACTCACGTCACCCTGACAACAACCCAGGAGGTCGGTGCTGTCGTGATCTTCTTTACAGATGAGGAAACTGAGTCACGGGGGGGCCCAAGTTAACCTGCTCAGAGCTCACACCTAGCAAATGTCCAACCCACCCCCCTCTCAGCCCCGGAGCCCCATTTCCAACCTTTATGTCCAGCTGCCCTTTGTGAAGGATGCCTCCCAGATGTGCGGTGGAAAGGGATGGGAGGCCCCCCCCCCCCATCAAGAGCTCTCGTGCAAGCTGACAGTCTCCACGTGTCCCCTCTGTGCCGGGTGCCGGGCAGTTCCTGCTGTGAGAAGCTCCCAACACGGGCTGTTGTACCAGCTACTGCTCCCACCTCACCAGTCAGGAGTGGATTGGATCCCTGGGAGCAGAAGCCAGGACTGGCTGGGAGGGGGGTTGGGAGCTGGAAGGAGCAGCCTGGAGGGTTCCGAAGGAGAAACAGAGGATAGCAAACGGCTCTGAGGACCAAAAGCCAGGGACTTGCCGGAGGCCACTGGGCAGGGCCACCTTGGGAACGGGGAGAAGGGGGCTCAAGGGGGCAGGGCGTAGCACTGGCTGTTCCCAGAGCCCAGTTAGAGGATGTGAGCCTCTCCCTGTGGGAGTCTCGCTCACATTCAAGCTCGCTGACCTTGGTGAGTAACCCGATCTCTGGGAGCCGCGGACTCCTCCCTGGCCCCTCCCCGCTGGGACTGCAGAGTGCACATTCGGTGAGCCCCTCCCAGGCGCACCCCTGCACGGAGCCGGAGCTCTGCGTGTTGGGAAACATAAGCATCTGTCTCCTTCCTGCCCCGAAGGAGTGAGTGCTCTGAGCCGGGAGGGTGGCAGTGGATTGAGGTGCTCACGTAGGTTCAAGGAGGAGCCGAGGCTGGAGCTGCTTGGAAGGAATGGAAGCTCAAATTTGGCTCGGTGGAAAGGGCTGGGCCGGGCATCCGCCCGACCCTCCATTCAGGCTGAAAGCCTGGTGGGCCCCACCCCCTCCCCGGTGCCCAGAGCTTCTGTCCGTCAGAACTCTTCTGTCGCAAGGGTCAGGACAGTTCGTCCCCATTGGCTCAAGCAAAGCACAGGGCATTTATTGACTTACGGGTCACGAGAAGGCTTCAGGCACAGCTGGATCCAGGGGCTGAAGCAATGTCATCAGATGGCTGCTCTCGGCTCCCCGCCTCTGCTCTCCACTCTCTCCTCTAGAGGCTTGTCTCAGGTGCCACGTGGTGGCAAATTGGGGCCAGCAGCACGTGCCCTGCCCTCCCAGAGTGAAGTCCAAGAGGAAAGAGACCAGTTTTCTGTGAACCGTCTCATTTCTGTGACTGCCCCAGATGGCACCCCATGGGCTCTGATGGGCCTGAGGGGCACCTCTGAACCCATGTCTGGGGTGGGGGGGTGCAGTGATCCTACTGGCTGGGCCTGAGTCAAGGGTGCTGGAAGGGGTCAGCAGTGGGGGCCCCCCACGGCGGGGCACCCAGATGATGTCCCCTGCCAGGTGTGAGGTGTTGACCAGCTTCCTAGCAGAAGAAAACGAGTCTCTTGGGAGCCCCAGGTCTGCAAATGGGGCGGGGCCCGGGACCCACGCATGCCTGCAGCTGGCCGTCCTCGGCGCTTCCTCCCAGCACTGCGCGGGGCCCGGAGCAGTCCTGCTGCCGTTAGCTCGCCGGGCGTGCGTGTTGGCATGCAAGCTGCGAAGTGGTTGCATGTCATCAGCCCATTTCACAGATGGGGAAATAGAGGTTCTGGGAGACTGGGGGCTGGGCTGACAGGGCGGGAGGTGGGGGACAGAGCTGGGACTCGCGCTCAGGCCTCCGAGGCCTGGCCCCGGGCAGCTGGCCCTCCCCTCAGGCTGCCCGCTGCAGCCACCCTCCTGGTTTCCGCTCCCGGGCTCTGCGAGGATTCGGTACTGTAAAGCCCTGAAGCTGTGTATCTTTCATTCATTCAGCCCTTAGGTCCTGGTGCCTCTTCTGATCTGGGCCCCGTGCAAGCCCGGGACACAGGGGCAATGAAAGAACTTGGCTCTGCCTGCAGGGGGCCTCCCGCTGGGTCAGGGACACTGTACTGTTTCGGTGGGCGTGGCAGGGCGAGGGTGGTGGGAGGGGCCGGGCTCCCAATGTCAGTCATTCCAGGAACCCCCTCACGACTGCCCCTGTGTCTGCATGCTGTGTTCTTTCATCTTCCCAATTTTTCTAGTTTCTATTTATATTCTTTAAAAAAATCATCTTTATTTGAGAGAGAGAGAGAGCAGGGGAGGAGCAGAGAGAGAATCTTAAGCAGGCTCCTCGCTCAGCGAGGAGCCCAGCTGGGGGCTCGATCCCACGACCCCGGGATCATGACCTGAGCCGAAATCAAGAATCAGACGCTCAACCAGCTGAGCCACCCAGGCGCCCCTCCATTAATTTTCTTTAAATCAAGTTGCTTTCTTTCTGTCTAAGGTAATGCATTTTAACTGTTATGGCCCTACGTGAAAATAAAACCTATCACCTAGCATAGCAGGATGAAGCCGCTATGACAAATGCTATGAAAACGGGACAGCGGGAATAAAATCCTCCCTCCGCCCGCGGCCGGTACAACTTTCTGTGAGAATGCGGATATCCCGTGTTGGCTCTGGGCGGGATGGTAGCCGCTGGCCGTGCGTGCTGCTGGAGCGCCTAAACCGTGGCTAGGTTGACTGGGAAACAGAATGTTTTTGGTTTGGTTTTCATTAATTCAGATTTCAAGTTGAGCTGCCACTCGCGGCTGCCGAGAGGGACGGCATAGGCAGCCTCTGTTAGAGGCCGGCTCTTACAGTCAAAGGTGGAGATGGGCCAGAGCATAGCAGCTTGGAAGGGAGACTTTCTCCCTTATCCAGCAAAAGGGATGGAAAATAATCGAAGACTTTTCAGTTTGTGATTCTGTGCTGGGAAGGCGTTTCTGCCTCTCTCCTAACTGCATTGTAAGCAAGGGGCAGGGACAGCACTGCTTAGCCCAGGGGGCTTCCCGGGCTGTGTGTGTGTGTGTGTGTGTGTGTCGCGGCTGGACTGGATTCCAGCAGGCAAGCCCGGAGTCCTGGAGCCCAGCGAGGAGATCCCAGCGAGGAGACGGGGGATGGGCCGGCAGCGTCATGGCCGTGAGCAGGAGTCAGTGGAGTAGCGGGGCAGCAAGCCATACCATAACTGTCTTTTGGACCAAGGTGGCCACAGGACATTGGCACAGGCCAGTTGTGAATAAAAACGGAGGGTTGACTCACCACAGGACTGCAGGCACAGTTCTCCGGAGTCCTTACTGGCAGCTGTGCCTCCTTGCCCTATTTAAACACACAGACCGTGCCCTGTCCACATGTTGGAAAGCACACCATTCACCGCTGTATTTCTTGAGTACCTGCTCTGTGCCAGGCACTATGCCTGACGTTTGAACTAGATAGGCAAAGACCCCTGCCCTCCTGGAGCCAGCAGACCATAAACCATTAATATAACGAACAAGTAACACGCCCAGCATACACGCAGTGGACACGTACTGTGAGACCGCGAAGCAGGCTGGTCCGCCTTGTGTCCAGCCCTGTTTACTTCCATGGCTGCAGGGTGTGGGTGGGGTGGAGCGCGAGCCAGGGCGATGGTTTGGCCGAGGGAGGGTGCCTTGCAGGGAATGGACTGACCCTAGAGTCTAGGCCAGGTGAAGAGGTGACGTCTAGTGACAAGAGAGGAGCACGCGTCATCGGGGGTCTCCCTGGGGACCCAGGAGTCTTTCCTGACCGCGGTCCTGCCACACAAGTCCGTGTAGGACGTGTGCGCTGCCTCTTAATTTTATGGAGGTGAAATATAATCAGAATATAAAGGTGGCCGTCTGTTGAGGTGGGGAGCTGTGTGTCCCGCAGCATGTTGGAGGTGGCAGAGCCGGGCCCCAGGCAGCCCCCGCCTGTGGAAACAGGACCCAGGAGGCAGACGGAGGAGTGGAGTGGCGTCTCCAGGGGTGTGTGGTAGTTGTGGAAACCTCCTGTGTAGACCGATTCGTCAGGGAACCGTGTTGCACGCCTTTCCCCGTAGCCTGGCTGCTGTGTAGGCTCCCAGAGCGACAAGACACAGGAGCCCGGAGCAGAGACCGGCGCCCATCCTGTGGAGGCCGGCCTCCCTGGCGGGAAGGTCAGGACTGCGGGCTGCGAGTGTGATGATGGGCTCCTGCGCAGCCGAGTAATTAGAAAAGGTGTTTCATTTCCACCGTGGGAGGAGGCCGGCGAGGCCTGCTGAGCTGGGGAATTGCTCCGAGTCTGGACACCCCGCTTGTGCCAGTACCTCCTGGGGGCTTCGGCGCCTGGGGCTTCCCGTGCCTTCAGCTCTCGCCCTCGGTGCCCTGACTCGCCCTGACACTGGCGTTCAGCCTCGAGGCCACTGGAAGGTTGCCGCGGCGGTACCACCTCCTGGTGTCGGGATAGTAACACCTTCTGTCTAAGCAGAATTGATTTTCAGTAAAGGTTTTAAGAGACAGGAAAACCTTTTGAATAAAAGAGAAATGATGGGCGCTGTTTTGAGCGGTGAGACGGGGCAGTAAGAAAGCTGGCTCCGAGGGCCTTTCTTCTGCTTGTTTGAGCACTGGCCATTCTGAGCAGAGGACGGGGAGCCTGGTGCTTCCTGAGCCTCTCTGGGGGCCAGGCACACACGTGGTGCAGCGCCTCCTCTCCCTCACCCACAAGATAGAAAGAGGTGCCAAGCCCTGTCTGTTTTCCCCCCTGAGCCACTCTGGAATCATGCCCTCCTCTCCATCCCTGCCAAATGCCCCACTGGGGCCAGACCGTTCCTGCCTGGCCTGTTGCCCGAATCCCGCGTTGCCCAGCCAGCCGGGCCTCCACGGAGCTGTGAGGGAGTCGCTCACCAGAACCTCTGGTCTGACTATGTTGGGCCCCTGCTTAAAGCTTCAAGCTCTCAGTGGCTCAGCTTCTGGAAAAAGTCAGAATCCCTCAGCAATGCCCTGGGGCTCTGGATAACCAGCCCCTGCCAGCCTCCCCAGGCTCCTGTGTATCAGGCTTGCCTAGACCTTCAGGTCCCTGGCTTTCCCTGTATATTATGGGAGCAGCTTTAGGGGAGGGGGGCTCTGCCTCTGCTCTTCCTTCCCGGGATCATTCTTTCTCTCTCTTATAGCCTGGCTGGCTGCCATGTGGCCATACGTGGCACCCATAGCCTCCTCTGCTCTATCCCGTCTGCACCCCTCCTGGGCTATCAGAACCCCTCCGGGCCCATACTTCCTGGTCACACTGGGCGTTCCTCGTCTTTTAATATGCCTGCCTCTTCTCTTGTCTGGTGAAACCCTTAAGATTCGATATACCCAGTCTTAGCCCTCTCTGTGTCCCCATATATAACACAGGGCCCAGCACATAGCAAGTGCTTATGAGTGGTCGTGCATGGTGACTTCGGATAGAGGAATTCCAGTCTCCGTCTGGTCGTAGGATGTAGATGCCTCCTTGTGAATCTGGGCTCCAGGGGACTCAGAGATCCCAGACACTAAAGAGCAGCAGTCTGGGCTCCAGAGTCTGGCAGACCTGCCCTCAGGTTCCTTGTTTAGCCTCCAATTTTCCCCAGTGTGAAATGGGCCAAGTTCCTTATCCTAAGGATACCTGTAAGAAGTAAAGAAATCATGCCCATGAAAGGCCTGGTACTTTCGCGGCCCAGCAGGGGGCCAGTATCTCCCTCCTAAACAACAGATCCTCAGATATTTAAGGCTGGTTCTCATAAAACCCCTGCACTGTCTCTGATTGACAAAGCCCCCTTTTTTTCTCCGGACTGTGTCCACATCTGTTTAAACAACCTCTCACGTCCTCTAATACCAACATTTGAGACCGTTAGGCAGCTCCGAGTGATTTTTTTCTTGAGCTCGATGCTTCTTAAAGGTAACAGATTGCACAGAGAGTCTCAGCTGATGGGCCTCTGGTTTATTTTTAGCACTCGGAGAACTGTGAAGATGGTTCAATTGATTTTTCTCCCCTCTGAGCGATTTCTCATGGTGGAAGCTGGCACTGCACCAAGCCTCGGTCTGGAACAAATTCCTAATTGCCATTTACAGAGCGGGTCCCGAAGCTACGTGGGATGGTGTGGCAGTTAGGGGCAAAGACTCCAAACCTCGGGCCTGTGGGCTGCGCCTGTTCCCATGCAGAGAGCAAAGGGGGGGACTGGCCGAGTCCCTTCTATGTGCCAGGGTCTGTGATTGCCGAAAAACCTGGAGCCTGGCGTCCAACCTGCCTCCACTGCTCACTCACTGGCGACCCTGCCAGTCACTTAGCCTTCCTCAGCCTTGCTTTTCTCGTCAATTCCGTGGGGTGTGACTCCTGTGCTGGGGGCTGTCAGAGTAGAATGGCTGGTGGCACAAGGCCTGATGCACTGTAGACACAGCCCACGCTGGCCCTGACCTGCTGTCAAGCACCCTGCGGCTAACTTCTTCCATCCTCCCCTAGTACCACTCTGCAGAGAAGGAACGGGAGCATCCGCTCAGAAGTGCATGTATCTGAATCTCCAAAATCAGTTTCCACCAAGAAAGCATGTCGTTAAGTTATTAGCACACCACCGTGTTGGAGCTCAGCAAGGCCAGGCTCCCCAGGGGCTGAGCCCAAGTGCAGCTGTCCTTGGTGCTGACCCGGAGCCGAGCGCTCTTGCAGCTGTCCGTGGTGCTGACTCCATCGTCCGCCCGAGCATCATCCTCCTCACCACCTCCCACACCACCGGCACCTCTTCCTGAACACTTACGCCAAACAGTGCTCTAAGCACATTGCGTGTATTAATCTACTTAATCCTCCTGACAACACTGTGGAGTAGGCATTATTAACACCCCCCTTTTGCAGACGCAGGAAGCGAGCCACAGGAAGGTTAAGTAATCACCCAGAATTACCCAGCTGGGAAGTGGCAGATCCTAGGATTCAGACTTGAAGCCTCTGGATGCAGAACCTATGTGCTTCACTGTCATGCCACCCTGCCTCTCAGTCATGATAGTGACAACCCCAGGGCGGCCACTGTTATTCCACCTTCAATCTACATGCACTTGTGCCTCAAACCCTTAGAGCAGCTTGCCTGTGGTGCTGTCATTCCCTCCGTTTTGAGGGTGTGGAGATGGGCTCTGAGAAGTGGGTGCACTTGTCCCTGGCCTGTCCAGCCCCATCAGCACAATGATGTTTCCGGGCTCTTCTTTTAGATACTAAGGGAGAGGTGGTGCTTTTCAGCCCACTGCATGACAGAGTGGGGATTGTTTGGTGACAGAGGTGACACAGGTGGCCGAGTGGACAGGCCATAGCTATAGGTTTCTATTTTAAAATGTATTTATTTTTGTGAGAGAGAGAGAGGGAGACAGAGAATCCCAAGCAGCCTCCATGCTGTCAGCACGGAGCCCAACATGGGGCTTGAACTCACAAACCATGAGATCATGACCTGAGTTGAAATCAAGAGTTGGACGCTTAATGGGGCGCCTGGGTGGCTCAGTCAGTTAAGCGTCCGACTTCGGCTCAGGTCATGAACTCATGGTTCATGAGTTCGAGTCCCGCGTTGGGCTCTGTGCTGACAGCTCAGAGCCTGGAGTCTGCTTCGGATTCTGTGTCTCCCTCTCCCTTTGCCTCTCCCCAGTTTGCACTCTGTCTCTATCTCTCTCTCAAAAGTAAATAAACATTAAAAAAAAAAAGAGTTGGGCGCTTAAACCACTGAGCCACCCAGGCACCCCAACAGCTGTAGGTTTCTAACATACCCTGTAATGGTGGGGACCTGAGACTCTGCCATAATTCTTATCCCTCCTGAAAGGCCTCCATGGCATTTCTGTGACACACTCCTGATTAAACCCCCCTAGACCCCAGTCTGGAGCCCTGTCTCCCACCCTCTCCCCACGTTGGGGCTCCAGCTGGCTGCCCTGTTGTACCTCCTCAGCCTTACGCCTCCGCCTCATGTGGAACCGCCCTCCCCCCCCCCCCCCCGATAATCCTACTTTTCTCAGTCTTTGGCTTAATGCCTCTGGCTCCCCGAGCCTCCACACCAGCTCAGGGCATCGCCAATAATCCCATCCCGTGCACCCTGTGTGTCTCTCCTGGAGCAGCAGCATGGGCCTCTCTGGTTTCACTGCTGGGCTAGAAGCCCCAGGAGAGGAGGTCAGATGGGCTGTGGTTTGCCCTTTCTTGGCCACCTGGGTGTGTGTCCCAGCCCTGTCTTCCCTAGGGTTTCTCTTCTAGCTCTTAGGAGCCAACGCGTGCAATTCAGTACAGACCCTCGAGTCCTCGTTTTCTTGGGGAGGGGGGACATTACTGCACGTTTGGCAGCCTGCTTAATTTCGTATTTTTCCAAAGGAAGAGAACACCTCTGATTCTGATTTAACAAACTTGAATTATTGCGGAAGGTACTAACCTTGTGCTGGGGTCTTTTAAAAAAATACGTGTATCTCCACATCACTTTATTTTGTCTATTTTATTTTCATCGCTAGGAGCTTTGACTTAATGTCACCTCATTAAATCCTCCTCATAGCCCTGCACACCAGATTTCATCACGCATTCTACAGATGAGAAACGTAGGGCGGAGAGAGGTTGACAAGGTTTCTGGAGGTCACACAGCTGTTGACGGTGGGGCTGGACTGGCTCAGCACGTGGAGAAGACACACAAGGGTTTCAGTGGGCTTGCGCAGTGAGTGTTTACACAGAATCCCTCTCTCTCCATGGCCCCGCATGGCTTCGGGACCAGGCTTTCCTCTCTGAGCAGGGTCACCAGCAGAGAAGGGAAAGAGGCTGTTCCGGACTGAATTGTGTCCCACCAAAATACGTATGTGGACGTCCTAACTCCTACCCCCAGGACTTCAGAACGGGGTTGGATTTGGTCCTTGAAGGGGGTCATTAAGGTCAAACAAGTCTGTTTGGGTGGGTCTTAATCTCCTAGGACTGGTGACCTTCTAAGAAGTGGAGGTTAGGCTGCACGGAGGCAGGATCAGGCGAGGAGCCAGGGAGATGGTCACCTACATGCCAAGGAGAGAGGCCTCAAAGAAACCCACCTTCTGACACCCCGATCTTGAACTTCCAGCCTCCAGGACTGGGAGAGAATAATTGATTGTTTAAGCCACCCGTCTATGGCATCCATTGTGGCAGCCCGAGCAAATTCATACAGAGGCAGACGTTGCCAGGAACCTCGTACAGGATCCGACGTGGTTTGGCCAGGGTGCCTCTAGCTCACCTTTGTAGCCAGGTCATGTTTTGGAGAAAATTTTCTAAGAAAAGCAGCTTTGCTGGCTGTGCCCCAACAGGGCTGCGTCCGTGTGCAGGAGGCCTTCTGGGCCATCTACCACCCAATGTCCCTGGAGAGCCTGTTGGGGAGCCTTCTCGTGGCACGGTCCTTGGCGGAAAGAACATCCTCACTCGCTGGCCACTCAGTCGCCATGGTAACCGCCTCCCCCCTCCTGATTGTGCGTTCCTGCCAAGACATCTCGATAAACCATGCTTTGCTCAGTTAAATCAATGGAGCCCAAGGCCGCATCCTTCTCGTCGCTGAACTCCCTCACCCACGCTGTTGGCACCCACCTTGCGGGGTCACGGGCCAGTCCAGTGTGCCCAGCGGCAGCGCCCTGGGATTGTGTGTTGGGCGGGGATGCGCTTACTCCAGAACAGAGGGTGCACAGGGAGGAGCACGGGCTGGGAGTTCCCTTCTCCGCCATGCTCCATGCGTGGCCCTGCGCAAGTCACTCCCCCGACTTGGCCTCCTTCGTGACAGTGGAGGGTAGGCGGTCCTTCCCGCAGGGATGCGAGGTGCCTGGCCTGCGGGTGCCGGGTCAGGGGCTGCCCTCCACAGCTCTCTGAGGGTTGACAGTGTCTCTGAGCTCAGTCCCTGCGTCTTCGTGGAGTCATTTTTTGTGGCCTTGCCGCTAAAGCTGTCTTGACCTTGACATCAGTTAAAATTTGTGACCTTCTCTGATGTTTATGGGATGGTTCCCACACCCGCTTCTCACTTGAGCTCCTTCTCAAACAAACCAGTGACGCGTGTTCATTTCATGTGCCTGACTCATTTCAGGGCCAGTGGATGAGTGTGGCCCTTTGAGCCTCTGCTGATGCCCCGTGCAGGTGGGAGAGAACAAGGGAAGAAGAAAGAGGGCCTCGGGAGGTGCAGTGACCTTCTCTGCGCCTGTCAGGAGGGCCTCCTGGGATTGCGGCCCGGGCCCTGAGGGCTAGCAAACGGCGCTCCATGCTGGCGTGGCCCTGCCTGGCTCCAGGCTATCAGAGCGCGCCTCTGGCAGCAGGAGATAAAGGAGTTTCTATAAAAATCTCTGCGAAGCTGATGATTCAGCAGAAGGCCTGCCCGGAATACATGCCGGTGTCCTTGGCCGCGAGAGCCACAGATTCTGCTCTAGGGCGGGACAGGCAGCTCTGCCGACTCCCCCCAGGCGAGGGGCTGGTCAGGACAGCCAGGCCCCGGGGTGGGGGGGGGGAGGGGGGAGGTAGGCATCCTCGTGCTGGGGGAGGAGCCAGGCTAGCGGGGCTGTTTCACACACCAGTCCTGTGTGGGGTCAAGAGGGAAGGGTCCTGGTACAAAAACCAGATTGCCGTCCTTCTTCCTGGCCCTAGCCCCGGGCGGAGAAGAGCGCTGGGGGCCAAATCCTCCTGTTCATAAAGTGTTATGGGCACTCAGCCACTCCCGCTGGCTGGCATGTGGTTTGTGACCGCGGCAGAGCAGCAGAGGTGAGTGGTGGAGGTGAGATCTAACGGCCTGCTCTTCCTAAAATGGTTACTGTCTGGCCTTTACAGGCATTTGCCCGCCCTGGATCTAGAGCGACACACCCGTTCACACTTGGGCCCTGAAGGAGGAGGGATTCATCGTATGACGTGGAGCAGGAGCCAAAGGCTTCGAGGAGCCTGGGGTGGGGGGGGGCGCTGGCCCCGCTGTGCCCACGCAGGCGGTCAGGGGCCAGGGTTTGCGCTTCTCACCCCTGCCCTCTCTGCCCTGCCCCATGGCATAGTGGGTGTATTGCCAACTCTGGAATCCGACTTAGTCCCGGGCTGGGCTCCCTCTGCCAGGTCCCAAGAGAGTGGCGTTTCCTTGCGGAGCCTCCGTTTCCTCATCCACGGGCTGGCGTACGCCTCACTCACCGGCGGGGAGGTTTGAGCAGGACGCGGATGTGAAGCGTGTGCCCATAGCCAGCCTGCGGGGCATCTCAAGTGCAGACAGGTACCGGGCGCTGGCCTGGAAACAGGAACGCGATTTCGCCCGCAGTCCAGTGAGCCACACAGGCCGGTCAGCCGGTCTGTGCGGCCTGGAAAGATGAGGGCGAGCAGGGTCTCTGAGCAGGATGCGGTGGAGACGGAAGGAAGGCGCCGTGGGGAGTCTGCCTTCCCGAGAACCTCCCAGGAACCGGATGAGCGCGTGCCTCCCGGTTTCCCCAGCGCCCTCGAGCATTCGCATGGCGGCAGTGCTTCCTACGCGCTGCAGGGCCGTGGCTCTTTCTGTGGCCTTTGTCAGTGACAGTCCCTTCCTTTTTAAAATTTTTTAAAATTTTTTAATGTTTATTTTTGAGAGAGACAGAGCATGAGTGGGGGAGGGGCAGAGAGAGAAGGAGACAGAATCCAAAGAAGGCTCCAGGCTCTGAGCTGTCAGCACACAGCCCGACGCGGGGCTCGAACTCACGAACCGCAAGATCATAACCTGAGCCAAAGTCGGATGCTCAACCGACTGAGCCCCGGAGGCGCCCGGAGCCAGTCGCCTCCTAAAGGACCCCCTCACTCCCCTGGCCTGGAGTCTCCCTGAGCCTGCTGTTCATCTCCACCCGAAGGCCTTCTTCTCCTTGAGACGGTTGGACACCTGCTGTACCCACCCTCCCCCAGCTGGATTGGAGGGCCCCGGACGGGCCGGTTGGTTCATTCACTCCAGCGACTGTTCACTGGGCGCGTGCCGGGGCCTCCTCTGGGCCCCAAAGGTGCAGCAGCGATCCAGACGGGGCCCTGCCCTCGCGGGGCAGCAGGGCAGTCAACAAATCAGCACAATGAGACGTCCGTGGCACCAGAGCAGGGGCCGGGCCACTGCTCCCCAGCGCCCAGAAAGCAGGAGCTTGCCGTGGATGCCAGAACAAATTTCCACAAGCCAGCAGGGGGAGGGGCAGGCTTACAACAGAAATCTACTCTCAGTTCTGGAGGCCAGAAGTTTGCAGTCAAGGTGCGGAGAGGGCTGTGCTCCCTCTGGGGGCTCCGGAGAGGCTCCCTCCTACGTTTCCCAGCCCCTGGCGGCCTCACGCCTTCCTGGCAGCTGCATTACTCCAGTCTGCCTGTGGTCCCGTGGCCTTTGGGTGTCTCTTAGAGGAACGCTTGTCACTGGTTTAGGGTCCAGGATGGTGTCCTCTTAAGATCCTTAATTCTATCTACAAAGACCCTTTTTCTCAGTGAGGCCACATTCGTGGGTTGTAGACACGTATTATGGGGCCACCGTTCAGGCTGCTGCTCTGGAGCAAAGTACCCTGTGCTCAGTCACAGGGCGTGGCATCGAGCGAGTTCACCCTCTCTCCTCTCCCTCCTCCCTGCGTGCCCGGTCCTCTCTCCGTCTACCTGGTCGGCAAGCTTAGTTGCCAAGGTATGACTGGAGTTCAGACGCAAGTCCGTCACAGAGTTGGAGCACGGTTACATGGAAAACAGAACGTGAACAATTCATCAGCTGTGCCAGGGGGAGGGGGCTTGTCTAATTACGCTCATTCCCGAGGGAGGCCAGTTTGCCGTAAACCTCGCGAGGCACCGCGTACAAGTGGGATTTGTGCAGCTGACCGTGAACCGGGGGGAGAGGCCCCCTGGGGGTCAGTCCTCCAAATGAGAGGGTGCTCCAGGCTCACGCCCAACCCCTCGTTTTGCAGATGGGGGAAACTGAGGCTTGCAGAATGTCAATGACATTCGCGTGTGGCACTGAATATTCTAGAGAGAGCTAAGACCAGATGCTCAGCCCGGAGCCCCCAGCTCCTGACCCAGCCCGGGGCCGGCCCAAGTCAGAGCCACCACGTGAGGTCACATGCGGACCAAATGTCTCACAGTCCACAGTGCACACGGCCTCATGGGTGCGAGTCAAGGAGGAGTGTTTGCACTATGCGTTCGGGGTGTAGTTACCAAGCTCCTTCCACACCTACTTCCCTTCTCAGGAGTCTGTTCAGTCCCGGCTTTGTGATGTGATGCAGGCATTCCACAGTGACAGCCCCGCTCAGTGAGTAACCTTTCACACGCCCGCCTGCAGCCGGGAGGGAGGAGCCAGGTAGCAGGTGCAGGGCGGGTCCTGTGGCGAGCTGAGCAGGAGGGCTGGGAGAGGCTGATCCCAGGGGACCAGGCTCGGTGGCCACGCCCTGAAGGATGCCGTGCTGTCCTCGAGAAGCTGGTGTGGCTCTGGGCCCCGGGATTCAGAGGCGCGGGACTGCCTGCCCCGCCTCAAGGACTCCCTGCCCTGGGGGCCCCAGCACGTTGGCTGTGACTGTGGCTTTGTCTTCCTCCACCGGGGTCGTGCAGAAATGTGTTTCACGTCCCTCTTTCCCGAGCACCCGCTGTATCCGGAGCCCTTTGTTTGAGACAGCAAGAGAGTTCCCGAGCGATGCTTGGGCTGTCAGGGCCGTGGTCCTGGGCTGTCGGGGGGACCCAGGGATTGGAGGCTCACACACGGGGCCCTCGGCCAGCTCTGTGTCACCCGGGTCAGGCCTGTTCGCTGCAGACGGCTCCGGGCCTAATTGCGCCCCGTGTGCTTCTAACAGCCGTCACGCCGCGTACCTGTTTCTAATGACTGTTGTCACGAGACTGTCGGGGTGGTGAAGTGTGCTGGGCTCACAGGAGGCGTGCACTCTGGAATCCTGCAAACAGGCCACGCCCATTCGCTTGGACTTGAACCCCGAGCGAGTCTGGGAGCAGCACGTGGGGGCCGGGAGGGGAGGCTTCGGAGCCCCCGCCCTGCGATTTCTGGCCCCAGTGTGCACAGCTTCCCAACCTGGCCGTCTCTGTGAAAAGACGTCTCAAAAACACCAACCTCAGTCTCCGCGAGCCAGACACTTGGTAAATGGGGGCGGACGGCGACTGAGCTCACGCCGTGACTCACTGCCAATGACAGTCGTACGCTGAGCAGCCGTGGTCGCTGAGCGCGTAAGGGTCGTGGTCATTGTGGCGGGAGAGCGGTCGGAGTTCGGCGTCACGCCGCTGCCCCTTCTCCGTTGAGCTGTGTCCTGGAACACCCTGAGGTGGGAAGGCGAATCGGGTTCGGATGCTGAGCGGGTCGGGAGGCTGGGTTGTGTGCAGTAACATGCTGGGAGAGTCTCAGGGCTTGAAACAGCCAAGGGGTATTTCACAGCAGGTGGTCCGAGGCGCGGGTCGCACAGCAGACGGCAAGGGTCATGGCGCACCGCATGCCGGCTCTCAGAGCTCCAGCCTGGGAATGACCCTGGCACCTGTCACTTCTGCCCTCCATCCTTGGGGAAAAGCCGGAAGAGAGCCAGCCGGCTGCGCTGAGTTCCATCGGGCGGATGGACGGGTCCCCCCAGTCCCCGATCCCACTCTGATGGGAAGCCAGAACGAGCACGGCATCTCCACCTCATCCCACAGGGTCCTACGCCCCCGGAAGTCGTCGCTCCATGAAACACGGTGTAAACGCGTGTCCCCTAACGAGCGACCCCCCCGGGACTCCAAACCGGCCTCATTCCCTGGAGCCCTGGCCACTTCGGTGTCCTTCCTTTGCTGTTTGTGGTCCGACCACAGATTCCCCCCCCGCCGGACACCGTTTTAAGTGGGGGCAGAGATGGGAGCCGTCCCCAAGCAGGCAGAGCCCGGCGGGAAGAGTCAGCAGGCGCTAAGCCCCTGCTAAGCGGGGAGGGAATCAGCATGGAAGCCTCGGCGTCTTCTCTCTTACCGTTCAGTCTCATTTCCACGATTTCATCTCCGCTTCTTATCGTATGAGAAAACCGCAGTTTCCCGGGAAACCGGCTCAGGCTCCTTCTTCCTCCTCTCGATTTTGTGTGCTTCTGAGTTTCTGGTTAATGACGTGCTTCCAGAAGCAATATTCGAGCGTGAACACACACACCCTCCTCGGCGCCTCTGGTCCCTCCGATTATAAACTCTCGTGTTTACACAGGTCAGGAAACGCCTCTCTTGGGCTTTGGCGGGACGCTGATGGCAAGGGCGTCTCAGAGTTTCAATTCCATTTTTTTCCAGGCAATAAAAGATACTCAGTGAGCTCTGTGATGGGTCAAACAGTGAGCAAGGGGATTTGCCTCTTCTATTTTTCACGGCAAGACTCTGTGGGACCTGTTGGTCCATTTTACAGACGAGGAAACTGAGGCACGAAGAGCTAAAGAACCCCCCCCACCCCTTGATTGCACAGGCAAGAGATGGCAGAGCTGGGACAAACCCCAGACTCTGACTCCGGGGCCCACAAACAGATGCATGGGGAGGAGAGGGCATTTCAGCCAGAGGGAATGAGGTGGGCGGAGCCCCGCGCAGGGCTGGGGAGACGCGAGCTCAGGGCGTCGCTCTCAGAGAGGAAAGTGCCTTTAGGGCTGAGCACGTGTGGGATCTGAAGCTGAAGAGATGGGGGGGGGGGGAATGCCGGGCCTTGAATGCTACCCCAAGGGGTTCGGATTCGCTGTGGAGGCTGCAAGGAATGGGTGGAAACCCAGCCTCACCTCTCGCTGCTGAGCCATCCTGGATGAGTTGCTTGCCCTCTCTGGGCTCCAGAGTATCGGTCAGGGCTGTTTCCTATGCAAGCGGCAGAATTCTTGGTCCTAAACAGAAAACGGATGAATCGGCTCCCGTATCTAATCGTCCCAAGGTCATGGCTTCCAGCGCATCCTGCTGCGGGGTTCAGGGGGTATTGCCAGGCCTTTCCCCGCACTCTGCCCCCGCTTCGGCCTCCGGGTTTCCCCTCATCACAGCAGCACATACAAGCCCCACGTCTGCACACCCCCCAGCCCAGCAGAGAGGGCAGAGGCGCTCCCGGGGTTCCCAGTGGCCCAGGTCTGGAGTCCCTCTGTCGGCCCCTCTCAGGCCGCTCGCTCACCCCTCGGGTGGTTGTTAGGGGAGAAGGCACGAGTCGGCACCGAGAGCCCAGAAAGGCAGAGGAAAGGGCAGAAGGGGACCGGCTGCCGGGGGCGGGGGGGAGGGGAGCCAACAGGTGCCGCACCCCCGGCTCCCGGCACCTTTCACCGAGTGGCGGAGCACTGGCATCGTTCAGCAAGAGCCCAGCGCGTACTAGGCATACTGGGCGCTCACACACTCCCTGCCTTCTCCTCCACCCTGGTGTGGGGGGCGGAAGGGAGCCCAGGCTGTTGGTGGGTGCTGGCTGGGGGCGGGGGCCGGGTCGGGTGGAAGGCAGTGGGTCCAGCCTGCGGGGACAGCGGATGGCACCGGGAAGGGGCAGCCGGCGGGCGGGCGGCCGTGCAGGTGTGCAGCTCCGAGACGGTCCGGGGTCGGGCATCGTCCGAGGGGTCTCGGATGCGGGGCGCGTGCGGGCAGGCCGAGCAGTGGGGGTCCCTCCCTCCTCTGGCCTCTCCTTGACGGGGCCAGACATCGTGGACATCAAGCCTGCCAACATGGAGGACCTCACGGAGGTGATCACGGCGTCCGAGTTCCACCCGCACCACTGCAACCTCTTCGTCTACAGCAGCAGCAAGGGCTCCCTGCGTCTCTGCGACATGCGAGCGGCCGCCCTGTGTGACAAGCACTCCAAACGTAAGTGCCCACGCCCCTGGGGACCCGGCGCACGGTGGGGGCGGCGGGGCGGCGCCCGGCGTGGTGCTGTGCCCTGGGGTAGGTGGGAGTGACGCGGGCGTGTTCGGCCAGGCCCGTGGGCTCCGTGCTGCTGTTGTGCCGCCGGTCGGGGGAGCCTGGTCTTGCCACCCACTGCCCTCCGAGGCTATGCATGAGCAGGGGCTGCCCGGCTTCCAGGGACCAGACAGCCGAAACCAGGGTCAGGGAGTGAGCTGGGAGCCAGGAGCTAAGGTGGGACCCTACTCAGCTGTCACCTCCTCCGGGAAGCCTTCCTTAAGCCCCGCATTAGTTTGGGCTCCTTCTCTGTGTCCCCAGAGCTCCCAAAGCTTCCCTTTCACAGACTAGCCACAGCCTGCGGAACTTTCTGTGGGCCGGGCCGTCTCCCGCAGCGGCCTGTGTGCTCCAAGAAGTCACTTCCTCATGCCGGAACCCTGCAGCCGGGGGGGGGGTGCCATGGGGGTACCATGGGGGTGCCATGGGGGTCTGGGGCTGAAAAAGTCTGAGGAACACGATAGGACAACCGCGGGACCATGCAGCGGCTGGCGCTCACTGGCTCCTCTGAGCCCGGCACCCAGATGGCCCTCTACCGATGTTATCTCATCTCCACACGCGCTCTGGCGGAGCCCGGAACAGAGGAGGAAACTGAGGCTCCAGGGATGGACCCAAGGTCACCCAGAGTGAAAAGTGGCGGGCCGGGACCTGAACCCAGCACTCCGAGATGCCCTGGCGGGTGCCCTCACCCCCAGGCTGGCCTGCTCAGTGCCAGGCTCCCCAGAGGCCCCTGAGGACAGAGGATCAGCGGGGTCAGGCCGTGGGTGACCTTGCAGTGGTAGCAGAGGGGACAGGGACAGACAGGACCCCAGTCAGGAGGGTGGGGACCTGGGTCCATCTCTGTGTTTACCTTGGTGCCTGCCGCAGTGTCTGGGAGTAAACGCTTGCTGGGGGAATGAATGAGTGGATGAATGAATGAGGGAAGACCTTTAAGCCCCCGGAGGCCTGGGAGGGGCCGGGCCCCTCGGGAGCTGGTGTCGCAGGGCAGCCCGAGAGGGACTCAGGCTCAGGACCCTGCAAACGCCGCCCCTTCCCACTCCTTGGCCAAGTTGGGTCCCTGCGTCTCCCCACACTGCTCTTCTCCGGGCGTGTCCGCGCTCTGCGGACACTCTGGGGCTTCCTCACGGGGCAGGACACTCCCGGTCTGGGTCGGCACTCGCTCCCTTTGCTCCCCCCTCCCCAGCGGAGCCCGGAGCCCTCCCGCGCACACTTGACCCCGGGAACACCCTTCTCCGAAGCCTGAGCCTTCCTCCTCCCGAGGGCCGAGTGGCCAGCTCGGAGGGTGGGGAGAGCAGGTCTCCGTCTCCGAGCACGGCCTGCCAGGCTCCGGCAGGGAGGTCATCTCACCGGAAGTTACAACAGAACAGACACCTCGAGGTGCCGAGGAGTGAGCCATGCAGTCTCTGGGGAAAGAATGTTCTAGAAGGGGGATGCTGCAGGGGCAGAGGCTCTGGGACGGGAGTCCACCAGCGTTGCCGGAGTGCGGCAACTAAGGAGAAGGGTGTCGGGAGCTGAGGTCCGAGAGACACACAGGCGGGTGACTCAGGATGCCCGATCCGGTTTCATTTTAAGGGAGGCGAGAAAGCTGCAGAGGGTTGCGGGCCGGGCGTGAAGTCATGAGACACGTGTTTGAAAGGAGGAAACTTCAGAGGGGTCAAGGTGGAAGCAGGGGTGGGGGGGGAGCCCCTGCGGGGGTCACCGAGGAAAACAGCGGGCCCCGGGTGGGATGGCAAAGGTGCCAAGACGGGTCCCAATCTGGGTATTCTGGGAGGGCTGAGCTGGCAGGCGGTGTGGACGGCGGTGGGTCCGTCCGAGGTTTGGTTTGTGCAGCGGGTGAAGGTGGGGCCCTTTCCTGGGACGGACAGCGGGGACACTCAGGGACAGGGCAGCCAGAGCAGAGATGGGACCAACGGGTGGGTTTTGGACCCAGGAAGCGTGAGATGGTATTGGGCCCCGGGGAGGGCTGTCGGGAAGGCAGCCGGATGCCTGGAGTTGGGGGCGGGGGCTCGGCTGCAGATGAGGGTCTGGAGTCATCGGTGTCTGGACGGATGGGAAGCCCAGGGGCCAGCCAGACGCCCGGGGCGTGAGTGCGGACAGCGCCCAGCCCTCTAAGACCAGTCTACGGCCGAAAGGGATGACCACAAACTTCGTGGCTTAGAGACCACACAGATCGGTTCTCCTGCAGTTCCGCAGTTCAAAAGTCTGACCTGGATCTTCCCAGGCAAAAAATCAAAGTATCGACAGGGCCAGTTCCTTCTGGAGGCTCTGGGGGGACGGAATCCATGCTTCTGGGGGTGCCTGCATTGCTTGGCTCGTGGCCCCTCCCTCCATCGGCACAGTCAGCGGCGGCTATGGACTCTTAACCATGCTGGGTTACGCGACTGCCTCCCCTGCCTCCCCTTCCACGCTGAAGGACCCTCGTGGTTACATCGGACCCACCTGGGTGATTTCGGGACCCCCCCACCCCCACCCGAAGGTCAGCTGGCCGGGCGTCTTGATTTCTCCTTTGCCACGTAACAACATGTTCCCACGTGCCCCCTCGCTGGTACTGTTCTGCGCCCCGGAGGGCGTGGCCCCGGCCGCCTTATGCCCCCTGCGTGTGGCCAGGCCACGGTGCCCTGGAGATTTGGGCCGTGTGCAGCTCTGGGTCAGAACTGGCCTGGAACGAGGTTGGAGAAGAGAGGAGAGTGTGCGGTTCACCTCTGGGCGCAGCCTGAGCCCCTGGGAGCCCCGCGGAAAGGAAGAGGGGCCGAGGCTTTGTGGGCCGGCCTTTTGTACAGGGACCAAATTCAGAAGCCTTCTGTACACCAGCAGAGCAAATGGGGAGGGAGCGACAGTGCCGTCCGTATACCGGAGTGTGGTTCGGTCGTTTAGAACATCGAGTTGGATTTGTAATGACGCGAGGAAACGATTGTGTTAAAACACTCAGCGGGGGCAAGGAAGCAAGGTCACGACTCTGTTACCAAAAAAAAAAAAAAAAAAAAAATGGAAACAGAAAAAACAAGGGGACCAAATATCCCAAGAAACTGTCCCCGAGTGGCGTGGGCTCTGAGAAAGCGGTCTCGTGTCCTTCTCTACAGCTGTCTGTGTATCCGTGTTTTAGCTCGGATTTCAGCCCCGAGTCGGGAAACGTGTGTGCGTGCCAGCAAGCCGGTGTCTGCTTTGCGAGCCCCACGCTGTTTGAATGACGCGCCTCCAAGGGCAGGAGGTGGACATCACAGACTCCTTGACTTTTGTCACCTGGCTTCCCCGGGGTCTGAGCGAGCGGCCACCCCCCAGCAGCTGTCACTTGTATGTTCTGGAGTGCAGGCGCACGCGGCGGATTCCGGGCACGTCGCTGTCACACGCCCGGGCGTGTACGCCCTGCGGGTGAGTCAGCGCGCACACTCAGGAGTGCAGGGCCTGGGACTTTATTTTCGATGGCTCATCTCCGCTTGTGTTTCTGGCCTCCTCTCCCAGGGCCCCCGTGAACATCAAAACTTTAGGGCTGCCTCTCCCTAGGTCACCTGGCCTTCCAGAAGGCTTTGTTTGGCTGGGCCAAGGTATGAAGGGAGGGACATCGTGGCTTCTGACCGCCGTGCGCCTGGGCGGCCCCAGGGGCCATGGCTCTTACTGAGCTGGTTTCGCATAAATGCAAAAATTACGCCTTTTGCCTAAATGGTCATAGGTGATCTCGGTCTATAATTGTCTTTTCTTACACTCTCTTTGCTCGGTTTTACTAAGATTCTTCGGCTCTTGGAAAATGAGCTGGGCCGCTCCCTTTCCCTGAACAGTAGGTTTAATATCTGCTCCTCGAAGTCTTAGCGAAACTCGTGTGTGCATTTGTTTACATGTTGGCTGTTGGAATAGGTTCTGTATTTTTTTAAGGTTTTATTTATTTATTTATTTATTTATTTATTTCGAGGGTGAGAGGGAGAACGGGGGGAGGGACAAAGAGAGAGGGAAGGAGAGCGGCCCCAGCAGGCTGGACTGTCAGCACAGAGCCTCATGCAGGTCTCGATCTCATGAGCCCTGAGACCACGACCGGAGCCGAAATCAGGAGTCGGACGCACAACTGACCGAGCCGCCCGGGTGCCCCCCAAATGGTCATTTTTAAAGCGACCCAGAGATTCGATTTCTCCCTTTAGATCTCGCGTCGGTCCGCTCATCCAGTTGGGGCTCAAAACCCGGGAATGGCTGGTCGTGGTGTCCCAGAGATGAGTGGTCCGGGCTCCACCTTCCCAACAGGGGACATGGTGCTGCTCTTCCCTCCACTGGCGGAGAGTGTCCCGGATCGCAAGCGGACGGATGGTGATTGCCGCCATCGGGCAGATGAGGAGACCAGGGCACGGAGAGGGGCAGCGGCTTCCGCGGGCTCCATCGGGGGCAGAGCCGGGGCCCTCGGGCCACGCCGCCGCCCGGCCCACAGCCTCCTGTCTTTCTCCGAAGCAGTTGGAAATTCGAGGCTTTTGTCTGTTAGTCATTATGACCGGGTAACCATGGAAACAGCATCCGCAAGGCCTCAAAATAGACGGTTACTTCTGCTCTTGACAGCACAGGGTCTGCCAGGGAGCCCCTGGAACAGGCGATCACGTCAGTCCCTGCCCCTCGAGGGACCCCCGCGATGCGCTGGGGAGGCGACAGCCCAGCTCACGGCTGTCGAGCACTTGCTACACCCCGGATGCCGTTCTGGGTCTCCTTCTCCTTAGACCCCCCAAGCCGCCCTGCAATGGAGGTGAGGGCACGGAGCCCGTGGGCTTCCCCCGCCGCGGTCAGAAGCCACCGCGAGTTTAGCGGAGCCGAACGACCCACGCAGAGATTTGTACAGTCCTGGAGGTCCGAGCTCTAGACTTCAGGTGGGGCTGCCTTTCTTCCAGAGACGTCGGGGGAGAATCCGTCTCCTTGACGTTTCCTTCCGGCTTCTAGAAGCCACCGTGCACCTCGGCTCCTGGCCCGTCCTCCGCCTCCAGAGGGCGCCCTCCACCCTCTGCTCCATCATCCCACCTCCTTCTGCCTTGACCTTCCTGCTTCTGTCTTGCGAGGACTTTGTGGTTACGGCGGCCCCCTCGCCCCGGGGCAGCCAGGACAACCCAGGATCCTTCACTTAGTCACATCTGCGGTCTTTTGCCACTCGGGGTCACTTACGCATCGACTGTTTACCTCCTGGGTGGCGCAGAGAGGTTAAGGCGTTTGCCCGAGGTCACACAGCTAGGCAGAGCCAGGCTAGAGGCTCCGATAGCCCCATGCCTACGAACTTCTGCTCTTTCTCGCTTGTCTGCGCAGAGATTCAGAACTTGAGAACTAAGGATGCTTGTGGGAAGTGAGGGTGAGCCAGTTTCATTGCAAGGGGCCGGGCTCACTCCTGATAACGGGCGTGCGGTCAGAGAGCCGCAGGGTTAGAGGAGGGGCCACAGCAGGAGGACTGCGTACACTAGGCCAGAGCTCGGGGTTCGCCCTGGAGGGCCAGCAGCCCCGGGGCAGGGAGTGACCTGGCCGGGCTGTGTGCTGACAGAATCCCTCTGGCCACGGCGTGGAGAATACACTGGGGGAGGGGGGTGAGGTTGGACGTGAGGGCCGGCTGATGCGCAGAGCAGGGTGGGCACGGTGGAGGGGCGGAGGCGGTCAGGTCCTGCAGGGGGAGCGGGGGGACAGCAGGCTCTGTGCTGAGAGCAGGCTCCTGCCTTGCGGGGCGGAGGGGAGGTGTCGGGAAGCTGCCTGGCAGGGAAATAGCAGCATCGAAGCAGGGAACTTCCAGAAGGACGTCTCTCTGCCGCAGCGGGCTCTCCATGCGGGCGGCCAGAGCAGGCTTCTCAGCGCCTTGAGGAACGAGAGAGCGAGCCTGGACAGAGAGGCCGCGGAAGGGGGCCGAGGGCCAGAGAAGACGCAGGCCGACAGGTGCAAAGTCAGAGAGGTGGCGGCAGACTACCCAGGGCCACGGTGGGGGTCGGCTTTTATTTTGTCCACTGGGGTCCGTCAAATGGACGGTTATTAGCAGGAAGTGACAATTGTCAGCTCTTCGTCAGTGAGCATTCCTTGTGCCCACTGCCTTGGAGTGACTCCCGGTTTCTCCCTCTAGGCACACCCTCTACCCTCCCCGTGGTGATGGTGGCGGGGGAAGCAGGGGTCAGGGGCGGGGGTGGGGAGGGGAGACAGTCACGCAGGAGGCCCCTCCCCCAACAGTGGCTGCGAAGAGACGCCCCATCCCTGGGGTGTGTGTGTGCCCTGTGATCCTCGACCCAACTCCTCCGCCTCCTCCTGCGGCACAGACTCCTCCCAGCTCCTCCCGGGACTCCCCCCAGCAAAGCTCAGCTCGTCTAGGCTCCTCCTGGAGCCGGAGGTGGGGCTGGCCTGGGCACCTGCCGGCTCATCACTCGAGTGGATGTCCTTGTATGATCTTAGAGCCGAGGAGGGACCCGATGTCACGCAGCCAGGAGCAGCGACCCGGCGGGACGCCCTCTGCTCCTTCGGGCCCCCGTCTTCCTGTGTTCCCCGCGGCACCCCTCCCCCGTAGGTCTGTCTGTTTCTCTCCAAGGCCTCACTGGCGTGCATGGTTGTCCCCGGATGTGAGGCTCAGGCCTCAGTTACCGAGTAACTCTGACCCCTCCCCCCCCATTCCTGTCTGACCGACTCTGCCTGCTCAGTTTAACCCTCACCTCCCCACCCATGCCCAGAGAAGACCATCCACACAGGACACCGATGGGGGCAGGTCGTAGCAGGGCAACCCAGGAGGACACGGAGCAAGGGTGGTGGGCCCTCAGAGGCCTCTTTTATCGGATGCTGGCCTCACTGCCGGGTCTGGAAACTTCGGTGGGATTGTATCAGGTGGGGGAAGAAGGGTATCAGGAAAGGCATGGAGAAGAGGCCTCACGGAAGGTTCTGTCCACTCTGCGAGTGGGGCTGGGCTCCGAGGGAGGCTCCAGGCTGGCCAGCGATGCTCAGATGACCAATGACAGAGGAAGGACCGCTGGCCCCAGAGCTCACAGGCCCACGAAGTGACCGCACATCCCTGCTGATGCCAAACAGGAGGGTGGCCCCTGGTTGTGCAGGCAGCAAGCGTGAGCGGCTTATTTCTTTGGCGAGCATCTAGACAAGATGGGCACAGAACAGGGCATTTGAGTTGGGGTTCTGAAGATTGTGTAGGAGTTTATAGGCAAGGTGAGGAAAATTGCTCTACAAATAGCTACCCAGTTTTACTGAGCAGCTACTCCAGCCCCTCACTGAGCTGGGTGCTTCCAGCATTACCTCCGGGGGTCCCATCATGGTGGTTCTCCAGGTGAGGGGACGTGGGCTTGGACAGGTCAAGGGGCTTCCCCATGGGTGCACAGAACTTTGCTCTGCTGCCAGGGATGGCAGGGAAGGACATTGAAGGAGGTCATTGCGGGTGCCCCCCTAGGGACCTTGCTTGCCTCACCCTTTTCGAGGCCCCGGGGCCCTGGAGGGTGGCCGGAGCAGGCAGCCGGTGAAGGCCACGTTAGGAAGGAGCTTGCCCGATGCCTTTCGGAGCCTGAATCTTGATCCTGGGGGTGCTGGGAGCCATGGAGGGCTTGGGACCAAAGAGGAGCACCTTCAGTGGGGCGCCCGGGGGGCTCAGTCAGTTGAGCGTCCGACTTCGGCTCCGGGCGTGATCTCGCGGTTTGTGGGTTCGAGCCCCGCGTCGGGCTCTGTGCTGACAGCCGCTTCACATCCTCGGCCCCCGCCCTCTCTCTCTCTGCCTCTCCGACCCGTGCTCGCTCTTTCAAAACTAAGTAAATGTTTTAAAAAAGCGAAGAACACCGTCCAGCCGGGTGTGAGGCTGGAGAGGAAGGCCGGCACCCGCCGCTGGTTTCGCCTTCCCGTTCGCCGGGGGCGCGGGTGCCTTCGAGCTGGGCGCCTCAGCCTCCGGGGGAGCTTCTCGCCCCTCCCCGCTGCGTGCCTGTGGCCGTGCTGGAGGACACCCAGACAGGAGGGTGTGGCTGTCAGGGACCCAGCCAGGACCGCGAGAGCTTTAATCATGCAAAATCATGAAAAAGAAACCGACTTCTGGGGTTTCGGAGCCCTCCGACCTGAACATACGTAGGGCGGGGGGGGGGGGGGCGAGTGGGATTCGGCCCGTCTTGGGGACAGGGGCTCCGGGATGTGTTTCTTTAAACTCGTGGCAGCAGTAATTACCGCGAAATGTCCTTAGTGGCTCCATCGATTAGACGGAGACCCCCCCCCATCTGTTCTTGATGTCCTGAGGGACCTGTGGCTTGCCCCCAGTCGGCGGGGGGGAGGGGCGGGGGGAGGGGCAGGGGGAGGGGCGGGCGGGATTGACACGCCAGAGGACAGTCGCCACCTTTTGGCCAAAGAAGGGTGGTATCAGAAGTGTTTGAAACATAAAAAGAACTTCCGGGTAAGATTTTCCTCACACCCGTCAGGGTCCCTCCCCCTTGGTCGTGTGCCACACCGGTCCTCTTGTGCTTAGGAAGCCACCAGAAATGCCGGGTGCAGCCGGAGCCGAGGCTACACAGGGCCGTTTGGTGTTTCTCTTCTCAACTAGTGATTAGGGCGCCCGCCCAGCCTCGGACCTCTGCGGGGTCTTGCTCCTCGAAGCTGGCGGGAGACACCGCCCGGGGCTCTGTGCAGACGCTTCCCTGGGATCTTGGTCCCCACCCACCCACCTGCCCGGCGGACCGTGCCGGACGCCCTGCGCGGTGCAGGGGGTGTGAAGTGAGCCGGGCCAGCCCTGGGGGACTGGCTGGAGGCTGGCCGGGGAAGCCTCCAAGCTGGGCATGGGGTGCAGGGCGCCCCTCAAAGTTGGGGTGCAAGCGACCAACCCCGTTTTATGTCTTTATAACTCCTCTTCTGTTCCTGCCATGTACTTGGAGAGAAATGGGGTGGGGGGGACACCTAGGTCCCTGCTGAGCGTTTGGGGTCCCTCTTCTCTGAAACCCGCTGCCCTGTTCCTCCCCGATACAGGTCTATACCCCTGTTTGTTTAAGGAAGACACACAGTCTCAGCACTTGAAGTCGGAAATTAAGTACTGAAATTTTACCGATGTTTCTACCTGCCAGAAACAAAGCGCGACCTTCCGCTTGTCCCTGCCTCAGGCCCTTTGCACATGCGACTGCTTCTGCCTGGAGTCCTCCTCTCTCAGTACCTACACTGTTCTCTGCCTCCCTTCATTCAGATCTCTGCTCAAATGCTCTCTCCCACCGGGCGCCGTCCACCCGGATCGTCAGCCCCTATCCGTCTCTGTCTCCTTGCCTGCTTTAGTTTCCTTCCCTGCCCTCATCGCTGCCCGGCGGAGTAGCAGGTCAGATGGCGTAGCATTCTCTGCGAGAACGTTGCTTCCGGGAGAGTCCCTGCTCTCTGCAGCAGCCCAGGGTCTCGGACAGCGCCCGGCGGACGGCGGGCGCTCAGTGTGGACTGGTCATCTGAGAGCAGGGAATGGGTGCATCGAACCCAAGAGCATCCGATCGACTTGAAATGTTTCAAGAGTGGAGCCTGGCGAGGGCACTGTTTCTGGGAGAGGCGGGAACAGGAGCGAGATCGGAGTGGGGGGCCCGGATGGGGGGATAAGGGGCTGGAACAGACCTGGGAGGTGGCACGTGGGATTTGGGGACTGGGAGGGGCCGGCAGGGAGGCCCCTCTCGTGAGCCTCCGGAGACGTGTGAGCGGCTCTCCGCTTCCGTGTCGAGTGTGTGGACTCAGGGGCCAGCGGACAGAGTGGCTGCTCAGCCGGTTTCCGGGGGGACAGCTAGAAAGGTGGTCAAATACCTAAATCCTTCCACGCTGGCTGGCAGAGAGCTGCCACCTTCCACTCCATCCCCTTCCCCGATCCCCGTGGCCCTTCCGTGGCCCAGCTCCTAAGGAGCTCATGCTTGGAGGGCTTGGTTAGCTAAGGTGACGCTTGGGTACTGCCTGGTCCCCACCCTGCTCCGGCTCCGGGGCCGCTGTAGGCTCCGATCGGCCAGCGAGGGTGTTGCTGGGCAGACTGGCGGGCAGCCAGCGATACCCTGAGCTGGGGGGGAGCCTCCGTGTGTCGGGAAGGCCCCGTTCGCAGGGGCGGCAGGGAGGGGACGCTGCCTGGGGAGCCGCTCCCTGTGCGCTCAGTCCCAGAGCGGGGTCACCAGTCGGGGCAGTGAGCTGTCGCCTTCAGGGGCCAGGGAAGCAACTTCCTGTGTGGAGCCCCTTGTCTGAGATCCTAGGAGGCGGATGGTGGGCGGCCGATGGGACTCCAGCTCCGTCGCTGGCAGCGAGAGTTGACTTAGCTACGATCCCCGTGGCAGCCGGACAACACGTGCCTGCCAGCGGGCTCTGCTGGGAGCGCCCGGTGCTCCGTGAGTGAGACCCAGGGCCTCGAGCGGTGCCCAGCGTCGCCCCGGACGCTGCCCAGCACGTGCGAGGGCCTTCAGGCGCCAGTAGGTGGCAGCAGAGTGCAGCACAGGTTGCGTCCCTCTGGGTGCAAACCCCCGCTCTCCTAGCTCAGTGCCTCAGGCCTGGTTTTCAGCCATCCGTGCCTCAGTTGTCCCAGCTGTGAAATGGGAATGATAGTGGTGCCGACCAGGTGTTGTATCAAGGATCAGATGAGCCAATGCACGGGGAGGGCCCCGCGCAGAGTCTGGCTCAGAGAGTAAACGCTCGGTACACACCGTTCCGAGAACGCCTCCTTCCGGTTTGATGAGTGGCTGAATGACCGCTCGGCGAGAACTCAGGACGGACACGAGAGTCGTCTGTCGTTCTGACCCGCGGGGCGAGCGCCCCGGTGACGGCCGTCGGCTCTCTGTGCCCGCAGTGTTCGAGAGCCCGAGGACCCCAGCAACCGCTCCTTCTTCTCCGAGATCATCTCCTCTGTGTCGGACGTGAAGTTCAGCCACAGCGGCCGGTACATGCTCACGCGAGATTACCTCACGGTCAAGGTCTGGGACCTGAACATGGAGGCCAGGCCCATCGAGACCTACCAGGTGGGTGCCGCAGCCTCGGAAACCCGGAGACCCCCCCCTCCCCCGGCTTCCGTCCCCTGTGCCCAGAACTCCCGGGAGGGGGCGTCCCCGGCTGCGGAGGTGGCTTCACACGCCCCAGAAGAAGGCTCAGGAAACCGGGCAGCCCGTCCCCAGCCGCACACCCCGGCTCAGGCCTGCCTCGCGGGGGGCGGGGCGGGGAGTGCCGTCCACTGGCTGGCTCCTGCCATCAGGGCCCCGGGGAGCGAGGGTGGGCGTCAGGCTAGGCCCGCTTTGAGGGCGCGGGCGATGAAGGGTGCGGTGCCGTCCCCGCCCCCCCCCCCCCGCCCGGGGCCCACGTCTGCAGTTCAGGCGGGAGAAGCCCCGTCCTCTCCCGGGGAGCACCCCTCCCTACCGTGTGCAGTGGTGACCGGAGCGTGCTACGTCTCCCAGTCCTCGGCTCGGGCCTCGCAGGTCAGGTGCTTGGGTCCAGGCCGTGGGGCGCCTTCCTGGAAAGTTAGGACTTCCTGTTTTTCTGTTACGGCCCACCGGGAGGGAGTTGGGGGTAGAACACGAAATTCACCAGCCGTTAAGTAAGACCCCACCAGAAGCCCCACTTAAACCCTGAGAGTGTCACCAAGTATTAGGTGTCCACGGGCGTGCTGCTCTTCCATTTGTCACCAGTATTTCTTACCGCCCCTCTGAAGGGGGTGGCATCAGCAGGGGTGGGGCGAAGGGGGTGGCAGGACATGGCGAGCCACCTCACAGCTGGGCAGTGACGGAGGCAGAGACTATGGGTCCCTCCATCCCCTTCCCTGCTCCCCCTCCTGCTTGGGGCAAGGGTCGTCCCGGGAGGCAGGAGGGGCCTCACTGGGAAGGGCGCAGAGCTGAGGGGACAGACCGGGTGCTCGGTTGGGAGGCCACATGCCCACAGGGATGTCTGGGGTGGCTCTGGTCCATTCGGACCCTCCTCCTCGGGCAAGGCTCACGAAAGCCATCACGGCTGCCGGTGACATCCCTTTGCTGGCCGTGTGTTCACCGGAGGTCCTGCCCAGTCCCCCGGCGTCACCTAGGTCCCCCTTCCCAGTGCCCGCTCCAGGAGGCGTCAGCCCGCCCTCTGACCCTCCGGAAACGGCAGGGACTGGAGACAGGGGCAGGCGTGACACGGCCCCGGCTCAGGCGCAGGGGTGCGTTCCAGCCCCTGCTGGAGCCAGCCTGGGAAGCGACCGTCTCCAGACCCACTGGGTCCCCCCGCTTTCCACGCCCTTATCAGCAAAGGGCCACAGACCCCCAAAACTAAGTGCAGTGTTTAATTAGGCATTTGGCAGGGTCCACAGCCCCCAGAGATGGTCCGAACATGGGAGGACCCCGTAGAGTGAAGGGGGGACTGTTCTGGAGACCCGCCCAGAGCCTGGTGCTCAGCTTCTGGCCCGCCAGCCTGTTGCTTCTAAAATAATAGTAGTTACAGAAAACCAACGCAGTAGCTGACAGTTTTGACCGTTATGCTCTAGAACTATGCTCAGCGGGGCTCAGTTTGGCTGACCTGCAGTGCTGAACACACAGGGGCTTTTTTCCCTTCACAAGAAGTCTGGAGGGGACATCCAGGGACAACGAGTGGCCCCAGGACCTCCTCGGTCTCCCACCAGCTGCTCCCGTGACCTAGTCTGCCATCATTCCCGTGCCAGTCTCCTGCCTTCCAGTGTGACACCTCGTGGTGGCAAAATGGCTGCCACACCTCCAGGAACTATGCCTACATTCCAGGGAGGAAATAGGAGGGAACGGGAAAGGCTGTGCTAGTTGGGTATGTTGGATGTTTTCTTGGCCGCGCAGAATCTTGCCCAGGACACTCTCCAGACCACTTCTTCCAAGTCGCTGGCTACAGTGGGTCTGTGACCAGGCTGGGAAATGAGCAGTGTTATGGCCTCTGCGTTTAAGGAAGGGAGGGGAGGGGAGGGGAGGGATGGGTGTGGAGCGAGCCAACCCTCAGCGTGCGCTGCCTTGAGCTGGGTCGTTGGCACACCTCTTCCCCTCTGAAGCTGCGCAGCCGCCCCGGGAAGTGGGGCCGGTGTTCTCTGCGTCCCATTTTATTTGGAGACGATGGAGTTAGACGGCGCCCCTGCAGGGGTAGAGCTGGCGAGCCGCACGCCTGGGGTCGCTGCCCCGGCTTTCTCTGAAGCCCCTGCTCTTCCTGGCTCTGCCACCAGAGGGCAGGAGGCGCTCGCTTTGCGGGAGAGGCCGGGCGAGAATGGCGCGCGTGCGCGTGCGCGCGTTGTGTGTTCAGACGAGTGCAGCAGTGAGGCTGCCCCGCCTGCACGGGGCGCGCCCGCGCTGCAGACCCGGAGGGGCTGCCCAAGAGCCCCTGGGGATCCGTCCGTGGCCGGCGCGCGGCCAGGCACCGGGTAGCGCCGTGCGTCCAAGCCGGTCCCCAAATTGGGCAGGGGGGCTCTGTGCCTGGCTGGACCCTGGGCCTCTGAGTGTGGGGTGGCTGTGGACCGGAGAGCTCCCGGGACAGGCGCCCGAGTGAGAGAAACGGCTCCGTCCAGGCTCTGCTCCGCGGCCACTTGCCTGCCTCCCAGGCTCCTCCGGGGCTGCCTTTGCTCCTGTCATGTGAGGACTCCCCGGGGACTTTCTCAGGGGGTCTCTCTGGTTGGGTCTGGCAGGGGGGCGGGAAACAGGGGGAGCCGTCCGGAGGTCTTTGCAGCGAGCGGGGGGGTGGCGTTCGGGGCAGAGAGCAGCCCGGGGCGCGGCGAGCAGCCGCGGGGATCCAGATCGCTCTGGGTCCTGGACTGGCCGCGGGTGGGGTGTGACCGACGAGGGGCGCGGAGAGGGACGCTGTCGTTCGCGGCCTCGGTACCGGGAAGGATGGGGGACCGGGGGGCTCGCGCTGGGCAGCCTCTGGGGGCCTCTCCCCGCCCCCGTGGCAGCTGGACGGTCCACCGTGCGCCCAGGGGACACAGTCCCGCTGGGGAGGGACGGCCGCGCATCGTCAGGGTGCGGAGGGAATCACGGGAGAGTGTGGCAGGGGTGGGAGCGGAAGGGCGGAGGGGAGGGGGTCCACACCAGCACAGGGGGTCGGGGCAGGACCCCAAGATGCACTGGACCCTCGAGGGAGGAGCCGGAGGGGGTGAGACCATTCAGCCCCGGGACAGAAAAGGCTAAACCTCTCCTTTTTCTTCCCCCTCCCTCCTCTCCCCTCCTACACTTAACCCTTGTCTCTGGGCCGTATCCTCGCCCAGGAGGGGTTGAACCTGTACTTCCGTCTGTCCCTCCAGACCTAATCGGGGTCCCAACTACCTATCGGTGTTTTGCCCTTGGTTTGTGTGCTGGGAGGGGTCTCGTGAGGCCCCCTGGGCATAGAGGCTGCCGTTGGGTGGGCCGGGCCATGGGGGAGTGGGGGTGGCGGTCATCACCATCTCTCCCTCAGCGTCAGGTCACTCCGGAAGGGCGTCCTGGTCTTCCACTCACAAGCTGGGAGCCTCTGGGCCAGTTACTTACCCTCTCTGAGTGCCTCATCCACAAAACAGAACAAGCCTGTGGGAGCCCCCCTTCCTTCTTCCGTGCTTCATGCTCGGGGTGACTGTTCTTATCCTCAGAGAGCATGACCCCGAACCAGACAGTCACTCACAGTTGGTCCCCCAACGGCCCATGAGGTGTGTACTCTTATCGCTTCAATGAGGAAGAAACCAAGGCTCAGAGAGGTGAAGGCTCTTGTCCAGGATCACACAGCGGGGGCGGGGGAAGCCAGGATTTGGTCCCTCGGGTACTGTTGTCTTTGTCACTGTGACTATCCCCTCTGGCCACACCTCTGGGGTCCTTTTCAAGGAGCGGGGACCCCAGAGGGCACAGCCCCTCGCTGCTCAGGACACTCACCAGGACCGCTGGGGCGCCCCCGCCCCGACTCACCCGGCCCCTTCTCCCACCAGGTCCACGACTACCTGCGGAGCAAGCTCTGCTCCCTGTACGAGAATGACTGCATTTTCGACAAGTTCGAATGTGCCTGGAACGGGAGCGACAGGTAAGCCCCAGCCCGGGACGGCCGAGGGCCACGGCTGCGGCCTGGCGCCTGGGGGACTCGCCGGTAACCAGCCCCGACGAACGAAGGTGTGGGAAGGGGCCCGTCCCTTCTTGCGAGCTCTCGACCCTCACCGGGCGGGGCAGGAAGTGACCGCCACATCTGTGACCCCCGCCTGCCATCCGCTTGGAGCCTCCGGTCTCCTGAGTGGTCGCGGGAACAGTCAGTGCCGGGCCCCAAGCCACGCGGCCACTCTTCAGGTTGTCGCGGACGAGGGGTGTTCCCTGGGCCCCTATGGGGGGAGAGCTTCAGCCGCGGGTCCACGCCCTCTCCACCCCCATCGGGCCGTGCCTGCCTCTCCGGTGGCTCCCCTACACGGCCCCCCGTCCCGGGGCGGCGGGCACACCAAGGCGCCGCACCCCAGGTTGGCAGGGTCCCCCCAGGGCCGGCCACACCTCACGGCCCACCCCACCTGGGAGGTGGCCCGATGTGAGCGCCTGCTTCCCCGTTGCTGGCTCAGCCCAGGGTGTGTGCGGACGGGAAGGCGGGGCACGGGGACCCAGGTGACAAGAAAATGCAGGAGACAGACCACATCGTGCCCCGGAGCACTGGCCGTCAGGTTTTCACAGTCCCAGCGTCCCCTCCCTGTGGTGCGGTCCAGTGCGGTGGGGGGAGGGCCAGCAGCCTTTCATTCAGGTGTCATCCAGGGGCGTGCATCCGTCCCGTGGACCCCATCCATCACATGTGTCTCCCTTGGTCCTGAGGGGGGTGGCCAGTGCTGCTGCGGTCACAGTAGGAGCTTCCGTGGTGTGACAGGCACATGGGGACCGTGGGAGGGGGTGGTGAGGAGGGGCCAGAAACCACAGGGCGGGGCATGGAGGGAGCCGGGGTGGGGGTCCCCCAGAGCTCCCGGGGGCTCAGCTGGCAGTGCTCTCAACAGGGGACCAGCGTGGTGGTCACAGGGGGCCAGTTGAATAACAGTGAGAAAGCCGGGGCAGAGACGCTGGCTCGAGACCAGGCTGACGCGGCCCTCGCTCCAGGTGCCCGCACCCAGGCTGACCCCAGACACCCCGGGAAGGACAGGGCTTCTCAGATACCCCTGAGCTGCAGACCCTGACACACCGGGGGTTCCCCAGTGAGCACTGGCAGTGGGTCTTGGGGTGGGGGTGTCAGAATCTCAGGAGAGGGACTTGTCACTGGCCGCGGGGGATTCCAACACTAGTGGGGGTGGGGTGGGGGGGCCGTCTCGGCTGGCGAGGACCGATGCGTGCGCTTCCTCCACATGACCACCAGGGGGCACTCGTGAACAGGCGACGCCTGGCTCCCAGGGACAGGAGCCTCCAAGCCTGTCCCGGTTGGAGCTGGCTGTCCTGCCCCTCACAAGCCGCCTCCCGCCACCCCCATCCCCGGCCGTCCCGCAGCCCCCTGTATTGTCCCCCCCTCCACAACCACTCTGCTCCCAGAGCCTGGAATCCTGGCCGCACTGCACCTAGCTCCTCCTGCTGTCACCTCAGATTGCTACTGACTCGACTCCAGGCCAACTCCTCTAGGAAGCCCTCGGGGCCCTCTCCACCACGGCCCCGAGCCTCCTGACTTTTCGTTCTGTGTCTTGGCACTTGTCGTGTTTTCTCCTTGCCTCTGCCTTCCCTGTCAGATGGGGTGCCCTGAAGGGCTGTGACTTTCCAGGGCTGATTTGATGCTGAGACCGTGTGTGTGTGAAGTTCTCGGCAAGGCCGTGAGTCAGGGCTGGCGATGGAAGCTCTGGTCATTTTGCACACACGAGTTACCCGCCTGAAAGACTCCTGCTGAGGGGCGCCTGTTGAGTGAGTGTCGACTTCAGCTCAGGTCGTGATCTCACGGTTCGGTTCGTGAGTTCGAGCCCCGTGCCCGCATTGGGCCCGCTGCTGTCAGCATCCTCCGTCCCCCTCTCTGCCCTTCCTCCACTCGCACTCCCTCGCTCCAAGATAGGTGAACATTTAGAAAAAAAAAAAAAGAACCCCAGTGAGCCTCTGAGACCCACCTCAAATGCCCCCTCCTCTAGGAAGCTCTCCTTGATCTGTTCTGCCTAGGACAGAGGGATTTGTGTCAACCAGGCGTCTTCCAGTTACAGAAATCAGACAAGCCTACGCTTGTTCTGAGAAGTTCAGGCAAGGTTTCCCCAGGGCTCAGGTGTATCTCGGGGCCATCTCTTTCCCTGTGGGCATCTCTGTGCCTCCCTGCTGCTCCTGACACGGTAGCCTCGTCCTGGTTGCTGCTGGGGATGACGACCCCAAATAGTTCCCCTGCCTTTGACCTCACAGCCCACAACTCTCCCAGGGTCTCCGGGAAGTTCTCATGGAGGGTGTGGTTGGCTTTGTTTGGGTTACATGCTCACTTTTTGAGCCAGTCGGCACCCACGTGGTTATTGCCACGGTTGGCCAGCAGGGGGTGCGAGGAGCCCTGTGCCTGGCAATCCCTCGGCTGACCGGATGGGGGCAGCAGCCCGTCCCCCGTGCAAAGAGCCCTGGGGACAGGAGCGGTCAGATTGGCGTCCCCACGTGCAAAGGAGGAAAACGAGGCTAGCAGAGGTGAAGCAACGTGCCTAGACGCACTCCAGGGCCGGGGCTGCCCTTTCCTCTGTTGAGGGAACCTTCTGGAATGTAAGAATGCAAGCAGTGTGGGCCGTCTGTCCTGGAGTGCTTTGCAGGGTGCCGGGACCTGGTGTCCTGAGATGAAAGAGACCCTTCTCCTTACAGGGAGGGAGGGGGCTCCCTCTTCCCCGCGTGCCGCGGGATACTGCGTCTTACCGGGTGAGGGTTGCCGGCGACCCCATGACTTCAGTGACCCCACTCTCCCTCCCCGCGGTTGGGTCAGGACAGGCAGCCGCTGGTTAAGTGAGCAGAGGGGGCTTCCCCTCTTCTCCGCTCTCGCGGGCCTGGAGGAGGGGTGTGGCCTCTGGCAGGGCCTGGAATTCCCAGAGAATCTTCCCTTTGCCTCCTCCGTTTGCGCGTCCTGCCTCGGGCTCAGCCGCCGGGGCTGCAGGCAGGGGGAGGACCAGAATCAAGAAATATCTGTTGGCGTTTAGCAGAAGAGGAGTTTCCCGGGCCGCACTGTGTTACCGAGACTCCTATTCCGTGCTCTCCAGGAGCTGGGGTCCCTCGTTACCCCCATTTTATTGATGTCGGGGGCAGAGCTAGAATTTGGACCCCGGTGGGGAGAGAAAGGCCTCTGTCCCCGTTTCTCACGGTGAGGCCAGTCACCAGCCCCGATAGGATGGCCCCGCCCAGCTCCTGCCCCCGGGCTGAACTCGCAGCCGTGGCTCTGGGCCCAGGAAGGGTGCTCTTGGCCCTGTAGACACCTCAGAGTCCCCATCCTGCGCGGGTGCTGGGAACCACGGCTGCGTCCTGGCCCCGGGCTGCTGAGCGCAGAGCCGGCGTCTCCGCGCGCGCTCTGGGAATGACTACCTAACAGGGCAGCCCAGTGCGGGGCAGGGGTCACAGGGCAAGGCCAGACAGGGCAGGGGGCCCCAGCCGCTCACCCTGGGGGAGGGAGAGAGTCCACCCTCTCTAGCTGTCATCTCAGGAGCTTAGGGCCACGGGCCCCATTACCCGTGCATGTCCTGTGGGCTCCTGGCAGGTGGGGGCCCTCCCCGGGACGGGACGCAGCCTGGCACAGCGCCAGGGGCACAGCAGAGACGGGATGTGGTGCCCGCCTAGGCGGACCGTGGGGTTTGCCCTTCGCAGACTGAAGCAGGGCTTGGAGGGAAGCCCTGGGCAGGGGGAGAGAGGGTGGGGCCCCAGCGGGGGAGAGGGCCTGGGATGGCCTCCTGGAGGAGGTGCCCTCAAGTCTCAAGAAAGCAGTCGGAATTTGCCTGCAGAGGGTGGAAGGGCATTGGGGCCGGGGGACAGCATGGCCCAAAAGCTCAGGGAAAAGACAGAGCCGCTGATGTGGCCACAGCTCAGCGGGGTCGAGTCTCAGGTTTAAGTGTTCTTGGGCCTCCCTGGGGGGGTTGTCATGGGAGAGTCCAGCAGGGGGGATGATGGGCTTAGGGACTGAGGGTCAGAAGCAGGGGGACCGTGAGCGGGCCGTTGCAGCCGTCCCTCCGGGCCAGAGATGAGGGGGCTGTGGGCGGTGAAGGGAGAGGGGACTGGCCGGAATCAGACCCCCTTCAGGTGGCCTGAGGATGGACGGGAGCTGGGTCGTGTACACCCTCGGGGGCGGGCACGGGCGTTGGGGTGCCCCTTACGCCATCCACCACAGCGACCTGGAGCCTTAGAGCAAACGTCTCACCTTGTTCTGGAAAGCGAGAGATGGGGTGCAGAAGCTCCCCGGGAGTCGTCACCTCCCCGACCTCGTGAGCGTCTGACAGGGAACAGGCCGTGTTGCCCCCGAATGTCCACTCGTTATTGCAAGCTGTGCTCTGCAGTCCCCCTGTCCCCCGGCCTCAGGACTCTGGCACTGAGCCGCAGGGTGGCCCCTCAGGTCCCTCCAGCCTTGGCAGCAACACTGACGTCCCCCGGCCCCCAGCTCCCGGCCCCCAGTTCTGTCCCCCAGCACGGGCCTTATAAAACCACATAGACACGCCCCATGGGTTGAGCCTCCAGAAGTCCTCCGGATGGATTCCAGGGGGCTCCCTGGGGCCTAGCGTTGGGGTGTGTCTCCACGCCCCGCCCCCCTCCTCGTGAACAGCCCCGGGTCTCTGACTCCGTTGCCCACTCTCTCCTTCCCACGGCCCGGTCTCAGTTCTGAGCAGCAGGTTAAGAGGGAGGGCACTTGGGTGATGACCTGGCCTGGCCCAGTGTCCCACGCTGGGCCGTCCCCTGTGGGCTGCGGGGGCCCGATGCCTGGACCCCGAGGGGCTGCCCCTGGCGTGGACACCGGCTCAGAGGGCGGCCCCGTGCCGCCTGGGCTTGGCTTCCAGCGACGTCGCCAGCCCTTCTCTGGTTCCGGGGCGTTCTCAGGCCCAGCCCGCTTCCTGCTCTCATGCGGCGGGGCGGGGGGGATATCGCACTACCAGGGGGGACATTAGAGCCCCCCCCCACCCAGGAGGCCAAGCCAGGGCTTGGGACCCAGAGGCAAGACACACCACCGAGTGGGGAGAGACAGAGGCAGCCGTGGACACTTGCCCATGGTGATTAGCTCGGGTGCCTCAACAGGCCACCACGTCCTCTGGCTTCTGACCAGGTTTAACCAGTGGGGCCACTGGGAGGGAGGGAGGGAGAGAGAGGGTGTTTGTCCCACCCGCGCCACTGTGTCCCTGTCAGCCAGCTCCTTTGCACAGATCTGTCTCTCTCTTTCTCTGTCTCTCAGCTTTCCTCGCTCACCCCTCAGGCCTGGGGGATGGGAACAGAATCTCCAAATGTTCCAGCCCCAGGGCACGGCACTTTTCCTGTGGTTCCCTTAGAACCTTCCAGAACATTTGTGCACAGGCTCTTTGTGGCGCTCTTCTCCAGTCACCCGGTTGGCACGTGCCCTCTGCCGGGACCAGGTGACCCCCGCCTGGGTCCGGCTGGACACCCCTGGGACATGGCAGAAGGACCGCTTTCTGGAGGTTTTCCATCCTCATTGTCCCCAAGCGCCTGCCCGCTGACCTCTGAACACAAGGTCACACAAATCGGTTTGGAGGGGGGAGGGGACACCAAATGCTAAGTCCACAGATTTCGGACTCTGGGGTAGAGTGTCACCTCAGGGCACCCATCTCCAGGAACCCCCAGCGCAGGGTGGGCGGGCGGGGCACAAAGCCCGCACTTCCCTCAGAGGAGCCCTTGGCCCAGACTCGCCGGGACCCAAGCCTACAAGGTCGTTCCTGGGAAGGATCAGAGCTCGAGGGGCCGGCCGATCAGTGTGGGGCCCTGGGGCAGGTTCAGCAGCCCAGCGGGGTTCAGGCAGCAGTGGGAGCGGGCCTCCCCACCCTACGACCCCGCCCCTCCTTCTAGAAGGCACTGGTGTTGAGAGGTGGCCCACAGGCCAGGTGACAGTGGGACTCCTAATCTCAGCTGTCCGGTCCACGCAGGCCCTGGGGGGCTGGCTTCCCCGTCTCTGGTAGAGACACCGCAGGTCAGGGCCCCAGGTCCTACACTCCCCTGCTGTCCTGCCCACGCTTTCCCGCGAGAAGGGGACACCTTACAGGAGACGTGCCACTTTTGGCCCGTGACTCAGCATCACCCTGGGGCCCCTGAGCCACGCTGTGAGCATCTGACTGCCACAGCCCCGGGGCCTGATACTAGAACCTCTCCTGGCCTGTCCAGACGGAGCTCGGCCCTGATCGTCGCCTGCTCCCCCTGCACTACGCTGTTCCCCTGACTCGGGAACCGAAGACGTGGCGTGTGCGCGTAACCCTCGTTAGCCGAGGGGGCCACAGGGCTCTGTCTCGGGGCAATGACTCCCCAAGAGATTCCTGGAATCCCCTCCCTCCTCCCCTGTTATTTTGTCCCCCTCCCCCAACCAGGGCTGCCCCAGAGACGTCTCCAGAGACACCCCAGGAACCCTTCTCCTTAGGTGGGGGAGGGGGAAGGAGTGGATGGACAAATGTCAGCGTCTCTAGCAGGACTGCGAAGTCCGCAAACGCTTGCCCACAACGGTGTGCAGTGTGTGTTCACCGAGTCACCCAGCTGCTCACAGCAGGAGGGTGCTGGGTCCCCGCCCTGAAGGGGGTGTCGGGTCAGTTCAGGGGCCTTCCGTCTGCTGGTGTCTAGTCTCTCTGGAAGGCCGGGCCTCTCCTGGACTAAGGGGAAAGGACGGGAGAATTTTCTTTGTGATGCCTGGGGGCGGAGCATTAAGGGGTCTCAGCTTCTGCCTTAGGGCTGCCTGGGTGGCTCAGTCGGTTAAGCGTCCAACTTCCGGCTCAGGTCATGATCTTGTGGTTCGTGAGTTTGAGCCCTGAGTCAGGCTGTGTGCTGACACCCCAGAGCCTGGAGCCTGCTTTGAATTCTGCGTCTCTCCCTCTCTCTGCCCCTCCCCTGCTCTGTCTCTCTCTCTTTCAAAAATAAATGTTAAAAAAATACATATATTTTTAAGGGGTCTCAGCTCCCGGCTTTGGAGTCCTTGTGCAGACGTAGCTGAGATGTGGGGGAGGCCCAGAGCCCAAGAGGAAGGTGGGGCCGCTCCCGGGGAGCCAGGTCCCGCAGCCCCGGGGTGGTTCCGGGCGGTGCGCCCCGTTTCTTCCCCGTCCCCCGCCCCCCACCCCGCCCGACGCCTCTCCTTCTCCTGCCAGCGTCATCATGACCGGAGCCTACAACAACTTCTTCCGCATGTTTGACCGCAACACCAAGCGCGACGTGACCCTGGAGGCCTCGAGGGAGAGCAGCAAGCCGCGGGCCGTGCTCAAGCCCCGGCGCGTGTGCGTGGGCGGCAAGCGGCGGCGGGACGACATCAGCGTGGACAGCCTGGACTTCACCAAGAAGATCCTGCACACGGCCTGGCACCCGGCCGAGAACATCATCGCCATCGCGGCCACCAACAACCTCTACATCTTCCAGGACAAGGTCAACTCCGAAATGCACTAGGCGTGCGCAGAGCCCCCCGTCCGGGGCGCGGCTGGGAGCGGGTCCCTCTCTCGCGGGCCCCGGGACCAGCCCACGGCTGCTGGCCGCTGTCTGTTTGAAAACGGGAGGAAGGAAGGTTCACAGCCACAGACTGTAACATGGAGGTGATTGTCGCCTTGGGGTTTGGGCCCCTGGTTCGTTAACTGCGCGTCACCTGTTCTGCTCTGAGGACTTTGTCATTGCTGGGATCGTTTTCTGCTCCTTCCAGCAGCAACTCGCAGGTGAGAGCAGGCGCCCCGGGGAGGCTCACGGGCCCCACCTCGGGGCTCGGGGGACAGACGAGGCGCTGGGACGGGCCAGCCAGGGAGTCTTCCGATCACAAACGGAGGAGTTTCCACTGTCTCAGAGCTGAGGGTCGCCCCTTTGCGGGTCGGAGCCTGGACTCGTGCTGAGAACGGGCAGGTGCAAGATCCACCTTTAGGTTCTTTTAATGTCTTTCAGTCCCCCAGGTCCGGCGTTCCCGGAGAGGAAAGGGGACAGCGAAAGCCCCCCCCCCCCCGTGTGTGTGTGTGTGTGTGTGCGCGCGCGCGCGCGCCTGTTCTCACATTGCCGCAGCCTCTGCTGAGTGTGGGCCGGGGGGCCAGGCACGGTGCTCGGCCCTTTAACCGCGCAGGTCCGGTCCCCACTCTGCGGGGCTCTCCGGTCGCGCTTCGTGGTCACTGGGCCCCTGGCGGGAGCTCACACGGCTCTGTCCATGACTCGGTCGCTTCCTCCATCAACACCAGCCCCTCACGGAGTGCCAGGCTCTGTGCCAGGTGCCAGGGATGAAAGGTGGGTCGTTTGTCATCCGCACTCCACACATGAGGACACCGAGGCCCCGAGAGAACGAACAGTTTGTCCACGGCATGTACCGACCGGGCAGCGGAGTCAGGAACCCTGAGCGGGTCTTCACGAGACCCGGCGCTTTCCAACCCACCACGCTGGCGGTGCATGTGAGAGCCTGGAAGGTTCTGGAAACATAACTTCATCTCCTAAAGCGGGACGGAGCAGACAGGCCGTGACGAGGGTCCGGGGGGACCCCGGCGGCAGCACGGAGAATGGAGAAGACCCCGGCGGCGCCGAGCTCTGTGTGGTGACTTCAGACCCCCGCCCTCCCCGGGGCACCTCGCTGCACCCACGTCTGTCCCCCAGTCCCTCATTCAGGTGCACCGAGCTACCTCCAGGAGGAGATTGCATGTTTTGACCATTTCAGGATACGTTTTCTTTAGTGACCTGGCCACAGAGGACGCTTCCCTGAGGGGCACGGAGCATGCCGCGTCTCCGTGGCCGTGGAGACCAGCTCCGCCCACCCCGCCCACTGGTCCTCTGTGAACCCCTGGCCGTGCGTCCTGATTCAGGAAACAGTGCAGAGGCCGAAGCCAACATTTTTTTTTACAGGGTGTCACCCAACCCAGGAAACAGACCTGCCCGAGGATTTTCTCAGCGGGCAGCGGTGTACTTCTGTGTGTGTATCCAAGCACAAAAGGCATGTGCACTCACTTCGGGCCATGATATCTACACAAGGAAATGGGTCCATCGTTCTTGTTTTTGGGTTTTTTTTTTGTAATCAACATGAATGAAGAATGTTTGTTTATATATCGCTGTAAAATCCAGGTGACCTGGACAGTATTATATGTACATATCTATTCTAATTGAAATTAACAATCACTGGATTGGGTTCCTCCCCCCCCCCCTTTGTAAACAGGTTCAAGAATGTGGTAAATTGTATAGAAATCTCATGGAGCCAAAATCCCGCTCTGAGGGCCTTACACAATTACGCGGATATTTGGCACAATCCACTTCCCTTTGTGATTCGGGGGCTGGGGGGGGAGACTCCAACGGCAGCTGGGACTTACTGTCGGAGCGTAGGTTTCACATTTAACCGTCTACACAGTACAGTTACACTGCATTCAAAAGGTCTTCACACAGTTCCTGGTTCCTGACTTCTGTGGTAAGCTTTGGATACCAAACCAAAAGAGGAAAAGGAAGAAGTTTCTGAGAGGAAAAGCATGTCTTCAGATCCCTGGAAACTCCTGATGTCCAGAGCAAGTCGTGAAAGAGGAAACGCGTTGTGGGGGAGGGGCCGGGACTAGACGGCGGCGGACGGACGGGCCAGTAACGTAGTCACAGACTCTGCTTCTTACTCTGTTTAGATTTTTCTGCTCTTCTTGAATGTACGGGCGTTCACATCGTCATCGTGAAGTTGTTGGGTTGTTTTTGTTTTTATTCGAATACTCTTGAGGACTGAAGTCTTGGCGGGTGTCGGGCGTGTGGCGGTAGGTAGACAGACCCGATCACTTCGGATTCTGTAACTCATGGGTGCATTCTGGTTTTCTTCGATATCTCGGATTATCCAACTGTTGAATAAAATTATAAATATGTTAATACCAGCTTTTTCCAATAAAATTAACAGATGTTACATCGAAAATGAGACTCGGAGTGCTGGTTGTTTCTAATGAGGCCAGCCCCCACCCCCCCAGGGACAGTGGGTGCCGTCAGGAGGTGATAAGGCCGGTCAGGAAGGATGGATCCCCTCTAAGCTTTGCTATCTCTGTCTCTTAACAAAATTTTTAACCCTTCCGAGCTCTGATTTCTTCGCTGGGGAAGTGGAGCTAATGACACCAACCTTGTAGTAGTTTGGAGGCGTTGGGGGGACAGATGACCATGAAATGGATGACGTCTGCCAAGCACGGTGTCTGGGACATAAGGTCTCCATAAATGGTCGTTGTCTTGCTTTGTTTTGTTTCGCTTCGAGGCAGGTGACCGTAGCCCTCTGGGACTTCCGGCATCCTCACACCCTCAGTAGTGCGGGGAGATGGCACCGATGAGGAAGCTGAGGTTCAGAGAGGTGAAGGACTTGGCTTGAGATCACACAGCTAGCACGTGTTGGAGCGGGGTTCCAACCCGGCCCGGGGAACTCCAAGAGCTCCCCCTACCAGCACCACCAGCACACAAGAGCGGCAGCGTCTCCGCGAACGGGAGCCTGGGAGGAGAGAGACCAGGCGTCCGATTCGTTCTGGAAGCCAGGGCGGCCCGGCCTGGTGTGCTGCGGTGGCTGAGAAAAGCCAGAAGATGTGTGAGGATCCGCCCCAGCCCCCATGGTTTCCCCGCACCCCTGCTGGGAGCCAGGCCTCTCCTCTCTACTGTCCAGAAGGCATTTTATTCTTCAGACTCAGCAGGAGGAAGGCGGGCCCTGCTCTGGTGGGTCCTGCCGGTGTGGGGCTTTCGTTGGGTTGGCTAAGTTCTTTGTCAGCCACACAGCCCCCGGGACAGAGCTCGAAGGAGGAGAAAGCCGCTCCCAGGCTGTGCGACCTTGGACCTGGGCTGACCTCTCTGAACCACCCGGGGAACTAGAGGGCGGTGCCACTCCTTCTCAGCGTTGTTGGGACGACCGATGAGATACACAACACACTGGACCGATCTGCGGTCCCGCTGTCCCGGGACGGGACCGTACTGTCTGGTTTCCGGGCGTGATCTTGCCTGACCTGCCTTTCGGCTTCATGTCATCCCTTCCGAAGGGAAGAGGGGGGTTCTACGGCAGTACCCGTTCTACATATGGAGAAACGGGGGCTCAGAGAGAGGCAGGGGTTTAGCCCACGCCCAAATTCATAGAAACAAGACGTGGTGGGGTCTGGATTCAGACTCCGATGGCGGGTGGTGGATGCGCCGAGGAGGGTCGGGGTGTCGTGGCCTCAGCCCCACCCCATCGAGCTTCAGCCGGCACCGACTAAGCCCCAGCTCGCGACCGTGGCGGTGTGACCTTGCGACGACAGGTTGTCCCCGGTCATCAGGCAGACCGGTCTGTCATGTGATCCTTGTCGGCAGAGAACATCAGGACGAGAGGAGACCTGGAAGAGGGGGTCGGGTGTGGCAGGGGGACCCGCCCGCCATTGCTGGCCGTGCAGATGGGGGAGGGGGCGGGCCGCAGGCCCGGGAACGTGGGCACCTCCAGAGGCTGGGAGGCGGCAGAGTGGATTCGGCAGTTCGCAGCCTCACCGACACCTTGCTGATGGCCTGAGGGGTGACTGAGTCCTCACTGACTCCCGTAGCAAGTCTGCCAAGCTGGTCCTTACCAGCCTGATCTCCCGGAGGAGTTATCTGGGGCCCAGGAGATCCCGGGCATGTGCCCAAGGAAGGCCCACCGCCCATACGGGAACAACCACGCGGGGACTGTGTCCAGCCCTTTGCTTTCATTATTTCACGCCACAGTAAACCCCCGTGGCGGGTCCTATGACCGCTCCCGTTCTAGAGATGAGGAACTCCAGTCTCAGAGAGGTTAGGGGACTTGCCCAGGACCGCACAGTAAAGGCAGAGCTAGAACCCAGTCTCTGAACTTCCGTGCTGTGCAGCCGTTGGTTCTGGAACTGCCATCTGACCTCATTCTGTCTTGACCTGAGTGCCCTGTCCGAGGGTCAGAGTGGCTGTAAGAGCCAAGGGGGGAGGGGCAGTCAGGGTGGGGATGGCCGCCGCGGTCAGGGGCCTGACGTACACTACCTTCTTATCTCCCCCAGTCAGTCCCGAGAGGGACGCATGAGGAAGTGAGGCTCAGGAGTCTGACAAACCCCAAGTCACGGAAACAGTGGCTGGTGGATCGGAGACGTGGGTGGTGCTCAGACCCCCTCCTCGAGCAGGACAGCGGGGCGTCTCTGACCAGGGGAACGAATGATCTTGGCAGGAGTGGGGGGTTGCTGAGCGTACCAGGGGCCAGCGCGGGAGACACGACGCCATCTTTCAAGGCGGCTGCGCTCCGGCCGACCTGGAATGTGGCTGCGGCCCCACGGGCAGAAAAACCTGCACCAGGGGCGCCTGGGTGGCTCAGTCGGTTAGGCATCTGACTTCGGCTCAGGTCATGACCTCACTGCTCGTGGGTTCGAGCCCCGCATTGGGCTCTGTGCTGACAGCTCGGAGCCTGGAGCCTGCTTCACGTTCTGTGTCTCCCTCTCTCTCTGACCCTCCTCTGCTCATGCTCTGTCTCTCTCTCAAAAATAAACATTAAAAAAAAGAAAGGAAAAAAAAACCCACACCTGCCTTAAGCTTCATTAAGGGAAACTGAGTCAGGAGTGATCAAAACATCTGGAAAAATATGGTTGATTCAAATAAGGGGAAAATGTGGGGCCACCCTGCTTGGCTGGCGACATTCAAGGGCACCTGGGGACTTTTCAGGGGGGTGGGGCAAAGATTCCGGAAGAGACCGGGCTGCTGGCCTGGGGATGGGCTGTGGGCGCAACCACAAGAGACCCAGGTTTAGCTGCAGCCTTGTCACTGACCGACACTGAGATTGTATCTGTCATCAGCTGTGTAACAAATGGTACCCCCGATGTAGCAGTTTGAAACAATGGCATCCATGACCTCACAGTTTCCGAGAGTCGGGAATTGGGCGTAGGTGAGCTGAGTGTTTCTGGCTCAGGGCGTCATACGTGGCCGTCACCACTGAAGGGACGGGGTGGAGGTTCTGCTTCCAGGCTCGCTTCTACGGCTTGAGGCTTTGGTTCCCGGCCACGCGACGTCTCCCCAGGGCTGTGTGCAACGTGGCGCACTCACCCAGAGCGGCTGATCTCAGAGAGAGGGCAGAGCACCCAAGCCGAAAGCCACGGTCATTCTGTAAACTAATCTCAGACAGGCCATGTTTTATTGGTCACACAGCCCGATCCTGGCACCAGGGGCCAGAAGGTGCGGGAGGCGGTGGGGATCGCTGGGGGTCGTCTGGGGGCTGGCTACCATGGACGTCCCAGCAAGCCTCCGCACGTCTCTGAGCCCAGGGTTCATTTATAAAGTGGTAGCAACTGACGAGGGAGCGTGGGGCCAGCTGAGGACAAAATACGGGCTCACAGCACCCCCCCTCCATCCCCTATCCCCAGGCGAAATATGCGTGATATTCCTCGGATACTCCTGGCCACCCAAGAACACAGGAAAGGGGTGTAAGTGCTGGCCATGGTGATGGGGGAAACTAAGGCAAATGAGGAATTAAACTCCCTTACTGCCCACAGTCCATTGGCAAGTCCTTGAAACTGGCAGAGTGACCTCCCTCGAGGAGCCCAGCTGCCTCGACCGTGACATTTTGCTGGGGGCAGAGGAGAATCTTGGCTTCACGTTGTCCTGAGCCCCCAGGATCCTGCGAGGCTACTTGAACGTCTCAAAATTCCTTTGGAAACTTCCTTGATCTCAACCCCCCCCTGACATATGCTGGCGATCAGACTCCAAGGTTAAGTCCCCCCGATAGACATCTGAAGGGGCTCCTGAGTGAGGTTTTACTAAACAGTAATAAATGGCGTTTCTCGGGGCGCCTGGGTGGCTCAGTCAGTTGAGCGTCCGACTTCAGCTCAGGTCATGATCTCGCGGTCTGTGAGTTCGAGCCCCGCGTCGGGCTCTGTGCTGACAGCTCAGAGCCTGGAGCCTGCTTCCGATTCTGTGTCTCCCTCTCTGTCTGCCCCTCCCCTGCTCACACCCTGTCTCTCTCTCTCTCTCTGCCTATCAAAAATAAATGTTTAAAAAATAAAATAAAATAAATGGCATTTCTCTAGCAACAGCTGGCCCCTCGCGGTCCTGGCAACCTTGCTTCCAAAATTCCTTAGAGACTTACTCTCTCCCTGACCCCCTCCTGACCTGAGGGTGTGTGATCAGTTACCCGTCGCGGCCCCAGTGAGGCTCTTCCTGCCCGCAGGTCCTGTCCCCAGGCTTTCATAAAATCGCCCTTTTTGCACCAAAGACGTCTTCAAGAATTCTTTCTTGGCCGTCAGCTCCGGACCCCCCCAAACCCCCCAAATTTCATCGATGATACCATTGACCACACGAGGTGTTTTGGAGAGACTGGTCTTGCCCGGGCTCGGCTCCTGGTCTCCCTGGCTCTGAGCCTCAGTGGGCATTAGCCTCACCTGGGAGCTCGCCCCAAACCCTGTGGCCCAGCCCGCCGCATCTCGGCTGGGATTCGGCATGGGCACTTTTTAAAGCTCAACAGAGGACCCCACTGTCCCAAGGAGACAGGCTCTGTGAATAACATAGGGAAACAGCCTTTCTGCAGAACCGTTTGCAGGAAAAGCAAATGATCTATAGATTAACTTGGAGGAAGACCAAACACCGCGTGTGGGTCCATTGGTTTTCGCCACTTGGGGCAAGGAAGGCGCGGTCACCCCTGTCGTTTTTGGTTTGTTTCACCCAGACTATGTTTCTGAGTCACCTGCTGAAGTTAACCACTTGAGAAAAACTTTAACAAAGGCTTCCCAGCTTCCAGAGAGCGGTTTCCTAGCAACGGAAAAGCTTTTAGAGCTGGAAATAATTGCCCAAGTCGTGAGTGATTCATTTCAAACCACCATGTCCTTTCTTAAAAAAAACAAAACGAACAAAAAAAAACACAAAGCCCCATTATCTCTACCTGGAGACCGTTAGTTAGCATTTCGCACGGGGCCCACGCAGTCAAATGACAGGGTGAATTTCACGGAGGAACTGGAAATCTGCAAAAGGCAGCGTCTGTACTAGGATGAAAGTAAAAACGAAAATGGAAAGGAATCCATTAGCAAAATCATGCAGAGAAAATCTAAATGTGCAAAACAGATAGGAGTGTTTGGAGCAGTGAACCGGTCATGTAATTCGCCTATAAATCCTATGCCCGTTTCTTTTGGCAAATCTACTTGATCATCCATGTATTCCCTCGGCAGAGGGGTTCTGAGCACCCCCTACGTGAGCGGCTCTGAGCTGGGACGCTGGAGCCCAGCGACTGGGACTCAAATCTTGGCCTTGGCGGCAGCCCATAGATCTTGGGGATGGTACCCACCCGAGAATGACAGTACCTACCTCAGTGGGTGCAGATCAATCAAGATCTTTGCATACGCGGTCAGCCCGTTGCCTGAGCTCCCAAGGGAGCCCGTTAATGACATCATCTCGGGTCCCGCGACCTGTGACAGGACCTTCGGTGAAGCCCTGCTGGACACTGCAACTCGGCCCCAGCCATCCCTGGGGACAGTCTGTGCCCCGGCTGAGAATGAGGAGGGGGCTCGCTGAGGCGAGGGCTGAGAAGTGTCCGTGGGGCGAGGAGTCAGAATGAAGACCACCAGTCTCCCCTCCCTCAGGTCCCAGCTGCGGGCGGGCGGGTGGCAACGCTGAGCGGGAAGCGGGGGGCAGGGCTGGGGATGAGCCCGCACAGGTGGACAGTAACGTAGAGATCGGGGAGGCAGGGGCCACAGAGCCAGCAGAATGTGGATGGCGAGGGGCTCGCCCGGAGGCTGTGCTCTGGCACACAAGGACTCAGCCTGTTGACAAGTGCCTCTGCCTCTAAGTCGGATAAGAGGGAAAGTCGAGAAGGAAGAAAAAGTAGATGGTGAAAAAAAGCCTCGAGGGTCCTGGGAGGAGGGGAGCGCGCCCCAGCCCCCTGCCCACGTCCCGTCACACTGGCACGTTTGTCCCAGCCGTTCAGGGGCCCCCACCTCTGTCATCTCGACATCCAGAAGAGTCCTCATGTTCTTTTATTTTGTGCCACCCAACTGGGTTGTCCCTGAGCAGCTCAACCGGTGCCACTGCTTTCCGGAAGTGCGACGAGACCCCACCCCAGCGCAGACCCTCCCCGGCGCTCCCAGAGCCTGGAGGATTCGCCAGCAGGTGCCCGGACGGGGCGCTGGCTGATGGCGGGCTGCCCCTGGTTCTTTCCCAGCAGGCCCGACGCACGGCCGTCTGGGCAGCGTTGTGAAGACAGGATTGAAGACGCAGCCAAATGTGATTTCTTGGTGGCCCAGGACCAAGAGCAAGACTAGGTCTCCATCACAGCTCTGCTCCCTCCTAGCCACGTGCCTTGGGGCAAGTCCTACCCCATGAATACTTAACAATTCTCAGACGCGAGGTGGCGGGGGCGGCTGGCTGCGTGGGACCTCCGTGTGAACACAGTGGCAGAGCCACGGCCCAGCTCGAAACCTGTTTCGGGGGACCCTTGGCCCCCAGCGGCGTGGGGTCAGCAAATCCCTGCAGGGGGCCTCGCCCCCGGTCCTGGGCCAGCTTGTTTACCAACAGGAAGAGCAGGATGGCAAGCACGTCACGGAGCCTCGGGCGCACGGGGGCCAAGGGCGTTCCCAGGAGGCAGTCCAAAGAGGCAGCGTCTAGGACCAAACAGTGCACAGCTGGCCAGGCGTCTTACTGGGGGGCCCTGGCTTCTGAGCCAAGAGGGCCTCCCGGCTGCTTGGAGGACAGAGGTGCCATTCCCACCCGGCCTCTGGGCCTGAGGCTGTATCGTCTGGGACCCCTGGCATCCTGGGCCACGACCTTCCAGTGGGTGCCCCGAGTGACGACTCGTCCTCTGACCTTCCCAGTCCAGTCCCTCCCCTTGCTGTCAGAATGGGGTGCTCCCCGGGATCCTGACCCCCATCCTACCTCAGGCTGGACAGGCCTCCCACTACTTCCCGTGTCTGGAGGCAGGAGGGTTCTTTTGACCCAGGCAGGGCGCAGTCTATGTGACTTTCCTGGGGGTGGGACTGGGTGAGACTCCAACCGCGGACTTACAGCATCTGCTCAGGATCACGCGGCGATAAACATTTGCTCGTGGGTGGCGAGAAGTGCGTTCGAGGCTCGGTAGTTACATCAGGAATGTTTTCGGTACCGGCCAAACTTTCTGGAGTGCAGCCCCGAGGAATGAGAGGCGGGGTGCCGGGGGCGGGGGGGGGGGCAGGGCTGCAGGCAGGCCAGCAACCCATGGTTATTTTCGTCAAGTTTATGTTTCAGAAGAGCTAGAAGGAAGCTTACACGTCGCGGGTGAGGGTCTAAAGGCCTGGGAAGCCCGAACTTGCCCAAGCCGCAGCTGGGAAGACACAGGCGTGGGAGTCACACCAGGAGGTGGGCTCTCACGCGCCGGGTAAATTGCACCTGTTCACTTTATAGACGGGGGTTGTGCACAACATGTAATTCAAAAAAAGGTTTCACTGCGAAATCTGACCTAGCCCCGAATTTCCATTCTGCGGATCAGGGCACAGGCCTGGGGACAGGGGTGTGGGCGGCTGGTCACAAAGGGGTCTGTGACGGGAGCAGAACTGGGGTCCGACACCCAATCTGGGGTAATCCCCGGGAGATCGCACCGCCCCCTGTGCCGAGCAGGGGGCTCTGCTGGGGGCCGAGTGGCAGCGTGGTGGCCGAGGGGACAGAGCTCCGCGCCACCGTGGCCCTGCTAGGATGCAATGTGACCTCCTCGCCAAATCTGTTTTCTCCTCTGGGCAGCAAGGCGGCCCTGTACCTCCCCCGTCCGAGTGCAAGCATCAGGTGACGTCATTTGTGTGCCCCCCCAGCCCCCCGACGGTCAGGCGTGAGTCTGGGAGGCAAAGTCAAACTGAATGAAACTGCGGGATCAGAGAGGGGGGTGGGCTGACCTTTCACCTCTCCTCACTGCCCAGGGAAGAAGCCCAGGAGCAAACCCAGCGCAGAGACACGAGGCCCTGTGAGCACTTCCCAACAGGGCGGGGTTTCAGGCGCACCCATGGATAAAGCAGGACGAGCCAACGGTGCAGGGATGCAGCTGCCTGAGAGATGAGCCACGTCCACGGAAAACGGAGGCAGCCGCACCCTGGACGGTCAATGCAAGGTCCTGGAACCACAGAAAGGACGTACGAAGGACTCCATGTCTCCTGACCTCTGCAAAACGTGGACCACCACCCACCGGGGGGTCTGCACACTGGGGAGGAGCGGGTGCCGGCTTTGTCCTCAAGGTCGGGGAAGAAACAAAAGACCTGAGGGACTCAGACACACGTCCCTGTCTGAGGGGACACCCGAGCCGCTCCAGCAACCCTAAATGGCAGAGGCCCTGATGATGTATCTGTGGGATTATCATTGTGCATCGCTGACCACAGGACTACAGGGTCACAAACTTACTGCCCACGGCGTGGCTGCTCCCAAACCGTGAGTCACGTGAATACCATGTGATCAGTGAAGTGAGTTTCACGGGTGATCGTGACGATGCACACTTCTCACCCTGGACGACCGTGCACAGCTGGGCGTCCTGGCGGCGTCTGCAGCGGCCCCTGGCCTGGAGGCGGTGCCGGGGTCTGCGCACCGGCAGGTGGGTCACCAGCTACTGACAATCTCCATTCTGCTCTCTGGAACTCACCTGTCCAGTTCAGTGCAAGTGTGGACACCTGTTCTCATGAACATACAAGAAAACGGCTCCTTTAAATAAGGAAGAGAGTAGGTTTCGTGAAATGCTTTTATTTTGGCTGCTTCAGGACCTTGACTTCTGTTTCCCGGGGCTGAACGCGGCCAAGCTTTTCTGAGCACCAGGAAGGCACACCCCAGGCTCCTCCCATTTCCTGATGCCGGTGGGTTCAGACCAGACCCTCACAAACCCACCCGCTGCCCACGAGAGAGGAGAGCCGCAGAGCGAGCTGTGGGGCCCGGGGCCGCCGGCCGCCCCGGCCTCTGACGGCCAGATTCGGGCGAGGCCCTGACCGCACGACAGAGCTCAGGCGGCCCTGCGTCAGCCCCGGCTCGGCAAACAGCTGTCAAGGCTTAGCAGTGACCAAATAAATAAGAAATCCTATCGCCGAATGGACACAGCAGCGCGTTTGGTTCTTTAAAAAACAAAGCCAACACACGTATCAACAGGGCGGGGGCGGTGCTCGGAAGTGGGGGAAGGAGGGAGAGGTTCATCTGTAAAGTGCCTCTCGCGGCCCAGAGCCGCCAGTCCGAACGGGCCCTCCGGCTTCGCTCTGCGAGGTCGGGGAGGCGGGCGGAGCCTGCATGCAATCCCAGCGTCCTCCGCGTTCCAAGTGGGCGGAGCTGCAGCTCGCAGAGGCGTGGCAGGTCGCACGTGACAAGCGCCACAGACGCACATGCGCACACGCGCACGCATACGGACACGCGCACATATACTCAGCGTTAGTGTTGTGCCCTCTGGCCGGGGTGGGGGGAGGGGGAGAGGTCCTGGCGGGGACGCGCGCGGACTCCTCCTCCGGCCGGGGCCCGCCCTCACGCCGCCGACAGGAACGGGAAGAAGAAGAAGTCGAAGGCGAACTTGACGGCGGCGTGCACGGTGCTGCGCCAGTCGCGCTCGATCTTCACGTGCCGCCGGGCGGGGGCGAGCTGGGCCATGCAGTTGAGGCAGCTGATGGCCTTGAGCTCGAAGACGGGCCACTTGCTGCCCAGGCGGCCCTCGAGGACGGTGCTGAACTCGATGAGGCTGCCCTGGCGCAGGCCGAGCAGCACGTCCTTGAACTCGCCGCTGGCGCGCAGCACGATGTCCTTGGTGACGTCGTCCTCCTCGGCGCCGCGCGAGCCGTTGGCGCCGCTGTACGGCATGCCCACCGTGATCTCGAACTTGTAGCGGTCGAACTTCTTGATGTGGCAGGGGTGCTTGGCCAGGTGCCGGAGGCGGCACAGCTCCTCCTCGGCCGTGGGCGCGCCGCCGTCGGCGCCGCAGGCCGGGTAGGCCTCCCCGTAGAGGCAGCGCATCCAGTCGCCCACGAAGAACGGGAGCATGTTGATGGCCGACTCGGCGCTGTTGTCGATCTCCGTGACGCGGACGTACTTGAAGCGGCCCGTCCACGTGACCCTGTGGCCCTCCAGGTGGCTGCACAGGATCTGGGTGCGGGCCATGTTGGTCTCCTTCCAGGCCCGCGGCCCGCACAGGAAGCCGTACTGCTGCCAGCTCAGCGTGGAGTTGTAGACCTTCATGCCCTCCGAGCGGTACACGTAGAACCAGCAGAAGAGCACGATGGCCGTGACCCACACCAGGATGAGCTTGACGATGGAGCTGCGCGTCAGGGACTTCACCAGGCCCGCCACCGAGAGGTTGGCCTTGGTCCACCAGCGGAAGAGCAGGGGCACGCTGCACACCGCCAGGGTGACGGCGACCTTGGTGAGCTCCAGGGACAGGAACCAGCGGGCCAGCTGCACCAGGCCCACGAGCGCCAGGCCGGCCGCCAGGACGGGGAGGGCGAACAGGAAGAGGAAGTAGCCCATGCTGGCACGGACCAGCCCCAGGCCGGTGGACTCCTGCAGGATGACCACCGACAGCTCGCACCACATGAAGCAGACCAGGTAGGGCACCAGGTAGCAGTAGGTGCCCTTGAAGTGCCGCAGCCGCGCCATGCGGAAGAAGAGGTAGAGCAGATAGACGTAGAGCAGGCAGGGCACGCCCACGTTGAGGACGAGCAGGTGGCCGAGCGGCACGGTGAAGAAGGTCTGGCCCAGGAGCTTCAGGTGGGGCCAGTCGAAGGGCAGGGCGGGCAGGAGCGACAGCAGGCCGGCGGCCACCTCCGTCACCAGGGCCCGCCGGGTGTAGGGCTCGGCGGAGGTGCTCAGGCTCATGTAGCTGGTGGCCGTGAAGAAGACGGCCACCACGGCCAGCTCGGAGCAGGGGATGAAGTCCTTGCTGGCCACGGGGAAGGAGAAGATGACGAAGAAGACGGACAGCAGGAAGTGCACGTAGGGCTCCAGGTGGTTCCAGCCGAAGTTCACCTCGGCCTGCTCCACGTCCAGGTTGGGCTCGAAGCGCAGGAGCAGGCCCGTGAGGGTGCGGAAGCTCTCCCAGGCCCTGCTGTCCTGGAAGACCTTGAGGGTGCAGATGACCATGGAGACGAAGGACAGGTAGAAGACGACCAGGGGGACGAAGAGGGCAAAGAAGTCGACGGTCAGGTTGCTGATGATGAAGAAGAAGATGAGGGCGTTGATGTGGTGGGTGGGGACGATGGTGGACAGCCAGTGCATGCCCGCCCGGGAGGCCATGTCGATCAGGTACTCCTTGATTTCCATGATGGCGTGCAAGGGGTACTTGAACACCTGGGGGGGAGGTGGAGACCAGGACGGGGCGTCGGAAGCCAGCCGGGACGGGAGCCCCGCCGCCGTCCTCGTGACTCCGCCGGCCACCCGAGCTCTGCGCAGAGCTGACGGCTCACCCCTGGGCCCTGCGGGTGCTTCCCCGGGAACGCCCGCTTCTCGGGATGAAGTCCTCCCCGTGCCCCGCGGTCTAGATGGACCCTCCCTCAACGCCACCCAGGCCCGCAGGTCCTGGCCCCTCTCCTCCAGGCCCCTGGAGCCCGTCCCCTGGCTCCCCTCTCACCAGGGATTCCAGACTCCTGCGAGCCGGTGTCCCCTCTGGGACGCCGAGTGCCTGGGGGCACGTACCAGCTCCCCCGCCCCTCCCCACGGGGCCTCGCTTGTGGAGGCAGAAGCCCTGGGCTACCGGCGTGGGAGCTGGGCTTGTGACCTGATCATCCCCCCGCTGCCCTGCTGGGCCTCGGCCCCCAGCCCGCTAAAGGCAGAGGAACGGACACTTTCAAGCCCGTGCAGCGGGCTCTGAACGGTCCCAGGCATGGCAGGGGCTGTAGGGGCTCCAGAAAGAGCGCCCCACAAACGTGACCCGTGGGGGGTCATCTGTAAGGGGCCAGAGGAGACGTGCTCGCTAGTGGCAGGGACCCGAGAACCAGCTGCCTGCCACCGCCCATGTCCACACACCCACGCTGCTCAGAGCGGACACGAAACTCCACGGCCACATCTGCAATCTGCACCCAGTGGAAAGGGCAGGGTGACCCTCAGGGCATCACGGCAGCAAACGACGAATGAAGGGACACGGGGGCGGTGAGCCGGACCCCATGCCTGCCCGGCTTTCTCCTGCAGAGCTCCTGGAGGCTCCCGGCCCTGCCAGCAGGGCTCAGGGGAGGGAGAGAGAGGCTGGGTGCCAGTCCTCAGGAGGTGCGGTGTGGAGGGCAGGGGTCTGGGTGTGTCTGCAGGGGCAGAGGCTTGGACGCCAGACCACACAATTTCCCCCACGGAAGGGGGCACGGAAGCCTGGTGGTACACAGAGCCCGCCTGAGGGGCTACGTGCCCCAGTGGGGTGGGCACCACGGCCTCTGCCCGTGCCCTTGGGACAGGCTGTCTCTGCCCGCCCTGCCGGGGCGTGGAGGACAAGACCGGCCACGGAGGGGGTCATGAGGGAGCATAACCAAGTGATCGCAGCAGGACATGGCTGTCTGTCAGCTGACAGTGACCGAAACCCCTGGAGCAGCTGCACGGGGCACGTTCCCCAGAGGCCAGGGACCTGGGTACCTGCAGGACTCTGTGCACACCTCTCTGTACACACACACACGCGCGGGTGTGAACGGTTACATTCCTTCTCGCTCGTCTGTGACAGCCCGCCTAGTGGCCCATTCTCAAACAAGCAAGGAAATGAACAAATCAGTACCCCAGCTAACGACTCCCCCAGCTCCCCGGGGTCAGTGGCCTTCCCGGAAAGCAGACACCACACTCACATGTGACTGGGGACGGCCACCGGCGAGTACCGGGCACCATCGCGTTAGCCTCGGTGGGTGCTTGTGATGCTTGGCGGGGAGCAAACGAGCGTCCGTGGACACGCACGTGCTCCGGACTTCCCCGGGGGGCCCCTCGGGCACAGAGCCAGGCTGGCTAAGAATCAGCTGCCTCGGAACCAGGTCCACGGAGCGTCAGCTGCGGCCGGCAAAGCTGACCCCTGTGGAGGGGAGCCTCGCTAGCGGCAGGACAGACTAGGGGCTTCTGGTCCCTGGGCTGCTGTGGTTTACAGTCCGTCTCCGTGCCCTGTGCAGCTGGGACCTTGAGATGGGCCTCAAGTTCTCTCCTGGGCTCTGAACCATTCATGCCTTTTGTTTTTGCCCCTGAGGCCACACAACGAGGTTGACGGGAGGCTGACCAAGGGGCCCGTCTGGGACCAGGCAGGTCGCGGCAAGCGAGTGTTCACATGCTGGACCAAAGGTGAAAACTGGGGATTTGAAGACATCACTACACTTACGAGGCTCTGGTCAGCCGGGAAAGGCTGGCACGGAGCCCTCTGTGGGGGCCACACCTGCTCACGGAGGCACCGGGCGCCTCGCTGGGGCCAGAAGACGGAGCACGCTGCCCTTCCTCTGCCACCAGAAGGCTGTTAAAAGCTGCAACAGCCTCCGGTTTTAGAGACGGATTTACCGTCTCTCTCGCAAAAGGACTTTTCGGGAGACAAACTGTAGAGGCATCCGAGCGCTCTGACGGCTTCAAATCCCGAAGGGAACACAGAGCCCCGTGTGCTTCTTGTCGGAGTACTTTAAAGCTCCTTCCCAAAAAGAGGCGTCTCAGACGTGCCCCAGCACTGAGGGTGGCAGAATTTATCCTCCCAGCCGGGTTGCCCTGCGAGCGGGCGCCGCTAGCCGGGACAGAGCAGGCCCTCCAGACTCACCCTTTCCCCTCTGACCCTCACTGGCGTTTCGGGAGCACCTCGTCTTGGCCAAGAACGATGGCCAGGGCCCCACCCCCCTTCCCTCAAGTTCTAAGGAAACTAACAGCAACCATCTTCGCGCACACGGCCCGGGCCGGGCCCGAGTGGACCGTGGATAAAGTCGTGCCCTCCCTCGGTCAGGCTCCTTGGCCATCCAGGCCTGTGGCGCACCACGGCACCTGTCCTTGGGGGACTCACTCAGCTCGCTGCTGGGTGCTGAGCGTGGCCGCCGCTCCAGCCGCCCCGGTCTGAGCCTCCATGTCCGGGCTCCTGGCAGGGGCCACACCGAGCTGTCTCCAGCACGGGGACTCCCCACGCTTCCTTGTCCCCGCCCCCTCCTGCCTGCCGGCGGCCGAGCCGTCACCCACCCCTCTGCCCCGCTGACGGTGGTTCACCCCGGCTCCCACTCAGCTCGCGCCACAGATGCTCGGACGACTACCGCCACGAGCTTCGTGACGATTCGTCTGTGCAGAGCCGCTCACGGTGATGGGCCCGCCTGGGTCGGGCGGCCAGGCCTGCGCAACCGCGGTACGCTCTGCGAAGTCAGACCTGGGGAACCGCCCGCACCGTGGTCTCAACGGTGTGACCAGGGACGTGACAGCTGTCACGGAGGGGGCATGGCCCGCCTTCCTTGCCTTCCGCAGTTGTGTGTACGCTCCATGCTCTCTCCTTGCCGTCGGTGGCGGCTCGTGGGCCGACGGCGGGGGCAAGAGTGTCTCCCGTCCGGCTGGCCAGCCCACGGGGACTCGCTACTCTCCACGCTGCACGTGTCTCTCCCGTCTGGGGACCCCGAGTCCCCGCAGATCCGGGTAAACGGGTGCCCGGCAGGATCCTCGCTGTCTCTGAGTACCAGCACTTTGCTTCTGGAAAAGGCATCTTTGCCAAACTGACCTCCATTCCATGCTGTCAACGGACAGTTTTTCAAAATGACAAAGTCTAAGCGACAGTCGGACTCCGGAGCCTGTCACTCTGCTGCCTGCGGCGTTTTGTGGAGAGCGGTCCAAGAAGGGTACGAGGGCCGGCCCGTCACTCCCGAGCACGCCCGCCTCCAGCAGCGCCCTGGGGTTTGGAGCCCGAGCACGCGGAAGGCCCCTGTCTCGAGGACACATCCTTCTGCGGTTACGGGGACCTGTAACCCAGCCTCCCCAGACAGGCTGCCGGCTCCCAGAGGCTCGCGTGTCGGGCAGGGGCCTCCCACCCGTGCCTTCCCAGATGGCACCGGGGTGCGCAGCGGGCGCCCGGCCCCGCCCCGGCCCCACTCACCCGGAGGCGCAGGGGCAGGTCCTCGGGGCTCTTGCCCGCCAGCTCGTCGTCGTCCTCGTCGTCCTGCAGGCCCAGGTCGGCGGGGACGATGCCCTTGGCGTACTTCTTGGTAATCTCCACGAAGTCATCCAGCGCTATGTGGCTCTTGGCTGCGGCACGAGAGAGGACGCCACAGGGTCTGCCCACGCTGCCGGCACACTGGCGCCCCGCACGCGCGGGCGAGGCTGGGGCCAGCAGAGAGGCCGAGCGAGCTCAGGTGCAAACCCCTCTCTCCTGGGCAGACAGGTGGGCACAGACAGGCCGATGGGGAGGAGAGAGGGCACACAGGGCGCCCTTCACCCTGCCTCCTGGCCTTGGTGATGGCCGTCCCTCCCTTGAACTTGCCCTCTGCCCTGCTCTCAAGCCCAGGGTCTGCCCCAGCCAGCCCTGCTGCCTGCCTCTCTCCTCCAGCCCTGGCTGCTCCCGGCACTGGTGACGGCTGCCCTGCGGCCCACGGCCCGGCCACCTGCCCGCCCCTCCACTCAGCGCGCGTCCACTGAGGACCTACTACGTGCCAGACAGCGTGCTAAGTACTGGGAAGGGCTGGCATGTGTGGGAGAGCCCAGCGTGGGCTCAAGGCTGGACTCTGGTCACGTGGCTGACTGCCAGACGCGACCGGATGCTCGCCAGGGTCGTGTCCGCTCGGAACCGTCCTCCAGGCAGAGAGGGGAGTCCGGGGAGGGGGCAGCGAGGGGCTCAGCACGGCGATCACGATCGTGAATGGGCCACCAGCCGCAGGGCTAGCGCTCGCCAGGGGCTCCTGAGGCCTCCCACGCGGGGATGGCGTTCTGGACAGCTGGGGACAGGAGCCCATCGCAGAAAAGAGCAGCAGACAGCAGCAAGGGCACAGGAAACAGTGTCGGGAACGCAGCGGGCACCGTGGGAGACGGTGGGGCGTGGACAAGGGGCTGTTCCTTAACCCAAGATGGGGGCGGTGCTGAGGGTCAAGACAGCAGCCTGAGGCCCCGAGGGCAAGTTCTGAGGTTAATCACAAAATCCCCAGGGTGGAGAAGGCAGAGCTGAGCAGGGACCTTCCAAGGTCGCCAGGCTGCAGTCCTATTTCAGGAGGAACCGACCCTCACGAAATTCTGCCCAGAGGTGCTTCTTGACCCAAAAAACTCCCGGTACCTCTGCGTGTAAAACCCACTCAAAACCTCCCATCTTCCGGTTCCTGTCGGCCCCACGCTCCTCTCCGCTTCAGAGTCCACGGCTTTGCATTCCGTGTGCCTAATATGCTCAGGGCCTTGGGCCAGGATGGGCCACGCCCCCAGAGTTCCAATGACACCTCACAGATAGACTGCTGACAGCCCCGTGGGATGGGGGGGGCGGGGAAGCGCCACCCTCTGTACAGGAGCTCTCAGGACGGGTGGGGCTCTCAGCCCTCTAATCTGACCTCCACCGTGCAGAAGGGGAAACTGACCCCAGGGAGGAGAGCCGGGCCTGGCTGAGGTCAGGAGGAGAGTATGTGGCCGAGCTGGGGGAGGACCCAGACCTCCCGTCAGTGCTGAGCAGCCCCGGGGCCCCTCCTGTCCGTCTCCCCTGGGACTCGGGCCCTGGGGAGCTACGACCAAGAACCCTCCCACCTGGACGGGCAGCTGTGCACAGAGCTTCCGAGGACTTCTCCTAACCAGATGCCCTAAATCCTCCATTCCAGACCTTTCCGCAGCCCATGCTGGGGGGAGCCCCCACCCTCCCCGCTGGGTGTCCCCCACCAGGCCACTGTGTGCGGTTCCCTCCCCCGCCCTCAGGGGCCGACTGCCTCCCCGTCCTGTGGCTTGCTCAGGCACCCCGATGCACTCGCACTCCCCCCATCTCTCTGCCTGCAGGGACGTCCCACTGCCCTCTCCTGTCCCATGTCCCTCTTCTCTCCATGCCGCGCGCTCCCGCTGGGCAGAGTCCAGATCCCGCTGCCCAGAACACCGACAGCCCCAGATGGACGGCACTGGAAAGGCCACCCTGCCTCCAAGCCCTTGGGGGACGTGGTGTCCCGGGGGGTGGGCCGAACCGCTTGGCCAGAGCTGTCACAAGTGCGGGACTGGAGGCCATACTCACATTCGCTGCTAACCAGACGCTCCAGCACCCGCCTCTGCTTCTGCAGGGACTTGGGGACCGGACCCGGTTGTGCCCCTCCATCTGAAAGAGACAGAGCAGATAGAGAATCAAAGTGGCCTAACCGTTCCCATACGCCCTGCGGCCCTCCAGAAACCGGCCTGCAAGCTCCCGGGACATCCCCGAGCTCTGGGGGCCGCAGGGCCTGGGGCCTCCAGGCAGCCCCCGGTGGGCACCGTGAGGGCCACCTCTGAGCCTCTGCCCACGAGGCTGACTGGCACCCAGTGGGCACAGCCGCCGCCTCTGCCGACGCGGCCAGGGCAGAGAACACAGTGCAGTTTCCGGTCGGCAGAACCTTTGCTGGCATCGTCCCTTTGGTGTGATTTTCCCCTGGAAGAGACAGAGCGCCCAGGGCCGAGGGTCAGGCCTTTCCCGGTCTCCCCAGCTCTGGTGCTGGAAGGGGCCGCACACGAGTCTGTTCAGTGGCTGAGCGCTGAGCCGGGACTGAAGCGGTCTGCCCCTTTGTCCACACCTGCCACCTGCCGCGCCCCCAGTCCGGCAAGCACTCCAGTCTTTCTGCATGCCAGCCGCCACGTGCCTTTGCAGGATCCGGTCAGGCAGCGACAACAGTGGGGAGAGGCGCTGTGACCGAGCGTGACTGGGGCCACGGGGGCACGGACACGCTGGGAGTGGCCCGGGGTGGGGGTGGGGCGGCGGGTGGGGGCTGACCTGCGGCTTTGCGGGGCCTCTGGGGCTCCAGGGGCGGCCCCGAGCTCGGCACGGCAAGCACTCCCCAGGGTGCTGACGCCCAAGCCCCGGGCCCCCTGGACGCCTCGGCTCGGCCCCAGCACTGAGGGAATTAAGAGCCAGGAGAGCGGGCTGGTCCCCAGAGGGTCTAGTCGGACGGGGGTCCTGCCGGAGACCCCAGGAGAAAGGTGTCCACCGGGCAGCCTTCTCTGCTGTTGGCAGGTGGCCCCGGGCCCCATCGCGTGTACCCGAGGACAGGAGAGGCGGGGCACAGCCCCGGGCGGGAAACAGCTTTCTCAACAGCTGGAGACGGGAGCTCCTCGAGTTAACGGAGAGGAGAAAGCCGGCTGGGGCCCGGGAAATGAGGGCCACACCCAGCCAGAGACGCCCCTTCCCCTGCCCAATCTGTCCTGGCTGGCTGCCAGGTCAGGACGCTGGGGGAGGGGCTGTGGAGGCTGGTGACCAGGCCGGCCTCAGGTAGGGCCATCAGAGCCACGGCCGGCTCCATGCCCCGGAACCCTGGGGATCCGGGGAACCCGAGTCCCTGCCCGCATCTGTTACTCTCCCCCGGCTTCTGTCCCCTCAGGAGGAGCAGGACACCCTAAGAATGACCTGATCTATGGCTCTGCCTGTGGGCGCCCAGCCCTTTGACCGCTCCGGGGCTCCAGGCAGCGCTCAGGAAGGGGACCCCCAAGGACAGGGCGACACCCCAGGAGGGACCCTCCCTGGGCCTTAGAGGAGACCCATGAGGCCGCCACCACAAGGTCCCTGGGAGCCCCCCGTTGGGCTCCCAGAGTCCCCGTAGGGAAGCCCCAGAGCTCCGGAGAAGCCCGCGAGGGGCCGCGCACAAGGCCGGGGCCCGCGAGGCCCGCCTACCGTGCTCATTGACCTGCCCCACGTTCTCCAGCAGCTCGGACACGGCCACCTGCTTCTTCTTCTTGGGGTTGAGCTTCCAGTACATGACGAGGGCCGCCTTGCGCACGGCCCGCTCCAGGTCCGTCTCGGAGGAGAGCTGCCTCACCTCCTGCTCGTTCTCAGAAGTGATGCCTAAGAGAGAAGACGCGGTGAGGGCCGCGTCCCGCCCGCCTGGGTGCCGTCAGCGATGCTCTGAGCCCCCCGCCAGCTCTGGGGCGGGGGCCTGGGAGGGGACCCACGCGACAGGCTTTGCGGGCACCTGTGGTCACCAGGGCAGAAACAGACATCTGACCAAAAAGGCCATCTGGCCAAGTCCCCGCCAGGACCCTGCTCTCCAGCTCGGGGCGCGGCCTGGCCCTACGGCAGGCAACCCGGGGGGCAGGCGGGTGCCAGGCCTTCGGGGCTCCCGGCTCCTGCTCCTCGGGGTAGGTACTGCTCGCCCTGTTTACAGATGGGGAAACTGCAGCCCGCCCCGGCTTGCCTGAGGCCAGGGAGGCAGGGACAGGCAGAGTGGCAGGTAAGCATGGGAGTCGGAGACACGTAACCAGGGTCACTGGCCTGGGTGCAAGAGGGGACACTTCCCTGCATCCATGGCACTCCCCGGGCGCTGTCCCTCCTGAGACGGTGGGAGAGCTGTGCTCCCGCAGGGCCGCCCTTCCGAGGGAGACCGAGACTCATCCGAAGAGCAGGACGCGAGTTTTTCTCCCTTTAAACATCTTCCAAGTTTTCCACCCGAGCACACACTTCTCTCAGGATCAGGAAGCACTCAGTGTGAGAGAGTGGGGGTGGGGAGCACGAGGCCCCTCCCGGCCCCCTCCGGCCCCCGCCCTGGGCCCCGGGGTCCTGCCTCGGGCCCCTCCTCGGAGCCGCGTGGGCCGTGGGCCGCACGGACTCGCTCCGCCCGGCGCCAGGCCCTCCCTCCGGCTCCAGAATGGGAGGGCGGGCTGGCGAGACATCGTGGCTAACGGAACACCACCATTCCACGTGTCAGAGGCACCAGCCCCGTTTCCAGAGAAAAGCAGATTTCTACATAATAAATGTTATTCTTAAAAACATCACAACCTAAAACCAGAAGAAAATACACCGAACCACAGAGCATTTCTTTCTGGGGCTCGAGGTTATGAGTGATTTGTATCTTTCTGTTTTCTACATATTCCTGGTTTCATATATTAAGCCTAAAACACTTCTACGGTCTGGAGAAACGTTGTTTAAAAAAGACCCTTTACGACACACCGTTGCTTTGTCTCGGGTCTGAAGCCCCCAGAAGCACACTCCTCCACTAAGTCCCTGGCACCACGGACAAGCCATTTCCCTTGGACAGTATAACGTAATAAGCGACCACAGGTGGCCGGGCTCTGCCTCGCTGTCCCCCTCACCGTGCCCCCATACCTGTTCCCTTCCTGGCATGAATGCATCTGAGCAGATCTTCACCAGCCCACGGTCCCCCAGCCGTTCGGCCCAGACTGGATGCAACGTCAGTCCAGAAAGTTCCATCCTGACCTCAGGCCACTGTCACATTCTCCTGCTGCCCCGCAGGGAAGCTGACCCTCCACCGGCTCCACGGTCCACTCCTCCATCTGGATTCGAACTCACGGACACCCACACACGCTAAACAGGAGGACGGTGGCTCTGTTGGCTAAACGCCCCGTGTCGTGCTCCAGAAACAACATCCAAATGACAAAAGCGCTAGCGAAACAGAGTTTACACTTTTTTCTCAAGAGCGTCACCATCTTTAGGGGCGCCCGGGCGGCTCAGGCGGTTAAGCGTCCGACTTCAGCTCAGGTCACGATCTCACGGTTCGGGGTTGGAGCCCCCGCATCGGGCTCTGTGCTGACGGCTCAGAGCCTGGGGCCTATTTCAGATTCTGTCTCCTCTCCCCCTTCCACTTCTCCCTCTCTCAAAAAAAAAAAAAATCATAAAAAAACCCATAAGAAAAAAAAAGAGTGTCACCAGCTTCAGGTTTTCCCACCGCTGCTCCCTGCTGATGTGGCGAGAAGCCTCCCGAGGACCCACCTTTCCTGTCCGCCAGGCACCGGCGGAGCAGCTTCACCGCCTCGCGACGGCCCTGCTTGGCGGCGAGGATCAGCCAGTCCACGGCCGTGCAGTTGTTCAGCTCCTCGTCCGCGTCGCTGGCGAGCTGCAGGTAGTGTTTCCCCACCTGCGGGCGAGAACCCGGTCAGGCCGCCCTCCACGGCAGCCCCCACTGTGTCCCGGCCCCCAGCTGCTCCCCAAGGCCGGGCTTCCCGACCCGCTCCTGTCCCAGGGTCCCAGCCAGCCGGCCTCCCCACCCCCATCCACCCAGCCAGCCCGCCTCCCCACCCCACTGTCTGGGAGTTTCAGACCTGCACCAGGCTGGGCCTGTGGGGCCCTCTCAGCCGACCACGGGGAGGGCGTGGCACCCCCTCCGCAGAGACGAGAGGAGGGTGGAGGCACTGAGGGCAGGCAGGAGGCAGGGATGGCGTCCCAGAGGAGGGGGTGCCTGCCCAAGACGAGGTGTGAGCCGGACCCGGGAGAGAACACAGGGAGGGTCCCCAGAGGAGTGGCGGGAGGCAGAATGACACGGAGACCATGGGAACGAGCCGGGGGCGAGGGGGGGGGCCTGGCACACGGCTCGCAGTCAGCCGGCCCCCTGCTCCCTGCGCACTGGGCACCGGCCCCTCCCAGGGCTGCCACGTGGTGTGGCCCGAGGCCGGAGCCTCCCAGCTGCACGCCGTCCTCACCTCCGTCTGGGCCTTGGGGTCCCCCGCCTTGGCCTTGGCCAGGACTTCCTCAAAGGGCATTTCCACATCGCCCTTCGCGGGCCCTGGAGCGCGGGAGAAAAGCAGACAGAACGTCACGAGGCTGGTCCTTGTCGCTCGCTGGGAGCGGAGGGGACTTGGAGAATGCGCTCAGACCCGGCGCAGCTTTGCTGGAATCCAGGTCAGACGTGGAGAGAACACTCCAGAAAGCTGCCATCCGGAGGTGCAGACAGCCCCGGAGCACGGATGGCAACCCCATCGTGGACGGGGGTCTTCGGCGGCGGCTCAGAGCGGCGGCAAGGACACGAGGGCCCCAACCCCAGCCCCTGAGTGCAGGCCTGCTCGAGCTGGGGCTCCAGAAAGATCCCAGGGCCGCAGTGGGAAAGCCCCTGACCCGCATAAACACCTGCGCCCCAACAAACACACCAAACCCACGTCTTCCAAGGCTGCCGCCCACAGACGCACGCTTGCGGGGGTCGCGGCCATGCACGCACATTTTCACGCACCCCTGTTTACTCCCTGATTTTATAAAACGGTGCCACGAGCCACTCTGAGTATGTATCTCCTTTGCGGGTGACTCTCCTGGTCCTTCGGTTGAATCGCTAGGCCCGCAGGCCCGAAGAGCTACGGCTCATGCCGTAGCCTCCGTTCCCAGCGGTCACCCCGAGTTACAGCTGCATCGTGGGGCTCCGCCAACGTCACCGCAACCTGACCAGCAGTAGGCAGCAGCATGACAATAAGAAGCTTAAAAACAAATCCTTTTTTTTTTGTTTTCCCAGTCCCTGTCTTTCGTTTCCGCGATCGATATTCGGGGGCCCACGTCCGCCTCCTCACCCCGCCTCCGTTCACCCCACGCCCCACCTTGGCGGGTGTAAGACACTCACAGGAGCTCACGGATGAGGCTGCAGCACTGCTGCCTTCACGGCAGGTGCTTATTACACAAGACAGCCTCCTCGCTTTCTAGACGTTTCTGGAAACAGGAGGCAGAATGAAGGGAAGCAAAAACGGTCCCCGGTAATGACACCCGATGACTGGCCTTCCCGATCGGTTCACCCAGGCCTTTCTCAGAACCAGCTCTGCCTGTGACAGCCAAGGCCACCAGCCGCTGTGCCCCGAGTCCACGGGACACAGGACTCCAGGCGGGATGCGACACGGGCCTGAGCCAACACGGCCCGCGGGTTCAAAGGCAGAGAGGTGCAAGGGACCGAGGCCACCGCTCCAAGTGGGGAGGCGGCTCCTCAAGACCTCACGCTCAGGGACACACGCCTTGGCCCTCCTGGCGGGCGGCGGGAAAATACCCTCCCTGAGGAGTTCGGACCGGACTTCCTCCCTGTATTGTATTAAGTGACGGGGCCAGAGCCAGCATCCCCAGAATGTGGGTTTCTTTTCCACCCACGCTTCGCACCTCTCGGCTGACCCCAGGGCCTTTGCTCCTCCGTGACACTGCACTTCCCACCACAACGCCCATGGGGCACCTCCCACAAGTTCGAAACTTTCCTTAACTGAATTCACAAGCCCACGTTCTTTTTGTGTTTTAATCGGAACGTGGAAGATTCAAGCATCTATCTGTTGGCTAAAAAGATTCTGTCCGTGATTAATTTCTCACAGAAGTTACTCAGAGCCTGACATTTCAAGAAGTCTCCCCAGTATCCAGAATGTCCTTGAAATATACGTCACACCTTAATTATTCCAGCTTCCACGTGGCACCGGTACAATTATTTCTATACCACTTAAGTGTTTGGCCCACGCTGTAGACCCATTGGAGGGCTCTGGATTTTTCCATGTAAGTAGGAGCCTTCCCACAGGTCACGGGCTTCCTGCTCAGCACCAGAAAGAACACCCCCAGAAGCTGGCTGAGTCAGTCAGTGTGGACCGAAGACCAGGAAACACACGCTTCTGTGCATGTCCGACCTGCATTCCCGTCTTTTTCTGAGAGTGGTACCTCGATGCCCCCCCCCTTGGGTGCCCACCCTTGCCCCGTCTTGGTCCTCAAGGTCTGGAGGCATTGTCCCTCAAGGCAGGGTGGGCACAGCACGCCCCCCGGGCCATCATAAGCCCCCATCTCCCTGACCACGGCGCTTGGTTCAGGGATGGACACGGACCCGAGCCAGGCCAGTGGGGTCAGTGCGGAGCTGCTGGGAAGCAGGCTTCCTTCCGCTGGGTCTCGGCTGACGGGTGCCTCCCGGGAGCCCTGGAGGGCCGTCCGGTGAGGAGAGCCCACCCGAGCGGAGAGGAAGTGGAGCTGGGGTTCCGATCGCGTCCTCTGAGCCCCTGGACCCAGCCGCGTGTAGAGCCAGCACGCCCTACGCTCTGCGGATTCAACTCCTGTGTTCCCTTCTGTCAGTTTACGCTGTGTTTCTGTGTCACTTACAATCGAAAGGGTCCTGACTCGGACTCGCTATTGAAAAGCTTCCCGTCACAAAGCAGCAAGGGTCAGAGCCGCGTGGCCTCAGGCAGGTCCGCACGCCTCTGCCAGAGCCCACGGAGAACCACGCACACGCCGAGCCCCATCCGTTCACTGTTTATGTCCACAGATTCCTGGAGGAGGTGACACCTGGGGCTTGGAACACAAGTGGGTGGTTAAAGTCGGCATCGCAGGGCACACTGCCAAGTTTCCAAAGGTCTCAGGAAACCACCGCACCCAAGACAGACTCACTGACCATGCCGTTCTGCTTCCTCATGACAGGTCTTCCGACAGCGAGGGGGTCACGGCACGGGCAGGGCGCCGGATGGAGCCGGGCTTTAATCGGGTTCAGAATAAAATGTGTGCAGAAAACTGCTCAGTTACCAGGGGCCGGCTCCTGGAGCAGAGCATGGGAACCCATTTCGTCCCCTGCTGTGACTTGTCCCCGGGACGGCAGGGCCTCCACGCTCTGCATCTGTTCACGTTCCCGCTCTGGCTTCGGTTCAGAGCGTCCGGCTCTGAGCCCCACCGGCCGTCGCGGCTCCAGCCGGAGACCTGGGGGCCAGCCTTGCCTTCGTGCGTGTCATTCCTGTGACTTAAACCCTCTAACGCTCCCTAAAACACCCTTCTCCTTATCATGGCCCCCAAGGGCCCACCGGGCTGACCCCCTGCCCCCGCACTCTGCCCCCCCTCCCGCCCAGGGTCTAGCGTCCAGCACGCCCCGTACGGGGCAGGTCCTTCATTTACCCCCCAGGGATCCCTCTTGTCTCGTCCACCGGGCAGGTCCCCTGTCAACACTGGGGTGCATGCTTCCTGGCAGCGGCATGTCCGCCCAAGGGCTCCACCACCCGTCTGTGGCCGCGAAGCCGGGAGGCCTCACAGGGCTGTCGGTCCCTCCAGCAGTCCCCTGCAACCCACTGACGTCAGCAGAAAGGGCGTCTCGTGCTCCCCGGGTCGCCACGACGTCGCCTGTCCCCAGCATCCCTCTGGGATGGTTAGGTTTGCTTCTATCTCTCCCTGGTCCACGAGCTCCTGGGGGACAGACGTGAGGCCCCGGCCCCTCTGTCCTCACCAGAGACCACCCAGGCGCCCGGGGCCCACAGGCGAGGTGGGGGGCACAGAGCAGTGCCCCACCTGCTGCCCTCGGGCGAGAAGGGTCACAGAGTGTGTTGGCCTCACTGCCTCACCAGCTGGGGGCCTCGGGGGCATCTCCTCGTGAAATGTGGGAGAAGCGAGTGAGCTAAGGCAGAGAGAACCTAACGCCTACCTAGCACGGCAAGTGTCACTTCCACACTTAGTCTCGCCGTTACCTAGCTGGCACGCGTCACACCGTTTGCAGACGCACAGGTGAGGGAACCCACGGAAACACGCCCACAGAGCCCCTCCAGGGCAGACGCCGTCTGGGCTGCGCAGGGCCAGCAGGGCAGAGCCCGCTGCGTCCGCCTCAAGGGACCAGCGTCAGCCACAGACCAGCACAGCCCAGACGTGGGGGCTGGGACCCCGAGGCTGCGAGACTGCCCAGGGCCCGCCTCGCTCCCTGCTTCTGGGGGTGACGGCAAGCAGAGGCCACAGCGGTCTCCTGACTCCTACCTGCAGCTTGCAGTCTAGACCCCGCCCTCCTGGGGCTGTTTTGCACACTCAGACTGAAACCAAGTGTGTTTCCAGCCCCGGTTTCTGTGCCCTGCAGCCGTGAGGCCTCTGTGGCTGAGATCCCAGGGTGGAGCCTCCTTGTCTGCCCAGAGGCCTCGGAGACAAAGAAGCAGAGAGCGGTGAAGTGCCCGAGGACCGGCTGAGCTTCTGGAAGAAGTCAGGCACCGGCCCAGCGTGAACGGCCCAGCGGAGCCTCAAGCCTGCTTCAACCAGAACTTGATCTCTGCTGGGGGGGCCGGTGGTAACCCAGGAGACTCGGTCACCTGCGGGCCCGTCACGCAGCAGCGAGTCACCTGGGCAAGTCTGTGCCTCAGTTTCCTCATCTCTAGGCGGGGTAATAACAGAGTCTCCCTCACGGGCCGCTATGAGGGGCCAGACGTGGCCCGCGGAAGGCCCTGAGGACAGGGTGGCCACGTGGCACACACAGACATACACGGCAGGTGCTCACGGCGGGTTTGGGGCTTCTGCATGGGCGGCCCGGCTCAGCTGGGGAGGGGGGCATCTTAAGGGGCGACCTGTCTACAGGAAGAAGAAAGTGACAAAACCTGGGGGAGACGAGAAAGGGGAGGGGAGGCGTGGCCAGGGGGCGGGATGGCTGGGCTTCCTGAGCTCGGACAGACGGACAGACCGCCTGGGGGACGAAGCCTCACCTGACAGCCTGGGAATAAGATTGTCACCGCGTCCCACCCACCTGCAGTGACAGAGGAGGTAAAGAGAACACCCATCCCCCTACCGCACGCATGTGCACGCACCCAGTTAGTGGCACAATTAGCCTCCCTTGAGGGAGAGAAAAAGTCTGGTGCACACACACGGCCCGGACACACACGGATGCCAGACACACACGGCCCGGACACGCACAGAAGCCAGACGCGCATGGCCCGTACCCACGTGAAGACCGGTAAAGAGGGGTTGATTGGGGGGATCATAAATGAGCAGAAGCCCCCCCAGGAGGAGGTCTGAACGGGATCTCGGTGAAGGAACCAGGGGACCGGCTGTTTGGGGACTGTGCTGCAGCGCGAGGCACAGACCGTCTCTGTGCGCTGGCACGGGGTGCCCACGGGGACCACGGGCCCGGCCTCGGCGCCGCACCGACACCGGCACGCCTCTGCGTGCGCCGGGGCCTGACACTCGTCTGCCCAGCCTCCGAGGTCCCGGCAGGACCCCACGTGCTGGCGTGGTCCCGCCCGGTCCACAGACACAGGAGCAGGCTCCCGACTCTGCCAAGGGCACGCGGCCTGGGGGCGCGCCAACGGGAGAGTCAGGCCCCGGCCCTGCCCGGGGGCACTCCGGGCGCTGACAGGACGTAACGGCTCGTGGGCACAGACACGTGCTCCCGGCCTGGAAACGTCCACGGAGAGCCAGCGCCGGAGCCAGACTGCAGAAGCGCTTCCTAAAGTGCAGGCCTCGACGCGCTGAATCACAAAATCCGTTTAACTGTCCACGAGCCCCGTGCTGCTTTTACGTCAAAGGAACAGAAAGGACGCGATCAGACCGCAGCACGCACAGCGAGCAGAGCGGAGTTTTGGAAATTTCCGTCCCCACTGGGGGGTGTGTGTGTGTGTGTGTGTGTGTGTGTGTGTGTGTGTGCGTGTGCACACTCGTGTGCCGGCACGCACGTCAGGTACAGGCGGCTCATGTACTTCCTGCTGTGGGTCAGGGTCAGAAAGTGGGCTGCCATGCCCTCCCCTCCCACCTGACTCTTGCCCAAGCATCTCTTCTCAGCACTGCGGCCCCGGGGCCCCAGGGCCACTCGGGCCGCACTCAGGGAGCAGGAGGAGGATGGAGGCCGGCCCAAACGCTAGTGCCCCTCCGCCAAGGTCAGCAAGGCAGCCGGCACCGTGACCAACCATCCAGGTCCCACTCGGGCCCTCACACCGGCTCCCCGCTGCCCCCGGGAGGTCCCTCCGGGAAGGCCTTGGGGAACAAAAACCTCAGAGGCCCAAGGGAGGCGAGGGCAGCCCTAAGCCATCCGGCCCAGGGATGGGGGACGGTGGTCCGCAGGGCACTGGGGGCCTGGGCCTAGGGGCATTCCCGGGTGGCAGCTGGCCCCTGACAGGAGTGCCCACATGCGTCCCCAGACCGACCAGAGCTGCCCAACCAAACGGCCCTGAGGAGCGGCCAGGGTGGGCGGGGGGCCATGTGGGCTTCCCTGAGCGGGAGGGGCAGCTCTCCGCTCAGCCCCCGGGACCTGCTGAGGAACCCGCCAGCCCCCAGGGTGAGCCATCCGATGGGAGACATGAGGTCTGCTACAACCCGCATCCGTGCACCAGGAGCGAAGCCCGCAGCGCGGCTGGAGCCCAAGGGCCCTGCTCCCCAGGAGGGCCCTGCTCCCCAGGAGGACCCACGCGGGCTGCCCGAGCCATGTGCCCGCCCTGGCGCGTGCTGAGGACTGTTGGCTCCCAGGCCCCGCCCCTTACCTGTCCTGTCGTCTCTTCCTCGGCTCCGAGCGCTCGGGGCCCGGGCCACGGCTGGGCCAGCAGCGTCTCCTGCATCCGGCCCAGGTCCACCGCGGGGGCCGGGAGCTCGGGGCACCCCGCTCTGGTCCTCTTCCACCGAGGCAGTGGCATTGAGCCGCGAGCGGACCTGGGGCTGCGGCGGTGGTGGCGGCTGGGGGCCAGAGGGGCTCGCGGAGGGGGCGCCGGGGTCCATCCTGCCGGCGAGAGAAGCCGAGGGTAAGACACACCAGGGCGGCCGGGCCCAGCCTGCTCTGGCCTCGAGGGTTCGGCAGAGAGGGGACGGAAAAGGGAAATGGGGTGGGGGCCGCCTCGTGTGCTGTGTGGGCTCTCGTTCGACCACACGACAGCCCCCTCGGACCGTGCCCATTTTACAGATGAGGACACTGAGAACAGAAATTCACGCAAGGCATCTGGCTCAGACGGGCTCCAAGCAGTCCTGACCTTGGGCCCTAGGTCTGGAGGCCTGGCCTGGAGTGTCCCGCCTCACCAGGCGTGAGGGGTGACAAGCTGTGAGGACCCGATGAGACAGATACTCCACGTGGGGCGCTGAGCACAGTGCCTGGCTCGGGGGCTGAATGGTGGCCTCCGCATGACATGTCCACCCCCAATCCTCGAAGGTGACCCTATCTGCAGATGTAATTAAGGATTACATCCTTGAGATGAGGTCATCCTAGATTAGGGTGGGCCCCCATCCAGGGTCCTGATAAAAAGAGAAGGGAGGGGCCCCTGGGTGGGCTCAGTCGGTTAAGCGTTGGACTCTTGGTTTTGGCTCCGGTCATGGTCTCGTGGTTTCGTGGGTTTGAGCCCCAGATCGGGCTCTGCGCTGGTGGTGCAGAGCCTGCTTGGCATTCTCTCTCTCCCCCTCTCTTTCTCTGCCCCTCCCCCAACTCGTGCTGTCTCTCTCTCTTTCAAAATAAACTTAAAAGAAATTTTAAAAAAAAGAGAGAGAGAGAGGGGAAAACAGAGACACAGAAGGAACACCACGTGAAGACGGAGGGAGGGACAGGAGATGCAGCTACAAGGCGAGGGCCACCGAGGGCCATCAGCCTTTGCCAGAAGCCAGGGGAGAAGCAAGGGAGGAGGATCCCTCAGAGCCTCCGGAAGGGACCAGCCACGGAGGACAAGTTAACTGAATGTCAGAAGGTAAGTGGAGGGCAGGGAGAAGAGGGGGTGGGGGGGGGGGTGCCGGGAGGGGGAGGGAAAGAGCCCGTGGAGCTGGGACTCAGTCAGACCTGCCTGACCGCAAAGCACCCCTGCCAGGCCCGAACCCCAGGACAACCGCCGAGCCTGAATACGCCCTACGAAGCCGAGTGCGGCGCCTGGGGACAGGGGACGGACCGGGCCAACCAGCAAGCACAGATCTACCGCCGCCGTGTGGCAGGGGACGGGGCTCGATCGGGCCAGGAAAGGGACCTCACGCGGGCCGGTCAGCAAAATGGCAGGAACCGCTACCGCCACAATCGAGGGCGACCGGGAGTCAGGGGGCACGAGCTGCAAGCTCTGGGAGGTCCGCCGGCCCCGGGATCCCCGACTCGGGGGTCTACGTGTGCGCTGAGTGGGGGGGACCCAGGGAGGCTTTTCCTCAGACTCCAAGAAGATGTCGTGACCCTCCCCAGACTCAAGGCCACATCCACCCTCTTCACCGAGACGAGGAAACGGCGCAGGGCAGGTAGAGGCTGCTGACGGAAGGCTGGTGTCGCGCCCCCGGCTCTGGGGTCCTGAGCAGGCCACGCCCCTCCCTGCCCCTCAGTTTCGTCCCACGTGAGGGGGCGCGTTGAGGACCAGATGAGGTTAGAGACCACAGACTGCCCAAAGGGGCCGGGTGTCCCCAAATACTGGGCTCCAAGCATCTGCACGGTAGGCGCTCACTGGGTGTTTCTGGAGACGTGTCACAGGAAGGGTCGAGGCGGCCCCGGCCCTGTTCCCGGGGGCTACACCACCGCGCCTGTCCTGTCCCCAGCCACAAGCGGGTCCAAGAGATGGGATCTGTGTCCGCCAAACGACCCCGCAGATTTCCATCACCCGCAGATTCCCATCGGGACATTCCTGCCTCAGAGGGCCGGAGTCGTATTTAAAAACACCCCCCGGGGGCAAAACAAAGGCCTGGCCAAGCCACGTGACTCCGCTTGGCGCTGGATGCTGCTTGGTGCGGCTTCCAAACTCCGGTTCGGGGAAACCAAACAAAGAGGCAAGTTCTGTGAAACTGGCCATCCGGCCGCGCGCAGACCTGAGCAAGCACGTAGCCGGCGGCGGGCAGGGGGAGGCCGGCCGGTGACTTGGGACACAGGACAGAGGCCTGCAGGTCACCTGCCGGCCCCAGACAGCAAACGAGGCTGTTCTTGAGGCCACACGCGGCCACGTCCCACCGAGCCGCCTCGCCTGGCCCGCTGCCCCCAGAATCGAGGGCCACCTTCCTGCAGTAGCAGAGCATAGCCAGTCGTAATGACGGCCACCTCATGCCAGGGCACCTGTGTCATTAGCGACAGGGACGGACGTGCGTCTGGAGGGCCTCCTGCTCTCAGTGCTTGCCGTGCATTTTCCCGGGGTTCCTCGCACAGCCCTGCGAAGTGGGCACCGCTGCCACCCTGCTGTGACACGTGGAGGTGGCTCTTCCTTCAACCCTCACCCCGTTTCGCGGATGAGGAAACGCGGGCCCAGAAACGAGACACCTGCTAGAGGCCACGCGGCTCACAGGTGTCGGAGCCGGAATTCAAATCCACAAAGCCCGTCTCTGCAAACGAGGCCTCTTTTCAAAATCGCACCCCTGCCGCGCCTCCGCTTCCCTCTCCCCTGCTCCCAGAGCTGTCCTCCGACCCCCACCCCCGTGCCTGGGCTCTGGCGGAGCCCTCCTCCCCCAGCTCTGGGCGTCCAAGCCACGGCCCCGGCGTGCCTCCTTCCCGGGAGTTTCCCCGCTGCCTCTGCTGGGTCCCGTCTCCGGTAATACTCCTCCCTCCTACCAGGAGAGACCCCAGGCCTGTAGGGACAGCTCCGTCCCCGGCCAACAGGACACCACTTTACCACCAAGCAACATGGGGAGTGAATCCCAGTTCTACCCTTCAGCCGTAGCTCCTTAACCTCACTGCGACTCAGTTTCCGCATCTGTAAAATGGGATAACCCCTCCCATGCAGGGGTGCTACGGGGATTAAGGGTGTGAAGAAAGAGAAAGTAATCTGTAAACTATGAAGGATTAAAATCAAACAAACAACAACAACAAAAAGCTAGTTCTCCCAGATGCTAAACGCAGGCATATTCAGTTGAAAAACACATTATGAAAGGAATTCCTGGGAGACGCGGGTTCCGGCTGGCCTATGGGCTAAGTATCCTGCCTCTCATGTTACCGTCAAAATGACTGTTTCACGTAAAATCTCTGGTTAGTGAGGATGAATGAATAAAAGAAAATTAACTTTCAGGTTCTCTGAGAGTCAGGTCAGGCCCTTTTGGGATCAGAAGTCTTGTTTTGAAGCACGTGAGACTACCCACTGCCATGGCCGGGTCACAGGAACGCTCACAGACCGTGACCCGGTGGAAGGAGCCCCACAAGCGTCTGGTCCTTCCGTCTTTGACAAGTGCTCCTTCCCGTGATGCTGGGAGCCCGCGAGGCGGGGGCTGCATCTCATGCACTTCGAACCGCTGCTGCCCTGCCTGACGCACGTCAGGGGCCCAGGGTGCAAGGGACACCGCGGTGGCCTGGCCTCAGGGAAGGTGTGCTGGCTGGGCCCGAAGCTTCCAGGACCTTGCCGGGTGACTCTAAGCAATTCCCTCCCCTCGGCCACCGGGATCCTGGTTGCACCCTCCAGCTGGGCCCCGGTCCCGAGACTCCTCCAACCTGCCTGCGGCTGGGGCCGGTCAGGCCCGACTGCCACCTGACGGCCAGAGCGGGAGCTTGGAACCTGTCACCGCGGGAGCTCCAAAAAAGCAGAGTGGCTGGCATTCTTTCCACGCGAGCGCAGAGGCCTAGTTCAGAGAAAGATGGAAGAAAATGCCCCCTGAACTGCGAATCCTGACTCTCTGGGCGAAAGGATTAGGACTGGTTTTATTTTCTTCTTTTTCTAAAAGTATTTCTCTCATTTTCTATAATTAAAAAAAATGTGTAAGGTTTTTGAAATTAAAACGAAGTAGACGTAAAAACCGCTCTGTGACTGAGCCCTAAGCCAAAGGGCCCGGGGGGCTCCCAAGGTCGGAGCCCAGCCGCTGGCACAGGGCTGCTCCTTGAGACAGGGCACAACGCCCTTGGAGGCTCCCGGACACCTATTTTTGCCCCAGAGTATTAAGGGCCATACCAAGGAACATTCCGGCTCCACTCAACGTGCCAAGGGCACAGAAACAAAGGGGGAGTCAAGTTGGGAATATTCTAGTCCTCGATCAAGGACGGCCACGAGTGCCTCCCCGGTGACCGAGCCCCCACTGCAGGCCTGGCCCCAGTGGCTCAGCAGCCACGGACGGCGGGCGGATCCTTTGTCGGGCACCGAGCGGGGCCTCCCTGCCCCAGAGGACCCCCGTAGGCCTGGCCTTGCAGCAGCTCATACCAGTGGGAAGGAGGCCGCCTACACAGACAACCACGAAGACGGAGCAGCATTTGGGGCTATTAGCACCCAAGGTGGGGGGGCGTCTCACTCCACTTTGGAAGGCGGGGTAGTGACTGCAGAAGAGAGGCCTTGACTCAGCCTTCAGAGAAAGCAGGGGTGAGCAGGTGAGGGTGGAAGGAGGGAGGAAGGGAGGCGCGTGGGCATTCCACCGGGGGACCGCCCAGGAGGAAAGGCAGTGGGTGGCAGCGGGGGGGGGGGGGGGGGGGGGGGGGGAGAGTGGCCGGCAACGGGGCCAGGAAGGTGCGGGCGGCTGGGAAGTGGCTGCCTGGGGACGGGGCGCAGGAATGAGAAGCAGCTGTGTGGGCGGCTCGGGCAGGTCCCAAGGGCCTGAAGGAGTGTCAGGCTTTGGAGCCAGAGTTGGGCCCAAGCCGGAAGGAGCGCAAGACGGTGGCGAGCAGGAAAGTGACAGGTGAGGAAGCACAGATGGGGAGAGCAGGCGAGGGGCTGGGCAACTGTCTAGGGCAAGGCGGGGAGGCCCGGGCCAGGGCAGGCGTCTGACCGCGGTTCTGGGCCCAGGAGAGACAGGAGTATCACCAACGGAATGTGAGGGGTTGGGGGGCAGAGAGGGACCTGGTCTGTGGCCAGGGGCCACAGCAGGGGTGCCACTTTCTGAGACGGGGACGTGGGAGAGGGCGGGGGCCATACAAAGGAGCATAAGGCTCCTTCCCTATTAGGAGTCTTCTTGTCACCACCATCGTGGGCCAGGGTTTGGTCTCGGTCCCAGTGCTCAGGCACCTCCTGAGCTGGGGTCCCCTCCGTGACCAGCCCCCAAGGCCTGTCCAGGGCTGGCGAGGGGTTAAGGAGGGAGCCCTCCACACACTTTCCATCCTGGGAAAGAAGGTGTGATGTGGTCTCCCAGCAACCTTCCCTGCGCTCCAAGGTCCATGTGCTTGGGGGCTGGGGGGGGGGGGTGCAGCAAAGGAGCGGTTATATTGGGAACCTCGCTCTAAATCCCTGGTCAGACACTGTGGGGCTCCCGTGAGAGTCACAGCCTCTTGGAGACACGGGGGCTGGGACTAGACGGTGGAAGCGTGGCCTCTGGGCCCCCTCACCAGGGCGGCCGGCACAGAGGGTACCCAGGGCACTCTGCAAGCAAGCGATAGATCCCAGCGGAAGGGAAAGCCCTTTATACACAGGCCAAATGCCAGGGGTCACTGTCCAAGGTGAGGAGAGGCAGAACTGGGATTGCTTTCCCGTGCAGCCTGGGGCGGAAGTCTTCCCCTGGGCTCTTCTCCTGCGGGGGGCAGGTCACCAATCCCCAAGGAGCCCCAGCTCTCCCATGTGTCCAACGGGGCTAACATTCCTACTCCCTTAAGACTAAGGGGGAGGGTAGTGTAAATACTGTACAAAGGTTAGTTCCTTGGAATTTCTAAACATCAACTACAAAAAATGGGGTGGGAGAGCATGGCTCCATCACATCTAAAAGGGCTGGGCGAGATTCCACAGAGAGCTTTCATCTGTCAAAACAGAAATATTAATGTCGCCGAGGTGGGGCCAGGGGCGGGGTTCGCACCAGCCAGGGCCCGGGGGCTGCCACTGCCCTCCCCCGCTTACTGAGGAGGAGCCCCAGGGGCAGAGTAAGCGCGACACAGATTTTAAGTGGGCTCTGGGGTCTTCGATCTGACCCGGGGGCTACCCCCTCCGGTGGGTCCGCTCCCCAGTGCGGGCTGGACCCCCGGCGCGCCCGCAGCCCCACCCACGTCCCGACGGGCACCGAGGGCAGCCCTGGGACCCGCCGAGGCCCGCCGCCGGCCGGGAGGGTGAGGGGGAAGGGCCATGACAGGGCACGTCGGGACCGGCGCTCCGGGGCGCGGGGAGGGGGTGCCTTCGGCCACCCGCGGGGTCCCGCGATTCCCGGGGCGCTGGGCTGCGGCCGAGGGGATGCGCACCCCTCGTGGAAGACCCAACCCAGGCCCGGGCAGAGGTCGCCGTGGACATCGTGGAGCGGGCGGGACCCCGGCACTCTACCTTCCGGGAAACTTGTCGAGGGCGCTGGGAGCAGTCGCCTAGACGGAGAAACTGAGGCCCGAGGCGAGCGGCGCCTCCTGGCTCTCTTTCCAGCACCCCGCGCAGCTGTTCCCCCCCGCCGAAGTACTCACCCGGCCGCGAGTGAGCTGCACGCGGCGCCGCGACGCCCTCGGGCCTCCGGGCCCGCCGCAAAGTTGCTCGCGAGGAGCCGGACGCCCAGGGGCTGGAGCGAGGCAGCCGGGCCGGAGCGAGCGACTCCGGGTGCAGCAAGAGCCGGCGAGCGCGGCCCTCCGCGGCGAGGGGCGGGGACGAGGGCGGGGTCGAGGGCGGGGCCGCAGGCCGCGCTCCACTCCCGACGCGGCTCGGAAGACGCGGCTCCTGCTCGGTCCTCTATGCGGCCGGCACACCTGCCAATCACCGCGCGGCTCCGCCAGTCACGGCGCGCCTCGCCAGGCTGCCGCCGACCGCCCCCTTGCGCCGCGCGGCCGGAGGGCGCCGGGGGGCGGGTCCGACCCGCCCACAGCGAAAGTTTCCGAGCGGAGTCGGCGCCGGCCCGGTCCCTCCCCGTCGTGGCCGCGCCCCCTCCCCGCCGCCGCCTCTGCCGGGCCCCGCCCGCAAGGTGTTCGGTCTCCGAGCGAGGCTTCTTGCCTTTATCTGTAACAGGTGGTTGGACCCTTGAACAAGACTCGGGACACCTCTTCACTCTGGCCCCAGATGCATTATCATCGCTACTGCGATACTAATTAACAGCGGAGTGTCGGCTATGAGCCAGAAGCCTTAATTCCAGCCCGGCTAGAGACAGAGAGGGCTCCCCAGATGCAACAGTAGGGATAGAAAATACGGTCCGAGTAACCAAGTGCAGCTTTAAACGCACGAAATTAAATGCAACAGAACACGCGCTTCACAAGGTAATTGTAGGATTCGTTTAGGAAAATATATCAGCCCTGGGTGGGGTGATTGAGGCGAGGCTCGGGCAGTTTGGAAACCCTCTTCTTTCTGTCCTGTCCTATGTCTGAGGGGTGTAAAGTTTGGAGAGGAGAGTAAAGGTCTATCCTTAAGTCAGGCCCTTGGGAATACGAGGCTGTGGTGGGTGCCCCCCTTGGGCTGTGTCTGTTCTGTCTGGCCCTCCCAGCCAACCTGGGTTGTCTGTCCTAGTTCTCATCACAGAAATCGGCTCAGAGTGCCTGCCAGGGTGCGTTACCAACACGTTGTGGGGAAAGATCCCAGATGGTTTTGGAGATGCATTCTACAGACTGAACACACAGCCCTGAGGACTCGCGTCAAAAGCCGCGGGTTCACGTCAGTCACCTCATCTAATTCTCCAACCGCCCCTCTGTGTGCGACCCCATCTCATCGAAGGCTGGGAGGCTCTCAGGAAACAGGCACAGAGCAGCCCCCGGCTCTGCCCCAGGTTCAATTTGGGGGGGGACGTGGGTACATGGAGGTTTTTCACTACACCTCTAACGAGGGCGGCAGTGAGGCAGGTGGCATGGGGCTTGTTTTTATCCACGAGAACATTGAGGTTTGGACATAGGTAGTTACTTGCCCCACGCCGCACGGAAATATCTCGCCTCTTATTACAGAAAATGCGGAGAACTACAAAAGGTAGGGAGAAGAAACAAATCATTCGAAGACTATTACCGTTCACGTTTTGGGGTCTATGCGTATTGAAACACGGGTTTCCCAAACGGCCTGTGATCACGTTGCCCGTGTGTGCGTGCCCATGCCTGTTTCCTCAGGACAAAGTCCCAGAAACAGAAGCACTGAGCTTGATAGGCTTTTTCGGGTGTATAAGCCACATTTTTACCAAAACGAATTTCTCCGTATTGGGTGGTCACCTCTGCGGGGTGCACACTGGCGTGGGGAACTTTTTACCCTTCCCTTCGACAGCAAATGAAAAATGGTCTCGTTGCCCCTACAATCTACCTTTCTACAGTCACTAGTGAGGCTGGACTTTCCCTGTCGCTTAATTTCGAAAAGCATCTCCTGTCTTATGCAACTATCGGCCCCCTTAGGCTCTTTGAAACCCCAGGAGATGAGTTTCTTTTATTTCCAGCCTACCGTCTCTACTGCCTGTCCTCTCCTTCAGCTCGCAGCATTGGGGGGCTACCCGAAAGGCTCGTGCAGCCCAGCCTTGGGAGCCAGTAGCCCTCCTTCCACCCCGGAGGCCGAGAGCAGACAGGCCTCCTCTGGCGACACGGGAGGGCCTTTGTTCTCTACAAGGACATATTGGCTTGTCAGCCATCCCCTGCTGGTTGGCCCCTGCCAGGGAGACCACCAGGACCTGACATACAATCACAGAGAAGCCAAGACACCCCCAAACCCTTTGAGGGGACTCCATAAGCAGAGGAAGAGGACAGGTTGAGCAGTCCCTCCTGGGGAAGGCTCAGGAAAGAGAGAAAATGAAATTCAATAAAAATATCTGAGACTGTCCAGGCCGGGCCTGGAGACCCTTGACATGCTCCACGGGGTGAAAGGCCTCGAACGCCGTAGGCCGACTGAGAAAGAGAACTGTGGAGGCGAGGGAAATTAGCAAACGGCAAAATAACAGGGAGCAGATGCCTTAGGCAAAGCACATCCAAGTCCTCCGGAAGAAAACAGAGCGGCCGTGGGGCAGTTCTAGAAGGTACAGGACGCACGCCGCTCGGAGCCCCAAAAGGAGCTGGCGGGGGAGACGAGAGCGAAAGAAAGGCCAGAGGAAAATGTCTCGGTCTGAAGCTCTGCTGTGAAGGCTCCGGGTCCAAGAAAGGGAGGACGTCTTGCAGAATTCTAGAAAGAAGCAGTTGCATCCCGAGGCAGGAGAATCGGGGTAGTGCCCCTTCCTAGGGGACTTCGGAACAATGTCCCCGGGGGGCTCTGATGATCTGATGAAGGTGTGTGATGGATGCCCCGCTGGCGGCTGTGATGGAATTCCTCTGTTGGGAAGAAGAAAGAAAGTATCCCACCGGCACGACGCAGAGAGGCTCCCTTTACCCGTGGAAGCCCCTCCCCTCCCTCCACCGAGCCCCATCGACTACAGAGGAGCTCTCAACTTAGAGCAGAGGCCGGGAACAGGACATAGCGGTGGGCAGTGACCCTTGCAAAATACGCGATTGAATCTAAACACGCCTGGGATTTTGTAGGCTAATTGCTAAGTAAGGATTCCTGAAGCCTACGCCACGTGGTGGAAGGGACACCGGGATTCATCGGGGGGTAAAAATAGAATCAATCTCGGCCGCCCCGGACTTGAAGGAGGAAAGGGTGGCGTGCAGAGGTCAGACCTCCTGAGATCACATCCGATCGTGGGGGGAGGGAGGACCCGTTCTGACGCCAGCACTGGGGGCGGCGGGAGTGGGAAAGTAACGCTCTCAAGGGGGGGGCGGACTGTCACCGTTTACTTTTCCCAGGTTCGCGGGGGAGTATCGGTTTAATTATGACTATCAGGAGCTGAAGGAGAAAAGAAGCTGAGATCTTCTGCGTTAATACTTGGAGGTTGGGGGTGGAGCCAGGGAGCAGGGAAGCAAAATGAAGGGAGGAGGAAAGGAGAAGATGGCAGGAAAGTTGAGTCCAAGAAATATAAAATGAGAAGAGATAAGGAAACTAGGCATGTCACAGCTTTCGTAAAAACAAGCGTGACTGGGCTGAATTTCCCCTCGAAGGCCTGTAAGACTGGGGTAAAAATAACGATCCGTGAGGTGTGATTTACAAGAAAAGCCTTCCAAAGGGGAAACGGAGGTCCAAAGTGCACAGCACTTGAAACTGAAATTAAAAAAAATAGCAAGAACGGCCGATGAATATTGTGTAAAGAAGAATTCATGGCAGAAAGCATTTACAGGAACGAAGAGGGATTGTTACACAACGGTACAAGGGGCAGTCCACAAAGATTCAATAGTCATAAATCCGAATGTACCAGAAAGATGTGGTACTTTACTTTTTTACTAAAAACTTTTTTTTTTAACTTTTTACTTATTTTTGAGAGACGGAGAGAGTCGCAGCATGAATGGGGGAGGGGCAGAGAGAGAGAAGGAGACACAGAATCCGAAACAGGCTCCAGGCTCTGAGCTGTCAGCACGGAGCCCGACGCAGGGGGTCGGTCGAACCCACAAACTGTGAGATCATGACCTGAGCTGAAGTCGGACGCTCAACCAACTGAGCCACCCAGGCTCCCGCGTGATGTGCACATGGGCAAGGCCGTGGTGCCCAGCTGTGGTCAAACACTGGTCCGGATGTTTCTCTCAAGACGTCTTTTTAGATGAGAGTAACACTCGAATTGGTGAACTTTGAGTGCGGGTGGGCCACATCTAATCAGTTGAAGTCCTTAAGAGAGAAAGACTGAGGTCCCCCGAAGAAGAGGAAGTTATTCTGCCAGCAGCTGGGCTTCAGATTTGAGGTGCGACATCACCTCTTCCCTGGGGCTCCCGCCTGCCAGCCTTGCCTCGCAGACTGGATTTGCCAGTCCCCCGCAATCACAGGAACCAATTGCTAAAAGAAATCTCTCTCTCTCTCTTTGTGATGTGTGTGTATGCGTGTGTGTTGGATGAATGAACCCAGGAGTCACCCTGTGCTGGGACCTCATAAGGAGCTCTTTCTTGCCTTCAGGACGGCGTCCAAACCCTTTAATGTGACATCTTTATACGCCTCCCACACTTCAGTCCGATGGTCCCACCGGCAGCCTTCTGAAAGTTTTCCACCTGCTCCCCGCTCTCGGACTGCGCATCGGTGCTCTTGCCCTGCTTTCTCCTCTGCTGCTGTTTGAGCCCCTTCCATGTACATTTATTCACTTCCTGCCAGTTCCGAGCCTTGGGCTGCGGGCCAAGCCTACAAAGAAAAGTGAAGAAGGAGGTTGATGAGGCATCCTCTGCGACCCGCTGTCCACCGGGGGCCCTGCAGGTGAGCTCGGGTGGGGCACAGAAATTCCAACTCTCGGCAGGCTGGCGTGGGGTGGGCGGAACCAGAGGACTGAACCCATCCCTCGGCGCTCAAACCGATATTCATCAAAATCAAGGAATCCAGGGGCCAACCCCCCCCCGCCCCGCCCCCGCGGTCCATCAGGAGTCCACATGTCAACGATTCCCTGGGGAGACTCCGACCTACGCCTTACTTACGGGGAAGTTGGAGACCCATGGCCGCAGGGCTGAGTGATTCACAACGGACCTGCCCCTGGGTCAGCCGGCCCTGAAACGCAGAGCCCCTCACACCCCCTGAGTCAGGATGGACATTTCAATTTTTTTTAACAGTTTATTTATTTTTGAGAGACATAGAGACAGAGTATGAGCAGGGGAAGGGCAGAGAGGGAGACACAGAATCCAAAGCAGGCTCCAGGCTCTCAGCTGTCAGCACAGAGTCCGACGCGGGGCTCGAACTCACAGACCGCGAGATCATGACCTGAGCCGAAGTTGGACCCTTAACCGACTGAGCCCCCCAGGCACCCCAGGATCGACATTTCAAAGAGACTCCCCTGGGATCTGTTTAGATATTCGAGTAGGAGGAGGCCTGCTCTCGGTGGGAGGCTCCCGGGCAAGCCCAGGGACCAGCCCGCCCTGCCCAGGCCACCAACACCGGAAGTCTGGATTCCTGGAGAGACGGGAAGCAGAGGAGCCACGTTCAGAATCTAGCGAGAGCTTTTCCGGCCTCCCTGCTGGAGGTGGCCTCACCCGCCCTCGGCCCCATTTAGGACAGGAAGGTGGCTGGCGTGACCTCCCCGGGGCTCTTGCCGATGCCATGGCCAGCCAGGTGGCTGCCCTCCCATTTCTGAGGAACTAGAGCCTCCCCAGGGTCATACCTGGCCCAAGACCTGCCCTCTGCTCCCTCTAGCCTTCCACCCACCCCACGTCCTGCCGGCAGCCCCTCCCCCACTTTCCTATGCTCCCTGATGGCGGGCTTGGTGCTGGTCACACAGCTCTGTGTCCCCACAGAGTGCGCTCCACCAGGGGCTCCCCCCACCCCACCCCTCCCGCCCGTCTACACCTCCACGCACCCCCAGCGCACCCACGCATTGCCTCGTGGCCAGGCAGCTGAGTCCCCCCCACGGGTGTGAGTCGTGATGTACTCATCTCCGAAGGCAGAGAGTTAATGCCACGTGATGGCCTTGCGGTGAGTCACCAAGTACGTCGTGAAGTTTCCTGTGCGGAAGAAGAGCATTGAGGAGGGGACGGTGACTGCGAGGGAGAGGACGCGCTGCTCACCTCTTGAGGAGACACCCTTGCGCACTCAGACATGGTGCCTTAACGGCTCTTAGCTGGACACCACGTAGCCCAGCGGGGTTGACGCGGGAGCCCCTGGTGGCTTGGCCAGCAGGCCACAGGGCTGCGTGCCACCGGCAGCCGCGGTGACAACGTTTGCTGAGCGCGGCCGTGAGCCCGGCGCCGCGCGTCTGTCATTCGATGCCCGGGCCACCTTACACACGTCACTCGTGGACGGGGGGGGGGGCTAACGGGCTGGTTTGGTTCCGAAACCAGAACACCACCTGCCTGTTAGCAGGCACAGGCTAACCAGGGAGAACCCACGCTGGCCCGCAGATTCCCGACAGAGGGAGAAATTGTGGCCGCTCGCTGCTGTGGTGGTCAGGGAAGGCTCCCTGGAGGAGGCGCTGACCCCTTTTTTTTTGTCTTTCCTCATTGGCTTGTTTTATTTATTTATTTTTATTTTTTATCTTTTTTAAATGTTTATTTTTGAGAGAGAGAGAGAGAGAGAGAGAGAGAGAGCAGGGGAGGGGCAGAGAGCGAGGGAGACACAGAATCGGAAGCAGACTCCAGGCTCTGAGCCGTCAGCACAGAGCCCGATGCAGGGCTTGAACTCATGAACCGTGAGATCATGCCCCGAGCCGAAGTCGGATGCTTAACCAACCAACTGAGCCACCAGGCGCCCCTTGTTGTTTTTAATAAATCTCATTTCTTAGAAGAGTGTGAGGTTTGTTGCAAAATCGAGTGGAAGTAGAGAGAATTCCCACATGCCTCCTGCCTCCCAACACCGACATTCTTCACCTTCGCTGACACCCTGTGCCATACGGTACATTTGTTACAATCGGTGAACCTACGTCGGTCACCCCGAGTCCTGAGCGTACGTCATGGTCACGCCAGGTACCGTACGTTCTCTGGGGTCTGAGAGATTGTGGCGACACTACCTACATTCCGTTGTCCTGCAGAATGGCTTCGCCGCCCTGAACACCCTCCGCGATCTGTCTCTTCGTCTTCCTCCCAGCCCCCGGCGACCCCCGACCCTTCTGCCGCCTCCACCGTTCTGCCTTTTCCAGGACGTCACGTAGATGGAGTCCCACGGCGTGTCGCCTTTCCAGACCGGCCCCTCTCACCGAGCCGTGTGCTTCCTAGCTTCCTGCACGTCTCTTCCTGGCTTGACGGCTCATCTCATTTTAGTGCGAATGACCTTCCGCGGCGTGGCTGTCCCACGGTCCGTTTGTCCATCACCTCCCGAAGCCCCCAGGAGGTGCTGAGCTCACCTCGGAGAACCGAGCACGAGGGGAGTCCGGCTCAGGCGGCTCACCGGCCTCCCTGAAGGGGCGCCTCGCACCCCCCTGCACCCTGCGGGTTGTCAGGACAGCCGTGAGTTAGCTTATGGGGAAATGGCCCGCCCGGGGTCGGCACGGGTGGGTTCTGGTTCCTTCCACGGCACACCGGAAACCATTGCTGCTCCGTGCGGATTGAATGGGAGGCAGGTGTTACCCCCAGGTTATACAGACAGGGAGGCAGGGGCTCTGAGAAGTTGAGGGACCTGCCCAATGTCTTGCTGAGACACCTCTTCTTCGATGCGATTGTCCCCAATCCCTGCTGGAATGTCACAGCCCCCGCAAGACCCCAGGTCTGAAACCCGGCCCGCTCCCATGGCCGGGGGAGGGGGGGCGGCCTTTCACGTGGGTTTCACGTGGCTTTAAAGCACACACAACTCGTGCCACTAGGGGTCTCCCTGAAACAAACAGCGCCAGGCTGTGGGCTCCTGGCTTCCTCCAGTGCCTCCGGGAGGGGGCTGGGGTGGGAGGGGGGCAGGGGGGGGTGTGACTGCTCACCCCAGGGCTGGTGGGAGAGGGGACTTCTTGTTCACTGACCCAGGAAACAATAGAAGAAAACGGACGCATATTTCAGCGCTGGGGAAGCGTCGAGGGGAGGTGACAACTACCCGCCTGGAAACCCTCCCCACGACTTTTCCAGACGGCGATCAGAGTAACACAGATGCGAGCTGCCGCGGAGACCGACAGAGAGAGCTGGGGGGAAACGCACTTTTGATGTTTGTGGGAGCAACGTGGACAGTTAAGGAGAAGAGATGCTGACTTTGTACGATCGTTAGAAATAGAAATTACCCAGAAGGCTTCACTGTGATCACAGATCATTGTTTTCCTGAAAATCGCGATACAATGGGAGCTGTCAGGCTCTGATGACAACTTGCTTTTGAACTCGCCAAGGAACTTCGGGTACAAGAAAGGAGAAGGGCCCCGGGTGGGGGGGGGGGACCGTTACCGCGTGGGGCCTGGAATGTCACCTGAATTCGCTGAACTGAATTTTTCCCGGAGAAAATATCTTTTATCACTGGCTGGTCTCAATTCGGCTCGCCTCCGTTCTTCCCCGAGGCGGGGACCCTGAGCTGGCATCCTCGGACCACATCTGCCCTTTGTCCCCGAGCAAAAGGGAAGGAGGGTCTGGCCTGACATCAGCACAGAGATTCGCACGGGGGGGGGCGGGGGGAGACGCGGGGGCGCAGCCAGGCCATGTCAAGGGCAGCGAAGTTCTTTCCCGAATGAAGCTCACGCGTGAAGGGCTGTGGAGTCCAGAGGCGGCTGGCGGCAGCTGGGGGAAGGGTGACCTAGGAGCCGGGCCCTGAAGAAGGAGCAGAGGTTCGTTCTAGGAAGGGGAGAGCAGAGGCCCTCCTGAGGGAAGGCAGGGGAGGATGCGTGCAGAGCAGGGGACCCTGGCAGATGGTTGGCTTGTCTGAAAGCGGTCCCCTGAGGAGGGCGGAGGCCTATTTCACCAGGATCGGTTGTCTCTTCCTGCGTACTAAAGCACGCCTAGACCGAGCAGCCTGAAGCAGCCACTTTCCTTGCTCAGAATTCTGGGGTCGGGCATTCGGGCAGGAGTCAGCCGGGTGGTTCTTCTGCTCTGCCTGGGAGTGTCGTGCCCGAATTCTGGATCCCAAGAAGACCGCCGGGGAGCCGGGACTGATGCAAACACGAAGGGTCTTTATTCGAAGCTCGAGCTCGGACTCTTGTACCTCCCGGCGCAGCGGGGCAGTGACAAGAGCCCCGAGCCAGGTTTACACAGGCTTTTTATCAGGATTCCAGTACACTTTCTGGGCGGGAATGGGGATGTTGTGAATTGATTGGCATTTTCGCGGGCTAGTTTCTCATTGAGTATTTCATATTTGGCGGGCACGGGCTAGCTATGGATTGGCTTAGTTTGGGGGTCCCGCGCAGAATCAAATGGTCAGCGCGCGTGGGCTGGACACTGATTAGTTTTGCTAGGGGCTATTCTAGGAATCTGACCTCCTGTGGTTTCCCTGGAATGCAAGGTGGAGCCAGGGTCTGCTAATCAGGGTCCCGTCCCACCTGAGGTGGTAACAGGGTCTGCTAATTAGGGTCCAGTCCCACCCGGGGTGGTGACGGGGTCTGCTAATCTGGGTCCGGCGTCTTGGCTACTCTGTTTACTGGAACCCGGGGCAGAGTCCAGGGCGACTTGTTTTCCTGGAACTCGAGGCCCAGAACTACTCTAAGATGGAACTTAAACCAAAATGGAGTGGCCTCAGCCCTAACAGCACCATAGTTTCACAACATGGCAATTCTCTAACACAGCAAACAGAGTTCACAGCGATCATCGCAAATGGGTCAGGAGTCTAGTGCATTCCTAAGTCTCTAAATCTAATACCTAACAAGATTTAACACACAGCAACTTAGTCTAGTACATAGCAAACTGAACAGGCCTCACAGCACCCCAAGAAAAGTTTTACAATGTTCACAGCAAACAGAAATCAAAACAGAATTCTCAGCAATCATAACCCTTAACAAAGTTCACAGGAAGCAGAAGTCTGGGGCACACTATCTCTAACACAGTACCCCTCTGTGTTTAGCAGAAGAGAGAACTGGCTTCAAACTAATGCAGGGCCGCCACTTAGGACAAGAAACCTTAAAAACGCTCTCTTCAAGAGCAGCGGGGGCCGCTTGCTCGGATGCCTTCCGCTGGAGGTGAGAAGGGCCGGAAGGTCCCGGAAGGCTTCTCTCACATGAGGGGGGCGTTGGATGGCCTCCAGGTGGCCTCTGTCTCTCCACAGGGCTGCTTGGGCTTCCCGCCGGCATGGCGGGCTGGTGAAGCTGACATCTTGCGTGGGGGCCGGTTTACGTGCAGGGGAGCGGGGGGGGGCGGTTCTGAGGAGCAGAACGTGCAGCCTGTCTTAGTCTTCCGCAGCAAGGGAGCCCCAGGACGTGAAGTGAGCCACCTGGCGTCACAGCTGAGGTGTGCAAGGTCAGAGCTCAACTTCGGTCTGAGGGAGCCCCCCCCCAGGGCTCCTTGTCTGTCACGCAGTCCACAAAGGCGCGTGGTCAGCACCGGAAACCGATTCATCTAAAGAGGCAAACTGTTGGAAATGGGGCTCTGATTTTCTCCTCCACTGAATGTCTGGGGACATTTTAGAGTCTAGCTAAAAGAAAAAGGGGGGGGGCAGGTAGGAAGACTTTGTCCTTAGTGGGAAAAAAAAGAAACAGGAAGCAATGTTGCTAAGCAGTGAGTGGAAGATAAATGAACATTATCAAGTTAAACAGGGCTTTCCAACCTTGTCATGCCACAGCTCCCGCAGGAAAAAGTGCTTGTCCAGACTGAGGTTCATGGATGATGCCACTCATATGGGTGCTCACGGGCCCCTGGAACGATGCATCCCAGTTGTGAGGAAACCACTCTCCCAGCACACAGGACCGCATCTGCGATCACCACCATCACTACCACCACCACCACCACCATCACCACCACCACCATCACCACCACCACCATCACCACCACCACCACCACCACCACCACCACCACCACCACCACCATCACCACCACCACCATCACCACCACCACCACCACCATCACCACCACCACCATCACCACCACCACCACCACCACCACCACCACCACCATCACCACCACCACCACCACCACCACCATCACCACCACCACCACCACCACCATCACCACCACCATCACCACCACCACCATCACCACCACCACCACCACCACCACCACCACCACCATCACCACCACCACCACCATCACCACCACCACCACCACCACCTCCACCATCACCACCACCATCATCATCACCACCACCACCATCACCACCACCACCACCATCACCACCGTGACACCGTCACCATAATCACCATCACCACCACCACCACCACCACCACCACCATCACCACCACCATCACCACCATCACCATCACCACCATCACCATCACCATCACCACCACCACCACCACCACCATCACCACCACCATCACCACCATCACCACCTCCACCACCATCACCACCATCACCACCACCACCACCGCCATCACCGCCTTCACCACCACCACCACCATCACCACCGTCACCACAACCACCACCATCACCATCACCATCACCACCATCATCACCATCACCACCATCACCAGCACCATCACCACCATTAGCACCATTAGCACCACCACCATCCACTGCCACTGCCACGTCCACCATCACCACCATCACAGTCTGCCTGCCTGTCATCTCTGGAGGGTGTGTGTCTGTCTCAGCTCTATTGGGAGGGGCAGGACGGGCATCGGAGCCTGCCGGATGCTGGGGGCTGTAGGAGAGGAACCTTAGGCTCAGGAGAGGAAGGGACCACACCCAACACCTAATGCATGGCTGCAGTAGGATTTGAATTCAGGACATTCGGCTGCACCCTAATTTGGGACATTTGAGTGTTCCGGGAGACAGGAATTAACCCAAACCCCAGGCAGTTCCTGCCAGTGAAGTGGCTCCCGCCCTTAGCCGCACTAAAATCTCTTGGAGAACTTTAGAAAACATAGACGCTCAACAACCCCCCCCCCCACCCCACTTCGCCAACACACAGATTTTGATCCCGCTGCCCAGGGCCTGTGATGTACAGCCCAGGCGAGAGCCGCAGCCTCTTCAGACGGTCACACGCTCAAGTTTACAGTGGCCAAAACAGCCAAGGCCCTACCCGTAAGGGCCCAGCCCCCAGTATAGGAGCAGGAGAATTTCCCAAGTGAGATCGTCCTTAGGGGCCACAAAGGAATGCTGTGCAAGTTCAGAGGCAAAAGGAGCTATTTCTACCCGGGGGTGGGGGAGGGGCGGCTAGCTCCTCCCTCCACGGGGGACTCGCCATGTACACTCAGCTCAAGGGGCAGCCAAAAGTGCTTTGACCACAGATTGCAGACGGAGCGACGTTCGCAAAGGACTGGACATGGTTGCCTCCCACAGTCTCCCTACCTCCACCCTTGTCCCCTGGTCTAGCTCTGTTCCTCAGTCACCTTATACCTCTCCACTCAAGAGCCCACTTTTCATGGCACAGAGACGAATGCGCCATCATCCCCAGAACGCTGGGTTCCCTAAAAGCCCAGACCTGCCAGACGCTCTGAATCCCACACCACAGCCCCTGGTCTCCCGGGTCCCTGAAGGCCAGGAAGAAGAGGGCGTCTTATCTGTGGAGACAGGAGCCCGAAGCTGGGTTCTATTTCCTTGGCAAAGTTGGGGGCACGGGACAGAACGCTGCAACAGGAAGAGATGGTACCATCCAAGCTGAGGCTTTGAGAGGGCCCCTGAAAATCTCATGGTCCGACTGCCCGCACTTCATGGGCGGAGGCACGTGGGCCGAGGGGGGAGAGGCGACTCGCCCGAGGTCACCCAGGGGCACCGGTCCTTGGCTTCCACAGTCCACCAAGCTGGCCTCTATGTGGGGTTTCCCCCGGGAAAACCAGCGAGCTGGCCTCAGGAGTGTGCCCTTTGCAAATGCAGCTTTCTGATTCAATACGCCTTTGAGGAGGTTGGCACACACCAGGCACTGGGGGAGATGGTGACTCCAAGTCCTGTTCCTGACGCAGCCTCCCCAAATCCCGCTTCAACATGTGGTGGGCAAAGCAAATAATCAACGGCTTGGCTCTGGTGCCCTCTAGTGGAAAGACTTTTAATAGCAACATTGAAGACTCCAGGGACAAGGAACCTGGACCAGGGTGGTCTAAGCAGTTCATCTAGGGCAGTGTGTCTTAGACTCTCACATGCCTACCCATCGCCTTGGAATACTCTCGCAGAGGCTGCCTCTGCGGGCCTGGGGTGAGTTTGAGATTCCCCATCTGTGACGCGCTGGCCGGGGGTGTCGGTGCCACCGGCGCTCAGAGCACGCTTGAGCAGGGCGGAGAGAGACGGGGCGTCTCCCTTCACCCAGCTGCGAGCAGGTGCCTGGGAAGGCGCTTCCACCTGTTACCCAGCCACCCTGACGTCAGAGAAAGGGCGCAGCTCCGGCTCCCTCAGGACACACAGCTGGCCGAGGATGGGATTTCCACCAAGGACCTTGGAAAGTCAGCATCCTCCCCGCCCCGCCCCCATGAGACATGTCAGGGGACACTGTGGACAGCACACAACAGTCTATATAGAGTTTACACAGACTTGGTGGGGATCAGTGGAAAATAAAAATGTGGGGCCCCTTTTAATTTAATTTAAAGGCAGGAGAAAAGTGCAGTCGAAGGTATTAAATACACAGCTTTTCCCTTTAAAATATTTTATTTTTTATACACTATACACAGGAGGAACAACAGTGACACACAGGTAACAAGCTAAACTTACACATTGTAAAAACACTATTTTTTGGTGTCATAATTTATATCTTATAACAAATAATAATACCTTATTAATGGGAGGGCTTGATTATAAGATTTTCCTGATTGCTTTTCTGCAAATTCACTTTTAAGGGCATCAGAATGTATACTTTCAGTCCCTCATTTTCTTTAAACATTTTTTTTAATGTTTATTTATTCTTGAGAGACATAGAGACAGAGTATGAGCAGGGGAGGGGCACAGAGAGAGGGAGACACAGAATCTGAAGCAGGCTGAGCCATCAGCACAGAGCCCAATGCGGGGCTCGAACTCACAGACCGTGAGATCATGACCTGAGCCAAAGTCGGCTGCTCAACCAACTGAACCCTCCAGGCGCCCCTCAGTCCCTCATTTTCAATCAGTATAATAGAAAGTGACATCCATTACTCTGGGCAAAGTCAGGGTCGCAACTCATTTTTGAGAGTTTTCCATTTCGAGAAGGATCTTTCTGCCAATGCAACCGTTCTTGGGGCTGCTGAGTATTTTCCAGGCTGTGAGGACCCTGGGATGAATTTCAGATCAGTTACCGATTTGAAATCCAAACTCTCGTACCCTAGAGCTGATGGTTCTCACCAAACGTTTTTTCTAAAAAGATTGAACTCTTTTCAATGAGTCGATGTCATGTAAGTCCGAATTTAGTTGTCATGGTATTTTAATGTCTAATGTCTGACATTCCCTGAAACCCAGGGAGGTTTTACAGGAACCCCCTCCCCCCCGTGGCTTCATGATTTGTACAGAGTTCACTCCCCTGCTTATGCGGGGCACTAAACTTCGTCAGTAACTCATTCCAGAACAGAGTGCACCCGTGGACATCGCGACGGAGCCTGCCAGTTACTGAAATTCTTCAAGGAGTTTCCAATCTCCGGTTTTAAAAACGATTACAACACCGCAGGGTTGTACCACTCAGCCTTGAATTACGAGGCCAAACTTAATTTAAAAATTGCCTTCCTCTTTCAGAACTGGTTCATCGATGCTTTATACAGAAATCAGGTTCTTTTCTACTTTTCTGCCAAATGTAAACAATCTTTACGTTATTTCTAATTCTAAACCTTCAGATTTTTGCTTTATGGTGTTGGGTTGTAATAGTTTTTATTTTGTTGTTGTTTTTTTTTTTGTTTTTTTGTACTTTCTTTTATTTGCGAGAGAGAGCGCATGAGCGAGCAGGGAAAGGGCAGAGAGAGAGGGAGAGGGAGAGAATCCCAAGCAGGCTCCGTGCTGTCAGCACAGACCTTGATGTGGGGCTTGAACACACAAACCTGAGAAATTGTGACCTGAGCCGAAACCAAGAGTTGACGCTTAAGTGACTGAGCCACCCATGCGGCCCTGCGGTGTTGTGATAGTTTTTAAAACCGGAGATTGGAAACTCCTTGAAGAATTTCAGTAACTGGCACGCTCTATCGCAATGTCCACGGGTGCACTCTGTTCTGGAATGAGTTACTGACAAAGTTTACTGCCCGGCAGATCCTGTCCGGTGCTCAGGCCTCAGAGTTACCCTTCATGCCGGTGCCGCAGGGACAGGTTCAGGGTGGAGGGTGGCAGATGGGTGGGGGAGGGAGGGGCGAGCTGGCCTCCAGGCACCAGTGCCGCGTGGAGCCCTTCCCTCTCCCCGGCTCGCCCACCGCTGCCCCCCTCACCCCCAGCCCCGGCGCCCCACAGGCGTGCATCACCCAGCGGCCAGGCCGACTGCTCGGGTCACACGCTGCCCGCCGTGCTGTGCGCACTGTCACCCGGAGCCTCCCCCCGACTCACGGGCTTGCTCTGTCGTCCCGTCAGATGCCACTTTACCGAACACGTGCAGAGATAAAATTACCAAGATTTTCAAGAGGGTAACAGCAGAGCGTGAGAGGCAAAGGAAGACAGGTTGCCGGAGCGCGCCCCTGAAGCAGGGCGGCCGTTGTCCTGCGTGGGTTGGCTTTCGGTTCCGTCTGCGGGTGCCGGGTCACAGGGAGGTTGCGTTTCTTTCTGCGCCGCCTTGAACCCGGGTCCTGCTCAGATTCTTACGTTTCAGCCCCGCGGGCCGGGGGCCATGCCGGCCGCGCTGTGCATCGGTGGCCCCCATCCTGAAGTCCAAGCCCCAGCACCCCAGGCGATTTGGTTTCCCTAGGAGGGTGGTTCCCACGGAGGCCTGGGCGCGGAGCCAGACCCGCAGGGAGTCACATTTCAGGGGCGGGGGCGGGGCTGCTGCGGGAGGGCAGGGCTGGGGGTGGGGGGTACCTGGAGGAAGGAGGCACTGACCCCGGATATCTGGCCTCTCCACCTCCCCCCAGATTTGACCTCCGACAGTGGCGTGGGGTCCTGCAAATGCCAACTACCTGGGTCGGGGTGTGAGAAACCCAAACCCAGAGCCCCAGGTGCGTGGTGAATGGAGCCCTTTCTCCCTTGGGACCCGCCTCTCTCTGCTTCTCTCGGTCGCTCTGTGGGAAAGTAGGGGGTCTCGGATCCTGGCAGCTGGGGAGACCTTGGGGACCACCACCGATCTGCTGTGTCCTGGGGCAAGTCCGTGTGTTTTCCCAGTGATGGAAGGAAGGGCTGAGCTGCCGGAGCTACCTGGCCAGTGAGGCACGCCTGCTAGGGTTGCCGGATACAATTCCTGAATTACATTGGAGTTTTACATAAATAATAAATTTGCAGTATAAGTATGTCCCACATATTGCATAGGATATACTTATGCAGAGAGTTACTTGCTGCTGATCTGAATTCGGATTTAACTAGTGTTAACGAGTCTCCTGTATATTTGTTTGCTAAATCTGCCAACCCTCTTCATGGTCTGACTTGGATAATTTGGGGGTTCTCTTTGAGTAAGTTTTGCTGAGGGTGCACCAGGGGCCGGCCCCTGTCTGGAGGAGCTCTTAACTAGAGGGAAAGACGCAGAATGACCATGAGCTGTTGGTAAGTGGGGGGGGGGGCCCGGTGACAGGGGTGGGGTACCTGCTGGGAGGGAGGGAGAGGCTGAGCTGGTCTGGAAAGAGAAAGGCGTCCCTCTGCAAAGGGGCTGACAGCCTTGGAGGCCCCAAGGTCAAAGCAAAAACCTGGGTTCCCACAGGACATGGCTGCAAGGGGAACCAAGCCCGGTCTGCTTGCTGATGGCATCTCAGGCAAATTACTGGGTTTCTCTCTCTCCATCTGAAAGGGCTCAACGAGACTCGCCTTGCAAGGTGTTGCATGCAGGAAACGAAGTGTGTGCAAAGGGCTGAATACAGAGCGGGCTGCCAACAAAGCAGGTGAATGGTTATCACCCCGACGCCGAGGCTGGCAAAAACCATGCTGGGAGACATGCCATGAGTGTCTGCTGAGCAGAGAACTCTGGACTCCTTTGCAGGGACTCGGGCCAAACCGCACACAGGCCTTCCCAGGATCGGAACCGGCTGGTTTCCTCCTATAGAAACCGTATTCGCGGGGGGCAGACGTTGCCCTTGGCCCTCCCCAATTCTGTTCCACTCCCTTTTTTCCTAACCCAACCCGGCTCTGCTCTGGGCAGCCAGTTTTCAGCTAAAACTACATTTCCCAGCCTCCCTTGCAGCTTTCTTGGTCGAATGCTGCCATCTTGGTTCCTTGAGCTGCAAGTGGGAGTTGCTTTCTGGAAACTCTTTCTGGAAAGCAGGACTTTCTGGAAGCTCTTTAGAAAATGAGGCAGACCAGCTGTCACCGGCCTCTTGTCCTTCTCGGCCCCCATCCTGCCTAGAGTGCAAAAGCAATGCTGGAGGCTGGGGAGTCACCTCAGGGGCAATGGAGGTACACATAAGAGCCACGTCCCTCTTGGTCGCTGCTGTCCCAGCGCCTGCTGCTCGTCACTGGGCTTTTGTTATGTGTGGAGGCCACTGTGGTCAGGTCCCTGCTGCAGGCAGCCAGATTCAATCCCTGATGTCCACACCCTATGCGTGCAGAAACACCATACTAATCCCCCACCCCACCTTCTGGCTGCATATCCATTAATAGGCTATAAAGCCTAACGGCGGTCCCATAACAGATCCTGTTGGCGCCCCGCCATCCCTTGCTCTTGCCACCCAGCACCCCGGCCAGTCTCCCACCTGTAGCATGCATTTCCCAGCCCAAGGCACTCTGGCCTCCCATGCCCCCTGCACAGCAGGCTGGAAGGCCAGGGGACTCACCCTACGGAGGCCGCCCCCCACAATGATTGGAGGGAGCCGGTGGACAGAGACCCCAGCTCCCTGGCCAGTGGGTGGGCTGTTCTCAGGTTGGTGTCCCGTAGTGGCTCCCAGGGTTTCCCAGGGGTTCGCTGTAGTTGCTGGCTTCTTGGTCAGCTGGTGCACCCTCTCACGGCTGTCTCCCCTTCCCTACTCCCTTACCTGGACACGCCTTCCAAATAACCCACCTGCATGCAAGTCCTGATCTCAGGGGGCCTCTGGAGAACCCCAAATCAGACAAGGCGATTTTCTTACTTGATCTTTACCCCATCCTTTGAGGATTTTGGGCAGCGATTGATTATTGTCCTTATAACTCAGCAGAGGAAACCAAAGCGTGCCCCGAGGGAGGGTGTATGCTCCGCGGGCACTTGGGTTCCCAGTGGAGGTCACATGTGGAAAGACAGAAGCGCTCTACCAAAATCTTCCTCCAAATCTGGGGCGCCTGGGGGGCTCAGTTAGTAAAGTGTCCGGCTTCCACTCAGGTCATGATCTCGCGGTTTGTGAGTTTGAGCCCCACATCGGGGTCTGTGCTGACAGCTCGGAGCCTGGAGCCCGCTTCGGATTCTGTGTCTCCCTCTCTCTCTGCCCCTCCCCTGCTCATGCTCTGTCAATCTCTCAAGAATAAACATTTAAAAAGGAAATCTTCCCAAATCGAAGCTGCTCAACTCTCAGCCCCCGGGAGGAATACTCACAGGGCAGACACTGGCCGACTCAGGACACAAAAGACAGATTGAGTCTGTTGCACAAACACACACGATTTATTTTCTCCTCTGTCAGTAGAGCCGTTCTGACTGTCCCATACATAAGTCCCAGGAACTTCTGTCCTTTCTGCATGGCGAGAGGTGCCTCCACGGAAGCCGCCCACCTCCGAGCTCCTGGAGGTGTCCCGGCGGCAGGTGCCTGGATGCGTGGGGCGCCGCTTTAAGCTGCTGAGTCGGGAAGGGAGTTCAGAGCGGTTTTACCCCCGTGAGAAAGTGACGGAGCCCGAGGACTGTTGCAGATACGAGCACAAACCACACCTGCTCTGTATTCTCTCGACTTCATCTCGAGCACTCCTGGAGGCCTCCTACGCGCCGTGCCTGGGGCAGAGAACACAGACGGGGGCTGAAGGAGGCGCCCCTGCTCGCCATCCCTGGGAGACGGTCTCGCAACTCGAGCTCATCCCAGGATGGAGTTCTTTCCCGGGTGCCACCCCTCTGAGCCTCGGAGCTCGGCGAGGCCGTGAAACGTGTCTAATTTCTGGATTCCCAGCATGGAGCCCAGCACTTGGCACGTGGCAGGCACTCAGAAGACGGCTTAGGGACGCACAGGGTGTGGGGTCTGGAGGGGGAGATGCTGGGAGCAGAGAGTGGCCGGAGCCGAGACGGCGCTGGGGCCGGTGGCTTTGAGAAGTTGAAGAGTGGGCCTCCCACTCGCCGCCCACATCGGTGCAGACCCGAGTCTGTGGGACCTTCTTCCCCTTCAGGAGCCCTAAAGCCCGGTCACCTGTCCCCAATCTGACTCACACCGCGTGAGTATAAAAATCCACATGGAAGTCACCCCGGGGCAAATGTTCTCAGTCAGGATAAAGGGCTGGAGGGGAAGGGAAGGAAGGGAGGGGCAGAGGGAGGAGGGAGGAGGAGAGGGGCTCCGAGTACCACAAAGCTCTGCTATTTAAGAGGGCGGGAATGTGCCACCCTGTACCCAGAGATGGCGCGTTCTGGGCTCACTGCTTCCCAGTGACGGTGAAGTCCCGGGTGTCCCCAGCTCGGGGTGCCTGAGCAGCGGACCAGTGGGCTGGGGTCTGCCACACCACACCCTGCAGAGGCTAAAACAAGGGAAATACATGTACAGACAGGAGAGATTTCGAATACAGGTGCAGAACGGCACACCGCCGTCCCGTTAGGAGAAGACAGACAAGCTGCTGACGGACCGGTCTGTCTCTGTCTGTACGATGCTGGTGGCTGGCCCGTGATGCACCAGTCAGACCACACCAGGTCTGAAAATACCGAAAACTGCCAGACGGGTGGGTACATGGCCACTGCCCGAAGGGTCCCCCGCTGCCAAGACCCAGGAGGGGTCAGGGCGCTGCACCAAGGTCGCGGCCGGCCGGCGTCCCCGAGAGTTCCTGTTGCTCATTTCTAACGTCACCCCATTCGCGGACGTGTAGAAAAACACCCAGAAGGAAGGCGATGCACAAAGACGCTGACGGTACCTTCCAGGGTGGGGGAGGGGCTTCCTGGGGAAAGAGCGAAGGTGGGGGGGGGGTTCGTGTCTTATGTTCCCACGAATGGTCGTGTTTAAATGCTTCGCGGTGAAATGGTCTACGTGAACGTTTTTCCTTAAAGAAAAAGTTTCTGCGCCGCCTTAAGTCACCGCGTGAGGACGCAGCCAGTTACGTGCTACGTTCCCTGCCTCACCTGCGGTTCCCAGCCGCCCTGCCTGGCGTGCCTGTGGCCCTTTCTCTGCCTAAGTGGCCGGTGACCGGCCTTCTGAGCCCAGCTGAAATGCCCCTTCCTCTGTCAGGCCCTTTGAGAAGCCCTCCCCCCTTAGATGAGGAGTCGTATCCCACCCGAGTGCCCGTGACCTCTGTCCACGGAGGGCAGCCCCCTCTGGGACGCTGCGCCCCAACGAGCTAGGAACTGAGGGTCTGTCTACCTGACTACGACTCGAGGCCAGGGGCTGCTGGTGTCCTCCTCCCCGAGGTGCCCAGCTCAGGGCCCGGATTTGGGATCACCGGTGCCCTGTCCATTTTCCACACCCGCAGCAGCCGGCAGAGCAGGGGTGCGCCGGCCACGCGGTGGGAAAGCGCCACTACCCGAAGAAATGAGGGAAGGCAGGTGTGAATCTGCGAAGGGCCAGGAATCCTCCCCCCGGCCACTGGGGACCCAGAGAGGTGCCTGTGACACGGGGTGGGGGAGTGGGGGAGGGCCTGCCTGAGACAGGAGGCTCGCCCCTGTCTGTCACCTGCAGGCCGAAGAGGGAGAGCTTCAGCACCATGGTCAGGTTCTCAGACTCCTCCGGGATGACCCCGTCGGTCTTCAGGCCCGCCAGCTCCACCTCTAGCCTCTGCTGCTGCTTCTGAAAGGGGTTCCTAGGTGTTCATGGCCGGCTGACCCTCAGAGGGAGCAAAACATGCCAGCCCGCGGCGCGCGTGTGCGGGGGCGCGCGGGAGCGGGGGCGCGCGTGTGCGGGAGCGCGTGTGAGTAAATGCATAAATGAGCAAATAGACAAAAAAGTAAGTAAATAAATACACATAGAAATTAATAAGAAAATGAGTAAGGAAAGGAATAAGTAAACACATATATAAGTAAATTTAAAAGTAAAGAGGTCGGAACACCCGGGGGCTCGGTCGGTTAAGCGTCCAACTCTTGATTTTGGCTGAAGTCATGATCTTGTGGTGGTGACATCGAGCCCCGAGCTGGGGTCTGCGCTGAGCGCGGAGCCTGCTGAAGATTCTCTCTCCCCGTCTCGGTCTCTCTCCCCCTCTGCTCCTCTCCCCCACTCGCACGCGCGCGTGCTCTCAAAAAATAAACAAAATAAAAGTGCATAGGTAAAGAAGGAAGGAACTAAAGTACAGGCTAAGTAAGCGAATAAACAAACAATTGAACGAGGAAGGCCTTGCAGCTGCTCCTGTGAGGCCCACGCACAACCCTCGAATGTCCCGGCTTTTCTCTCCTCCCCACTCGCGGGAGCAGGACAGCCACCCGCGGACACAGCCCCCACCTGTGAAAATCCTTCTACTCCCCCCGGGCCCATCATGCCTCTCCGTATCTCATTTACGGGGCTGAGGAAGGAAGGTTGCCGGGGGTCGGTGCCCAGCCTGCTCCCACGGCCAAGGAGGGGGGCCCAGACGCACGGCCGCACAGCAGAAATCAGGCCCCAGGTCGGGGACAGACGTGGGCAGCCTCAGGGCAAGGGCCATGTGGGCAGTGGGTGGGCTCCTGTCCACGGAGACAGGGCGTCGGTATGCCAGGGCCTCTGACGTCCCAATATCCTTGGCCTGGGGGCACAGTTGTCTTCCTCCGAAGGTGTGGATTGTGACCTCAGTGAGCCGCCTTGCTCATGTGGTCACGGCCAGCAAGGGGCAAGCCCCGACCCCATGGCACACACCCTCCTTGCCACCCGGGCTGCTGACCGAGGGGCCCTGACTGGGCTGTTTTCCAAGGACCTACACCAACTGGCTTTGGATACCTGGATGTCTTCTTTCCTGTTGTCGTGTGTGTGTGTGTGCGCGCGTGCATGCATGCGTGCATGTGTGTGTGTGTTTTAAATAGGCTCCATGCCCAACGTGGGGCTCGAACTCATGACCCTGAGATCGAGAGCTGCACGCTCCACTGACTCAGCCAGCCAGGCACCCCTGTGATTTATTTGTTTTTAAAGCATTCGCCCGCTGTTCTTCATGATTAACAAGCTACAGCTCTGCCATACTCCAAGGAGCCAGAAGCTGCAACGGAACTTTGGGGAGCAGGAAAATCTGGGGTGAGGAGCCGGCTGGAAGGAGTGGAGGGGACGGCCCCCAGAGGCCAATGCTGTGATCGTGACACCACTGGGTGCCAGGCACCCTTCTGGGTACCACGCTAGGAACCCCACATGGATTCGGGCCTTTCATGGCTCACGACGACCCCGCAGGGCAGACCCACAGTCGCCCCCAGCTGACTCCTGAAAGACCGATGTCCAGGGAGGCACCCGCGGCACCCAGCTGCCGAGGGCACGGCCCGCGTCGGTTCCCTAGAGCCTGCGCTCAGGAGCCAGGACACCCTCGCCTCTGTCAGGCCACGCTTGCAAAGGACGCACGTCGCTGGCAGGCATCCCCCCCAAGGGACCCGCTGAGGATGAGCCCGTGTTATGTATGAGAAAACACCCGCATGTGACCCCAGTGCCCAGCAAGTGGGAAACGGGGAGTCGGTGACGGAGACACAATTTGTAACAACATCAAAGGAGACACGCCAATGCTGACCACATCACGAAACAGAAACCGCGGGGGTCAAAACGGTGGTTTTGCACCCCAATCTTTTCTTTCTGTTGGTCTGTCTGTTTCTCTCTTTCTACCTCCCTCCCTCCCTCCCTCTACAGCAAGAGACACACTTATTTCGATCTACAGATCCGTGAGAACAGATAATAACAGATTTACCTCCACGAATGGATTTCGATCCTCCCGGAAAACAGACTAGGACTTGCTACACTGAAACGCTAAGGATGCTTCCCTGGTGACCAGATTTAAATTTTCGCCGCACCCGCTTCTGAAATCTCAAAATTTTCTTCCGCGAATATGAGTTAATTTTATAATCGGAAAAAATTAACACTCCTAAAACTTGTGACTTTATGCATGGCTTTGCCTCGTTTTCTTCTCCTTGCTGTCTTTAAAATAGGTGCCGCCCACCGATGGGGAAATTTACGGATACTCGCCGATGGAAAAGTATTTGTCGGCTACCACCGGGCGCCTCTCCTCGGGGTGTGTGGTCCAGACCACTGGTCACCTATCACGCCCCCAGCTGTAGTCGTGAGGGGCTGGGGACACACCGGGGGCCACCACGACAGGAATGGATGCAGTGGCCACAGTTAGAAGTGCCGGGTCGAACGCCACCCGGCAACGCGGTGGGACGCAGAACGTTGAGTGGAATAACCACCCGGCGCCGGAAGGCTCAGGCACGATTTATGTACGTCGGAAGCAGACAAAACGCTGCGTTTTATAAGGAAGATAGCAAATGCGGACCCCAGCGTGGGCGGTGCGGAGGAGAGACGCTGGCGCTGGTGTTGCGTGGTCTCCTTCTCTTATTTCCCTGACGCCGCAGGGCCGTGGGCTGAGGTATGGGTCACAGAGCCGGGATATGGCTGCTCCCCCGGCCCCCCGTGGGCACCACCTCACCCGAAACCCCACCAGCTGCTTCTGCATGGCCTCCTGCTCCACTCCGGCTCTTTCTAGAGCCTTCCTCAGCTCTCTGAGCTCAAAGTCTTTGACTGGGGGGAAGGGAAGAGAAGACCATCTTTTTCTGTTCTTTTCCATCAAAAAACCTCCCCTTCTCTTTGCCCTGTACCCCTCCCCCCCAGGCCACGGCTGAGACCCCCGTACACGCGGGTCATCCTCAAAATCCTTCCTGACGGAGCGCGTTCTTCCTCCGATGATATGAAGGACATCCGTCCAGAGGGGACGATGTGCAGACACGGAACGGAATAAAGAAAGACAGAATACTCCCCTCTTGCCTGTCAGCCCCAACCACTGTTAACACTGGCGTGGATTCTCATATGCGTCATTTCACGCAGTCGAGACTGTGGGAAAGTTGCGAATAACGCAGGTCTTGGGACCCGGCGGCCCAGGTTTAAATTTCAGCTCAGCCGTTTCCCAGCTGTGCAACCACGGGCCAGTAACCTAACCTCTCTGTGCTGTACTTTCCTTACTTTATTTATTTATTTATTTTTTAGTAATCTCTACACCCAACATGGGGCTTGAACTCACAACGCCAAGATCAAGGACATATGTTCTTCCAACTGACCCAGCCAGGCACCCTGCACTTCCTTAGTTTATAAGAAAGGATACATTGTCAACCTCTCTGTACTTTTATGAGAATTAAGAGGTAACCTGTCTAAAGTTCTTAGACTCGTGCCCGGCTCAGTGCACGTTCTCGGTTATTTCCCATCGGATTATTATTACTTACTGTTTATTCTCCTAGATAGCATTTTTGTTTGTTCCACTTACTATGATAACTATGGGGGCACTGGGCAGCTCAGTCAGTTAAGCCTCTGACTTCTGCTCAGGTCATGATCTCACAGTTCGTGAGTTCGAGCCTCGCATCGGGCTCTGTGCTGACAGCTCGGAGCTGGAGCCTGCTTCCGATTCTCTGTCTCCACCTCTCTCTGCCCCTCCCCCACTCGCACTCCGTCTCTCAAAAATAAATAAGCATTAAGAAAATATTAGAAACTATTATACAGGTTACTCGGACAAGGTTATAAAGCCCTCGATCGCGAAAGTTCCCAGGGAAGCGCTGAACCTGACTACTTACTTTTCAGAAGTTTAAAGACAAACTCTGGCAAGAAACACAGGTCAAGGGAAGCAAAACGTTTCTCCGGAATCATGCCCCGGAGCGGAAGTGGATCAGGCCACTCGGCTTCCTCCGAATCCCCTGTGTTCAAATTCTGACCTTCCTCAGTCTCCGGAGGTTCCGGATGCTTTAAGTACTGGGTGGAGTCTTTTTCGAGTTTCCCTGGAGAACAAAGAGACCCCACGGCGAAGGGCAGCCCTTTGGCACACCTGGCCCTCTGTCTAGATGTGAGCCAGCCAGTCCCTGCTCTGGGTCTCTGTGTGGACGGACAAAGAGGCAGGATGCACAGGGGCTGATGGATGCCAGATGGATGACAGCAGGGGGGTCTCCTGGGGGAGGGGTCTTTGCCTGAGACGGTAACCGCTTTCCTGAGATCTGACTCACACACCATACGGTTTGCCCATTTCGAGTGTTCGATGCAGTGGTTTCTGGTCTACACACAGAGTTGTGCAACCATCACCATGGGCAAACTTTAAATAAATTTTTTTAAGTTTATTCATTTTTGAGAGACAGAGAGAGACGGAGCATGAGAAGGGGAGGGGCAGAGAGAGAGAGGGAGACACAGAATCCGAAGAAGGCTCCAGGCTCTGAGCTGTCAGCACAGAGCCCGACGTGGGGCTTGAACTCACCAACAGTGAGATGATGACCTGAGCCAAAGTCGGACGTGCTTAACCGACGGAGCCCCCCAGGCGCCCCCCCATGGGCAATTTTAGAACATGTTCATCACTGCATAAAGAAACCTTTAGCCACCCCCCTCCCCACGGCCTCCGGTCTCCCCCAGCCCCAGGCAACCACTAACCCGCTTCCTGTCTCTATAGGTTTCCCTATTCTGGACATTTCATATTCCTGGACCCATACAACAGGTGGCCCTTTGTGACCGGTTTTTCAATTTACCGTGTCGTTAAGGTTCAGCCACCCCGGGCGTCACTAGTGCTGCAGTGAACTCGGCTAGAGCCCGTGGGCCGCCCCCTGCCTCCCGCCGCCCACGGCCCCCACGGCCCCCACGGCCCCCATGGCCCCCACGGCCCCCGCGGCCCCCATGGCCCCCGCGGCCCCCACGGCCCCCACGGCCCCCATGGCCCCCACGGCCCCCGCGGCCCCCGCCCTGCGACCCCTTTGAGGTGGACGTTTGGGTCGTACGCACTCTGGGGCTAGCGTGAATAACGCTGTTAGGCACACTCGCCGCGCCGTGTGGACGTTAGCTTCCGGTGGCCTCGGGGGAACACACCCAGCAGCGAATCTGCCGGGTCACGGGGTGACTCTGCGGTTTTCCTTCCCAGGAACCACGAGGCCGTTTTCCAAAGCGGCCGCACCACCTGGCGTCCCCACCAGCAGCGAGTACGGGCCTGCGGAGAGGAGCGGGGTCGGCGCGCGGGCTGGGGAAGGCCCTTCCGGGACAAGGGAGCTCGAGGGGAGACACAGAGGGGCTGCAGGGCGGGGGCTGCGGGGGCTGCGGGCGGCGAGCGTGGCAGAAGCTGCCACCGATCGCCTCCCGCGCCCCTGCATCAGCCCCATAAGTCCCAGCTCACTGATCCCTCGTGCATTTGAGGAAACCAGGGCCCCGGTGGGGATCTGCCCAGGGCATTCAGGGAGGTAAGGGGCAGAGCGGGGATTCAGGCTCAGGCCCCCAGCGGTGACAGTGACAGCGCTGTCCATCTAAGGTGTCATCGGGGCGGAGACGCCTGGGGGACACTCCACGGAAGGAAGACATCAAGTGCGGAAAAGCTGGGGCCCCCTCTGGGGACAGAAGGCACTCGGGGCTTGCCCAGGAGCGGGGGGGTGGTTCTAACGGGCGTGGGGCTTCTTTTTGGGGCGAAGAAAATGTGCTAAACTGAACTGCAGTCGGGGGTGCACGTACCCGAGTATTTGAAGAACGCTTCATGGCACGTGAACGCCACCTCCACGGCGCTGTCTGAAGACAGAACTCTGGGGCCTTGTCCCCCTGTAAGTGGTAGCGGACACTGGGGATGGGACAGCTGAGGTTTTTTCGGGGAGGAGACAGCAGGGGCAGGAGATCCCGGGCTCACTCCCCCTCTAGGGGGACCCTAGAGTATCAAGAGCCAAGTGAGACCTGGGCCCTGAGGATAACTGGGCTGAATCTCCCCCTCCCCCCCGCACACACAGTCAGGACCAAGCCTCAGAGACGGCGATGCCCAAAGCCCTGCTTCCCAGCCAAACTGCGGCGATCCCAGCAGGAACGGAAAAGCTCCCAAGAGCCCGACCGTTAACGCCAAATTTGCAGGTGGTTCAGAGGAACGAGGAGCAAGACTTGCCATGTCTGTTTCCTTTTGAATAACCGCAAAGGCCCTCAGAGAGTCACGCCGGCTCACAGTCACACGCATCCGCGACTTCGCCGTCCCCCGACACGCGATTTTATAGATTTCGAAATGAGCTTTAATCCTCTTCGGTGGGTAATTTACATGGCGGAACTCCGGGCGTCGGAGCACACAGGTTCCGCTCAGTCGCGGGTAACGAGATGCATTTCTATCCTCGCTGCCATTACTCACCTTAAACGAGACATTACTGAAAACAGTTTATTTCCTTTAAACCCCAGCTTTAAGGTGGGCCTGCCATAGGCGTCCTCATCCGGTGTTTCCGGAATATCTGCTCGGGGCCAGAGAAGGGTCCTGACCGACCGACACCGCCTCCCCGCTGGGAGGGCACACCCACGCACGCGTGCCCATGTGTCTTGCGAGGCTGGTGGTGACGATAATAGGGGATGATAATCGCAAAGCAAAGCATATGTATGGGATTCTTGGGAGCCCCAAGGAAGCCCCCACCCGAGTCAGGGATCAGGGAAGACAGTCACGGAGGAGGCGGCACCTTGGCGGGGCCAGGCCTGCACAAGGCGCTGATGTAGGTCCTCCGAAGAGCCCTGAGGGGTGGGCAATTTCACCCTTCCTCTACAGAGGAGGCCGTGGAAGCACAGAGAGGTTAAGTAACTGGCCCCGGGCCGCTCAGAAAGCAGAGAAGGGGCTTAAGTCAGATCTAGTGCTGTTTCAACAACATTAAAGCATCGTGGAAAAAAGAAACAAATGTTGCCCCTTACGACAGAGCTTGACCGAGCTGTTCTTGTTCTTAGAGGCGCCCCAGAGCACACCCGCGAGGCTGTGTGGTTGTCGTAGCCTCTCTGTTCTGGCGGCCTCGTTTTGCTGGAATGCAAGACTTCTTAGCGCAATACTCTCGAATCAATCCACGCACTTCCATCTTCATGGGCCAGAACTCCGTGTTCTTGTTTCTGGTCCCTAGCGCCCCGCTGGCGCCTGGGAAGGAGCAAGTGTACAAGAGTTATTTGTTGAACAAATTCACCCACGTGCGCATGTGTTCACCCAGCAAATACACACGCGGGGCCTACTATGCATGCCCTGGTTCCAGGCCCAGTAGAGGGGCTTCTAGGCTGGAGGGAGATGGCAAAAAACATAGCCGGGCAAATGAAAGAGGCTTCTAGAGGAAGGAATGATGGAGAGAGAGAAGCCAGGGGAGGCTGGGAGGGGCGGCACACAGCACTGGGGCTGGCTTTCCAGAAGGTGACATCTGAGCAAGACCCGGGTGGAGGGGTGAAGGGGAGAGGCGGCCACAGAGGCGGCAGGCAGGGAGAATGCAGAATCCAGACCCTGAAGTTAGTGAGGAGGCAAATCACACAGCAAAGGAGACCACGAGGAAAGCAGAAAGACAACCCACTGAATGGGAGAAGATATTTGCAAACGACGTATCCGATAAGTAGTTAGTGTCCACAATCTGTAAAGAACTTATACAGCTCGGCACCAAAAAAAAACTACAAAACAAACAAATAAAAAAAAAAACACACAAAAAAACAAAAAACAAACTACCCTATTAAAAAATGGGCAGAGGACCTGAACAGGCATTTTTCCAAAGAAGACGTACAGACAGATGGCCAACAGACACATGCAAAGATACTCAGCATCACTGACCATCAGGGAAATGCCAATCAAAACCACAATGAGCGATCACCTCACACCTGTCAGAATGGCTAAAATCAAAAAGACCAACGACAGGGGCTGGCGAGGATGTGGAGGAAGAGGAGCCCTCGTTCCTGCTGGCGGGAAGGTAAGTTCATGTAACCACAGTGGAAGACAGTACGGAGGTGCTTCGCAAATTAAAAAAAAGAAATACCGTACGATCCAATAATTCCAATTCTGTGTATTTACTCAGAGAACATTAAAATGCTAATCCAAAAGGACACATGCACCCCTATGTTTATTGCAGCATTATTTACAATAGCCAAGATACGGAAGCAGGCCAAGTGTCCATCCATAGACCAGCGCATAAGGAAGGTATGGTATATGCGTATTTGCGACATTTGTTATCAACATGGATGGAGCTAGGGAATACAATGCTCATGAAATAAACCAGTCCGAGAAAGACAAATACCATATGATTTCACTCCTACGTGGAATCTAAAAACCCAAATGAATAGACAAACAAAAAGCAGAATCAGACCTGTAAATACAGAGGACAACTGGTGGAGGCCAGAGGGGAGGGGCTGGGGTGATGGGAAAATGGGTGAAGGGCAGAGGGAGAGACAGGCTTCCGGGGTGAAGCGAGGAAGTCAGGGGACACGAGGCAGAGAATGGGGAACAGAGTCTGTGATACGGTGACAGCATCATATAACGGCAGAAGGTAGCTGCCCTTCCGCGTAATGTTTAAACTTGTTGAAATCACTATGTTGTCCACCTGAAACTGATGTCACGTGCTGTGTCAACCATTCATTCAAAATTATGATAATAAAAATTAAGAGGCAAATCCGTAGGCTGTTCCTGGAAGACCCACCCCCTCCCAAATACACACCTGACATTAAGAATGCTTGATGAGATACCGTCTCTAAATGAAAATGGAAAGCAAGGAGCTGGCACGGAGCAGGGCAGCCGCTTACCTGTGAGTTTCTGCAGGTGCTGCCTCCCCAGCAGGGGTTCTTTCTTGTTATGCAGAGAACTGAGGAACTCTCGGCAGGTCCCACGGTATGGGGCGTTGCCTTCATCGCCCTGTGGACAGAAACGGTTTCCGAGGCGGGCAGAAGCCCACAGAAGGTAAGGTTAGCTCAGAAGGGCTTCTGGACTTTGTGTGGGCTGAGCCGGGTCCTGCTCGCCCCCCTTCCACCTGTAAGCACCACTGAGGATTTCAAACCATCCCCCATCTGGGAAGGGCCCAGGTACGCGGCAGGGAGGAAACAACCAGGGAGCTCTCATCACTGGTGGTGCGGTTTGAGGAAGCTCACAACCAACTCTGGGTTTTGCTTATTTTCAGAGAGTTCACTTTGAAATCCTAAACCAAAATGAACTCTAGGATTAAATAACACAGATGTGTCCGTTTATCAAAATATCTACGCGCTGACCCACAGGTGCTTGCATGTCTCCATAGAACATTCTGGAGGATGCGCGAGACCCTGGGTACAGTGGATGACTTGGCACGCAGAGGTGGCCTGGGTATGTGAGGTTCTGGGGGCTCTGGGCTGTGAGCAGGACCCACCTCTCACTGGAAGCCTCTGTGCACGGTTCCCACTTGTTTTTACGACGCACATATATTATTTTTAAATGAAAAACCTGACTAAGAAACTTACAGAGCTGTATGCATTTGCTTACATTTACTAGTTCAGAGATGTAAGAATTCCCTAAGCTTTCGTAAGAGATGCTTTCCGACAAAGACCTGACACGTCCTCCCGCCCGCGGGCTAGCCAGTCGCTGTCCAAGGTCAGGATGCTCGGCGGCTCACTGAGCCCTAGGAGCTCCTTCAGCCCAGAGTTGTGCCCCTGGCCTGGAAGAGGTCACGTGATTTCTCACACAGCCTCTGTGAGCTTTGCTCTACCTCTCACTAAATGAGGAGACTGAGCCTGCTAAGCTCCAGAGAGAGCTGATCATGTTTTTCTTCAGATTCAACCAGAGCAGCTCAGTGGTTTTCGCGGACTGGGCACTGAGCTACTGGCCACGGGCGTGGGCATCGTTCACAATCGTGCTCTGGGCTATCTGAGGTCACAGGGTGCATGAAGAGGGAAGGTGAGGCTTGGGAATCCGTGCCCCTGCTGGCAGCCCTCCAGGGCAGGGGGGCACGTGGTGGGCAGAGGAGACCGGACGGGGAGATGGACACCAGGTCACCCGAGGCCTGACCTGGAGGGAGTGGGGGCCGGGGCAGAGGTGAGGCTGGGTGGGTAGGCGAGCAGCTGGCTGTGCACAGCAGGCCCCTCCAGGGCGAGGGGCTTCTGCCTGGGTGGCCCCACCTGGGCCACAAGGGGCTGGCCTTCCAAGCAGATGACAGACTCAGGAAGTCCTCCAATCATTTTGTAACGATAAAAGAGGGTGTACTTAAAACCACTTGTAAAGTTATTATAAATGCATGTTTAAAGTAATACACAAGGAAGTGTAAACTAAAGCACCCACCAGGTACACAGCAGCGTGGGGGACCCGTGAGCTCTGCCGGCAAGCTCTGGGACCACCGGCCAGCCCCGAGCACGGAGAGCGCAGGAAACAACACTGGACAAGGGCACGGGGTGGACCCCGAAACCACTGACAAGGAGCCCACCTCCCTGGACCCGAGCAGTCACCCATGGGGCCACAGGTTGGTTTCCGGACCCCTGCCAGGGAGGACTCCCAGCACTGCCCTGTGGGCGTGCGCCCCTAGGAGGACACGGGTGCCACGGGCGGCCGGTGATAGGACTTCCAAAGAGGATGAAAAGATGACGAATGGACAGTCCCCTCCACGGTGAAGGTGTGGTGAGTAGACACTCAATAAATGCAGCTCCCTGCTCTTCTTTAGGCTGGGACCCCCAGGGGGGACCTCGAGGCAAGGCTTCGGTGTGAACGGATTTTTTGGGAGGCATGCTAGGAAACGGTGGGGTTGGGGGTGGGGAGGTGAGCCAAGTCTGGTAGGCCTGAAGCTCCCGGATGTAGCATTGCTTGTCCTTATCTGCCTCATAAGCACACTTTTGGAGGAAAGAGCACAAGCACTGAGAGGTGATTCTCAGACTCTCCTGACCTGGGAGGGTCGGGGTGGGGGGGATGGTCCTCTTGTCCAACTTGCCTTAGGTTCTCTAGGATGGTCCCAAGAAGCTACTACCCAGCTTTTGCTTGCACACCCCTGGGGACGGGGACCTCACTACCTACCAAAGAGTTCATTCCTTGTTGGAATGATGCTGACACGACAGGTTTTTCTTCCCATAAACTAGAACCTGCCCTCCCCTCCCCAAGGCTTTCACCACTCTGCCACACGTGATCGGATGACCACAGAGGAGAGCAGGAGTACCAGCCTCACTCCTGTTCAGTGATCCCTCAGACAAAATCAGTGCCTTCCCCTGTGCAGGGTGCTGGGCTGGGTACTGGTAGTGGTATTGGTGGAAGCCCCAAGCGATCCCATCTGGTACTGTTTTCCCTCCCTCGGTAACACCCACCTCGCTTTTTGTCCTCTGGCCAAATCTTACTTATCCTACAAGATCCATCATAGTATTTATTTCCCTCCTTGAGAATCTTTTTTCTGATGCCCTCAGGCTGGCTTGCGCGCTGTCACGCTCGCTTTGGTACCTCCTGGAGTCGGTGAGTCCCTGGTAGAGACCCTTGGCCCAGGCAACCCTCACCCTAGATTTTATGTGGTCACATCAGGGGCACCAAGCCCCTTGACTGTGAGCTTCTGAAGGCAGAGACTTGGGCTCATCTCCAGCCACAGAGGCTGACCCCAGGCTGGTGTAACCCAGGGACCACGGGGGGACGGGGTGGGTGGTGTGCCTGAAGGACACTCCTTGGGTAATTAATATTCACATCGGTTATTTCCTGCAGGCCCCTGGTAATTTGAAACAAATAATCGTGTTCTTAAGTTAAAAATATTTCAAAGCATTGATACGCCGGGCTGGGTCTTCTAAAGTGTGGAGCTGACAGCTCCTTAGATGGCCTCTTTCCTCAGGCTTCTGGACCCTCTTTCTATCTGCCAGGTGGCACACGGCCTCAGTCCTGTTCTTGCAGGGACCTGAGTCCCACCAAAGAGACAACTGACGATAGTGTAAGGCAGGGGTTTTAAAACTAGGCTTTGGAGGGGCTCCAAGCATGGCAGCTGGGGCGGGGAGACGGTGAAGGATTTCTGAGAACATGAAAATAGCTCAGAGGTTCCCTGAAACCTTGAATTGGAGGCTCTGTCTCTCACTGTCCCACAAAAAACGCCCTGGGCTTTGCAATCACCATGCTGGTTTGCACAGAAAATTGTAATTTTGTCTCAGCCCCTCAGACTAGAACTAGGGGTTTAAGACATTGTAACAGGTGGGGAGGACACTAGCCGCTCTCATGAAACTGTAACCATAGTAGCTTTGCTTTGATCGGTTTGGCGCCTTAGCGTGTATGTGGGGGGGACACTTCTTGCTCACCCCTGATGTTTCCTTCTGTACAGAGGGAGCCACAGGCTCCACCGTCCTGGCTTCTCCTACACCCGGCGGGAAGAGTGGCTTACCTGAGTGGTAAGTCGGAGCCAGAATCAGAGATTCTCAGGGGAGTCCCTCCTCTCCCCTCCTCTGGGATCCGCTGGCTGGGCGGAGAGCAAGGGTTCTTGTCTGTGCTTGGCCACGCGGTCTGGGGCCTGCCCCTTCCAGGATGGCCAGGAATTGTCCAGTTGTCTGGCCCCCGGATCTATTTCCCAAATGGTTGCAGAGCTGGGTTATAAGAGGCGGGCTGATAGTGACGCCTCTTACCCCAGATAAGGACTCTCTGCAATAGTGACGTTGAACCAAGCGTTTTCTGTGGCCATGACAAGTTGAAAGTTCAGAGGTTTAAAGAAGTTCGTCTCAGGGTCTTTTATTTGACCCAAAGAAATGACACTCTGTGTGTCTCCCTCTCTCTCTGTTCCTCCCCCACTTGCGCTCTGTCTCTCTCTGTCTTTCAAAAATAGATAACAATGCTAAAAAAAAAAAAAAAAAGAACTTGTTAAAAAAATGATACTCTGGAGGAAGCGGGGGTTGTTCTGGGAAAAGTATGGGCTTTTGGGTCAGGCGTACTTAGAAGGGGTTTGGGAGGGCTTCCTGGAGGAGGTGACATTGGGGCGGGCATGGCTTGATCAGCGTGGCTGCAAGTACAGAAGACGGGGTGGCAGAAATGGACAGTGGACACACATGCCGCGCTAAAAGGGCTGTGACTGCACCCCACACATTGGTGTTTCCTCTGCTGTAACCCCCAGAACATACTCCCGTGGGAGGTTACAGATGCTCTGTGGAAAAGGGGTTCCATGCAGAATTAGTCTGAGAAATGCCTCACCCTAGCACTGACACTCAGAGACTCTCGTGCCCCCAAAGTGTCTTCCTCCGTCTCTCCCTCCGCACCTCCCTCCAGGAGAGCATGGGCCTCCGCTGAACAGAATTATACTAAATGCTCCTGAAACATTCTGCCAAGCGAAAAACCCATTTCGTGTGATTTACTACATAATTTCTTAAACTTCTTTGACAACTTACCTAGGTCTCGTGGATGAGCCATTCTTAGCCCAGTTTGGTAGATGGGGGGGGGGCAAAAGCAAGAGAACCAGCAAGTTGGGGGGGAGGCACCTCATGCCTGCTCTCCAGAAGGTTCTCTGTGGCTCCAGTGTGAAAAGATGCTGGGGCGGGGGTGGGGGGTGGGGGAGGGACCACCTCTCTCCTCATTCTATGCAGAAAAGGACTTGCTTGTTTTTCCTGTTGGGACAGCTGAGGCCACGGAGCAGCCAACATCTTTGTGATTTCCGTAAAAGGCAGATCCGGGCGCCTGGCCCTCAGCTGACTCCTCTGCTCATTTAGGAAGATCATGTACCTGTGCCAGGATGGGAAGACACAGCTCTGGGCGACAGGCTGCGGGGGCTGGGGAGGGTCAGAGGTGTGGCTATTTCCACCTCCAGGTTTTTATAAAAATAAGTAGTCATGAGTTTGCCCATTTTTTTTTTTCAATCTAACCAGTGAATGGAGGTGAATTCAAGAGGCAAAATACTCAAATGGCTGATTTATCCAGAGACTCGTGAAAGATGGGGCAGTTGGTAGAGGAGGCTCCCCGAGGCAGGGGCACGAGGCATGCCAAGGGTGGGTGGCAAGTCTGAGCCTCGGTCTCCCCCTCGGTGTGATGGATGTCCGTAATGCCGCCTGTCCACGGGGTTACAGGAGATGCAGAAGAAGGCCTTCACCCTGAGAAACACGGGGACCCTGAGGATGAAGAGAGAAGACCACAGACTTCCAGAACAGCCAGGTGACCTTCAGAGCAGTGGGAAGCGACTGTCACAGGGTCTCTTTTCTGCAGCCCAAGATGCCAGGGGACAAGGGACAAGGTTTCATGGCACCGGGAGGGGCGTCTTGAGCCTCGATGGAGGTTCACTGGCTCACCCCACAGCGCCCACATCAGCAGGCCTGGAGGGAAGCCGGACCTGCTGGCCCCAAGCCAACCCCGTCTGACCCGTGACCCACGCCCAGCTTCTGTTCTCTCCGCCGAGCATCACAACCTGATTACAGCTTAAAGAACTACACAATCCACACTCACTCCCTGTGGTGTCAGGCCCCCTGACGGAAAACAGAGAACGGCTGAGATGGGGTCATGGCCACACCCTGAACACAGCAGGGGCCACGTGGTGAACCCTGAACGAGCCTTCACACCCGGTCAGGTAGTCCGCCCCGTCTTACCCAGTGGAGGAGCGCAGGGAACGGAACTAACCCTCGAGGTCTCCGTTTCCCGCCTTTAGGCTAGCCCCCTTTCCTTTTCTGAAACAGAAGTAGCAGAGAGGAAAACCTCAAGACTGTCCATAACGAATTACCATCTTCACATCACAGTTTACGACAATCATGACGGGACACTAAAGTGTCCTCCCTGTCCACGTGGCTTCTAAACTCTGCGGAGTAGCTGTGATCATGCCCCGAACAGGGGGGAACCCAGGCACAGAGATACGATCACTGCCCCAGCGTTCCTCAGCAGGCCCGGGAGCCGGGGTGTTCCCTCTCGTCCAAGCTGCCTAGTGCTCATTGGGTGCGATCAAGAAAGCAGCCCACAGAGGGAGGGGACCAACCCTCTGCACTGGGGGCAGGGGGAGGGGGGCAGAGAGTTAATGTCTGTGCTTGACTGAAGCCCAGCCTGGCTTTACATCTCGGCTCTGCCACTTACCTGCTCTGCGGCCTCAGCAAGTTAGTAACATCCTTGTGCCTCAGTTTCCCCACTTGTAAAATGGAGATCCTGATACTCTTTACCTGTGAGGCACTTGTACTCGCACTTGCTAAGTGCAAGCTGCTATGATGGAACACAGAACTCTCTCCCACTGAAGCCAGGGCTTGGGAGGGAAGCCCAAGCTGTAGACTCACTATTCCATCCGTTGCTCTTCTTGGTTCCATAGACAGCGCCTGAGCCCTTGCTGTCATCAGGGCTCTGTGCCATGCTCGGAGTCTAGATGGGTGAATGGGACACAGCCCTGCCCTCAAGCAGCTCACAGGCCAATGGCGGAGGCTGAGTTGTACAGAAACAATTGCAACGATTCATTACAAGGGGGAGGGGTTACACAATGACAGCCTGGATGTCCTTGCATTCAGGGCTCGGATTCAAAGTTTCCTAAACCAAACATGTGCATCTGCCCAGAATGGTGGAGAGGACTCAAAACGTGCCCTGTATCATAAACCTCTGTTTTAACCGTTCCAACTTTCCAGCTCAAAGCTTCCTCCCGGACATGCCCATTTCGACCTTCCCAGGGTCAGGGGGTACAAAGCTGGGGAGCGGCTCAGCAGGCTGCCTGGGTGATGGCTCGGACTGTCACAGCCAGGTCAGAGGGGCCGGGGACTGAAGGACGGAGAAGGTCAGGGCGGCACTTGGCATCAGGGACTTAAGGAGCAGGAGGGCAGAGCTCAGGCCGGGAAGAGGCAGAGGCCAGGGTAGTAAGCACACGATGGTAACGAGATAGGGCTGCAGAGCCCCTAGCAAGGGGCCAGGCATTCAGTAGGCACACAATAATGACACTCTACCTCATTCCCTCCTACACATACACTATGCTGATACCTGGAGCTTCTGAAAGTGAAGGATAATTCGTTCAGGACCCTGGAGAGCTCCCGGGCCTGCGGTCAGCTCTGATTCCGTGGAAGCAGCCCTGAAAAGCCCCACCACCAGAGGGGCTCACCAAGGGCTTCCCGAATGGGGGTCTCACGTCGCCCAGTTAAAGCAAATATTATCATCGTCCCAGGCTGCGGGAAGATGCTCAGAAAGATGACGTGATTGGCCATTGGGTGGCTGTGCCAAGCCGAGAGCCGGGAGCATGCATGGCTTGTTAGGCCCGTACCTGCCGAGGGAGACCCCACGGCCGCCTGGGGTCTAGTGGGACGTGGGCCAGGTCACCTTCGCCCTGCTTCACAGCCAGAGCTGCCCCCTTCTCTCTCCCTGCTCAGCCCTGCTGCACAGAGGGGAAGTCATTTGTTTCAAATTAGAGAAACTTTCCCGAGTGCCTTCTTAGCTTGCCCAGAAACTAGAGTCACAGAGACAGAGGCCCTTGGGAAACGTTTCTCTGAAGACTTTTGTCCTCACTCAGTTTCTCACACAGGACCTGTACTTGGGCGAATACGCCCTAAATAGGGCCACGTACACAGTGAGCTGGCCATCAGCATAGGGTGTTGCTGCGTGGAGAACATTCCCATGCACTTAAGTACATCCATTAAAAAGGAGAAAGCAGAGCAGAACACGGTGAGCGAGACAAGAGTGATGAAAACAGTGCGGCCGGCAGAGGAGCAAAAGGCCGCTCTCAGCAGAGTAGAGAGTTGATCCTGATTGGCAAAATCCACGGGGGGAACAATCCATGCCAATAGGCTTCCTGACCAGTACAGACCTTTCATATTCCAATTGCAACAGATGGTGGGTGATGGATATTTGGTTCTATAAACAGAATTTTCTTTGACCAAGAAAACCCACTTTGGGAGTCAGCAAGGTGGAGTGGATGGTACGAGGGGGCAGAGTGACAGAAATGGCTCTCCCCCCGGGCTCTGACACGGACAGGATCCCACAAGGACACTGGGCAAGCGTCAAAGAGGAACATCACGTCCTTCATTTGGGAACCAGACCAAAGCTCGGATGATGCTCGTAGCCATGCTTAGCGAAAGGGCTCTTGGCTTCCATCGGTTGTACAGTTGACTCCCCAGCGAGGTCTGGGTCCTGGGTGTTTGCACGAGAGCAGTGAGGGGCTTCGGTAAGGGCATGCGGCATCCCCTGCTGTATCTGAACGGCGAGGATGTTTGTTACAAGACAGTACCTGCGTCACACGGTCCTAGACACCATGAGAAAGGTTAGACTAAGGGCCGGGTCCCTGCATTTAGATACCACGGTCCTCTTAAACCTCTGGTTCATTTAGTCCTCAAGTAAACCAACACTGCAAAGGATGTACTTTCCTATTTTTTTTAAAGGAGGGCTATCAGGCCCCCGTGGAACCCCCTTGCCTAATTTCTCATCTCCGCTTTAGCCGGTTTTGCAGACCAGTCGCCTCAGGAGACTTGATGATTCTGTGCGGCGAAGGAGGGTGGTGGGCAGAGCACGGACTCAGGAGTGAGACGGTCCAGATTTGAGTCCCAATGTCTTCACGGGATGGCTGAGGAACCTCGAGCACATCACCTACCCTCTCTGTGCCCCGGTGTCCTCCTCCAGGCACAGAGATGCCAGCTGTGCCCTCACCGGTGTGAGGGGTACCGAGCTAGGACAGGCGCCAGGGCCCGGGGAGCCCGTGGGGTGACCGTTGGGCTACTGAGCTCAGCCCTCTTGTGTTCTAATCCTACTCCGCCTTCTGCACCTGGTGCCTCGGGAAACTCCTAAGACCTTTCTAAGTGCGCCTCCCCCGGGAAAGTGAGGCTGGCTTGTTGTGACAGTCACACGGGGAAGATCTGCACGAGGAAGTGACCCCAGGATTGGGACTTAGCTTCGGGTTGAGAGGAACCAAGGCCTGAGTTAAGCTCCTCACACATGTCTCTGTGGCTGCGGTGGACACTGTCCGTCGTTTCTCCCACATTCTATCCTTCATTATTCATTATTCATTAGGAATTGAACCCTGATTCTTAGTTGGACACATGACCACCCTGGAATAAATATGTCTCTCAGACTTCCTTGAAGCCAGATGAGGCCATGTGACTAAGTTTTAGCCAATAAGGGCAGACTAAAGTACGGCATGCAACTTCTAGAACATTTTCATAAAAGAAAGGCATCTTTTTTACCGCTTTCTCTCACTGGATGGATGCAGACAGGAGGGCTCGGTGCTCAAGCAGCCACCTTGGGTTGTGAGGCAGTATGCTAAGGAAAGTAGAACAATGAGATAGAAGGAGTCTGGGCCCTTGCCCCTGCACGCTTTCATGCATCCTTCACACAAGAAAGAAACAACTTGCTTTGCAGTCTAAATCACTAGTACTCGGGGAGTTTTCTGTTACGTGAGGCTGAGCCTGATTCTGATGGATACAGAGGGTTACTGCTTTCAGTTTTGAATTTCTAAGCAGACCCGGCCATCTCTCACCTGAACTATGACAATAATCAGGGACAAAGGAAAACAAAAATGTCGTGCGCCGATTATGGAACAGACTCTTTGGAAGGGGACAATTATTTTGCTTTCAGAATGGACCGGGCCATCTCCACATGAGAACCTCTTGTCTCGCCCCTGGAATGGCACAGGCACTCTTTGCATTTTTAGATGTTCCCACGTGACAGCAGACTCCCAACACCTGAGTTGGCAGTCACTTTTCTGGGCCCAGATGGTAACTGCACAGAGGAGGCGGGGCCTAGAAACAGGGCGGGACCCCGTGAGGCGGCACAACTTTTTAAACCATTGAACCATTTAAATGGTTATAAAACCCAATATCCGAGTCTCACCTTCTGCCACAATTTGACATTTTAACTATTTCACCACTGTCACCCCCTGGGCTCAGACCCCAGCTCCCAGGGATCAGCTCCACGTCATCGGCACCACACTTCACCCACGGGGACTGCGGTTTCCTCTGTGTCCGTTGAGGCACAACTCATGGAGTTGTTGGAAGGTTCACTCAACAGGGGCCTGGCGGCCTCAGCGCAGAGAACACACAGAAATCCGGTTCTCCTGGAGCTGACGTTCTGGGGGTGGGGATGACACCGAAACTTGTAAAGTACAGGGCATGGCGCTTGGGGGACTTGTGGTGAGTGTGACTGTTGGTTTAGTGGCATTTTAAAGTGGTGCGTTTGCAGAAGCCTCTCTCTCGAGAATGTCGACGGTGGTCGGGTTATCCCCGATCCCGGGGGAAGGAGGCAGGATGGCGATTAGGGTCCCAGATGGGAGGGAGGAGGGGGGAACGGGACACTGCCCAGCTCAGGTCTAACAGGTGCACGTGCGACCATGCTGTCTCCTGCCTCCACGTGCGTGCAGGCCCGCGTGTCAGTGGGGAAGCGAGGTCCAGGGGAGCCGAGTGATTGCCCAGAAAGACACGGGTAGGAAAGGCCGCGTGAAGTCTTGAACCCAGGTCTCCTGGCTGAGAGCCCAGTGGTCTGTCCTGTCCTCCCCCCCCGGCCCCCCGCCTCACTTGTCCCAGCGGCAGTTCCTCACACTGAGCGGAAGGTTACAACTCTCAAGGTCTGTGCTCAAGTGTGACCCCGTTAGCATCCTGTCTTAATCAACGAGCCATGATGCAGGACACGCCCCCTGCCGAATCGGTCCAGGCGCCGGCTTGTCGGGAGTGAGGACAGACAGGAAGGCATCACGGCCTGTCTCTCCCTTCCTAGGAAGAGGACATGTGGGGAGCAGTGATGACCCAACCCAGAGCTCCAGCGCTTTCCTGGCCCGTCCCCATTTCTGAATCCACATGGCCAAGGCCGTGGACTCCATTCACTGTCTTCTTTTGTTTTTTTTTAAATGGTATTTTTGAGTCACGGCTCGTGGGTATGGCTCAGAACTCAAGGGTACCCCCGGGGCAATGGTAAAAGCTAGAGCTGGCTCGCCTGTCTCTCATCCTGCAGCACTCCCTCCCTGGAGGCAACTACCGTCAGGAGGCATGTCGCCTGACCTTCCAGAGCCAGTCTGTGCGTTTACACACACTTCGTCCCCCTGCAAGGCGGCTTAATTTGCTTCTTTTGTTGACTGCGCTTTAGAGCTCCCTCTGCTGGCCGTTCAGAGCCACCGCGGTTTTGGGGAAGCCGCACCCTGTACGCGCCGCGGTCGGGCGCTGTGCTTTAGCAGCCCCTAGGAGCAGGTGCACGTTATTCCTGGTCTTGGCACGCATGGCGCTCCACACATGTGGTGGGCTCTCTAGGAACTGGGTTGCTGGGTCAAAGGGCAGGTGCATCTGTGGTCCAGGTGGACCAGACGGACCGTGGCTGGCACGTTCCCTTCCGGGGTGGGGGGGTGCTGCACCCTTTCGCACCTGCCAACAGCGTCAGACTCCCCTTCCTCACAGAGATCCCTGCCTCTGGGCCCGGAGATGACAGTCCCACCTCACCCTCTGCTCGCGTTCCTCTATGGATCCCTTGACTACGGCATGAAGTCCCCGGCCTGGCATTTGAGGCTCCAGGAGGCTGGGCCTTCATGCCCCTCCCACCCCACATTCATCCAACTGATATAAACGATGCTGAAAGGCAGAGTCAGCGTGGACGTGTATTATCCTGTTTAATCTCCGGCAGGACTCATAACCATGGTGACGTCCGCAGGTGGAGAAGGAAGTTCAGGGAAATGGATGACCTTCCTGTGCATCCGCAGCAGGGCAGGGGCGGGAGAGACCCTCCGCTGCGGGCTGCCCATCCTGCCCACCTCCCCAACCACCTCCCCCAACAAACGGAAGTCCTCTCTCATCCAGTACAGCCTGACCTTAGACACCCTCACCTTGCCGGGCCCAGCCCCGAATCTCCCCTGCCTTGGCCCCTTTCCAAAGGCCCAGCACGGCCGGCAGCAGGGAGGACCCCGTTTGGGAGTCGGCTGTCAGCTGATTTATTCATTTAGGGGACAGACAGAAGCACCAGGGTGGGACGGAGTGCCAGGGCCCCGGGCAGAGGCTGTAGAAACAGCGGGGGACGACAGCACAGGCTACAGCAGCTCTTGGTCCACACGGAGTCTTAGCTCCCTGGAGGGCAAAAATCGTGGTGATGGCTCTGCCTAATACTTTCCTTTTGATTATGAGCCAACAGAAGCTCAGGAATGCTCTATGGCATCCTAAAGGTCTCCAATCCAGAGACAGGCTGTGCCTGCCCCGGAGCCCTGGCTCCTGCCGGCTGCCCACTGCGGGGGTCACACGTATAAGGCGGCTAGAACGTCCGGTTTCAGAGCCGGCTCTCTCTGCCACCTGCCAGCCATGTCATCACTCATCGCCTCACTTTCCTCACCTGTAAGATGGAACCTTAAGAGGGAAGGGGCCACTGAAGATTGAGGCTGTTGTAACAGGGCCTGGCACCCAGGAAGCAGGCACTAGCCAGGAGCTGCTCAAAGTCTGTTTTGGAACGTGACAATTCCTTCTGCAAATTCAACTTTAGGTTCCAACGCCTCGTGTCCTCCAGTGAACAGACACACGTTAGCCAGGAGCAAATTAAACCATTTTCGCTTAACTGTCCTAAGAGGTTAGGAAACTGGGATATTCTGCATAAGGGAAGGTTCCAGACAAAGACCTGAACCTTTCCCGCATCGATTTCAACATCTGTGAGGTTGGCAAGAAGCTCCAGCCCCGACAGAACTGGGTTCCAATGGTTACTCCCTTGACGACCGGCAGGGCCGAGATCAGGTTACTGCGCCTTGGGTTGCTCATCATGGAGATGAGACAATGCCCCCCACCTCCCTCGCCCTAGGCGTACATGGGACAGGGGAGCACAGGTTGCAAGTCGAAGCCGGAGCCTGGCCCAGCGCCCCACAGCGCAACCGCTCTCAAGCCTCGATCTGCCGACTGCGCGCACCGGTCTGCCCCCAAGCGGCGCCCGGGACCGTGCAGGCCGCGGCCGGGACTGCAGGCCAGCTCCGGAGCCCGGGCCGCACCAGCTTCTGGCGGCCGCGCACAGCGCCGGACCCGGGCGGCGGGAAGACCCGCCTGGCACTCGCGCCCCGGCACGCGCGGAGCGGACCGGGAGGGGCGCGGGCCGGGTCACATGCCAGGGCCTGGGCCCGCCGGGCGTGGGCGCCCGAGCCGACGGGCCGAGATGCCCAGGAGAGCGCCCACCCCGTCCCGGGGACGACCTCCGCACTCCGGCTCAGCGGGGCGCGCGCGACGGGGAGGGGCGCAAGTTAGGCCACTGACCCGCAGCCTGGCCGCTGTCGCGCTGCATTGTCGCCCGCCCGTCCGCCCGGGACGTGGCCCCGCGCCCGCAGCTCTGGTCCTGGGCGGGCGAGCAGGGCGAGAGTCCCAGCCGCGCAGGGTGCTCCGGGCTCCGGGCTTTCCAGGCAGCTGCGGACTGGGCGGGGTCAGAAGGCGGGCGGGGGCGGGGCGTCGGGCCGGGGAGCCCCGCCCCTGTGGCTCCGGCTGAGCCCGTGCCTCCGCCCGCCCCGCAGTTATGTAAGTGCGCCCAGTTGGCGAGAAAGAGCCAATCCGCGGCGGCTCATCTTTGAGTTATGTCTTTTAATATTCCCAAATCGCACAAGAATACCTACGCATTATCACTCTGGGGAAATTAGGGAATTCAGAGCAACCCCTCTCCCGGAATCCCGCACTTCAAAGCCAACCACCTATTAACCCAGTGGTGCCTCCCTTACGGTAAACATTTTTTTCCCCAATATATAATTTCAAAGCTAATTCCAAACATATAAACATAGCCACGAGCTCCGCCTCTCCTAATGGCAACACTTCCTTGATCGCGTGTTCCCTTCTGGTCTGTGGCAGGTGACAGGCAGTGATGGGGGGGGGCTGCGCATACCCTCTGTGGGTAATTTTGAGGTTGCCTACGGGACGGCACAGTCTCTAGAGCCAGACGGTCTGTCTATCAGCCTACCTCTGCTGGGTAACCTTGGGCTGGTTCCTTCACCTCTCTGGGCCTCGATCTCTTCCTCTGTTAAGTGGGAATAATAATAATGCATGTTATTAGGCACAGTTGCGGGATCAAGGAATACTCCTAAAGTACGTCAGAGGCACTCAATAAATAGGTCTGTTATTATTTCTGAGGTCTTTTGCATATATCAAGGGTAATAAGGAATAATTGTGTAACAACATAATTTGGTCTTTTCCTACTCTGTAAAGCTCCCCACTCCATTCCCATGTTTTTGTTTTGTTTTGGTTTTTTAATAGTTCAGTCCAATTAAATGTAGCAAATACACAATCAGATACCCTCCTTACGAAAATGAGTAAAAAAAGTCCCCCTAAAATAAATCCTTGAGATTAGCTAAGCAAATTATGAAATAGAAGAGCCTGCAAGACTGTACCGAAAGCCACCGGAATTGAATTGGTAAGGTATTGATAGAGGAAAGACACATGTATGAGCAGGACAGAAGACAGAAGTCAAACTAAATCCAGAATATGTATTAGGTTAATTTATGACCGACGTAATAAGAATTCAATGATCGAGAATGAGTTATTAGTCAATACTTCTGAGCACTGGCTGGCCATCTGAAAAGGAAATAGGCTCCAATCTAACAACAAATACAAAAGTAAACTCTAGATGGATTAGAGACCTAAATTAATAAAGCAAACAGTAGAAATCACCCAAGGAGACTTCGCATGCTCAGACGGATCCAGTCAACAGCAATACCTTCTCGGATGAAAATATTGAGATGGGGGATTATTTCCACATACTGCTGAATTTACAGGAAAATCCGGGGAAATACCCAAGGACCACACCTCCCCATAAAAAAGAGGAATAACCAGCCCAAATCAGAGCGTGAACCCAGAACTCTGGCCTCCACTGGGTACAACCACCTCCAAGAGGAGCTTCAAGTTTGAGGGACTCGTGCTGGTGCCACGGGTCCATGAACAAACCTTCCCATATTGGCTGTCTCTGGTGGAAAAACCGAAGATGCTATAAATAGTCCCTCCAGTGACTCTGTCGCCGGAGGACTCCTCCCACGTGTGTCTGAGGACCCAGCCTGCACTCCCCAGGAGGGAAGAAAACGCACCCACCACAGGAAATTGCCACAGTTACAGGTTAGTAGCGCCCCCTGGAGCCTAGGAGAGTAAGTGCAAGTGCTCTGGGGAGAAAAGGTCTCCCACCAGGCCTAGCGCTCTGGACCTGTATGAGCCCCCAACAAACACCGGAAGTCCCGCGACCCGCTACTCGACACCTACGAGGCTGTCTAAACTTAAAAAGTGTGAGGGAGGGGAAGAGGCCGGAGGGGGGGTCGCAAAGGGGCTCCAGGAAACTTTCAGGGGGACGGGTGTGTTCATTGTCCTGACTGTACCGATGGTCACACGGCTGTATAAAGCTTCTCTGTGTTTATATCTCTGCAGTTGATGCTCGACTACTTCTACCCAATAAAGTCGTTACAGAAGCACAGTGGGCAGTTGTGAGCACAAGCAATTACACCGGGCTTTTCGATTTATAAGAAATACAGAGTGAATGGCTGACGGAGCACAGGAGGAAAGGCCGTGCCAGGTAGCCTGGGTTAGCTGACTGACGCCGGGGAGAGGCGCACGTTATAACTCCTAGGGCAGCCGGTCCGAAAATAAAATAGAGGGATAGCTCTTAACAGAAGACATAAAACGGGGGTGCTAAAAAGACTTAATTCAGAATGAGAAAGGGAAAGAAAGAAGCGTAAAGAACAGGAAAATGAAACGCAAGCATGAAGCTGGCCGACTTCAGCCCGACCACGTGAACCGTACGGTAACAGCGGACGGACGGACCACCCCGTGGAAGAGGCAGAGACCACCAGACTCAGTCAGAGAAAGACCCCACGGAGTGGTGGCTACCAGAGACTCTCTTTAAATAAGAAAGAAGATGGGCTGACGGTAGAAGGGCGGGGAGAAATAGACCGTGGAGACCCAAGCGTAAGGGGTTTCTTAGGGCCGTGTAACTATCAGGCGAACAGACCTTACGACGGGGACTGTTGCTGGAGATGCGTCCCAGTGGTGAAGGTGCCATTCATCAGGAACACGTGACAATCTTAACTATGTATACCTGTATTAATAAAGCTTCAAAACTACATGAATCAAAACTTAAAGAACCAAAAGGAGAAACAGACAAATTCATAATTATAGTTGCAGATTTTTAAACTCTTTTCTTTAAAGGTTTATTTGTTTTGAGAGAGAGAGAGAGCTGGGGAGGGGCAGAGAGAGGGAGAGAGAGAGAAAGAATCTCAAGTAGGCTCCACGCTGTCATTACAGAGCCTGATGCAGGGCTGGAAACTACGACTCGTGAGATCATGACCTGGGCTGAAACCAAGCGTCGGACGCTTAGCTGACCGAGCCCCCAGCGCCCCTGTAGTTGCCTTTGACATCGCTCACTCTCTCAGTAATTGGTAGAAAAAAGAGACAAAAATCCGTAGGTATTTAAGATCTGGACAGCTCTATCAATGATTCTGACCTAAATAACGTTATAGAATCCCCTCCCCAATAATGGTAAAAATTGTATCTTTTCAAGTGCCAACGGAAAAGTCACCAGGATGGAGCATGTGCTGACCCATAAAATACGTTTCCAATCGAAGAGAACCCAAACCGGACGGAGTATGCGTTCTGCTGACAGAAGTGTTAAATTACAATTTAGTAACCATAAGATGTGCAGACAATCCCCCAAATATTAGGAAATTAAGTGACATGTTTATTTTTTTAAAGTTTATTTATTTACTTATTTATTTTGAGAGAGAGAGAGAGAGAGAGAGAGAGAGAGAATGAGCAGGGAAGGGGCAGGGGGAGAAAGAATTCCAAGCAGGATTCCTGGAGTCAGTGCGCAGAGCCCAATGCAGGGCTCGAACTCACAAAACCATGAGATCATGACCTAAGCTGAAACCAAGAGGTGGACGCTCAACCGACTGAGCCCCCCAGGCGCCCCAAGCAACAGGTTTCTGATTAATGCATCAGCCAGAGAAGAAATCAAGGGATTGATTGGAGACAAAAAATTTAAAACTGAATGGTACCACATACAGAGTCTATAAAATGAGTGATGTTTACTCTATAAGGTTAAAAAACCCCAGAAGCCAGAACTACAGTACCGAACAGCAGCTTTGTGACCTGGGGGCGCCGTGATCGAGGTCGAACCATTTATCGTTGGAGGCGATGGCTGAGATATTGATTAATTAGAGCTTCGTAAGATAAATATGGTAAACTTTCTAGGTTAATCGCTGAAAACACGGAAATAATCTATCTGACTTTCAAACGGGGGAAAACAGAGTAAGAGCAAAGACTCGGGCAATCAAAAGCAGAACACAAATGGAGAAAAAGGAGGCACAAAGAGAAGAAAGACGAGTAAAAACACAAAATCGGGTGGGGAGAAATAGCTCCCAAATTACTGGTAGTCACGGTGTGTGTAGACGAACGAGCGGGCGGGCAGGGCCAGACGGTGTTGTCCTGGCGACAGTGCGAAACCCAACTATATGCTCTTTGCATAGCATCTCAAGTGTGAGCAAGACACGGGAGGGGGAAGAGTTTACTAAGCGGTGGAAGCTGCAGAAGCTTTTGCTATTGGACAAAATAAAATTTAGATCAAGTCACCATCGGGGTAAAGAAGATTGCTACCCAATCCCAAATTCACCAGGAAGAGGCCGCGCTCCTATTATTTCATAGGACACAAAGACAGAGAAGCAGACAAATCCGCTCTCTTGGCGGGGACGTTTTGACATGCGTCTTTGCAACATTTGCTTTGTTGTGAGAAATACGCATCACGCGAAGGCCACCGTCTTGGCCATTTGAAATGTACCGTCTGGTGGCATTCGGCGCATTCACACTGTTGGACGGCTGTCCCCGTCACGAATCTCTGGAACTTCTTCCTCTTCGGGAACTGAAACTCTGTCCCCACGAAACGCTCACGCCCCATTTTCCACGCTCCCCAGCCCCTGGAACCCACTCGCCATTCTGCCTTCTGTCTGTGAATCGGGCTACGCTAGGACTTCGGGGAAGTGGGATCCTGCCGTGTCCTCTCGTGGTTGGTCTATCTCACTCGGCGTAGCATCACCCATGGGGTGGCATGTGTCACGCTTTCCTTCCTTCTTAAGGGTGAATAATATTCCTGTGTGCGCGTGTGCGGGCCCATCCCATACGATGTATCCATTCATCTCCTGATGGACACTTGGGTCTCCTGCATGGTTTGGCTCCTGTGATTAATGCTGGTTGTGAGCATCAGTGTACAAATATCTGTTCAAGTCCCTGCTCTCATTTCTTTCCGGTGTGTCCCCAGGAATCTTCCTGCATCGTACGGTGATTCTCTGCTTCATTTTTCGAGGAAGCCCCCTGGCATCTTCCGCGGTGGCCGCGCCATTTTATATTCACACCAACACTGCCGCGATGTTCCTCACAGCCTCACCGGCACTTTTTATTTTCTGCTTCCTTTGGGTAGTAGCCATCCAAACGAGTGTGACGTGTCAGCATACCTCTTCACAATTTATAGACCAACTTGTACCAAAAACAAACAAACAAACAAACAAAAAAAAAACAAAAACCAAAAAACAAAAAACAAAAAGAACAAAAAAAAACCCAGCTGGTAAGGATAGAGGACATTTGGATAACTCATTAGCTTTACTTAATGAACATATACAGAATTTTCCGCCTATCACGTAAAGAACAGTTCTAGTTTTAATAAAGATACCATTTACGGAAGCAAAGTGGGAAGTACATCTATTGATGGATAGGAGGGATCTTTACACAGGAAATCTTAACTCCGTACTGAAAGATGTTTAACAAGAGGCACGTGCGTAGAGGGATTCATCGGTGGAGGATTTGACAGGCGTCATCTTGTCTCTCCAACTTGTGCGATCGATTTAATGCAGTTCCGAGCAAAGTCCCGGTAAGGCTCTTTGCAAAATTCGCCTTTCTAATTCCAAAGTGGATATGGAAGACCAAAGGGCTAACAATAGCTTCAATGTCCCTTAAAGAAGATGGACAGGTGGGGGGCGCCTGGGTGGCTTAGTCGGTTAGGCGTCCGACTTCAGCTCAGGTCATGATCTCGCAGTTCATGAGTTCAAGCCCCACGTTGGGCTCTGTGCTGACAGCTCGGAGCCTGGAGCCTGCTTCGGTTTCTGTGTCTCCCTCTCTCTCTCTGCCCCTCCCCTGCTCATGCTGTGTTGCTCTCTGTCTCAACAATAAATAAACATTAAAAAGTCATTTTCAAAGAAGATGGACAGGCAGGGAGGACTTGCTTTGGCAAATATTTCTATTCACCCAATAAAATACTACAATACTATAAAGACAACATTAACCACAATAGTATAAAGCGGGAAGGCCTTAACCGAATGGAGGTAAGTGCAAAACGTACCCCCAACAAAACATGAGTATCCAGAAAATACAAAGGATCCCCGAAAAGCAAGAAGCAAAAGACAACCCCAGAGAAAAACAGAGAGGAGACACGAAAAGGCCATGTTCACGGAGAGAAAGTAGGAAAAGCCAAAAACACACAAGGAGCTTTTGTCAGAGAAACTCACAAATTAAACTGCTCTGAGACACCACTGCCCTCTCACCAGGTTGGCCAGCGTCCAGCCAAGGCGGCAGGTTGGCAAAGACGGAGACGAGCTGGATTTCCCACGGACCGTTGGCTGGATACTAAATTGGCACGAACGCTTTGGACAACTGTCTGGTAGTAGCTTGTAACGTCGGAGATGCTCACGCTCCACGCCTTAGTAATTCCAGTCCCATGGTGTGAACGCTAGAATGGTAGCCCAGCTAGGGGCGATTTTGCCTTCTTGGGGCGACCGTGAAATTTGGCACGATCTGGAGACATTTGCTGTCACATCTGGGAGGAGGGTGCTGGTGGCATCTCGCAGGTGGAGACCGGGAACAGCCCCCTCAACAAAGAATTATCCTGCCCAAAATGTCGGTAGCTCAGCTGTTGAGAGACCTGATGGAGAAACCTCTTCTACCAGGAGACACATACACATATAAAAGCAAATGTCTGTGGTTACACTGTTTAAATTATTTCAAAAAATCGCCAGAATGTCTATTCGCAGTTCAGCCCATGTATCAAAATGGATGCATTTTTAAAACTCAATGTGAGTAAAAAGAAAAATATGGGAGAATATATAGAGGGATGATACCGTGCATAGGAAATTAGGGAAAAGATACAACACACTCTTGGGAAACATGGTTACCAGCTGGGGACAGGCACATGGGAGAGGACTCCTGTTCTATTTCTGAGGTTGAATGGAGGATACAATAATATTTATTTGATAATTTTTTATTACTTTATTTTATTTCTTAAGTGTATTTACTTTGAGAGAGGAGGAGGGGGGAGAGAGAGAGAGAATGTGAGCGGGACAGGGGCAGAGAGAGAAGGAGAGAGAGAATCCCAAGCAGGCTCCACGCTGTCAGCGCAGAGCCCAACACTGGGCTCGAACTCACAAACCTCAAGATCATGATCTGAGCCGAAATCAAGAGCCCGCCGCTCAACCGACGGAGCCACCCAGATGCCGCCATAATTCTTTATTCTTTGAATACAGCAAGACCTTGAAGTAATGAATCCGACGAGAACACAAATTCTGATTTAACAGTTACTGGGAAGCCTGTCCTCTGTCTAGCCCCTGTTCAGGTCCCTGGGGGGTTACTAGTGGGGACATAATTTCACTGTATTTTGTGTATGTGCCCTCCCCCCCCCTTTTTTAGGCAGTATAGAAATGCAACTGGCATACTTGAAAACCCCCTTAACGGGCTTTGGAAAATACATCTGTTATATGTATTACTTGGCATTCTTGAACTATTTCATACTCAAAACATTTTGTAATAATTGGACATTGGTCTACTTAAACGTATTTTGTAAGGTCACGTCACCGGGCATAGCACGTTTTTGTTGTGTGTACCGTGAATGACGGTACAGCTGTCCGAGCTTTCTCGAAATGAAAATCTAGGCTACAGTGTGCCCTAGGAGCCATGGAGACCATCTCACCAAGAAGGCACTGCCGGAGCTCTATTCGACAGAAAAGGAGAGTGAGAGACTGAGCACGTGTTTGACTATATAAAAAAGTTGGCGGGTTGCAAAAGAGGCCACGAGCGAAGTCAAGAGGTGTGAGTAAGATCTGGAAAAAGTGCCCGAACCCCGAGAACTAGCAGATACCTCCAGTGTCCCCCCTGCTGAGAGCACTTAAACATGGACAAAAGAGGGGCGCCTGGGTGGCTCAGTTGGTTGGGCATCCAGCTTCAGCTCAGGTCATGATCTCGCGGTTTGTGAGTTCGGGCCCCGTGTCGGGCTCTGTGCTGACGGCTCGAGCCTGGAGCCTGCTTCAGATTCTGTGTCTCCCTCTCTCTCTCTGCCCCTCCCCCGCTCACAGCCTCTCTCTCTCTCTCTCAAAAATAAATAAACATTAAAAAAAATTAGGACACCTGGGTGGGTCAGTCCGTTGAGGGCCCAACTTTGGCCAAGGTCATGATCTCGAGGTTCATGGGTTCGAACCCCACGTCGGGCTCTGTGCTGACAGCTCGGAGCCTGGAGCCTGCTTCAGAGTCTGTGTCTCCCTCTCTCTCTGCCCCTCCCCCACTCACACCCTGTCTCCTAAAAAATAAATAAAAATTAAAAAAAATCATCCCGTGATAACGTTGCATGGCGAATGTGGAGACAACACTTGTCGTGGTGAGCCCTGAATAATGTATGGAATGACACTGTAATGTGCACCTCAAACTAACGTGGCGTTAGACGTCAACTATACTTCAATAAAAATTAAAAAAAACTGGAAACACCCCCCCCCAGATGGACAAAAGCAAAAGCCCCCACTAAAAACGGACAAAGGGTCAGAGGACGACTCTCGAAAGAGCACATCTAAAGTCACAGATATATTCAAGTTCTCCCCGATTCCCCAGCAGGCGGGGAAATGCACACTAAAGTCACAAGGACGGGTCACCTCGCGCTCGTCGGGACGGCAACACTTACAGCGAGCGCGGCGTCGGCTGATGACGGGAAATGTGTGCGCTGAGGCAGAAGCGTGAGGAGCCACACAATCTCGGAAGGCAGGTAATCTGTCAGCATCCATGGAAATAAAAATCTAGGTCTTCCCACCAGCAACTCCACTCCTCGGGATCCGGTCTGGGGAAATAAACAAACCGATACTGACCAGGAAATGTCCTGCCCATTGTTCTCCCCTGGCCAGGGCGGAGAGGACCCCACATCACGGGATGTCAGCGGCCTTTCCAAAGAATGAGGCTACGTCCCTCTAGAAGCGGGCGCGGCTTTCAGCAGGTGTCGGCGAGCACTTAAAGGAAGACGCAGTCAAACGTGAGGGTGAGCGACTCGTTGTGTAAAACAATGACCCGCGAGCTCCTGTGTGGGTGTGTGTACGTGTGTGAGCGCCTGAGTGCACGCTCGAAGCGTATACTTACACGTGTGTGGGGGGAGAGTACGGAGCCGAAGAAGCCAGGCTGTCACCGGGGCTCCCTGATGGGGGGTGTGAACGGATCCGTGCCTCGGGGAGGCACGGGACGCGGTCACCCGAAGGCTCTCGGGGGTTACCCCGGTGTGGCGAGATTCGAGGTGACCTTTGTCGTCTTCTTTAGATCTGCCTGTACTGTTTGAATGCTTCACAATAAGCATGTATTATTCATAGAACCAGAAATAGCCCGCAGAAAGCTCTTTTCCTCGAATGGTGGAGAGAGAAAGAGCGTGTCCCGGCACAGGGGCCCCGCGTCCCAGGAGGCCGGGCTCCCCGGCACAGAGAGTGACGGGGAACTCGGGCACTCTGCCCACCTCTCGCCCCTCGTGGCTGCCCGGTTGTGCCCGGAGCGGAATCCGCAGGCCCTCAGTGCCCGTGCCCCTGCCCCGCGGAAAAGCCTGCGGGCGGCTACCTTCAGGGTCGTCACTGTCTTGAAAAAAACCCTTGGTGTTGACATCATCGGACACTCCCAGGCAAGAAACAAGAACGAGCCGAGATACTTCACCCGGTTTCCCCCAAAGGCGACGCCTGGCGAACCTATACTTACAATGTCACAAACCAGCCAACCAGCGTGGATAGGATCCACCCGCCTTCATCAGATTTCCGTGGCTTTGCCTGAGCGCATGCGTGTGCGCATGCGTGTGTGCGTGCGCGTGCAGGTGGCGCGTGTGCGCATGCGTGCGCGTGCGTGTGCGCGTGAGCTTAGTTCTGAGCAGTTTTCTCCCTTGCAGGCTGGTGTGTGCACCGCCGCAGGCCGGGCACAGCCCGGTGACATCCTGCTACGCCTTTAGAGACACAGCCCCCTCCCGCCCCCGCCCCGGCTCCCGGTGCCACGAATCAGCCCTCTATGCCTAGAATCCTGTCCTTTCGATAAAGTTCTACACATGGAATCCCACCACCGTTTCGCGCAGCCGAATTCCCATCCTCATTCTTCGGGAGCTGAAAGCGAGCCGACGGCAGCGTGGCTTGGGGTCGGAGACCTGGCCGTAGTTGCCAGATCCTTTTGTCTGAGTCTCCTTTGTCTCATCCAGAAAATGAGAGTGACGGCGCCTGCGGGGACACGGAGGGAGGTGAGCTTCGCCGCTCGGAATCCCAGCAGCGGTCACCGCGCATCGAACGGCCCGACCGTTTCGGGCGCGCCAGGACCGTGCGCCCGGCCAGCCTGGGAAGTAGGTCCTGTTCTTGCCATCGCTCAGACGGGGGGCACCGGGGGCAAATGGTGGAACCAGGACTCACCTCCCGGGATGTCTGGCAGGCGTGGGGGGTGGCATCATTTCTATTTGACAGGGAGGAAGGAGACCCAGGCTTGGAGCACCGATGGGACTTGTCCCAGGGGCACAGAGCCTGGTGCCCCCTCCCGCCCCCCGCCCGGCACTGGTCTTGCTGTGCCCCCCCTCCCCCAGGACATCTCCACAGCCGTAGAGTAGTTTTCTGCTACTTAGGAGACACCGAGGGCTGGTTCCAATCCCCAACTCAGCCACCGAGTTGGCGCCCTGAGGCGAGTTATTGCATCTTTACATTCCTCAGTGTCTAAGGATAAGAACGGAGGGGTTGAAATGGGTTAATTTCTATGAAGCTCAGACAGTGCCTGGCGCACAGTCAGCACTCAGTAAGTGTGTGTCCTTGTTAACAACATGATGATTTATTTATCCCCGGAGGCAAACTGCCAGTCCTTTGTTTTCCTGGCTGTGTGAGCCTGGACAAGTTACCTAACCTCTCTCTACCTGCAGGGGGGTGGGTGGGTTGTGCGGATTACCTAAATCAATACTCGCAGCGTACCTGCGTCAGTACCTGTTCGGAGCAAACTTGACCAGTGTGTGCTCTGGTTGTCGTTGGTACCCCTCCCCCAGCACGGCCCACCGCCCAGGAGGCAAGTCTTACAAGTTGCATCAACCTACTTGGGGGTAGGGGTGGGGGTGGGGGGTCCTGACCTGTTCCCTCCTGGGACCACAGGTCAAACTGCCCTGGTTCTGACCCTCAGCCTCCCTCATTTCAGCCAACTCCACAGTCTCTCGCCTCTGCCTTCCCGCCCGGCCTCCATGCAGGTGTCAGAGTCTGCCAGCCAACCCCAGGGCCGTCACGGCTCTTCCAATTTCCTGAAGTCCCAGTGAGGCTCTCGGGCTCCTTGTGATCTGGCCTTGCCAGCCTCTTCACCCCGTGTGGTCCCTGCGGGGCAGCGGGCCTGGAGTCCGTGTCTCAGCCTTCGTGCCTCTATGGTCCCTCTGCCTGGAAGGGCTGCTTCCTCCCTCCTTGTCCAGACTCAGTGCAAGTGTCTCCTCCTCCAGGAAGCCTCTCCTGACTCCCTGAAGTGGTCCCAGGAGTTCCTTCCCTGGCACTTCTATAGTCAGGGCTACCCCATCGTCATGACCCACTGTCGTTTCTCCCACTGACTCATGAGCCACCGGGCAGACAAGCTGTTTCCCTGCCGTGTCCTGTGTTCCCCTGTGGAATCACTGATGGCGTTGGGGGTGGGGGGACTGCCTTGCCCTTCTGTACTTGACCAGGCCTCCTTGAATCCTGTCACTCACGCCCTTCCTCAAGACCTCTTGATGGCTCCCTTCCCACTGGCAGGTCAAGTCCAAACTCAGGGCCTTCACGCTGCTGTTCACTCTTGCTGGAATATTCTCGCTTCCTCTTTGTCCAGCTAGCTAAGACTCAGGGCTGACTTCCTCAGGGGAGGCTCCCGGACCTCAGACCAAGCCAAGCTCCACATGAGGTGTTCTCTTAGCACCTTCGTCCCCTCCTTAGGAACGATCACAGTTGTAGTTAAATAATTCTGTAATTGACAACAGCATCCTGGAACCTATAGGTGTGGTCTTATTGGGAAAAGGGTGAGGACATGTGATTAGGTTAAGGATCTTGAAGTGAGTTGACCCTGGATTAATTCAGTGGGTCCTAAATCCAGAACCTTTACAAAAGAGGAGGGGCGCCTGGGAGGCTCAGTTGGTTAAGCGTCCGACTTCAGCTCAGGTCTTGGTCTTGCGGTTCACGAGTTCAAGCCCCGCGTCAGGCTCTGTGCTGACAGCTCAGAGCCAGGAGCCTGCTTCGGATTCTGTCTCCCTCTCTCTGCCCCTTCCCCGCTCACACTCTGTCTCTCTTTCTCTCTCAAAAATAAATAAACATTAAAAAAAAAAACACAAAAGAGGAGGTGGGGAGCACCTGGGTGGCTCAGTTGGTTAAGCTTCTGCCTTCAGCTCAGGTCATGATCTCACGGTTTATGAGTTCGAGCCCAGCATCAGGCTCTCTGCTGTCGGCACAGAGTCTGCTTTGGATCCTCTGTTCCCCTCTCTCTCTGCCCCTGCTTTCTCTTTCTCAAAAATTAAAAAAAAATTTTTTTTTAATTTTTTTTAAAAAAAGGAGAGGAGGCAGGGACAGAGGAGGCAGCCACAGCCACGTGAAGGTGGAGGAAGACATCTGAGTGACGTGGCCGCAAGCCCAGGAGCATTGGAGCCCCTAGAAGCTGAAAAAGGCAGGAAAGAACTTCCCCTAACAGTTTCTGGACTAGGGACTCTTGCCCTACGGTATTACGAGAGCACACATTTCTGTGGTTTGAAGCCACCTGGTCTGTGGTAATTTATTTTTATTAATTTTTTTTGAGTTTATTTATTTTATTTTGAGAGACAGCACAAGCAGGGGAGGGGCAGAGAAAAGGAGAGACAGAATCCCAAGCAGGCTCTGCACCATCAGCACAGTGCCCGCTGCGGGGCTCAAACTCGTGAAGTGTGAGATCGTGACCTGAGCTGAGATCAAGAGTCGGAGGCCTAACCGACTGCGCCACCCAGGCGCCCCTAGTTTGTGGTAATTGATGGTGGCAGTCTTCAGAAAGTAGCAGAGAGCCATATATACTAGCTCATGTAATCCCCACCCAAACCTACAGATTATTACTGTTTTAAGCTCCATTTTACAGATGAGGAAACTGAGGAAAGCCAAGGGTCAAGAACTTGCCTAAGGTCCAGCTAGTAAGTGGTGAAGCCGGGATCGCCCCCAACAGCCTGGCCAGAGCAGAGGCGGGCTATCGGGCAGTGACTACTGCTCTGCTCCCCATCTGGAAGGCGGCAGGAGCCCCTTCCCCAAGACCCTCAGACGCGGACGGCCTGTCCAGGGCATAGGAGCTCAGTAAGTCGTAGAGAGTGGCATCTCTGATGAGAACGGTCGTCCTCACGGTGAGCTGAAACTCGCTTCCCCTTGACTTTGAGGCTTGGGCTCACGTACTATGAGTCCCAGGGTACCTGGAAGGCTGTTCTAGACAAGGTCAGACTCTTGGCTCCCACCTTGCTACCTGCTGTGGACCCCAGGCCCCGGGGCCCCCTCATCCCTAGTGAGGAGAAAATGGGGGTCCCTGCCTCTTGGGCAGTCCCGAGATCTTAATGGCTCCCTGATACATAGTAGGTGCCCAATAAATATTTGTGGAATGGAACCGAATGAATGGATTTTTGCCTCGCGAAATCCTACCCTTCCTTCGAGCCTAGGCCGGACATCCCATTATTTGTTCCGCTGGTTTCTGCTGATATGGTTTTGCCTCGTGATGAAGGCTATGCGCTCAGGCGTGAGACCCCTGGCTCTGCCTCTTGCCAGCCGCGTCACCGTCAACATTTCCGTTCCTGGGACCTGGGACCCTGAGACTTCCATGTGTACAAAGGCGCCGGCTGTGTCTTCCCTGACCACGGAGGGCCCAGGATGCCCGCCGTCCCAGGTGAGGGCAGGGATGAGCTTCTGGGGCCTTCGGCCCTAATTGGAGCTGGCAAGCCCCTCCCCAGGGCAGCTCCGACCCAGCCGGCGCCGCGGTCCCGCGCGACACCGGGCGCCCGGCCGCGGGACCCGAGCCCTTCCCCGGCGCGGGCCTCGGGGCCCAGTGCGCACGCTCAGGCCTCCCCGCACGGCTGCAGCCTAACCGCTCCCGGCCTCGGCCGCGGGCGGGGGCGGGCGAGGGCCGCGCCTTCCCTCTGACTGGCAGGAGGACGGGCCAATCGGAGGGCGAGCCGGGCAGGGGCGGGGCCGCGCCGCGAGCCGGGCGCCGGGTGGTCGCCCGAGCTGCAGCCGGGAGCGTGCGGCACGCGCCTGCCGGCTACCGCGAGCGCGGTCCCCGGCGCCGCCGCACCTCGACCCCCGCCCCGCCGCGCCGCGCGCGCATCGGCCTGTCCTCCTCGTTTGCTTCTTACGATTTTTCTTTCTTTCTTTCTTTTTTTGCACGCAACCTTTTTCTGTTCCGTTGTGTCCTTTTTAAGGCGGGGGCGGCGGCAGCGTAAGCTCGGGGCGGGGAGGGGGCGGCCGGATGATGCGGCGCGGGGCTGCGCTCGCTACCTCCGCTGTTGCCGCCCGGCTCGGGCCCGAGCGCCGAGCAGGTGGGTACAGGTGCGCCGGGGGGCGGGAGGCGCGTGCCGACCGAAGGGGACCCGCGGACCCCGCGACCGATGGGCGGACCCGGCGGCAGGGGACTCGGTGACCGGTGCCACCCCGCCCCATCGCCCACCTCCCCGTCCTCCAGCCCTCGCGCCCCTCCAGATCCCCTGCCGCCCTCGCGTCCCACCTCCGTGGACCCCCACCCTTCCCATCCCCCATTCCCCCCAATCGCCCCCGCGGCGTCTCCCAGCAGGAGAGCTCTGCGTCGTCTCCCTCCGTAGGCCCCCTCCTCATCGCGCCCCCAGTCCCTCTATGTCCCTCACGCCACCCCCGTTTCCACTCCTCTCGGCGTTCCGCCCCCGAGCCAAGGAGGGGGAGGGGGACCCACCGACCGCCTCCAGGGAGTGGCGCGGGGGGCGTGGCCGGCCGGTTCTCTCGGTGTGCTCCCCACTGAGTAGGTCCGGGTACCCCCGGGTCCCGGCCGAGGTGGAACGGAGGTTGGAGCCCGGAGGCGGAGGCGGCGGGGGGCGGGCGAGGCCGCCCTGCCTGCACCCCCGCCCGGCGCACGGCACCCGCCGCCTAGGCCCCTGCCACGCACACCCCCGCGCTGCTCCGCCCACGTGGGTTCGGGGAGGAGGCCGAAGCGCTTTAAAGAAAGGCTGGTACCCACCCTGCTGCCCCGCCGGCGCGCCCTGGGCGCACGCAGCCTCGGGAGGTGGCGCAGAGAGATTGGCTCTCCGGGCCGGGCACCTTGCCGGGGCGCCCTGCCTTCAAGCCCCAGCCTGTGGGCCTGCTTTAGGGCGCTGTGCCCTCGCCCCCGCTGCCCCCTCACGCCATCACTCCACCCTTCCCGCTTCGGGTTCTTGAGGAGCCGGCCTCGTCATCCCTGATAGAGGCTGCTTGCCAGGCTGGAGTGTTTGGCCACAGAAGCACCCCCCCCCCCCCATCACCTCCCCTCCCCACACACCGGAGTCTGCCTTTCTCCTGATGGCTTGGCCGGCCTGGGCTCTCCGCCAGCCGCTGCCCGGCTCTTTAGACTCCGGAGATACTGTATCTAACCGCTGGTGCTCCGCCGCCCCCACCCGTTCCACGCGCACTCACAGGCACACTGTCCTTGGGCTTTGCTTGTGCCGTTCCGTATCTAGGAACGCCATTCCTTCGACTGGCCAGCTCCTGCTCGACCAAGGTCAGGGAGAACCCCTTGCCCCGCCTGAGGTTCCTTGCATGGCAGAGTGGGACAGTTGTCCTGTCCGATGGCTTCAGCGTCCCAGACCAGATGAGGAGATCTTGGAAGGGCAGGGGCAGCCTCAGCTCCTCACGTGGGGCTCCCGGGAGCGGGTGGTGGACACTCCCCGCACAGTAAATATTACACCTGAGGGGGGCTCTCCCCACTAAGTCTGTGTGACCCACTGGGGAAGGTTGAGTCTGCGGAGGAGGTGGCCTCTCCTCCAGGACCTTGGGCAGGGGGGTGGCACTTCCATGAGTCCAGATGGATAAGGAGGAGGGGCAGGTTTGGGGATGGCATGGGAGGGGGGGTCAGGACCCTTCTCAGATGCTTGCCCAGCAGGGAAACTTCCAGAATCGCTGCTGCTCCGAGAGAAGTCTTCCAGGCGATGGGTGATCGCGAGGTGTTTGTTGTTGAGGCTCCTGTGCCTGAGCTGTAATGCTGAGCACCTTTCCAGAGCCTGGGGGTCACTCTCATCTTCAGACTTTTCACAGTGAGAAGCCCCCTCAATGGGTCAGAGCGTGGGCCCGACAAACGTGGTCATCACCATTGTCTTCCTTCATCAGATGTCTGTGGCTCCCACTGTCCCTCACATCCTTGCTTCCCTGGCCTGCCTCTGTCTCTCCCTGCCACACTGTCTCCGCTAAGCGTGCCACCTCTGCATTCCCGCAGGGCTGACACTTCGGCTTCTCCCCAAGTGCCGTGGTTTGGTTGCTGTTGTTGTTTTTCCGGGAAATGTCCCCCTCGTCCCCCGTGTCTGCCTGGAGAACTCCTATTCATGTGTTACAGCCCAAGACTCTGGGTCCTTCGGGGGGATGTTTCTTGACTTTGCAAAACAGATCGTGGGTTCTCTCTTCTGTGGTCTTTTAGAACATACATCCATATATAGTTTAATATTTGTGTGGCTTTTCCTTAAGCGGACCTTGGCCACCAGAGATGGGGGGACACAGGGAGGTCTGAGGCGCAGCCCTGCTCTGATGGGGGGCTCCATCTGTCGCACTGGCATGGTGATGATAGCATTCCTACAGTGCTCTAAAAGGGACAGGGCTCGATGGGCTCTCCTCGGCCTGACCAGAAGGTTTCACAGTGAGGAGGCAGGAGGGCGGCCACACCCTCTTAGTGTACAGGGTGACCTGGGGCCGAGAGAGGAGCAAGACGAGAAGGCACAATTTCTGAGGAAGGCTTAAGCCAGCAGCCGTTGCCACTCTGCCTCCCCTGTCCCCCTGGCCCCGCCCCTCACTCAGCTGCGGACGAGCAGGTGCCTCGCCCCGGGCTTTGAAACTAAAACGGGGCGCCCCCCTCCGAAAGGTTGGGGGTGACTGCGCTGTGTTCTGGCCCTCGTCGCTTGACCCGGAGGTGTCTGAGCCCCCGCAGGGCTTCTGAAGTCGGCTTCACCTTTGTCCTCTTCTTTGTGGCTGTGTGATCTTGGGGAACAGCATTCACTTTTCTGGGTCTGCATTGCCAGGACAGATGGGGGCAGCGGTCTCTCAGGCTGGGTAGCCGTGGGGATCAGAGCGCGGTCTCTGGGCACAGGAACCACTTAAGTGGGCGTGGCGATGAGGGAGTGGATGGTTAAAAAATGAGTCCTCTGGTTTCGTCTCCGGTTAGAGGCCCTCCGTGTCCTTCCCTAGCTGACAACCTCAGGCCGACGAGCTAAAGAGTCAGTACACGGGAAAGAGAGGCAGAGGGGGCGCGCGCATGTTGGCAGACGGGCGCTGTGCACGGCCCGTGTGAGAAGGCGCCGAGGGCTGCTGGCAGGAGCCCCGAGCTCACTGTGTGCATGGAGAAGGCCACCCCACTGGCCCGAGCAGCTCCTTTGCTGCCTCCGTCATCCAGGCTTCTGTCCTGCTCAGTGGTTAAGCAGGGAAGGCACAGCGCTGGGTCGGCGGGGCTGCGCTGAGGACCGGCTCAGACCCTTCCGGCTGTGCCACCTCGGGCAAGTCCCCTAACCGCTCTCTGCCCAGTTCCTGTTCCCGGGATGCTCGCGTGAGGAACGGAGCTATTGTTGCTTCAGCTCGCACTCCTGCTGTGAGTTCTCTCGCCGAAGCCGCGCAGAACCACTCTAGGGTAAGGCTTACGTGAGCACCTGACAGGCAGGGGATGAGTCTGGAGGTGGGCGCGGAGGTGGAACTCACTGGGGGGGAGCGGGTGGGGGGGGTGTCCCTCGCTCCAGAACTTCAGCGCTGCTCCGTGGAACACACCGATCCCTGAAATGGAAAGTCGACCTTCCTACGAGGCCCATGTGAGGAATGCATCAGACGAGGCTTCCCAGGGCCTCAGATCGCAGTAGGTTACCTTGAAGCCAGCGGCAGCCAGGAGCGCTGCTGGCATCTGCGGCTCAGGAAAGGACCCCAGGGCCGGCCGGCAGTGGGCCCTCGCTGGTCGTTGTCATTCTAGCGGTGAATACCGTCAGAAAATGTTTTCTTTGCATTTGCCTTTCGAAGGCCAGGTGGACAGCCCAGAGATCCTGGGCCGGCGGGAGGGGCAGGAACAAGGAGGAGGGCCTGGGGCAGGGGTTAGGAGCCCTTCCTGTAGAAGGTGGGAGGGGGCCGAGCTTGCGGAGAGTGGCCAGGGCTGGTTCGGAATGACTTGAAAGCAGCGGAGTAGGGGCGGGGCTTGGGGCTCAGAGTGAGAGAGGCCTCCCCCCTCTCCAGTGGGGGGGGGTGCTGAGTCTCTGCTCTTGCCTTTAGTATGAGTATTTTTTTTCGGAACTGCCACGGGAACCATTTTACTTCTCATTGGTCTATAGAAATGAATGGAGATAAATGGTGTTTTTCTTAATCGTAACAGTTAACATTTGTTAAGCGCCTCCCAAGTGCCAGGGTACATGCCAGGGGTGGGCAAGCTGTGGCCCGTCAGCCCTGACGCCTGCCTCTGTAAATAAAGTTTTATTGGTCGCCAGCCACGCCCATTTGTGCACCTGCTGTCTGTGGCTGCTTCCCTGCTGTGCTGACAGTTACCTAGCTGGGGCAGTACGCTCACTACCTGGCCCTTGGCGCCTGGGGTTTGCCACCCCTCTGGTCTGTGCCGTCCCTGATTTGAGTTCGTTCAGTTCTGGACACAAGCCCAGAGGGAGGCGCCTTGCGCCTCTCACTTTACAGACGGGTACAGACTGTGGCCTGCCCAGGGTCACAGAGCTGGTAAGCGGGGGGAGCAGGGATCTGCTCCCAAGCAGCCCACGTTACTGCTTTTTGAGGGGGGAGGGTTATATTTTTTTATGAGTTTCTAATTTGAATTTTACCTTGTTTATAGATTATGGTCTGTATCTATTGAATTTTAAATATTTATTGGCAATTAAAATTTTTTTAAGTTTACTTATTTATTTTGAGAGAGACACAGACAGCATGTCAGCAGAGGGGGGGCAGAGAGAGAGGGAAAGAGAGAGAGTCCCAAGTAGGCTTCATGCCTGACAGGGGGCTTGAACTCACAAAACTGTGAGATCATGACCTGAGCCAAAATCGAGAGTCGGACGGTTAGCCAACTGAGCCACCCAGGCATCCCCTCTTTTTTTTTTAATTTCTAATGTTTAGAAACTAATATCTCTCTCTTAGAGAGAGAGAGAGGGACAGAGTGTGAGCGGGGGAGGGGCAGAGAGCGAGGGAGGCACAGAATCCGAAGCAGGCTCCAGGCTCTGAGCTGTCAGCACAGAGCCCGATGCGGAGCTCCAACTCACAGACCGCGAGATCATGAAATGAGCAGGAGTCAGATGGTTACCGGACTGAGCCCCCCAGGTGCCCCGTCCCTTTTTTATTTTAAATGTATTTATTTAAATTCAAGTTAGTTAACATACAGTGTAGTCTTGGTTTCAGCAGTGATCTGGTACCTGATCCCTTTTAAAGTATCTTTGTGTTAAATGCGTATGTAATATTTAGTAACGGTGAACACATTAACCATATGTAAGCGTACTGGTGAGTGGCATTGAGTATGTCCATAGTGTTGTGCCACCGTCACCACCCAAGTCCAGAACTTTCCCATCATCCCAGAGCAGTCTGTGTTCTTCCCCGTGACTCCACGCTGCCTTGTGGGAGTTTTGGAGAAGAAAAAGCCAGCATCGGTGGCGTCCTAGCTTCGCCCAGGAGGCTTCGGACGGCAGCTTTGCGTTTGAATGCTGGCTTGGCCATTTTTGGCGGGTAAGGCGTGTGTACTCCTCTGTACCCCCGACAACTCAGTGTCCTTATCTGTAAAACGGGGACACCCCCGGTCCCCGTCCCTGCGGACCGCGTGGGAATGGGGGTGAAATAGAGAGCAGAGGTGGAGGCCCAGCCTCGCGGGGTGGACATTAGCAACGGTGCCGCCCCCTCGAGCAGCCGCAGCTTAATGGGGGTGCCAGGCCTGTCCTCTCTGTGGCCCGTGGTGCCCCCTTTATCCTTTCCAGGTCCTGGAGGCAGCCTCAGGCCCCATCACGTGTCTTGAAGCCCTGTCCCCGCCCCTCCCCGTGCGGACCTCAGAAGACCCAGATGCTGCGTGGATGTGGCCTCCCGCTGTCCTTTCTACCCCGTGGCCCAGACTTGGCCGGAGGGCCACGTCAGGGAATGAAAGAAGGTTCTGTGCGCGACCATCCTGACTGCCCATGTGGCAGTAATGCCCTTGTGTGTGCCAGGTCAGGGGACGCGCTGGCTCGGCCCGCTGGCCCCAGCGCCTCTACCTTGGCTGCATTTTGATTCAGGAGTCCTGGACTGGCCCCTGGTCCCTTCGTCAGAGCCTGGGGGTGCGGGGTGGGGAGTGGAGTGAGACATATCACCGAGGGAGTTTCCTGCTTCCTTTGGAGGATAGGCAGCCCTCGAGGATCATGAGGTGTCCGTACTGGGGGCGTCGAGTGACTGGATAAAGTAGCTTTCTGCTTCCCTTAACCTTGGAGCTTCCTAGCCCTCTCTCTTCCTATTCTGTGCTGCTGTTCCTGGAGGCCCGGTTGCTCCTATCTGCTTGCTGAGACACGGGGCCACAGCCTGACTTTTCTTTTTCAGTTCTCCCCCGCCCTCCCACTTTTTAGAAATTGGGGTGGCATTCACACAACTTAAGAGTAACCATTTTAAAGTGTCCCGTTCAGTGACATGTAATATATTCACGAAGTTGTATAAACACCACCTGTATCTAGCTCCCAAACACTTCCGTGTCCTGCGGGGAAAGCCCTGTGCCCACTAAGCCATTACTCCCCACTGCCCCTTCCCTCAGCCCCTGGCAACCCCCGGTCTCCATTGCGTCTCTAAGGATTTGCCCATTCTGGACATTTCGAATGAATGGAATCCTAGTACGTGTGGCCTTTTGTGACTGGCTTCTTTCGCTCAGCGTAATGCTCCTCCTGGGGCCTGTGCTGCCCAGGTTGCGTTCTGGCGCTTCCGCTGTCTCCTCTTACTGCCGGTGTCATCCACGAGCCACCCGGCACGTGCTCCTGGCAGGGCGGGCGCTCCCTGCCAGCGCGGCGCGGGGAGCGGCCAGCCTCGACTTGTTCTTGACACGAGGATGGTTTGCGGGCTCCTCGTTTTCCTAGCCGGGGCGCGGGAGTGCCCTGCGGCGGGAGGGATGGGATGGGGGCTGGCCGAGTCGCCCCAGAGAGGCCGCTGACGCAGTGCCGGGAGCCCGGGCACCTTTCTGTTGGCTTCTGGAACATGCTGGACTCTTCCTGCTTGCCGCCTGCCACGTTCTTCCCCGCCCTCGCCCGAGCGGTTTTCTCATCCTCCACGCCTGGGCTTCAATTTCCCCTCCGTGGAAACTTCTTCCCTGTCCACCCAGCTAGATGCCCGCCTCCCCTCTGCTGTGATTTCCCCCCACCGCGCTCTGTTTTCTCCCAAAGCCATCGCCATCTGAAGTGTTTTTCCCTCGTTTATGATCAACCCCCTCCCGGCTCTCTCCCCCAATATGGGAAGCACCACAGGGGGAGAACCGTGCCTGGCCTGTTTATGCTCATCTTTCAACACAGGGTACTGGCACCCAGAAGGTACTCAGTCAATAACTGCCTGTTGCTTAGAGTCTGATGTCACTTAATTTCCCGATTCCCGGAATCAGGCGTCGTGGCCTAGAACACGTTTCTTCAGAGCTTCAGTTTCTTTCTTAGGATGGGGACCATCCGGTGTCCCGACCTCTCGGGGTTGGCGTGAAGGTCAGAAGTAACCTGGGCGGACTTCCCCGAGCTATGCTGGGGTGTAGCAGGTATTCGGCAACCCTCGCCGCTGCCAGTGGAAGTCGGAGATGTGGTCACACTGGTTGCGAATGAGTCTCCATGTGCTGGGTGACTTGTGTGCTTACTTGCCCAGAGGTGGGCAGGGGACTCCCAGAGCCCAGCTCCCCGCCACTCACCTCCTGGAGCTCCCAGGCGCTGAGATGTGGCTCTTCTAGACTGACCTGCTGGTGAGTGAAAATGACCTACAGGATTTCTGAGACTTTGTAGCAACGGGAGGCTGTAAATGATCTCGGTGAAAAATGTTAACAACGATCACACATTGAAATGATACTATTTTGCATCTGTTGGGCCAAATGAAATGTATCATCAAAATTAGTTCCATTTGTATGTTTCTTTCTTTCTTTCTTTCTTTTTTAAAGTGGCAACTAGAAAATTAAAAATTGCAGTTGGGGCTCACATTGTATTTCTTTGGGGGCGGCGTTGCTCTAGACTCATCTCCTTGAAGGGCGGGGGCCAGGCTCAGAGTACGCTGCTGGCTCTGGCGTCTATGAAGTGCATGTCCCTAGGCAAGTTAATTAAATCTTGTTGTGCTTCAGTTTCCTCCTTGCAAACAAGCGGTCAAGTCTGATGACAAGCAGTGACGGTGCACATTTGAGGGCTTCCTGTTGTGTCCCGGGAAGGAGTGAGGGCCCCGTGGAGAGGAGATGTGGCAAGGTCCCTGCCCACGCCAGCTTGCACTCTGGGGGAGGAGAGACCCACACGATCGAAACAGAACAGGAACCCGGTCCCTGAGACCGTGATTGTTCCCTGAAGAATCCGAGTAAGAAGGCGCCGTGGACTGCACACCTGCCGCGAGAGCCGGGGCTCTGGTTGGGAGCCAGCAAGGACGGCTCTCCGCCTAGCCTGGCCCGTGGCAGGTGCTTCCTAGCTGGCAGCCGCGATGTCTGCTCCGGGCTGGCCCAAGAGCGCTGGGCCACGCTGCTAAGATAAAGCTCCCTTTGATGGCTCTGGCCTTTTTGATCCCAATGCCTGTAATAACCACATCAGCATTTTGCTGCTGTTCGCCGAAGATTTTGCAAACTCACGTTTATTTTCCATGGCTCCTGAATGCAAGACTCTCGTCCCAGCAGCTTCCTCACGGCCAGCTCTGATTGGACGAGGGCAGCCGATCGGCCAGCTCTGATTGGACGAGGGCACCTGATCGGCCAGCTCTGATTGGATGAGGGCAGCCGATCAGTCCGCTCTGATTGGTTGAAGGCAGCTGCTTCTCGGGGTGCGGCATGGCCGCCCTTTCACCGTGCCCCTTCTGCCCTATACCCCATCTCCACTGCTTCCTGCCAGGCCTGGGAGGGAGAATGGATTTTGTCCCCAGTCCCGCCAGGAACCACTAGGGAGACGAGTCGCATCACCCCTGGGAGCTCTGGTGTCCTACGGGTGGGTAACCCTCCTGTCCCCATCACGAGACGTGTGTGTGCTCCACACGGCCACATGTCTGGGGAGAGCTTTGTTTCAGTTTGGCAGAGGTCACCTAACGGTGCCTTCCTAGTTTTCCACAGGTGCGCCCGCCTGCAGGTGCCCGGCATTGTACTGCCTGCTGGGTTGGGGGTTGAGAGTGGAGACCCAGGGTAGGTAATGGAAGGCGTGAGACTCTTCCTGTCCAGCCCCCATTGGGCCCGCAGCGCCTCAGTGCTGCGGCATGAGTGACACCTGAGGTTGCACAGGTGGAAATGGGAGTGGTGGGCCTGCTCTGGCTACTCTTAACAGTTGCTGGTTATGTATGAAACGTATGCGGAGACCTTAGCTAGGCATTCAGAGCCCCCATGGGCTGCTCCCAACTCAAGTGCCGGAATTTACCCCAGCGGACTGTACCTGCCTCCGAAGCACTGCTCTTTCTTCCAGATCCTTGTGTGCCGCCTCCCTCTGCCTGGAATGGCTCCCCGTGTCCGACCTGTGACATCCTGCTTGCTCCATGGCCCGGCTTGGCTGTTACTTCCTCCATTCTTTCTGGGCCGCCAGGAGAGACCCATTTGCCTACTCTCCAAGTTCAGATTGAGTGAGAGAAGTCACTGGGGCTGGATTAAGACAGGAACAGCCTGGAAGCAGAAAGAACAGACCAAAGGGGTTTCTGTGCCTCCCAGTTTTGCCCGCTCCTGCCTCCCTCTCTTCCTACACCTTCCGTAGGGCACGTGTCCAGCTGTAGCATCTGCCCACTGATGCTGACTGAACCAGGCTTTTGCATAGGCTATTCCCTCTGATGGATTTGCCTGGTAGCGATTCCTGCCCCCATCCGCACCGGGAACATGTTCCACTTGTGCTCGCGACCCATCACCAGCCTTCCTTCCTCCTGAAAACCTTCCCCGATGCACCCTTGCCCCTGCCCCAGGCCAGGTCAGGCCTGTCCCCAGGGCTCCCGCTGCCCTCAGCATCCCTCTGCTACTGCCCTGCACGTGGTATTAGAGCTGCCAGTGACTTAGCCGACTCTTCCACTAGATGGAAGACGCCAGAAGGTTCCGGGAGGCTTGACATGCGACCTGACTCCCAGTGGGATTCCCAGAGCCTGGGCATGGGGTGGGGCACACAGTAGGCGGTCAATACGTTTTTGGTCCTTTGTCTCACAGATCCCGGAAATGTCAGTGTTGGGAGGGGCCTCAGCAGGGAGGCGGTAGGTTTTTCTCTGTCTTGCCTGTGTTGGGTCCGCTCTGCCCTTAACTAGCCTGCCTCCACTCTGTAGCAGCCACCCCTAGTCACTACCCCACGAGCCTTAGATACTGCAATACTCGGGGCTGAAATACCCCGGTGGTATTAGAATATATTAGAAATATATTCTATATTATTCCATATTAGATATATTCTATATTCTAAATATAGAATTATATATATTATATAGAGAGACAATATATTATATATATAGAATTATGTATATATTGTATATATGAAATATATTCTATATTAGGATATATTAAAAAAATATATTAGAAAGCTGTTCTTCAGCATCCAAAGCATCCTCTCATGTTTACTGAAGGCTGTATTTCTTGTTAAATTGCCCCGGTCTCTCCGTTTCTCCCCAAGCTGCACCTCAGGGTGCACTTGGGAAAATGCGGCTTCTTTTGGGAAGGTGATAGAACCGCTTCCTGGGTCAGGACAGCTGGGTGAGGGAGCTCATTAGGCCGGGCAGTAGTTGGGTTTCCACAGCAAGCCCGGGGGCCTTCCTGGTTTGGGGCTTCTCTGTCTTGCCTGTGTTGGGTCCGCTCTGCCCTTAACTAGCCCGCCTCCACCCTGTAGCAGCCACCCCTGCAGAAAAGCCGCCTGTTCTGTTTGTCAACCAGATACTTTATTCTGAACCAGGGCCTGGATGCCTACAAATTGTGCCTAATCTGTTTAAGCCTTTTGGCAAACGGGTTCTTTAGTGACATTTGTCACCCAGGATCAGCCCAGTTTATGACAGCCTGGCATTTTAGACCCCCCGAGTTTTCTACAAGGGGCACTAAAAACAAACGCAAGGCACTTCAGACCAAAGACACAAACAAGTCTTATGGCGGGGGAGGGTATTGGAACTTGGGGGTGCTCCAGCCAGAAGGTGGGGGGAGGGGTGCCGGGTGCCCCAAACCCCAGGTGTCGACAACATGGATTGGGAGTTTGGGATCTCACAGTTCACAGGCTCCTGGGTTGTAGCTGCTCTTCACGTTCTTTGGCGAACAGAGGGCTTAGTAGGTAAACTAAGAGGCCAATGACCAGGAGGTTGGGGGCGCAAGTCACGTAGGGCAGGGTTGCGGGCCGATCAGTGTGGGATGGGGTGTTAACTGTCCGCCGTGGCAGGTACAGAGGGACCTCTGCTCACGGGACCCTCGTTAGCATCAGTGCCAGGCATCTGCAAGAGCAATGCCATGGCGTTTGAAAACCCCCATGCCGTGGGCTTCGTCGTGAATTCCAACCGTCCCTTCCCACTTTGGTTTGCAGCACGGAGCCGTCGCCACACCTGTAGTCGCTATATGTCATCGAGATGATTCCCGAAACATTGCGAACGACCCCATCCCTCCTCCTTGTGGGCAGGTCAGTTCGTAGCTTCGACTCGTCCGATCCAGGAAGTGGAGAGTAGACATTTCTTTAGATGGTGTCTCGTGGCTCTTGGATGAGTAATTGATGTGCTCCTAGGCATGAGTCGCTCCTGCCGTCCTGCCGAATCCACAGCTGAGCATGGGGACCCTTGTTTCCTAAGGGCCATTCCTGAAGGGCACTTTTCTGCCCAATAAGCATATGCTCTGACTGCGGCTCAGAGTGAAGGGTGCTGGGCTTCCAGTGGTTTCTGGTGGGAGAAGGAAGCTGTCCCGGCCTTGCTCTACTGTGCTCTCTCCCTCTTGGTGGTGGACGTGAGAGTTCTAGGATGGATTTCCAGGAAAGAGGCAAAGGGCAGGGTGTGAAAACCAGCCCTGGGCCAGGAGTCACAAGGCCCAGGTTTGCGTCCTGCCCACCTACTGCCCGTAATGGCTTGCGGTGGTCCTTTCCCGGGGGTATGTGTGGAGTGCCAGCTGTGTGCCGGGCACTTGGGTTCTGCTCTCTCAAAGCACACTGGGGGAGCATGAGAATCATAGATAATCACAGAGCAATGTAGCACCCTTACCTCTCTCTAGATCTGTTTCCCGTTCGTAAAATGAAATGTTTTCCAAAAAAAAAAATTTTAGGGGCACTTGGGTGGCTCAGCGGGCTAAGCATCAGACTCTTGATTTCGGCTCAGATCGTGATCTCAGGGTAGTGAGATTGAGCCCCGTGTTGGGCTGTGTGCTGGCAGCACAGAGCCTGCTTGGGATTCTCTCTCTCCCTCTCTCTCTTTGCCCCTCCCCTATGTTCACACACGCTTGCACGCTCTCTCTCAAAACACATACAAAAACTTAGATTTTTACAAACAGCTGCACTGTAATATACTCTAATATACAAAGCAGGGATATGACGGTTTATTATTGCATGCATTTTATGACCTTGAACTTACAACTCTTATTAGTTTTAAGGTCAGTCCAGGAGAACAGTGAAGTTGCTTTGATGCATACAGCTTTCAGAATGAAAGACTCGAGGTGATAGTTGTGGTCTTAACAGCTGTGGCATCCTCCGTGTTGCCAGGCTTTGGTTGTGGTTGTGAAAATATTCTGTGTTTTGAGAATCTTTACACGCTGCATTTGCAACTGGTTAAGGGTTTTGTCAGTAAGCTGCCTTGCGCCCTCAGGATGCACTTGGCCGGGGTTGGGAGGAGAGGCTATACACAGACCCGCACAAAGCGGAGTGCTCACCTGCCAGCTCAAGCCCATGCAGGGGGTCTGCAGAGGATTAACATCTCGGGTGCAACTCATTTGAGTTTGTACGCTATCTGTGTGGCTTAAAATGAGCACACCTGAAAAGACAGAGTCAAACGTCCGTGGCTCCAGACCCCTGATCCCTGTCCCCCAAGCATCTTCACGGAGCACCGGGGCTCCATGGAATGGGGGGTGCAGTCCAGGCCCTCGTTGTCACCTCCCAGCTCCCTGAAGTGCTTTAGACACCGGCCACCATCGCTGTGCCCGTGTGTTGTCATTCGCCCGTGCGAATCATGTTTGGTTCCTTGTTCCGTCTCAATGTCCAAGCGTCCCATGTTGCTCAGTCTGGGACCTGGGAAGGCAGAGCTTCCAGGGTCATTACTGACGGAGCTGAGCCGGCCAGGAAGAAGCGCTGCGTTAGGGCCAGCCCGTGTCTCTGCGAGCAGACCCGGGGTGTCCAGCGCCCTCCTAGGAGGCTGTAGGTCCTGGTGAACCACTGCTTCCGCGTGATGGCTCTTGAGTTGTTGGGTGTTTCCACACCGAGAAAGGGTGATGTCTCCCTGAAGTGACACCCGGCTGTGTCACTCCTCTGCTTAGCGGGCTCCCCGTGGCCCAGGATGAAGGACACGCTCCTTGTCATCACATCTGTGACCTCTCCTGATGCTCTTGCTTTTACTGACTGTCTTGGCTCAGGCTGCCATGACAAAAATACCAAAAACGGAGGGGGGGGCGCGAAATGATGGAAATGTCATTACTCCCGGTTCTGGAGGCTTGGAATTCCAAGATCAGGCTGCCGGTCAATTTTTTTTAATGTTTATTTATTTTTGAGAGAGAGAGAGAGAGAACAAGCAGGGAATAAGCAGAGAGGGAGGGAGACACAGCATCAGAAGCAGGCTCTAGGCTCTCAGCTGTCAGCACAGAGCCCGACACAGGGCTCGAACTCACGAACTATGAGATCATGACTTGAGCCGAAGTTGGACGCTTAACTGACTGAGCCCCCTAGGTGCCCCACACTGCCGGTCACTTGTGAGGTGAACTTCTCACTGTGTGCTCATGAGGGGGCCGGAGAGGGAGAAAGCAAGCTGTCTTCCTGTAAGGGCACTAACCCCACCTTGCGGTCCTCACCCCTTCCAATCCCCAAAGGCTACGTCTCCAAATGCCATCGCGCTGGGGATTAGGCTTCCGACGTATGAATACTCGGTCTGTAGCGCTGACCCCTACTGGACGGACCCTGTGCCTTCCTTGAACTTGTCAGGCCTCCTTCCTTCCTCCTGACCCTGTACATCTGTGCCTTCTTCCTAGCACTGCCCTTCTGCTGCCTCCAGCGGTGGCTCCGCCCCTCCTCGGGCGTGTCCCTGACTCCTGGGCCCCTTTGGGTCACAGCCCTGACCACACTGTGGGGCCGTCATCTTTCGTAGTCTTCCTTGCTCACTGGCTGCAGCTCGGGACCCAGTGGGCTCCACGTTTGAGGCTTCGGTGCCCAGCCCGGGGCCAACGGATGACACCTGATGAAGTCACCCTTGCCGTCTTCCTCCCCCGCCCAGCTGGTAGTTACCTGGCAGGGAGTAGCCCGGCGGTAAACACGTCTTGGTCCAAGCACCCCGACTCTGTAACTCGTGTCCCTCTTTGAGCCCCTGGTCTCTCCCTACCTGTCTCAGCCACGCCTCCCTGTCCCACCATCCCCTCTGTTTCTAGAGTCACCTTCTTGAGAGAAGCCAGGACACAGGCTCCGTGTCCCCTCCCTCCAGCTTTGTGCACACAGCAGGCACTTGGGAGGTGTCTGCCGAGGAGCGCCCCAGGCCTGGGGCGCCGCGCTGAGCGGCGGCCGTAGAAAGGATGTGGAAACCACAAACGAAATCGGCTCGAAAGTCGCTGGCTGCCCCTGCCTGGCAGGGTGATTGCCTGTCGGCCTCGTGACTCATTTCAGCAGAGGCGGGACAAAAACGACCTGAGCGCCGGGCGGGGGAGGGGGGCGGTTTCCTGGGGCTTCTTGGGGGCACGTGGCACAGCAGTAAAGGGGAGATTCCAAAACGGAGCAGGTGGTTTGGCAAAAGCCAGCAAGTAGCGGTTGAAAGAGCAAAGGGAGGGACTTGGGCAAACCCTTTACTCGCTTGAAGCTGACCTTTGGTCTCTATGAAATGACGAAGATGGCGTGTGTCTCTCCAGGCCCTCGTGAGCCCCGAGATCGTGTGTGTGAAGCACCCGATGCCAGGGGGCAGCAGCCTTCTCCCCCGCCGGGTGTGCAGAACAGCCGGGCTTAGCCAGCTGCTCAAGGGTGGTGCCTTTGGCCTTCCTTTGGACGAGGCGGTGTCTGGGCCACCCTTGCGTCTCTGGCCTCAGGTCCTGGCGTAACACCCGGCACGTGGGACCTACCTCGCAGAGCAGGTAAGAACAGGGACGCTGGAGCCAGGCCGCACGATCGTCTTCCCGCCCCTCTTTGTTCCCTGGCTCACCTTGGCCAAGCTGCCTCACCCCTTCCTGCCGGAACGCTAAGACGGGGACGCTAAGAATACCCGTGTCTCAGGGCGGTGGAATAGCAGATGATCCGGAAGGTTTGGAAAAGATGCTGGCACACCGTGGGGGCCGTGTGAGCGGGGGACTGTGGCTATTATCACTTGGTGCGTGTTTGTTGAATTATATTGAATTCTGTCCAATGGGAGAGGACGTGGGTGTGGCCACGAGGTTTTCTCGTAGCCCAGGTATCAGTTCCCGCCGCTCCTCGCCACCTCGGATGTCCTCTCCCGTGCAGCATCTGTAAGGTTTTACGGCAAGAAGTTAAAGGACACGGAAGAGTCCATGCACACAGACCGTTCTAGAGGGAGTTTCCCCCTGTTCTCGGGAGCGCTGATAAAAACTCTCAACCCTCTATTTGGTGGGAGTTTTGTGATGCGGGTTTTGAACGGGAGTAGCAATTTTTATCAGAACTCGCTTGCGTTTGTGGGTGCGTTTGGTGGGAGAACAAAGTAGGTGGTTTTCTGTTGATACTGGAAGCTTTTCACGAACTGGAATACTCGGAGCCTGCAACATTATGGAAGCGTGGAGGCTGAGCCAGCGCTATTTGATTTGCTGTCAATATGCTTTGTTCTGGGAGGGCGGTGACCGTGAGCTTGGCTGTTCCTCCCTAAAAACGTGCTTGGGTGCCTCCTGAGACCCTGCCCGGCACGGTACTGAAGACCCGAGGGTAGAGAGCAAACTGACACAATTCCTTGGGCAGCTGGGAAGCGGCCTTGGAGGCAGACGGATCTGGGTTCGAGTCCTGACTCTGTCGCTTGCAAGCCGTGCAGATCGGGCAAGCGAGTTCACCTCGCTGAGCCTCAGTTGCCTCATCTGTCCAACAGGGATGGCCCTCATTAGGTGTTTTACAGGTTTCAAGGCGGGATCGAGATGGGCGTTGCCTCGCAGAGACTGGGCTCTTAGAAATGGCGGCTCTTGTCTCCGCCGCTCTCTGGGGCGGGGGGCAGCGGTGATGCTCCGAGACCCCGGCCCCCTGACCTGGGGCTGCCCCCAGGCCACTTCCTTTCCTCTGTTATCCGTCTGGCAGAACGGGCAGAACGGGCCCGGGGTCACTGTTTTCCGAGGAGATGCCTGCGTCTGAGGGCGAGAGAGGCCTGGTTTCCTGCAGAGGCTGTGGCTTTGCAGCATTGTCCCATTGATGGCACTTGCCAGGGTTTCTGGGACGGCGAGGAGTGGGGGGGCGGTGGCTGGGGGAGGGTCCACCCTGGGCTGGGCTTCCTGTCCCTGTACACCCAGTCTGCCTCTCAGCCGTGGGGTGTACCGAGTGCCCCCCCATGCCTCCACCGTGCAGGAGGGTGGGAGGTGACAGAGCCATTCAGCGGTCACAGGGGGTGAGCCGAGGGGCCTCAGGAGAGAACTTGTCCTCACCCACGCACTCGGGGCCTTGAGGGTGGGCTCAGTGAGCAGCCTGGGAGGCTGAGGTTTGGGCAGGGGGTCCTCCCAAAAGCCGCAGCCTCCTGTGGACCGCTCCCCCCCACCAGCAAGATTTCATTGCTCAGAAAAAACAAAACAGGGGCGCCCGGGTGGCTCAATTGGTTAAGCCTCCGACTCTTGGTTTCTGCTCAGGTCATGATGTCACCTTTTCGTGAGTTCGAGCCCTGCACGGGGCTTAGTACTGACAGTGCAGAGCCTGCTTGGGATTCCTCTGTCTCTGCCCCTCTCCGGCTAGCGCTGGCTCTGTCTCTCTCGCAAAAAAAATAAATAAAAACTTAAAAAACAAAAACAAAAACCCTTGTTCAGGCAGCACCATCCTGTCTTTTTTCCCTCCTGCTCATTTGTGTGTGTTTTGTATTTTACTGGGGTTGCGCTGCGCCAGCCTGGTGACCCGGCCGTCTTTTTCTTTTACTTTGTCTTACAGTTTTTTTTTTTTTTAATTTTTTTTTAATGTTTATTTTTGAGACAGAGAGAGACAGAGCATGAGTGGGGGAGGCGCAGAGAAAGGGAGACAGAATCCGAAGCAGGCTCCAAGCTGTCAGCACAGAGTCTGACTCGGGGCTCGAACCCACGGACCTCGAGATCATGACCTGAGCTGAAGTCGGATGCTCAACCGACTGAGCCACCCAGGCGCTCCTGTCTTGTGGTTTACTTGTTGAGAGAGAGTGTTTGAGCATACACGCAAGCGAGTGCGGGAGGGGCAGAAAGAGAGAGAGAGGGAGACACAGAGAATCCCAAGCAGGCTCCACGCTGTCAGCACAGAGCCTGACCTGGGGCTCTAACTCATGAACTGGGAGATGGTGACTTGAGCCAAAGTTAAGAGTCAGACGCTCAACCGACTGAGCCAGCCAGGTGCGCCTGGGCCTTCTTTTTAAACACCACGGCCCATGCTGAAGGCTTCCCTGCTACTCCCTACGCGGTGGCCTCCTCCTGCGCGGTGGCGGAGATGTTGCAGCATCCCCGGGGGATGGGGGCGGGATCAGGAACAAGACCGCGAGTGCCACAGCAAGCGGAAGGGGAGGAGTCAGCTCGGCTCGCCCATCCGTGGCAGGAAGTGAGGCAGACCGGAAGTGTAGGGGGGCGGGACTGGGCCTGGAGGGTTAGCCTCAGCACACTGGGGGCCGGGCTGGCGCTGGCCGGAGGAGGCCTGGCAGGGGTGAGGAGGAGAGGGCCGGCCGGCAGCGCCCGGGGCTCGAGGCACGAGGGAGCTAGGTGCTTCCCAGGCGGCCCCCAGGATGGAGGCCCCGACCTGGGTGGTGGCATCGATGTTCAGGGGATGCAGCATTATTGTTCCCTGGGTCAGGCTTTGCAAGGGCTTGCTCCCTGTCAGAGCCTGTGTCGCTTGCCTTAGCTCGCATGATCCTTAGGCGGCAGGAGCGGATGTAGGTCCTACAGGCAGTAAGGGATGGAGCCATCCGGCAAGTCCAGGCTTTCTGGGGAGGCCCGGGCCTTTAGGGGAGGCTCCTGCTTCCCGGAGCAGGTGGTGCCGTGGCTTCCACGCCGTCACTAAGCTCAGCGTGACCCCAGCGGAGGACGGGTGCGGGATGGCGGGTGAAGAGTCGGGGTTCCATTAGGGTTCGACACCCCCGCCCCCGGCTCTCTGTCCCATCTGTACAACGGGGAAATGCGACCAGATGGCCTTCCGAAATGTCCCAACCAAGCCTGGAGCTCGCTTCTCTACATCAATGTTTGTTAAATATTTTTCCCTTTAGGAAACCTGTTGTGTGACTCCCCAACGCCCCCTCTCTCCCCAGGCTCCCTTTGTGGCTTCAGGATGCCAGTGGGTGTCCATGCATGGCCATGAGGGCTGTGCCCTGCCCGCTCTCTTGAAAGACTCTTCTCTCTTTCTGGCCCCCCAGGCTTCGGATGCCACTGCTAGAAGGTTCACCCTGTAGGGGAGGCCATGAACCACCCCTGGGGCCTGACAGATCTGCGTCCAAACCCCGGGTCGCCCCGCGTGTTCAGTGGAGACTAGGGCCATCAGTCCACCTCTGAGAGCCTCTGTTTCCACATTTGTAAACACAGAAATACGTCTCCCAGCCTTTAATTTCCTTGGCCCCCTGCCCGATTCCGAGTGGGGAGGAAGACTGTGGGTACCGCGTCTCATTTCTGCAGAAAGCCAGTCCAGCAAGGAGGAGTGATGAGGAGCCAGGTCAATGTTTGGAGAGATTCAAAACTAGATCAAAACGTAACACACGGCTTAGGAATTCTTCCCTGTCCCCTGCACTCGGGCTGCAAGTCCTGTCTGGTTTTGCCTCCGAAAATGTTTTTATCCATCACTTACCTCTGGCCTCTTCTTCCCGTCACCAGATGAGGTCACAGCTTCAGCACCGTCTCTGCCTCCAGGGAGCCCCCTCCAGGCAGCCCTCCGTGTGGACCCCGAGTGACAGGTCTGAAACGCATAGGTGTCCAACCTTTTCCTCCCTGGCCTAAACCTCTCCGTGGCTCCCTGCTGTGCTCAGGGTCAAGTTCGAGCTCTTTAGGGATTTATAGTCCTTCCTCTCTCCCTCCCACTAGACCCCCATTCACGCCAGGGCAGAAGTTCCTTGTTCCTCTCTGTATCTTTAGTGCCTGGGAAAGTACTTGGTGCTTAGTAGGTTCTCAGTGGTGACAGACGGCAATGAAGCGATCCGTCGTCTGTGGAGCAGGGGGCCTCATCCGCTGTTAGGACTGTCGGTGGCAGCTCTGCGTGTCGCTGTTACCATCTCTTACGTGGATAAGGAAACCGAGGTTCAGAGAAAGGAGGGGTCTCGATGGGATTCGAAACGATCACTAAGTAGATACATGCTACCCTTTTAACAGCAAAGGGGGTTGTGTAGCATCTCTTGCTTTAGTCAGAAAGAAAAAGGCTGAGCCTGAATCCGGTCTTTCCCAGGTTCAGAGGCAGCCAAGGAGCAACGGGCGCGCGGCAGGGGTGGGCAGGGGGTGGTCTCGGGCAGCAGCCGGCTCCCCGGACAGAGCCGGCTGGGGAATCCTGCCTCCCGCCAGGTACTTTGGGTGTCCCCTCTGCTGAAACCAGGCCACCAGCTTTACCACCCGGGCGTGGTGTATCCCCGGTGTAGTGACAGTGAGACACCTGTGGGACTCTTTATCCTTCCCTCTGCGATTTCTAGTCCTTACCGCTCTCCCGCCCTGACCATAAAGCTATTTGAAAGTGACGACGTCTTGCGAAAAAGAACAAGAGAAGAGCATTTACTCGTGTTCCCTTCGAACAGTGTCCTTGCCAGCCTCGCCCAGAGGCGGCGGGAATGGGGAAAGACGTGTGTCGACGGAACATTTTGCTGTCCGTGTAGAACGAAGGGAGCGCGCCGATTCGTGCCCCGCTTCTATCGCTCCTGAGCTGAGCCACCTTGGGCGAGGTCCTCAACCTCTCTGAACTTCTGTGGCCTCAGCTGTCCCCTAGAGGATTCACCCCCACGCCGGGGCCGCTGTTCTCTGAGGTTGGCTTGGCAGGTGAGGAGGGTTTGAGCGGATGTGCAGTAAAGGGGGAGGGAGGCGGGGGGTGGGGGTGGGGGGAGATGAGGAAGGGCCTCACGCAGGCCAGGAGTGTGGTTTTCACTCTGGGGGCAGTAGGGAGCCTGTGGCGTGAACATATTTTACTATTCTCTAACTCTTAGAGGAGTCTTAATGGCCAGGGTCAGGGGACCCTGAATCGGGACTCTGTATGGGCTTCATGGGGTGGGGCAGAGGGTGAGGAAGTGGCCATCGGGGACGCACTGTAGAGGGAGGCAAGAGACACCGGCCCTCAGCAGGGAGATGGGTGTCGTGTGGTCTAGTTGGGAGGGCAAAGGAGTCAGAATGAAGACGAGGGTTTGGGCCAGGAGTGGCTGCGGCTTTGCATTCCCGGGAGACCTCTCAAGACAGCCCGGTGGGGTGGGGTAGGCTGGGCGCAGGCTGTAATTGCTCCTCGGGCCCTTGGGGAGGCGCCGCGGGCCCATAGATGGGAAACTGAGGGCCATGCAGCGGTTCGGCTTCTCCAGCGTGACTCAGCAGGTTGAGGGCTCCAAGCCCCGGTCCCCTGCGTCTCTGCACCGTGGCCGGACTGGACTACTCTGCCAGCTCCGAGGACAGAGGCGACTCCACGGTCAGGCTCGAGGGTGTGCGGCTTGTGTTTTCTTAGATAAGGAGCCAAAGACCATGGCTGGCATCGACTGAAGTCTTGCCATCCTCTCTCTCTGTGCCCAGAATCCCTCCCAGCCGGGCGCCCTCTTGTCAGAGAGGATTCGTTACCCGACGACGGTTATGAATCTTGATCATCATTATGTTTTGCTTTTCTACTTGGTTCATTCGGGGAAGTTTGTCCACGGTCCAGGAGTACACCCAACAGGGTGAGCCCCATCTTCTATACAGCCTCTCTTAATCGGCGCTCCGAGACTTGGGTCAAGAAAATCACCATTTTGTTCCATAGATGTTATTGTGACAGCCAGTGACGTTCGAATACGAAATGTATCGATGATAACATTTCCTGGGTTCGGTCACTGTGTCGTGATGTCATCACGGCCTTGGTCTAAAGGGGCGAATGCCGCGGCATTTAGGGCGAGACGCTGCGATGTCTACAGTTGGCTTTCAAGTTGTTCTCAAAGGTGAGCATATGAGGAACGTATGTCTTGATCTGTAGATAGAGCGGACGGGGGGCGATGCGAACCATCGGTGAGTCTCGATGCAGGTGGAAGGAGTTCATTGGGCTCTTCTTGGAACTTGTCTGTAGTTTGGCAACTTCGAAAAAGGAAACGGTTTTAAAAGTGCAGCTAGGTGGGGTGGGGGGAGTGTCTTGAAGATCTCGGGGTCCACCTGTCGGCCCTCTGCTTCCCGCCCTGTCCTGGTCTCGGTCCGTTTAGCACAGCGGGAACTGCTCGCCCCTGTAGTTAAATTCCAAGCAGCTCACTGGGGTCCAGCTTCGAAATAGCAGCAGAGACTTTTGATGAAATGTACTTCTCCCTCTACAGAGTAGTCATTCCATTATTAGAATCTTTCGTTTGGGACCCACTTTCCTTCCGATTTTCATTTCTCCCCTCTTCCATTTTTTCTCAAATTTTTATCGGTTTCTAAAAAGGCTGAGGTGGCATTTGTTGTTGCGATTATGCAAACAGAGAAGAGAATGGAGAGAATTAGTACGTCCCTGTTTTCTCCATCGCCCGCGGGGTCGTCGGTGGTAGTTGGAAGTCCTGGACTTTCTCCTATGCTCTTGGGAACGCATACAAACACCCACAGACACCCAGCAGGGCTCGGCGTCTTGTCGTTTTTATCCTTTGTTAACCCGGCTAGCCAGCTCCCGACTTCTCCTCCAAGACGCAGCTTGGGGCTCATCTCCTCCAGGAAGCCCCCCAGGCTCTCCGTGCTGACCTCATCCTTTGCAGTCATCCGAACCTGAGCCGCCTCCCCTGCCGGGTCTTGGGTAACACGAGGGCAGCGCCTGTTTCTCTTTCGCTGTCTGCATTCTAGCCGGGAGCCCAAGAGACGCACAGTCGGCGTTTGTGGAGTGAACACTCGGGCGGGGGAGGCGTCCCGAGCGAGGAAGCTGCATGAGCAAACCCTTGCAGGTGAGGGAAGCTTTCTCGTTCAAAATGACCCCCCCCCAGCCGCTGGGGAGTAGTGGGGGGAGAGTGCCAGGGTCCTGCGTGTCTGGGACAGAAGGCCGCTCTGGGAAGTGTGGGCACTGCCTCCCTGGGGCTACCCTTGCCCTGGCTGATGCTTTTCTGGCACAAATGGTCTATGTGGGTCGGGCTGATGGGGCGGCTATGAGCTACCGAAGGGCTGGGCCAGGGCAGGGTCCTGTCTTCTCCCCAGGGCTTAGTAGGGCCTGACTTGCTGGGGACTGGTTCTCGGGGGCGACAAGAAGCAGCAGAGGCCAGGGCTGGAGCAGCCCAGGGGTTGGATGTGGGCCCGGCCCGGGTCTCTTTATCTCCCCACGATCCTGACTCCGTCCTCCTTAGAGGCGCTGTTTTCCCCAGCCGGGCTTTATTAATGTTATCCGCGGCTCACCCAGTTGATGCCGGGGACCCGGTCACTGCCAGCCTGAGGAGGCCACAAGTGCAGAAAGGGTGGGGAACTGAGTGGCGAGAGTCTCAGCCCCTGTGCTCAGGCAGTGTGGACAAAAGCATCCCTCGCTCTGAGCAGCTCTCTCGAGCTCACCCCCCATTTCAGGCCAGGGGGCCCCTGGTCTGATGGTGGGTGGGCTCGTAGACATTAGAGCATGGGACCGTCGTTTCAAAGGACTCATGTTACAGAAGTGAGTGGGGCTGGGTGTGCCCGCATGGCGCGGCGTGGGATGTGTTCGGGGACAGGAGTCAGTGTCCTCTGGGGGAGTTGTGGAGAAGTGAGGACTTGTACTTTTCTATTAGTGGTTGATTATTAACGTAAACGTCTTTAATACCTGCCTATTACATGTCTACTGCGTAGCTTTGGGAGAATATCCACTTGGCCAGTTTTGAATCCAGGGCTTTTCCCCGCCTCACGGAGGCATGGGCTGGGTGGGAAGTGACTTTGGCAGGTCAGGGCTTGCTGCCTGCCCTTTCTGGGCCAGGCCCTGTGGAGGGAGGTGGGGTTTGGAGATGAGGGACGCGAGGGACACGAGGTCCTGCCCTCAGGGCACACCTGGCCCCGGCGATGTTTGAGGTCGAAACACAGTATCCACGACACGGCTCCTCTTCCATCTGCCCGCACCAGTCTCTAGTTTGCACGTACGCCCTTGGCATTAGCTTCTGAACAAATGCTGAAGCGAATCGGGATGGCTTACGTGACAGCAGGCCCTCTGTCCTCTCTCTCTCAGTTTCTTGTCTGCTTTTCCACCTACACTGGCATTCTTTGCTGGCATTCTGTACTGTGAATGTCCGGTGATAATGGTGGTGGTCGTGGTGGTGGTTGTTGGAGATGGTGGTGGTGGTGGTGGAGATGGTGGTGGTGGTGGTGGTGGTGGTGCTACTGATGAGGATGAGGATGGAGATGGTGGCGATGGTGGTAGAGGTGGTGGAGATGGTGTTGGTGGTGATGGTAATGATGGTGGAGATGGTGAGATGGTGGAGGTGGTGGAGGTGGGGTGGTGGGGCTCATGGTGTTGGTGATGGTGGTGGTGATGATATGGTGATGGTGGTGATGGTGGAAATGGTGGCAGTGAACGTGGGGTGGTGGGGCTCGTGGTGTTGGTGATGGTGATGGTGGTGATATGGTAATGGTGGAGGTGATGGTGGTAGAGGCGGTGGAGATGGTGGTGACGGTGATGATGGTAGTGGTGGTGGTGATGGTGGTGATGGTGATAGTGGCAGTGAATGTGGGGTGGTGGGACTGGTGGTGTTGGTGGTGATGGTGATGATGGTGTTGGTGGTGATGGTGGTGGTGATGGTGGTGATGGTGGTGATGGTGGTGGTGGTGGTGGTGGTGGTCGTGGAGGAGATGGTGGTGATGGTGGTGGTGGAGATGGTGATGGTGGTGATGGTGGTGGTAGTGGTGGTGGTGCTAGTAATGATGATGAGGATGGAGATGGTGGTGTTGGTGGTGATGGCAGTGGTGGTGGTGGTCGTGGATGGGGATGGTGGTGTTGGTGGTGATGGCGGTGGTGGTGGTGGTGGAGATGGTGAGCATGGTGGTGATGGTGATGATGGTGGAGGCAATGGTGGTGGTGGTGGAGATGGTGGGCATGGTGGTGGTGGTGGAGATGGTGATGACATGGAGGTGGTGATGGCGGAGGTGGTGATGATGGTGATGGTGGCAGCGAATGTGTGGGTGGCAGGGGTGGTGGTGAAGTGGGGGGCAGTGGTGGCGGGAGTGGTGGCTGTGCTAACACTGGAAGCCCCGGGCACATAGTAGGCCTTCTTAGAATCACTTGAGCTCTCCAAATCTCTTGACCCCATCACAACAACCAATGATTCGTAGCTGTCATGGCCCATTTTCCAGCCAAGACCCCTGAGTCAAAGGGCCACACAGTCAGTGCCTGCTGCAGGAGGATTCAAAGCCCGGTAGACTAGTTTCTTAATATTAAAGCAGGAATACCCACGTGTCATCCCGACACCAGCTGTATTCTGTCACCTGGGCACTTGGTGGAACTGCAGAGTCAGGGGCCCCCAACCCGTTGGATCAACATTGCTGGGGAGGGGTCAGCTCAGGGAAATTCAGGGCACCGCCAGCGTGGTTCTCAGTCCTGTCCTCAGTGGCCGGGTCGGCTTGGACCCAGGCTCACGTGACTCTGGTCCTGTTACTCAGAGTGGCCCGCCCTCGACGTGGCTTCACCTTTCAAGGGGACCTGGGTGAGGTGAAGGGCTCTAATTTAAGGGTGGAGGTGCAGGGGGGGCAGGATGGGTGCTTCTCACTCTTTAATGGGCCCGAGTCCCCTGGGGGCCTTGTTGAAAATGTGGGCTTGGGCGGAGCCTGAGACTGTATCTCCGCAAGAGCCCGCTGACGCAGACAAGCTGGCACTTCGGGTGGCCAGGCTCTCGGCGAGAGGTTCTCACGCTCGAAATGGCATAGCGTCACACGGCGGGCTAGCCGACATAGACTGCGGGGGCCCAGAGTTTGGGATTTAGTAGGCCCGGGGTAGACCTGAAATCTTGCAACCCTAGTAAGCTCGGTGGTGATGCGGGGACTCGTGGCCCGGAGACCATACCGGGCCCCTAAATCAGACGTTTCTGCTCAGACGGCACCTTGGAACTACCTGCAAAACTGCTGAGACCCGGAGCCCACATTGAGGTCCTGAGTCAGAGGGACTGAGCAGAGCCTAGGCACTGGGAATTCTGTTTCTAGATGATTCTCCTGTGCACCCCAGGTCGAGGCCCCCTGCTCCAGAGCTGTTCTTTTTACACTGGTTGCCTAGGTGCCTGGAGAGGTGACAGTAGATGTCAGGCCTAGAAAGTTCTGATCGGTAGGCAGGTGGAGCCAGGCAGTGGCACGAAGAAGAAATTCTCTAGATGTTTCCAGTGAGCTGCGGGGCTGAGAGCAGTTCCTGGGACCCAGTGCTGGCTCCTCTCAGGTCCCCTGGGCTGCCACACCCCGGCCCTGGGGAGCGGCCTCTAGCTCCGAGCCTCCCCTTTCTGCCCATGGCGGGCGAAGCACCTTGTGGTCAGAGGCCCACACGGACCCCGCCTCTGCTGCTCCCCTGCTGGGCTGCGTGACCTTCAGCGACCTTCGGGCTCTCTCTCCAGCTCTTTCTCCTCTGTAAAGTGGGAGAAATAAGTGATCCGCTCCAAGGAGTTCCTTGAGAAATGAGGTTGCACAGTGCCCGGCAGCCAGGAGTCCTTCTCCGGGTCAGTTCCTGCGTCTGTCCAGGGGGCGTGCTCGTCCACTGCCACAGCTGTCGGGCATGGGTGGCGGGAGACCCGCCCAGGATCATCCGATGGCCGGGTAACCTGATAATTGGGGGTCATTGTTAGCCAGTAGCTAAGACGGGCACCCAGATTTCATATATTTAGGAAATAGTGTTTTTGTTTTCTTTGGGGGAAGACCCACTATTAGGATTTCTTGATCATATGGTAGTACTTCTGTTTGTAATTAAAAAAAATTTTTTTTAGCATTTATTTATTTTTGAGAGAGAGAGAGAGAGAGAGAGAGAGAGACAGAGCATGAGTAAGCGAGGGGCAGAGAGAGAGAGGAAGACACAGGATCCGAAGCAGGCTCCAGGCTCCGAGCCGTCAGCACAGAGCCCGACGCAGGGCTCGAACCCACGAACTGTGAGATCGTGACCTGAGCCGAAGTTGGCGCATAACCAACCGAGCCCCCCGGGGGCCCCTCTGTTTTGAATGTTTTGAGGAGCCGCCACCCGGTTTGCCACGGCGGCTGCACGGTTCACATTCCCACCGACAGAGTGCGAGAGTTCCCTTTTCTCCGCACCCTCGCCGACACCTGTTGTTTCTTGCGTTGTTGATTTTAGCCGTTCTGGCGCGGGTAACGTGATACCTTATTGTGGTTTTGATTTCCATTTTCCTGATGATGAGCGATGTTGAGCATCTTTTCCTGGGCATGTTAGCCATCTGGGTGTGTTCTTTGCCTATTTTAAAATGAACTCATTTGCCTTTTTATTGTCGAATTGTAAGGACTCTTGATTCTGGATGTAGGTGCTTCGATGGGTACATTTGTCCCATCCTGTGGGCTGTATTTCCATATTCTTTATGCCGTCTGTGTTTGTTTCCTAACCTACCGTAACAGCCGTAGGTTGGGGGAGTGTTGTCTCAGTCGCCACTGGAGTCCTACTGGCCCTGACGAAATAGGACGTGGTGGAGGATGGGGGCGGGGGCGGAGGTGAGTGAGGAGGCAGAGGGCTGGCCAGAGCAAGTCAGTGGGGACAGAGAGACTAAGGAGCTAGCCCTGGCGAGTCCTGGGGCCTGTCGGGTGTAAGAGGGAGGGGGTCTCACAGGTCTCTAGAACCCGGGTGATTGACTGAAGGAGGGTCACTCTTTGCAAAGCCCAGGCCCCGACCCAGGGAGGAGGGGCGGGTCCGGGGTGAGACGGATTCCGAGAATTCTATTAACAGCAGCCGTCGCCGCGTGCGGCCTGGGTGGCAGGCACTCTCCTAAGTGCTGGATGTGGACCGCGGCACGCGGTGCTTGCCAGACCCTGAATGGTGGGGACCGTGGTTACGGACAAGGAACCTGAGGCACAGAGAGGTTAAGAAACTAGGCCAAGGCCCACAGCTCTCGTGGGGAGCCCAGAGCGGGCGCTTTCGGCCTCCGGCCGCCACTGCTGTTCAGACGTAAGGTTGTCCTACCCCCTGCAGCCGCTAGACAGACTTTGCCTGTGGCTGTTTGCACACGTGGTATCTGTCGTGGCCGAATGGTGGCCTCCCAAAGAAGCGTGCGTGTCCTTACTCCTGGACCCTGTGAGCCTTACTCCGTGTGCCAAAGGAGTGAGTATTGCCTTTCACGGAGAAGACGCGAATGAAAACTTAGGGGGGAGGGAACTTATCCTGAATTATGTGGGTGGGTCCTACATCCAGTGACAAGTGTCCTTATAAGAGCGAGGCAGGAAATGTGACACGGGAGAAGGCAGTGTGAAAACGGGGTAGAAGCTCCGCAGGCCGGGTGACGCCACGGCCGCCAGGAGCCGGAAGAGGCAAGGAGGGGTTCTTCCCAAAACCCCTCGGGGCGGTGACGACCTGCGGGCCCTGTGATTTCTGTCCCGAGATCTGCCTTTGGGCTTTGACCTCCGGAACTGCCTGACCTCTGCGGACCCTGGGCCTCCGGCTCTCAGGGCCACGGCCGTTTCTTTCCGCTGAAAGCCCTGCGGAGCCCGAAGCTGGACTCGATCACGAGGCAGTGGAGCGGAACGTGCCAGCGTGTCTCATGTCCGAGGCGGAGGCCTCACACGGTCACGGTGGAGTGGACGGGCCCGCTTTGCTGGGGGGGGGGTGGGGAACAGCGGCGAGCAGCTTTGCAGACGAGGAAGGGCTCGGGCTTGCTCCTGCGTGGCTGTCCCTCGTCGTCCTCTTGTGGCCCTAGAGCCCCTCCTTAAACTCCGCCTGGACCGCGTCTACCGGGCCGTCGGGTCGTGAGGGACCTGGGCCTTGGGATCAGATACACTTGGGCGCCCCCTTCCAGCTCCTAGCTGGGTGTCTTCGGGCAAGTCTCTCGGCCCCTCTGAGCCGCTTTTCTCCCCTCGAAGATAGGCCTACCGGTGACATGGTACACGCCGCGTCCTTAGCCGGTGGCCGTGAGGGCGGAAGAGCCGATGGAGGGGAGGAGATGGCGGCTTCCCTCCGCCCCACCGCGACTGCCTCGTTCCAGTCAACCCGGTACCCGAAGCGGAGCCTCATCTGCGTTTTGGGAACTCGAACAACAGGAACCTCATCTGGAATGTGCGGAGGAGCCAGACCTCCGGAGCCGCCCCGCCCTGCCTCTCGGGTCCCCGGGGACCTCACCAGGAGAGACCAGGGCCAGGCTCCGTAGGCGGGGAGCTGCCCAGGCCCCCGCCGACTTGACCGGGCAAGAGCAAGCCCAGCTGTGCTGCTGGGCTGAGGCCCAGCCCCCCGGCGGCCTGGCCTTCCTGCGGCTAAGTCGTGTCCGTCACTTGTCAGACCAGTGGGCTGCTCTAGTTCCCACCGTCCTCCAGTAAGACAGGGGGCGAGTTCGGCAGTGGGCCTCACAGGCCCCTTGGTGACCTTCCCCCCTCCCTCCCACCTCCCCCCGATTCTGCTGGGCTCCCCGCCTCCCGTCTGGGTCCAGCTGCCCCATGCCAGACGTGGCCGAGCCTGAGCGTGTAGTCCGCCCGTTGCAAACCGCACCCCTTCCTGGCCTCCCCACGCTGTCAGGGAGGCACGGCGTTACCCCACTGGGCAAACCAGACAACAGCGTGCCCCAGCGCGGCCTGTTCCTTGGCCTCCTGCGTCCCCTGCCTTCCCCAGCCCTCCTGGCGATCCTTCCTTCCTGCCCCCCCTGCCCACCGCCTGGGCTCCTCGCTTTCCCCCGATGCAGCAGCTCCCTCTGCCTGGAATGTTCCAGTCCTTCCCACGGGTCGGCCCTCTCCTCCTTCAGAAGTCCACTTGGCATCACTTCTTGCTCGAAGTCTTTGGGGAACCTCTGTGTCCGTCCAGGGGAGTGTGACGCCCCCAGGCTCCCGGCGGCCGGTTTCCTTTGTTCCAGAGTGCCCGTCCGGGGTTAGCTGCCTGCTCAGTCATGGGCGTGTTGGACTAGCATCTGCTCCTCCCACTTGAGGGCGACGCGTGCATGTTCCTCCTGGACCCTAGATTCCCAGTACCCTTGGGGCCTGCACGGAGGAGGTGGCCAGTGAGTGTTCTCCCACTGGGCGGCTGGAAGTAGCTGGGGGAAGTACACACGGTTCTTCCAAAGAGCCGCCTTCTCTTCCTCCTTTGGGCTTTAGAACTGTGCTCTGACCGACGCCCCCCTCCCCCACGCCCTGACCCCCATCCCGCTGGCTCCTGTCAGCGTCCGATCTCGGGCCACTTTCTCCGGGGGCCCCGCAGCAGCCCTTGTCAGGGCTCCTACGCCCTCTTTCTCTGCCTGGTGGTCTTCCCTACTGGGCTGACGCCTTCACAGAGGTGAGGAGGGACCCATCCACGTGTGCTGCTCAGAGCAGGTGCTCACTGGGCACATGGGACGCGAACAAGATGGACCCAGTAGGTGCTAATCATGACCCTGAGCATCTGCTGTGTGCCACAGGCTGTGCTGGGCCCTGGGGGAACCGCAAGGCCACGTCCCTGCCCTCCTGGGGCTCATCTGGCAGTGGGAGAGACAGGCCACCCACACAGACAAACGTATGTCATGGGAGGTGGTGTCGCGGTCTAGAAGTACGTTAAAGGGCGTCCAGAGAGGCCTGATGGGAGCCAGGGAGGAAGCGGTGCGGGCATTTGGGGGAAGAGTGGTCCAGAGAGAGAAGTAGCAAGTGCAAAGGCCCTGTGGTTAGGCCATGCTTGGCGGGTTGAGGGGCAGCGGGAGGCCGGTGTGGCTGGAGTAGAGGCCGAGGAAGGGAGGCTGTGAGGTCTGGGGGGTGTTGGGGGGGTACACGACGGGGACCTCACCAGTGTTTGATGGCGATGACTCTGTCTCACCAGAGCCCACGCCTTCCCTTCCCTGGGCCCTGCGCCGTCAGCCTGCCAGTCCGGGGGTGCGTCCTCTTGCCTGGAAGGCGTGTCAACCCCCCTCCCAGGCCTCCCTGCTGCCACTCTTACCCCTCCCAGCTAGCCCGCTGTGTAGCCAGAGGGAGCCTATTGGCAGACACCGGGCCTTGGTGTCACGTTGCTGAAAGCCCCTGCCTCTTGCATCTAATGCTGATGGAACCGTGTGCCGTCGCGGGGGACAGAGCGACGCCCAGATGCCTCCCCACCCTGGGGAGGCTGCGTCCGCCTCCAGTAGGGGCTTCGCTCGTCTGCGATGACTTCTGTTCATAGACCCCCTCTCCCCCCAGCCGTCCCCAAGCAGCGGCGTTGTATCTGGGAAGAGAACGGGCCGGGCTTGGACGAGCCTGGGGAGTTCGTGTTCCTCGGTCCCTTACTGCCCTCGGCTCCCCATTTGTAAAGCGACGGCAGTATCGGTGTCCCCTCCGAGGGTGGACGGAGTAGGACGGGGCCCTCACGCTGTGGCGTGGCACCTACGCGTGGTGAGGATCGGTGACCCTGAGCAGCTGTCATCCCCTTGTGGACCAAGTGTGGCAGTAAGAGTGTGTCTGGGCTGGAAGGCTGGGGCCAGCGATGCCAAAGTCCACGTATGGTCAAGTAAGTTAGATTACACAGTGTGGGCTCCATCCGGCCACATGGCGGGCAGGGGAGGGCGCGTGGAGGGCAGGGTGGGGGCTGAGTGGAAGTCGCACTGCGGGGAAGTGAGGAGGCCATCCCGACAACAGACGGAGACAGCCCCCGAATGACTGCGGACGAGCAGAGAGAGGCAGAGTTTAGGGGGACTGGGCGCGGGGAGGCTCGGTCTGTCTTAACGGGGTCGACCTGAGTGTGGCCAGTAATGGCGAGGCGCCCTTGGGGAGAGGACGGCGGGGGAGGTTTGGGGACAGGTGGGACGGAGAGGGGTCCAGGACCGGGGAGAAGGGCGGACTGACGTGGGGGTTCAGGGTGGAGGCTGCTGCTGTCCGGTTCCCAGTTCAGTTTCCTTCTGCGTCCGTAATACAGAAATACCACCTTCTTCTCTCTCCTGAGCGTCCTGTGCTGTTTTTCCCAGCTTCCTTTGATTCAGTCATAAGTAATCACCTTCCGGTTTTGTGCACGGCTTGCTTATTGCTGTTACATTGGAAAGACAGCAGTTTTTATTTTTTAACCCTCGGCCACTCTCCAACGCTTTGGGGGCCCTAAAAATCCCGTCGGTGTGGTTCGGAACAGGTGTGTACTTGATGTCTCCCCCCTCTTCATTTCTTCCCTGTTTTCTCGGCCCAGACCTACCCTGCCCCGTCTCCTCCGCTCTCTCCCTCCCCTGCCCTTGGTAGCGATGGCCGCCTTCTCTTTCCAAGAATTCTCTTTGTTCACACAGCCTCCCACCCCCCCCCCGCCCCCCAGTGGAGATAGCTTTCTTGGCTTACCCTGTTCCTTAGGGCTGTGACGTCAGCGGTGTCTGTGTCCCCGTGGGTCGTGTTTCCCCGACAAGGGGGGGGTCGCGGCTTGCGACTGGCGTTTCCCACACAGCAGGTGTGACAGAGTTGTCCTCCACGGCGCGGGCCCTCCGTGCTTGAGTTAACGTCACCGGTTCTCCGCCAACCGCGGTGTTGTGGCCCGTTCCCTGGTCCAGTTCTCCCCTCGGGACGGAACCGAGAAGCGAAGCGAGGGAGCGAAAGCAATGCGTATTTAAAATTTTTCACGGAAGTCGTCGAACGGCACTCCAGAAAAAGCCGGGCCACCTTGTACCCACCGAGGGTGTACGAGAATAGCGGTTTGCCAGAGCCTGGCCAACAGCGGTGTTGCAAACCTCGGCCGATGCGGTAAGCGAGAACGCTCCCGGTCCCCATGCCGCCGGCGACGCCTGGTGGTGTGTGTTCGCGCCGCGTGTGTCCCCTTCTCCGGGGAATTGCTTCCTCATTATTCACGCTAATTTTACTATTGGCGTGTTGCTCGGGACAACTTCGATTTTTTCTTTTTTAATTTTTTTTTAATGTTTATTTTTGAGAGAGAGAGAGAGAGAGCACACGCAAGCAGAGGAGAGGCAGGCAGAGAGAGAGGGAGACACAGCATCCGAAGCAGGCTCCAGGCTCCAGGCTCCGAGCCGTCAGCCCGACTCGGGGCTTGAACTCAGGAACCGTGAGATCATGACCTGAGCCGAAGTCGGCGGCTTAACCGACTGAGCCGCCCGGGCGCCCTGAAACAACCCTGATTTGTAAAGCCCTCCTAACGCATTAAAGATATCAGCCTGAGGTCTGTGGTACGTGACTAATGTTTTCTCCCGACCTGTGGTTTGACGTTCTTGCCCGTGTGTGAGGTTCTTCCTCCGCGGAGCTTTGATTCAGGTGTTTCTGTGGCTGCTTACGCTTTTTTTTGGGTCTCCTTTTACGTTAGTTTTTCGGAGATTTCTTTGTTTTGTGGTTTCTTTGTGTTTGGTTCAGCTTGCAGCCCACCCGTAAGCTGTTGTGCTGGCAGGATCTCAGTGGACGTGCTGTGTTGTTTGTTCCCATGCCGTCAGTCCTTTGCCGGGTGCGGTGGTTGGGGGTCAGCTGATCTCTCTCCCCTCTACGCGTGTCTCCTGTCTGCCCTTGAGTCTGTTTTTGGACTTTCTCTCCTGTCTCATCGATCTGCTGTGCAGCCCAGTTTTTCTCCCTAAGGAGAGAGGGACACACAAACTTCCAGCTTGAAGTTTTCAAACCAGATTTTGTTTCAAAGGAAAAATATGGATTTCCTCGGGCGCCCGGGGGGCCTCAGTCGGTTAAGCATCCGGCTCTTGGTTTCGGCTCAGGTCACGATCTCACGGTTCGTGGGTTCGAGCCTGTGTCCGGGTCCTCACTGACAGTGCGGAACCTGCTGGGGATTCTCTCTCTCTCTCTGCCCCTCCCCCGCTCTCTCTCTCTCTTTCGAAATAAATAAATAAACTTAAAAAAAGTAAAAAGAAGGACTTCCTGTGCAAAGATGGCTGCTACTGTCTGGGAGGGGTGGCCCAGGGGGTGGTCGTCCCTTCGCCCCCCAGGCTTTCTGGAATGTCCTTGTCCCTGCTTTCCATTCGGTCACAGCCCACCCCTGGCTCCAAACCCCAGTCTGTGTTTCACCCACAGCCACCTGCTCGCACCTCCCAGGTGATTCCACCGGAGGCTTCCGAAGCCACGTCTCTGGTGCTGTGAAGCTTCGTGTCCCCGTGACCCTCTGCAGCATCTCCGAGATCCCTGCAGGCCGGTGGGCAGGCAGACGCCACCACCCCGCTGCCGTCCCTACACCGGAAGTTTCTCGGCCTTCAAGTGCTTTGTGTTTGCCGTTGGCGATCGCTGGCGGGAAGCCGGAGCGTGCCGGGGAGCGCACGGGGGCTCGCGCTGTGTCCGCAGTCCTCACCCGTCCTTATTGCCCTTGATCTCCGGCCAGGGGACAGAGACAGAGAGGGGGCGGGAGTAGCCCGGGCGAGGTGCACGGGGCCAGCAGACCGCCGGGGCCCCGCCTCATCGCCCTCACCGTTCTCTATTGCTGTGGCCCCAGGATGCGGCCCAGGAGCCCTCCCGATGCTGTGCAGCCTTGTTTGGGGGAATGCAACCATCCCCAGGAGGAACGCTGAGCCAGCCTCGTGCTGTTGGGGTCCAGGAAGACAGACACCCCTGGGAACAGCTTCCCCCTCACCACGCGGTGGCCTGGCGCTCGAGAGAGCGGAACGTGAGTGCGGTCAGCTAGGTCCCGATTACACACAAGGAGGCCAGGGCTCGGGGAGCTGGGGTGGCGCGTCCAGGGCAGCGCGGGGAGGACGGCGGCCGGGCCGGGATTGGGGCTTCGCAGCCCGTCTCCTCACCGCCTGCACCGCTGGTCCATGACAAGGTTGGGACAGGACTGGTTTTAGTCAAAAGAGATGATGTTCTGGTGGAAAGCACGTGCTGACGTTTGGTGGGAAATCTGAGGGTTTCCTAGATGTCACTGGTTCTCCCGTATAGGCATGGCTGCTTTTAGAGAATTTTCAGATGCGTCTCATTTGGTTCTCAGAACAACCCCGGGTTGGGGGCCAGATTCCCACCCCGAGTCCCCGTTTGCTGACGAGAGTGACTCGCCCAGGGCGCCCAGCTGGCTTCCTGGCCGTGGGACTTGTCGCAGGAAACGCGGGGCCGCGGAGCGTCAGCCGGCAGGTGCCCGTCCTCCGAGTGCTGGCAAGTCACAGCGGGACCGACAGCTGTCGTGGACAGACCGCGTGCCCCGCTGAACGCCCAGGGGCCCTGGGGTCAGAGGTACCCTGGTTCTGGTCCAGCCCTGGCCTCTGGCCCCTCCCGCGCCTCCAAAGAAGATGTCATAGAAAAACCCTCCAGCCCATGCTGTCGGAAGTGTCCCGGCGAAGGCCGGTGAGCTTGCCGTTTGCCTCAGACCCCGGATTCATTCCTCAGGAGCTGAGTGTTGGATGGCCAGGACCGCTGGGGGCCGAAGCCAAAAGCTTAGAGCAGATGGCGTGGGATTAATTTTTGCAAATCGTAAGACAGGGAGCGCCCGACAATCTGTTAGCCGTGTCGGCATCTGAGTTTAGTTTTTTAAATTGGAATCGCGGACTCCGTTAGTTACCGTGTTCTGTTAAATCTAAGATGCCATCAGTGGAGGGATGCGTCGTTATTTTTATGCCGCTGAAGAAAGGGGGGGGAAGCAACAGTGACAGAGTCAGGCCGTAAGACACACGCTAATTTCAGAGACGTTAGACAGTGAATAAACACACCGCACCGCAGGGCTGAGGCAATACGGCAGCGTCCCCTTGTGTACTTGCTGACAGACCGCGGCCAAGGGCTGGCTTCCCGTGGGCACCGAGGGACGAAAGGATGCTCACAGTCCCCGCTCCCCGAAAGCACGCGGACTGCTTGGCCAAGTCGATAATGCGCAACAGACTGGCGTCAGAAGGTTGTGGATCGATGGGTTGGTCCAGCCACAGACTATTTCCGGAACACCTCCCATGTGTCAGGCACTGTCCCAGGCACTGAGGACCCCACGGCGAACGGAGTTTCTCACCGAGCTCAACCGTGTTCCAGGGCAATCGACATATGCCTCCCCGGGAGCCGTTCTCCAGCGCGGCCGTGCAGAAAAATTCATGTGCAAAAAAACCATTTCTGTTCGGATTCCCAGGCCCTGTTTCCCGGCTTTGCCGTTCATTGGGTCTAAGACGAGACGCCGAGGTCCGCGTTTTCACAAGCACGCCGGGAGGGCCCAGGGCAGGCGGACTTCAACCCAAAATGTGACAAATAGAGCTTCAGTGTTAATGACTTCATAGTATCCCATTGGATGAATGTTCTAGAAGACATTTAGTTGTTGGGGAGTTGGCAAATATTTAGTTTACTTATTTATTTATTTTGTCTTCCTGTTGTAAATGACACATCCCTGAATGTCCCTGCCGCTGAGTGCTGCATGCATTCCTCCTCCATGGTTGCTGTAGGGTCAGCTGGGCGGGGAAACTTGGGCTGCGTTTTTAAGGGTAAGGTAGGAGTTCGCGGTCATTCTCCCCACCACCCTATCTGGCCCTGGAGACTGACCGCTTGGGTTCGTTTCCCGCTTATCAGCGGGGTACCTTCGAGTGAGTTCTTTGCCTTGCCGCTCCGTTTTCTCATCCCTAAAATGGGACAATCGTAGCGCCGACTTTTTAGGGCCACCGTGAGGAGTAAATGAGCCACGCCGGTGGGCGGAGCCACGCGCGCCTTGGCTGTGGCGGCGGCGGCTGCCGAAGGTGCGTGGCAGGCGGAACCGTTTGCTCTGCACGGTGCCCGCACTCCCAGCTCGGGCGCGGCAGCGGCTCCGTGGACGGGAGCTCTGGATGCGTGTAGCTGCGCGTGTGCGAGCCGATGCTGACGACGGCCACGCTGCCCCTGGAAACGTCTTTCTACCTCGTCGGTTCGGACGCGTTCCTCTGCTCACACCTCCTCCCTGACATCCTGCTGCCTGGGCACGGACCCTAAACTCCTTGTCGCGCGGGGGAAGGAAGGAAAGCCCTTTAGAACTTGGTTTCGGCCTCATCTAATTCCACCCCCGCCCCCCGAGTGCTCTGTGCGGCTCTGGGACCAGAGTCTTGTGGGAGGTGATGGCGGAACTCAGCCATCAGCCCTCCTCGGCTTTTGAGGGATGACTAGGAGTTTTCCAGGGGGAGGAGGAAGGGAGGGCCGTCCGGGCTGATGAGCCGGCACGTGCACAGGTGCAGCGGCGGGTTTGGGGTGATGTCAGTGGGTCACGGCTGGGCGAGGGCTGTTGGGGTGGGGCTGGTAACGAGGGTGGCCGTGGGCTGCCGAGGTGGGCCTGGCATCATCGGGCTCTTGAAGGTCGCCCTCAATTTCCTTGTGTCTTGCCTCTTCAGCTGTGCCTCTTTCTAGGCTGAGACGCGCCCCCACTCGTCTCCTGTCTTTTCAAAGGACCGTAGATGTCTGACGAATTTCTTGCCTAATTGCTAAGGGCACAGAAGGCCTCCCTTCATTATTTAGCTTGCCTCGAAACCGGGACTTGGAAGGCGACCAGGCTTTCTTTACACGCTTTGTGGTAAATCCCTTCTGGGAAAAACCAAATGCGACATCTCAGAATCTCAGAAAGCTTTTCTTGGAATTAAAATAACTTCGCGGGCTAAGACGCGGCTCCTCAGGTTGTGGCCTCTGCGCTTTCGCCCCCCCGCCGCCCCCCCGCCCGGTCCTCTTCTCTGCGTCCACCCAGCTTACTCTTTGCTCGGCCTCCAGAGCGGCGTCCGCACACAGTAGTGGTCAGCTCCTCAGAGCATAAGCCGGCCGCCTCCCACCGGGGGAGACGGGTCTCGGGAGGTGTGAGTCGGAAAAACAGGCCTCGAATCATCACTGCGGGTCAGCAACCAGTAAGCCCCTGCTGTATGCAGGCATCAGGCTAGCCTCGGACCAGGGGCGGAATCCCGACTTCCCGAGCTGGCGGGGGGCCTCAGGGAGGGGTCATTTCTCCACGGGGGCGTGTGGCTTTGTGGTGTGGGACAAAGTTTTAGGTGACACGTGATCAGATGTGTTTTATTTTCATAGTATTTCGGTGTGTATTAGGGAAAATACAGCACATTCAGTCTGTGTGCGTGTGTGTGTGTGTGTGCGCGCGCGCGCGTGCACTAGCACTTAGGATAAGACTGAATAGTATAGACTTCTTAAAAAATTTATTTTTTTAAATGCAAGTTGGGTAACGTACAGTGTAGTGCTGGTTCCGGGAGGAGCACCCAGTGATTCATCTCTTCCATAGAACGCCCGGCGCTCGTCCCCAACAGTGCCCTTCTTAGTGCCCACCCCCATGTAGCCCATCCCCCCACCCGCCGCCCCTCCAGCAACCCTCCGTTGGTTCTCTGCATTTAAGAGTCTCTTACAGCTTGCCTCTCTCTCTGGTTTTGTCTTATTTTTGTCTTATTTTTCCTTCCCTTCCCCTATGTTCATCTGTTCAGTTTCTCGAATTCCACATGGGAGCGAAATCACATATCTGTCTTTCTCTGAGTTATTTCGCTTAGCATGATACCCTCCAGTTCTGTCCACGTGGTACATGTTTTTAAAAGGCAGTAATTGTAAAGAAAAATATTAAGCGAATGAAGGTAAGTTGCAGAGGGGGCAGGAAGGAACTTTTTTGGGGGTTCCCCCAAATGTTCTTGATCCCAGTGGCTAAAACTCTTCGACTTGTAACTTCAGGCGTAAACCACACCACAGTAAAGTTGGTTCTGAAAAAGTACTTGCGTGTCGTATGTGTTTTATGCAGAAGCATCGGCAGCCGCACCTGCGTGACTGAGGGGTGGAGACCCCCATTTGGGCCAAACGCTCCCCACCTTTCAAAAGGCAAACCTGAGGCCCAGAGAGACAGGCGCCGCGTGGGTGTTGTGCCGGGGGCGGGGTGGCAGGGCGGGGCCGGACGCGGAGGCCTTGGCCGGCCTGACCGCTGGCTGTCGAGGGAGATGGCCATGGTGGATGGCCGTGGGTGTGGCTTGTGGCAGAAGACAGGCCGCCCTCAGACGCACAGGCAGGTGGCGGAGGTCTGCTCAGATTCTAAGGGACGCCCGCTTCTCCGAGGAGGTCTGCAGGAGGGAACTTTCTTTCTTTTTTTTTAATGTTTATTTATTTTTGAGAGAGAGAGAAAGTGTGAGCAGGGGAGGGGCAGAGAGCAAGGGAGACACAGAATCGGAAGCAGGCTCCAGGCTCCGAGCCTTCAGCACAGAGCCCGAGGCGGGGCTCGAACTCACGAGCTGTGAGATCATGCCCTGAGCCAAAATCGGACGCTCAACCGATGGAGCCCCCCAGGTGCCCGAGGAAGGAAGTTTTCTAAGTGTTGAGACCAGAGAACCTGAATTTACATTTGGGGGTTAAAGAGTCGTCTACACGGTCCCAGGTATCGGCTTCAAATGTTCCATTTTTCTCTTCAAGACGCTGCCAGTGTCGTGAGAGCCGATGCCCACTCCTCCCGCGTCAGGTCTCGTCTTGGCCGTTAGCAGGTGGGCGGTGGCACCTGGGGGGGGCAGCACAGGGATCAGGGGCTGCGGGCTTAGACCTCCCGGCTTCCCCCCAGAGGCCTGGGTGAGTCAGGACAGTTCCCCGACCCCGCCGTGGGGCGCCCCGGCCAGGATTCACGGACGCCGGGCCTTTTGGCTCCCATTTAGGGACTGTCTGTTGGTTAGGCTGTTGTAATTCCTGGTTGGTTCGTGGCCTCCCGCCTTCCTTCTCTGCCTCAGTGGTTACAGCGCGTCGAGCACAGCGGCATGGACCAGCAGTGGTTAGCAAGTAATCGTACTGACCTCACTCAGCTACTGTGTGGTAACAGGGTAGCCTGCGCCTAGCACTGGGCAAACTGGTTTTGCTTCTGTGGCTTCGCTCACTTCTCAGAGCAACACTGCAACAGAGGCGGGTTGTCTAGGAATCCCAGGTTAAGGACGCGGCTGGCCCCCCTGGCTCCAGCTAAAGGCTCACCAGCTCTGGTGTCCCTTTCTTTGGGAGACACTGTGAGTGTCTTCCTGGGAAGGAGGGGCCTAAGGCCCAGGTGTGGACGTGTCCTCTGTGGTCCCTGTGGTCTCTCCCTCCCGTCCTGGTCTTAGGAAGCTGGTTTTAGAGACCCGTATTTGCAAAGGTGCTTTTTTTTCCCCCCCTAAAGATTTTGCTTCCTGTCAGCAGTATCGGGCAATTTTCGGGGGCCCAGATGGAGGCCGCTGAGTTTCAGGGAGGAAGCCAGCCAGACGCTAAGGCGGGCGCTGTCGCTGCGAGGGCTATTCATCAAGATCGGGCGGCTGCCGAGGGCCGGGAAGGCTCCGTCAGAGCCGGGAGCCGAACCATGTGTCTATTCGGGAAGCAGAAACCACTCCGTTCAGCGAGCAGGGCTGTGTCCCTGCTGCGTCAGGCCCTGGGCGGGGCCCTGGGGACACAGGGGTAGATGAGCCGCGGACGCTGCCCTTGAAGCTCGCGGCACAGTAGGGAAGGGTTCAGGTAGACGGAGCTCCGAGGGGCGGGTACCACTTCCCCGTCCGTGATCTTGGGTGGGTCCCACTGTCCCCTTCTCTGAATGTGGGGGGGGGGGTGGGATGGAGACGACGACAGCATCGACTTCAAAGGCACAGAGCTCAGCCCGGGAGCTGCCCCGATGCTCTGTCTCTCTGGCCCGGCAGAATGTTCTGTGCTGGAGGGAAGCAGGGGTGCTGGCCTACTAGCTGTCTCGTTCGCCTTTCCTCCCAGAGCTGAGCGTAGAGCTCCACGGACTTGGAGGATTTGGGGTTTAGGCGGGGGGGAGACTTGGGAGGAAGGGCGGTGTCGTGGGCAGGCAGAGGTGCAGAGAGGAGGGCAGGCCGGAGGCACGGGCAGGGAGTGAGGGGGACGGGCTTCTAGGGGGAGGGCTGGGCTGGGCTACAGATCCTGACCGGCGGTGGGACGCCTTGCCGAGGCCTTGAGGCTGACTTCTGAGCGCCGGTAAGAAGGGTCTCATCTGTGCTGGCGGGGAGGCAAGAAATGTGGGCCCCCGCCCCCCATTCCCACGCGCTCACAGCCTGGATGGAGAAGAGGTCTTCACAGGTAGAACGAGCTTTTGATATAATTGGGACTTCGTGAGCAGATATAAATACTGAATTTAAGTCAGGTTTTTTTTCCCCCCCCCCCGCTCAATTTTCTAATCTTTGGAAGAGAGATGACGGGAACCTTCCTTCCACCTTGGGCACGTGCGGGACACACTGGGATTCGGAGTCGGGCCTGCTTTCAGGTCCTGGACTCAGTACTCCTTTCCAGGGCGGCCTGGGGGCCCGACCCCTGACTCCTCTGAAACGCTGCCTCCCTGTCCGTAAACCGTGAGAGTCCTTCTCCATCGGTGGCACTTGAGGGTCCAGTGTGACGGTGTGGACAGAGCTGGGCCCGCTCGCTGCCGGTCGTTTCCTTCTCGGAAGAAGGGCTGCAAAACCGTCGGGCGTGTGTGTAGGGGGTGGGGGGGAGGGGGCCATAGATTACTTTTGTTTTCTTTTCCGAAGCCCTCAGGTTTTTTTCTTTGATGAGCATTTTATTTTATTTTTCGTGAAGACCGTAACCTGTGAGGAATAGACCCGACAGAGCCGTCTGCTCAGCTGGGTCTTTGCTTCCGAAGATTGGCCCTGTGCCCACAGTGGCCAGTCAGGGACTCGTGAGTGAGCCCCGCACCTTGGAAGACACACGCCAGGTGCTGCATTGAGGCCGTGACGCGTCCCAGGCAGCCGGGAAGAAGGGAGACACTAGGACCCTGCTTGCTTTGCGAAGCCTTTTGCTCCGTAATCGGGAGCCTCAGGCTGTCCCTCCTGACCAGCGGGACCTCCAGCCCCAGGACCTTGGATAAAATCCAGCCTCAGCCCCCCTGTTTCCTGGAGGTCCGGTTTCCCGGCACCCGCTTGGCCCCCAGGAAGTGCTGGCCGAGGGAGCTGGGTGCAAGAGGGAAGACACTAGCTCTGCCTGCCGTCTTGAAAAGGCAGACTCGCCCGCCACGGAGTCCGAGTGGCGTCCGGTTTACTGCGAGAGGCCGTGGAGAAAAGGAATGTTTGCGTGCGTTTCCTGGAGTCCGGAAGCTGAGGCTTGACATCCTCATTTGCTTAGGAAGAAACCAGTGCAAAGCGGGCCTCCGCTCAGGGAGAGCCGGGCGGGTGCGAGGCAGCCTTCGAGACTGCCGCCCAGGGTCCGCGGCGCGCCGCTCACCAGGAAATCCACTTGCCCTGCTCTTGGGGTGAGGTCGATGCACCAAATCATCGCGCTCTGGCCGGCATTCTGCTTGGAATGTTCTAGAGTTTACTTAGCACCATCCATGTCTTCACATGTCACCCAGCCCACCGCTTTTTCAGAAAGCTGTCCTGCGAGGGGAACCGTGCCTAATCTTCATTCGGCCCCTCGCTATTCTCTGGGGACCTACCGAGGCCCAGGCTCTGGGGAAGGTCCAAGCGCACAGTGGACTAGGTCGGGTCCTTGCATCTAACGATTGAGTGTTCAGAGGAGGTGAGCTCTGGGTGGCAGGCAGGGACGTCTGTCTGTGTTCTGTCTCCGGGGCCAGCAGAGCGAAGGCTCGGCGAATCCTCGTCGAACGAACGACGATGGGGCGAAACAAATGAGTGATGGGATGGGAGCAAGGCAGGAGGCGAGGCCAGCCCGGGGGGGAGCGCGGGAGCCGTGGGTGCCCTGTGCAGAGTACAGAGGCCCTCTGGGAGGAGGCTTGTGAGCTGAGGGGCGGAGTGGCCACACGGCACCCAGGCCCTCTGGCGGGGGGAGAGCCGAGTGGGGGGTGGCGCGGGAGAGGGGGGGTGCTTTAGAGGAAGAGGAGGCACGTGGGTAGAGTCCTGTCGACCTGGCTGGCAGGGCCTGGGCTGGACCCCGCGCTGGGGCACCACCCGAAGCCATCTAGGCAGAGGGGCGACATGATGGGCCGCCCTAGCAGACCACGTGGAAGACGGCGGGGACCCGCAGGACCCGGGAAGCAGATGAGGTGGCCCTCCAGAGCCCAGCCTTCCTCCGCTGTCACTGCCAGGGTGCGACCCAAACACATTCCCTGGGGACGGCCAGGCGATATTTCTTCCTGACTCGTGGATGCTTTGAAAAAGACACAACTTGGTGCGAGCCCCCTTAAATGACTCGAGGGCCCTGCAAGTGACTGGGATTGAAGACTTGGGCTTTCCCGATTTCTATGCCATTAACTCGAAGGAGGCAGGGAAGTTTCTTGTGGCATTTCCTCACCTCATCCTGAGTGTGTGTCGGCAAGAACCCAGGCCTGGATTCCGATCCTGCTCCATTTCCTGTTGGCTGTGCGACCCGGGGGCAGCGCCCTCAGCTGGTCACAGGGGCGATGGAAGCTAGAGCTCGCCCAGGGTGATGTAATTCCCCCCCCCACCGCTGTTAATCGATGGTGGCGTCTGACCTGAGGGTGACAGTGCCCAGCGTTGTCTTCGTTGATTAAACTTTCTAATTACGGTCGGCTCCAGGCAAAAGGGTACCTAGTAATCGAAGCTCATTTCCTGTATGTTTCTCGGGCTTTCATGTGCACAGGGGGCCCCTGGGTCGGGGGAGCGAGCCGTGTGACCTCGCTCGAGTCCCTCAACCCTCGGAGCCTCACGTGTGTGCACGTGTGTGCACGTGTGTTCCTCAGTGTTAACATTAATGAAATGGTTGTTAGTTATTCATCAGTTACCCCCGATATTACCAGAGGGGTGGAGAAGTGATTTTTAATCTCATCTTTATCTGTCTTCTCCAAATTTTTAACAATGAACACTTAATACTTACTAATTAATCATTGCACTCGTTACTATTAATAATGTCAATAAATCAAATTATTCATTAATGAGTGAATGCAACTCACGCCGTGTTCACAACAACCCAGCCTCCCGAGGTGTAGGTATTGTTATTTTCCTCATTTTTCTGGGTGGAGAAACGAGCTCAGAGAGGACAAGGAACCTGCCCAGGGACACACAGCTCCCAAGGGGTGGGGGCATGATTCTGACTCCGTCTGATACTGAGCTGGCCCTCGAGAGCACCCCGCTGCACTGCGTTCTGAGGTTCTAGAATGTGACGTTCCGTAGGGGGAACACAGGTGTGGCTAGGCTCCGTCTGTGGTGAGCATGAACCAAGTATTAGGCTTTCTGCTGTGTTATTTAAAGTCGTTCTTTGGGGTGCCTGGGGGGCTCAGTCAGTTGAGCGTCTGACTCCGGCTCAGGTCCTGATCTCCCAGTTTGTGAGTTCGAGCCCCACGTCGGGCTCTGTGCTGGCAGATCAGAGCCTGGAGCCTGCTTTGGATTCTGTCTCCCTCTCTCTCTGGCCCACTCCTGCTCACACTCTGTCTCTCTGTCTCTCTCTCTCAAAAATAAATAAACACTAAAGTTGTTCTTTGTGTCCCTCTTCAATTTCGACGCAGGTTTCTGGGGCACCCCAGTCTCTATCTGCGTTCATCTGTGGGGCTACTTCAAACGGAGGGGTGTAATACAGGGAGGCAGGGGTGGTTGGAAGATGGTGGGGCAGGGTCTTGGCTGGGCCTCAGGTTTGACCCCAGAGTCGCCCTGCGGGGATCTGAAGGGGGGGTCAGAAGTCGTTGTGCCGGGGCTGGCTCCAGCCACAGCTGTACGCAGGGTGATGGCCACACCCCATAAGCACAGGGCACCCCCAATCTTCCAGGCTCGCACCAACAAATGGGCAACCTATAGCACCACCTGGACCCCCATTGATCCTGGGGTCAAATCTTGTGAATGAATGAATGAATGAATGATGTATCTATGGTTACCTGAAGAACCAGCTCCAAGGGAGTCTAGGAGATAGAGTTTCTGGCTTTGTAGCCTCCACAGTTCAGGATAGCACATTAGGTCCCCCCTTGGGGTCATTTCCTCGGGGTGGTGAGAGCAGACAGACTGAGAAGGGGGGTGTGTTGAAGTGCCACGGTCTCCAATCTTTTTTTTTTTAATTTTTTTTTAGCATTTATTTATTATTGACAGACAGAGAGAGACAGAGCATGAGCAGGGAGGAGCAGAGAGAGGGGGGAGACACAGAATCCAAAGCAGGCTCCAGGCTCTGAGCTGTCAGCACAGAGCCCGACGTGGGGCTCGAACTCATGAACCGTGAGATCATGACCTGAGCTGAAGTAGGACGCTTAACCGACTGAGCCACCCAGGCGCCCCCCAATCTTTTTTTTTTTAAAGTTCATTTATTTATTTTTGAGAGAGAGAGAGAAAGGAAGAGAGGGAGAGAACCAGCAGGGGAGGTGCAGAGGGGGGAACAGAGGGTCTGAAGCCGGCTCCGTGCTGACAGCAGTGAGCCCGACGCGGGGCTCGAACTCACGAACCGTGAGATCATGACCTGAGCCAAAGTCGGACGCCCAACCGACTGAGCCGCCCAGACGCCCTCAAATCTTCAAGCTACTCATAGCCCCTGATTCCCAGGGTCCCTCCCGGACTGGTGGCAGGTACTGTCTCCAAGCAAGAAACGCAGCCTAAATTGATCTGGCCCCTGTGAGGACAACACGCCTTCTCTCAGCCTCCTCTGTTCAGCGGACCTGGGTGAGCCCCCGCCAGTAGGCACGGGAACCACAGGGCCCAGCAAGCACGTGTCCAGTGACGTGGAGAAGGCGGGGCTGCCCGTTGCTGTCTGCTGGGGCGGGAAGTGAGGAAAGTCAGAAGGCAAAGCAGCAGGCAGCTCCTTAGCCTGAAAACATGGGGGGAAGAAACACGTCCCATCCCAGGGGAAACCCGGACGGGGCCACCCAGTGGGGACCTGAATCCTGGAGCAGAGGAGGACTGGCCCGGGCAGCCTGTGGAGGCCAGGTGGGAGCTCGGCTCCTTACGTCACCTCCTGGAGCCTCAGTTTCCTCACCTGTAAAATGGGGATAGTCGATTGAATTCCGTGAGTTTTTTGTTGAGATTCAGTACAGAACTCTGTGTAACTGCCTGGTGGGGGATGAGTCGTCGCCAGGCACTGTGGTCTGATCTCCGCGTGCCCTCTTCGAGAGCTTTCTGAGAGAGGCCAGGACCCGCTGACACGGGGCTTACCGCCGGCTGGCCGGAGTGGAGGGGGAGGGACCTTAGCAGTCGGCCCTTTCCCGGGTCGGCTGTTCCTTGGAAATCTAAATTCCTAACCTTCGTTTGGCTCTCGACCAGTACTAATCACCATCGAAAGTAAGCAAAGCAGGAATGAAAAGGATAACTTAGGGGCAACCGAGCAGCGGGTGACGGCAGGGCTGTTCCTGGCTGTGTGAGCGTCGGCAGTGGCTTGGCCTCTCTGTGCCTCCGTCGTTTCCGGTACAAGGTGTGGAAAATGAGGCCTCCCTCTCGGGAGCTTGACAGGGTTAAAGGGACGGCCCTCTGCCGACACTTGGCACCTCTAACAGGTCCCTATGGTGCGCCCCTCGTTCCTGCTCCTGGGGGAAGGTATTACCACCGGGATGCAGACATAGGATTTCCCAGGGTGGTTAAATATTCTCACAGTTATTTGGGTTTAAACGAACCCAAATATGGGTTTATAGATGCCTGCCGGGAGTCCGAGCACTTCTGCAAATGTCGAAGGGGCTGTTCGTCCACGGCGACATTGCCCCCACAGTTCCCACGGCGCCGGTCTCTGCCATGGCGCTAGGTGGTGAGTTGACCACGGGGCTACGTGATGATTCGAGAAGGTTTGTGAGAACTTCCGTGAGAGCTGGAAGTGCTGGCGGGCAGCGGTTTGGGGAGGAACCAATGGATGGGGCTCGCAGAGGTTTGGGTTCAAGTGCAGGGCGGCTGGGGCTCCGCGGGGCTCTGTCTGCTCCATTCTGGGCCACACATGCTCTGGTGCAGGTCCCCTGGGCTCTCCTCCGGGGCCGGCTTTCAGGGCCCTGTGTCCCGTCTGGCTGTGCTGTCATCTCGACACGTGGCTTCCAAGGTCTCCGCCCCCAGGGAGAGAGAGAAAAGGAGTCACTGGGGCTCTTCCGTGCCCCAGCCCTGCAGTGACACAAGTCACTGCCGCTCACACACCACTGGTTACATGACCCCCAGCCCCTGGTAGGGAACCTGGGAGGTGGAGGGAGACAGCTGGGGGGGTTTGCTGAGCACCTGGGGAGCCCACTTCTGGAGGTGCCCGGGCCCAGGAGGACGCGGCATCGACGGGGCTCATGGTCCCCGGATTTCCATCTCTGCCAGAAACAAGATAAAACACCGACTCCCTCCCCTCCCCACAACCACTGGGCGTCAATATCACGGCTGGAAGAGAGACCCGTGGAAGGAACAGAGCTCGGGGGTGGAGGGAGTCTGGTTCCAACATGTGGAGAAGGATTAAGTTCTTTGGTGACTTTCAGGTTTTTAAGGATTAGGTTTAACATTGGCCTTGTCTCCTTGCCCTCCCTCCCTGTCGGAGTATAAATAACACGGACTAGGTATCGTAGGCTCTTCCACATGGAAATGAGCCCTCAGCATTTATGAGTCTTCTAAGCCGCTCAGAGAAGTTGTGCACAGACTTACCTCCCCGTCGCTTCAGGAGGGGCTCGCGGTGGGTGGGAAAGCGGGGCCGGGTCCTGCTCACGAAACGCCCAGGAGCCCAGGCAGAGGGTTGCTGCCCAGCCAGCTTCCCCGTTCTTATTGGCAAGGGCTTGGTCTTTTCGTGTGATTTCAACTTAGATTCATCCTCATGGTTTCTTGCGTTCCTTCAGGCCGCGTTGTTTCCTAGTGCCCTTCTGGAGAATCGTTTGTATACTGCGATTTTTATCTTACTGACTTTATTATGGAGATCTTTCTTTAATTCGCAAAGGGTGGGGTTTGCCGGTTGGGGGGTGGGTTAGAGACTGTCAGCTTTGAGAGACCAGCAGTGGCTGCGGGTTCATTTGAACTTTGTTTCCTTTCCTTGACTAGGCGTGTGCAGAAGACAGCTGCCTCTGCGGGCAGCCCGGAGGGGCTGAAGTTCAGCGCCGTCTTGTAGACCAACATAGCTGCGTGGTTGTTGCTGATTTCTCATCTTGTTATTGGTGCAGGCAGACCACTGATGTTTAAAGATTTTTTTTTAATGTTTATTTATTTTTGAGAGAGAGAGAGAGAGAGAGACAGAACGTGAATAGGGGAGGAGCAGAGAGAGAAGGAGACAGAGGATCCGGAGCAGGTTCCAGGCTCTGAGCTGTCAGCACAGAGCCCGACGTGGGGCTTGAACCCATGAACCGTGAGATCATGACCTGAGCGTCTGAAGTCAGATGCTTAACCGGCTGAGCCCCCCGGGCGCCCCTAGACCACTGATGGTCATAGTTGGAGTAATAGCTACCATATTTGTTACTTTTCTATCCACCCCCCTGTTCTCTGTTTCTCTTTGTGCCTTCTGCCCTTTCTCTGCCTTCTGCGGTTTTAACTGAGCCTTTTACGTGTCCCCGTTTTCTCTGCCGTCTCAGCATAGCGGTTACACGGGCACACCTCGCTTTCTTGAGCCGCACTTTATTGTGCTTTGCAGATAGGGCATTTTTTTTTTAACAAACTGAAGGCGTGTGATAACCCTGGATAGAGCAAGTCCTGTCTGTCCGAGTCATTTGTTCCGACAGGATTTGCTCTCTTCGTGCGTCCGTGCCACAGCTTGGCAATGCTGACCACATTTCAAACTGTTTCATTACTGTTGCATTCGTGAGGGTGATCTGGGATCGCTGATTATGACTCCGTGAAAGCTCAGATGATGGTTCACAGGTTTTAGCAATAAAGCATCTTCAAATTAAGGTATAAGTGTATTTTTAGACATAACACCGCGGCAGGTGTAACAGAGTACGGTATAGTTTGCGTGTAACTTTGTTGTGCATCGGGAAACCAAAAACTTCATCCGATTCCTTTTGTTGAGGTGTTCACTCGGTCGCAGTGGTCTGGGACCAGCCCTGTGTTGTCTCCAAGGCGTGCCCGTAGTTCTTTCTTAACTTTTCAAAGAGGCGGCCTTAGAATTTGTAACAGACACGTAACACATGCGCCCAATCCAAGTCCCTTTTCCAGTAACACCATGTGGTGTCACGTGTAGCGTAAGCACCATGGACAGAGTCTTCCTGTTCCCTCCGTCCCGCCCTCACCGCGCCGTCCATGCCGCTCAGCCGGAAGCTGAGTAAGCTTGTAATCAGGTAATACGTTGTTGCCGTTATTATTTTGAAACTGCTATCCGGTAGATCATTTAAGAATATGGAAAATAAGGGGCGCCTGTGTGGCTCAGTCAGGGAAGCGTCTGACTCTTGATCTCAGCTCAGGTCTTGATCTCAGGGTTCATGAGTTCAAGCCCCACGTTGGGCTCTACACTGGGCATGAAGCCTACAAAAAAACCAAGAGTAAGAAAAATAAAAGTTCGTGTTCTTTGTCTACCTCTCTTCCTTTTCCTGCGTCGATCCGCATTTTTCTTTTCTTTTTTTTTATTTAAATGATTTATTTTCAAATTGGTTTCCATATAACACCCAGTGTTCATCCCAACAAGTGCCCTCTTTAATGCCTGTCACCCACTCTCCCCCCTTGCATTTTTCTTTTTAATTTTTTTAATTTTAATTGTTTTTAGATCTGTCTTCCTTCCTTCTTCCCTTCCTCCCACCCACACTTCCTCCCTTCCTGGTCTGTGTTTCTGACTAACTTCATCTTTCTTCTCTTGGAAGAACTTATAACTTTTTTTGTGCAAGGAAGACTTCCTGGCAACAAATCTTTTCAAATTTTGTTTGTCAGAGAAAGTTTTTACTTCTCCTTCACTTTTTAATTTTTTTTTAACATGTATTTATTCTTCAGAGAAAGAGAGAGACCACAAGTAGGGGAGGGGCAGAGAGAGAGAGGGAAACACAGAATCGGAAGCAGGCTCCACACTCAGGGCTGTTAGCACAGAGACTGACGTGGGGCTCGAACCCATGGACCATGAGATCGTGACCTGAGCTGAAGTCAGACGCTTCACCGACTGAGCCCCCCAGGGACCCCTCTCCTTCACTTTTGAAAGATGATTTCATAAGGTACAGAATTTTAGGTTGGTGGGAATTCTCTGTCAACACTCAGTCTCATCGCACTGTCTTGTGTGGTTTCTGAAGAGAAGTCTGATGAAATTCTTACCTTGGTTCCTCTTTAGGTAAGATGCCCCCCACCTCGGCTTCTTTCAAGAGTTTTCATCGATCTTTGATTTTCCTTAGTTTGAGTAGGACATGCCCATGAATAAGGTGTGTCGGCTTTTTGGTATTTATCCTGTTTGGTGTCCTCTGAGCTTCAGGGATCTTTGGTTTGACATCCAACATTAAGTTTTGGAAATTCTCAGACATTCCTGGTGCAAATATTTCTTCTCTTCCTTCCTCTCTTCTCTTTCTGGTATTCCCAGGATACATCTGTTACACTTGTTGTAATTATCCCACAGTTCTGGGATACTGTGTTCTGTTTCGGTCGTAGTTTTTCCTTGCCACTTGGTGTTGGGAGCCATTTTGGGCTCACAGGTTGAGACCTCTCCCTGTGTGGAAAAGGTGGTTGAAGCAGTTACGAGCTGGCTGGATATTGGTGTGACTTGTGTAAACATTTTAGGCTCCTGTTATGTAAATTCACTCATTCAGAAGCAAAGGACAAGCATTGGGAATTCTGTCTTTGCCCGATGGGTTGCACCTCCCCATTGTAGTTGGAAGAATAGACAGAATGATTCCTGGCCTGATTATAGATAATTAACATAGGCAGGCCTAGGTAATGCCCTGTTCTCTCCCCCTGCCTTAACTTAATATGCTAATTAACTTGAAAACAAGGTGCAACAACTTGCAAGATTGAGGAAATCGCAGCTTTACTGATAAAACACATTACTGTTCAAACGATGCTTACTGATGGGCTGTCACTCATCGCTGTAATGTAAGTCACTACTTTTAAATAAAGACACTGAGACCAGCAGGGAGGAGATGCCAGAATTGCCAGGGCTGCCTGCTTGGTCATCAGACTCCATCTCTCTCGTGGCTCTCTCATTTCCTTTCGCCTGACCGTCTGTCCTTCGGGGACCCCTAGATTCGCCGGAACTGGACCCCGGCAGCTTGGCGTGGACTAGTTTTATGGACCTAACTTCAGACTCACTGGTTCTTTGCCCAGTCGGGTCCACGCGACTAATGACCTTCTCAGAGGTGTTCTTTGTTTCTATTATAGTGCCTTTTCTTTTTTTTTAAATCTTTAGTACTTCATTTCGCTCCTTTCCCAGAACTTCCATGTCTCCTTGCATTAGCTATCTTTTCTTGCATATTGTCTGCTTTTTCCATCAGAGCCCTTAGCATGTTAATCGTGGGGATTTTACAGTCCTGGTCTGATCATTCCAGCGCCACCTCCGTATCTCAGCCTGGGCCTGATGCTTGCTCTGTCTCTTCAGGGTGGGTTTTTGAATGCCTTGTGGTTTGGTTGTGGTTGAAAGCTGGGCAGGACGTATCTGGTACAAGGAACCCGAACTGATTTCTCTCCATGGAAGTCTCTGCCCTGGTAGGGTTGTTATTCTCGGAATCCATCTGTCGGCCTCTCCAAATTTTGCCGTGTGACCTCAGTTGTCAGACGGGTAGAAGCAAAGTTACTGACGATGAGAGAGATGACTTCCAAGCTCCTTACACGCCAGACCAGAAACTGGAAGTTGGACCCAATTCTTTCCGTGTTTTCTCTTCTGCCTTCCTTCCCTCCACCCCTCCCTGTTCTTTCGTTTCTTCCCCCCTCCCTGTCTCCCTCCTGTGTGTGCCTGCCTCCTTTGCACCAGGCAGGACTTGGCCCAAGTGGCCGCAGGTCTGGTGCCTGCACAGTATTGCCCTGACTAGAGGTTTCTCTGTTTCTGGTTTTGTTTTGTTTTGTTTTGTTTTTTTAAGGGGGGGCATCGTGAGTTCAGACCTGAGCTCTGTGTGTTGTCGGCTGTGAGATCCGGTGTTCAGAGAGGCCTCTCTTCCCTGAACGTGGCTGCACTTTACTCCCTGGGGACACATCGAGATGGGCATGCTAGGGCCAGGTGACACAGGTCGTCCACAGTTTCCTGGGCCCTCCTGCCCCTGCCGAAGGCCGTGTCCTCACGGTGTCCAGCCGTTGCCGTTTCAGCTGCACCCGCCACCCAGCCCTGAGCTTCAGAGAAGACCATGCTTATTCCGTGGCTCGGGTGATGGTGACAAGTGGCAGTGGCAGGTGATGCAGCCCGCGAAAGGAAGGGGCGTCTGACTAGAGACAGAGGAGCATGGCCCACGGGGGAGTCTCGCTGAGCCCCTTCCGTGGCTGCATTTAGGACACAGAGCAAGACCCGGGTGAGTGACTGAGCCCCTTCCTGGGCGCTCCCTACAGCGCTTCACCCCGAAGCCGGAATAAGTGTTGGGAAAACCTAACTCACTTGACTTCGTCTGTTACATTTTATGGAAGCTTTTTTTCTTTTTTTTGGCCTCCACTGACTACTTTGCACCAATATAGAAAGAGTCTAGACAGCAAGAGCCTTAGTAGTTTATTGTAACTGGAGAATGAGGTCTCCTAAAAAAGTTAATAGCTAGGCCTCTCCAGCTCTTTCTTTCAGGTATGAAGGGAACCATTTCACTCGTTTCCGGTCGGGGTGTGGCGGAAGAACCTTTGCTCTCCTTTGACCGCTGGTCTGTGTTCACCTTTTGCAAAACACTGTCTTCCGGTTCCACGCTTTCCTCCCCTGCTCTGGGCGGGGAGAGCAGGCCACTGGGCTGGCTAGCACGGTATGAAAAGCATGAGATAATGGGCTTTGAGCGAGCGACTGGAGATTTGCCTACTGCACGGCGCTTGCTGGCCTTGGATGGATGTTTGCTGAGCCTCTGTGGGGCTCCTCTGCCAGCCGTGGGCTGTGCCGGCGGCTCAGTGGGCCGTCACGAGCTTGGCATGGAAAGCGCCTGGCCCGGGGTGGGCGCCCAGCTCATCTCGGTAGGAGAATGACCTGCTCTTGCTTCCACGGGTGAGGCCCTCGTGGAGGCCAGCAGGTGCGGGGCTGATGGCAAGGACGCCAAGTGGCACTGTGAGCCTCGGGCCGGACCAGCCGTGGGTGGGTTCCTGGCAGAGGAGGCCGGCTGCCTGGGGGCCCACCGAGAACCCCAAGTTTGATTAGCCGATAAGGTTGGGTACCGTCTCCTCCTGTATCCCCTCATTGCGACATTCCTGAGGCCCCGGCCTAGCAAATGCTGAGTCAAGATCCTGCCGTCGAGGGGCTGACGGACGAGCAAACACACAGGGTAGCCCTCGGCCGACCTGGGAGCTCAGAGGAGGTGCCTGACCAGGGGGTCATTACGGGAGGCTTCCTGGAGGAGGCAAAATGGGAGGCGGCCATGAAAGGGGCGGGAGTGTGGTTTTCGCCATCAGGGACCTGAATGTACCACGAGCCGCCCGGGCGTGTGGGGCGGGTGGCGGGCGGCGGGCTGCGGGCGGCAGGGCGGGGACGTTGGTGTGAGTCAGATCCCGCGGGGCCCGCACCCTTTCACAAGGGCAGGCTGCACCTTGGATGGCCGTGAAACAGGAGAGTCACAGCCCTGTGACTGCAGGTGCCCATCTCTGTTTTCTCATCTGTGAAGCGGAGACCGGGTGCTGAGGCGCTGTTGAGACGATGCATGAACAGACCTTCATCGGAGGGCGCGGCGGCTGGGGCAACAGTGGGCCCGTCCCCAGGCATGGCCTCCCTTCCGGGTGTCTGGTCTGTCTCTGCCCTTTGGCCCTTCTGCTCTTGGGGTGCCGAAAGCCTGGCTGGGAGACTAGGCGGCCTTGGGGTCCGGCTGGCCGGGGGACGGAGGGGGGGCGCTGATACAAGTCGGAGTCTGGGACTGGCCCCGAGACTGCACCGGGCTCTGTTCTCACGGTCCCGCGGGTGCTCCTGCTGTGCTCCCCCCCACAGGCTAGGGGCTCCCTCTCCCTCCTTCCCTTGAGGCTCAGCTGGCGTGCCGTCCCAGGGCCTCGCCGAGGAGTGGACCCGTTTCACTGCCCGCATCGGCCTGCTGTGCCGCCTTGGCCCCATGCTTGACCTCCCTGAGCCCCAGATGCCTCATTGCTACCCTGTCCTCCCTGCATCTTCAGGGACCCCGGGAGGGGCTGCTGGGGAGGGAAATGGGCCTTCAGGATATACTAGGGCCACTGAGAAGCGGTGACATGGTGACACCAGCTGGGCCGCACCTTGACGCGGCGGCTTCCATCGGTGCCTAATCTTAGCACCTGTTATCTCCACCTGGAGGTAACCGGGAGGCTGGTATCGCTCCCCCTAATAAACTCATATTTATTTTGCTTGGCGAGTGTCTTCATGGGGCTGAGTGTCCTGCTGGGCACGGACGTGGATCTGAGCAGTCCCCACACATCCCTGTGAGGTTTAGTGCCACGGGCCCCGACTCAACAGATGAGAAAACCGAGTCTTCGGAAAATTCAGGGACTTCCCCAGAACCAGCCAGCCAGAAAAGTGTGAACCGAGGGGACACACCGTGGGTGACAAGGCCGTCCTACAGAACAGTCAGCTCTGTCCTGGGGGGTGTGGCTTGGGTCCTCTCTTCTCAGGTGGGGGGGGGTCTTCCCCTTCCAGGCAGCCCTTGGGGCGGCGGGCGGAGCTGGAGCTGTGTCCGGTTGTTCCCGGAGAGCCCGGCAGCCTCAAGGGCAGGTGTCGCCACACCCTTCCGGGGGACAGGACGCCTTTGATTTTCCTTTGGCTTCGGTCTTGTCTCCTTCCCAGCTAGATCCAGATGGTTTTCTGAAACTGGCTTGCTTTCCTTTAAAAAAAAAAAAAAAAAAGGCATTTTTTTTTCTTCCTGTAAAGCAGTAATAGAAATAGAAAATTTGATTTATCTGGAAGCGTATAAAGAAGAAGGTAAGCGTCAGCTGTCACTCGGGGAGTCACTGCTAACGTTCGGAACGCCTGGCCATCTGGTCCTCACCTCTGCGTCCCCAGGGTACCGGGCCTGGAGCCCCCCAAAATACCTGCGACCTAATGGAAAAACTGAACAAGTGTATATATTTCTGAAAACTGAGGTCGCAAACTGTATGTGTTCTTCGACACTGTCTTCTCACGCGCCCGCCTTTCCCCCTGCGGTGTGGCGTCACAGCTTGGGTGGCATTTACTTAACCTGCGCCGAGCCTCGGGCTGTCGGGAAGAGCAGCCGTGTTTACACAGAGGCCGCATCTCCGGTTCGGTTCCTAGACGTGGTGTCGTTGGGCCACAGGACGGGAGAAGAGTCCTCCCTCTGGGTGATGGATCCGAAGAGTGCTCCCTGCCCACTCTTCGGGGGGCGGGGGGGGGGGTGGTGGCGTCCGAGAGTGTAGGTGCTGGTAACGGCGGGCGGGTCAGGGCAGCCAGGAATGAGTTACGGATTATGCTCTAAAAAGTCACACGGCGGCAGAGGGAGTTCAGACTTCTCTGAAGGCACCATGTGCCTTTCTGGAATCAATCAGTGGGGAGGCCGATGGTCCCCGAATGATCTTTCATGGCGTGTTGAGAAAACCGCTCCCTCCTGCTCGAGAGGGCTGTGACCGGCCTCCAGCTCTGCCTTCCCAAACGGCTGGGGTTTGCACGGACATCCCGGCCCCACCCCCCCGCCAGGCCTATCAGGTCACGCTCGACTTCGGCTCACAAACACCGTTTGCGTCTACTGCTCACAGGGAGTGCTGGCCTCCGCGAGACCCCGCCCGGCTCCCTGGCTGCCTGCCTGCCTCCCGACTCCGCGCCACACCCCCCCCCCACCCCCCCCCAGCTCCTGCCGAGGCCACCGACCGCGTATTCCTGAATCCGGTGGCCAGGTTCCCAGAACTCCTCTTCCTCTTGCCCTGTTAGGAGCTGCCCTCTGTCGACTCCTCCCTTCTTCCCTTAGCCTCCCTGGCGCCCCCTTGTTCTCCTTCTGTCTCCAGCCTTCTTGTTTATGGTCTTCCTTGCTGATTCCATCTCTGCGGCTCCCCCTCCGGAGAGTCCTGTATGCTGGAATGTTCTCTTCTCGCCATGCATTCTCTCTCAAGGCGATCTAGTCCCGTTGCCAGCACTTACTAGCTCTGTGGCTTAGAAGTAGCTTACTAAACCTCTCTGTGCCTCCATCTTTTCTCATCTCTAAGATGGCTCTGACATCTGTACCTGCCTCTCCAGGTACCGCAGGGACCACACGCTCCCCAGCTGCTGTCGCAGGACTCGACACATAATAGGGCTTCACCCACTCATTCATTCATTCACTCACTCATTCAACACATACTTCTGAGTGCCCCCTGCACGCTGACCTCTGATTCCAGGCACAGGGGATACGGCGAGGAACAAAACAGACCCACGCCCTGCTTGCTTGGAATTCACATCCTGGTGTAGGAGAAACAGACAAGAAATAAGTAACTGCGCGGTTACTTATTTCGTGCGGAAAACAACGATAAGGCGGAGAAAGGGGGCCGGGGGGCCAGAGCGCTGCGGTCCAAGGCAGCGCAGCGTGGCGTCAAGCTAGCGCAGTGCCCGGGGCTGGGGGGTGGGTGGGGCCAGGTTCGGACTCACCACGTCCAGTCCGGCCGTGGACCTTGACCGATTTCATGCTGTTGCCTCATCTTGGCCGTGTGACTGTTGCTAGCGCTCAGCCTCTTTGCGCCTCAGTTTCCTCATCTGGGCCACTGGGCAGTGTCACCTACCTCGTAGGGCAGTTGTGCTGATTGGTGAAAGGTGACAGGTGTTGCAGCCAGGACGCAGCGGTGTTAGCCGTCAGTCCAGACCTTATCTTAAGGGCTTGGGCTTTGCCCCCCGCTGTGGGCTGGGAGGGAAGCCCTACCGAATTGAAGGCCTGCCCCCTCCTTGCCCCTGCGAGGAATATGGGTGCTGGAGGGGCTGTTAGCTCATCATGGCGCCCCCCCCTCGAACCAGACAACCAGCTGGGGCCTGGCCGGGTGGCACCTCCACGGGGCACAGAGCTAGCCGCGCCGGTGACCAGTGCTGTGCTAGTCTGGGGACGGCGTAGGGAGCCACTGAGCTTTATAACAGCCCAGTTTTCAGGGTGCGGTCCTCAGACCCTCCTCCTGAGGCACCTGGGAGTGTGGATGGAGCATTCGGATTCCTCGGTCCCGCCACGCACCTCGGGCCCCAGGCTCTGGGCTCCCCAGGGACCTGCCTTTTGAAGCAAGCGCCCTGGGAAACTGAGGCTCACTGACGTTGGCAGCTGGTGGTCTATGGGTCGCTCCGGTGATGTGGTCTCCTCTTGATAAGGACAGTAGGACACCCAAACCGCTCGAGGTGCGGTCCCCTGAGAGCACCACCTGGGAGCTTGTGAGAAATGCAAATCAGATTCTCCGGGGAGAGCCCAGGCCTCTCGGCCTTAACAAGCCTCTGTGGCAGCCAGTCTGAGAAGCGCGGGGTCGGTGTCCTCAATGTCAGGGCCTCCTGGGGATGGGCAGATGCCTGGCCCAGGCCAGGCGGGGAGGCCTCGGCAAACGCCGATTGCCATTCGAGTGCCCAGGCAGGGACATCAGCCTCTCTCTCTCTCCGCTAACCCCGTCTCCCTCTTCCCCAGGGTCCCAAGTGATGGTTTACACGGAGGACGAGCTGAGCCCTGCACAACTGGTTAGCACGGTGGAGCCGGTGGCGGCGCCTGCTGGCTGGTGGGCGTGAACCGCGGGATCTCAGCGTCTCGACCCCAGAGGAAGCATGTCTAAGAAGGGCCGGAGCAAGGGCGAGAGGCCCGAGATGGAGACTGATGCCGTGCAAATGGCGAACGAGGAGCTGCGGGCCAAGCTGACTAGCATTCAGATCGAGTTCCAGCAGGAGAAGAGCAAGGTGGGAGGGTGCGGGCCTCCCGGCCCCACAAGGGGGCGCTTGAGTTCCCTGGTGGGAGCAGTGCTCGCCTCCCGGCTCCACGAGGGGGCGTTCCAGTTCCCTGGTGGTAGCAGTGCTCGCCTCCCGGCTCCACGAGGGGGCGCTCCAGTTCCCCGGTGGTGGGAGGGGTGCGGGCCTCCCGGCCCCATGAGGGGCGCTCGAGTTCCCTGATGGGAGCGGTGCTCGCCTCCGGGCTCCACGAGGGGGCGCTCGAGTTCCCCGGTGGGAGGGGTGTGGGCCCCCCGGTCCCACGAGGGGGCGCTCGAGTTCCCTGATGGATAAAACTCCCCTCCGCTCTGAGTGGAGGATGTATTCCCAGGCTGGGGTTGGGGGTGGGCACTCGACCTCTGAGCCTCAGCTTGCCCCTTGTTAAAATGGGTATAACATCAGGGGTGGTACCACCTGGATTCCACTCCTGGCTCCCTCATGTCTCCCTGTGACCTTGGACCAGCTACCTAACTCTCCCCGTGGTAATTTCTCTCACCTGCAAGACGGGGTCATGGCCGGACGACCCGAGGGGCCTGTGGTTGGGTTAGGAGGCTTGCGGCAGAGGCTGGCTCTGTGACGGGGCCGTGGAGCTTCGGGGCCGGTCGGCACCAGGCCCGGTTGGGTGCTGGGCCGACTGTAGGCGTCCAGTTAAAGTGCGGCTGTGACAGGCACCCTGTTACAGAGGAGGCCCGCGGGCTTTCTCACCATGCAGACCTTAAACTTCAGCTTGGCCCCTGACCAGCTGCATGACCTTGGACGGGTGACATAAAATCTCAGGAAGAACTTTTTTCTCATCTGTAACACGGCGTCGCTATAACCGGCCAGTTCAGTGTCCTAAAGACGCAATGTCACGGAGACCACAGAAAGCCCGTCGGTGTCTCCCTTGGGTGGCTTGAGGGCAAAGCGGGCTGGGGCTCTGGGGTGAGAAGCGGGGATGGGAGCTTGCTCCGGGGTAGCCTGAGTGGCCAAGGGTCCAGGCAGTTCTGGGTGTGGGGGAGGAGGTTATACCCAAGCCTCAAGGTGGCTTGTCCTCCAGCCTGCCCGCAGCACCCGGAGCCCTGGGAGGGGACAGGACAGGTGTCCTGTCTTGTTGAGAGCTGGGCCTCGGCAGCAGCAGTGGGGTGCTGGTTGGGGTTCAGCCCCCAGGTGGGGAGCGGGGCTGGGGCCTGGGCCCTGATGCAGCCCCTGCTCAGGACAGCGATGTGGAGAGCAGGGGCAGAGTCTGGGGTCCAGGGGATGAAGGCTGGGCTTCCGGCGCTTGGGGACAGATGCGCCCCCTCCCGTCCCCAGACACTCAGGACTCCAAGCCTGTGGCCATCCCCTTCTGCCAGCATGGCCGCCGAGGTGCCAGCCTGTCCACACTTCGTGCGGCTTGGGAGGGATTCCGCTGCTGGGACCCCTGGGGGCCGGCACGTGCCACCCAGGAGTAGCAACAGCGGCTGTGATTGCGGGGAAGCCACACGGCCCCGGTCACCCTGCCGGGGCTCCATCCAACCTCCACCACCCAACTCGCCTTGAGGTCTGGGGGCAAGCCATGTAAACGCCCGGGGCCTCAGTTTTCCCATTTGTTAAATGGGGGTCCTCTGGTGTGCCTGCCTCCCGGGTTGTTGGAAGACCGAAGGAGACGGTCACACACACAGTCACACGGCAGTTGGCTGACATGTATGACGTGTCCACTTGCGCAGGTCACACCGGATGCCTCCGAGGGCCTCCTGACCCTGGCAGTGACCTTTCTCCAGTTTACGGGTCAGAGAGGCGAGGCGACTTGGTGCGTCAGCTTGCTGGGGCCACCAGTAACAAAGCACCAGAGATGAGGCGGCTTTAAAACACCAAAAAACTTATTCTGGAGGTTGGAAGTCACGGATCAAGGTGTGGGCTTGTAGACGGCTGGCCGTCTTCTCCCCGTGTCCTCACGTGGCCGGCCCCCTGTGTGTCCGTGTCCTGATCTCTTAAGGACGCCGGTCCTAACGGCCCAGGGCCCGCCTAGATAACCTCATTTAACTTCATGACATCTCTTAAGATTTTATCTCCAAACATAGACACATTCTGAGGTCCTGGGGGTTGGGACCTCCACATGGGAGTCGGGGACACGCCTCAGCCCGTAACACAGCAGGTCTGCACAGGTGTAGGTGGTGACCTGCGGAACCCTGCTTCCCCGGTCTCCTGGCCGCCTCCCTGCTGGACACGCCCGGCTGCCGGTTTTCGCAGCCCGGCCACCCACGTGGCCCCTGGGGAGGGCTTCCCCCGTGTCGCCGCTGGGGGATCGCCTGTCCTCAGAGAATTCAGCAAGGGGCTTCTTGGCCGGCAGGAGAGACACAAATATAAACTTTACAGTCGCATTTGAACGAGATTTTTATGCGATCTCATAAAACCGTTGCCGAGGCCACAGGGGGAGGAGTGTCGGTTTCCCCAGAGGATCGCCGTTGAGCCCCGCAGGAGGAGGGAGGGGGGCGGATGTGTCTGTGGCTTCATTCATTCACGGAACAAGCCCCTGTACCGTCGCTCCGTGTCGTGCAGGAAGCGTTAGGACACGGTGCAGGGGCAGGGGGCCCGAGTAGGCTGCGCAGAGGCCGTCTGGAGCCGGCTCTTCAGGTTTGCTGCTGCTTCCGCAGTCCCAGGAGCACCCCGATCGCCAGTCAGGGGCGCCCGGGCCCGTGGGGCGAGGGCCCTGCCTCGCTGAGGCCCAGCTCTGCGGCGGGCAGGGGCAAAGCAGGGAGGTTATTGATTAGGGGGGTGGCTGCCGCCGTCTGGTGGTGGGACCCGGGCGGCTGCGGGGAGTGGGTGAAGCGGCCAGGCCCGGGAATGGGCAGCCAGCACCGACAGATCGGACGAAGGGCGGGGTGGAAGGGGACAGGGATGGGGGGGCTGATGTCGCCGTTCCTGCTGGAGTGGCCCGTGGTGCTGGCTCAGAGGCTTTTGCAAGCCAGCCCCTCCCTCCTCCTCCAGGGCACGGTCCCTCCCTGTCACTTTGCTCTTGCCTCATCAGGAGCCAGGTGCGCCGCTGAACTTGGGAGCAGCTTGGAGGCAGTTGGCGGGCAGGGTGCTGGCAGCGGTTTAGACCTGCTCAGCTCTATGGAGTAAGGAGCAGGTGCTTTGCACACAGCCCGGGCCAACCCAGCCTTGCTCCGGACACTCGGGTCGCAGCACCTGGGCTGGGCCCCCGGCTCCCCTGCGGCCCGGCAGGGCCTTCTCCCTCGACCCCGTCTTCCGTCAGCACCCCTGCCCTAGACACCTGTCTCAGCCAGCCCGACCTCTCCCAGGCTGCCCGCCACACACCTCTGCTCCCCTCCACGCCCCTTCCTCCTCGTTCACCTGTGAGGAAACTTCCCTTGATCCACTCAGGGCTTTTGGGTTTCCTCCTCCGAAGTCCTCATGGGCGGCTGTGACGTCCCTGTGTCACAGTGAACAGTCAGGGGTCCTCGGAGAGCATGGAACCAACAGGGTGTGTGTACGTACGTGTGTGTGTGTGTGTATGGGCGGTGAGTGGGAGGGAGACAGATTATTTTTAAGAGGTTGGCTCCCGTGATTACAGAGGCTGCCAAATCTGAACGTTGCAAAGCAGGCAGCTGGAAATTTCAGCCAGAGGGGACGCTGCGGTCTTGAGTCTGAAGCAGTCTGGCGGCTGAATCCCTCTCTCCCAACGAGGAGCTCAGCCTTTCCGCCCAGGGCCATCGACTGATTGGGCGAGGCCCACCCACATCATGAAGGGTCAGCTCCTTTACTCAAGGTCTGCTGATGGAACGATGAATCATTTCTTTAAAAAAATGCTTTCACGACATCTAGATTGGTGTTTCGCCAAATGACCTGGCACCGTGGCCCTGCCAAGTCGACATGTAACCTTAACCCCCGTGAGGCTCAAGTCATCGCATGTCAGAGTGGACTTGGGATGCGACCAGTCACGTCCTTGTGACTCCAGAGCCCGGTCAGCAATAACCAGGGAAGTCAGGACGGCATTGCCTCCTGGAAAGGAAATGCCAGAAGCACATTTTAGTCTCTTGCTGGGGGCGAGCCTGTTAAATATTCAAAGTTCTGGCTTCCTGGCATTCAGTCCGTTAGGAAAAGACCCCCAATCCCAGCCCTGGGGGGAGGGAGGCCCACGAATGACAGGTCCTCCATCTTATTTCTGTGGTCGCTAGCATCCCATGCAAGGAGACGCCGATTCCGTGCCTTTACCCGGCTCGCTTCTGCGTCTATCTCTGCTGTTCTGAGGATTCATCAGGACCGAGGGACCCTGGAAAACGCCTCACCTGACGTTAACGTCAGCACGTGGGTGTGCCGCGAACGGCGTAGGCAGGGAAATGTCGCCGCCTTGCACAGAAGCAGCGCGTGTCCTCCGTGAGATACGACGGGTGTCCGTTCTTCGGAGACCGGTGGGATCCAGCAAGCAAATGGGTTGCAAAGGGTTCCTGCCGGGCGTGTGTTTTCGGACAGCGCTTGACAAGGGGCGAGCAAAGCATCCGGGGGTGTTTGAAGCAAATACTCCCTGGGCACGTTTTGCAAGTAATGATTTCAGTTTTGCTGATGAGATGGGCGCACTGAGGTGGGGTTGGCAGCCTGGCGTCTGAGGAGCGTGGCTCTGGGGCCAGGCGCCTGGGGTGAGCCCGGCTCTGTCCCCTGGCGGCCCCTTCCCCCAGGCAGGTCACGGAGGCATCTCTGAGCCTCCGCTGCCTCCCGGCAACACAGTTACCTCCCTCCCGGGACCCCCTAGAGATTAACGTGGGGGATACTGTGGAGCCCCCAGCCCTCGGAGGGGAGGGGACCCGCCAATGGGGATGCTCCCCACTACCCCTCTCTGCCTCCCCCCCCACCACCGTGTTTTCCCTGTGTCCACAGTCCAGTGCACGGGCTGTGTATAATGTAAACTGTGTCCATTTTGGTGAGTGAGGATTTCTGCCTGTGTGTCTCGTGTTTTGTGACTGATGCATCTCCAAAGCGGAAGCAAGCCCTGCCTGCCCTCGCCGGCCTCTGCGGCTAGGGTTCCACCTCTAGAGAAATTCTCAAGAAAGTAGGAGGAAATATACGATAAGACAGCCGGAGGGGCTGCCGAGGGTCAGGACCCCGCGGGCGGCAGGAAGGGGCAGCGGGGCGCGGGGACCCAGCGAGGGTCTCGGAGGCCCTCCCGCACCACGGGGCACGGGGAGGTGGCGGCGGGGCTCCGGCCGGCTCCCCGGGCTCTGACCCTGACCCATGTCCCCGTCGCTCGGGCTGCAGGTGGGCAAGCTGCGCGAGCGGCTGCAGGAGGCCAAGCTGGAGCGCGAGCAGGAGCAGCGGCGGCACACGGCGTACATCTCGGAGCTCCGGGCCAAGCTGCACGAAGAGAAGACCAAGGAGCTGCAGGCGCTGCGCGAGGGGCTCATCCGGCAGCACGAGCAGGAGGCGGCGCGCACCGCCAAGATCAAGGAGGGCGAGCTGCAGCGGCTGCAGGCCACGCTGAACGTGCTGCGCGACGGCGCGGCCGACAAGGTCAAGTCGGCGCTCCTGGCCGACGCGCGCGACGAGGCGCGCAGGGCCTTCGACGGCGAGCGCCTGCGGCTGCAGCAGGAGATCCTGGAGCTCAAGGCCTCGCGCAAGCAGGCCGAGGAGGCGCTCAGCAACTGCATGCAGGCCGACAAGACCAAGGCGGCCGACCTGCGCGCGGCCTACCAGGCGCACCAGGACGAGGTGCACCGCATCAAGCGCGAGTGCGAGCGGGACATCCGCCGGCTGGTACGTGCTGCCCGCGCCCCCTGCCGGCCGGCGTGCGTGCATGCACCCTTTCCTTCCCGCCCGCGTGCGTCCCTGCCTCCCTGCGTTCTTTCCGCCCGGCTTGCATGCCTCCTTTCCTCCCCGCATGTGTGCGGCAGACGCCGAATTTTGAGGCCCCGGCGCGCAGCGGGCACGGTTCTGGGCCCGGTGCCGTCCCGGTGGCGGTAAAGAGGCCTTGGGCGGTTAGAACGCGTCCTGCTAGGTGCGGGATCCTGGGTCCTTCGTGGCCCAGCTCAGAAGCACAAGTTTCTGTAAAATGGGGTTAATAGGTAAGGGGAAAGGTGGTAAAAAAACGACCGTGGAAGTTTATCGAAGTGCTGGGCATTCATTTATTCGTTTAATTACTAATCTGGAACATGCTTATACCTCCAGGTAAGATGTAGTAGGTAGGGACAGGCCAGTCGTTCTGTTGCAACGACTGCGGAAAGCCATAAATTGCAAGCAATCTTATTTGTTTATTTATTTATTTATTTATTTTTAAGTTTATTTATTTTGAGAGAGACAGAGATGGCACAAGTGGGGGAGGGGCAGAGAGAGAGGGAGAGAGAGGATCCCAAGCAGGCTCAGCGGTAGCACAGAGCCCAATGTGGGGCTTGAACTCACGAAACTGTGAGATCACAACGTGAGCTGAAACCAAGAGTCGGATGCTTAACCGGCGGGGCCACCCAAGCCCCTACAAGCAATCCTGTTTTTAAAGGCTGGAGGACTATGGAAGGTCTGAGGGCTGGAAGAGCTAAAATTTCAAAGGGAGGAATGAGAGCCTGGCCCAAGAGAGCCAACAGTCACCAGCTTCCCGCGGGACACTTGTGCACCCTGGGAGCGGGCTGGGGCTGGGGCTTCCCTCTGGCGAAGAGACCCCACCAGGGCCGAGACAGGTGAGCCGGGCTTTTTGCCATCTCTCACCGTCAGCATGAAAGACGGGGAACTAAGGAGCCCACACACCGGGCCGGTTGGCACCCCGCAGTACTCACTGAGTTTGGGGGTGGTGCGTGAGGCCGGTGAGTCAGGGTGGAAAGGCAGAGTAAAATCTCCCAGAGCCGTATCATACTTCGGAAACAAAGCTCGCCAGACAGAGGAGGGGCTGCAGCAGGCACACCGCCAGTCCGCCCCTCAGGACGACCGTCCGTCTTTGAACCTGTGTGCTGAGGCAAGCAAGCTAAGTTTCTCAGGCTAGCGTCAACAGCAGCAACAACAGTGATATTTACGAGAGGCACATCTTGGTTATGAGGATGCGGTTAGGCTGAAAGTTGTAAGGATGGAAGTAGATGCAATATCCAAACACTAACCACCAGAAAGCTGGTCTGTTTTCATGTTGAAGACCTTAAGGCAGGAAGTAATACTAAAGACAAGTAGGGGATGCCTTTTTTTCTTTACTTAAAAAATTTGTTTAAGTTTATTTATTTTGAGAGAGACAGAGACAGCGTGAGTGGGAGAGGGGCAGAGAGAGAGGGAGAGAAAGAACCCCAGCAAGGCTCCATGCTGCCAGTGCAGAGCCCGACTTGGGGCTCGAGCTCATGAAACCGAGCTCATGACCTGAGCCGAAACCAAGAGTCAGAGGCTTAACCAACTGAGCCACCCAGGTGCCCTGGGGATGCTTCTTAATAATAAAGGGGTCCGTTTGTAATAGCACTTAATAGCAAAACTTCCAAACATGCAAAAGAAAAGCATCAAAACTAAAAGGAGAAACAAATCCACAGTTAGAGGTGGAGAATAACACTCTGTCTCAGCACATGATAGAACATATAGACAATAGATGAGCAAAGACATGCAAGATTTAAACAGTACAGTTGGCCAACTGGAGGTCCACTGACAGAATACAGTATTTCAGCATGCACTATTCTCCTCAAGGGGACATACACGCGTTCTTTCAAAAATTGTGCTCCTTAGAGTAAAACAGATTCTAGACAAAAAGGAAGAAATGCTGAAAATCAAGCATCTAAGCTTCCATCTTGAGAACGAGGAAAAAGAACAGCTAATTAATCTCTGAGAAAGCAGAACAGAGGGGCTTAAAGAGCAGGAACCACTGAGGTAAATCAATAAGGAAAATCAACACATCGAAAGTTAATTAAAGTAGGTAAAATGATAAGTCCTGAGGATACCAATGAAGGGACAAAGAGACAAGTCCCCAGTGTACAGAATGTAAAAGGGCACTACCACAGCCCCTACAGAAATTAAAGAGACAGTACGAGTGCTTTCTGAACAGCATATGCCAGTGAACTTGAAATTTGGATGAACAGATTCCTTGAACAAGTACAACTTAACCAAATTGACACTATAAGAAATAGAAAATGTGAGTAGTCCTATAGCTGTTAAAGAAATTAAATACATAATTAATAGTTTTCCCACAATGAAAAGCCCAAGCCCAGAGGCTTCACAGGTAAATTCTGTAAGTATTTAATGAAGAAATAAAACTAATTACACACAAACTCTTCCAGAAAAGAGGAATAGGGAGCATATCCTAATGCATTTTATGAAGCCAGCATAACTGACCCCAAAACCAGTGATATACAACAAAAGAAAAAATTTAAGTAGTCATTTATAAACACAGACACAAGAATATAATTAAAATATCAACAAATAAAATCCGGCAATACACAGAAGAGGTAGTAAACTATGATCAAGTTGGGTTTATTCTAGGAATACAAAGATTGGTTTAATATTAAAAAATCAGTGAATATAATTCAGCTAGTAATAGAATAAAGGAGAAAAACCCCATATGATCATCTTAATAGATACAGTAAAAGCATTTAAAACTTTTATGCTCTTATACTTTCATACATTTATACGTCACAGTATAAAGTCTCAGCACACTAGGAACAGAATAGAATTTCCTGAATCCGGTAAAGGATTCTATAAAAAAAAATCTACTAACAACACATACAGTGATAAAATATTGAACATTTCCCACTGAATTCAAGGACCAAACAAAATATCCACTATCACCACTTCTGTTCAACACTGCACCGGCTAAGGCCTCAAATCCGAAAGACAATAAAAAGGGAAGTTTTAAAGACTGGGGGAAAAAAGAAGGGAAACCGTCTTTATTTGCCGATGCCGCGATTGTGACGTAGAAAATCCAAGAGCCTCCACAAACTATTCGACTTAGTAAGTGAGTTTATCGAAGTCTCTAAATAGAAAGTAAATATGCAAAAATAAACCGTATTAGCCACGAGGAGTGGGTAAATGGGGCTTTATAAAAGGCCATTTATAACAGAGTACCAAGACCTAAGAATAAGATGAAAGTTGTGTAAGCTTCAACACACCGAAAGCTTCAAAACACTGCTGAGAAAAAATAAAGATCTAGGTGAATGTAGGGAGAAGCCATTTCCATCGCACGAATATCAGTTCTTTTATAACTGATAGATCTATAGAGTCAGGGCAATCCCTATCACAACCCCGGCAGATCCTTTTTTTTTTTTTTTTGTAGACATTGGCAAGTGGATTCTAAATTTGATATAAAAATTTAAAGGACCCAGGGGCGCCTGGGTGGCTCAGTCAGTTGGGCGTCCAACTTCAGCTTGGGTCATGATCTTGAGGTTTGTGAGTTCAAGCCCCACTTTGGGCTCTGTGCTGACAGCTCAGAGCCTGGAGCCTGCTTCGGATTCTGTGTCTCTCCACCCCTCCCCCACTCACGCTCTGTCTCCCTCTCAAAAATAAAATAAACATTAAAAAAAAAAAAAAAGGACCTGGAGTCACAATTTTGAAGACAAAAAAGCCCAGGAAACCTCACACGATCATGGAACCAAGCTTACTATTAAGAGCAGTGAAGGCTTCGTGGATAAATCACTGGGACAGGAGAGTCCCCCGACAGACCTAGGCACGTGTGGTCACCTGGTCGAGGACGCAGGTACCTTCGTAGTCCAGTAAGGAAAGGATGGTCTTTCAGTAAACAGTGTTGAAGTAGTTGGACGTCTGTAACACAGGGACAATGATCCTTGCATCGAGCCATCCGTACAGCCACAGGGATTAATTCCGGGCGGACCCTAGACCTGCATGTTAGCAAGGGAACCAGTGAAGTGGGTAGGGCAATATTTTTGTGATCTTGGGGTAGGTGACTATTCCTCAGAGAAGACACAAATACACTATTCGTATAAATGTGCTATGCAGAGAAGGTTGTACCCTGAACATTTAAGAAATAAATTTTGGGGGCGCCTGGGGGGCTCAGTCAGTTAAGCACCTATTTTGGCTCAGGTCATGATCTTGCGGTTTGTGGGTTTGAGCCCCGCATCGGGCTCTGTGCTGACAGCTCAGGGCCTGGAGCCTGCTTCCGATTCTGTGTCTCCCTCTCTCTCTGCCCCTCCCCTGCTCATACTCTGTCTCTCTGTCAAAAGTAAATAAACATTAAAAAGAAAGAAAGAAAGAAAGAAAGAAAGAAAGAAAGAAAGAAGAGAAGAGAAGAGAGAGAGAGAGAGAAAGAAAGAAAGAAAGAAAGAAATTTTGTTCATCCAAAGGCACCTGTAAAAGACAAGGCACCATACAGATCGAGAGATCATTTCAATACATGTATCATAAACAGCTTCTATTCAGATTATAAAAACAACCAGGAAGGGAGTAGAATAACTAAAAGGGGCAAAGGTTTGAAAGAGTACACCAAAAAGGGAAAGTATACTTAAACGGCAGACAAACATCTGAAAAGGTGTCCAACGTCACTTATCATCAGGGACACACAAATTAAATTATAACTAGATACTGCTTCCCACCCACTAGAATGGATGCAATTAAAAAAAAGGGGGGGTGCCTGGGTGGCTCAGTTGGTTAAACCTCGACTTCAGCTCAGGTCATGATCTCACGGTTCGTGGGTTCGAGCCCCGCGTGGGGCTCTGTGCTGACAGCTCGGAGCCTGGAGCCTGCTTCGGATTCTGTGTCTCCCTCTCTCTGCCCCTCCCCCAGTTGTACTCTGTCTCTCTCTCTCTCAAAAAAAAAAAAACATTAAAAAAAATTAGAAAACAAACAGAATAACAAACACTAGGCAGGACGTGGAGCAGTGGGAACTCTCAGATGCTGCTGGTGGGGTTGGAAAATGCCGTGAGCACTCGGGAAGATAACTCGACAGTTTCTTAAACATCAGTCTGCCTGCCTCCCAGCACTTCCACCCCCAGCGGTACGCTCAGGGAGCTGAAGACACGTCCACATAAGATGCATACCTAGTCACCGCTGCACTATTCATAGTAGCAAAAACGCAGAAGCATCCCATGTGTCTGTCAGTTGGGGAGCGAATAACATGGTATATTCAATTTTTTTAATGTTTATTTATTTTTGAGAGAGAGAGAGAGAGAGACAGAGCATGAGCAGGGGAAGGACAGAGAGAGAGAGAGAGAGAGAGGGAGACACAGAATGCGAAGCAGGCTCCAGGCTCTGAGCTGTCAGCACAGAGCCCGATGTGGGGCTCGAACCCACAAACCAGGAAATTATGACCTGAGCCGACACCAAGAGTCAGACGCTTAATTTACTGAGCCCCCCAGGTGCCCCAAAATGTGGTCTATTCATATAATGGGCTGCAATTCAGCAGTAAGAAGGAGTGGGGTGTTTTTTACCTGAATTCAGGACTAGCTTAGGCACGGGACCTCCTCATTTTCCTTCTCGGTGTGGGGGGGGGGGCGTGGGGGGAGGCGTTAACACTTTGGGGGAAGGGAAGGCCTGGGGGAAAGTCTGCTCCGGGTGCAAATCCAGCCTCATCCCCGGGGTGACCCCGACGAGGCTGCTTCCCGTCCCTGAGCCTCTGCACAATGGTAACAATGGCATCGTGCCCTGGGGTTGTGAGAATCAACCTCAGCATCCCGCAGTGTCTTGTCATTTCTGTAACAAGCGACCCATAAACTATGTTCCTCTCTGGCAGGGGAAATCTGCATTTGAAGTTAATAAGATGGGGAAGGAACAAATATTTGCATCAGGGGCCGCTTGAGCGTCACGCGGAATGTACCGGAGGCCTGGGCGTCTGGTCCGTTTCGGCGCTAAGCAGGAGTATCCTCAATTCGGGGATTCTCGGTGGGCGTGTGGCTTTCACAGCCAAGGCACCCGCTTGGGTGAAGAGGATGAGAGTCCATCTCTCCGGTTACCTCCCCTCCCCCTGCCCCCAGTTTGAAAAATGTCACTCCTCGGGCAAGGCTGTCGTTTGTGGCAACGTGTGCGGGAGGTGGCCCGCGTTTCCCCTCTTGGTCAGCTGGATTGGAACCGAGATGCAGGTGGGTCTGTGGAGGCTGCTTACACACTTCACACGCCTCTTAAGAGGAGCACGCATTTGGGGCGCCTGGGCGGTTCGGTCAGTTAAGCGTCCGACTTCGGCTCAGGTCACAATCTCACAGTTCGTGGGTTCAAGCCCCGCGTCAGGCTCTGTCCTGACAGCTCAGAGCCTGGAGCCTGCTTCCGATTCTGTGTCTCCCTCTCTCTCTGCCCCTGCCCCGCTTGCACTCTGTCTCTGTCTCTCAAAAATGAATAAACGTTTAAAAAAAAAAGGCAAAGCAAAAAAGAAAGTTACGGTCCACTCGGGGCAGGGACGCCAGTTTCTGGACCCCTTCCCTAGACCCGTTAGGCTCAGGCCTGGTGGCACATGAGGGAAGGCTCCCTTAGGACGCGGGGACTTCAAAGTTGGAAGTTTATTTCTCTCTCGTGTACAAAGTCCAGAAAGGGCTGCCACAGGCTTCCACGGAGTGGTGAGGGCCACAGATACCTCCCAGCTTTCTCCTCGGAATGGACTTTGGGATGTGGCCCTGGGCCTCATGGCCCCTCATACCCGTTGAGCGCCAGCCATCACATCTTCATCCCAGGTTGGCAGTAGGAGGGTCAACGAGGAAGGGCGGGGATGTTCACTGAAGAACACTTTGCTTTTTGTAAGTTCCGTACACTTCTTCGTCCGCCGCTGTGGCCCGCAGCCTCAAGCCTCAGGGGACACTGGGGAATATCGTCCCTTTACCAAGCGCCCCGCAGTTTAATAAATCCCGGTCTGGTACTCTATGAATTTTCCGGGGCTGCCGTAACACGTCACCGCAAACCCAGTCACTCACAACAGGAATGTATTTATTCTCTCACCGTTTCAGAGGCTGGCAGTCTGAAGTCGGGGGTCTGCGGGACCATGTTCCCCCTGCAGCTTGCAGGGAAGAATCCTTTCTTGCCCCATCCAGCGTCCGGCTGTGGCCAGGAATCCTTGGTGTCCCTCGGCCTGTGGCCGCGCCGTCCCAGGCTCTGCCGCCACGTGGCCTGGCCTCCCCCGTGTGTGTGTCTGTGTCTGGTCCCTATCTTGCCAGGACGCGAGGAGCGGATCGAGGGCCCACCCTCATCTGGCGTGACCTCATCTGAACTTGCCATCGTAATCAGGTCTGCAGAGACCCTGCTTCCAAATAAGACCCCATTCTGACTTTTAGGGGAGCCCTGAAATCTGGGTGCGTAATCGTGCCAGTCACTGACTACAGGGACCCAGGAGGAGCGCGAGAGTGGGTGTGGGGGTAGCAGCCCCCGCTGCATTCCTGGTCCCCAAACTTCGCGGCGAAGCGGGGCTCCCAGTCATTTGCACGTTCTGGGCGCGTTGGGAGCTGGCCGACCCAAGATTCTCGCCGGGTCGGGTGTCTCGGCGGATGCGGTAGGCAAGTGGTCGGATTCTGTGCCCGCGGGGCCTGTGGGATAACGAGGACGTTGCAGAGGCCGGCCTGAGTTGGCATCGTGGTTCTGCTGCCCGCCGGTGCCCGGGCACACGCGTCTCTCCGGGCCTCACCCGACTGTAGGTACTGGCTCCTCCGAGGGTCTTCCGAAGACAGAGCGTGCCTCCTAAGTACGGATGTGACACTGAGCTCGCGAGCACTGGGCCGTAAGAAAGAAGTAACAGCCATCGCCCAGTCCGTGTGCGTCCCCTCACTCTGGGGCTGGGGTCTTTAAGTTGCAGGTGACGGAAATTCCACCTCAAACCAGCTCCAACCGAAATCCATCGGCATTTGTAACAAAAGTAGGAGGCGGAGCTTCAGGCCCAGCTCCAGAGGCACTCACGCCCCCCAGGGCCCAGGTTTGTCAGGCTCTGCTCTGCCTCCTCCTGTGTCGTTCATTCTCAGCCTCTGGGGGCTCACACTGTGGCGGTGAGAAGTCACCCTGTGCCGGGTCCCCCGCCCCCATCCTCACAAAGACAGCTCAGAGACAGTGAGTCTCCCTTTGAGCTCCTAAGAGTCCTAGCTATGTCGTCTCCAGGCTCTTGGCTCTGATTGGGTCACGTATCCACCCCCGAGCCAATGACTGTGAGGGGGCGTGGCCTGTGGCTGGTGTGAGCCAATCGGGGCCTGCCCTGGGAACCGGACCGGTTTCAGCCCCGCCCCTCTCCTATAACACATGCCTAGCCCAAGCGCTGGGAGAGGGAATGTCCACACGCTCCGGTGATGCAGGTCGGGAAATCTCGATGTCAGAGATTCACGGCTTGGTCAGCCTCCCGGGAGAAGGGGACAGGGTCCTGAGAACTCGGCCTGGGAGGCAGACGTAAAGTCAACTAATCGAGTGCTTGCCTGTGAACTTGGTGGGCGGGGGGGGGGCTGAGGACTGTGGCTGGGGAGATAAATACAACAACCTGGCAGATGTCGATTCCAGAATACATTCTGCATTGTCCGTTCGTTCCCGGATGTCCTCTCTGCTAGCGGAAACAGTTTTGTAGGAAACTTTCCCATGGGGGTGAGTGTAAGCCCTCTGCTCGTTTACAAGATTATGTGGGGAATTGGCACTTTCCTAAGGTGCAGAATTTGGAATTCCAGAGGTGCCTTGCTTTGCAGCGCGTCTGCTTTGTGTGGGAGGAGCTAGTGTATTGCATGGTGGGGGCTCCGTTTCCGCGCTCCGGTGCAAAGCGACAAGAGTGTGACCCGGATGGACCACGCCCCCCACTGGCCCTGCTGACTCCCGCACTTGATTTTTCCCTGCTTGCACTAATCGCTCCCTCAGCTACTGCAGTGTTGCCTTCTTTCTTCTGTTTATTGACTACCTCCCTCTCTAGAATGGAAGCCTCGAGGGCAGGGATCTGGCCTGTTTTGTTCACAGAGGTTTCCCAGGCCCGTTTGATGGCGCTCGGCCCAGTATTTGTTGAATTAATGAAAGCACGTGAGTGGTTTAAATGAATGAACTCCTTTCCAATACTTACTGCTCCTGGGCTGGCATCGGCAGGGGCGACAATGTTTCTGTCTCCTTAAGGATTCTTCCCCAGGGCCGGGAGGTGCTCCTCCAGGGCATTAGGGCGAGGCGGGGAGCTGCTGGTGCGTCGCCACCAGGGGGCGCAGTGGGCACGTTCCGCAGCGGCTTCAGGAGACCCGCCAGGCAGGCAGGTGTGTTCCCCACCGCCCCCACCCCCGCCGCTGGAGGCCCCAGAAGATTGTCTTGAGGGACCGGGGATGTGGAGGGAGGGGAGCACACTTTTTGGTCTAAAAGAAAGGTGGCTCGGAGAGTTTTTCAGAACTGTAGGACTTTGTTTGAAAACCTCCCAGGATGTTAAGGGTACCGTTTCCCCTTCTATAATACGGTGTGTTCGAATACGTTCTCCGGGAGCTAACACAGATTAATGGGGGAACCAACACTGACCACGGCTTGTAATATGCCAAAGTCTGCACTAAAGTCTAACTCTCCACAACTGGACAGGGGAGGTGCTAAGAGGTCTCCGTGTCCCCACCTTATGGGTGGCCCTGCCTGGGCTGTGCGTCAGGAGGTCGCGCAGTGCGGAGGAGGGCGTTCGAACTGGCTTTGGTCTGCCGCCAGAGCGGGGCTCGTAACCGGTCTTCTCCACCGTGACGGTCTGTGTCTGGACTTGAGGTGCCAGATTCACAAGTAAGAGGCGCAGTTCTCAAGTCCGCTTTAATTTATCGCCCTGAGTATCTTTGTTTCCTGTGGCTTTCTTAACAAATGGCTACAAACTCCGAGGCTTAAGACAACAGAAAGATATTGCCCCACAGTCCAGGGGACAGGGAGTCAGGAATTAAGGGGCCGGTAGGGCTGTGCCCCCTACCCCCACCCCCGGAGGCTGCAGGGGAGGGTCCTTCCGGCCTCTCCCAGCTCCTGGGGCCCCTGGCGCCGCTGGGCTTGTGGCTGGGACACTCGCCCCCAGTGCTTGGGAAAATTTCCCCGCTAAAGCCTGTCTCCGTTTCCCAGGGCTGCTGTAATGAAGGAAGGCACACTGAGCGGCTGAAGCCACAGAAATTTCTTAGCTTCTAGGTTTGGAGGCGGGAAGTCCGAGAGCAAGGTGTCACAGGGCCGTGCTCCCTGAAGGTGCTGGAAAGGAGCTGTCCTGGTCTCTTCCAGCTGCTGGTGGCGGCGGGCAGGCTGCGATGACCCCGGGCTTCTGGGCCCATCACTCCAGTCTCTGTCTCCATCTCCGCCCAGCCTTCTCCCTGTGTAGCCGTGTGCTGCTTCTACTCCTCCAAGGACACCGTCACCTTACTCCAGCGCGACCTCCTCCTAACTGGCTATATCTGCGGGAACCCTATTCCCAAATGACCTCCCATTCGCAGGGTCTAGGAAGGACATGGATCAGCGGGGGGACCCCCCAGTAGAGTACCGTCACTGGGGCAGTTTCCCAGCTGTTGGCTCTGTGTCTGGAATCGGTCAAGGTGTATGGCCTGGGGCCAACACTTTCTCTTCTGGAAGCTACTTTCTGCTTCGTCTCCAGGGCAAACCGGGGCTTCCTTTGAGGTTCACACGTGAAGAGGCAGAGGTCCTTTAGAAACCCCAGCAGAGATGTCAAGTAACCAGTTGGTTCTATGATTCTGGGGCTCCAAGAGAAGTCAGGGCCTGGGGAACGCGTTGGGGGTGTCAGCTGCATACGGGGGGTGGGTAATGTCATGGGTGGGGTTGCGGCTGCCTGGGGAAAGGAAGAGGGCCAAGCCTTGGAAAGTCCAGACTTTAATAGTGACCGGAGCAAGGCGAGGCTGTAAAGAGAGAAACCAGGAAGTCATGGCAGGCGGCGGGAGGGCCGGGAGAGCTTCCTGGAGCAGGGAGTGGGTGGCCGGGTCACATGTTGGTGAGGATGGAGGGCAGAAAGTTGTCCCGTCAGTCTGGGGGCCTGGGGAGCGTTGAAGAGCTTGGTAAGAGCTGTTTTGGTGGAGGGGTGGGGGGCTGTGACCGGACAGGAGAGGCTTGGGGGGTGGGCTGAGTGGGAGACGAGACCCACAATTCTATGAGGAAGCTGAGATGTGGGGCGTGAGGTGCCTGGAGGTCAGGATTTTATTTCATTTCATTCACGCGAGCGAGAAATGAACATGGGTCTATTTCAACAGTAAGTGTCTGGTTGGCCATACGGGCCGCTGAACCCATAACCTCTCTGCTCCTCTGTGCTCAGGGGAGCAGGGCCTGGGCCGTGGACGTGGCCTCTCTGTGTCCTGAATTTCCAGAGTTCAGCTGACCTGGGTCTTGGTCCTCTTCCTTTCCTTCTGGGGCTCAGGCCAAGCGAGGAAGCGATCTCTCTGGTCACGAGCCCCGAGGCTGATTGCCCGTTCTTTCTCTTTCGCAGATGGACGAGATCAGAGGGAAAGACCGCGTGATTCTGGCCTTGGAGAAGGAACTCGGCGTCCAGACTGGTCAGACCCAGAAGCTGCTTCTTCAGAAGGAGGCTTTGGATGAGCAGCTGGTCCAGGTCAAAGAGGCCGAGCGGTACCACAGTAGTCCGAAGAGAGAGCTCCCGCCCGGCATAGGGGACATGGCGGAACTCATGGGCACCCAGGTACGGACACCGGCGACTCTGTAAACCCTGGGGCCACGCAGCTGACCGCTGCCTGTCCTTTCTGCGGGTCGTGGTCCCAGTCACCTTGCCTGCCTGCCTGCCTGCCTCCCCTCACCCACCCCCCGCCTTCCATCTGTCCATCTATCCTTCCTCCCCAGACTGTGTGACATTCACCGTGTGCAGGGCCCAGTGTTAGGCGATACGGAGGTGAGCAGCTGACTGGTTTGCTCCCAGCGGTCTGGAGCCCAGTGGAAAACAGAGAACTGAAGACATCGGTGCCGAGTGTGCAGAAGAGCATGGAAAGGGGCCCAGTCTTGGAGTCGGAGTCCCGCACCACGAGTGGGAGCTTAGCCAGAAGGAAAGGGCTTTGGGGGGCAACGGCTCGGTACTTCACACGCACAGAGGAGGCTGGAGCAGCGTGCCTTCATTCATTCACTCATTCCTTCCGTCCCCAGATGTTTGGCTGTCGGTCGTGTGTGCATGCTCCGTGCAGACAGCATACGAGGCGCTGGCATTTCGGCGCTCAGCGAGATTGGCCCAGTGGGTCTTGAGGCCGGTCCTTGCGCGTCCATGACGGGCCTTTGCGAGAGAGGCACAGCGGGCGGGGGCAGGGGCGGGGGCGCGAAGGTCCCCAGAGACCACACGGGCAGCTGTTCGGGAGCCCCTGGCGGGCTTGACCTCTTGTCACTTTGAGACGAAGTCTTCCTACAGGTCGCAGGCAGCGCCTGGGGTGTCGTCTGCGTGGCCTGACTGCAGGGACGCCCAGCGTGGCGTGGGGCCTTGGGAGGAGGAGCTCGCAGTCACGTCCCGTGAGCTCCCTGGAGTCATTAAGGCATCTTCAAATCACGTTCGTATCTCGACTTTCTCTCAGGACCAACATATGGACGAGCGAGACGTGCGGCGATTCCAACTAAAAATCGCTGAACTGAACTCGGTGATACGGAAGCTGGAAGACAGGAACACCCTCCTGGCAGACGAGAGGAATGAGCTGGTAATCAGTCCCCCCTCAAGAGACAGACGGTGCCTTGTAGGGCGCCAGGGAGCCCCCCTGGGGCCGAAAACCCCTGCCTCGAACGCATAGTTAGTGCAGAGGCCTTCTGTCTTCCTTTCCTTTCTGTCCCATGAATTTCTGATCAAAAATCTAACGCACCCTCAGTGAAGACGCCTGTTTCTTCTACAGGAATTTATCCCGGCAAAGAGGCGGAGCAAACAGTGAGGAGTTTGGAGAGGGTGTTCCCTGCAGTGTTGTTTAGCCATCCACACTGACCCGAAACGAGACAAAAGGCCAATTGTTCATACTCAAGTATCGGGCAGGGTAATTACGGAACATTTCTGCAGTGAACTGTGGACAGTCGTTAGGAATGACGGGAGACATCACGTTTAGTTGCTCACCGTAAATTAAGTGACGAGCGGTTTACAAAATAAACATGCATTGTTGTCACGCTGGATACTGCAAGTTGTTTTAGGTGGTGTGGCGATGGATGGCTTTTAGTTTTTTGCTTCTCTCTTTACTTTCTTTTCCATAAAAGTTTACGTATTAAAGAAATTTTTTTAACGTTTATTTTATTCTTTTTGAGAGACAGAGAGGGAGACAGAGCGTGAGCAGGGGAGGGCCAGAGAGCAAGAGGGAGACCCAGAATCCGAAGCAGGCTCCAGGTTCTGAGCTGTCAGCACAGAGCCCGATGTGGGGCTCGAACCCACAAACCATGAGATCACGACCAGAGCCGAAACCAGGAGTCAGACGCTTAACCGACTGAGCCGCCCAGGCGCCCCTCAAAGGTCCATTTTGTATTTGAGAGAATGCCACCAGACTGTTTGATCTTAACTTTGCAACCTGGTGACCAAAATCAGGGATCCGCGGTCAGCCCCTGTGCTCGATTCTTGGTTCTAGCACTTTCTGTGTGGCCACGAGCACAGCATCCCCCCTCTTTGCTGTCAGACTGTCTGTCTGTGAAGAAGGGATGGGGCCCCTCCTCAGGTCGTGGTGAGGGTTGAACCAGCCCCGCAGGGCTTACCACAGTGTGTTCGAGAAGGCAGACCTGACCACAGAGAGTTCCTGCTTGGAAGCCCTCAAGGGCTGGGGCAGAAACGAATGAAAGAGTTCTCCCCCCTCAGACCAGGCCTCCCTGCGTCTACCCACTACGCCCAGCACCCCACATTCTGTGTTCCCGCTGCACTGAACGAGCTGTGTTCGTGCCCGCGGGGTTTTCCTGGCTGGAGCGTCTGTCCGCCCTTGGCTCCCCGTGTTCTTACCTCCTTGACCATCTTTGCTCTCTTCCTCCATCCGTTAGACGGGCACCCTGGCCTGCCTGTCCCTCAGGCCCAGCCCCCAGCACGGGGCCCCAGGCCCAAGAGGGGCTCCCCCAACGCCAATCACACAGGAGAGACTGGACGGACACCCCTAGTTGTAGAGACTCAGGGAGCGCCTTTGGATTTGATGTCCCGGCACTGAGTTTAACACTGAGTGGGCCCCAGGACTGGTTACCTGTTGTCTCAAGAAGGCGGAGCTTTCTGTGACATCTGCGCTTGGGGAGGAATGGTGGCCAGGAGCAGCCGGGTCATTGGACTGACCTTTATGCGTGTGACCCATGACCCCTGGGGGTGATGGCCAGAGGTGAAGGAGGTGCAGACTAGGGGACGCAGCACCGGTCACTTGCCCGCAGGGGTGTCCGGGGGCAGATCTGTGGGCCTCCCCTGCGGCCTTACCCCAGGCCCCCTGAGCCTCAGCTGGGACGCTGTGTTGGGGAACCAGGTGTGGGGGGGGGCATCTTCCTGGAGTTCTTACTGTCCGGGAAATGTGGTCCCAGCGGGGGCAGCTCCAGTCCCGGGTTGGCCCCCTGCCGGCCTCCACGGTGTGGCGTCGGCAGTCCGTTGGGTCTCAAAGCCGGAGGCCTTCCGTGTCTTTCTGATCGTAGCTGAAGCGCTCCCGCGAGACCGAGGTGCAGCTGAAGCCCCTCGTGGAGAAGAACAAGCGGATGAACAAGAAGCACGAGGATTTGCTGCAGAGCATCCAGAGGATGGAGGAGAAAATCAAGAACCTCACGAGGGAAAATGTGGAGATGGTAAGTCATCGGCCCCCCCTTGGGGGGCTGGCCCCGGGTTCGTGTCTCCGTCTGGGCTTCTCCAGCCCCTGAGCCTCGCAGCCCTCCCCCGCCACCACCCCCCCCCCCCCCCGCCAGGAAGCTCGCCAGGGGTCCCAGCCCACGCCCCTCCCTCCCGGGCCCGCCTCTCTAGGGTGCCCAGGGCCGTGGGCTCTGTGCCTGGAGGGAGAAGGCCGGGCGGTGCCCGCAGCTGGGTCTGAGCCTCAGCCCTGCCCTCTGCCACCCCCGTGGCCTCAGACACAGCCTCATTCTCTCTGCGCCTCGGCCGTCTTCATCCACGAAGCGGGGGTGCGGATGTCAGCATTGCGGGGCTGCCCAGGGGATGGACTGGTGGCATGGAAAGGCCTCTTTGCAGAAGCTTCGAAGTGAAAGCAACAGCTGCTTTGCATAAGGAATTTGCATTTGCTCCTGCGGGAGGGAGGGCTTGGTCTTTGGGGTCAGGGCAGGGTCTTGTAGTTGATGGCTTCTGGAGAGTCTGAGGTTCGTGGTCCAAAGCCGCGTTAGTCACCTCGGTTCCAGCAAGAAGGCTGAGGCTCTGTATGGTGGGGTGCCCTTCTCCCCGCGCCCCTGCAGGCCCAGGTGTGAGGGGGCGTGATCACCGCTGGGGGCTCGCCTCCCCGGCTTCCAGGGCCCGGTTTGTGGGACCTCCTTCTCTGCCCCTCCCCCATGCCTGCCCAGCCTCAAGCTTGTTTCTGGTCTGCATCTGTCCCCTCCTCCCGCTTGGGGACCGGGTGGCCGTCACCCCTCCTGGCGCCCCGCATGCCGGCGCTGTGTCAAACCTGCGGGCTCTCCCTGTGGCTGCAGAAGGAGAAGCTGTCGGCGCAGGCGTCCCTGAAGCGGCACACTTCCTTGAACGACCTCAGCCTGACGAGGGACGAGCAGGAGATCGAGTTCCTGCGGCTCCAGGTCCTGGAGCAGCAGCACGTCATCGACGACCTCTCCCTGGTACGTGCGTGCTTGGTGACATCGCCCGGCGTGGCGCCGGAGGCGCGGTGTCAGGAACGGGCATTGAGGCTCCAGGGCGCTGCCGCCAGTGCGGGCGGGGTCTCACGGAGCTCACCCCCACGGGCCCCTCGCTGCTTTAATTCAGCCAGAAAGCAGCCTCGACTTTGCGTAAAAGACACCACTGGCGCCTGGAAGCAGTTTCCATGGCTACTCTTTTTCTCAAAACTTCTCCCTGGTTTGCTGTTGCTAAGAAGCAGCATCCGTGTTAAGAACGAGTCTTCTGGCCTCGACGCAGTGGGCAGGATTTGTCCCTGAGAAGTCTTTTTTTTTTTTTTTTTTAAGCTTGGTTGTTGCAGACCATGAGCTTGAAAGCCTGAACCTTGTGATCAGGCCGGAATTTGAAGGGCTCGCCGAGACTCTGCACGTGCAGGGTTAAGGGGAGAGGAGTGTGTCGTAGGCGGAGTCTTATATCCAGAGAATCCTTTTTCCGTCTGTGAGAGGAGCTGAGGCACCAGGAAGAGAGCGTTTGGAGTAAGCGTCAGTTGGCCCCTAGAAGCAAAGTGTGTTCTTAATGCCCAAGAGGGAATGTGCTGGTTCCAGTCATGGGTCTTCAAAGGGTAGAAAAACCAGCGATCAAAATTCTAGATAAAGCTTTGACCATGACTGTCAAGGTCACTTTGCTGGCCTATCTACCTCTCTCTTCAACTCCCTCCCTCCTTCCTTCCACCTCCCAATCCTTTCTCCCTCCTGTCCCTCCACCCATCTTCCCTCCACCCATCTTCCTATCCTCCCTGACTCCTTCCATCCCTTCTTCCTTCCTTCCATCCATCTGTCCATCAATCCATCCATCCATCCATCCATCCACACATCTGTCCATCTATCCATCCATCCTCTCCTCCATTCTCCCATAACATCTTCCTTCCATCTGTCTGTCCATGCATCCATCCTTCTATCTGTCCACCCGTTCATCCATCCTCCCCTCCTTCCCTCCCTCCCTACCTTCCTTCTCTTTCTCTCTTTCTCTCTCCTTCTTTCTTTCTTTCTTTCTTCCTTCCTTCCTTCCTTCCTTCCTTCCTTCCTTCCTTCCTTCCTTCCTTTCTTTCTTTCTTTCTTTCTTTCTTTCTTTCTTTCTTTCCTCCCTCCCTCCCTCCCTTCCTCCCTCCCTTCCTTCCATCCATCCCTCTGCCCTCTCATCTTTCTTCATTACACAAAAACTTGGTACAGCACATTAGATGAAAACATACCTTCAATAAAATGATGATAAAGTTGAAAGAGGAACAATAAACAATAAGCCTGGAAAAAAAATAAAGAGAGCTGCATCCCCTGGGATGAGCCGGGAGACAGGTGGACCGTACGGGCTCGAACCAAATGCCAGAATTGTCTCCGGGGTTCCCGGCAGCCAAGGGGAGCAGCAGGGCTAAGTTAGGAAGGAGAGACGTCTGGTTCTGCCTGGAGTAGAAGGCCGCCGCTCTGCAGATGTCATTCCTATCGACGGTGGCCACCAGGCAGCCGCGGGCTCGTGTTCCCTTCCTAGGGCGGCGCTGCGTGGTAGGTTCCAGCCCCCTGGAGCAGAGGAAGAACCTGAGAGAGAAATAAAACACGTCACCTGGTTCGGAGGAGGGCCGTCCGGATTTGGACCCAGCTCTGTCTGAGCTCAAGGCCGCTGGCCGCTCCATCCTGCGGTGTGGTCGCTGACGGCAGAGGTCACCCCGCCCCCAGCGTGGCAGGCTGGGGCTTCTGGGATTGGCCAAGTTTGGTAGTTTTTTGCAAGAAGGTCCCAGTCCCGTTAAGGAGCTGAGTAAATGGGGGGGGGGGGCTCTGGAGCGGGCAGTGCTGGGAGGCGGCCGTCACGCGGGCGCTCAGAACTTGGACGAACCCACGCCCGGTGCCGACGGGGAGACGCAGCTGAGAGCCTGCTGGGTTGGTTGGTGGGATGCGAGGCTGGCCGATAATGCTGCCCATTGTGTCTCCTTCCAGGAGAGAGAACGGCTCTTGCGCTCCAAGCGACATCGTGGGAAAAGTCTGAAGCCGCCCAAGGTGAGTCCGCAGGGGTGTGGCTGCCTCGCCTTTCCCTGCAGGGTCCAGGGCAGGGGGGAACGCAAGCAGTCCGCGAGGGGCCCTAACAGCAGGGACACTCACATGTCTGCACGCTCGCTGGCAAAGAAGCTGTGATTGCGTCTCTCGGAGCGTCGGTTCTGGCGGTGGACCGGGTATTGTAATTAATTCCTGGAAAACGCACCGATGAATTCTGTCTCCAGGCCTCAGGTGCTGTTTGCCCCAAATTAAAAGCATAAATACTTAGACGTTTTAAAGGATCTAAAAGGCACTCGGGCTCGGTTTATAACATCTTATATCCCGTTCTGAAAAATCAGGAGCTTTGGGCTTTTTTTTTTTTTTTTTTTGAATAACACAGAACCGTGTTCTTTTGGGAAGAAGTGGTTTTGTAGAGACAGTGCCCAGATAGCCTGGTGCAGAGAGGCCAGCTGGGCCGGGAGACTTCAGACGCCCCAGGGACCATGCCGGAATCAAAAGAGCAAATTGGGGCAGGTGAAAAAAAAAAAAGAAAAAAAAAAAAGGCTTAGTTTGCATTTAAACCTGTGAACCTTGTTTCGCCGCCACAGAGACGCGAGTCGATTGAACTAGACGCCCCTCCTGGTTCATCTTTCAACAGAGGGTTCGTTGTAGAGAAATCTTTCTCTTTAGAGAAAACAGCAGGGTGGCCGTGCTACGAAATAGCCACAGGTGTGTGGCTGTCGTGTCAGGGTGGCAGCAGGGAGCGGTGGGGACTGGGGCAACAGCAGGTGGCACTACATGTTCCAGGCTCCAGGAGGAAGTGGGGACCCTCGTGCCTTAGCTTCCTGGGGCTGCCGTAACAAAGCTCCCCAAACGGGGCGGTGTGGAACAATAGAACCGTCTCATCTCGCCGTCTTGGAGTCTGGCCGCGCCGTGGTGGCCCCTCCGAGACCCACCGGGGACTCCTTCCCAGGCTCTTTTAGCTTTTGGCGATTTCCCGGGATTCTTGAGCATTCCTCGTCTGGAGTCCGTGTGACTCCAGCCTCTGCTCTGGTCGTCAGAGACCATTCGCCCAATGCCTTGCTGTCTTCCCATCAGGACACGAGTCATATTGGATCAGGGGTCTGCCCTCTTCCGCCATGACCCTCACATTAACCCAGTACTTCTGCGGGGACCTTGCTGATGTTCCAGGGGGTAGGGCTTCAACTTGTCTTTCTTTGGGAGAGGGGGACCCAAATCACCCCAAACACCGTATTTTATATAAAAGCTAAGGAATTTAACCTAGTGACTGCTGACAGGGGACTTGGCATAAGTAAGTTTACTCACGAGGTGACCTTAAGACAGGGATTATCTGTGTGGCCCCAGGGTCATCACAGGAGCCTTTCCAAGCAGGGGGAAGGCAGAAAAGGACAGCAGAGAGTTGCAGTGGGGGGAGGGCTCAGTCTGGGAAGAACTTGATGAGCCAGTGCAGGCTCTGCGGTGTGGGGCGTACAGGGCTGCTCGGGAGGCTCCCAGGAACAAAGGCAATGGCGACACCAGTCCTAGGAGGATCTGGGTTCAGCAAACAATCGCGTGAACTTGGAAGCAGACCCTCCCCAGGGCCTCTCGGGAAGCGACGACGAACAACTCGATTGTGGCAATAAATCAGGGCGAGACTGAAACACAGAAGCAGTCCGGGGAACGAGGACGCCTGACCTACAGGACTGAGATAATACATTTTGTTGTTTCATGTGGTAAAGTCTGTAGCAATTTGTTACGGCAGCTAGAAAAATGCATGAGGCCTGTCTGTAGTTGGCATCTCTCCCTCCCTCGTGGCGGGTCGGGGAAGGGCTTGGCCAAGGTCGTCCTACCGTGGAAAGGAGAGCTGTAGCGTTCTTCCTTCATACAGTTATGGAGGCGGTTCATTCTTCCTAATCATGCCAGGTCATCCCTGTTTAGCCATCCGCCCTTACGAAGAAATACTATAAAGGATATTTTTCAGTATATATTATAGGTAAATTTGCCTATAATAAAGACCCATAGGGAAAGAGTAAGGAATCAAATGAGGCACATATTTTAAACTCAGATGGAAAATATCCAACATGTCTAAAAATTTCCCACTGGTTTTTAGTCTCACTGGCCATCCAGGCAATGACCTCTTTCTCTCTCCCTTGCCAAAAGTGGGGGAATATTAATGTTAAGTATGTTGCGAATAATTTCTCCCTGATATACTTTTATCATTTTATTTCGTGTCCGTTTGTTCATGTAGAGTAAGCGATTATTTTATGAAATCGGAAAAAAACATCTAAGGGCGTGAAATGTTGGCGCAAATGTTGATAGAACCCTCCGTGGCCCAAAGAAAATATGTCTGTGGGCCGAACTGGACACTTGGCCGAGTGGTCATGTATACCATTTTCTTTAATCCTCATCACAACCCCGCGAGGTTGGCGTTGTGTTTTCCATTCAGCGGTTACAGGAAGCACGCAGGTATAGAGTATAGAAATAGCTCAAAGGGACAGAGTGAGCTGACAAAGAGGTGGTTCAAATCCAAGTCTGGTCTCCGAGGCTCACGCTTGCACCATTAAGTCAAGCGGGACAAGCATATGTCTCTACGTACTGATATCAGAAACTCAGAAAGGGAAGTGACTCGGTACAACTCGTTTATTTTATGTTAAAAATTGTTTTTAGCGTTTATTCATTTTTGAGAGACAGAGAGAGACAGAGCATGAGCAGGGGAAGGGCAGAGAGGGGGGGAGGCACAGACTCTGAAGCAGGTTTCAGGCTTTGAGCCATCAGCACAGAGCCCGATGCGGGGCTTGAACTCACGAACCGGGAGATCACGACCTGAGCCGAAGTCGGACCCTTAACCCACTGAGCCGCCCAGGCGCCTCACAACTTGTTTATTTTTAACTACTCACTTTTATTGTGTTATTTATAACAGCTCCACAGACTACCTGAGAAGTAAGCGAAGCGTCGCCCGCGGGGCCTCCCCGGCGCGATCTATGCTGGCATTTGAATGCACCCCCTCGGCCGCCCCCGGCCCTTGATGTACCCCATCTTTTTCTCTCTTAATAACGTAACTGTAACTGTAGAACACACTGGTGCTCCCTGGTTTTTTACTCAACGTTCTATTATAAAGCATTTATCCGTGTCATGACCCTGTCATCATAAATACAAATTTTTATGGTTCTATAATCCGTTGAGGAGATGGGCCATAAATTGGTTTACCGTTCCGAGTCGGGAATGTTTGCTTTGAGCTCCTGGCGGCTCTGACTCCTGCCGCAGAGCGATTTACGGCTCCGCAGGCAGCTCTTTCGGGGCCGGTTCTGTTGTATTCCCTGCGCGTTGACCGTTGCTTTAAGTGACTGGACTTTCTGCTTCCGTAAACGCCGCCGCAGTGGCCTCCTTTTGTCCAGGAAGCTGTGTCCGGGGTCTGGATTGTTCCCACGGACAGATCCCCAGAAGCTGAAACACGGATCACAGGGTGCAAAGGCTTTCGTGGGGAACGCACGACCCCCGTGCTGTACGGAAGGCGCGTCGTTTGCACGGCGGCCCGTCATGGGTGTGAATTTCCTCTTCACCACGGGGTATGTTGCAACAGCAGCGGCCTAAAGGCGTTCAGCCTGATTGAAGAACTGGATGTCCTGCGGCATCATACATCCCATAAATCTTCCAAAGCAGGTGGGCGCCTGGGTGGCTCAGTCGGTTGAGCATCCAGTTTCAGCTCAGGTCGTGATCTCACGGTTCATGAGTTCGAGCCCCGAGTCGGGCTCTGTGCTGACAGCTCAGAGCCTGGAGCCTGCTTCAGATTCTGTGTTTCCCAATCTCTCGGTCTCTCCCCTGCTCGTGCTCTCTCTCTCTCTCTCAAAAATGTCTAAACGTTAAAAAATATTAAAAAATAAAATCTTCTAAGTAGAGTTTTCAGAGTCCCGCTATTGAGCTGTGACTCTCTTTTTCAAACCTGGATCAGAGTTCGCGGAGTAAGGAAGGATTCTGTTGTCTGTTTCCCGATTTTCTTTACGGGAGGAGAACTTTACAAGGGCCTCGGGCTGACTTGTGGTTTGCCTGGCTTGCGTGCACAGCAGGAGAGGGGGGCAGGGGCTGTGTCCTGGTCACCTGCACCCCCTTCACCGTCTCAGGCGCAGAGCTCGTGTCCCCCAACGGTCGTGGACCGAATAAGCAGATCGCTTGCACTGGCGAAGGGCATTTGCACAACACGGGATCGGTTCAGTCACTGAGTGAAATAGTTCAATGCCGCCCGAAGGTGGAGTCTGGGACTCTCCATGGAAACTTCCCTGAGCCGTGCAGTCTCCTCAGCTTACTGTTTCTATGACCCATGAACCTCTTTTCTTTTTCTCAAGATTCAAGATAGAACAGTTTCCCCCACATGCTCCACTTTCTCCTGGCACTGTCCAGGGCAGATGGGGACCTATGCGGGTTTGTAACCCCCCCGGGCTACCCCTCGGGGCTGGCCAGCAGCCCCTTTCTTCCCTCCCACGGGCCGCTGGGATTCAGTAGGGTTTTTTTTTCCCCCCCTCAGATGCCCCCATCAGGCTCGCTCTGTTATGCATCAGTGTGTTCTACCACTTTGCCCGGGCCTTTGTTCGGCACCACTCTTTTTGTGCCAGAATTTTCTGGAAGCCTGACAGCCCATCCCTGCTCTCTGGCTAGTGCAAGCCTCCCTGGGCTCTGCGTTTCCCCCAGAAGGGGGTTCTCCGGCCCCACGTCCACGCTCCAGGTTGCTGCAGATACGGTGGTGACAGAGCAGCGGTGAGAGCCAGCCTTCATCCCAGGGGGCCCCTTACGCCCTGGGGACAGAGCGGGTGGGGGCGTCTCTGCCTCGGGCCCCTGCTAGTTCAGCCCCCCGATGGGGAGTCACAGGAGAACACCCAGCGGTTCCCCAGACCCCGTCTGGGGAGGGCGGGCTTGCTCTGCGGAAGTCCAGCGTCACGGTCGAACCCAGACACGGAGCCCCTGCCTTGGGGCGGGTGGCAGGTTTGCCGCCTCTGAAACCTGCCGTCGACCAGCGTGGAGCCGTGTCTCCGTAGAAAGCCGAGCGCGCGGGCGTGGCTCAAGTCAGCACGGTTTGCTCACGCGCCTGGTTACAGCGGGGCTGGGATCTCGGGCGCAGCGGAGACACTATAGCCTGTAGCTGTGTGAAGCTCAGGTCCAGCTCCTGGCTCTGTGGCGCTGGCCTCGGGGAGTCTGTTTCCTGGTTATTCCCGTGACCATCACATCCAGAGGGCCAGACAGAGCATCTGGCTCTGTGCCTGGTGTGTAGTCAGGGGTCCAAAAATTATGACTTCTCCTTCTCCCTCCCTCTTAAATCAATCGCTTTCCTTCGGAGGGCCTGTCGAATGCAGATTCCCAGGTCCTGCCCTTGATTTCCCGGGTTCCAATTTATGTCACCTTTTTCCAAAAGAGTGACCATCTCAGGTAACAGTGAGGGGAGTTCTGATGCTCTTTATTATTTTTTGAGATGTTTATTTATTTTATTTACTTATTTGGGGGGGGAGGGGCAGAGAGAGGGAGAGAGGGAGAGAATCCCAAGCAGGCTCCATGCTCAGCACAGAGCCCACTCTTGTCGTCATCATGGGCGCGGCAGAATGTCAGGTGACAGGGGCCCAGAGGGGTGTCTCCACTTTTGAGGAGCTCTGGCAGAGGTGAAGGTCTTAGTAGGTCCAAGGGCCAGCAGGTCATAGTTTCCTGTGGAGCCAGAAAGCATTTCCCTGGCAAAGACAGTCTCTGTTTTTTTCCTGAAGGTCCGGGTGCAGAGCAGCCTGGAGAGACCTTGGCTTCCGGCTTGTCCCAGAACTCCACGGCTTGCAGATAGCTTGCTTTCTAGAACTATCTCCCCCTCTTCGTTGGCCAAGATTCTTTTTATTGGGAGCCTCAAAGACTCAAAGTCATTTAAGAAAGGAAAGGGATTTATATCACTGCTAAGTCTAGAGGGGGCTGGTTTCAAGCATGGCTGGCATACGCTTGCACTGTATTCTCCAGGAGCCCGTCTCTCCACCTTTCTCCTCTGCTTTCCTCTGGGCTGGGCTCTTTTTCAGGTGGGCTCTCCCCAGGTGGTCACCTAATTGGCTTCAGCTGCTTTCAGCTGGGGTTCCACCCGCCTAGCATTTTCTGCGGTAGGAGGCATCTCTCCTGAATGGTTCCAGCGAGAGTCCCGGGGTGGGTGCTCCTTGGCTTGGTTTGGTCACAGGCTTGTCCCTGCCGCAGGCCCAACTCTCCTCATTTGGAAACAGGAGCGAGAGGCTTGGTCGGCCCTGTGATGTGGTTGCATAGCTCATATCATGGATAGTTTGAAAGGAGAAGAGTATGATAGTTTGAAAGGAGAAGAGTATTAAGGGTTATTAAAATTGAAATATCTATACGAACTCGATTGTCTATATTTTTCTTTTGTGGCCGCCCTTTGCCTTGTCGTGGTGCAAATAGCAAATAGCTTTCAAAGTACAGAAATTTTACTGTTTTATGGTGTTAAAAACACCACGTGGGTTTGCACCTTTGACGTTTTGTGGAGAGAAGCTTCCCCGAGAAATGCGGGCTCCCGTGGGGGCCCCCCGTGGGCGGGAGCACCGAGCCCGCGCCCCTGCAGTACCCCTGTGGCTCATGGTTTTATCAGTCTGTATCAATGGCCGGACAAATGCCGAAGGACAGATTGCCGAGAAACCCGTGAGTTCAGCTGGTCCGGGGTGTGCATGGGGTGGCCGGGGACGGACGGACAAACTGCCCCAGCGCACGAGGCAGGAGGCGCAAGGCAGGAGGCACCTCCTCCTTTGGGGCTCCGGTCCGCAAGAAAGCTCTCTCTCCGCGTCACGGTTGCCAGCGCGCCGTTCCCAGGGGACCTCGTGATCACCCGGGGCCTGCAGAAGGGCGCTGACGACGGGCGGCGCCAGGAGGGAACCCCCCGGAGAATAACCCAGCGAGGAAGCTGTCCTGTGTGGCCGGCGTGCCAGCCAGGGCCCCCGGATCTGCCGTCGGGCTGCCAGCCTTGCCGGCAAAGGCCCATCTCAGAGCCCCGTGGCCCGCGAGTGTGCCGGAAGCCTCGGGCACGGCGGGCTCGGCGGGGTGGAGGCCAGGAGAACGTTCTGGGAGAGAGGCAGTGCTCCCCACTAGGACTGGAGAGAGACCTGCGGGCAGAGGCCAGGGAGGCTGCTTTCGGCCCGCGGGGCGCACACGGGGCGCACGCGGGTTGCACGCGGGCTCCGGCCCCCCGCCCGGCGATGGAGTACATCCTTTTTGTGCTGTACTTCTCCTTCTTCCTCTGTCTCTGTGCCCTGGTGTGCCTGTACTTTTCCGGCTGCCAAGAGATGACCTACAGGCACGAAGGTAAGCGGCCGGCTCCCCGCGGCCGCGGTTCCGAGAGAGGATGCGGCCGAGGCTGGGAAGCCCCTTCCGAGCCGGCGGTTGGTTGTTCTCCGTGATGCGGGGAGACGGGAGGCCAGAGGCCGGAGGCGGTGGAGGGTTGTTTATTTTGGAGGCACTCTATCCACCCCCCCTCCCCGGAGCCGTTCGACCTGCCGAGAAGGAGCACCTCTGTGTACTCGAGGTGCGAACGGACCAGACACGCTTAGTTTTGGCTTTGGCCTAAGCTGCATTTTAAAAATTTGGATTAGTTTGTATTTTATTTTTATTTTTTTAATGTTAACTTATTTTGAGAGAGAGAGAGAGGGGCACAAGCAGGGGAGGGGCAGAGAGAGAGAGGGAGACACAGAATGAGAAGCAGGCTCCAGGCTCTGAGCTGTCAGCACAGAGCCCGACACGGGGCTCGAACTCACGAACCGCGAGCTCATGACCTGAGCCAAAGTTGGCCGCTCAACCGACGGAGCCGCCCAGGCGCCCCTGGATTAGTTTGTCAGGAGGAGTCGGGGGTAGAGAAAACGGGAGTCTGGGGGAGCGAGCTCCTTCTGAAGGGAAGGCGTGCTGCCCTGAGCAGAGACGGGGTTTACGCTCCTGAACTGCCAGTTCCCGGGAAATAAATGCCCGGGGGAATCTGAGAAGGGTGGACGCTCTGAAAACTGGATGTTTTCCCCAGCGCTTGGCCCTTTAAGAAAGAGGAAACCGAGTTGTCTAGGTGATTCGGTCATTCCTCCGAGGCAGGTGCTACTATTTACATACATTTTGAAAACGCAGCCTAAGGCACTGGTTGCATTGTCCTTAAAGAAATCGGCCCCCAGACTTTCTCTTGAGGATTCAAAAGTCTCTTTCTCTCTCACACTTATTAACAAAGGCATGGATCTTGGCTTCCCATGTGATACAATAGCTTTTAAGAAAAAAAGCTAATGCTTGGAGGAAACAAACTAACTAACCCAACCCGTACAAGGTTGGGAGGAGGGGGTCACGGGCCACTCCCTGGCGAGGCGGTGCCTGGTGTCTGCAGATTTGCCTTGTGTTGTGAGGGGGTCAGAATGTGAGTGTTTGGCGCCCCCCCCCCCCCCGCCCGCCACCAGAGCCACATCCTGCCTGCCTCATTGCTGCCTGTTTCCCTGGAGTCTTGGTCTCTGGGGCCGCACTGAACCTCAGAGGCTCCCCTTGGGGCTGGGGTTAGGCTGACGACAAAGGCGGCACGACTTCAAACGCGCGTCTGCAACGCCGTGGTGAATGCCCCCTGTCAGGGCTCGGTGACGGAGCGCCCCACTGGCCATCCCACAAGGTTTCAGGGAGCAGATCAGCCTGGGTAATGAACCCGGAGTCACTAGAATGGTCCACGATGCTGATCGTGGGTGTGGTGCCTCCGTGGTTCAGAGGCCCCGTGGCAGGATGGTTCCTGGGGACTCCCATCAGCGTGCGTCCCTGCTTGCCGCCAGTCCACAGCACAGCAAAAGCAGACCTGTCCCCGAGGCCTCACAATTAGCAGTGTTTACAAGAAATAGGGTTGGGCGAATGGCTGCCTGGAAAAATAAGGAACCCGGAGCTCGGGGAGGTGAGCCGGTGCGTGCCGGGGACCTGTGAGTGCCACGAACCCGTCGCTCCTGAAGGTGGCAGCGTCGCCATCAGGATGTCACGGCCACTGCTCCCTGGAAGTCGTCTGGAGAGTTTTCAATACCCGATTTCAAGTGAGGTTTCTCATCTGGAGAGGAGGTTGGAACGCATGATTGGCTGCAACCTCTACTTGGAGAGAAGAACTCTCGGGAAGTCAACAGAGCCTAATGTCCCCACGGTCCCTGCTGAACTCACCCGGGATGGCCCTCCAGGTGGTGGTCCCGCCGGCGTGGCTGCGAGGACGAGGGCCAGGGCTGTATCGTGCGAGCCCGAAAGTGTCGGCAAACAAGTTGGTTTAGGTGTAAGTTCGTTAACAAAGACAAGTTCACGAATACACATGTAACGACCAGTAGTTACTGAGTGTGCCGGACTCCGGGCCACAGCGGGGAATAAAAAAGCCCACCTCTCTGCCCGCCCAGAGCCAAACCCCTGTCCCCAGTGAAACCTCTCAAGAAACTCTGGCCGTACAAGATGCCAGAGCAGGGCGCTCTGTCTCCCTCTCCCTTCCTGAGGTCCGAATTTTTTATATTTTATTTTATTTTTTATTAAAAAATTTTTCATGTTTATTTATTTTGGGGAGAGAGAGAGAGACAGAGCATGAGCGGGGAAGGGGCAGAGAGAAGGAGATTGCAGAATCTGAAGCAGGCTCCAGGCCCTGAGCTGTCAGCCCAGAGCCCGACACGGGGCTCGAACCCACAAACCATGAGATCGTGACCTGAGCCGAAGATGGATGCTTAACCGACTGAGCCACCCAGGCACCCCTTAATTATGTTATTAATTATGGTATCTGCCACGTTTTTCTTACACGTGGGTGCACGAGATTGCTTAAACAAGCAGGTTGGGAGGGGCCCTCAGCATGCGGGGTGAGGGCTGGGGAGGGGGCTCTGGGGAAAGCCAGGTTCTGGATGAACCAGCGGGAGCCTGGGGCTTGGCTCTGGGTTCAGTTACGGTGCTTTCTGTACAGCCGTGCAAAGCACTCATCGGTCATAAGACACACACGCAAAAAGCCAATGTTCCTAGAACGAGAGAGGCTGGTCTGGTGACTGTGGGTTGAGGTCTGCAGACGCCCCAGGGGACCGAGCGAAGTTCTCACGGTGGGGAGCACGCCTGGTGCTCATCAGGTTGTGTTCCCGGGGCCCCGCCCAGTGTCTGCCCCTAGGAGGTGCTCGGGGGCTCAGTGTTTGCTGATTGAATGCGGGGGTGTGTGCGTCAGTGGCCGAACGAAGCCCCACATATCACGGGTTTGGGGGGGCGAAGCACTGGGTGGGGTAACCAGGAAGCTGGCGCACAGAGTGGTAACGTCGCCTCCGACTCCGAGTGATGGGTGCGTGAGGGTCCCTCACACGGCGCCTCAAGGTTTCTATGATCGAAAGCGAAACAGAAATCGCCCCTCAGGGGAGGTCCGGTGAGGACCCGGGCCAGGCGCCCACCCGGCCGGCGGGAGCCCGGGGACCGTCTGTGGGCTCTGCCCCGTTCACCCCTCCCCGTGTCTGGCGCGTAGGACGAGACGTCTCATGTGGCCCCGCTGCCCCTCCTTCGTAGGACCACACGGGCCCATCGAGGGTCAGCGTGCCAGGCAGGGCGCCCCGCGTGACCTCACTCCGTGCCGTCGGGGGAGGTAGGGGCTCCGTGTCCGTCTGATGGAGAAGGAAGTGGGCGCCCAGGGGGGCCGGGTGACCCGCAGAAGGGGTGTGGGGCTCGGGCCGGCCCATTCCATCGCGAACCCCACCCACCGCCTCTTGGGATGTCTTCGGAGCCCAGGAGTGCGTCGTTGCCCTTGTGCTTGGGGCGACACCGAGGGTTGGGGGGGCGTGGCGATGCCGGGTCCGGTCCTGACATCACACACTGCGTTTTACAGAAGCATGTTGTGGAGACGTTTTTTGGATTTGACGAGGAGTCCGTGGACTCGGAAACACTGTCGGAAACATCGTGCAACACGGACCGGACGGACAGGGCCCCGGCCACGCCCGAGGAGGACGTGGACGATGTAAGCAGCCCCACAGCTGAGGTGCCACAGGGACGCCTCCGACGGCCCCCCTGTTGCCCCACCGACATACAGATTTCAGCCCGAGGACTGGGGTCACCTCGGCCTGCAGCCTCGAGGGCAGGAGACCCCCACCGGGCCGGGCCTCCATGAAGGCCAGCGGGGCGCTGGCAGCTCGCAGCCAGTCCCTTCCCTTCCCCGGCCCCGCTCTCACACAGGACATCTGTGGTGGCCTTGCCGCTACCTCTGCAATGAAAATCGCTGCACGGTGGGCTGTCCCTGTCCCCTGTGCGCATGCACACACACACATGCACACAGAAGCACACGTGCACACACGGGTATGCGCAGGCACACAGTGCCCACAGAGGCACACATATGCGTACAAAGCCACACACATAGGCACGTGCACACACACATGTTCACACACAGACACATATGCACACACAGGCACACGTGCACACACACATAAACAGGCACACATGTGCACTCATGGGCACATACAGGCACACACAGGCACATGCATGTACACACAGAACACACAGGCACACGTGCACACACAGACATGCACACACGTGCACACACAGGCACATGCAGAGGCACATGTACACACAGGCACATGTGCACACAGATGTACACACATAGGCACATGTACACACGCACATGCACAGGCACACACGCACACACAGGCACATGCATACACACATACATCCACACACAGGCACATGCACGCACACATACACACAGACTCATCTGTACACACGTGCATACACAGACACACACGCAGACACACGTACACATACAGGCTCATGCATATGCACATAGACACACATTTACACACACAGGCATGTACGTGCACACACAGGCACATGCAAGTGCACACACATCCACACACAGTCATATGCACATGTGTACACACAGGCTCACGTGTACACAGATGTGTACACAAGACACACATGAACACACACATACAGGCACATTCATGCATACCCGGGCACACATACACACCCTCACAGGCACATGCACACTCATACACAAGTGCACACACGGACATGCGTGCAAACACAGGCACATGCACACATAGGTACACACAGGCACATGCACACACACAAGCACATACACACATAGGCATGCACACACAAATACACGGGCACACAGGCACGTGCACAGACAGTGCACACACAGGCACACGTGCACACACACATGCACACACAGGCACATACCCACATAGGTACATGCAGGCTCATGCACAGACAGTGCACACACAAGCACATATACACATAGGCACGCACACAGACACATATACATGGGCACACACAGGCACACGTGCACCCACGTGCACGTATAGGCACACCACCTAGTGGGAATCACATGTTGCCTTTTCCGTATGAAGACGACCCCTCACACGGGAGGGAGTCCTCGCGGTGCCCGAAAGCGGAGGGCGGGAGAAACCGCCGGAAGCCCTCTCACCCCGAGTCACCACCCTCACGTTTCCTGACCGTCACGCACACTCAGGCTCATGGCCGCGGTGCCAAGTGGGCCGGACTCACAGAGGTGCGAGGGCGGCCTTGTCCTTGCCCACCCGCCCCTCCCCGGCCGGAGTCTCTTAGGAAACCGGAGTAGAGCTCGGGCCTACCAGACACGGGCCTTTTGGTTTTCGTCTTTCACCGGCAGTTTGTGGCGGGCAGCTTTCAGCACCGAGCCCCGTGTTCCCCACCCCCGTCTCTCGTGAGCACGCAGGACTTTTCATGTGGACGCACACGGTGCGTGCGATGTCACGAGTCCCCCCTCGTGGGTGGTTCCCAGTTTTCACAATCACAGAGATGAGCCAGTGCCCACCCAGTCACTGTACCTTTGCGCTCCTGGGGGATTGTCCTGGGAGACATTCCCGAAGCGAGAGACGCCGGCGGGGATGGGGGCACAGAAACGTCCACCTGCGGGGCGCGGGCTGGCTCAGGGGCGCTCTCCCCCTCTTTCTCCCTCGCACGTGACTCAAGGATTCCGGGAAGGGCGCTGGCGACGGGGACGGCGTCTCCTCCTGAGGCCTGTCACCCCGGGGTCCCGGTTATATCCTGGCGGTGACCGCGTCCCCCGGGCGATTGTCGGCAGCGGCTGGGAGGGCTGGGTGTGTGCCTCTCTGCCGAAGCCTCGCCAGGTCACGCGCTCCGTTCTGTTTGTCTTCTCCGCGACATTCAGACGACAACGAGAGAGGAGGCCGACCTGAGGTTCTGCCAGCTGACCCGGGAGTACCAGGCCCTCCAGCGGGCCTACGCCCTGCTTCAGGAGCAGGTCGGGGGGACACTGGACGCCGAGAGAGAGGCCCGGGTGAGTGCGCGGGATGCCGGGTCTCCGCGCCCTGCCTTTGACGCTTGGAGGGGGTTCTGAGAGGTGATGGGGGGACACCATGGGCAAACCCGTGGGCCACACGGTGACTGCAGGCGTCGCCAGAAGAAACGATACTGTTGTCCAGCACCTGTCGCCTGGGCCGTCTGTGGGCAGGAATGCATCCAGACTTGAAGGCTCGGCAGTGAAATCACAGATGCCTTGTAGACCTCACCCTCCTCTCCGTCCCAGGCCGAGAACCCCCGCGCCCACCCCAGCGTGCTCCCAGCCCTCTGGGCACTCCAGTCCCTGCCAGTCACCCAGGTCCCGGCCACGCCAGCCGTTGCACTGGGCTGAGCTCCTCCTTCCAGGAACTTCTACCCGCCGGCCCTTCCCCCGCCCTCGGGAGTCACCTGTCCCAGCAGCTGCCCACTCCTCCTTCTGAAAGCAAGGGGATCCCCCCCCAAAGAGCACACTGGTGCCAGTGATTAGCCAGCACGTCCCCCGTTTTGTTCCCGCAACAGCCCCGTGAGGGAGGGGGTGGCAGATGAGGCTGGCGGGGAGAGAAGTTTCTGGAACCGCAGTAGCGTTCAGCCTATAACCTGTAGGTCACAGGGGGTAAAGGGCTGGGCTCTACGAGCCCACGCTTCGTTGGCTTCCCTTACTTACATACCTGCCCGGTCCTTGACGGCTTTGGTTTTGAGCCCTTACCGTAGGTGACAAAGGGCCCACAGAACGTGGCTGGCAGCGTTGGTAGAGGCAGCCACTGACCTTGGTCAGAAACCCTGACACGCCTGGCTTCTGGCTCTCGCTCACCGGCTTGTAGAAATGGACCCCTTCTCCAGGCTTCGGTGTCAATGTCGGTGTCTAGAAAATCAGAGGGGGGAGAGCCGAAGCGCCCTCAAGGTCTTTCAGTTCTGAAAAATCGCGTAACGTGAAGGCGAGAGCGCGTACGCGCCGCCTGCGAGCCCGCGCTCCTCAGCACGGACGTGCTTCCGACGCCCGGATCGCCGCACGGGCCTCTGCGCTCTGTCGCGCGTTCGCGGCGCCCCGCTCACGTCTTGGCCCTTTCCTCTCCAGACTCGGGAACAGCTACAAGCTGACCTGCTGAGGTGTCAGGCGAAAATCGAAGATTTGGAGAAGCTACTGGTCGAGAAGGGACAGGTGAGCGGAACGAGCACGCGGCTCCTGGCGTTCTGTCCCCTCGTGGTGGCCCCGCGGCCTCGGTCCCCCCACGGTCTGTGGGGTTTGCTCCGGAGACGTTAGATCAGAAACCCCTAGCAGAACCCAGCGAGAATACCCTACCTAAGGTGCCTACTTGCGGTGATTTTATAAAAAGCGAAACATGCTATAAAATTCTAACTTGGATTTTTCTTTGGGGGCCAAATACTTAAAAGTGGGAGATGCTTCAAAAAGCGAAGCGGCGACCACAACCTATTTTGACTTGAACTTGAAGAAGAGCTGCCGTTGTTTCTCGAGGTTCAGTCGTGAAAGTGAACGGGCTCCTGTAGCCCGCGGAGCCCGGCCTCGCGGCCTCCCTGCTGTGACCCTGTCACGTGCCATCCTGTCCCCGAGCTCCTCAGAGGGGAGTCGCCTCCGCATGCACCTTCTCTGAACGTGACAGGGCCTAGTGGACAGCAGGACATAGTAAAGAGGCAAAGCCTGGCCCCAGACCCCATCCCCTGGGTTGGGGGAGACCGTGGGGGGCGCTCTGGGTGGAGGTCCAGCCTTTCAGAGGGCTGAGTTGACACATTTCACCAAAACAGTCACGTGGCCGCACCTAATGGCGAGGGTGCAGAGCGCTGCGTGCGGGTAGGCGAGGCGTCTGGCGGCGCCCCTGCCCCAGCACGCGGGCAGGCAGCAGGGGCTGGGGAGGCCTGGCGAGGGCTCCCTGAGGTCCTAGGTGGGGACACAGAGGCTGGGGGCGGGTGTTTAGGGAAGGGGATGTATGAGGTTCTGAACAGGTGGCTTAGGACTAACTCTGACCAGTCAGTGGGTCGAGGGTTTGGGTGGCGGCTGGTTACTAGCAGTAACCAGAGCTCGGGGTACGCGCGAAGCTGCCCATGGCAGCAGCACTGTGGCCGGCGCTGGCCGGGCCAGGCGAGCGGCCAGCCCTTGGGCGCTGCTTACATAACCGTGACCCGGAACGTTCCAGGGAGGCAGGACAGTTGGTGAAGAGCCCATACTCTGGGACCAGCTTGCCAGACGTGATACACGACCCATGCAGCTGACACTGTCTCTTTGTGCCTCAGTTTCCCCATCTTTAAAATGGGGGTGATAATGCTTCACACACTGGGGACGCAGGAGTGGTGAGAAGGAAGCAGGCAGGGAACAGTCCGGGTGGGAGGGAAGGCTCTTTTCAGACTCCTGTTCTACCTGCCACTGTCCTCGGCCCCTCTTCCAGGCTGAGGTCACAGAGAGACTAAGTTACGCTCCACCCGTGGGTGCTAGGTCCTATGTTTGTGGGCCTTTTCTGCTCTCAGCACCTTCTAAATGAAAGGGCCACTTTGGGACAAAGAAAATGTTCATTTGTTCAGTGAGCGCTCACCAGGGTGCTTGCCCCACACCAGGCTCTGTGCTTGATGGGAATTCTAGGGATACATTATCCCTATAATGTATTGATCAGCTACTGCTGCGTAACAAACCACCTCAAAACTTAAGTTGTTTAAAATAAGAAAAAATTTATTTGCTCATAATTCTGTGGATCAGCGGTTTGGGCTGGGCTCGGCTGTGTGGTTTCCTCTCCTGGTCTTACCGGGGGTCATGCCATGGGCTGCTCTATAGGTCACCCGGGTCTGGGTGGCCCGAATTGGCCTCTCTGTCCTGTCCGGGCACTGGGCCAGCTGTTGGCTGCCATGTTGGCTCGTGGTCTCTTCTCCCCATCTCTCGGACTCTCTCTCTAACCTGGCTTCTTTGCCTGGTGGCCCGGGGACCGGAAGAAAGGGCAGGCCTCAATGCACAAGTGCATCCCAAGCCTCTGCTTGAGTCCCATTTGCGAACATCCCGGTAGCCGAAGCTGCCACAGCCACACCTGGCTTCAGGGCTGGAGAAAGAGATGTCATCTGTCACTGGGAGGATCTGCAGAGTCACACTGGAAAGGGCCCGGGAGACGGGAGGGACGGTTGCAGACAGTATGCTCCGGATAAAGAGATGAGTGACAGGGGGTCTGTCCTCACAGGGACTCGCGGCCCCACGGGGCCTACATTTGTCATCTGAGTGACAATGCAGGGTGATGGGTATTAGGTGGAAGGGAGCCCAGGAGGCTGCCAGAGCCGAGGGAAGGGAAGAGGGACGTTTTTCCGTCTATCCGTCTGTCCATCCCGCGGTGTTTATGGAGCCTAGGCTGGGGACCAGGCCCCGTGCTTGGCGCTGGGGACGCCCCGGCGGGAAGACAGTCCTGGTGCCAGGTGCTCATGGGGCTTCCCTGGATGGGAGCCGGCCCAGGCAGAGACGCGTGGTGAGGGCATCACGGGCACAGGGACCAGAAGGCACAGAAGAGCGTGTCCGTGGGTGCGGGGCCGACCCCGGTGCGGTGAGCAGGCCTGGGCGGGTGGGCAGTGCCGATTCGGTCGCTCTGCAGCCGGTTTCCTGGCAACGACACCCGGCACGGACCCCCTCTGTTCCCGGGGAGCGTGAGCGGCGGGGAAGGGACGCCCTGCAAACCCGCCGCTGTCTTTTGGGTGTAGAGGTTTTTTTTTTTTTTTAATGTTTATTTATTTATTTTGAGAGGAAGAGAGCACATGCCCAAGGCAGGGAGGGGCAGAGAGAGAGGGAGAGAGAGAGAACCCCAAGCAGGCTCCGCACCGTCAGCGCGGAGCCTGACGCGGGGCTCCAGCTCGCAAACCATGAGACGACCCGAGCCGAAATCGAGAGTCGGCCGTTGAGCAAACTGAGCCGCCCAGGCGCCCCGTGACCTTTTCGTGGTCTTCTGTTAAGTGACTTTTTTTTTTCTGCCGTCCCCCGTCTTTGGTCTGTAGCCACCCGTTTGCTTCGATGAGTGTAAACATACTTAGTGCTTTTTCTTAGGATTCCAAATGGGTCGAAGAGAAGCAGCTGCTCATCAGGACAAACCAAGACTTGCTGGAAAAGGTATGTGGGCCTCGCTGTTCTCGCCGCCACCTCCGAGGATCCGGGGCCTCAGAGGCCCAGCCCGACGCGGGTCCGCCCAGGCGCCCCCGAGGTGGGTCCCGGTGCTGCCCGGTTCCCAGAGCAGAGACCTCTCCCTCACGTTGAGTCAGAGCCCGATTCCTGGGGCCTCCCCCAGCCGTTGGCCCCGGTTGTGTCCTCTGGGACACGGCGTGCACCCTGCAGACGCAGTGAGGACCACCCGCCCTCCTTCCACGGGGCTCTCCGTGCCACCTCTCCCGTCGTCCTGGAACCCCGGAGGGGTCCCCTGCCTGCCCGCAGTGGGGGGGACCAAAGGCGCTGGCCGCCGGGCAGGCTCTCAGGCCGTCGCGGTCCAGTTCGTGGACTGGAGGCCACGGCGCTGGCAAAGCCGGGCCTGTCTTCCTTCTGTGGTCATGGAACTTTCCAGACCTCTCTTGAGACGGCATGGGGAGTGAATCGAATGCTTTGGGACGAGACCTCAGCTTTGCGTGTCCCTTATTTGTGTGCAATTCAGAGGATCGTTCTGTTTTGTTTCCGTGGTGCAGCCACCGTCACCATGCAGCCTTAGGACATCTGCCGCCTCCCGCAAAGGTCCCTTGTGTCCATTTGTAGTCACTCCCCGCCCCCCCCTCCGCCCCTGGCAACCACTAGTGTGCTTTCTGTCCACAGGGGTTTGCTTTCCCTGGACCCTGTGTGCCAGCTACACCAGATCCGGGTGAGGCCTTAGCCTTAGAGTATCCTAGAATCCCTGCCCTGGATGAGCCCGGCCTCCCCCAGCCACCCCCCGCTCCCCCAGCACCATCCCCCCCCCCCGCCCCCCGGGAGAGGGCTTTCTCCAGTCCCGGCTGCGTCACTGACCAGCTGCGTGGTCGCTCACCGCCCTGCTTCTCCATGGCATACTGGATAGGGCGTGTCACCGCCCTGCAGGTCGGGCCCGAGCACTGGGAGAGGTTTGGTGTCCTCCATCCTGCTCACTAAATTCAGGGAGCCATGTAGAAAACACACTGTTTCCGAGAGCCCCGTGGGGTCCAGGACCCCGTCCGTGGAGAACCTCCCTCTGGTTCTCCAGGCAGGAGGAGGGGAGGCAAACGTGGCCGTGCAGCCCGGAGGCCCTCCACGAGGAGGCGTGCCTTCTCTCAGCGAGTCCCGGCTGAGACAGGTGACAGAAACTGAGGCACAGAGCCATTAGGGTGCTTATCCGGTGTCTCCTGGCGGGTGTCGGACCAGGCAGCCCGCCTCCCCAGACGGACTGGCACCTTCAGGAGAACTGCTTCCTCTAAGCCCCCTCCTGAGCCCTCTGGCAGGGTCACAGTGGCGTGTGCCTTTCTGGTGCGGTTTGTCGCGCCCTGTCTGGGAGGGCTCATCCGGAGGCGGGCGGGTGGGGGGTGAGGGGTGCAGACCACATGCGAAAAGACTGCACCTGAAGCGCCCATGGTGCATTCCTGTCTGCCTAGCATTTGACCTCAGGGAGGGACTTAGTGGCCCCGTGCCTCAGTTTCCCCCATCATTCATTTAGTCAGCAAGTCTGCGAGGGGCCCCTCTTCCAGGCCAGGCCCCTCCCTGGGGACTGCAGGGACGGCGCAGGCACCCCCACCCCCTGCAGCCCCGCCCGCACTGAGTGGGGTGCGTCTCCCGCGGCCCCCCCCCTGGGTGGAGACGCCGGTCCTCCCGCCCGCTAACCCACAGGCGCGTCTGCTCTAGATTTACAGGCTGGAAATGGAAGAGAGTCAACTGAAGAACGAAATGCAAGACGCCAAGGACCAGAACGAGCTTCTAGAGTTCCGAGTGCTGGAGCTCGAAGTAAGAGACTCTATCTGTTGTGCGCTCTCAAACGGAGCCGACCTTCTGTTTGAGCCCAAACTGAAATTCATGTAAAGCCCCCCCTCCCCCCCGATGCCCTCCAGCATGTGTAAAGGGACGGTGGTAGAGTTTTCTTTCCTTTCCTTTTTCTTTTCCTTTCCTTTTTTTTTTTTTTTTTTTAAATCTGTATGTTCAGAATAATTTCACTGCCTTAATCTGTCCTGGAGAGAATGCCCACGAAGTCTTTGGACGTGTACCAGAGCTAATCTATTTATTGCCTACGGCTTGTTTTGCACTTAATAAAATAATTTGTTTTTGCAATATTTTGCCTTTTTTATTTGTGTTTCATTTCCATAACTACTTCTTTCCTGCATGCATAGTCACCTGGTATGCGTCCCGCGCAGGCAGACAGCAGCGCTGTCGCAGTTAATGACACACCTTTTTAAAGTGACCTTGCATGCAGGGAATCGCTCCTTTTGAAAGAGCGGGGTCCGACCCGGCCCACCACTGATTCCGTAGTGTGTTCACTGCTAGTTCGGCCCCTGTTTGTATTTGCCGAGGTGAACACAGGTAAGTAAGTGAGCAGGGGGCGAGGAGATCTTTGCATAGGCATTTTGAGAAAACTAAGGCCATTGCTTCAGCCCCCTGGCCAGTGCCTGCAGGCTTGGGTGTCACGGCAGTGTTGCATTGGACTGAAAACTTAACGCTCTGTACTCCAACCGCACGACTCCAAAATTCCTGTTGGGCGCGGCGGGAGACTGAGCGGTGTTCATGGGTGGCAGTCGTGTCCAAACCTTCAGTAAGGTCCCCAGGACAGAGCCGGATCCAGCATCCAGCGTGAGACTGTTGCTGGTTTTACTGCTTCCCGCTGAAACCTTGTTTCGGGTGTGTTATTGTATGGCCTTGCTACCACTGTTACTTCCTAGCCCTTTTTGGTTTGTCCGTGTGTTTGTTCGTGGCCATGTAAAAACCATCCACATTTCAAACCTCACCCATGTTTGTGACACTCGTTTCTCTAAGCACCTGTGGTGACACGGCCCCGCTCTACCGCAGCCGCAGCCTTTGCATGCACGGCCCCGGCGGGCGAAGCCAGCACCTTCGCAACACTGGTGTCCCTCCGGTTTTGTTTCCTCATCCCGGCCTCGGTTAAAACCGTTCGCACTAGAACTTACCATCATGTCCTTTGTTGTGTTGGCACGGACCATGGCCTGAATGTCTTGAAACCGCGTGTCACCCCTGCAACGCAGCTCTTGCTTGAGCGCGAACCGCGTCTTCGTTCCCGCGCTAGGAGTCGGAAGCCACTCGAGGTCACTGTTCACACTTCGGCCAGCTGGGAAGCCGTTCACGGCCCTTGGCCACCCGTCTTTCTCAGGAGCATTCCATGAGCATTGCTCAGCGTGCTAGAATTTTCTTGGAGTGTCTCCACCGTCCTTCCGAGTCATGAGAGACCCGTTTTCTGACTTACATTTGGATCAAATAGGAACGAACTTTCCCCCCTGAACTGCTTCGAACCAGGTTAGCCAAGTCGCACCTTGCAGAAGGTCGTCGAGTGAATGTCCGTTCGCTACCTCACCTTCCTCCCTCCATCGGCCTTACCCAAGAGCATCTGCCTCAGTCCTGCCGTTTAAGCCAGGGCTCGGCTGGTTATATTTCTTAGCCGAGTGACCAAAGAGACCCATGGGCGCTGTCCCTCGATCCTGCAGGAATCGCCCAGAGCAGGCTTACTCATCTGACTGTAATTTTGAGAAAATAGGAGCAGTGTGACTTAAAGGGATAATTCAGAAGGGTCTTCTCTGCGGCCTTCCCATAAAGCTGGCCTGGCTGTTGCTCAAGTTTTAAAGGCAGAGATCCACGTACGATGTCCCTGCCATTAACGGGCCTTCCCTTGTCCTTTTTAAAATCGGGTCACGTCACATAGGGTTAGCGAGCGCCTCTCCTGGGAAAAAGTCCTCAGGAATTGAGATTTGAGTAGCCAGCCGAGGCAGGGATAGAATGATCGCTGATGCATTAGCACGGCGCAAAGCCAGAATTGTGAACAGAGTCACCCGGTCATCCCTGGGTTGGGGGCCCGGCCCTGCCAGCTCAGGACCACGGGACCCGGACCCGCGCCCCCACCCCCACCCCCAGCCTCCATGTCTACCAAACAAAAGCCATAGTGCCTGCCTCGAGGCATCGCGCGATGGTTCGATGAGAACAGCGATTTGGCGCAGGGCCCGGGGGACACACCAGAGCTGGTGGCTGGGTTGTCTTGCAATTTCACACACTTGTCCTTCACCGAGTATTTAACCATCTGTGGCTCCCCCGCCTCCTGTCTCGCAGCAGACGAACACATGCCTTTGTTAACCGTTTCCTCCTAGCGGCCTAGGTAAGACGTAGCCGCACTTCCGCGGGAGACCCGCCCCGCCGCAGAGGCGGGACCTCGGCGCCCTCCTTCCCCGACCGGGAGGCGGTGGTCTGAGCGTGCGCCTCTTGGGGACGCCTTGGCCAACTGGAACCCGTTGGTGTTTTTGCTGCGTGACGTGGGAGAGTGGCAAGTGGTGAATAAGCCAATTAAGCCCTGTTTTTAAACCGAATCTTTTCCCCAGGAGAGAGAGCGGAGGTCGCCAGCCTTTAACCTCCAAATCAGCACCTTCCCCGAGAACAACAGCAGCGCTCTCCAGCTGTTCTGTCACCAGGAAGGAGTTAAGGTAGCGTGCTTGGGGGGGGTGCCTCCACCAAACCCACCGCCGGGGGCCCACCCGGATGCCAGGCGCGGCCGTCAAGGGGGACCGTGCCTCTGTGTCAGGCAGAGAATCGGTTTTAACGAGACAGCCCGTCCCCCGCCCCCCTGACACCGTACTTTGAAAGCCGGAGTTCATGTCTCAGAGGGTCACCAAATATCACTCTATTTGTACCCGTGTTAAAAGAGCAGAAGCGTGGGACACAGCTTTGAGGGCACACCCCGGTTCGGCCACTTCCCGGCTCTGGGCTGTGAGCTCTCCCAGCCGCGGGCTCCCGGGTGTGAGGTCTGACGGGCAGCACCCGCCACGAGACATGACGGGACGTGACACGGGTGTGGCATCCGAACGGCGCCGAGCACAGCGGCCGCGCAGTGAGTGCGGGGGTGGGAGACGCGGCGGCGGCTGCCGGCTGGGGTCCTCCTGACCCTCTCGATCCCACCAGCCTTTCCCGCAAAGCTCGGCCGAGGAGCGGCGGTCACTGCCTTCTCTCCCGCGACCCCCGAGGGAGCTGCCGGGAGCCGGCGGCCCCGCCGCGCGCACCGAGAGGGACGGACGAGGCCCCGGCGGCGGAGACTGGTCTGCACGGGCTCGGCAGCTCCCACACGGTGAACGTTGGCCGTCTTTTCCAGGATGTGAATGTCTCTGAGCTTATGAAGAAGCTAGATATCCTTGGCGATAACGGGGTAACTATGCCGGCGGCCTCTGCCCTCGCGCTCCTGTCCCCGCCTGCGTGTTCTGTGTGCCTTGCCTTGCCTCTCCGTTCGGTTTCTTCCTCATTTAGGAGATCTGATACGCACGGTGTAAGGCTTCTGTGTGGCCGTGCCCTCGTGGGGGTGGGCGGGTCATGCGGTCACGGGCAGGCCACGCAGTCACGGGTGGACCGAACTGTCACGGGCAGGCCACGCCGTCAGGGGCAGGCCACGCCGTCACGGGTAGGCCACGCCATCACGGGTGGACTGAACTGTCACGGGCAGGTCACGCCGTCAGGGGCAGGCCACGCCGTCAGGGGCAGGCCACGCCGTCACGGGTGGACCGAACTGTCACGGGCGGGTCACGCTGTCACAGGCAGGTCGCGCTGTCACGGGCAGGCTTCTGGACCTAGCTCTTCCCTCGCACCTGCTGGCGATGGGGCGCACAAAGGAGCCCCCAGAGGGCCAGGGGGCCGGTGGGATCCCAAAAGATTGCTGAAATCAGAACGTGGTACTTCTGCCCCCTTAAAAGACTGGCTGCATAGGCTCTATCTCTCCAAGGCCCGGGCCCCAGACACGGCCGCCTTTAAACGCGGGCCCCAGGGTCGCCTCTCCGAGGGGCATCGAAGCCGGTCGGCGTAAAACGCCCCTTCCCCGTTTTTGTGTTTTAGAATTTGAGAAACGAAGAACAGGTTGCAATAATCCAAGCCGGAACGGTGCTCGCCCTGTGCGAAAAGGTAGAGCCCCTGGCGCCCCCTGTCCCCGCACCGCGCGCCTCTGCTCCCCCCGCGCCCCGCCTGGACCTGCGCACCGGCGTCCGGCTCGGCCCCGGGGCGCGCGTGCCCGCGTCCGCCTCTGCATGTGCACGCGCATGCCTGCCCCCCTCGCGTCCAAGGCCACGCACGCGCGCGCGCCCGCCCCGGACGGCTCAGCGCTCGAGCCGCGGAAACGCGCACGGAGGAAGGCGGGCGCCTACGACCCGGGGGCGGATTTCCTTCCCGCTTCTTCCGCGTGCCCAGTTCTTCCGCTTCGTGGAGATCCGGCTTGGCTTCCGGCGTTCAACCCTGCCTGCCTGCTACGCTTCCACCCCGCGTCCTTCCACCGTGGGGTGAAGCCGGGAGTTCCTTGTCCTCAGCCGTCAGAGAGCCGGGGGGGCTTTTTTTTTTTCTCCCTCATTTATCACTAGGCGGTGGCGAATAGCGTTGTGCCCTGATCTCTAGCCACCCTTTAAAACCCTCCCACAGGAGAGACGCCAGATGCGGAGTCGCGGGGCCCCTGGTAGGCAGGCTTTTCGGAGCTTTAGTATTGTCCAAGCGTCCACCTGCGTGTGACCGCGCTGCCGGGTGCACGTCCGCCCGGGCGTACCGCCGGCTCGGTGGGCGTGGCCGGACGGACGTGACGTTACCGTTTCCCTTTTCATTTACCTGAATGCTAGCGAGACCGGGTTTTTACTGTGTGTCGTCTGTTTTCTTCCTCTTTGTGCCTCGTAATTACATTTCTTTTGATAACGTCCATTGGGTTTGTCATTCATTCATTCATCCATCCGTCCGTTCACTCCCTACGTATTGATCCTGAAGTATGGTGTTTCGTACTGACTTCTCTGTGTGCTGTACCTGTTCATAACCTTCTGCCGTATTTGTTAAAATACGTTCCTGGCTTGCTTTTCCTGTTCCTGGCACGACTTTTACGTCGCCCCCAGCGAGAGAGCTTTTCCTTGCGCAGCACAGGCGTTAAACTTTGAAACACTATTTTAATAAGGATGAGGTCTTAGGGATCTTAATCAAGATTCGTTCCAGAAGTTTTGGAAGGGCACCGAGGATACAAACGGTCTGCTTCGCTGAGCTCCCGTGCTTCCTCCCCAGTCACGTGAAAGGCACTACGTGTTGGTAACAAGCTTGGGCAGAGCCTTGCCTGAGGTCACAGGGGTGGTAAGTTACTTCCCCAGTCACCGTGTCCTCAGATGAACAGCAGGAGGCGCTGCCTGACGCCTGGCTGGCTGGCGGGCCCGCCGGGATGCAGGTGACCCGTTAGGCATGTGGTACCTATTCTGGAAACGTCCCTCTCACCAACATATCCAAACTCCACTGCCCAGCCTCCTGTAACACAACGTGTCCGGTCAACACCGCCCAGTTTAGTGCCTCGCGCTCCCTGGAGAATGCTGTAATGTCAGGCTCCGCAATTCCTTCCTCAGCCCCCGGGGGCCGCTCCCACGACGACTCCCGCCCCACCACTCAGCCTTCCGCAGATCGGTCTCTGGATCACTCTGAGCCTTGAAACTGGGAGCCCCTGTGAGCCTTGCAGCTTCAGTGTCAGGAATCCAGGACAACGGCATTTTTAAGCAGAAGCAAACATTGCACTGAGCACCTACGGCAAGGCTTGGTTGCCAGAAGGGTCTGGTCAATGACTGTGGACGGAACTAATGGCAGGAACCATCGGACTTGGGTGGCTGGTTCGGATGGGCTGGGAATGGGCCAGAGGCTCCTGGAGGGCCACACACTGTGGAAAGTTCACAGCCTCGCTGAGAGCAGCCCCTTTCAAGCTGCTTCCTTCTCGCACCCAGGCCCTCCCGGATACCCTCCTCCCCATGGCCGGGCAAATAGAGGGCACCCAGACCCGTAGCCTTGGGCCCCCACCTCCAATCTGTGGGGCCCCTGTTCCTCTTAGCAACCGTGCGAGATTAGTGACTCGCCCCTTCTGTACCTCCTGACCTGTCACAGCTGTCCCCCCCCCACCTGCCCCCACCTTCTCCAGCCAGCTATGCAGAGGAGAGGCGCCCACCTCCCCATTGGGGACGCTCCTTGGGGGCTGGACTCAGACCAGCGTTTCCCCATTTTCTCAGATCAGGTCTAGGAGACCCCAGCCCTGCCCTGAGTCTGTGACCAAAGATCCTGTAGGTTGGAAGATGCCGTGTGTCTCCCTGGAGGGAATATTAATGCTGAGAGTGGCCCCAAGAGGAAAGAGGGGACCCCCCAGGGACACAGACTGCCCGGTTTGCCCGGGACTGAGGGGTTGCTGGGACACGGGAACTGAAACAGGAACAATCTGGACAAACAGGCACGAGCCGGTCACGCTGGAGCACACGAGCTGGCAGCGGGATCAGAGACCCCCACCCAAATGTACGTTGTCAAAAATTCCCACCCAGCGCCAGTATCGGACCAAACCGAGGTCAACGTCAGTTCTTCTATTTAGAGGCACGCAGCCGCGTTTGTAGCTTGTAAGTGAAGGGCACCCCTAGCTGGGAATGCCACGTGCTGCTCCTGGACGACCTTGTTCTGGGGGGTTGTCTTGCCCCTACCCCTGACCCGGGGAAGCCCTGTTCCTTCTCGAAGCTTCCCAGACCCTCGGCCGCGCCCTGGCCCCACCCCACGCCCTCTGCTCACAGCGCACGCCAAGCAGAGAAGCTTGAACAAAGGGCGTCTCAGGGTTTACGGGTGATGGTGAGTCCCACCTCTTCCTTGTGGAGCTCCCTCAAGTTCAAAACCAATTTGGGAAACAGTTCAGAACCCGGCAGAAAGACGGCAGCGTTTAAGAAAATTTTACGTTCTCGCTGGTAACGGCAGATCGGAGGGTTCAGCTCAGGTGGCGCTTTTCCACAGTCGCCCTGGGGTCACGGTCTTTGCCGCTCTCTGGAGGGAGCATCGGGTCTGCGGGGCCCTGAAAAGCACTTGTCAAGTCTTTGTTTCTTTCTATGCATCGTATGCATGTCAAACCTTTTTCACAGTAAGAAAACACTGGGCACCATATTCTATAAAGCCTAGTCTAAGAGCAGCTTGTCGTAAGGATTCAAACTGGAGTTTTGATTTTTTCCCATGTATTTATTTATTTTTTACGTTTATTTATTTTTGAGAGACATAGAGACAGAGCGTGAGCAAGGGAAGGGCAGAGAGAGAGGGAGACACAGAATCCGAAGCAGGCTCCAGGCTGTGATGAGCCATCAGCACAGAGCCCGACGAGGGGCTCGAACTCACAGACCGTGAGATCATGACCTGAGCCGACATTGGACGCTTAACCCAGCGTCCACCCAGGCGCCCCTTTTATCCCATTTAAACTTTGTTCATTTTATGACTGTTTGCATTAGGGTACTAAAAACGAAACGTGTTCCATTTCCCGCCAAGGATACGCTGATCTGTTTCTAAGACACTGCGCATTCTCCTAGCGACATCTAACGAAACGCTGCCTTTGGGGCGCCTGCTTCCGCCGCTGGCTCTGGGTGCCCGAGGTGTTGGGGCGACCCCGCGTGATCACAGCCTCCTCGAGTCTTGTTCCCTCCACGGACCAGCACGCCCCCTCCCCGCCCTCCACATTCTCACGTCTGCTCTCGTTCAGCACGTGTGTTGGGCCCACGCTTGGTGCTGGGTGAGGGAGGGAAACAGAACGGGTCTGATGTGGTCCCCACCTTCGGGCTCTTGTGGGAGGGAAGCAGACAACAGCAATCCATCAGGGGGGTGCCGCGAGGGCCATTCTCGGATTGACCCAGGGATCCCAGAGGGCGCCTGACCCCGTGAACTCAGGGAGCAGGGCAGGCCTCCTGGAGGAGGCCACAGCTAACTCGGCCTTGAGGCTGAGGAGGCGTTAGCACGGTGAAGGCCTGGGACTGAGGCTGGTGTGGGCGAGGTGGTGATGCTGGCGGCCAGAGCGGCAGGTGCAGAGGCCCCGGGGCGAAGGAAGACTTGGCTTGGTGGCCAGCCGGCTGCTGTCAGGAGCGATGGGATGTCCCTGAGGGCTTTAAGCAGACAGAGGTTTTTGAGAGGACATGCGGGCATGAGAGCAGGGAGGGCTCTGGGTCCAGACAGGAGGTGGAACCGATGTGTGGGAAGGGAAGGGAAGGGAAAGGAGGAGTCAAGGCTGCTCCCCGCTTCCTGGTTTGGGTGAAACGGGGCTTTTCCCCAACAGAGGGATGGGGAGGCCAGGGAGGCATTAGAGGGGGATGTTGTGGGGCGCTCTGGGCTGGAGGGAGACGTGGCAGAGAGCAGAGGGGGCCCAGGGGCAGGTAGAATCCCCGGGGGGGCAAGGAGCGAGGGGGGGAAGCCAAGGGCAGGGCTCCAAGGGGATGAGAACCCTCAGCCACCAGAGAAGGAGGAAAAAGCCAGAAGGATCATGCGGGAGCGAGTGAGGCTGGAGGCCAGGAAAGGGGTGTGGCCCACAGGCCAGAGGCCGGAGGCTGTCTGTCCCCCTGAATGCACACATTCGTACACGCTGTCAAGCGCAGACACCCCGGTGGCCCGCGGACACCCCCAGCCCAACCGCCATGGGTCCACCTGCCAGCCCATCTCTTAGGCGAGCTCCTCGTCGAGACGGGCCTCCCTACCTCCGTCCTGAGAAACGGCGGCCCGCCTCTGACTCGCCACCAGCCCAGACCCAAGAAGAGGCAGACGCATGCTTCCGCACACTCATGCCCCGGTGCTCGGCGCGCCCGTCACGCCCCGGCGCACCTGGGTGCTCAGACCTGCTGCTGCAGGGGCGCAGAGTTGCGGGCTGGGGTAGAAATCCCCAGGGCCCACCTGGGTGATCTCGGACAAGCGACCTAACTGGGCATTCACGCGTTCCCACGCTGCCTGTGGCGTGGGCTGGGCATGAGGGGCTGGGCGAGGTCCCCGGCATGAAGCCACCATCGCAGCTGAGACCTCAGTGACACTCAGTGAGCCCGCGGGTCACTGAGTCAGGCTCTGAGCGCACACTGACTCCCTTCTGGACACACACACACACACACACACACACACACGACCAAGCTGATCCCTGAGCAAACAGCTGTCAAAACCGAAGATCTGTACAGACTGAAAAATTCTCTTTCGAGCCCCTCCCCCGCCCCCACCCCGGGACGGGACGGGGAGGCCCCCCTGCACACGCGGCTTGGGGGAAAGCCCCCGGCCGGCACTGGCTCTCATTTGCTGGCCCTCTGTCCCTGCTGTTTTCCAGTGGCTGAAGCAGATAGAGGGGACTGAGGCGGCCCTGACCCAGAAGATGCTGGATCTGGAGAAGGAAAAGGTAAAAGACTTAGCCCTCTGGGAGGCGGGAGGGTGGAGAGGGTTCAGACGCGCTCCCTCCCAGGAAGGCCTCTCATATATTTTCGTGTGCGTTTATTGGCACGCGTTTCTAAATTTTGCTTTTGCCCCGGTGGCCGTTCCGGGCGGTTGCCCTCTATCTGCTTACTCGGTCACTCACTCGGTCATTCATTCGATACGTATTTTCGGAGCCTCTTTAACCAGGCGCCAGGCCGGGATTAGAGGTCCAGTAACGAATATGCGAGGGTCCCCCGCATCGAGGACTGAGCTCACGAGCCCGTGGGGACGTGTGCTTCGGAGCCCACGGCCACGGTGTAGCCTGGGGACATTAGGAGCAGCACGTGGTGACACTGGGGCACCTGGCCCAGATGCTCCAGAGACACACAGCCGGGCCTCCCGTCTTTGGTGGCCCCCTTCAGGACCATGAGAGTTTGGGAAAGATGCATACTGGCCCCTCGTGTCCTTGCGGGGTGGTGGGGGTTCCAAGTTCCCCAGCCTGGGGGTGTCAGAGAGGGCTTCCCAGAAGATATGGTTCTTCAAAGTCTTCAGGGACCAATTCGAGTTTTGCGGGCAGAAGTGAGAGGCAGAAACGGGAGGTAGGAGGGAGAGCTTACAGCCTGGAAACAAGAGAGGTGTGAGGGAGTCCTGGCTTGGCACCTGGTCCCTCCCCTGCCACCAGTGCGCCGTGGCATCCAGGGCAAGGCGCCCGCCCTCTCTGGTCCTGTTGTCTTGTCTGTAAAGTCAGGGGACTGCAGTGGATGTGTCTTCACCTTGAAAGCCTCCAATCGGTTCCAGGGATTTGCCTTTTGGACACGTGGTGCGGGCAAGGACTAGTAGAGTGAGCCCAGTGGGGGAGGGGGCGCCCAGCAGTGAGACCAGGCAGGAGATGGGGGGAGGGTGATGCTGTTCGTGGGGCGGGGGGAAGAGCCTCATCGGAGGACTGTTGAGCCGGTCTTCGGGGCCACAGGGGCGTGACGAGGCGCTGGGTGGGAGGGGCGTCATTTCACTGCAGTCTGGCACCCGCGTGGAAGGGAAGCCGGGAGGGGGCGGGACGGGCTTGGTCACGTGTTCCTGGGGCAGGCCATCACCCCCCCTTCCTGCCCGAGCCCCTGGCGGGTCCCCAGCTTGGTGGGATTGTCGCGGTCTAGCAGAGGTGATTGGCTGGGCTCTGAAGACCCTCGCTGTGATGGGTCCTCACGCCGACCTTGATCTTGGGGGGGGGCTCCTCTGTTCCAGGACCTGTTTAGCAGGCAGAAGGGCTACCTGGAGGAGGAGCTGGACTACCGGAAGGAGGCCCTGGACCAGGCTCACCTGGTAGGACCAGACGTGGGGTGGATGCTTGGGCTCGTTAAACTCAACCTTGGAGGCTGTGTTCTCCTTCGGGGCTGATGCCGCGTTTCGGGGCCTTACGAGAGCCACGTGGGCGCCATCAAAATGCCCTGTCTGTGTCCGGCCCGGACTGACCCTACAGAGAAGTTGTCGCTTTTCTCCAAATCAATCATGACGTTCAAAAATAGCCAGCCCGATGGTCACTTTACACATGGTCATCCAATTCTAGTAACCGGCTGAGATGCGGGAGAAGAAACTGTCTCTCTTCTGTGTGTTTAGATGGAAATATTTATTTACGCATAACTCCCCCCACCCCGCAAATTTTCCTGTAAACAGGAAACAAAGGAACACAGAGCCGAAGCACTGAACGGAGGCCGGTGATCATCGGAACAAAGATGACCTGTCGGGAGGTCCTAGGGACATTGCGTGCGGGTCACGAAATCCGTCCCCGCCTTCCTGGTTGTTAGCTTAAGATGGGATCACGTCCGGGTTCATGCGTTGTATGGCTTCGAGGACGCTCCTGGCGCCGAGCGAGACAGGGAGATAGTACGGGCACGGCCAGGGCGTCGCCACGGCACAGAGGGTGGAGAGCTCGGGGTCGCTTCTTGCAGGAAGGGGCAGTATTGTACCCGAAGCTGCGAGTCGGTCTTTGCCCGGGTCATTCGTGGTTAACGTTATTTTACGCGATGGGTTAGTGCCTACGAAATGCAGACTCGGCAACGGAAAACTGACTTGCAAACCCTTGTTTCCGTGAGCGTGTCCAGGAACAGAGAGCGGGGAGCCCGGGCTTGATGTAGACGGGAGATGCTGGGTGTGAGGGCTGGCCTGCCGCCTTGAGACCCTGGGCCTCCTTGGGAACGCGGAGGGCAGGGAGCCCAGACGGAGCAGGTCCCTGGGATTGAGCCGCGCTGGGTCTGACCTTTGCCCTCCAGCGCTTCCTCCTGGGCGCACGATGTTATAAGGGCGTGGAGGGCGATGCCGGCTGTGAGGATCCTGGGGGGAGATGCTTCCCTCCCTTCCCTTGCTGGTTTTGCCTCGACTCTGCCCACCCTCGGGTTTTGAGTGAACGCCTTTCCCCGCCTCACACACCATCCGTCACACGCAACTGCCTCCCCAAGTATTTCCCAGAAAGCTTTGCGGAACTCCGGAGACTCCTAGGCAGGTGACGCGATAGACTAAGTTTGGGAGACTGTGAAGGGCTTCTCGACTCCTCACACGCATTGAAGGGTAGGCCGGGGCTCCAAGACGACCGTAAGCAAGCGAACTGTCAGCTCACTGAGTCATGGGCCGCCTTTTCAAGAGACACCTTGCTGGGCTGGGAATTTTCTACACATTTTAGGAAAGCTTGGTGTCCACACTTGGCTGTCTCAGCGCCATCTGCTAGGAAGGCCCCGGGGGACTCTCAGAGGCCCCTGGGCGGGCTGATCCTGCCGCCCTGGAGACGCTACATGCAATCCCAGGCCGTTCCGAAGCCTCGGGTGGGATTTCAGGCACAGGACAAGATTGGGTTCTGACGCCGCGCTGGACTGACCAGAACAGTCAGGGAAATGCCCTACGCTCCCAGAAGGTGACAGCGCCGTGTTCCCAGGGCAGGAGTGAGGACGGCAGGTGCCACACCGCAGGCCTGCGTGCCTTTGTCGTTGCTTTGAGATGGAGCAGGTCCACAACGGAGCTTCCGGAATCGGGCGGCGTGGGGTCCTGGCGGGAAGCCGGGGACGGCTGTTGAATGGGGAGGGGGCGAGCCAGCAGGGCACAGGCAAGCCCGCAGGGGGACCCCTGGGCTGGGCGGGCGAACAGACTTCCACCTTCTGGGGCGGGGAGAGGGGGAAGGTGATTCTACCTGATGGTTAAGATCAGGGCCGGCCCGATGGGTCTGGAATTCCCCCAGGGAGTCCTCGAGGCCACGCCCACTGGAGGCACTGGAAGAGCCGGGGCCACACAGCGGCAGAGGCTGCCTGTGTCAACCCCCTGCCTCAAGCCACCTCTCGCCTCCGCTTGGCACTTGCTACCCAAACTGAAGATCGGTTGGCCTGTATGGTCTTAGGAAGACAAGGACCGTTCCTTAGCCCCTAAGTCCCCTAGCTGGAGGTTCCCCGAGGCCCAGGCGGGTGGGGAAGTTACTGGTGCCGGACGGGCCACTGAGGATGGAGACCCAACAGCCTGGCCCACAATGGGGTTTGCATCCGAGGACGCTGTGGGTGGGGCTCGAGGGAGGCGGAGAGGAGATAATTCTCTCTTTTGTCCCTAGATATTCCCACGAGGTAACTATATTTAAGTGTCTTGCTGTGACGTCGAAAAAAAATAACTTCCTCTAACGATTCAAACTCTTGCCTTTCACGAGGTGCCTTCGACTGGCCACTAACCTCTCATCCGCTTTGCTAACAGATGGTGCCTTGCTTTTTTTTTTTTCAGCCGGGAGGGCACGGTTAGAACACGGTTCCTATTTGCTGTAGGTTAAAATCGCATTCCTAAGCGGCTGGCTGAAAACCACGGGGGTGCAATTTGACAGTTTTCCCGCTGACACATGATCAGAGGGGAGAAGTGGGGGGAATAGTCGGGAGCCCCTCTTTGAATCACACTTCTTCTTACGGCCCTGGTCCCCTCCTGCACAGAGTAGGGCATCTTGAGTGACCAGAGTGAGACGCGTTCTCAAAACGCTACTGTGGGGCCAGAAGGGGCTCCCTCGCTCCCTGTCCCCCCACCCCCCGCCCTGGCTGCTCAGCTATCGCCCCCCGCCCCTCGCCCGCACGCCTCCCCTCCCCGCCTGAGCTCGCCAGCTCTGCCTCCCACAGCCGCCGCGCCCCTGCCGTTACTGTCGCCCCGCCTGTGACCTTCCGCTGTCTGTGTCATTTGGGCCACTCAGAAAATCCAGGAGCTTGAGGCCACGCTGTACAACGCGCTGCAGCAGGAGCCAGGGCGGAGGGCCAGCGAGGCGCTGAGCGAGGGCCAGCGGGAGGACCTGCAGGCCGCCGTGGAGAAGGTGCGCCGGCAGATCCTGAGGCAGAGCCGCGAGTTCGACAGCCAGGTCCTGCGGGAGCGCATGGAGCTGCTGCAGCAGGCCCAGCAGGTGAGGGCCGGGCGGCTGGCGCGGGCGCCCCTTGCCCTCTCCCCGGCCTCTGACCCCTCCTTCGGATCGGACGGGCCCCCGGGGGCTCCAGGCGCGTTTGACCGACAGCAAAGCGAGTGTCCGTGCAGACGCGCGGGCCTTCTCCCGGGGCGTCCTCACAACGCGGCAGGTGCATTCCTGGTAAACGCACTGTGAGTCCAGCGATAGGCCCCGCCCCCTCACTGAGCGGTAATGCAGACCAGAGCCAGGGCAGGGGCCCCTGGGTCCTCTCCCTCCTGCCTCTGTGTCCTCTTTGAAAGTCAGGTTCTTAAAACCAGGAGGCATCGCCGAACGGTTTGCTTTTTTGCTGTATTTTGCGACGACAGCCGAGGTGAGCCCTGGACCCGGCCGCCGTATTCGCTGTGAGCTCGGAAATCCTAAACGTATCCCAAGGTTCGGAGTCCTGCGTGATGGCGTGGGCTTGGCCGCTAGGACTGCAGGGTGATCCTGGGGACGAAGAGGTGGCAGCACGCTCACGCTTGTTGGGCGCTCACCGCTGGAGACCCTTGATCGCTGCCCGCCCCCCCACCCCCAGCCCCTGCAGGGCGGGGTCGATGATGTACGTTCTCGGGATGCACACTAGAGCTCAAGAAGGGCAAGTCGAGGCCTGAAGGTCACAGGGCTAGCGGGGAGTCCCGCCAGTGAGGAAGGACCTGGGTGACTGGGGGGGAGGTGACGTCACAGAAGGCAGAGCCAGCAGAGACGTCGGAAGGGGCAGGGGAGAGATGTGTCTGAGGACCGGACAGGCCCCAGGGGATTCGAGAAGGAGGGGGGGGGCACGGCGAGACTGCAGGTGGTGCGGGAGAGAGAGAGGAGGTGGTGAAGGCTGTCAGGCTGAGGGCTCTTCGTTCAAGACCGTTTGGCTGAAAGAACAGTCAGGCGGCCCCTGAGCCCCCGGCCTGGCTGTCGCCCCCGTCCCCGCGCCGCCTCTGCTCACCTGCCCGGATGCAGTGTGCCTCTGGAGCACACACGCATGCACACACGCAGCCCGCGTAGAGGGAGGGGAGGGCTTCGTTACTAGGGAGACTCCTGGTGAGGTTGGAGCGGCGCGGGGCGACGGGAATGGAGAGGTTGGAGACGGAGGGAGGAGAAGGGGAAGGCATCGACCCGCTGACTGGGAAGGTCCGATGTGCAGAGGGGATGACTGAGGCCGGCTTCCGGACCAGCGGGCGAGGCAGAGGGTCAGGCTTCTGAGCAGGGGCGGGGGGGGGGGGAGGAGGGCGGGAAGTGTAAGGAGGAAACAGTGGTGAGGCTCTGTGCGCTCACGCAGGGTCGGGGGCTGACGGTGCCCACCCCTCCACCTCGCATCCCGAGGGGAGAAGAGAGGCCGGCCACCGTCACTCACGTGAGGACACGCAGTGGGAGGGGTGGAGGGGGAAGGGAGGACTTGGAATCCCCGTGGCCCCCGGGTGGTGGGGAAGTGGCTGGTTCAGGACAGGCCGCTGAGGATGGAGACCAAGAATTTGCAGGCGACGGTGACCGGAGGGACTGTCGGCCTTGCAGGGTGGGGCGTTGCAGGGCGGAGGGTGGGAAGGAAAGGAAGGCAAGAGAGGGAGGGGCAGGAGGGGCGCATAGCCAGTGACCATCAAGGAGATCTTGGCGCAGGGATATCGGCGTGGGCGTTCGCCTTTGAGAACACTGTCACTGAACCACCCTTGTTACTGTCCCATCAGTAGTGACAAGTGGCCTGGGGCACCCCCAGTCCGGTGGGAAGCCCAAACACAGCACAGATCCTGACCAACTCTTGGGGCTGAGGCTGTTACACCAGAACGCACCTGCTGGGGACGCGCGGGGAGGGGGTGGCGGGGGGGAGGGTCTCCTTCTGCTGGCAAGGCTCCCGGTGTCGGGCCCTCCTGAGCCAGGGTTTGAAGACAAATAGGAAGCCGTCAGGTGGCCACCAAGGGGGAGTCGCATTTCAGACAGTGGCACAGCCGGGGTCAGCTTGGGGTGACAGAGTGGTTAAAAACACAAACGCTGAGACCAGACGGTACGTCTTCGAACCCTAGCTCCTACTTATTAGCTGTGTGGCCATGGCCAAGTGACTTGACCTGTCTGAGCCTCAGTTTCCCCGTGAGGATGGTAATAACGGCTACTCTTTGGGATGTTGTAAGGTTTCAATGGACTCTCACGGGCGAGGGGACCCCGGTAAGGAGAGGCGGCTATTTTTATCGCCGAGGGTAGACTGTGAGTAGATGGAGCAGAAGCAGGGCCGGGCCGGGGAGCTGGGTGCTGGCTTGTATCTGATGTCCGGCCCCGGGCCTCCCTTGTGGGGGTTGCTGACTGAGTGTGCGGTGGTCGGAGGCATCGTTGAGAGAATCCGGCTCACCGCAGAGCGGCATTCGTGTGTTGGAACCTCGACTCGAGGTTCCAAATCTCATGAAGGTGCTTCTAACAGTCTAAGTCTGGAATATATGCGGGGCCAGTCAGCACATCCCGGAGACGCAGGGCGATGCGGTGGCATTCGGTCCCAGCCGTGACTCTTGGAACTGCACCGTGTCCCGCGTGCTAAGAAAGGAAGGGAGCTGGGTGTTTAAAAAAAAAAAAAAAAAAAGGAAGAAATCCGAGCCCCCTGCGTAGGGGGCCTGAGGACTAGGACCCCCTAAAGAGAGAAAAATCATTGCCAAGAGGAGGGTTTGGGAGTGGTGGCTGAGCTCACATAGGAGAAATCACTTCTCTTCCTGCTTCTCATGGCCCTAAGCATGGAGGAAGTTAATGGCTTGACTCGACATCGCCAATTGTAGCTCCTTTTAACGTTTATTTATTTTTGAGAGACATAGAGACAGAGCATGAACAGGGGAAGGGCAGAGAGAGAGGGAGACACAGAATCCGAAGCAGGCTCCAGGCTCTGAGCCATCAGCACAGAGCCTGACGCGGGCCTCCAACTCAGGAACTATGAGATCGTGACCTGAGCCGAAGTCGGCCGCTCAACCGACTGAGCCCCCCAGACGCCCCCAATTGTTGCTTCTTCATCTCTGGGTCATTTCAAGTGAGGTGGAAATTCTGCTGAAGGTAAACTAGGCACCCTTCCTCCTACCGAGCTTGAGAACTGGCCTCCCTCCTATGGAAACACACGGGGTTGCGTGTGGCGGCCATTATCGACAGAGTCACTGAATGGCACGCCCGTCTGAGGCTTTGATGAGACAAGACCCACAGATCGAGTGGCTTCTGCGTGGAGCGTGGGGGGTGTTCAGTAAAAGGAAGACTGCCTTTCTATAGCAATCCCTTCATCCTCGGGATAGAATCCAAGGCCGCGTGTGGCCGGGCCCTCATGACCACGTCCCCTCCCCACCGTGACCCAGCCTGGCACCTGCTGTGCCCTGTGGGGGACAGGTTCCTTCTGTCATATGGCTTCCATTCAGACATACCCCCGAGAGCCCTGTGTAACTAGCTACCCCCCCCCATTTATTTCCCCTCCACGGGACACGGTGGTGTACAAGGCCCTTCCCCCACCCCCACCCCAGGGTCCCCATTTCACCCTCGGGGCATGGGGTCACTGTGACCGAGGCACACACAGCTTCCCGCAGGTGGAAGAGAATTACAAATGTACGGGTTTCCCAATCCTTTACGGGGTACGTACTCTGTGCCACTCTGCCCCCAGCCCTTTGCTCGGATTCCTCAGACGCGGGCCGGCCATTACCCCCGGTCTACAGAGCAGGAAACCAAGGCCTGGAGAGGTTGAATCACCTGCCCCCGGCCTCCCATCTGAGGATCGGCCATTTTCTCGTGCCCTCCATGCCTTCCGCACCAATCTGTCCTCTGCTCCCTGTGTGGTCTTTCCCATCCGTCCCCCCCTCCCCACCCCTGCACACTCCGTTCCCTCCGCTTGGGAGCCTAGCCAGCCGCTGTGGGTCCTGGGCTGGGCTCCGCCTCTTCCTGCCCCTCCGGCCCCCGGGCTCAGTGCCCTGCTGTTCTCCCCTCCGGGCTCCGGTGCACCTGCCGGGGGGCGCCCACATAGATAGCACCCCGCCCCCTTCCCTCCCCCTGCCTGATGTTCTCCGTGAGGTTTGTATTCACGCGGTGCCCCAGCTAGGCACACGTATCCGTGCTCTTGTCTGAGCCCCGATTGGATCACAAACTCCTCAGGGCGCCGGGCGTAGTGGCCACAGAGGTGGTTCTCAAAGTGGGTTCCCAGACAAGCAGCGTCTACGTCACTCGGGAACATGATGGAAACGCAGCTTCTCAGGCTCGACCCCCAGAAACTGGGTTGGAAACCGGCGGGGGCGCCTGTAAGCGCTCCCGGGGATGCGGATTCGGGCTCGGGAGCGCACAGGAGGCTCCTCCAGGCCTCGCTGGGGGTCCGTGGAGGCCCCGTGCTTGTTTAGACTGACCGGATCACCCGCCCTCCAGCCTGAGCCTCCTCTCCAGGGCCGAGCTCTCCACCGACATTCAGGCCTGGCGAGGCTGCAGCCGGCTGGGCAGCGGTCTGGGGGTCCCGGCGCTTGGAGGGATGACTAATGCTCACGTGACAATCCGGAAAAGGTCGCACTTGCGGGACCCCTGGGCGGGACGCAGTGCGGAACTGGAAGGAATGGATTTGTAAACCACCAAGGGTGGGGGGGCGGTGAGACACAGCTTGAAGCAGGGTGGCCGGCCGGGCCCATTTCCCGGGACCGAGGGGTTTCCTGGGACCCCAGACTTTCAGTGGCAACACCAGGGATGCCCCGAGCAAACCGTGATGGTTGGTCGTCTTTGAACCTGGTGCTAAGCGGGCTTCTAAGGGGCTGGGGTGTGTGTGGCGCAGCCGCCCTGACTCCAGCTAAGTAATCTGTCATAAGTACGTCATTCGATGCCACTTCAAATCCACACTCTCCATTAGCCTGCACAGGGCGCCTCCTGTCGGTCCAGGGGAGACTGTTTAAAAGAGATCCTATCTTAAGAGTAAGCACTGTGTAATTCCAATTCCGAGCGCCCTCAAGAACAGGCGAAATCAATCTTCAGTGGTGGAGGTCGGAGGCCCGAGGGAGCGTCCGAGGCCCGGGGACCCCCCTCTATCTTGATTCGGGTGCTGGAGATACAGGTCGGCATGCGTAGACGAGCCAGTCAAGCCGCCGCCTTGTATTTGCACGCCTCTCGGGTCGCATGCTACGCCGCGATCAAGAGTAAAGAATAAATCTTGACCCTGGAAATTTTACTTTTTCTGATGCATGAGGTCATGTGTTTCAGAGAGTCCGGGAGTTGGAGGGTAAGCTGGAGGTCCAGAAGAGACACCTGAAGGAGCTCGAGGAAAAGGTAAGTGGGGGGCTCGGACCCTCTCCCCTCTTGACTTCCCCCCTGTGACGGTCACCGCGGGGGCCTTTTCCTTCCGCGCTCCAGTTCTGCGATGCTGGGGGATGGGCCTGCGCCTCCCGCCTCCCTCCATGGCCCCGGGCCCCCCAGATGGGCACATCCGCCGAATGAGTGGCTCCTTCAAAGGCTTTTCTAGGGAAGGAAAGTGCAGTTTGGGACCAACTTAGCGGGTGTGGACAGAGTGGGGGGGGTGCCTTTTTTCCACCCCCTCCCGCACAAAAGACCTTCAGCCGAACCCGTCTGACGCTAGCTCACTGGGAAGGGAGAGGCGACGGTCTCTGGATTGATAAACCAGGTTGGGCCGACCAGGCCGGTGACGTCACCAGCAAGGCCCTTGGTTACGTCCCACGGACCCTTCCCCTTTGAGGAACCAAAGTTGTGTGCTCTTGGAAGTCTCCCCTCCCAGCGGGAAGCAAGGCTGGCCTGTCTCATGTGGACACCTGGCCCCGCTGTCTCTCTGGGTTCCTACTGTTTGATAGGTGGGACACGGGGCCTGAGACAGATTCGGACGCTGGACCCCGATCCCACAGCTGGGCAGTGCAGTAGCCACCCCCTCAGCCCTCCAGCACGCCTCGCTGGGCCAGGCGGACAAGCGAGTGTCACCCACAAGCGTGTGTGGCATCTCTGTGGTGCCCTCACCACCTCCTGCGAGGCCACCCGGTGGCCACAGATTCCTTGAGCTCAGGGACCACCTTGTCTTCATCCGAGACCGTTCTTACCGCGGATCGAGGCATCCTCACACGTGTGCCTGGCACACATCCTGTCACATGAGCGGTAGACAAATAGGGCAAAACCTGGAATTGTGCATTGGGTGCCACAGAGGTCAGTCCACGTGTGAGAGCCACACGAGGGCTCCAGCCCCATTGGGGGGCCGTCGAGGACAGTGAGGAGGGGATCCCCTGTCTGAATCTTGAAGGCTCATGTGCAGTCGCCCCGGGGAAGAGGAGGGAGAAAGGGCATTTGTGGGCTTCGGGGGTCTGAGGCGGGTCCTCGGAGACAGGAAGCCAGCTCGCCTCCACCCCGACCGTGGACAAAGCAGGGCCAAAGTCACAGAAGTCACCGGAGAGCAGATTTCAGGGAAGAGACCTAAAAACGAGGTGACGGCCCCTCTCTGTCCTGGAGGGAATCAAACACAGTGGGCCCAAAGAGACAGAGCAGTTCTGCTGATGCTAAGCCAGTTTTAGAAGCTTCCTCTCCTTTCCCTCCGGGAGGGGTGGACTCGCCTTCCTGCCTCTTTGCTAATCCAACGAGAGCCTCGGGGCCTCAGGCCCGCACAACCGGCGGTGTCCTCCAGGGGGCAGCAGAGGGTCGCGCCCTCGTCCAGGGGTCCAGGGATTGGGGCCCGTTCCCCCGCCAGGGCCCTGCGAGTCCCTGTGGGATTCTGATTTCAGCGGATTCTTAGTGTCTCCACCCTCCAGATGCCCCCCCCCGCGACCTCCTGGGGCTATTTTGAGGTCCCAAGGGGGATCTTCTGTATAATCCGACCCAAGAATGGCCTGGGCACAGCCCGGCTTTGCCAGCAGGTGCACCGTGGCACCTGGAGGTTTATCCCTCCGCCCCGGCGTGGGGGCTCTCATCTGGACCCCCCCCCCGTCTCCTGGGGTCGTGAAGCTCCGAGAGAGCGGGGATGTGGAAGCCTGAGCCCCAGGCCCGGACACGGGTCGGCGGGTCACCCGCGCTGGCTCCCTCTCTCAGCCCCCCAGCTTGGCTTTAGGACATGAGTCGGCAAAATGGGTCACAGAGCAAGATGTGACAGCAAAAAGACTTAAGACGTGCCACCGTCGGTTTGCCGATTAAAGTTTTAAAAGGTGGGATCGGTACACACATAAGATAGCGCCGGCTGCACTTCTGGTTAGAGGGAGCGGTGGGCGATGTTGGAACCCCCTTTCTGCCTCTTTCCTACTCTCTTCTCAAAGCAAATGCGTGCGGGCTGGTCTGTCTCCTTTGGTCCCAGAAAGGAGTCGCCGAGGCTGGCACACAGGGCAGGTGGCCTCTCGGTCCGGCCAGTGGGACGAGAAACGCCCAAACATGCATGCGAGTCAGCAAGGTTCTCCTGGAGAGTGACTCCAGGCACGTTACCGGTGGCTCGTGTCAGTGGCCAGGAACCCTTCCCGGCCACACCCTGATGGGTGGTCTTGGCAGGCCCTTCTCCCTCCCTGGGCCTCAGTGTCCCCATGTAGGAAATGAGAGCCGGGAGGGGCACCTGGGTGGCTCAGTCTCTTGAGCCTCTGACTTCAGCTCAGGTGGCGATCTCTCGGTCCTGAGTTCGAGCCACACGTAGGGGGCGCACTGCTGTCGGCCCAGAGCCCGCTTCAGATCCTCTGTCCGCCTCTCTCTGCCCCTCCTCTGCTGCGCTCCTGCAAAAATAAACATTAAACAAAATGAGAGCTAGGTGGCTCCATCAGCCCTGCCTGGCTCCGACTTCCAGTGATTCTAAAACTTAATGTGGTGGCTGCCTGTTTGGATTTTAATTATTTTTCAAGAAATAATTTAGGGGTGCTCTTACCTTGCTTTTTGGGAGGAAAAAAGAATGATTCTTAAAAACCCTGGTGATGTTCTGACAGGTTCTACCTAGTGAGCAGCAGTGCTTGAACAAAACGCGTCATTGTTGAATGAAGAAAGAGAAGTCTACTTTCAAACCGACCTGTATAATTTTTCCTTTCTCTAAGGCCATTTGTTTTCCTGCTATGTTTTTTCTTTTTCTTTTCTTTCCCCCCCTTTTTTTTAAATAATGATTTATTTTTGAAGGCGAGAGAGACAGAGTGTGTTCAGGGGAGGGGCAGAGGAGTGGGGGACGCGGAATCCGAAGCAGGCTTCAGGCTCTGAGCCAGCAGCACAGAGCCCGATGCAGGGCTCGAACTCGTGAACCGGGAGATCGTGACCCGAGCGCCCAAGTCAGATGCTCAACCGACTGAGCCACCCAGGCGCCCTATATATATATATATATTTTTTTTTTTTTTTGCTTTTGAAAGCAGACTCATTGAATGGCATGAAAGATTTTCCATAATGATCTCCTAGGAGATTGGGCAGGGTTGGTGTCGGTCTGAGTGACCTGTGACCCCGGGTGGAAGCCCCTGATCTTTATGTGCTGCCTGCCATGTCCCGTGTTTGGTGGGAGCCACCGATTGTGACCATCGGACGGTCCTTCCTCGGTTTAGAAAGTGTCCTGGGGTGGCGAAAGCCGCATGTCATCACCCAAAGCCTCCTGGTCTGTCTGAACCAGCCGGGTGTCAGGGAGAGAAGCCGGGGGGGGGGGGGAGCGGTGCCGAGGACTTCCAGAGGGTGGGGTCCCAGCGAGGTCAGCTTCTGAAGCTCACTTCCTGTCGCTCCTTCCCAACCCGCCCCCGGTGCGTCAGTTCTTGTGAAGTGTGTCACTGAGCCCCATGCCACATTTCTTACGTCTTTTTTTCTTTTCTTTTTCCCCCCCTCTCATTTTCTTTTGGTCTTATTTTATAGTTTTTGTTCCTTTTTTTGTTTTTCTCACTAGCATTCATTCTGTGGCCTTGATGACGTCCGTGAGCAAAGAACTCGGGTTGGTATTCTTTCGATTTCACTGGTTAAAAACCCCGATGGTTTTCTGACAAGGAGAACTTCCCCTGTGTCTGGCCAGCCCGTTCCTTGGGCGATGAGGCTCCGTGGGAGGTGGCCTGTGGCAGGACGCCTCGGCTCTCTGGCTCCCCGGGGAAGGCGGGGGGGACCCAGGAGTCACTGGCGAGGCCTGTCCCCTGGGAGTGAGGTTGGGAGAGTTCTCGGTGGAGAAGGGACAGCGGGACCTCATGGTTGACCTGTTGTATTTCATCTTTAGAAGTGGGGGTGGGGGGATGGTTGTGGCTTCTTCCAAAGCGTCTATTTTGGCTTGGCTTCCTGGCGCTCACTGTTGCCTGCGCACCAGACCATAGCGGGCGTCTGGGGTCGGGGGCCTTCAGGAGTAGAAGGCTGACGGGCCAGTCCCCGACCTGCACACGAAATACCCGGGAAGCCTGCGTGAAGAGCCCCAGCTCCCTGCCCCTCCCCCCCGCCCCTGCCTGGTCTTGATGCCTGTGCTGTGCTCAGGGGCCTTGGATAGAAGCCATCTGGGCAGGTGTCCTTGCGTGTCTCCAGGGCCCAGCTCTCACCCGAGTTCCCGCGTGGGCCTCCCCAAGTCCTACCCCATTCTCTTCGTTCTTGACTGCCCTCCGGGGCGAGGGGCTGCCAGGGCCTCTAGGACCTGCCCCTGAATCGAGGCCCGGCCGAGAGTGCTGTGAGCTCTGGGGATGCCCGCAGTGGCCACCGGCTGCCCTGACGCCCGGGCCGAGCTCTGCGGCTGGGTCCTCCCCTGCCTGAGGTTCTCGTGGAAGCCCCGAACCTCTCCTCTGCACACCAGGCTTTGCCTCAGACCTTCCGTGGTCCCAGAGCCTAGGGCCATGCTTGGCACACGGTCAATGTTCATGCAGTGTTTGTGGAATGAGCAGAGGAACAATCCCAGGTCTCATCGGATGGGGAGTGGGGGGTAGTGTGAGGGGGGGTAGGTGCTGGAGGACCGGCCATGAGTCCTGTTTCCTCCTCCCCTGCACTGTCTGGGAGGTCCCTCAGTGGGCTCAGCTGGAGAGTTTGGGACAGCAGCGGGGGCAGGCGGGGGGGGGGGGTCTGGATGAGCCAGGGCCTCCTCCAACCATTTTACCCCTTGACTCTTGTGTCGTTTCAAATTATTTTTTTCATCTTACAGGATAGAAAAAGAGCTCACGGAATAAATTGAATCCCTGCGGCATCCCCAACCCCACTCAAACCAAAATTCAACAGCAAAACAAGCTACTTCAAGCCAGAGACTGAAACGAGAGTTCACGTGTACTCGATGAGGAGGCCTTTGGGACCTACGGCGGGATCCTGGCCGGGCCCAGCTGTAGGATCCCTGAAGGCAACGGGGACTTGGTTCAGCTCGGGGCCACATCCGAGTCCCCACTCTGGCGCCCTCGAAGCCCGAGGGGCAGAGACCTGACCACCAGGGAAACCAAGTGCAATTACTAGGAACTGAGTCACCGGGAGCCACCGCGCTGTCCGGGGCCAGGCCGGCATCCTCGTCCCCGCCCTGCACGCCTCCCCTGGCCGCGGCGGCGTGCCCCGCTGGACACAGACTTCTGTACATATGTCTCCATGAGCTGTGCCCTTGTATCCCGGAATCTGTCAGCCAGAGTGACTTCCTTGCCAATGTCCCTGTGTGATCTGAACCCAAAGTCAAGCTCCAGTCGGCAAAACCCTTCAAGATCCCTGTGCAGCTGATCCAGCAGGTGGCAGTGAGAGAGAGAGAGAGAGAGAGAGAGAGCGGGACTCTGACCAGGGACAGGAGCCTTGCCCACTGTGGAGGACCGATCCGAGGACCTCGGATTTCCAAGAAAGAAGCCACAGACTCCATCCCTCTCCCGGACGTGACACGGTGAACGTTTCAGAGCGTGGCTGTCCCTGGGGCGAGGACAGAGAAGGCGGACTCAGTCACCGGCCGCACCGCGCCCTCGCTTGTCTTGCATCTTGGTCGTGTTTTGCAAGACGCTGCCCAGGGGAGAGGCCGGGGAGGTGGAGTGTTCTGGGGAGCTGCGGTGGGGAACGAGCCTCCCCCCCCGGCACGGGTCTGACACCAGGGCCGCCCTCGCTCTGTCGTGGAGGCGGCAGCCCTTCCCCATCTCGGGAGACCGGCCCCTGAACGGAACCTGCGAGTGGACACAGTGCCTGGGGCAGCCGAGGAGGCCGGGCAGCGGCTGCCGAGAGTCGGGCCGGAGGCAGAGCCCCTGGGAAGGGAGGCGACGTGGAGCGGAGGCACGCTTGTTATTCTCGGCGGCGCAGGTGGGTCGGCATCTCCAGAAGCCCCTGCTCGCGTGACCCTTCTCTCCGAAAATTCTGGAAGGACCACATGCGCAATTAGAGTAGACGGAGGGAAACAGGAGGTGGTGAAGGGGAAGGAAGGGAGAAGCAGCAGGAACGGGCGGGTCCCGGCGACGGGAAAGTTCGCCGCTCCGTGGTTGCTGGGCCCAGAGAGCGACGCTGCGACTTCTCATCAGAAGAGACTTCGGAGGAAACGGAAGTGACTGAAATTCAGGCCGCAGAGGGATAAGCCGAGGAGAGGAAAGTTCTCGAAGGGCTAACCCGAGGCGGTTCCGGGGAGCCCAGAGGGGCGCCCCAGCCAGATGGGGGAGGGGCGTCCAAACCAAATCAGGGAACTGAGGGGCTCCGAGCGAACACACACAGGACAGCTGAGGAGCGACCCTTCTCTTCTGAAATCTAAACCCGGAGCATCTGCCACTCCAGCCCCCACAACTTACCGACATTCAGCGACCAAATGTGAGCCAACTGATGTCTTTGCTCGAAGGCAGGCATCTGAGCTTCCCAGGTAGCGACGGGAGCGTGGTCCTCACGCCCTCCTCCTGTCTGCTGGGCTCCCCCACTCAGACAACAGGACCCGGATGGCATTGGCTTGGAAGTCAGACCCATGCGGGTCCACTCCCAGCCTGGCCCCTTTCCTGCCGCCGGCACTGGCAAAGTGCTTGCTGGTCCGAGTCTTAATTTCTTCGGTGGGGGGGTGGGGGCAAGAGTCCCCGTGCAACGCCTCACCCCTGCTCCCCGCTGGTCGTCACTAGACGGTTAGACCCGCACGGCTTCCAGAAGCTGGCAGGAGACGGGGCAGGCAGCCGTCTGGGGTTCCCTCAGTGGGACTCGTCCTCGAAGGAGACCACGCCACCCGCGGGGGACCGGGAGCCATTCTCTGAGACCGCTCGGGTGCAAGGGAGTGAGACCACACCAGCAGGTATGGGAGCGCCCCCGATAGGAGCCAGCGTTTCTCGTGACGGTCCCCGGCGTTGCTTCCGAGGTCCCCGCCAGGCCAGGTTCCAACAGCCGTTGGACTCGGGGGGCCTCGGAGCTCCGGTGGGCCACCAGCCGGGCACCCAGACTGCATCCTCGCCCTTGGCTCCCAGAAGGGGGTGGGCGTGGCCCCGGAGCACCGCCCGGTTCCGTGCAGGTGTGGTTCCCACGGCAGCAGAGCCCCGAGGTCAGTGGCTCCCCAGGTCAGTGTCTCCGACAGCAGGGAGGAGGGCTAGGTCCACCCTTTCCCGCCACCCTCCTCGCAAATGCGCTGGCAAGATGAAGGGAGAGCCCGGCCCAGTTGGCCGGCGGCCACCCGGGAGGAGCTGCGCAGAGGAGTCCAGGGGGCAGACCTGCGTCCCGTCACCGATGTGCCGGCAGCATTTGTGGGCCAGGAGGCCAGCAGTGCAGGGCGACAAGCCCTCCCCATTTGTCCGGGAGGTGGAACTCCCGGTTTTAAAATGCGGGGCGGGTCCCGGCCCTACTTCACTCTGAGCCCAGATGTGCACGGATGTGTGTTCCCTCCCCCGCACACGCGGAGCGGGTTCTGTGGAATGAGAAAGGCGGGTGCGAGCTGCGCCCGTGCTTCTGGGGTTAACTCCTCCGGAAGCACCCGACACTGAAGCCGTGGGCGGGGGGGCTGCAGGTGCACCGAGTGCGTGCACCCCGCTTCTTGTCAGGGGGCTCTGGTTACCTCGGAGACATGAACGCTGTGCTCCAGCACCAGCCCGACACCTTTCTGAGCAAATTCATGGTCTTTCTCCCATCAGCCTCCTCCCCCTTCTTCCCCTCACCTTCCACAACCACTATGTGACCGGTGGAACCCTGCCCAGTGGTCCCAGTACAAACAATGACATATTTCTCACATTTAACCGGAACCCGCTAGAAGCCTGCTGATTTGGGGACGCTTCTCCCCGAGGTCGTCTAAGAGCTCTCGGGGGCTTCTGAAGTCCCCCAACTATGCCCCTCAGACTGTGCCCAGCAGTTAGGTAATTTGCCCAGGATTCTATCAGAGAAGCCACAGAGATGGGATTTGAACCCAGGCCGCGTGGCCGTGGCACCTGAGATCCAAGCTGGTCCACGGACGGCATCCCTTCTGGGCCAACGCCCCGCCCTGCTGCCTCTGGCCACCCCGTGTCTATCGGAAGCCCTCTGGGCCACTCTAGCACTCTGGTCACTGTTGGAGCAATATTATTAAAAGCGAAATCTCCCCCCAACCCGGAAAACGTCTCTACAGAGGTAGATAGGAAAGAAAGAGTGTTTAGCGTTTAGTATTGAATAAGCATCAAACCAGACAGTCGCGTGCATTGCAGACAGTCTGCTCAGAGATTTGCAAAGACAGAAAGGAATCTCGCCCCTTTCTTAGCCAAGCAGACACAGTCCGTTCCGCACATGCCCTCGAGATAAACAGTACTCGGTTCTCAAGTGAGAGGACCTGACAGCACCGCGTTTTACTCATACTTCCCCCCAAATCCACCTGGCCCCGGGGATGACCCTCTGGGTTCCTTAATTTGCTTTATACAGAGGAGAAGGAAACGTTTCTCATCTTCACGACAGGGCGGTTTTGCAGTGCGGAGCCAGGCACCCACTGAAACGAGGCCCCTCGCCTCCCGCAGGATCTGGGAGACGGGGTTCTATTTTCCTTGGAGGTTTGCATTCCAAAGAGATGCGCCAGGCTCTTCAGAAAGACATCCCGGGGTCAGAAAGCTGGCAAGCGGCTTCTTTAGCTTTCGAAAAGATTTACATGTATTTCAAAGAGATGGACGAAGAATTTACAAGGTTTCTTTCATGTTTATTTCTTTTTGAGAGAAAGACAGAGTGTGAACAGGGGAGGGGCAGGGAGAGAGGGAGACACAGAATCCGAAGCAGGCTCCAGGCTCCAAGCTGTCAGCACAGAGCCCGATGCGGGGCTCGAACTCACGAACTGCGAGATCATAACCTGAGCCCAAGTCAGCTGCTTAACCGACTGAGCCCCCGAGGCGCCCCTACAACTTTTCTAAAGTAGATGCTCCCCCATATAAGGGGAGGGAAAAGTCCCTTCCATTATTTGAACAGGTGCAGTTAAGCCTGGTATTTTTTTTTAATGTTTATATGTTTTTTGAAAGAGGGAGAAAGAGAGAGCATGACTGGGGGAGGGGCAGAGAGAGAGCGAGACCGAGGATCTGAAGCAGGCTCTGAGCTGTCAGCACAGAGCCTGATGTGGGTCTCGAACTCATGAGCCGCGAAATCATGACCTGAGCCAAAGTCGGACACTTAACAGAGCCACCCGGGCGCCCCAAGTCTGGTATTTTTAACTCATACTCACCCTTGCGCTGCTCTGCCTCAGGCTGAGTGCACTGGCTCCTCCTCCGTGGCCGGCTGCCTCCTTATCACCTCCTACAGGCCCCGGAGCACTCCATCCTCAAAGTAACACCTGATCGGGCCCTCCGTCCCTGCCTCTAAACACTCCTGGGACACCCCGCTGCCCACAGAGACGTGCCTAAGTCTCTGGTCCTGGAGCTCCAGGCCTGTGCTGATATGCCCCAGGTCACTTCTGTTCTCCATCCTCACGTCCCCTCCAAATGCCCACCAGGCTGGCTGCTCCCTTCATCTGTCCTGCCGATGCCGCGGGGCTTTGACCCCAAGGCTGCCTCTGCCCGGCAGAACCCTGTGCCCACAGCTGCCAGCTCCGGTCCACCATTTCCTGGGTCCTACCAGCCCCTGCCTCCCTCCCACAGGACATGCTTGTCCCCGTCGGGGCCTCGGTGCTCTCCTCACCTCGAAAGTTTGGGATTTAGACGTGGACTTGAATTATGGGTGGGGCCTGGATGAGCTCCTCCCCCTTCCGGAGCCTCTGTCTCATCATCCACGAAATGGGTACAATAACGGCCGCCTCCCAGGGTTACTGGGATGGTTGGACCAGCTAGGGCGGTGTGGCCCAGAACACAGGCGATAACCTTGGGCCGCACTAGACCCTGTCCCCTCTGCCTGGTGAGCTCTAGGTCCCTGATTAACGTTTGCCATCCTTAGAGAGGAGGCATAGACCGTCATTCACGCGTCGAGGAGGGTGGAGTGTGAGGTGACCACGGAGAATTTATATTTCTGATGGTCCCGCCCGGAAATGTCATTTTACCTCCCTGTGCGCCCCATTGAGCACTCAATTCCGAGTGACTTTTCTGCGACTTTGTCTTGCTTTGGGTGAGTCCTGGCATGCCAGCTCGTAAAACAAGAGACCTTCATTCATATTGTATGGCGGGTGCGCCAATGAAACCCAAGGCCCGCTCATCAATAATTCACCTGTTCTTGCCCTCCTCAAAGGATATTTTCCAGCACAATCTGAAGGCCCTGCAGCCTCCTGGAAATCTCCAGAAAGCCAGAGTTGCGAACCCACTTAAGGTTACTAAGCCTTGGCCCATGGACTATGACGCGATGGAGCCCACCCCTGAAGGGCGGACTGAGAAAAGTTTCAGCTATGTCGTCAGAGCCCCCAGCAGCGATGGGTTTGACGTGATGAATGTTGATGTGAAGATTGACACTTCCTGGGTCTTCCGGGACGTAGAGGACGGTGGTGAGGCCCCCGGCTGTCTGCCGGGAGCTCGAAGCCCGGACACGGATGCCGGCGCGCTCAGGAAGCAGCTGGAATCCTCAGAGCGGAAGCTGTTGGCGGCCGTGGACAAGTACGTGATGTCGGAGTCCGGGCTCAGGAGCAGGTAAATCGGTATCTGCACCTCTTCTTTGTGTATGTCATGAATCCCGGGCCTCGTAATCGTGTTAGGTCGGTGTGTCAAATCGTTTCTGTGGCTGAGGATGTGGCCGCCTATGTTCCACAGGCTGCCCGCCACAACCCAGCTCTGGTTCCCCTTCCTTCCGGTCCTCTGCTCCGCATCCCAGGGGCTGAGCCCACAGTGTCCCCAGCTCCCATGTGGGTCCAGCTAATGGGAGGCCCAGCGGGTAGGAGAAGAGACAGGCCAGGGTTTTTTCCCCCCTCTGGGTGACATCTCGGGCCGGCAGTGACTTGGCCATGTCTGGGGTTCCTCTGCGGTGTCCCCTGCCTGTGGCCTGGCTCCTGAGTTCGCTGCTTCCTCCCTCCGGACGCAGAGGCAGGAGCGGCTCTTGTCGGTCACTTATATCTGGGTTGCCTGTCGTCTCTGTCTGGCCTTGTAGCTCTTCCGTCATCTTCACACCGTATTCTCTGCACCTGTTCGGGGGGTGGGCTCTGCTTTCCCAATGGAGCCCACGTGCTCCGGAGGTTGGGCATGTGAGCCCTGGTGCTTCCTGAAGCCCGCACTCTTTCCTGCCCATTTTCTGATACCAAGGCCCGCAGAGTGAGGTGGGGCCTGCGTGCGTGTCGGGGGATGAATCTGACTTCGAGATGCAAGGCAGCTGCGGCTGGGATCCATTCTGATGGGTTGACCCAGATGCCGGCAGCGGGTGTCTCGGATTTGTTTGGGACTTCACCTTTCTCTTGTATTTTCCTTCATTTTAATAAAGGTGAGTCATTAAGTGTGTATTTACATGCCCCTTCCTGCTTATTCCCGCTCTGAAAAACTTTTCACACGAAGAAATTCACATATCAGAAAGTGATTGTCCGCTCATCTGTCCATCCACTCATCCATCCATCCATCCATCCACTCGTCCATCCATCCACTTATCCATCCACCATCCATCCATCCACTTGTCCATCCATCCATCCATCCATCCATCCATCCATCCATCCACTCATCCATCCATCCATCCACTCATCCATCCATCCACCCACCCATCCATCCATCCATCCACTCATCCATCCATCCATCCATCCATCTACTCATCCATCCATCCATCCATCCATCCACTCACCCATCCATCCACCATCCATCCACGCACCCATCCATCCACCATCTACCCACCCACCCATCCATCCATCCATCCATCCATCCACTCATCCATCCATCCATCCACCATCCATCCATCTACTCATCCATCCATCATCCATCCATCCACTCATCCATCCATCCACCATCCATCCACCCACCCATCCATCCACCCATCCACCCACCCACCCATCCACCCATCCACCCATCCACCCACACACCCATCCACCCATCCACCCACTCACCCATCCACCCATCCATCCATCCATCCATCCACTCGTCCATCCATCCATCCACCATCCATCCATCCACTCACCCATCCATCCACCATCCATCCACCCATCCACCCATGCATCCACCCATCCACCCATCCACCCATCCACCCACTCACCCATCCACCCATCCATCCATCCATCCACCCACCCATCCACCATTCATCCATCTACTCATTCATCCATTCACCCACCCATCCATCCACCTATCCATCCACCCACCCATCCATCCATCCATCCATCCACCCATCCATCCATCCATCCATCCACCATCCATCCATCCATCCATCCATCCGTCCGTTCGTTCGCTAATCCATTCTACCTCTTGCACTTGCCTGCCCAGGAGTCATGTGCTAAGTTATAGTTGTTTGCTCAGGCTGCTGCAAGAAAGCGCCACAGACTGGGGAATTTAACAGAAATTTATTTTCTCCCAGCCCTGGAGGCTAGGAGTCCAAGTTCAAGGTACAGGCAGGTTTGGTTCCTTCTGAGGGCTCTCTCTGTGGTGTGTGGACACAGCGTCTTCTCCCTGTGTCCTCACACGGTCATTCCTCTTGTGTCTGTGTCCAGATCCCCGATTCTTATAAGGACATCAGTCAGATTGGATCAGGGCCCATCCATATGACCTCATTTTAACTCCATTACCTCTCTAAAGATCCTGTCTCCAAATACGGTCACAGCCTGAGGTCCTGGACGTTAGGACTTCAACATACAATTTGGGAGGGACACGGATCCGTCCATAATACACATCCTGGGAGTTGAGACCCAGGGAAGGTAGGGCCCCGGCCCTGGAGAGAGCGTAACCCACACACGGTTGTGGATTCAGATCTTTCTCCAGAAAGACTGACCTGTGAAAGCCAGAAAGTCATCAGGCCTGGGGAAAATGGTGGGAAAACGTCTACAAAGGAGACCCCTGCATGCGAGGGAGAGACAGGGAGCCCTGGGGGCACCACGAGCGATGGAGAGAAGGGGGCCTCTGTGAATGGGCCCGGGGCGAGGCCATTCTGGAGGAAGCATCCTGGACCCACCTGTGTGTAACGTGGGCTCCATTCTCTGAAGGCGGGCTGCATCCCGCAGGTGCCGGGGAGCCGAGTCTGGGAGGATGAACCGCCTTCTCCAGAGTCACTGAGAGCTGCAGCCAGGGTTGAGGGCACAGCGGTCTTCATTTTCATCTTGCTAGGGTCCAGTAAAGGTTGGTGGTGCGCATTGGACTTCACTCGGATGAGTTAGAATTTAGAAGTATTTATTATAAAATCAATGACGCGTTGTTGATTTGAGAAAGAAGAGTCCCTCCATCTTTATTACCTCATCAACGTTGCCCGTTCATTTCCAACCAAAACGCAACAAAATCAACAGTAGCTATACGCCGAGTGCTTACTCTGTCCCAGGCGGTGTTAAATATTCACATGTTTAATCCTTAAAACGATACCCAAAATGAGGTGATAGCGTTATCCTCAATTCATAGAGAAATGAAGGCACCGGGTAGTGAAGTGACTTCTCCACAGTCACCCACATCCAGCCAGCCAGTTGGGCGGGGGAGGGTGGGGCGGGGTTGGGACTTGAACCCCCGCGGCCCCGCCCAGGGTGGTAATAGCCAGTTTCTCGTGGCGCCCCTGGTGGAGTCTCCTGGTTTCACAGCAAGCAGTCTGCAGCACTGCATAGTAATGTGTGTGTCACGGGTCACCCATCTGTGAAAAATGGCTCCTCATTGTCATTTCTTATTTTGTGGGTGTATTTGTTTCTGAGAGCCGCTGAACACATTTCTACAAACCTGCGTGGCTCGAGGCTACACACACGTGTTGTCTGGCAGTTCTGGAGGCTGAAGTCCAGAAGCGGCATCCTGGGGCCAAGGTCGAGGCGTTGGAAGAGTCGTGCTCTGCCCGGAGGCTATGGGGGAGTCTGTTCCCTCGTCTTTTCCAGCATGAACAGCTGCGTTCCTTGGCTCCCGGCCCCTTCCCCCACCCTCAGGGTCAGCAGGTTAGCGTCTGGCGTCAGCTGCCACTCGGTCTTTACCTTCTGCGAAATCTCCCTTTGTTTCCCCCCTGTGAGGACAGACCCCTGTGACGGCAGGCAGGGCCCACCCAGACGGTCCGGGGCGTCTGCCCGTCTCCAGGTCTCGGACTGAATCACAGCTGCAGTCTCTTGCATTTTAAGCAACGTTCATGGGTGCCAGGGATGAGAGCCTGGGTGTGTGGCGGGGCCGATATTCAGTCGGCCACGGTGAGATCAGTCGTTTTCTGCTTCAAGTATAGGGATAATACCAGAGTGGAATATCGGCGCATATTTAGTGTTTTGGGTTGATCTCAAAACTGGAAAGAGAGGCTTTTCTGGTCCCTTTCGGATACCACCACATTAGAACAAAATTTTTTAATGTTTTATTTATTTTCAAGAGAGAGAGAGTCGGGGGGCAGAGAGAGAAGGAGACAGAATCAGAAGCAGGCTCCAGGCTCCGAGTTGTCAGCACAGAGCCCGACGCGGGGCTCGAACTCACAAACCGCGAGATCATGTCCTGAGCTGAAGTCGGATGCTCAACCGACCGAGCCCCCCAGGCGCCCCCATATCACCACATTTTGTGAGCAATCGAGGGCTCAGCCTGGCTCTGACCGATCAATCCGGGCCACTCCTGGGGTTCGGTTTGGAAGGAACTAGGTTACAACCCACACAAGGAGCACACCTTACAAGAGGCTTCCCCAGGGCCTCGGGACAGTAGAGGGGACTCTGGCCTTGTTATTAATAATAATGCGTCATTCCATTTTTTCCCAATAACCTCCGAGCCAGGTACAAGTACCTCTCTCCCCGTTGAGGCCCCACGGCTGGTCAGAGGCCGGGTCAGGGAGCAAAGCTGGGTCCTCCCCCAGGGCAGCACCTGCGCGGCGTAGGCCAAGGAGCGAAGGTGTCCGCAGCTTGCCCGCGTGGGCTGCGAACCCACTCTCCACGTGTCTCCTGGATTTCTGTCGTGGAGGGAAGATTGGCACATTAAGGGGACTTGGGGACTAGCACAAACAGGAGACGGGCAAGTCCTCGCAGTCCCTTCCGTCCCAGTGGGACCAGACGGTCCCCTCGGGCTTCTCTCCATTCTCGCGTGCACCTCCTTTCGACGGAGCTGAGGTCAGGGCTCGCTTCCGGCCTGCGTGTTGCTCTGCGTGTGACACAAGTTCAACGTTCCCCCCGGATGAGAAGAAAAGGCTTCATGCGGCCGAGCCGTCCCCAACTGTTAGGCCACTTCCACCTTCTCTCTGTTGTAAGTAATAGAAAGATGAATGATTTCAGTGGCAGAGACCTTCTCCTGAATTTCCTTCAGTTCCTCGGAAGAGATTTGAAAGAATATAGCTCGCGCGGTAGGCGACAGAGCACAGCGTTAAAAGCGTGAGTTCAGGAGTCAGACGGTCTGGGCTCTAGAATGCTGGGTGACCTCGGGCAGGTTGCCCGGCCTCTCTGATCCTCCGTTTTCCTGTGTGTGAAGTAAGGGCAAGGGGACCGACCTGCAGGCTGGTAATGTGGGGATGGACTGGAACGACACGGGTAAAGCTCTCAGGCCACGTGGCCCTGGCTCAGCCCTTCTTTGTCGGTATCAACTGACCTCGGGATTACGGGCTTCGGGACGAGGACACATTGAAGACTCTTGGTGCATGGTGCGTTATTATTCCAGAGAGATCTTTGAAGTATTCCAAATCCTCTTCAATATGTGTGAAGGTTTCATGAAATGTGGTAGCATCGGAATAGCAAACTGGCCAAATGACCCAAAAAAAAAAAAAAAAAAAGATCGGCCCCGGGGTCTGTGAAACTCTTTGGCCACGTTTGCTGCGTCCCGAGTAAGGATCTTCCCGCTTCGATGCCGCAGAGTCCAAGAGCTGGAAGCGTCCGAGAGACGGCTCCTCCGGAGGGTGGACCAGCTGAGCGCCCGCGTGTCGCAGGAAAGGAGCGATGCCGCCCGCGCCCAGGAGACGCTCCGCGCCCTGCGGGGGGAGCTGGCCAGCCAGGTACCACTTCCGCTTCTTCCACTGCCCGTTTCTCCACCCAGCAGGCCGACCCCGTGTGTTTGGAGGGAGCTGCAGGGGAGTAAAGATGGGGGCTTGGAGGGTGCTCGGAGAGCCCAGCCAGGGGGCTCAGGGGGCTCCTAATTCCCACGGTGCAGGAGGGAGCTGCAGGGCCGGGGGCGGGGTCACGCTGTCTCTCTGGGCCCCAGCGGCCCCGTCGGGAAAGTGGCATCCCTGTCCCACCCTGCCGGCCTCACAGAGGTCCCGGCTGGGATCTGCGGGGGGGGAGGGGGTGTGGTGAAAGCTCGGGGTGACCTGCAGGGGCCGCGCACCCGCTGGGAGCTTCGGTCAGAAGTTCGTTTCTGTGGCCCTTGTAACTGACATTGCAGAAGCCAGCTCTGGCCTAGGGACGAGCGGATGATGACTGATGCAGGGTCCCGGCCTCAGGAGCTGGCACGGGGGGGGGGGGGGGGCGGGGGACACAGATAGGACACGGGTAACTCCCCAACAGGATGCCAGGTGCGGGGCGGAGGGCGCAGGCGCAGTGTGGGCGCGTGGAGTAAGGGGAGGGGGAAGCTGCAGAGAACTGAGCCCGGAGAGGGTGTGGGTGAGACAGGAGGGTTCCAGAAGGGCCAGGGTGTGAACCAAACATTGAGTGCAGGGAGGAGCAGGCTTTAGGGGACCTCAGCAGGAGAGGCTCGGGACAGGCTTGGGGGAAATTACTCTAGGTGCGTGGGAGACAGAGAGAGACGGCGGAGGCAGAGAGACAAATTAGCGCGTTGGACAAACAGTGGGTGGTTAAGGGGGGTGGACTCCAGAGGCAGACAGCTGGTGCCCAGCCCCGGCTCTGCCACTCACTGCCTGCGATTTAACCTTCCGGGGCCTCAGTTTCCTCATCTGTGAAATGGGAATGATATACAGGACCAACCCTCTCGGCCCGTCGTGTGGGTTAAGAGAGTCCGTATGCGTAAACTGCTCTCAACGGTCACAGTACAGACACCAGCTGCTTTCATAAATACTAGCCTTTATTGAAATATTCCGGGGGCGATGATGAGGCCGGAGGGTAGGGCATTGTCAGGAAACACTGCCGGGCGAGAAATGACGGCCTTCCAGGACAGCGGCAGGTGGTTCCCAAAGACCCTATTTCTGCCGATTGCTGCAGCGGCCCACCAGCGGGTTGGGAAGCCGGTTGCAAAACCGGAATCCATGAGGAAATAAGAAAGCGCATTACGGGTATAAGGAGAAGGGCTGTTTCATGAAACTTCCGTTTCAGTGGCACACGTGTGCGTGTAAAGGGACACAGTGTTAAAGTGTGGGGAGCCGTCAAAAAAGCTGGACAAGCCCCGATTCAGGCTTTCGCTGAGACAGACGTGGAGCACGGAAAGATAAGGGGTTCGGTGAAGTTGAAATTCGTCTTCAAAATGCCAGGGAGACACGCAAGTGGCGTTTTGCTTTTCCCTCCGTGTTGAACTGGGGTGCCGGAAGTCCTGTCAGTTGTTCATCCCGCCTCTGGCATGCCATCGTCAGTCACGTGAAAGGTAGTGGCGTCGTGTGGGTGCCCAGCTTGAAGAATGGCATTCCTCCGTGGAAAATACTTCCGCAGATATGTTTTTGGGGCCGTGCCTGCTATACGTGTAGGATTTCCACGGCGAGTCAGCCATAGCCCTATAGTCGTGAGACGTTCCCAGTGTGATGGGGAGACAGAGGACGAGGGTGACAAGCAGGGACAGTGCCATCGGGGGGCTCGGAGGCACCCCGGGACCAGCAGTCCTGTGGGACACACGCCTTTTCTACACGCGTCTCCTTGTGGCCATGTCATGTGATCTGTAGGCTCCTGGGGAGACCGGGCAGGAAACCCCACTTCCGGATGAGGGACACAAGGTCAGGGTGGTGGCGTGCTCTGCTCAGGGTCCCTCCGCGGCCGCTGGGCCCAGCCACCACCCAGCGCAGCCCCTCCAACCCCGAACCTCTCCCCAGAGGTGTCCACGCTCCCGGGCAAGTTCGGTAGGAGCGCGCGGACGAGTTCTCTCTGCTCTTCGTACCCGATATTGGCCAGACGGCAGGTTTGCCCGTTGCCGACAATGTTCCCAGGAAGTATTTGCCTGCAAATCGTCTCAATTCTGTAGTGACCCGGGGTCCTTCGGGAAGCCGATAAAGGCAGACCCATCTGAGGGATCGCGCACCGCCGATTATGGGACAACTGGGAACCAGTTTCCTCCCGGGGACTCGGACTCCAGGTTTATCTGCCCCACACCCCCAAGATCGAGCTGTCAGGCGAAGCCTGCCGAGCCATCCCTAGGTTTTGTCTTCTGCTTCTGCTCGGTTCTGTCTTCTCTCCCAGCCCACGGCGGGCACTAGTGGCTGAGAGGGAGCTTCACACCGAAGTAGTTGGTGTCAATTCATTCTGGAAATTGGATCAGGACTCCCGTGTCCGCAGTGGCTGGGTCACCCTGGTCCGGCACAGCTCCAGGGCCCCGGGGGGAGGGCGGGGGACTAGGTCTAAGAACAGAGAGAGCTGTGTTCTCCAGAGGATTCAGACACACGGGGGTTGGAATCTTGGGTGTGACAGCGATTAGGGAGCAAGTCGCTTCTGAGCATCCCCGGGGGATAGATAGTAACCGTACCTAGTTCTTGGGGGGTATTCCCACTACGGGCTGCCGTGGTGCGCCAGGGCTGGCTGACCTTTGCAGGACCAGGCATGAGCGCTGTAGGCGTATGGAAAGGTGGGCAGGTCTCGGGTAGAAGTGGGGGACCAGGGAGGCAGCTCTTTACAAACTGGTGCGGATGTATTCAGTATTGGAAACACTGGAGTGGCCCTCCCGGGTGTCCCAGCCGAGGCCCGTCCTGCCCAGTGCACAGTTTCCTTCCCAGGATGACTCACGGGGGCTCACGGCGTGCAGGGCCCCTACCCGGGTGAGGTGAGTGGGGCACTCCTCCCATGCAAAAATCTGCAGGGGGCACCCAAAAATTCAGGGATGGAAAGAAACCATCTCTGATGCAATATTTTAATGCAAAGCTTAATGCACAGTAAAACCTCCCCGAGGCACAAAATATCGAAGCTTCATGTGTCCGCGGGGCTGAATTCCTGACGCCCTCAACCCATCGCCAACTTGTAGGTTCTGGAGAAGGAGCGCGCGGCCCGGCGGCAGCGGTGGCGTCTGCGGCGGCTGCGGGAGCGGCTGCGGCGCAAGGACGAGGCGCTGGGGCGGCAGGCGGCGGCCCTGGAGCGCTGCCGGCGGACGCAGCGGCGCCAGCTGGCCCTGGTGCGCGAGCAGGAGCGCGGCCTGCGGGAGCAGGTGCAGCGGCTGGAGCGCGACGTGCGGCGCCTCTGTCACGCGGCCGGCCTCCTGCTGGCGGAGCTGGACACGCCCGCCCCGGGCAGCCCCCGCGCCCTCGGCCCGGCCGGCGCTGGCGGGGAGGCCGGGGAGCTGCGCGCCCTGCAGGCGCGGGCCGAGCGCGGCGAGCGCGAGCGGGACGAAGCGGTGCGCGCGTTGCGGGAGCAGCGCGCCACGGAACGCCGGCTCCGCGGGCAGCTGGAGGATCTGCGCTGCGCCGTCTACGAGCTCCAGCTGTCGGAGATCGGCCTGCAGGGCCAGCTGGAGGACCTCGTCCAGCAAAACCGCAGCCTGCGACAAGAGCTGGGGGCCCAGGCCCCGCGGGAGAGCGCGCGCGGCTCCGCCGCTGCCGGTGCCTGCAGCCCGGTAAGTGGCCGCAACCCGGGGCGCCAGTGAGTTTTCAGATTTCTCTTTCTCCTACCGCCGCTTGCAAGTCACCAGCTCCTTCATTCCCGTTTTCCTTTTCATCCACTCATCCAGCCTCACCAGAGCCAGCCAGCCATCCACCCACCCACCCACCCATCCATCCATCCATCCACCCATCCACCCACCCATCCGTCCGCCCTTCCATCCATCCGTCCGTCCCACCTGTCTGTCCATCCACCTGTCCATCCATCCACCAATCTATCCATCCACCTATTCATCCATCCATCCATCCATCCATCCACCCACCCACGCATCCACCCACCCACACATCCATCCATCCATCCACCCATCCATCCACCCACCCATCCATCCATCCACCCACCCACCCGTCCATCCATCCATCCACCAATCTGTCCATCCACCCATCCATCCATCCACCAATCCGTCCGTCCGTCCACCCATCTACCCACCCACCCACCCATCCACCCATCTACCCACCCACCCATCCACCCATCCATCCATCTGCCCGTCCATCCGTCCATCCTTCATTCCATCAGTCACCTACCCACCTATCTCCACAGCCAGTCACATACCTTCACCTACCTGCTCTTCAGCACAGTCACCTCACTGCCCATCTGTCCCCCTTCTCATGCACCCATCCCCCCGGTCACCCATATGCCTTCACATCCACCCATCGGCTTGTCTACCCAAGCTCCATCATCTCATTCACCCCACTGTCTGGCTGTCCATCTCTCCATCCACCCACTCTACAGGGAGCCAACCAGCTACCCCTCCTCCCTCAGCACCTGTTTCCTCCTGTCCATTCATCTGCCCAGCAGCTAATGAGTCCTGACCGTGTGCCAGATGAGACCCTTGTGTGTGCAGGGTTATGTAACCACCACATGCCCATAACATCTTCCCAATCCTTCCCCTCCATCCGAAGACGACGACCCCCTCTTCCGCCTCTCCCTCAGTCCCCAAAGGTGGGGACGCTTCCCTGGTGGCAAGTGCCGTCCATGCCTCTTCAGTTCTTCTTCCTTAGACCGTGAGCTCCTTCAGGGCAGGGCCCGGGTCTGGGGGCTCTTCGGAGCCCCGGCCCAGCATCACCGCACACGGGGTCCCCAGGACAACGCGGTGGGAAGCACACAGTGTTGGGTCCCTTTCTGGTTCTCTTAACCACTAGCTGTGTGACCTTGGGCGAATTTCTTAAGGTCCGCCAACAAGCGCAGATTGGACGTTGGTTCTTTCATTTGACAGAATAGTAAAAGCTTATGTTTAACACATTCCTGCCCGGCGCTCTGTGCCCCCTGGGGAGTTTTTGAAGGCATGATTTCAGTCGATGCTCAAGCGGACTGTGAGGCGGGTACTCATGGTATCCCCACTCCACGTATGAGGAAACTGAGGCTCAGAGAGGCCGTGCATCGACCTGTTGTCACACGGCGAGTGGGAAGCAGAACTGGAGCTGGGTCCGGATTTGACGGGAGTCCAAAGTGCTGTGTTTCCCCTGCACCAGCCTGCTTCCGGCAGGGAGAGGTAGCTCCGCAGGACTCCAGATCCCGCCTCCCTCCAGTTTACGCTGACGGAAAAATCAGTGAGCAACCTTACCCAGAGAAGATCTCTCATTAAACAAATCCACACACACACACACACACACACGAAATCCCATTTTTTCTTTGGATAGGATAAATCCATTTCAATGTAACTAGACCTTTAAATGCGTTACGTGTTCTCAGGGCATGAAGTGCCTGGCTGGCTCATTTTAATGATGAGTTTCTCTGTGGTCATCTTTTAAAGAAAATAACGACTCTGTTATTTTGCTCCTGTTTTCTCTTTTCCGTGTGGTCTATTCGTTCTTCCTCTGTTATATTCACCAGATAAAAGGAAATCGGTGTACATTTTCATATTGGCACCTTCTTGTCATTCTGGAAAATAAACCGTGTATAGATGGAAATTGTCATTTCTTGGCGCTGCCGCAAACCCAGCGGTTGAGATGGCAGTTCTGGAACTCGGAGCCCAAAGTCAGGGTGCTGGCAGGATTCCTGGGCTTCGGAGGCTGTGAGGGAGGGTCTGTTCGAGCCCCTCTCCTGGGCCGGTGGGTGCCGTCTTCCTTCTGTGTTTTTGCCGCATGTCTCCCCTCTCTGCCTGTCTGTCTGTGTCCAAACGTCCCCCTTTCTTAAGGACACCAGTCACGCTAATGGACTTCATTGTAACTGTTTGCATCTGCAGCTCCTCCCCCCTGCCCCCCCCCCGTGTCCAAAATCAGGTCACATTCTGAGATATCGGAGTTGAAGGCCTTCACTTGGGATATGGGGGGACACAATTCAATCCATAACAAGTACCCCTATGCACGAACAGTCATGAAGACCCGCGAGGGGGCAGGAACCTGGGCCACGTGGCGAGCTTTGCCCGAAATTGACAAGGGCATCTTTGTGCCAGTCTGTCTGAAGAGGGGGGCACTATTTTATCCTTATTTCACAGATGAGGAAGTGGGGGCACGGAGAGGCTCAGAACCTCATAGGAGGGTCACGGGCATGCTAAGCAGCGGGGTGGGTGCTGTCCCCCCCCCCCAGGCTCACTGGACTTGTGAGCACCATGCCCTGCTCCTCCAGCACGTACCAGTCGGTGGCTTGGTAGTCAGTATCGAATGGGTGCCTCCTTGGTGCCTACGCCCGGCTTGGGCCTTAGCTCAGGACAGAGGCTGGGAAAGTTCCTATGACACACCCCCTGCCTGCACGGGATGACAAAACCTCCTAGGTGGAGGGGGCGGGGCTGAGGAAGGGGCCTGACGGTCAGCCCGCGGGTCGCTGCTGGGGGCCCTGGCATTTAGAATCGGGGCTGGCCTCCGTGACTCAGTCGGTTGAGTCGATTCTTGCTTTTGGCTCACAGGTCATGATCTCATGGTTTGTGGGTTCGAGCCCTGTGCCGGGCTCTGCGCTGGGAGCCTGGAGCCTGCTTGGGATTCTGTTTCCCTCTCTCTCTACCCCTCCCTGCTCTTTCTCTCTCTCTCAAAAGATATTAAAAAAAAAAAAAAAGAATATGGGCCGGGCCCAGGGCCACGGGGTGTCACAGTCTGCCAGGGTCTGTCTTCCCAGAAGGCAGTGCCAGCCCCGACTTGGGGCATATGGGGGTCAAAAGTGGCCACCTGGAGGGGGCTCCTGGGGGACAAAGTGCCAGCCATCGTCAGCTCGCAGGGAGTGTAGTGAGGTTTACAATCTCAATGCTAGAACCTATTGATAAGGAAACTGCCTACCAGAGGTTGCCCTTCTGGGTCCTGGTGGAGAATCGTATCAATTTCAGCGGGCCGGGTGTGACTTCCCAAAGCCCACAGTCTGTTCCCAAAGAGGTTGGGGCCCAGAGGGGTTAAGAGCTGCAGGCGGGTGTTCAGCACCTTTCTCCGGATAGCCGTGGTGGCCCCCAAATGCTCTCGTTTGTAACCCTCCTGGCTCCTTTCCCTCTGGGATCAAGTCCAGCCTTCTACCCGTGACATTCGAGACCCCCTGCTGCTCCAGGCTGGGCTCCTTCTCCAGGCTCCTGGCCCACTTTCTCCCGACCCTGCCCCAGCCACGCTGAACTCCTGCAGCTGCCAGGCCCCGAATGCTCCAGGCTCTTCTGGCCTGCGGCCTTCCCTGTGTCCAGAAGCTTCTACCACCTGCTCCCCTCGGCTGCTCAACAAACCCTTGCATTCGGTGGGAAGACCACTCCCTCCCAGAAGACTTTCCTGATCTCCAGCTCGCTCCCTCCTCAGCACCCCTGTAGGGGCAGGACCCGCTTCTGGAGGCCCTAATTCACACGGCGCGGGGCCTGGCTGGTGTTTGCTCCTCGGCTGAGTCAGCCCGAACCCCGGGCCCTGACCGCGGCCGGGAGGCGCTTGGCAAGCTAGTGGGCAGGTGGACAAGCGGTCAGAAAAGAGACTTGCTCCGCTGCCCACGGCCAATGGAAAGCCCCAGCCAGAGGGACCGCGTCACCACGGCGGCGCGCTGGGAACCCGGGGGTGGTGCCGGCTCCGGGGAAGTGCGTGGGATAGAAAATCACCCGTCATCAGGGAGCTACCCCCTCAACAGCCCCGTGGTTACCTGTGCCGTGCTCTAGGCGTCCTGGGTCATGGCGAGGCGAGTCGTCACGGGAAGGTGTTTTATTTGCTTTACTTCTCCAAGCAGGGTCTTCTGAGCGCAGGGAGGGAGCCAGGCAGGAACACGATTGGCCTGGGATCACACGCTTTCCAGTTTCCAGAGCAAACACCCCGGGGCCCTGAAGGGACAGCCGCTGTGATGACAAGATGACAAGCCGTGGCCTGCGGAGGAGTTTGGGGAGGGGGTTTCTGCTTGGGGCATGGGCGAAAGGCAATTTAAAAGGACTGTGGTTTGCAAGACAAGGAAGGGCACCGAGGCTGGAAGGGCGACCCTGCTCTTTGAAATTTTGTAGGGGAGACAGACACGGGAGCCGACGGGGGGCGTTACAGCAGGGGACAGCCCAGGGGCTGTGGTCTGGCCTCGAGGGAGGCTCCTGCAGGGAAGTGAAAAGTCACACACTTAAAATGCCATCCCAGTTCGTTCTTAGTCCTTGAGAATCTCTTATGTTATAAACTGAGGGGAGAGGGGGGTGTGGGAAGGGGGAGAGTGGGTGACGGGCACAGAGGAGGGCACTTGTTGGGATGAGCACTGGGTGTTGTATGGAAACCAATTTGACAACAAATTATTAGAAAATCCCCACCCCCAAAAAAAAGTCATCCCAGAGCCAACATCATGCTCCCGGGTGACCCCCAGCGTCAGGAATGCGAAATTCTCCCAGCGCCTCCCTGCCCCGGCGGCGTGGGTAGAGCGCCCTCTGGTGGCGTTTGCAGGAATCGTTTCGTTGTGCCGCAAGTTCAAGTTCCAGACAGCCGCTTCCCTGCTGGCCGCTGGGCTAGCACTTGTGCAGAAAAGTGTATGGCATAGTTGGAACTCCAGTAGTCAGCAAGGGCTTTAAAACACGGGCCGATAATGTCCAAAATTAACGCGTAGCAAAGCCACGGGCATGCAAGTAATATAAAAGAAAAGACGAATGTCTCGTAGTCTGGCACAGAAAGATCAAGTCCGGGTTAGTCGCAGAATAAACACACGTACACGAAAGCCCAAGGCTCCACTTTATTCTGAGTACTTGTCAAATATGAAGAGCGCCCCGGTGCGGTTTATAGTTGGTGAAAATCGGAAGCAACCGAAATGTCCCGTTGGAAGGACCTGGCTTGGTAAGGCACCCCTTCTGTCCGAGGCGGTGAGGCAGCCGTCCAACACCACATCACAGAAGAACTTGTGGGGAGACGATCCTTGGGTGCCATCGAATGAGAAACGCATGAAGCAAAAATGGACATTCTGCAGTAACGGCCTTTGGGAAGAATTTAAATGTCTCCACGTAGTAGAAAGCCCAGGAGGATATATTCTAACAAATCAATCACGTTCGCGTCTGGATAGCTCTGCAGTCCTCATTGTCTTCTTTTCTGCTTATCTTTCGTGATAATTGCATGTGAAAACTCAGGTCACATAGAATTGGGGGCCCCTGCTCCCCTGAGCGCTGAAAGGCTGGAAGGGTTGATAAGACTGAGCAGAAGGGGGAGGGGACGCAGGGAAGGGGAGAGAAAGCCCGGGATCCAGGGCAAGACCCGAGCTCTGGTTCTGTTCTCCCGCCGTGTGTGCTATGTGACCTTGGGCACGTCGCTCTCCCTCTCTGAGTAGTGATTTCGTCGCTTGCGAAATGAAGGGGGTGTAGCAGCTTCTTCGAGGATATCGCCCTCCCCCACCCAGTCGCCTCCCCGAGGCGGGGATCTGTGTGTTTTATCCGCGGCCATGTCCCCAGCTCCCGAACAGGGTCTGTCACTTAGCCGACGCTCGGCAAATATTTGTTGAACTGGACTGCGGTCAACTTGGGTAACGGAAGGAAATCCAAACGGAAGTGAACGGTGCAGCAGCGCAGGCCTTTGACGCCGCCCTCTGGGCTCTCCTTCCTCCATTCTTTCCTCCTCCTTGCCCTCGCTCTCTCGCTGGCTCCCACGGAGAGCTTCCTTCCGCCTCTCCCTTTCTCCATCCTGCGCCCTCCTCATTACCTTCTCTCGCCTCCTTTCTCTTCGGCCTTCTCTCTCTCCTCCGTTTCCCCTTCTCCGCCTCTTTCCGGTGGTGATTTTAAGCGGCTGATGAAAGTGCTTCATTCCGCTCAGCTGGGAAACAAGCAGGCGAACGCGAGAGGGCAGCGCCCAGCACGGCGGCCCCGCAGGCTCCGCGCAGAAGCCGGGCCCCTCTGACTTCGGCGGCTTCGGGCTGAGAGCCTGCTTTGTGGCAAAGCTGCCGGGGGATTCTAAGGTGCAGCCAGGGTCATGACAGGTGCGCTGGATATGACATTGCTCAGACAACCGGAAGGTCCCAACCCCAGAGAGTGAGGGGGAGGGACTGAGGCCGGGGGAGGGCCCGGGAAGGCCTTGTTGCAGCCCTGGCTTTTGAGCTGAGCCCAGAGAGAGCAGGTCAGCCGGGCAAGGGGTGGAAAGAGAGGCAGGGGGCAGGCACTGCGGGTCTGGGGGGAAGGGCCCTTTAAGGAGAATGGGGGTGGGGGCTGTGGGGCGGGGCAGGGGTTTTCTCTTTCTGCTCAGTGCATGGGACATTGGGGGACATCGGAGACAGGAGAGCAACCTGCTCTGGTTTCCATTTCACCGGGATTGCTCCCCAGCTGAGCGGGGTGTGGCGGGGAGGGGCAGAGAGAGAGAGATGCAGGCAGCCCCCGTCCTTCCTGGGAAGACATGCAGCTAAGGCAAAAGGAACAGCGTATGCGGAGGTGCAGAGGCAGGCAGGAACCAGGCTGCGGAGGGGCAGGGAGGCCACCGCGAGCAGAAACCCGGGCGAGGAGCACTGGGGCCCCCTGACAGCCTGCGGGTGGCCGACGGTGCCTTCTAGCAGCATTGAACTGATCCCAGCCTGGGGGACCCCATTGCACTTGGGGAGCTAGGGGGGCTCCCTGGCACTGCGAGTGGGAAGTGGGGGAGCAGGAAGCCCAGCTATACCTCTGCAGGCCTCTGCTGAGAGCAGGTGAGCACCTGGGGGACAGGGGACAGGGGACAGGTGTTACCCACTCACCTCCGTTTCCCCTGCACAGAATAGCACCTGACACCCAGCCGGAGCCTAGTAAGTGCTTGCTGAATACCTATCTTTCTGCAAGTTCTGCCTACCCATCTATCAAACATTTATTAAGCACCTAGCGTGTGCCAGGCTAAGGTGAGGGTGCCGACCACATGAGGCCAAGTGGAAGGCTTGAGGGACGCAGGGGCTAGTGGAGGAAGCAGGGGGAGAAGCAAAGAGCGCCCATTAGAACCTGGTTGTAAGTAGCAGGGGCCGTGGGAAGCCGGAGGGGACTCGTCCCCAGCCCCTCGCGGACGGTGGGTCAGAGCCGAGCTGTCTGTAGACGATGCCCTGCAGGGTGGGTGCGGGCTCAGGGAAGCTCTCGCCACACAGCCGGCCTGCCTTTGGGAGAGGCCGATGGGAGGGGTGATCCCCGGAGACACGTGGCTGCAGCATTTGGGACTTGTTGACGGATGAGGGACAGCACCGCCCGCGGCCCCTGGGTAGGTGCCCGCCTCTGGGACCTTCGGGAAGGAGGCGCGACTGGGAGCCTTCGGTGGCACTCTAGGGAGCCCAGGGGCATCTCGGCTGGACAGACCAGCTCCTCGGAGAACCGAGTGTCCCGCTCAGCGTCTGGTGAACGGAGCGGCGCTGATACGACGGGGTTCGGCCTGAGGACCAAGAGCGCGGGGCTGGGGTCAGGCTCCCTCCGGAGTCGTTGGCGTGGCCTTGGAGGGAGCGTCCTCACCACTCTCTCCTTGTGTCTTTCTCAAGGACGCCCCAAGCCGGCTTCGGGACGAGCCGCCGCCCCTGCCCGGGGAGGGCGCCCCGGGTGCCCGCCGAAGCCGAGGCTCACAGACCACCCTCTGCTCCGACAGCGCCCCTGGACCAAGAGGCTCAGCAGGTGCGTGGGGTACCTGCATGGACCCCTGCTGACAGGCTGGCTCCCCTGGGACGCGCTAGTGGGTAGGGGGGTGGGGTGTGCCTGCCCCATTCTACAGACAGGAAGTGAAGGCCCAGAGAGGTCGTGCCGCTGGCTTGATGTCACACAGCTGGAAAAGGTGGGGTCAGGGTGTGCAGTGTCCAGGACGAGGTCCTCGGCGCGGGCTCACTGAGACATTTAGGCTCGCCCCCTCCGCCCTCAGAAGGGTGCCAGCCAGGTGCCACCTGCTCCGGCACGGAGCGGCCAGTGTCTCTGGAGGGGACGTCTTTGCAGAAGACCGTGTGATGACCGTTCCGTCCCCTGCCCCCACCCCTTGACAGCTCAGGTGTGAGACAGGTGTGAGGTCTGGGAGCTGCTAGGGCTTCAGAGCCCCTTGTCCCTAACTTGTCCCTAATGGGAACCAACGTGTCTGGTCCCTGTCCTGGGCACGGCTTCCAGAGTCTCTATTCCAAAAGCCACTGCACTTGGAGAGCCCCAAAGCCGCGATGTCCAACGAGCCATCTGTGGTTTGCAGATAGTCTTCCAAGGCCAAGTGCAGACGAGGGGGTTACCACACCCAGCCGTGCCGGTGACGGGCCCCCTGGCCCTCCCCCTCTATCCTGTTTCTGGGGAGCAGAGCTGGCAAGTCAAACAAGGTCAGGTTTGTCCTGAGGAGAAGGAGGGGGGCTGTCCGGCGGTGACGTCTAGCACCAGCCCCGCGTCTGCATGCCAGCCGTGCAGAGCTGGGGGCGGGGCAGGGGATGGGCGCCCTGTGTGACCCTGAGGGGGCCGGGGTCAAGGCAGGCATCGTGGGTTTCATCACCCACGTGAGCTTTGTGCGCAGGGGAGGTGGCTGCCTGACCCAACCCGCTGCTCGTCAGCGACGGTCACTCCCCATCTGCGAGCCCCGGTTTCCTCGCCTGGCAGGTGGCGGTCGCTGGCCGTCTCTGGGGCTCGGAGGACTTGAGTCTATGAGACCATCCCAAGAGCAGGTGACTCGGTCGCTCGCGGGGGTTGTGAGAACACCCCTGGGAGGGTCTCTTGAACTCTCGGGGTCCTCTTGCCCCCCAGGCCGGCCCGCCGAGGGGTGCTGCTCCCAGGACTGCGTCGGGGCCGGACGAGGCCGCTCTGTTTTGCTGCCCGGCCTGGAGACCACAGATGAGTCCCCGGGAGGTGTCCCAGGATCTGACCGTGGACGGGTGAGGTCGGAGGCTTTCTGGGAGCCCAGGGCTCCAGGCCTGCTGCACGTGGGAGGTGGGAGAAGGTTCTGAGCTCTTGAAATGTGGCCGGCGGCCTGTGGCTACCGGATCGGACACGCAGGGCTAAGGGGGTTAGACGATACACACATAGATGAGTGCCGTGGGATGTTGGGGGGGGGGGCACAGTAAAGGGGGCCATGAACGGGGTGGGGAAGCCTCAGGGGCTTCTTGAGGAAGTAACATCTGAGCAGAGACATGAATCCATGGAGAGTGAGCCACTAGGGGATCTGGGGAAGGATATTCTGGACAGAGGAAAGAGCAGCTGCAAAGGGCCTGGGGTGGCACCAGTTTCGGTGTGTCAGGGAGGCCTATACGGCTGGATGAGGAAGCACCGAGAGCGTCAGGGGCTGAGGTCTGAGAGGCGCGGGGGACTAAACAGAGCAAGAGTCTGCTTCATACCTTCTGTTCTGTTCTCTTCTCTTCCCATCCCTAGCCGACTCCGGCTGAGCCCAGCTTGGATGAGCAGTCTCTTCTCCTCATCTGTGGCTGCCTGCCCGGGCAGCACAGGGACGGCTGGCTCTTCCCCGTGGAGCTGGCCTGATTTCGGAGCAGGGGCTAGCAGCGGCCCAGGTCCTGGTGCAGACGGCCACGCTCCCTCCGCGGGGACCGGCCAGGGACCCCCGTTCCCTGCCGCCACCACGGGAGATGTCGCCACAAGAATCCCAGATGCGACGGGTGCCGGACGCCGGGTTCCCGCCTGCCCCCAGAGCCGCAGGGCCCGCCTGCCGGAATCACCACCAGGAAAGCGGCCGGAACGCCTCCCTCTGCCCCAAGTCCCCACGGACCTCAAGTCACCAACTCCAGTCACCCAGAGATCTGAGAGGCCCTTGGAAGGAGGGAGGAGGGCACCCCGAGTGGAGAACCCAGGAGCAGGAGGCAAGGGGGACTCGGGGCAGGAAGGAGGAAGACCCAGGTGACGAGAGCAAGCTAAGTCAGGAAAGCCGAGACCGCCCGAGCCCGGGGGCCGGCGTCAGAGCCCCCGAGGGCGTGGCGATTGAGAGTGGGGCTCCGGAAACCCAGGCTCCGGTCTCCTGCCCTCGGCCTGGGCCAAAGTTCCCGTTGCTGCTTCTGCAGGGAGAGGCCTCGGTGTCAACTGAGGGTCCCACACCCCCGAGCGGGAGGCAGAGGGAGGGAGGGCTTTCGTCATCAGAGGAAGAAGCAGCCCCCCCAGCCGGGGCCCGGGGCTCCCAGAGCCCGTCTCCAGGAGGCACTGGGCTCCTTGCACGGCAGGGTGACGAGGGAACGCACGTGTGGTCTGGAAACCATCCGGAGGGGCAAGAGGAAAGCCCTGGGGACAAAAGGCAAGAAGAGAAGGAGGAGAAGGCATCGCCTCTAGAAGCGTCTCGTCTGGGCCCCAGGGATGCCCCAGGGAGGCCTGGCCCCGCGGAACGTGAGCACCAAGGAACACTCTTCCCGGGGGCAGACGGAGGTCTGACACTGTCTCCCCGATTGACTGTTCCACCCACGGGAACGGAAGCCACCAGGAACCCGTGGGCTCTGAGCCCAGGACCTGGCAGATCTGAGCTCAGAATAGACGACCTTGAAAAGGAGGTGGAACCTTCTTCCCAGCAACTCTCCATCCTGGAACTTGGGGGCGGGGGGGAATGGGGGCCGACCTTCATGCTGGCAGGAGAGAGCAGGAGCTTGACTCGGAAACGGCCCAGCCGCCAGGAGCACGCTGCCTCCCAGCAGGCTCTGGCAAACCAGGGCTCCGATGTTTGTTTGACCGGGGAGGTCAGACCGGGGGGGACTAGCGATGAGGTTAGACCAGGAGGGACGGAGGTCCCGGGAGCCAGCGTGGTTCTTCTAGGGACGGAGCCAGATCTAGATGATGGGGGTCTGGGCCCGGAGTCGGCCTCCGAGCTGGGGGGAAACCAGCCCCCCGAGCCCCTGAGAGCCCTTGAAGGAGAGAGGAGGAGGTTTCACCAGCTCGTTTCTGGACTGGAAGAAGAGAGAAGCCAAGTCTTACATGCCAACGCCGAGCTGCGGGGCGACGCGGAGAGAAGCCGGAGCGAAGCGTGCGCCGTCGACAAAGAGAGGGAGGGAACCGCGAGGAAGGTAGCTGAGCTGGAACAGGAAAACAGCGTGCTGTCGGGAGACCTCTCCCGCCTGAAGAGGGAGCTGGCCCAGTACCGGCAGGTGATTTGCGACCTGGAAGACTGCAACGGGAAAAGTTACGGCAAAATTTCCGAGCTCGAAGACGAAAACCAGCACCTGAGGGGGCTCCTGGCCCAGCTGCAGGAAGCCGTGGCCGAGAGCGTCCAGCGGTCCCAGGGCGTGATGGAGCACGTGACCCTGGAAAACCGGGAGCTCAAGGCGCTGATCGCGGAGCTCGGGGTCAGTTACAAGGAGCTGGTGAAGGGCGCGGTGCTGGGGATCCAAGACGCCGTCCGGGCCTTCCGGGGCGAGAACGCCCGTCTCCTGAGCAGGATCCGCGTCCTGGAGACGGAAGTCGAGCTGGGGGCCCGTGCAGCTGGGGGCCGCCCGGTGGGAGCAGAGGAGGGTCCGCAGGGGGACGGCGGGATGTTGGGGGGCCAGGGGGCTGCTGTGGAAAGGGGGGTGCAGGTGACTCAGCTTTCAGGGCAACCGGCCGCAGGAGCCCGTGGGCCGCCCTTGGAGGAGAAACCGGGTCCAGCCGGCAGGTGGATGGGGCCTTCCTTAGGCGTGGAGAATTCCAGAAATGATGCCAATTCTGCCGCTTCGCCGCTGGTGGGGGGAAGTGCCCAAGAATCCGGCGCCCCCCCAGGAAACATCGACGGAATGGGAGTGAAGGAAGCACGCTTGGAAAAGGAGGAGCAGAGACCGCGGGGTTCCGCAGACCCCGGGCAAGCTCCGAGGGCGCTGAGCAGCGGCCCCCAGGTAGGTCAATGTCGAGTTGTTGCGTACTCACCGTCTCGCTAACTAACGTTCTAGGGCGCAGGCCACGCCCTTTCCTCACGGGAGCCTCCAGCAGCCCTCGGAGGAGGGCGAGAGAACGCGGGCACGGGGAAGTTTAAGTGACCCACGGCAGTCAGGTGGCAGGAAGGGTAGACGCCCACCTGGACGGTCCCTTCCTGTGCACAACCTGAGACGCCAGCCTGTCCCCTCTGCTCAGGCCGTTTAGATGGGTGGCCGGGGGGACAGCGGACGAGGGGGCTGCGTTCATCGTTAACATCAGAGCTCACATTCTCAGCGGCACCTGGCTCAGCGTCCAGCTTCAGCTCAGGTCATGATATGATCTTGCAGTTTGTGGGTTCGAGCCCTGCGTTGGGCTCTGGGCTGACAGCTCAGAGCCTGGAGCCTGCTGGGATTCTGTGTCTCCCTCTCTCTCTGCCCCTCCCCACTCACACTCTGTCTCTCTCTCTCTCCCTCTCTCTCTCAAAAAATAAACATTAAAAATTTTTTTTAAATAAGAGCTCATATTTTCAGATCCAGGAGATTCTCAAGCAGTCCAGGTCCTAATTCTGCATGTGGGGTCTCTCTCTTAAAGATATAATCGATATATAACATTGTACAAGCTTAAGGTGCACACATGTCGGCTTGAAACATTTATGAATTTCAATATGATCACCACTGTGGGTTGGCCAACGGCTCCATCGGGCTCCGCGTTGGGTCTCAAAAGGGACGGTGGAAAGAGGAGGGGCTTCAGGACTCACTCGGGGGTCACCCCCAGCTCCGTACTGACCACTTCTGTGATGCGGCCAAGACACAGGCTTCCCCGAGTCCTTGTCCACACGCGTGGACGGTCCTCGGGGTTCAGGAATCCTAGAAAGAAATGTTTATCACTCTCGCAGTGGTCCTGCACGTCTGTTAGGACATCTAGTTGATGTTGAGTTGAACTCTTCGTACCCAGTCATATTCTCTCTCTCTCTCTTCTCTCTGCAGCAATTTTATCATTCCTTGCAAAGGATTCTCTTCGGGCTTTGCTGATTTTCTTCATTGTATGTCTGTATTTTATTTCACTGGGCTCTGTTTATACCTTCATTGCTTCCTTTCCTCCGCTTTCTTTGGATTTAGGTGGCTGCTCCTGTTCTTGCGTCTTGTGCTGAAAGCTTAGAGCTTTGATTTTCAGCTGTTCTTCTTTTGCGATCTGTGCGCTTCGATCTACGCAAGTCTCGCCGAGCCCTGTTTCGGCTTCCTTCCCCGCATTTCGATATGTTGTGCTTTTATGTCTGTTCAGTTCAAAGTCGTTTCTAATTTCTGTTTGTGGCGTCTCTCTTGGCTCGTGGGTTCTTTAGAAGTGTGTCGCCGAATTTCCAAGCACCCGCAGAATGTTTTAGTGATGTTTTTGTTACTGATTTGTAGTTTTATTTCCCTCTTGTCAGAACACAGACACTATATTATTTTAATTGGTTTAAAGTTTGAGATTGGTTCTACCGACCGGGTTAAAATCTATTTTGGAAAATCTCCTGGAGGTCTTTGTAGAGAAGGAATATTCCACAGTCCCTGAGGATTGCAATCAGTCCCACCTCGTTACTTGTGCTGATCAGATCTCTTGCGTCTTCACCAACATTCCGTCCGTTTGTTTTCTTATTTACCCAGATATCTTGGCAATCTCTGCGTGTGCGTTTGTGTATTTCTTCTTGGCGTTATGTTAGTTGTGATTCATATATTTGGGGATTTTCTTTAATGTTTGTTTATTTTTGAGAGAGAGAGAGAGAGAGAGAGAGAAAACGAGAGAGAAGGACAGAGGATCTGAAGCCACCTCCTCACTGTCAGCGCAGAGCCCAAGGCGGGGCTCAAACTCACGAAACCGTGAGACTCTGACCTGAGCCGAAGTCGGACACTCAACCAACTGAGCCACCCAGGCGCCCCTGGAAACTATTTATAAGATGCATACAGACTTACAATTATGTTTTCCTGCTGACTCGAAGCTTTGATCATGATGAAATGTCTCTTGTTACCTCTCACCCTTCTTGCCCAAATTGCACTTTGTCTGATATTAAAGTAGGCGCATCGGGGGTGCCCGGGTGGCTCAGTCGGTGAAGCGTCCGACTTCAGCTCAGGTCATGATCTCACAGTCTGTGGGTTCGAGCCCCGCATCGGGCTCTGTGCTGACTGCTCAGAGCCCGGAGCCTGCTTCGGATTCTGTGTCTCCCTCCCTCTCTGCCCCTCCCCTGCTCTCACTCTCTCTCAAATATAAATAAATACTAAAAAAAAAATAAATAAATAAAATAAAGTAGGCAAATCAGCTTCTTTCCCTTAGTGTTTTCACGGATTCCAATTTATTTTATACCATTCATCCCTTTGGGCATCTTTATATTTAAAGTGTGTTTTTTCGAAACAGCATGTAGTCGGTGTGTTTTTGCTGAGCTCAGCTTCATAACCTCTGCCTTTCAGCTGAGGTGTTTAGTCCACGTACACTTCATGCGTGTGATGATAGAATGGGGTTTTTGTTCTCTTTGTCTGTTCTGTTCTATTTCTCCTTTCTTGCCTTCGTTTTTGGTAATAATAAATATTTCCTATTCTTCATCTTTCTTCTCCATCAGCTCGTTCTGTTCCTCATTTTTTCAGTATTTACCCTAGAGATTTCAAAATGTAGCTATTAATAGTTTAAATGTACCTTAAATTTGTACTTTTACCATGTAATACAGAAGTCCCAAATAAATGAATAATTAGTAATGATTAAGGGAAAACAATTTTTAATCAATTTATTGTCAAATTGGTTTCCATACAACACCCAGTGCTCATCCCAACCAGTGCCCTGTCACCCTCTCTTCTCCCTCCTAAACCCCCCTCAACCCTCAGTTTGTTCTTAGTACTTAAGAGTCTCTTATGTTTAAGGCAAAAATTTTAATAGTTTATCTCCATTTACTCTTTCTTCTTTTCCTCGTTTTTATCATACATGTTATGTCTGTCTCTAATAAACGTTACAAGGCACGGTTGCTATTGTTGTTTACAACAAGCAATGGTCTACACTTACCCATATCTCCCCACGTTCCTGTGCTGTGCCTTCTTGCACACACCCCTGGGGATCTGTTTTCCTTCTGCCTGAAGAACTGGAACCTGCTGATTTGTCCTGGTGAGGATCTGGGTTCAGAAGTTTAGGGGGCGCCTGGGTGGCTCCGTTGGTTAAGCGTCCGACCACGGCTCAGGTCATGATCTCACAGTCTGTGAGTTCGAGCCCCGCGTTGGGCTCTGTGCTGGCAGCTCGGAGCCTGGAGCCTGCTTCAGAGTCTGTGTCTCCCTCTCTCTGCCCCTCCCCCACTTGTGCCGTCTCTCTTTGTCTCTCAAAAATTAAAATGTTAAAAAAAATTAAAAAATAAAGAAGTTTAGGCAGGCAGAGATTTCCCCCTCTTTGGGCACTTCGAAGATGGCCTTTCATTGCCTTCTGCCTCCCCTAGTTTCTGTTCAAAAACTAGTTGTGTTTGTCATAGTGGTTTGATTTTTTTTTTTTGCTTGGTTTTGTGTTTCTGAAATCAGTGTATTACTTTATCTCTGACTGCTTTAATATCTCCTTTTTATCGTTGGATTGTGGCGGTTTGGCTGTGATGCGCCCAGTGTGGTTTTATTTATATAGACCCCGTTTGCATTTTTCTGAGCGTCTTAAAATTGTCGAGTCAAGTTTTTTCTTTTAGCATCTGTGGAGAGTTTGGGGTCATTCTTTATTCAGAAATTTTGTTCTGTCCTATTTTTCTCTCGTTTCCTAGAAATCCAGGCTTTTTGACTGTGTCTCACATCTTCGGGAACTGTTCTATTGTTTCCTTTTTAAAAAGTATTTGTGCCTTAGTTTGGATTTTCTACTGACCTGTTGTTTAATTCATTAATTCTGTGTTCTCTTGTGTCTTATCTTTTGATAATTGTATCCAATGAGTTTTTAATTTCATTTATTCTATTTTGTGGGTCTAGAATATCCATTTTATCCCTCCTAAAGAGAGTCTGATTCTCTATTGAAAGACTCCCATCTTTTCCTTCATTTTGTCTATCTTTCCTATATTTTTAAAAAAAATTTTAACGTTGATTCATTTTTGAGACACAGAGAGACAGAGTGTGAGCAGGGGAGAGGCAGAGAGAAAGGGAGACACAGAATCGGAAGCAGGCTCCAGGCTCTGAGCCATCAGCACAGAGCCCGATGCGGGGCTCGAACCCACAAACTGTGAGATCGTGACCTGAGCTGAAGTCAGATGCTTAACTGACTAAGCCACCCGGACGGCCCAATCTTTCCTGTATCTTAAAAATATATATAATCAGAGTTATATGGAAGCTCTTGTCTGCTAATGCCAATATCTAGATATTTCTGGGTCTGTTTTATCAACTCTTTCTTGGTTAAGTCCCCTTTTCCGCTTCTTCGTGTGTCTAGTAATTTTTAGAAACTTTTTGATGTTGGACATCGTGCAGGATAAGCTGTGGTGGAGATTCCCGATTAGTAGCTCCCTCTAAAGGATGTCGAGTGCCTTTTGTTCTGGCAGATAGCGGGATGATCAGCAGACCCTATTACTCCTCCGCAGGTGTATGTGAGTTTCAACCCAGTCCTAGGGCCTGGTTTTCCTCCTACAGTGCGGACCCTGCTCCTGGGGCCTGGCCTTTCAGTGGTAGCAGCTGAGGCCCCCGCGTATTCACCGAGGACACTCGATTTGGACTCAGCCAGAAGTCTGCCATCTCGGGGACAGCGTGCAGCGACCGCTGACGTCTCTTCCGTTGGCCTACCCGCTTCTCTCCTCCGCGAGGCCCCGGAGCCCCGCACTGTGCCGCTCAGGTTAGGATTCAGCCCAGGTCCCCAGGAGGCATTTCTAGGGCAGTACCCGGCTCTCTCCTTCCTGTTACTTTGTTCCACAGACCCTGCTATCAGAGCACCTCTGAACTCCAGCCTCTGAGCCCTCCGTTTGCAGGACCACCGTGCGGCCTGGGCTCCACTCCTGACCCAGGCTGTGGAAAATGCTCCAGAGAGAAATCCGGGGAGAAATGGAGCTCGCCTTGATGTGCCTCCTTTTCCTCAAGGATTGCAGCCCTGCCTTGGCTGCCATCCAATGCTTGCCATGAATTGTTCTTTGCATTTCCCCCAATCCCAGCTAGTCGGGCCCGCTAGGGACTGGACTCGGAGGAGAGGAATATCAGGCTGAGGATTTCAAGATGGAAGGAACAGCAGACAGCGAGCTTTTCAGGCAGAGGGAGAAGCAAGTGGCAAGGCCCTGGGGCAGGAGGGAGCCTGGCTCGCTGGAAAAACAGAGGAGCCAGCGTGGTGGGATCACGTGGGCGGGGGGGGGGGCGGCGTGAGACAAGGCAGAGTGCAGACAGCCTGCAGACCCCCGTTACGATCCTTTGTAAATGCACTGGGAGCCACTGGTGGGTTTGAAGCAGGAGAACGACATGGTTCAATTTCTTCTGTAAAAAGATCACTTCCTGCCACGAGGCAAAGGGCCAGGGGGTGCAGGGGAACAGTCAGGGAGACTTTGCAATCGAGAGATGATGCCAAGATCTGATGCCAGTGTGGAAGAATTTGGAGCTAAGAGAAGGGAGGCTTCCAGACAAAAACCAGAGTCGGAAGAAATGAGGATTGTTGAGGCACAGGAGGCGGAGGATGAGCAAGCTTCCCCCTTCCATCATCCTAAGTCAACACTCCGTCATGTTGTCCTTTTGCTTAAAATCCTTCTGCCTCTGCCTCTTGCACTTGGCGTCAACTCAAACTTCCTTCTGGTGCCTTAGAATCTGGGCCTCGGGAGCCTTCGCCGCTGCCGTGTACGCCCTGCCCTCTGCACGCCGGCGTCCTCGCTCTGCCCCTCCTCGACCCCAGCTTCCTCCTGGGGCCCGTCCGCTCAGCCTCAGGGTCTTCTTTTCGGGGGCATCTCCTCCCAGCGCCCCAGGGTGGGCTCCGAGCAGAGGCGTGATGCCATTTTTAGCTCACCGTGCTTCGTAAGGGGGATCTTCCCACGACGGGAATCAGCAAATGCTACCGATTTGTGTGGCCCTTGACCGACCCATAGAGCAGTTGCGATACATTCGCCACCCCACGCCCGGGTGGCAGCGGGCGCCTCCGGTTTAGTGCCTCCTGCTTCGCCTTACCACGCCGTGCCAGCCTCGCCAGCAGACAGAGCGCCGTGAGGGCCGTGTGCACCGTGGCTCCCAGCCCGAGCAGAGCATGTGGCCGGAGGCTGTGCTGATAATGTCTGTTAGGGAGCAAGTGGGTCACGGGGCCGTTCCCAGGGCTGCCGGGTGGTGGCCCCCACCCCCCACGTTCATTCTTGTTAGAACGCACTGGGGGTTTTCTCTTAGGATCCTCGGGGCGAAGCCCTCGTCCGAGTCATGGGGTCAGGGGAGGGGAATGCAGCGAAGGCACCGAGCTTCCCGGAAAGGCCAAGTTGTTTTGCGAGTCTCAGAGCTGGTTTCCATGCAGCCATTCGGAGAAGCCGTCTGTTCCCGACGGGGCCCAGCCTGCGCATGGCAGGCCCATGCGCTGCGAATTCCTATTAATTAGAAGAAAACCACATTCTGCTCTCAGATTCCTGGCTAACGAGGGGCTCATCCGTCGCGAGGCGCGTTGGTCGTGTCCTCACACGGTGCTCTCCCTCGTCTCCCAGCAGGACGGCTCACGCCCGGGCAGGAGCGGGAGGCAGAGATGGCCCTCCCAGGCCTCAGACTCCCGGGGTGGCTGCCACAGCTGAGGACGAGAGTCCGGGACGCCTCTGAGTTTCTGGGCCACCTTAGCCTGTGAATTGGGAGCTTAAGGATCCTCAGGGCCTGGACCCAGAAAACCCCCTCTCTGCTGGCCCCAGGGAAGGACTCCGAGTCTGTGCAGTAGCGACGCGTAGGGGCCTTCTCTGCAGCCTCAGTCACAGCAGCAGAACCTTAGCATGAGCTACGCATCCAGCATGTTGTAGAATGTTCCACGTGTGCTAACAGCAGTGTTCTCAACATTCTTCATTAATATGGGACAATGATCATGACATGGTATTAAAGGGGAAAAGCAGGATACAAAAGATATATACAGTACGTTAAATGTCGCATGGAAAAAAATGCGTGTGTGTGTGCGCCCGAGTGTATGTACATATATAAGTTCCTAAAAAGTAAAACTTCAGAATCCAGAACCATCGCTGCTATTGGATCACCCTTCCCAGGGTACTAAATTACCTCTCCTTCCCACCTTCCTGCCTCCCCGAAATTCCTCAGAACGTCCAGATGAAAGCCGCTCCTGTCTGACCCAGAAAGAGTGAGAGACGATTTGGTACTGATTTAAGACAAGTGGGGAAAATGCAGTGTCCTCTCTTACAGAAACAGATGATGCTTCCGTGCAAAAAGCATCTCATAATTGGATTTGAACCTCAAATTCCATTCATTATACTTTCTTTCAGCAGAGTGGTGACCGAAATCGATTGAAATAGACTTTGGAATGCCATGCCATTTTGCGTATTTTTGAAAATAGATGCGAAAGATATAGATATATGTGTCTTTTTCATATATATGTGCATATATGCAATATATATATGCACATATATATGAGAATCACACTCTAGAATGTTGTTCTCTGATTCCCTAGACTCCTCCCAACACCCTCCGCTCAAGAAACCCAGCATGGGCCACACACTCACACACGTGTACGTATAAGGAAGGGCAGAGCAGAAAGACTGGAAAAAATACGCAGACAATAACAACGATTACTCTGGCTAATAGGATGTGGGCTGATTTCTGCCATTTTATTGTCTAAAACTTTTTTTTTAATGTTTATTTATTTTTTAGAGAGAGAGAGACAGAGCATAAGTGGGGGAGGGGCAGAGAGAGAGAGGGAGACATAGCATCCGAAGCAGGCTCCAGGCTCCGAGCCGTCAGCACAGAGCCCGACCCGGGGCTCGAACTCACAAACTGTGAGATCATGACTTGAGCTGAAGTCGGACGCTTAACCGACTGAGCCCCCCCAGACGCCCCTGTCTAAAACTTTTTACCCGAGGAAAAAAATCATGAGCAGAGAAAGAATTAAGAAGGAAAACGGATCCTGTTTGTTAAGGCAAACTGCCTGGAAGAGAAGCTGACCTAAGCATGTCATGCCCTTTTGTCTGCAGCTGCACCTGGAGGCGGACACCCCCCCGGAGGACCTCAGGCTGCGCCTCGGGCAGCTCCAGCACCAGGTGCTGACCCTGCGGTGCCAGCTCCGAGACCAGGCGTCTGCCCACCGGGAACTGCAGGTGTCACACGGAGAAGCCACCCGCCTCCGGGACCAGCTCAAGGGCGAGGTAGGCTGGACCCACACGTCTTCCTCGCCTGGGAATGAGATGTTCCCCGGGCTCCAGGGAGTTTTGGGAATAGAAGAAAGAATCGGGGGAGATCTCACCCTTCCCGGTGGTTTGCTAGTATTTAATAGATGTCTAAGTAAAGAGCGGCGTGGGGAAGGAGTCCCTCCACCCAGCTAACTTCCGTTCCATCCAAAGGTGGTAATACACGTTACGGTTTTCTAGAAAGTCTGACAGGGTTTCAAATGTTGCGTAAATAAAAGTCCCATCTCTGTAGGAATGAAGGTGCGCGTGACCTTATGAAAGGGCCGAGAGATCCTTGTAGATTTGAAACTGTTGCTGGTCTTGTCTGTGTTGATGGAGACATGAACCTTCATGAGTGATAAAATTGCATAGAACTTAGTACACACACGGCGTGTGCGCGCGCGCACACACACATACACAGTACAAGCAGAACTGAAGAAATCCCAGTAAGATCGGAAGGTTGTCCCGGTGTCGGCGTAACTGACATGATAAGGTTGTAATATACGATAGGTTTACAAAACATTCCCCTTGGGGGAAACGGGGCAAACGTCTCTGTATTATTTCTTACAAGTGTATGTAAATCTAGAATTATCTATTTCCTCAAAATGCAAAAAAAATTAGTCCTTCCCCCTTTTGACCCCAACGCCTTCTGTTGGTTTTTTCAGCCTTCTCACCCCATGATAGTGTGTGCATGGATGTGTGTGCACGTATGAAATTACACCACCCCAAAATATTCTGCGTCTTGATTTTATCATGTAATAAAAAATATTGGTAATATTTCCATATCGACACCTACAAACGGACCGCATTTTAAAAAATCTTGCATATTAGTTTTTTCAAGGGGCCAAACCATAACTCATTTAACCAAGTCTTTGTTTATGGAAATCCAAACTGTTTCCTTTTCTTCGCTCTACAAACAAAGCTTAGTGGACATTTCTATACCTCTGTCTGAGGATCGACTTCTGCTACATACTCAAAGGGTAAAATTCTAGCAAAATAATTACTGGGTCAAAGGATATGTACATAAGTAACTTTGATACATAAAGGCAAAGCACCCTCCGAAGTCGCTACATCATTTATGCGTCTACCAGGAATAAATGACTGTAGTGTTTGCCGACACTCGTTACCCTGAATGTTATCACACTTTACATGTTTTTGACAAGCTGATGGATGGAAACAACATTGTGATGTAATTTCTGGCTCCTTTCCCGAGCCGTCTCTGTATAATCAGATGCACCAGACTTAGTCTTGTGTCCACGTTGCTTTATAGCTTTTGTGCCCAATATATATGTATATATACAAATACACATTTATTTATATATATTTGTATTTATCTATATATATTTCTAAATATATATTTGTGTGTATATATATATATATATATTTTTTTTTTTTTTTGGCCTGTGTGGTAATCTATTGGGTGGGTGCGATTTTCATTCCCCTGTTGTTGGATCTACAGTTATTTCCATTAATTTAATTTCCATTAAATTACTGTTTATATGCGAGGGCTCAAAGAACTAACTGGGATGTACTGGTCCAGGACGGAGATGTTGATTCTCAGTACGTATTGCTGAAAGCCTGCCGGGGCACTGGCGCCCACTTCCAAAGCCAAGGCGATAACCAGTGTTGTTCATTGTGCCCTCAGCCAGCAAGAAACATCTCATCCCTTGGTCCTGCTGTCACTGAGCTGTGAAAAATATAACTCCAGTTACACATGGTAGCGCTTTTTACCATAGCCAATGTATTTCGAAGTCTGTTTTTCGTTATTTTCAATCTCTTTTCTCTTACTGCCCTTCAGTTTGCATATTTCTTTCCAACCCATCTTCTAGTTAAGACTCTTCAGGGGCACCGAGTTGACTCATCGACTCGTTTTTTTAGTTCTTAATTTCGGGGATTGTATTTTGCCGTCCAAGTATTTGCACTTGGCTCGACGATGAAAGTCTTGTAATATGATGACAGAGCTTTTCAATCAGTCACCTTAAGATGGGTCTCCGAGAGCCGGTGCACGCTCCCAGCTGCGTGGAGGAGCCCCCCAGCCCCTCCGCCAGCTCGCCAACGCTCACTGCTGTCTGTTGGGTGATCACCATTCCAGTGGGTGTGACGTGGCGTCTCAGCGTGGTTTAACTTCATCTCCCCGGAGGCCAATGTTGCTTATTGGCCATTCGTCTGTCTTCCTTTGGAGAAATGTCCTTTCAGATGGTTTGTCTGTCTTGCAACAGGATCCTTTGTTTTGTTGCTGTTGAGTTGGAAGAGTCCGTAGGTGTTCTAGTCGCAAGTCCCACGGGAGATACGTTATTGGCAAATATTTTCTCCCACCCATTGTCCGTTTCCTCTCTTCTCACTCATGGTTTCTGGGGCGAATGCCCCGGTGCATAGTGCACGGCGACACATTCGTGCTACTTCCTGAGCTGAAGCAGAGAGACGGTTGAATCCAAGCCTGCAAATATTAGTGAGTGCCTTTTGAATAGGAGGCGGCCTGCTTGGAGGTGGCGTTTTGCACTTTAAATACATTCAGGAAGGTATGCTGAAAAAATAGCTGTATCAAAATGTTCACTGAAGCCCATCTGTGAAACAAAGAAACAATATAAGTTTTCACAAAGAATCAGTTCTATAGATTGCGTTTCAGCCTTGTGATGGAATAACATGCAAGATTTCAAAAGAACAAGATCCGTTTATATGAAATGACATAGAAAGAACACCACGATTTTATTGCATATTTTAAAATTTTATCTGATTTTCTTCTGTATGATTTTATTTTGTTTTATTTTATTTTAATGTTTATTTATTATTGTGAATGAGAGCTAGCACAGGAGTCGGGGAGGGGCAGGGAGAGAGAGGGAGGGAGAGGGGATCCCAAGCGGGCTCTGTGCTGTCAGCGCGGAGCCCAACTTGGCGCTCGATCTCACGAACCATGAGATCGTGACCTGAGCCGAAATCAAGAATCAGACGCTTAACTGACTGAGCCACCCAGGCAGCCCAAGACGATGCCACGATTTAAAATTAAATGGCAATCCAAGATGTAAAACATTTGACTAACGTAGTTCCGTACGCGTGGGTGTTCCGATGGCGGGCACGTAAGACTGAAAACGGCGTTAGAGGTCCGAAGAGGGTGGGAAGAGGAAAAAGCACTTGTATTTGTGGACCTCCCTTGTACTGACTCCAGAGGGAACGAGCGGCTGAGGCGGAAGTCCTCACACAACTGCCATCCCGTTCCGTCTCACCATCTGGTGGGTCCGCGATTCGGGCGGGATGCGGCCGGGCCACTCTGCTCCACGAATATCAGTGAGAGTCCCTCGTTGGTATTTGGCTGCGTGGCGGCAAGGCTGGAAGGGCCGAGGTGGCTTTACTCACGTGCCTGCCACCTCCGCCAGACAGTAACACTGGGTTACCTTCAGTGGGTTTTAACTAGACGTTCTAAGCACTTTACAGGAAACAATTCACGGCCTCCTCCCTGTAATCCTCACTCATTGGGTAGGCTCTAATATGACCCCCGCTTTACAGACGAGAAGACCGAGGCAGAATTTGTGATTTGCACAAATTCAGAGTGCTAGTGAGTGGCCAAGGCAGGATTAGGCCCCAGGGTGTCTGGCTCAGATACCCAGAGGTTAACACGGCACCAGAAAGTCACCAGCACGTCCTCGTGGGGAATCCGGGGAGGCTTCCTTCCGGAAGGAAGAGGGGATAGAGCTGGCCCGGCACCTGCAATCCGGCGGAGCTCATTGGTCGTGCTTAGAGCATCCTTCCCTGCCCCCATCTCGCCGGGCTGGGATGGGCCAGGCCCCCACTCCCCACTGAGAACCCCCCACCCCCCGTGGGAAGACAGGGGACCAGAGCCAAGCTCTCTGAGCCCAGCTCACCTGGTGGTGGTTGGGGGGGCGCAGGCTGTGTAAACGGGGGCTCGGTGTGATCAAACATGTGGTTTTCTTTCAGCTTGGAGAGCTTCAGAAAAAGCACCATGAGGCGAATTCCGCTGTGGCTCCCTTGAAGGTAATCTGTCTGTGACAGCGACACGCAGTGTCTCTTTCCCAAAAAAGAAAAGAAAAGAGCTTAGTTTCCCCCATTCTAGATGGAGTCCCCGTCTTCCATAAACTCAATCCGGGAAGAGGAATGAAAGGGACAAACCTCAGCCCAAATCCCCGTTTGAACCTGGCGTTTCCTTCCGGTGTATTTTACGCGTGTCTGAGGCCCCTGCCATGCCTCTGTGTCCCTGTCCCATTCTCCCGCCTGAGAGCGTCACCCAGAGGGCCTGTCCCCGCCTGTCCCGACCTCCGAGGCGGCGGCACGTGCCCGAGAGCAAAGCACGAGAGGCCGCGGTTCGCGCAGCCACCGCGCCCTGACTCGGTCCGTCTGTCTGTCCATCCCCCCGCCCCCCACTCTTTGGCCTCATTGCATCTAAACACCGCGATGCCCGTTTTGTACCAGAAAGGCTTTCCCCCTCCCGCTCGCGTGGGCGCTCTCGCTCGCTCTAAGAAAGAAAGAAAGAAAGAAAAAATAAAAGTGACCAAGCGATCCCCAAAGCCCCCCTCCATCCCGGAGTCCCGTGTCTGTCTGAGGCTCAGGTCTACACCTGTGACCTGAGGTGACGGTTATCCCCGCCCGTCACGGCTCGTTCTGACGCCGCGTGGATGCCGGCGGTGACAACGCGGAGAGTAAACTGTAAGGCTCTGTGAAAACGCGAGGCTTCCAGGCCCTCTCGTGTTTCTCATTTCCTTGTACCTTTCACTTAAATGAGGCCTGCAGTCCCTGTACCTGCCACCTGTCAGGGACTCCACACAGATTTGATCTAAGATGCGCAAGCGACATGTCAGGAAGGGCGGCCGAGCCCCGCTTTACAGACGGGAAAACTGAGGCCCCCAGATGCAGTGACTTGCCCGTAGTCACACAGAGCTACTCGGGAGCAGAGTCACGATTTGCCCCCAGGTTCCCCTCCGCCACGCTGTCTCTCCAGGAGGTAAGATTTGTGACGAGCCCAAGAGAGTCACCGTCACCATCGACAAAGCCTCCTCCTGCATGGGTAGCTGTGTGTGAGATGGTTAGCTGATGCTGGCCGAATGCATGCGGCTCTGATGTTTCGGGGCGGCATGATCCGGGGGGCCCGCGGAGCCTCCAAGTCAGACATCCCTCCTGCCCTGCCAGCCATTACCGGCTGCCCAGGCATCACTGCCTAGGGAATGTTCTGGAGCCTCTTGGATGGGCTAGGCCGGAAGTCCTGGCAGGAAAAGACCATCCCCTGCTCTTCTGATGGAGCCAAAGGGGACACCTAGAGGGGAGGGGACGCGCCCAGGGCTACCCTTGAATGAGGAGGGTCTGTCCCCCTCCCAGACACGCCCAGATGTGGGAGGCCATTTCATGGTGGCGGGAGGGGTCCCCACTCACACCATTCATGTAACAGATCCCTCCCAGGGGCCATACTCAGCCCCGCGATGACACCGTGACGGTGCCGGGATCTCGGGGAATGTCCACTTTGACCCTGAGGAGCTCCCAGGCTACGTGGGAGACAGACCCGCAGACATGAAAGCTAACTGTCGGGATAGAAGGAAGCCTGGAGCCAGGCAGGCGCAGGGGGACGGCAACCCCTCGGCCCTTAACAGTGACCACCGCGCAGATGAGCAAGTCGAGGTGTAGACAGGAGCTCGGTCCCAGAGACGGTCGGTGGTAGCACCCACGCTCTGAGCCTGGACCCCATCCGGAGGGCACTGGGGAGCCCCCGGAGGGGTGTGGCGGTGCGGCCGCTCCGGCTTCTGGGTGCAGGGAGTGATTGCAGGGAGGGGGCTGAGCTAAGGCAGCGTGGGGGGGAGGAGGTGCAGAGCCGGAGCCCGGCGTCCGAGAGCCCGGCCCCTGAGGGTGCCCCGCGTCCGTGGACCCGCCTGGAGCGTCTCTACCACCCTCCCCCCTGCAGGCCAAGCTGGCGTCTCTGGTCCGGAAGTGCCGGGACAGGAACGGCCTGATCGTGCATCTGCTGCGGGAGCTGCAGAGACACGGGGCGGAGGACCGCCTGCTCTCCGAGGCAGCGCGGAGCCTGGTGGACGACGCGGCGCTGGCCGAGTACGCGGCCGCCTTCCTGGCTCCAGGGCTCCCAGAGGTAGTGTCCGCGGGCAGCGCCGTCCCTCTTCCTCCGGGAGCTGAGGGCACGCGGCCTCCTGCCTGACCTGACCTGTCCCTCCCTCCCTCTGTCCTGCGGAGCCCACCCTGACCACGCCCAAGACTCTCGCTCTGGGGACTCTGCGCTCCTCCTGGCTGGTGCAGGAAGGGGCTCCGGGCATCCTTGCCCTTCGAGCGCTCACAACGCGGTGCAGGAGCCAGGCACACAAAGAGCGTGAACTCCATGTCCTACAAGCACCGTGGCACTTATGTCACCGGACGGTTCATGCGTGTGCGCCTCAGGGCCTTAGCACTTGCTGTTTCCTCTGGCGGGATCCTCGTCTGTCCCGCAGCCTCCTATGCATCCTTCAAGGCACAGTCGGAGTGTGACCTTGTCCAGGGAGCCTCCCCTGATGCCCGTGGACCACAGAGTTAGCCGCCTCCTCTGTCCTCCGCGGCACGTGGATTGTCACGGCATGCCACGTGGGAGGGATTTCGCCCTGCTGTTGCGGGAGCTTTGTCAGCACCTCTCTGCTGGGGGCCAGAGGGGCTCCGTCACCATCTCTGTCTCCCTAGGGCCTGGCCCAGAGAGGCTGCCCAGGGAATGCATGTTGAATGAAAGAAATCATGAACTAACCGAATGAGGATCTCCTCTCCTGATAGTCCACCAAAGAGGAAACTGAGGCCCAGAGAAGCTGGGAAGCTCGCTCAAGGTCACACAGCCTCCAGGCAGGGTGGACGGTGTGGATGCCAGTTCCGACCCGGGTCTGGCGAGAGCTCCCAGATCTGCGCCCGGCTCGCAACAATAGTACCTGGGCACTCGTGTGCGTGGGACGGCGGGCGCTCAGCTGAGCCCACCCTCCCTGCTCAAGCCGGCCTTCTCTGTCCCTTCCTTTCCCCCACAGTCTTCAGAGGCCCCCTGGTCCAGCTGGAGACCAGGAGGCCCAGGAGCTGCTCGGGGCTGCGTGAGAGTTGAGTTTAGAGCCAGAGTTTGAATCCGGAGTCCCAGGCTCTCAGTCCAGTGCTCATCTCTTTGAGTGGTTCAAGCCTTCTCAGAGCTAGATACGGCTGAGGAAAGAAGTTAGCATCTTGGTGAGAAGCTTTGCGCAGTCTCCGTGTTGACCAAGCAGGATGGCAAGCAGAGTTCCAGGGCATGGGATGTGGTACATGTCACCCGGGAGGGCCAGCTGGCTGTCTGCCGAGAGGGCATCGTAGCAGCGGGAGCCCCACCCGCCAAGGGCTGCTCTGAAACTAGAACCGAAAGGTTCACTGGGATTGGCTAGGCTGACTCATAATGACCAAATTCACAGAGACTGATGTATAAAGCTTAACACTAATGTATCCATTTCCTATGAGAACCAGAACCAAGTGCAGGCTGAAGTACTGGAGGGATGGATGGAAAATTTTCAGCAGATTCTCCCCCTGTAGAGAAGCATTGTTGGGAAAGTCAAGTTCATTCATTCATTCCTTTGTTCATTTGTTAGTCACTAAACCTTTATAATCAGGAGGCATGAGAACAGGGAGATTCGTTGGGGTCATCGGCCTGATTCATTCCTTTCCTGTAGGGACGCGCTCCTGGAGCTGGGCGTGCCTCCCGCTGGGTCAGGGCGTCTTCCCTGAGACCTGTTGAAAGCCATGGCCAGTTATAAGCATCTATTCCCTTTTTTTTTTTTAATTTTTTTTAATGTTTATTTATTTTTGAGACAGAGAGAGACAGAGCATGAGCAGGGAGAGGGACAGAGAGAGAGGGAAACAGAATCCGAAGCAGGCTCCAGGCTCTGAGCTGTCAGCACAGAGCCCGACGCAGGGCCCGAACTCATGAACCGTGGTGAGATCGTGACCTGAGCCGAAGTCGGACGCTCGACCGACTGAGCTGCCCAGGCGCCCCTCTACTCCCTTCTTTTAAGGTGGCTTTGAATCCGCCCTGACTCATTTTGCATTACTTTACAACTCCGCCGCCCAAGAACACCCCCGTTTTCACGATCTGGGGGATGCCTTACTATTCCCCGTGCAAACCACAAAATCCAGGCTCAGCCATGGCGTTCCACAGACGTTTGCTGAGCACCCGCGGCGGCGACCTCGGGTGCCAAGCCCTGGGGGAGAGACGGCGAATCCTGTCTCGGGCCAAACGTGCAAGCGGCAAAGGAGTCAGTAATCATTAGTCGTCGTGAGTGTCATGAAGGAAGCAAAAAACGGGACAGAGACAGAGACCGCCTGACGACGTGTGTGTCCTTGGGCAAGACTCTTCTTTGCTCTGAGCCCCAGTGTTCCCATCTGTAAAGTGGGAACGGTACGGCCCGCTTGGCAGAGTTGACATGAAGACAGATCACGTGTTGAGCGCCCTGTCCCGGGCGTCCCACTTAGTGGCAAGCTGGTCAGGTGCGTGGGCAGCTGTCAAGAGGGTGGCCACTGTCTAGCTGTATGGCCTTAGGAGGGGACGCTAACATGTACCCCTTACAGCACACGGACACTTTCTGAAGTCCTCTGTGTAGCTAACTCAGGAGGTCCTCCCCTGGCCAAGGTGCCATCATTGTCCCCTCTCCAGTCGAGAAGGCTGAGGCACAGGGGTTATAAGTCTTGCCCGAAGACACACGCCTAGAAGTAACTTTCCAGCTTGGCCTTCTCTCCTGAGCCGAGCTGGGGTTTGACGCTGGCCGGGTGGGGGCTCCTGTGCCCAGCCAGCGCAGTCACCACCCTCTGCGGGAGGGGGGTGTAGTGCAGGCACGGTGCACTGTCGGGAACGTGGGTGGGCACCCCCCGGGCCTCAACGACTCGGTCCGTCTTGTTTCGGGAAGGCTGGCCCTTCCCGTGTGATGTGTTTTAGAAACCAAAGGTGCGCCGGGCTGGCCGGAGGGGCTGGGTGCTGCGAGCCGCAGTGGCGGGAGACCAGGGGTGGGGCAGGGGGTTGGGGGGGAGGTCACTTAGGCCGCGTTCCTCAGTGAGTGGGGACACCAGTGCGGTGGTGGAGTGGGGTCCCCGTGCTTTGGGAAGGCGGACCCACCCGTGTAGGGGCGAGGTGGGGACCCAGCAGGTGTAGGGGCGAGGCCCTGACTGCAGGTCCCGGGTGGGCAGTGACTTGGGCTGTGAGGACCGAGGGCCAGGCGGCCGAGCGGAGCCTGGCCGGCAGCCGGGCGGGGGTGGGTTCTAGGGGCGCTGACTCCCATTTCAGAGAACACAGATGGAATTCCCCGTGGCAGCTTTGGGCTCCGGCTTGCGGCCTGTGAGCGCTGCCCCACTGGCTGGGAAGACACGGATGGGCTTGCGGTGGGGTGGGCCGGGGCAGAGGGAGGCCGGGCGGTGGGGTTGGCAGAAACATCCCGGGAGGGCCCGGCCCCCGGAGGCTCGGATGGTCTGACCCCCTGGCCTCGGGAAGAGGCTCCCACTAAATGCAAAGATCTGAGGGAAGGTGGGGACGTGGGCCGGGGTGGGGCCCAACCGGACAGGCCGGTCCTTTATCCAGTAGGCGTGGGGACGATGGCCGAGACTCAGCCCTCTCCCGTGCCAGCATTCTCCATTAGCTCACTTCATCCTCCCAAAGCCTGCGTTGTCAGGGGGGAAACTGAGGCTCCAGGTAGTTGGAGAGCCGGTCAGGGTCACAGCCGGGGGCCGGGGTGCACGGCCTGCACGCCCGCCCTGCAGCAGGGCCCTCAGGTCCACAGCAGGTCACTTGGGTCCGTAAGCACCTCCCGGAGAGGCGCTTTCGGCGCTGGCGGGGTGAGTGATAGACGGTGAGCCTCAGTTAGCTGCGCCCCTGTGCCTCGTCCCCAGGGCCGTGTCTCCGTGTCTTAGCCGGCCCCTGCTGCTGTAGCAAACTCCCACGGATGGGGGCGGGGATGGGGTTAAGCCACGAACGTTCGTTTCTCACAGTTCGGAGACCAGAGGTCAGAGGTCAAGGTGCAGGTGTGGGCCGGGGCCCGGAGAGGCCCCCTTCCTGGCTGCAGACGGCTGCCTTCCTGCTGTGTCCCCACAGAGGCAAGCTCTTGGGTGTCTCTGGTTACAAGGGCCCTAACCCCATCCCGCGTGCCCCCTCCTCAGGCCTGATCACCTCCCTAAGGCGCCCTCGGGTACCATCACGTAGGGCTTAGGGTGGCAGGACACAGCCTCTGGGGGGAGCACATTCAGGGTTTGGCACTGAGGGACCAGGGTGGACGCAGAGACGGTGGGGGGGCTGCCCGGCCCTCGGGGCTGCGGTCTGCCGTGCTGGCGTCCGCCCACCTCTGTCCCGCCCTTGGCATCTCTGGCCTTGCACGTGCCCCAGTGTGTTCCCCCACCCACCCGCCTGCCCCGGCTCTGCTGGCTCTCTCCAGCTCAGGCCTCGGCTCGAAAGTGGGGCAATTCCCTGAGGCTGGCTCGGCCAGCGCCTCCACGGTCTTCCAGCAGGGAACACGGGTGTCTCGCCACCTCCCTGCCTCTACCTGGAGGCGGGAGCAAGGCCCAGGCAGGGCCCTTCCTTTGTTCGGATTCCTAAAAACCTCTGTGGGAGGGGGGCTCACAGCTCCACCCACCCTTCAAACTTGGCTTCAGCGGGCAGTGTCCCCCCCCACCCCCCCACCCCCGGTCTCAGGATGCCTATTTTTTTTCCAGCTTCGCCAGGACCTGGGCGGAGACGGCCCCGGTTAGCGTGCAGGCACGCCCTCCTGCCCGAGCCCGAACCGCCTCCCCCAGGGTCTGGCCCGCGGTCAGCTCCACAAATGGAAGGTCCCATCAGAGAACTTGATGAGTTGGGCCTGCCGGACGCCCTACAGTTCCCGGGACTTGGGGGGGGCGGTCCCTGTATTTTCTCCTGGCACAGTTGAACCAGGCCGACCCCGAAGAATCGCCAGCCTGTGACCATGGGGCGCACCCCTCACCTCCCTAAGCTGCCTGTTCTCTGGGCCGGGGGGCTTGCCGCCCCTCCACAGGGCTCTGCGAGGTTTCAGCCAGGTGTCCACCCAGAGCTGTCATGTGCGGGCACTCACAGAGCACTGGGGTCCCGGGGGGGGGGCGGGGGGAGGACGGGGCTTGGCATGCCAGCAGTGGGCAGTGGGGACTCGTCTGGACCGCAGCCCTGGGAGGGGACAGGCGACCCGGCAAGGGGGCTTCTCCCTTCGCTCCCTCTCGCCCCGCTCTCTCCTCTTCCCTCCACCTGCTGGAGGGCCTCTTGCTCTCCTCTGGGCATCGTCCCCGAGACCTATAGACGGGCCTCCAGAAACGGCATCGCGTCTTCGTGAGCGGCAGCGGGGCTCAGAGCCCTAAACTCCCCTAATTCATTAAACCGGCGATCCCCCAGCCTGGGCCTCCAAGGACCCGGGAAATTATGTTCCCTTTAGCTCTTGCCTTTTATGACATTTAAAATATTCCCCCAAAAGTTTCCATGGTGGGGACGGGGGTTGGTGGGGAGAGCGGAACTCACAGGGGGGGCTCCCCTGTGTGGAGCATCTAGCAGACCTTTGTTCCCGTTGCATTCCGACAGACCCCCTGGGAAGGTGTCAGCACCTCCATCCTGCAGACGGGGAGGGCACGGCTCAGGGTCTGGGGCGTCCTGCTCGGTCAAGACCAAGGGTAGAGCCAGGGGTTCGGCGTGAGAACGCCCGGCTCTGAGCCTCTCCGGGCTGGTGGGCTGAATGGGGGCAGGAAGGGAAGGGGGATTTCTAGGTCCCCGATCACGTGCTGAATCCACCGCCACCCGGCCGTCGGTGGGTTGGATCTGAGGTTATCCTGGACACGAAGGTCAGTGAGACCTCATTCTCGCGGTGACGGAGTCAGCATCGAGCGGGACTCGCTCGGAAGCCGGGTGCAAGGGAAAGTGTACACTCAGAGCAGAGAGGGGAGAGAGAGACTCGATGGGGGAATATGCTTCCTGGAGGGGGAGGCGCACACCCCAGGCCCGGATGGGTACAAAGGGGTGATAACAGCCGGAAAGATGGAGTGAAGGCACTCGGGGTCCCGGAGAGCTGCACGCAGGCAGGCACAGGGCTGTGAGTGGCGACGGTGCTGGCAGGCACGCGGCATACCCGCGGATATGGGCGCGGCACGCCATGAGCGTGGTGAAAGAAGAGGCAGTGTGCCTAATACGGAAGGTTCCAGCAAGTGTGGTGCGGTTGGATTCGTGTCAGAAGATGGTCGAGCCATAATCTGTGCCCATGTGCATTCGTCGCTGGGTTGGTCAGTCTGTTTTAGTAGAGGGGACCAAGAGCCCGTCGTCACAGCACAGCGCCGTCACAGCACAGTGTGCAGGGCTATGGGAGAGGCAGGTGGTTGAACTCTGGCCGGGCGAAGTCAGGGCAGACTTCGTGCGGGAGGGGACGTTTGAATTAGGTCATGACGTACGCATAGAAGTTCGCCAAGGAAAGAGAGGGAGGGCAGGGGCCTCGAGGCAGGGGGCCAGCCTATGTAAACACCTGGAGGACACAGTGACACGACACGGGGGGCCCCTGCCCTGCCAGAAACGCCCGAGAGGAGGCAAGGTCTGTGCTGCGGTCTGGACTCCGACCTGCCTCAAAGGTCCAGCCCTGCTCTTGTTAAACCAGTCAGGGCCGCCAGCTAGCTTTCCGTTGCCGCACCACCTTTCATAGACCCTGCGCGACCGTGGGACCCAGGAGCACAGACGCCCAGTCTACACAGTGGTGCCGGGAACCCGGGTTCAAGCCCGACCCGAATTCCCGGGTGCCGGAGCCAGGGACCCCAGGGCCGGCTCAGCGATCCGCGCGCACAAGCTCTCGCAGGACCTCTGTGGAGAAAGAAGGTCTCTCCTGGAAACTTCCGCCGTCCAGCTGCCCTCATTCCACCCCCTCCCCACCGCTTCTAGCAGCACTTTCTAAAACACATTAATCACAGTCTCCGTTTGGAGATTGAATTCGAGGAGAGGAAATGCAATCGCTCTCCCGCACCTGGATTCCCCGAGAGCAGATCCTGGGCTCCTTTGAGAGGCGAGGGGCCGGGCAGAGCGGGGAGGGCCGGCTCTGACCCAAGAATGTGCTTCGTGCAGCGAGGGGCGAGGGACCTGCTCCCTCCCGGTCCCAGCCATCCGCGGAGGCTTTCTCTCCCGGGTCACGCGGAACAACCGCTGACGTGTCTTTTCTTCTTCCAGACCAGCCGCCACCTGGACGCCGAGTCAGAGGCGGAGGCGGCGGCAGCTGTTAGAGGTCAGTGCGATGTTCGGTGAGCGCTCTCCGCGTGCTCAGACGCCGGGGCCGGCCGAGCAGTGGGCCCATCTGCGGGTGGGCCGGGGTCAAGGGGTCAAGTGCAGCAGGTGAGGAGCCAGCCCCGCCTTCTCCCCCTCCTGCCCTCACTCGGCCCTGCCCGCTCGCTCCCTCCCCAGTGTAAGCAGAACACAGGAGGAAAAACCCTCCACAGAAGTGGCCGGACTCCTCGGCCCTGTGGTTTCGCTCCTGGAAATTCATCCTAAAGAAATAATTGGGTGGAAAAAGCTCAATGAACAGGTGTATTCATGGCGGGGCATTTCTAGTAATGAAAGGCTGTGCTGGGCGGGGGACCTCTTGGTACTGAACCCATATACCCAGTGAAACATTGCTGGGTCCCATGAGGCACCGCAGAGATTACAGCATTTTCCTAAAGTTTTAAAAGATAGGCAAGGGAACGTGCTGGATGGATGATCACAGTGATAGAGCTATGTGGGCACGTAGTCTGTGTGAGAGGCAAGGTAAGCGGGCAGGGAAACTCAAATTCTAACAGTGGTTACACAGGGAGATGGTAACAGGTGATTGCTTTCGTTCTGTCTATTTTTTTTTTAATTTTTTTTTTTATTTTTGAGAGGGAGAGACAGAGTGTGAGCGGGGAGGCGCAGAGAGAGGGGGAGATCCAGAATCCAAAGCAGGCTCCGGGCTCTGACTGTCACCACAGAGCCCAACGTGGGGCTCGAACTCACGAAGCGAGAGATCATGACCTGAGCCGAAGTCGGCCGCTCAACTGACTAAGCCCCCCCTGGGCGCCCCTGTTCTGTTTCTTATTAAAAAGGACATTAAGATGCCCCCTGGGCAGGCGGGATTTCCCTGGTTAAGGGCAGCACACTCTCAGCGTGGGGATTCGTTTAGGGTTCCGTTCATATCGGGTGCCCAATAGAAACATGGAGAAAGCGGGGTACCTGGGTGGCTCAGCCGTTTAAGCCATGATCATTGGCTCAGGTCATGACCTCACAGTTCTTGAGTTCAAGCCCTGCATTAGGCTCTGTGCGGACAGTATAGAGCCTGCTTGGCATTCTTTGTCTTCCTTTCTCTCTACCCCTCCTCTGCTCACTCTCGATCTCTCACTAAAAAATAAATAAGCATTAAAAAAAGAAACATGGAGGAAGTACGGATGGCATTGCCTCTATGTGCGTGAGCTGCTCTTGAGATCTATGTATCTAGCCATTCTTTTTACAGGATTCTGTGGTTACCAGCTGTGTGATCTTGGATAAGTCAAGTAACCTCTCTGAGCCCCAGAGTCTTATCTTTTAAAAGGAGGGTAATATGACCTTTCTCAGGAGTACCCTAGTGCGTGACCCAAAAAGAGAGCTCTGTTCTCGGCTTCATCTGGTCAGGATGGGCCTGCCCTCCTGGACCTTCATGTCCTCCTAGCAGTCTGAGCTGGCATCTGTTTTCACAGTTGGAAGGGCATTAATTCCACTTGGTCCTTCATCTGCCACTAAGCTGTGCAAGCGTCCTTCCTTCTGTGGGCTCAGCGTCCTTGGAGATGTGCTACGTTGGTGGGTTGCTTGTTCCTTCGACATTTCTGGAAGGCTATTGTGGACCAGACCCAGGGGGGTGTGTTGCAGGGTTTACAAAAATGGGTCAGCTTGCAGAGGTGGTGGTCCCGGAGTTGAACGAGCCAAGGACGGAAAGCTGATGGAGGCAGGGAGTTTTCTAGGACACCCAAGACTGTGACGGGACCATCAGAGGGGTGTGGATGGGGCACTCAAGGGTTCCTGGGCACCCGAGAGGGCCTCTGTCATGGGTACGTGGGGATCTGGGAATGAAAGAGAATAGAAACAGTTATTCCAAGTCTCAGAGACTTGTGATTTTTAGAATGGATTTCTGGTTTGAGGCTTGACGGAGAATACTCTCTTCTAGCTCAGAAATACCTCCTGACTCCCAAAACGGACCGCATCATCATCCAAAGACCTTTGCCTTCAGAGTCCTGGCCTGTTCCCGAGGCCGAGTGGCCAGCACCAAACACGGCTGGACCGGATTCCCCAAAGGTGAGAGGACATCACTCATCTAATTTCTTAGATAAACTTTTTTATTAAGGCTATAACACATATGCGGAAAAGGAAACAAGTTGTAAGTACAGATCAATGACTTAGCATGGAGTGATACCCAAAAAGCCGTCACCAGGTTGAGAACTAGAAAAATGACCAGCACCGCAGAAACCCCTCGTCTCTACCTATTATCTACTTTGTGTTTCTGGTCAAGTCCTGTGTTTCGTGTCTGGTTATTTTTCACTGAGTGCTAGACATCACCTGTCAAAACCTAAAGATATAATTTGGGTAATTTGTGTTTTTGGTCAAGTCCTGTGTTCGGTGTCTGGTTATTTTTCACTGAGTGCTAGACATCATGTGTCAAAACCTAAAGATATAATTTGGGGTTCTGCTTCATAGTGTGTTGTCTTCATCCAGGGAGGGCTTCCTTTTTTTTGTGACAGGTGGCTACGCTGGGGGCAGGCCATTCCTCACATTGTAACCTGGTTCAGAGATGAGTTTCAGTACTTACGAGTTCTGTTTTCCTTCCCGTTCACTCTCACTCTTCGGGCATAGCCTTTGGGGTCCTGACCAGGAGACTGTAGTGTTTATCAGGATCTTTTGCCCTTGACCCTTGTCTGTCCCACGAGGCTGGGAAAAGCTCCACTTAGCCTTCTGCCTCACAACTGCCACCGTTACCGTAGGCGCTGCCCTTACCTGGAGGGAAGTATGGCCTCCACGGCCATGCCAGCGACTCCGGCTTCTCTCCTGTTTTCATCTTTTGTCCCTCAGATCCTGACCATCTCAGTAGCTCTCAGATGCTTTAAATAGAAGGTGTGTTCTTTTCTGTCCAGCTTTTCCTCTATTTATTGGAGCTTCAGTCCAAAATGTCCTACTGAGGCAGAGCCAGAGCAGCCCTCTCGTTGCCCAGAGAAAATATATTTTACTTATGAGATGTGGAGTCTGACAGGCCTCAGTTCAAATCTCAGCTATAATTCAGCATGATGTTGAGCAGAGGACTTACTGTGTCTGTGTCTCCGCTTCCTGGTCTGTAATGTGAGCATGAGAGTGCCTACTGCTAGCACGAGCGCACCATCAGGTAAACAGGGCTGAGTGACGTGTGTGAGCAAGAGAGACGCGCAGGAGGAAAAAAAAGCCGCATAACTCAGGAGGAATCTGATCTTATTCTCAGCATCTTATCTCGGCCCATCGGTTGTTTCCTTCCACCTGTCATTCCCGTGGCTTCTCTCCTGCCTCCACGATTATATTAATTTTTTTATCTAAACAAGGGAGACGATATGTGCCTCTTAGAATTTTTAGGACAGTTCGATGAAGTCACCGACATAACATGCTAGCTATACCGCCTGGTACGAGAGAGGCCGTTGGTAAATGATGGCTATTGTTACTGGCCTTCTTTTATTTTTAAAATTTTAAGTTTATTTATTTTTGAGAGAGAGAGAGGGAGAGAGAGAGAATTCCACGCAGGCTCCACACGGTCAGCACAGAGCTGACGCAGGGCTCCATCTCACGAACTGTGAGATCAGGACCTGAGCTGAAATCGAGAGTTGGATGCCCACACGCCCGAGCCACCCAGACGCCACCTTCTTACACATGTATTTTTTTCTGACAGGTGACTTTCACTTTGAATTACTCGCCTACAGGTCTATTACCTAAGAATGAGCACTTTTTTCCAGCTTTGGTCTTTTTCTAGGAAAATTTCCTCTGACTTTCGATCTTTGGCCTGGCTTATCCCAAGCAGGTAGGAGGCGTTCTAGACAAAGGAAAACAGTACCTGCAAAGACAGAGGGGCGAATGCGCCTCAGGGGTCAGGGGCATTGCAGGCAGTTACGCGCGGCTGTGGCAGGAAGTAAGAAGGTGTAGACAGGGGTCTCGGAGAGCCCAGCGGTGATGTCGACGAGAGTCACGGTGGGAAAGAAACCCCCGTCCCCTTCCTGATTGCCTGCTCACCGCGTGCCGTGCACTGGCTCTTCCGGTCCTCACGAGGGGCTTACAAAATAGGTATCAGCATTTGCCCCCTTTACCTGTGAGAGGAGACGAGGCACAGAGGAGGGAGCCGACCTCGGGCCGCACAGTTCGTAAGCAGCAGGGCTGGGGTCCGACCCAGGCAGCCTGGCTCTGGAGCAGGCGCTGCGGCCACCGTGTGGCCGGATGGGGAGGAGCCCTCATGGGAGGGACGGGAACAGACTCTCCTGGCCCCTCCCAGCCCAGCCTGGAGGTCAGGGTGAGAATTACCCCACGAAGGCGAAGGCGCGGGCTAGGTGGTGCTGGCCAGATACTTGACAGCAACCGTCTAGAGGAAATGGGCGGAGCATAAACTGAACGAATGAACGAATGAATGAACCAGACAGTGCTCCAAGTTTCCGGATCATTCTTTCACTTTCTCCAAAGTCCTTGCCGCTCACGTCGGATGCCGCCGCATCAACACGCTTCCTCTCCCAGACATAGTTGTGAGTCCACGGGATGTTTGTGTGACCTCGCAGCGAGATGACGGGATGTCGACGCAGACATTTCTGTTCCTGTGCTTTGCCCAGCACCTGGCCCCTGGGAGGCCTTCCTGAGGGCCTGCAGGTCGCATAGTCAGAGAGAGGGGCTGGTGGCTCTTTCTCTAGAAGGTCATGCGGGCACCTCGTGCACACCCCCCCCCCCTCCCCGTGCAGGCTGGGTCCTGCTCAGCTGTGCAGGGCGTGGCGGAGCCAAGCCCGCTGCTCGGGGAACACAGATGGCAAGCCGTAGATACGGGCTGGCTCGAGGGGAACGGCTTCCTACGGTGCGAATTAGTCTGTTAGATAACTACACTGGGGATCAGCGACCTGTCAGCAAAATGAGGTCGTTTTTGAAGGCCAGTAACGAAATTTGTCACACTTCTATTATTTTGTGGTCGAGCTTAGAGAGAGGGAAAAAGAAAAAGCAGGGAGAGCCTAGAAATACGCACAGATATCCCGAGAAGGCTGGCAAACCTTTGGCCGTGGAAGAAATATTTGTCCCTGTGTCACAGCCTGGTCGTGCCACTGTCCCACTGAGGACCCTTCGCCTGTCCCGTGCGTGACAGCCTACTGTAGGGGAGAACGGCGAGGCTCAGGGGCCGCAGGGCCTCAGCTCAAATCCTGACTCCTCCTCCTGTTGGCTGTGTGCCCATAGGCAAGTCACTTAACCTCTCTGAGCCTCTGTTTCTTCATCTGTATCATGGGGTAATACTACTAGTTGCTTCTTCGGGTTAAAGAGGGGGTGAATCAGTATGTATATATTGCTTCGCGGGGTATCTGGCACAGCATAGGAGCTCCGGACATGCTCACTGCTGTACGTTGAACCATAGGAAATACCGTCCCACCTCTTCCTGCAAAATCTGTGGTTTCCTGCGGTTTAAAGATAATTATTATATTATTATTATGACAAGTCCAGATCCCTTAAGTTGCTGTTTGCACATTACACGCAATGACCTTCAGTTTTTGTTTTTATTTTTTAAATGTTTATTTTTGAGAAAGAGAGACAGCGCCAGAGACAGAGTGTGAGCAAGGGAGGGGCAGAGAGAGAGAGGGAGACGCGAAATCGGAAGCAGGCTCCAGGCTCGGAGCTGTCAGCACAGACCCCTGACATGGGTCTCGAACTTACGAATAGTGAGATCATGACCTGAGCCCCCCAGGCGCCCCAATGACCTTCAGGCTTTAAAACAGCACAATCCTGCTCCTTCCCAAAGTCGGGCTCAGACACCGCCTCCTCCAGGAGGCTTTCCGTCTCCTGAGTGTAGGTCGGTGCTCCCCTCCTGCATGCTCCAACGGCAGGTGTGTGGGCCTCTCTTCTGGCTCCATCTCTGCAGCGGAACTGGGTGGTGGGGGGTGGGGCCTGGGGGAGGGGCAGGTCCAGGCGGGGACACAGGACCCGCCCCAGGAGCGGCACTACCTCTCCTTCCTGGCTCCGCCTCTTTCTCGGGCAGGAGCGGCATCACGTGTGCGCTGCCCCGCCCACTGCCTCCCGGGGTCACGGGGTCACGGGCGCAGTGTGCTCCCCTCTCCCCGTCTGACTGCTGAGGCCGTCTGTCGGAGGCCTGGGCAGGACCTAGGTGGGACCGACACCACCCAGCACAGGAAGCCTTCCTGCCCGTCGGTCATTTCCGGGGATGGTGCTTGATCAGTGTGGATTCCGGGCATGAAGCGGGGGTTTGAAGTCAGGCGGGCTGGGGTTCAGCCGCTGCCTAGCTTTAGGCGGGTCATTTAGAGTCTCTGAAACAGGCCCCTGGTTCCTCGCCCGTCACGGCCTGGTGGGAGGACTCGGTGGAAGCCCGGGAACCGCTCGGGGAGGGGAGCCGTGGGCGGGGCCGGCAGAAGGTCGACCTTAACTTCCTTTTGAGGGGCGCTCTCCCATCTCCGTCCCTGCAAACAGGACACGTTAGAGAGGACCCCTGCTGGACGGCGCGGTGAGCGCCGACCGCAGCCCCCGTTCCGCACCCGCGGGCCCCGCGGCGGCGTCCCGGGCCTCGCTGAACTGTAGTAGACGGAAGCGAGCACTGCGGGGGGAGCACCGCTGCCGGCCCGGAAAGTGCTCCACGAACGCTCCTTGCGGTTGCCGTCCTTTCCCGGATAAATGTGGGATGAGCGGGTTTTGACGAGCGCGGAGACCATTTCATTCTGCTCTCGCCTCCAGCTTCCCCCGGCCCCGGGCCCAGCGCCCCATCCCGGAGCGAGTCCGGCTGCGGCCACCGCGGAGCCAGCGGCCTGCCCTGCGCCACGCCCGGAAGAGGAAGGCGGGCCGTCCCGTCCCGTCCCCCGGGCCCAGGAGCTCCTGAGTCCTGCGAGGATCCTGGCTTTCCACGAAGAGCTCCGGCGAAGCATCGCGAGAAGTCCCCGGGTCAGTAAGTCACCCCTGGAGCTGTAATTTAACAGAGCCGCGCGCGCTCGGGGGCTGTTTCACAGACTCCGTAAATATTTGAGGCCGAGCCTTCAGACGCCGCTGGAAGGAATCGGTAGCGATCAAAGCCCGCACTCGTGGCACGTGGTTTTTGCCTCTGGCTCCAGGGTCCGTGCTGGTCGTCGGAGCTTGGGAGAAATACCGGACCGCGCCCGCCCGTTCTGAGAGTTTTGGCTTGGCCTCCTGGCCAGGCAGCAAGGGGAGTATTTGCTGGACCAAAGCCTATGGAATGACTGGTCCCGGCCGTGGTTCTCGGCTGGGCGTGACTTTTCCCAACCAGAGAAAAATTTGGCAACCGTCCGGAGACACTTTTTATTGTCCTAACTGGGCAACTGCTTCCGGCATCTAGTGGGCAGAGGCCGGGGATGGCCTTAAACACCCCTCAGGGCCCAAGGCAGTGTCCTACGACGCAGATTAGCCAGCCCAGCACCGTGGAGCCTGTAAAGCGTGCCGTGAGGTGTGAGACAAAGGGAGGGGACCTTTCTGTGTGGCCTCAGAAAATGGTGGTCATTCAGAAGGGGATGGCTGAGTGGAGCGCCTAGGCCCCATTGAGGTGTTCAGCACATGAGTGAGGGGGGGGAAGGGTGTCGCAGTCAAAGGGAACAGCACGTGCAAAGGCCCCGAGGCACGGAACTGAACTTTGGGTGTGTCTTTGAAGACGTGTGCAGAGCAGCCCCTTGCCAAGCCAGCTACAAGGGGTTCCCGCCTCTGCCCACCTGGCACCCTCCCTTCCCCTGAGAATAGGACTCATGTCCTGGCCTGCGTGGAGGACTCAGGAGTGAAGAAGACGCATCTGTCCTGAGATCAAGTCACGCAACAAAAGAATCGAGGCGGTCCAGACCCCATATGTTCAGATCCTGTCCCGGGCTCGCCAGGCAGAGACTCCATCCCTGTCTCTGGAAAGGGGCTGGTGAGGGGTTGGGGGAAAGGTCAGCTGCCTTCCCAGTTCCGTTCGCTCCTGGCGTGTCTTGTCACTTTGGGACAAGGAGGTACTGGGACTAGAGACTGGGAGACCCCGGCGCAGCAGCCGAAGCGCGGAGATTTTATTTTAATGCGGTTTAACTTTATATGTCGGGAAGCGCAGGGAGTTCCCACATACCTTCCCCTCGCTTCCCGTAACGTTGACGTCTTCCGTACCCGGCCACACGGCCGGGGTAGAACCAGTGCATTTTTTCCGAGGGAAGTGGGGGGAGCCACTGATTTCCTGAGAAGAGCCGGGCGTTCGAGCGAGCGTCGTCGCGCTGAGCCGCCACCACGCTGATTAACCCAAGGTCTGCGTGAAGGGCCACCGCGTCCACCCAGCTGCCCTCGGGCCGATTTGCCAACACGCCCGCCCACCCGTTTGTTCAGTGCGCATTTAGTGGTGACGGCCACGTGAGCCCGGGTCCCGGGAAGCAGGGACAAAGAAGATACTATCGGTCTCTGCCCCCAAGGACCTCCTGCCAACCGTGCGGCCTCGTCCCCCGTGCTCAAGGAACCCCAATGTTGGAAAACACCGTTGTAATTACTGCCGTTCCGACCGCCACCGCAGGCCCCAGAACTGCCAGCCGCCCGGTGTCCTGCAGAGCCGGCCCCTCCCATCGGTGTGGGACCTCGCTTCTGGCCCTTTCTCCACCTTTCTCTGGGAGAGTGCTGTCAGCTTGGAGCTTTGGGACTCTGAGGAAGAGGAGGTATGAGCCAGATGAAGTCGGGGGACAGCCAGCCGCACTGCTCTGCCCAGCTGGCCGGACGCTTGCGAGGCCACCCCTGGTCCAGGGCGCTCCCGCGGTTCAGGGGCCCTGTCTCCTGTCAGTAGAGTGCTCCCCGCCTCTCGCCTCTCATATTCTGGGCCCCAGCGGAGAGGCGGCTGGGAAGACCCATTCAAGAAAGCCAAGGCAATCCCTGTAACACGGCGATCGCATGATAAAGCATCTTCCGAAGCCAGAAGCCACTTACTAACCCAGCCGGCACTTCCGGTCGCCTCCAGCTGGGTTGTTGGCTTTGTGCCGTGACTCCCCGGGGGCACGTTTGCCGTGGCGGATGGAGGACTCTGGCCTCGACCCCAGCCCTTAGAAGGGGCCACCCCCTTGCGCCCGGTCTGGTGAGATGCCCCTGGGTGTGGAGGCTGCAGCTGCTTGGGCGGTGGAGCGGGGTCAGGCAGGAGCTGGGCACGCGGGAGCTGGTGTCAGGCCGCCTCCCACACCGGGAACGCCGCTGCGAGTGACCCGAGGCCTCTGGAGAGCGGCCAGGCGGGCTGCCGCGGCGGACGGCCATTTGTCAGAGGGCTGTCAGCAAGCGACCGTGGTGACCTTCTTCGGGATTGCCTAGCCAGGCTCTGCAGCACGGAAGCCCCAAGCCTGAGCGAGCGAGGTAGTGCACACCCCCACCCCCCGCCCCCACCCCCCACTCCCCACCCCTCACCCCCCACCCCTCCCTCCTGCCGAAGGGCCCCACCGGGGCTTTTAAGCAAATCAGATGAGAGCGATGGCCTGGCCCGTGGCCAGGCCGCAGCAGCGGTAAGTGCGGTGTCTCTCCCCGCTGCCTGATTCATCGTCCCGCTCTCCTGGGAGGCATTTTCCTCGAGTGCCGGAGGGTCTGCTCGGCAGACACTTCCTGGGGCACCTGCTGGGGGCAGGGGAAGGGCTGGGAGCTGGGTCACAGGGGCCTCGTCCCGGGTGTCCATCCTCCAGGCCCCTGGCCGACAGACGCGCAGGTCTGACGTGGGCCGCCTGCAGGATCCAGGGACACAAAGCCACAGCCACCCAGCACAGGGTCAGCGAGGACTTCCTGGAGGAAGCGCCAACTGTGCTGGGCCCTGGAGATGAGCAGGGGGTCAGCCAAGGAGGGAGGCGGCAGCCACATGTGCAAAGGCCCGGGGTGTGGTCGGGGGCTGGGGGGTGGGTGGTAAGAAACAGGGCGGATGTGTTTGTCTTTCTGCAATCCTGGGGTCGAAGTTGCTGGAAGGAAAATGCCGCCTTTCTTCACAGTCCTGCTGTGCTTCTCTTGTTTTGTTGAACATGTATGTTTAGCATAAGTAAGACATTTTCATTCTTCACAATTTGGAAGGCACAGGGGTGCGCGGTGCAAGCGTCTTCCTTTTCCCCTCCCTTCCCCAGACGCAAGCAGGTCCAGTATCTTTTTTGAAGTTTATTTATTTTCTCGGGGGGAGGGGTGAGGCGGGAGGGGCAGAGAAGGAGGGAGAGAGAATCCCAAGTAGGTTCTGAGCTGTCAGTGCAGCGCCCGACGCGGGGCTTGAACCCACCAACCGTGAGATCACGACTTGAGCCGACATCAAGAGTCGGGCGCTTAACCGCTGAGCCCCCCGGGCGCCCACGGTGCCCGGGAGGGACTTCTTGTGATCCCTCCGGAGACGCTGGCCTGCTCTAGGCAGTGACACACGGGAGGCACCTCTGTACCCCGAGGGGGCGCTCCGTCCTGTCCTGCCCCGGGCCTTTTCCTTTACTCCGTCTGGCCGCTCATTGTGCATCAGAACATACACTCCGCGTTCGTGTTGGAACGGTCGTGTCATTTCCCATCGTGTGGTTTCCGCCCTTTTTCAGTGGACACTTGCGTCATTTCTGGTCTGTTGCTGTTAAAAGCGGGGCCGGCACGAAGGTGCTTGCATGTCCCCCTCCTCGCGCACGCGTGAATACATCCGAGGGAAAATTCCCGGAGGAGGAGTTGCCGGCTCGACGCAGAGAAGCCTTGGTCACTTCTGGAGCCCCGACCAGCCCCACTGCCCGCCCGCTCTCCCCGGAGGTCCCACTTTCAAGGCTGGGGGGTCCCGGCTGCCCACCGCCCTGCCGTGTTCTTTCAACTCGGCATCTACCTTCCAGCGTGGCTGGAGGTGGCGAGCTGGACAGAGGGGGGACCCCGCCCTCCCCGGGGACTCCAGGGCAGGCAGGTGAGAGATTCTAAGCAGGTGCTTGCTTCCTGCTGGCCTTGAGGGACTGTCTGGGCTTCCGTCCCGCACACGCTCATAGCCCAGGTGGGACACGATGGGTGGCGTCAGTGACCTCGGGGCAGGGGAGCTGGGATCTGGCCACCAGGGGCGGATGGCGATAAGGCCACGGGCAGCTGGAGGCGGCGGAGAGCAGAGAAGGTGGCGATTGGGCTGAGTCATGAAGGGCGATACGGTCCCCAGAGCAGAGGCGGGGGCGGGGGGGACGACGGGGAGGGACCAGGGGATCCGAGCCATGCTGTGTGCTGGGCACTGTGCTCGGTGGCCGAGACCCCAGCTCCCAGGCCAGGAGCCCGGCTGGGGTCTAGGAAGCCGGAGGGCCCGGGGGAGACACCCCCACCCAGCAGCTGCTGCCCTCACCGGCATTCACAGCCCCCAGAGGCTTGGTTTCCTTCTGTCAAAAGGAAGTGATGTCACTCCAAAAATCGTGTCAACCTCACTGGCGCCCTGCCAGGGTCTGGCGTCTGCACCCTGCCCCCGCGCATCCCCCTTTCCCTCCCTCCAGCGCTGGCGGGCAGGAGCCCGCACACACCCGGCCTCAGCTCGCTTCTCTGTGCCTCAGTTTCCTCATCTGTCAAACGGGGCTGCCTGCCTCCCAGGGGGGTCTGAGGGACGAGTGAGTTCCGACTCCCCGAGTGTGGAAAACAGGCCGTGGAGCACCGCGGGGGGTACGGACGATCGCCCGACGACGTGTTGGGAGTTTTGAAAACCAGAAAGGAAAAGGGGCGTGATGGAGGCAGAGCAGGAGAGAAGGCGGCCTGGCGACACAGGACCCCCAGGGCTCAGGACTGAAAGCTGATGGCGGGGGGTGGGGGGGGCAGGTGGCAAAAGAGGCCGGAGCGTGGTCTCGGTGCTGCTTGGGCCGCGCGTGGTGACGCGGCTGAGCTTTCCAGGGGCCGCGGCAAACCCACTTGTCAGTTTAGTCCCGAAACCAGCCACCCGGTCCCCGCGGGCTGAGGTTTTGCGCTGGCACCCCGCCACCCCAGCTCGAAGCTGTGCGCCCCGTCCAGGGTCTCTGGTCCTTTCAGCGAGTGGAGGGTCTCCTCGCCAGGACCCTTCCGGAAGTGACCAGGGGTGGCCGACTTCCGTTTCCTGAAATCCCTCTTTATTTATCTGGAAGAAAGCTCATTTCTGCGGCTCGAGCGTGTCCTTTTTCTTCCTTTTGACCCTCTTAAAACTGACAACGCTAGCACGGGCGGCAGAAGCTGAGAGAGAGAGAGAGAGAGAGAGAGAGAGAGAGATCGGGCCACGATCACAGACCCGGCTCTGCCCCCCGGCTGCTCTGTGACCTTGAGCAAGCTACTTAACTCCTCTGTGCCTCCATCTCCTTCCCTGGAAAAGGATGCAAATAACAGAATCCACCTCACAGAGCGTGTGCTGGAAGAATTAAGTTGAGGCTAGGAGCCCGATCCTTAGCCCTTGGCGGTATCGGGGTGACCCTAAACCACAGCGCGCCCTCCCTGCTTCACCGGGAAAGCCGGCAGCCGCCGTCAGGCAGGGGGAGTGCTTCACAGACAAAGAGCTTACTGTGTAGCGTGGGAAACGAGTTCCCAGGCTACCCCTTCCTCCTCCGAGCCCGGGTCTGCGGGAGGCAGCCCAGCCCCAGCCCCGCAGGGATCTGACCCGACACGCACCACCCCCCCCCCAGCCCCCAGCCCCGGCTTCCTCCGCTGCAGCCACGGGGCCTCCCAGCAGCCGGTCGGGCCAGCTTCCCCGCATCTGTCCTCCGTCCCCCGTGCCCGTGTGAGCCGCTCCCTGGTGGATCGGGGCCGGCTGCGGCCTCGAATCCTGCCTGCCTGCCTGCCTGCCGTCGCCCCTCGTGTGGCCTTGTGTCCTTATCTGTCAAATGGGGACACTCACAGGACCTCGTATTGGAGGGAGGCAGTCCGGTGAGGCAGGAAGTGCAGAGCCCCCTCACCGCCTAAGCTCTGATTATTTCTCCCGTCATTAAATTCGTCACCTGCGCAAGCCAGGGGACAGCATTGACCGGCCCACTGCGGGAGCCATCAGCGCACCGCCCCCCGCCTGCGGCCGGATAACATCGGTCACCACCCTGGGCGCGGCAGCTCCAGGCCGGCGCTGTGTCTCTGAACCTCCTCACGGCCCAGCCTGCGAGGGACGGGCTTCGTGCCCATTCTGACGCTGAGAAAACTGAGGTTTCTGGAGGCCCAAACTGCTAGAGCCAGGATTTGAGTCCCCGTCTGTAGGGCTCTGACCCTGAAATCTGTTTTCTGCACCCCCTCCAGGCACGCAGGGCCTCGCGTCTGTACCCTTGTCACCCATCCCGCCACCATGCTCCCGGTGTTACTGTCTGCCTCCAGGAAGGAGTTAGACCTAAAATAAAAAACGTGGACACAAGGAAAAGAATGGGCAGCACAGAAGCGCGAAACCTAAGGGTCGAATAATAGTTGAAGAGGGAGTAGGAGGGGATCATTATTCTGGGCACTGAGGCTGCGGGTGCCTGGGACAGCTGAATGGAAAAGTGAGTTCCAAGCTTCCTGGGAGGCAAGGCAAAAAGGGGAGTGGCATGGGCTTCACCGTGCTGACTTTCCAAGAAAAGGAAACGGGTTTGGAGGACGTTTCTGGCAGCTCTGAGCTCTGAGGGCCATCATCCTGATGGTCTCTATACTGTGAACCGGACAAATGGCGGCTTGTGTCCCTGGTGACACACCTCCGCAACCTCGATAGAGGGAAGGCACGTCTGTTCGAAGCTGTGCTTTGCCCCTCCCTTAGCCGGGGGCCCTCGCCAGGCTTCGTGGGGTCCTCACGGCTCCTGGGGCTGAGCAGTTTGACTCACCCTTGACGGATGAGTCCCCAAGGGGAAGCCTGCAGACAAAGCTGATGGATTAAGTCCCAGGGGCCTCGGTTAGCCCAACCCCCCGTTGTTAACCATGGTTCGTTATTGGGTACAAGCCACTATTGCGGGCCTGTTGTGTTTTTGCCATCCTGGGTTTGAGGGAGGCAGCACTGGATCAGAGAATACTTGCCGGGGGTGGGAAGTGGGGTTCACCGGCAGGTGGCAGGAACCAGCCAGCCAGCCAGCCACCCTCTCCACTCTTTCCAGGGCTGCTGCGTCTGGTTGTTCAGGTTGGGGACTGAACAAAGCCTCGGCCAGGGGCAAAAGGAGGTGAAATCCAGCCGTACTGTCTCCTTGTGGAGCACCCGTTTGGAGAAAGTGGTCCCCTTTGTAAGTCCCCACAGAGGCCTGTAGGCTGCGACCCTCTCAAAGGCATATCTTTTTGTGATTCTACACAAAGGGTCTGTGTGGCTTCCGTGCCCTGTTTTGCTCAGACCCAGAGGGGCTAAGTCAGCAGGCAGAGACCGGCGGGTCCTGGAAGAGACGGGAGACCCTCCACCACCCCACAGGGCGTCCCCAGTGCAGCCCTCCAGCTTGGGGGGCCAGAGAGCTGTGTTCTACTCCCCACACACCTTTGGGCCTGACTCGGGAGCTCTTCCCGGGCCTGGCCTGTCTCAGTCCTGAGACAGGGTGCTGGTCTCCGTTCCCAGGCGTGATTCGGGGGCTGCTGCCCCCCGAGGCCACCGATTCCTTCCTTTTACCCCCCAAGTAGGCCGAGCCCCGCGTCCTCGGTCCTGTGTCAGGAACTTCCTGCTCCTGCGCCCCAGCACCCAGCTGAGGGGAGAGACGGAGCACTGGACCGGGCGCCAGTGGCCCCGGGCCCACCCCCAGGGCTGCCGCTTAACACACATGTGTGTCCAGGTGAGTCACCTAACTTCTCCGGGTTCGTTGGCGAAGCTTCACTGTTACCCTGTAATAAACGGGTCCAAGTTCCGTCTCCTCGGACCTCGATTCTCACGCTCTCTGTCCAGCTGGGCTGGGACAGGGCTGAGGGCAGGGCTCGAGCCAGCTCCGCCTGTCACCATGTTCTCCTTGGGATTCTTGGAATTCCTTCTTCGGCCTCCTGGGCCTGGTCCTCTGTGGCACACGGAGCACGCGATGCCTCTTAACCCCTCTGCTCGGAACAAAATAAGTCACAAGAACCCCTCCCCCGAGTTACAAGCTCACGCGAGTCACAAGCGAGTAACGAGCTCAGAAATAACCCAGCCTACCACCCCCTCACGGCGGGGCCTGAGCACAGGACAGCGGTCAGGGCGGGAGGTGACCACCCGTGCCGAGCGCCCGTCACAAAGGAGAGCGGTGACTCCGTGTCCCCTGCCTTCCTCCTTTGCCGTTCTTTGAATACCTTTACGTTGACATAAAACATTTCGAGCAAATCCGAAATTCACCAGCGAAGATCCACGTACCCCAAGCGGAGTGAGGGGTGGAGGGCCCGGTGGTGCGCAGGGTCCTCCTTGCGGGCCAGAGTGTCCCCGCCGGAGGGCCCGCCCGGCTGTTATCTCCTCCTCCCCCCTCCTTCCTCCTCGCTCTGCCTCCTGGCAACACTCGGCTTTCCTTCCGGCTTTCCCAAACGGATCTGATCTGAGACCTCCAGAGGAGAGAAACAGAACCAAGTCCTCAGAGGGCCCAGGCAGGGCTTAGCTTCTGCACTTGGTCGTTTAGGAAGCTTGGAATATTGTCCCCACAGTCTCCGTAAGGAAGGGAGCTGGGGTGGGAAGGGCCAGCTGTCCCGATGTCCCAGGTCTGGGACCTCCCGGCAGCTGGGGTGGGGTCACCGGGCCGAGCAGCCTGCAAGCAGGGACCCCAGGCCTCGCTGCTTTCTGGACAGATGTCACCAAGCCTGTGTACTTAGTCCTACTGTGTGTCCAACCGTCAGAGGTGCCCCGGCCTGTTGCCGGCTTTGCTGGGATTCTGAGTTGTCCGCTCGGGAATTCAGGACAGCAAGGAAAACTGAAGGCTTAACTTCCGTTCTCTTTCTGTCTCTCCTCCTCCTCCTCCTTGCCCCTCTGCGCGTGTGCACGTGTGTGTGTGCGTGTGTGTGCATGTGTGCGGGTGTGGGTCCTCGGGTACTCAGAATACATCCAGGACCCAAACCCTTGTTACCGCCGCCAACACCGGCTGTCCCGCAGAGCTATTCCCAGTGCCTGGGACAGTGACGGGCACACACCGGGGGATCCATGTTTGTTGAATGAATGCATAAAGGTGTTGGCCTCGGGTTCCGCCTCCAGTTTGCCCTCCCCTGTCCATCAGAGCCTCGGTCATTCCCTGGGTGCAGGCGGCTCTGCTGTTCTGTGACCAGCGGAGTCATCTGGTGTGACTGCTTCCTGCTCTGTGGTGAACGGCTGATGGTTCCTAGGGACGTTTGCATTTTGTAAAGAGGTTCATCTGAACAGAGAAATTCGTTGGCATCATTTTGGAAAACAGTGTTTTCATGAAAAAAATACAAACACTTACAAAAGTAGACAGAATAATAAAAGGAGCCGGGACGTAGATGTCAGTCAGCTTCAACACGGTTCATTCCAGAACCGTCTCGTTTCCTCTGCACGCCACCCACTTCCCCCACATGCGCTACTTTCAAGTAAAACGATACAATTTACCACCGCATTCATAAATATTTTACAAAGCCTTCCTACCTCAAATAAGCAAACCCTTGATTGCATCAAACGCCCCGTCCGTTTTCAAGTTGCTAATCATCTTGTAAATTAATAGCTGAAATTGATTTTTGCAGTCTGTTCGGATCTGGAGGTACATAAGTTCCTCACGCCATGATGCCTGGTGTGGCTTCTGTTGTGGTGCCGTTTGGCATTTTGACCGAAAAGTGTTCACACCGTGACCATCTCCACCGTCCGTCTCCAGAACTTTCTCATCTTCCCAAACTGAAGCTCTGTCTCCATGAAGCACTGGCTCCCCACATCCCCTCCCCCGGCACCCAGCGTCTGCTTTCCGCCCCTGAATCTGACTGCCCTGGGGATGCCCATAAGAGATTCGCACCGCGTTTGTGGTTTTGTGACTGCGTCCGCAAGGTCCATCCGTGTTGTCGCGTGCGGCAGATGCCCTTCCGTTCAGGGATGAGTCATGCTCCCATGTGTGGGCATACTTTGTCCCTTCGCCCATCAGTGGGCCCTTGAGGGATGTTTTTAACTCTTCTCCTCTGTGTTTGCTTGGAATGTGCTGTTGGCGGAAGCAGGTGGCTTGTCCTGCAGTCTCCCACGCAGGCCGCTGCTGGTTGTGTCCCCGTGCTGCCGTGCCTCTGAGTGTCCTTGAATTGGTCCCCGGACCTAGGGGTCTGGCAGGGTCCAGGCTCAGCTGGGCTTGCCCCTGGAATCTTCCAGGCGGTGTCGTGTTCTCCCTCCAGGAGGGTGCGCGTCTGGCTGCTTCTCCTGCGTGGCGTTGGCGTCGCCGCCGCCGCCCAGGACCCAGATTCACGGATTCGTTGCTGGTTACAAACTGATTAAGTTGCGTCATTTCTTTATGTGTGCGCTGGGACCCTTCTACGAGGGCTTTCCCCTTGCCCGCTCTCTAGCTGTTCCGCTCACTTGATTTTTATCTACCTCCAGAGTTTGCAGGCTGTAGGAGCGCTCACTCACTCCCTTCCCAACTTTTCCCGACTGCCCGCTCTGGGCGCCTGCTGAGGTTGGAAAGATGAGGCACCGTCCTCGGGGCTGGGAGCGGGAGGGGGTGGTCACACACCCGAAGGAGCTCACGGAAGAACAGGTGGCCAGGGTAACAGAAGTGTGACGGTCCCACGGGTGCACAGAGGTGGGGAGTCTGGAAGAGGCGCGTGAATGACTAGCTTTGGCTCCATGTCATCTCATGCCAGGATTAGCGGATGGTGACGGTCGGCTGGCCGACATGGCTGCCTGCCTGCCTGGCTGACAGCTCACACTTTGAGACTTTCTCAGTCTGAGTTTGTAAAGCTGGAATGCACTTAAAGCACCCTGATGTCATTGGGCTCCCAGCGGGACAGACCCGGCTGCAGGAGCCAGCGGCTGTCAGACGAGGGAGGCCCCAGGGCTGGCCGTGGGGGGGGGGCTGACCTCCACAGACCCAGCTGCCCCTGCAGATCTGCAGTCGTGTGGCTCCTTAGGTCTTTTCCTACAGGGAACTTCTCGTTCCATCCGTCTGTCTCCCCTGGCTGCACTTGCCTTCTCCAGGAAGCAGGGAGGTGATGGGCATTGAGTCCCGCCCCCATCTCCACACCCCTAGAGGGGGCTTGACCACAGAACCCTCCAGCTGGTAGAATTCGGGTCAACAGGAAAGGAAGGCCAAGTCTCGGAGGCTACATAGTTCGGCTTCTTCACCTCACACCCCGGTTCTGGCAGGAAAGACGTCACCCCCAAGTGGGTAACTGAAGAGCGAGTGAGCGTATTTGCTCTTGGGGGGCCACGGGGCAAGGAGAGCGAGAGCAGGAGGTCATTGCCAGCCAAGGGCTGCAGAGTAAGGGCAGGCAGCCGATGAGAGCTATCCTGTCGTTGCCCAAGCTTTTGATGGGACAGAGAATAAGTTCTGGAACCTTCCATCTTCCCTCTCTCCAGACGCCTGCCTGCATCTCTCATTGGCAAGGAGCCAGAGACCAAGGGAAATGTTATTCTTGCGGTCAGCCTCCTGGGGTCATCCTTTGGGGCCGGCCTCCTGGAGCCCAGAGAATTGGGCCAAGAAGGCGGAATACCAGCAGAGTACAAGAAAACACAGGAGGGGTTCAGCTCACCAAGGTTAATCAGAGCCTAGGCACAGAGTAGACACTCAACAAAAATTTGAAATGCCCTCCACAATTAATAGGAGGCCCTGAGATGGAGAGGGAGAGGCTGGTAAGGAGTCGGGAGGCCTGGACAGGTCGGAGCTGCGCCTCTTTGGGCGGGCAGTTCCAGAACATTCTGGGGCTCGCTTCACTCGCCAGGCCACTCTGTGAGTCACTGAACACACAGATGCTCAGCCCATCTGTCCCTTCCCCAGAGCTGTGTCTGGAGGCTAACCGAATCCCAGGGAAGGGGACGTGGAGGAAGGCAAAGTGAGTTTTCAGGGCCGGGCCTGCGCTGGGACCTGGGGGCAGCAGTCGGCTCGGCGCCTCGGGAATCCAGGGGACCAGCTGACTCGCAAATGGCACCGGAGGAAGAATCGGCTGTCATGCCTTTTCCAGGCTGTGGGAACAGAGTGTTGCTTACTAAGGGGGACCCTCCGCTCTCTGCTTTGGCTCCTTTATGCGGTGGGGGCTGGGGGTGCCAGTGACCCAGGAAGGCCCTTCCGCTCACCAGAAAGGCTTCACAATTCTCAGCCCAGAGCACCTCGTCGTATAGACTCCGGCGACGGAGTCTTCTATCAAGATTTATTTTGTAAATCCGAGAACAGGCTGTGGGGCCACTCGGGCTGGGCGTGAATTCCAGCCGCGCCGTTTACCAGCCGTGGGGCCCCGGGCAGGTGCCTCACTAGGTTTTCGTAAGGAGTAAGTGAATTAGGGCAGAGCGGCCTTCCCAGGCTCCCCCTACCCCCGGGCGCCCGTCTCCCAGCCTCTATTTCCCGCCGCACCGACGAGCGTGGTCCCTGCTTCTTGGCGCCCGTCCGTCTCCCCGCCAGACCGCGTGCTCTTCAAGGGCGTGGACTCGCCCTGCTCATCTCCATCCCTGAAAGCCCTAGAAGGGTGGAGATACGTCCTCACTAGGGGCTTCCGGGAGATTCTCCCAGGTATTAATAGGCTGTGGCTTCTACTCACCAGTCAGAGCGGGAGGAGGCTGTGCCGAGCTGCCCTGGCTCATAATTTCTGTCTCGATGTCGGCTCCATCTGTCACTCCCGTTTCTTCACTCCCCGAACATTTCCCCAGTGCCTCCGAAGTGCCAGGGAGCAGAGAAGAGGAAGAGAGGACCCCCGAGGGAGACATAGCCGGCAGCCATATAAACAGGCTAGGGTTGTGGGGGCGACAAGGGGAACCCTGGACAGGCTCAGAACCCAGCCGCTTACAGGCTGTCCGCTGTGGTTGTCCAGGGGACAGATGAGGCACCTGGGCACCAGTGGTGATGGCAGCACGGGTCTTGTGACTTCCTGTCCAGGGCTGTGTCCCATCCGCCAGGGACACGCGTGTCGGAGGTTTCCGCGGGAGGGATACGGGAGCTCCAGGGCTGCTGAGCCACCTCCCGAAGGTTCCCGTCTGCCCAGGACCACACCGCGCGGGTGGGAGGTGGAGGCCTGCCTTACCCTGGCTCCCCACCAGGGATCTGGGAAGGACACCACGCACCTCCACACTATCCCAGGTTCCCCCTGCCCGTGCTTGGACACCAAGCCCAAAGGTACACCCCCAGTAAAACTCAAAAATTAAAGGCGGGGACTGCAAAACCGAAAACTCCTGGGGAAGCTTGGTGCCTGTCTGCAGAGTGACGGTAAAGAAACAAAATCACTGAGATGTTATTAGGTTCTGTTGTCTTCAGAACGGTTTTAGGGAGGCCGCTATAAGAAGAAGCCGACTGTGGGTGACCAGGTATCCCAGAAAAAGCTGCTGCTGCCGCCGTGAGGAAGGAGGCCAAGCCTTCCTGAACATCTCGTCCGACTCAGGCCGGGAGCCTTCCGGTTACTGCCCGAGAAACCAGGATAACATCATAGCCTTTAAAATAAGCCCAGTGCCTCACGGAGCCTTGGCAGAGTGGCTACTCAGAGACACAATTTAAGGAACAATTTTTCCTGCTTATAAAAGTTAATCTATGCTTTGTTGAGTAAACGTAGAAAATACAAAAACTAAACAAAAACACATGGACTCCTGTCACTAAGAGATGTCCCCTTTCAGCGTTGGGACGTTTATTCAGCCAGACTTGTTACAACTTGCGATCACACTGTGTATAATGACGCGTAGTAGTATTTCCCACTCACCCGTGCGTCACTGTCGTGTGATTTCACAGGGGCCGGAGACCCGCTGGCTAAGGCGGTGAAGTCTGGAGCAAAGTCTCAGCCAGTTACTAGCTGTGGACAAGCTGCCTGAATTCCCCTGGGCCTTCGTTCCCTCAGATATGATACAGAGAAGCATAGTATGTACCTCACCTGCTTGTGGGAGCAACGTACTAACACGTAACGTGCTTAGAACAGAGCCTGACACGTATTTGATAGCGTTACTCTTCGTAAAATTATTTAAGACCCACCAGTTCCTTCCTTTATTCATTCATGCGATAACCATTTCCTCCCCCCTGCTGCGTGCCCAGTGCTCTTCTAAAAATTAAGGATACCTATGCCTACGACACAGGAGACGAGACCTCACTACCCTTAAGGGTCTAAAGACGTGTCTAGCACTCGCAACCCCTCTGAGCGCACTCTCTGTGTTGCTGCGTAAATGCTGAGCGTTTTCCAAAGCCTTCTCACCCACGATGCCGTATTTCTTTCTTTCTTGTTTCTTCCAAGGCCTTATTTAAATTTCGGCTCATGTAATATTAGTTTCAGGTGGAGAACTTAGCGATTCAGCACTTGCACACCTCACCCGGTGCTCATCACGATAAGAGCCCTCCTTAACTCCCATCAGCTATCTCACCCCCCCGCCCCCCTCCCCTCTGGTGACTGTCGGTTTGTTCTTCATAGTTAAGAGCCTGTGTCTTGTTTTGTTTCTCCTTTCTCCCCCTATGTTCATTTGTTTTGTTTCTTAAATTTCACGTGAGTGAAATCAGACGGTATTTGTCTTTCTCTGATTGACTTATTTCACTTAGCGGAATACTTTCTAGCGCCATCCATGTCATTGCAAGGGGCAAGATTTCATTCTTTTTTATTGTTGAGTAATAGTCCGTTGTATATATAGACCACATCTTCTCTATCCATTCATCAGTCCATGGACATTTGGGCTACTTCCACAATTTGGCTATTGTTGATAGCGCTGCTATAAACATCGGGGTGCACGTGCCCCTTCGAATCAGTGTTTTTGTACCCTTTGGGTAAGTACCTAGTAGTGCAGTTGCTGGGTCGTAGGGTAGTTCTATTTTTAACTTTTTGAGGAACTTTCATATTGTTTTCCAAAGTGGCTGCACCAGTTTGCATTCCCACCAGCAGTGCAGGAAGATTCCCCTTTTTCTGCATTCTCACCAACACCTGTTGTGTCTTGCGTTGTTGATTGGAGCCATTCTGACGGGTGTGAGGGGGAATCTCACTGTGGTTTTGATTTGTATTTCCCCGATGATGAGTGATGTCGAGCATTTTCATGTGTCTCTTGGCCATCTGGATGTCTTCTTTGGAAAAATGTCTATTCACATCTTCTGCCCATTTCTTCACTGGATTATTTGTTTTTTGGGTGTTGAGTTATGTAAGTCCTTTATAGATTTTGGATACTGACCATTTACCAGGATTGTCATTTGCAAGTGTCTTCTCCCATTCCATTGGTTGCCTTGTAGTTTTGTCGATTGCGTTGCTACATTTAATCTCTATAATGATGCCGACAATCAGTATTGTCTCCCATTTCACAGATGTTGACACTGAGACTTGGAGCAGGCAAGTCGCTTGCCGTGTCATGTAGTGACCAGCCTAGTCTGACCCCCAAGCCCTTAGCCTGCTCTCAGACCACCCTGCTGCCCATCTTAGCTCTGAGCAAACCAGATTGGCACTGTAGATGCTGCCGTTGATTTGTCCGGCATTGATCGCCACGCTTCCTGGAGCAGCGTGTGCACAAATGCCCTTTCCTCCCATTTGTCACCCACCCCTTGCCCCCTGTGATTTCAAGCCAGCTGCTACCTCTGCCCGTGGTTTTCTTAGGCAGCTGGGACTGGGATTCCCCCTCAAAGCCAGCCCTCTCCCCAGGGCCTGGCAGATGTCAAGGGCTCCATACGTGTGTGTGCAATTGAGCTGGAAGCCACTCCATAAACATAAGCCTTGGCAAACAAAAGGTTCTTGGGACTGAAGACCTAAGGACAAAGAAAGGAAATGGGGCCTTTAGTTTGGAGAAGAATCAGGACATCCACACCCAAGGAGCTGTGGGGGAAGGGAGGTTCAATGGTCAATTAGGGAACGCTTCAGTCTGGGGTCAGGCCGACTAGGCCCTGTCCCTGCGTGACCTTGAGCGAGTGTCCTCCTTTCCCTTGGCCCCACCCGTAAGATAGGGCTCAGGCTGCCTACCCCACGAGGCTGTGGCGAGCGAGGGCACGTGAGAGTGGCTGCGTGTGCTGCACCTGCATTTAGACCGTTCGGAGCAGAGATCGTCAGCTTTGTTCTAGAAATCAGCATTTTTAATATAAAAATGTGTGAGGAGATGTCGGTGCATCACGGAATACTTATTCTAAGTCCCAGGGGGAAGTTGCAGGGAGGTGGTGTGAGGGGGCGGGGAGCAGGGGAGAGGATGGCCCGGTGAGAGGGAAGGATGTGTGAGGCGAGGTCCCAGAATTGGAGCCGGTGCGCCTGCAGTCCTGCCCCTGCTCTGTCCCCTGCTGACTGTGCAACTTTAGGCAAAGTGCCTCAATTCGGGTTCTCGGGCTCCTCGTTAACAATAATAGTCCTTAACTCGCAGGGTCGTTGTAAGAATTCTTTAGAGCCTGGCACAAGGGAAGCCTCTGGTTAATGTCAATCATCGTCGTCATCATCCTCATCATCATCATCAATCTATTAATTGGCAGAAAGAAAGGGTAGTAGTTAGATATTATTGGGTAACAAACCACCCCAGAGCTGACTGGTTTAAAACCACCACCGTGTGATGTATTTGCTCATCTGGGCAGCAGGTTGGATTAGCCCTACGGGGTGGTTTTTTGCTGGTCTTACCTGGGTCGTTCACTGGCCATGGTAATCAGACGGCTCGACCGGGGATGGGTCATCAGATGGCCTCACGTCTGGCGGTTGGCACCAGCCATCAGATGGCTGGTCTGTTCTGAGCATACTCCGTTCTGCTTCATGTGGGGTCTCATTCTGCACCCGCTGGTCTAGAGCCAGTGTTCCAAGAGAGGAGGACCTTGAAGGCCCCTGCGGCCCAGGCTCAGAACGCCCACAGTGTCACTTCTGCCCCCTTTCTGCTGATCCGAGGCTGTTACCAGGCCAGCCCGAGCAGTAGGGAGCCAGACTCTCTTGGGAGGGGGAGCAGGGGAGTCATTTCGCAGATGCACCTGCACACCAAGATGGGAGGGAGTCTCGTGACCAGCTCGAGAACCGTCTTACAGAGGGAGCTAACGTTTTCAAGGCCCTGCCGACCTGGCAGGCACAGTGACTTCCACACCCATTGTTCACACAGCGGGATTATCTCCCTGGTGAAGTGAGGGCCTCACTGTACTGGGAATAGCCAAGGTCTGCAGCACTTTAAAAATGATGGAGATGGTAGGATCTAGGCCTCAGATCAGGGGCTGGGAGAAGGGCACCACCATCCTCTCCGTTAGCAAGAATTGCGGGGTTGGAAGAAAACTCACGATAGCAAGCTGAATTATGGGCGAGGGGTAGGCTTTCTGTGGAATGGTAGGATTGCAGAGTCCTGTTGTTGGTGGGATTGCAGAGCATGTTTGATTCATGTTGAGAAACATGGATATCAGCAGAAATGTGTGGTCCCCCCCCTGCCCCCGCCCAGGCATTAAGGAAGGGAGAGGCACATGATTTTTGAAGGGCCTTAATTGACAAGGGAGAATAGACTTGTCTAGTCAGTCAGTCTTGAAGGAGCCCTTGGCGAGGTCACTTTGATGTCCTGACCACATAAAGCAAGGGGGGTGTGGACACAACACTTGTTCATCCACGTGCTTCTTGCTCTTGCCTCTGGACTTTTGAAGCCGTTGAGCTTTTTGGCTAGAGAGTGCGGTGCAGTTCTGGGTAGGGTGGAGTTCATTGGCGGAGGCAACCACTCTTGCCGAGAACGATGAGAAAGTCCCTGTTGTATAAGATATAAAAATTATCCCTTCAAATCCTTAGGGAGCAGCTGAAGTGGTGAGAGACAGAGGAGCCTGGTTCTGGGGAGGGGAGAAGCTTGGAGAGCCAGCTGGCTTTTTCTCTGGGATCTTTTGTGACCTTGGGACAAGGCTTTGAGTCCAGGGCTGGTGCAGTAGATGACACTGCAGGGGGCAGAGAGATGCCCTCTACTGGGCTCAAAGAGACAAAATTAGAGACTGTGGAGTGGGGGGGGGGGCACTTCAGACACCTGATTAGTTTCCTCCTCCAGACATTTGCTAGATTCTAAAGCTTGCAAAGTGGGATGTCGATAAACCAACAAGAAAGCCTCTGAACAGCAACACAGAGTTTCTCTAGTCTAGATGCTGAGAAGCCGAGGATCGGTGTATGGGGTCTCCCATGGACAGGACCCAGTGAGCTAGCCGGACCCTTACTTGGCTGCTGTAGGTGTTTGAGCTCAGGGTTGCTTGCAACCACAGAGGTGCTTCCGGAGGGGAGTGGCTGTGTACCTTAGGAAGACCGTTCTGGGCCCAGGGTGGAGAAGGGATGGGAGGGGACAGGAGAAGGATGTGCTGGTTGTGGACAATGACTGAGGGGCTGCATGATGATTGATTTACTCCATTTCTTTCATAAATCAAAGAAGCAGACAAACAGGAGCAGAGAGAAAGGAAGGCACACCACTTGATGAATGGACCATCTGTCTCAGTAGCAAACTTGGGAAGATGAGGGTGAAGCCAAGGCAGAAAGGAGGCATCATTTGTCTTAAGTGATAAGAAAGAAAGGAAAACCAACATAGTTTTTGGTAAAAACCTGTTGACAGGTTTTTACAATGCGGGAGAAGAATTCGTCTTGATCCGTGTGATATTAAGTAGAATTGGAACTAGGATGGATCCAAATTAAGCTCAAAAAACAAGAAAGCAGTTCTCCGAGACATTTGGCTGAATCAGCTCAACTACTTCCTTTGGGGAAACCAAGGCTGGGGCAGGAAACTGGCATCATTTTGTTCAAGGGACCCAGTAAACTGATTACAGCCCCCATGTCTTTTTTATTCGGGTGGACTTGCTCAGTTTTCCAGATGATGACCAGTTCTTGCAAGTGTTCCATGTACAGTGGAAAACAGCACGTATTTAGTTATTACTGATTTCAGACTCTATAGGTATGTTGTTATATCAGTCTTGTTAATCATGTTCTTAAAATTTTATCTGGCCAGACTGGCGTTTCGGTATGCTAAATCTGTCAAGTTCTGAAGAAGATGTGTTTAGTCACCCAACAAGGGCGGGAGACTTAGCGATTTCTCTAATTTTCTTAATTTTGTTTTGTGTATTTTGAGGTTGTATTATTCAGTGCATGCGAGTCTAGTATTTTTCTATGATGCTGTGAGTTTTTGTTTTACAAAAAGGTGGTGACCTTCTTTCTGCTTTTGAGTCTATTTTGTTTAATGTTAATAAAGTGATGTTGAGTTTGGTTAATGTTCGCTTGGTACAGTATTCTATTAAATTCAACCTTTCTCTGCCCTTATAATTTAGGTACGTCTCTGGTAACAGCCTCAGGCTGTATTTTGGAAATCCAATAGGATGGTCCTTGTCTTTTTAATGGAGAGTTTAGTCCATTTATGATTATTATGATAACTGATATATGTGTTTATTTCCATCATTGTATTTTGAGCCTCCTGTATACCCTGCCCTTGCCCTGCTTCTTGTTTTCCTCTTTTCCAGCTGTCTGTAAAACGGATTAAGTTTTCTTCATTCACACTAGACATGTTTCCATTCTTTGAGCAGCAACTCTTCAAAGTTTCAGTGAACATTCTCAGCTTAATACCTCTACTTGCCTCCTATACACAAGATCCTAAATGGCTTTAATTTTGATAACTCCTTTTGCATCTGTCATATTGCTCAGGAGCATATTTCCATTCTACATTTATGCTTCTCAGATTAGCCATTATTTTATATAGTCAATACTTATTTTAATTGCCAATTTCTTTGCTTACCATTTCTTCTTATATTTGGGGGGGGTTAATTTACTTCTCCCTGAAACATTCTTTACTACCATTTTATCAGCGAGGCATTTTATCTGTAAGCTTCTTACTCTATGCCTGAAAATGTGTTTATTTTATTTTTCATTACTGAGTGATCGTTTAGCTACACATAGAATTCTAGACCCCCAGTTATTTCTTCTAGGTAATGTGACAGTGTTATTCTTTTGTCTTCTGGTTTCTGTCAAGACGCTTGCTATTGGTATAATTGTCATAGATTTTTAGGTAATCTGTCTTTCTTTCTGGCTGCTTTTACGATCTTCTCTTTGTCTTTGGGATTCAAGACTTCTGCTACAAGACATGGTTATTTTTGTCTATCCTGCTTGGAACTTGTGATTCCTGAATCTTAGGGTTTATATCTTTCAGCGTTTCTGGAAAATCTATTATTATATAAATGAATGTTACCCTTCCCCCTCCTTTCTTTCGTTTTGGAACTCATATTAACATTGTTGGAGTGCCCCATTATTTCTTCAATGGCTCATAATCGCTGTCATGTTTTGTTATCTCTCCAAGTAACATTCTGTGTAATTTCCTCCGATCAATCTTCAAGTTCACCAGTTTTTTTTTTGTAGTGTGAAGGCTCTGTAACTAGACTATTGGGGTTCAAATTTAGGCAATGAGACCTTTCTGTACCTCAGTTTTAGCATGTTTACAATGAAAGTTACAGTAATACCTAGCCATTTAAAATTATTTTGAGGTTAAATGAGTCAATATATGTAAAACTCTTAGAGCAGGGGACCTAGTCCTTCTAGAGCTGACAGGATCCTGAGAGGGGCAGCGCTTCCCAAAGGTCAAGGCAAGAAGGATCACCTGTGGACAGGGGGTCCCGTCAGGGGACAGATAGGGCAGGAGGTGTGAGTCTGTGATTCTGTCCTTCTAATGATCCCACACCAGTGCCAGAGCTAGGACCCAGTCAGCGCCAGCAGTGGGGAGGAGAGGTGAGCACAGGCTTTGGCCTTGAGCAACCCGGGGGCCAACCCTGCGGGGCGTCTGTCCCCCCACCCCCCGCCCCCGGGGCCTCCATCGAGTGTCTCACCCCCGAGTCCTCGTTCCCTCGCATGTAAGATGCTTTTCTCATTGAGCCACTGTGAGGAAGCCACAGGACAGGCTTCGGTGACAGTGACATGCGTCTAGAGCCTCCTGGGTGCCAGCCACCCTTTGCAGCATTCACGGCTACTAACCCAGAGCCCTCCCGGCAGCCGCATGTGCACACCGTTGCCAACCTGGTCCGCAGGTGGGAAAATGGAGGCCCAGGGCTGTTACATGATTGGCTGGGTGTCACCCCGCCAGGAAGTAGGAGCTGGGATTTGAACCCAGGCAGTTGACGCCCAATCCATGCTGTGAAGCCAACACAGTGCTGCCTCCCAGGCTACGGGAAAACACTTTGCGTGGCCTCTAGCCCGTAAAAGGGAGTACACAGTATTGGCCATTAGCATTATTATTGTAAATGTCATTATTACTATTAATACGATATTATTTAGAAGTGAATCCTGTCCCCAGAACTCAGATCATGGCCCAGGAGACCCGGATACACGTACGGAAGGAAGCGCCACTTAGATCAGCCGTAGCGGACTCCGTGGAACTGGAGAGGCAGGGTCACGGGGGCGCGGGCAGGCGATGTTGCAGCTGAGGGGTCAGTGTGGCCAGGAGGAGGAGGATAGACGGGCAGCAGGACACCAAGGAAACACGGAGGGGGCCAGATAAAGGCGGACCGAGGAGTGTAGAGTCCCCCCTGTGAGGAATGAGGCGCTCTCATGTAGAGATTGCGATCGATTTTTTTAAAAAGTTCCATTCCGTGTTGTGTCTTCCCATCCAAGGAAGCGTGTAGAGAAATCTGAACTGGTGGTATTTGAGCAGAGAGATAGTGGAGGCAGGTGACACAAAGGATCCACGCGTGATGACGACGATGCTTGAGGTTCGCGGATGTTACGAGCGGGAGCTGACACTGGGGGAGCAGGCTGGGAGCCCGCGCTGCTCCGCGCACTCACGGCCGCGGGGTCATCTCGTCCTCAAAGCTCGCCAGTGGGCACCTCGCTGTGACTAGTCCTTTCTACCGGTGGGGAAAGCGAGGCACAGAGGGGCTAAGAATACTACCCGGGGGCTCAGAGGGAGAGAGCTTGGAGTGCATTCTCAGCCTCTACACCAGGTATCGCTCCGGTTTTAGAGGGAAATGCAGGGGGTGGCCTCGGTCTGGGGGTTGCCCCTCCCCCTCCTCTGCTCCCCCATCCTCTCCTCTCCTCCTCCTTCTTCTCTCCCCTCACTCCCCCAGCCCTCTCCACTGTAGCCTTGTCACCAGGATCCGAGTGTTTGGCTGTTTTCTGCATTGAGGCGGGCTCTCACCCACCCCTGGCTCACTTCCATGGGTCCCTGGGAGGCCACCCTTGAGAATGGCGTCCTCCGTGGGGGGCCAGGCCAGAGAGGACACCGTTGCTGCCCTGGCCCGTTTCCCATGAGCGCCTGAGCCCTGCAGGAAAGAGCGGGTTTGGGCAGGACAGAAAAAAAAAAAACAGCTCTGCCCGAGACAGCCCCGCCCCCCCTGTCCCCTTCATTCTTGCCCCAGACACCGAGCGAGTCTGGGCCGGCCGAGTGCTGGTGGTGGGGACACAGGGATGAGCGAGACCGTGCCAGCCCTCAGGGACTCCAGTCACACAAGCAAGTCACCGGAGTGTTGCCCGACGTGACGGCTGCGTGTCGGGACTTCTCCCCTCCCCCTCCCCACCCCCCGCACCCGGAGAGTGTGGGGGCGGGGTGGGAGGTAGAAGGCAGGCTGCCTTTCCAGGAGGCTGGAGAAGCAGCAAAAGGCCCCAGCACACCAAGTGCTGTGAGCGGCGCCCTGGGAATTTGGCTCTCCTCCCAGAATCAGTCGGGAGCCATCCGGAGATTTTAAGCCGGGCAGTAGCGGCGAGTATTTTTATTCTCCGAGGCGTATTTTAAAGAGTGTTTTCATGTGCATCGTTGCATCTGATCCTTCCTCCACCCTGCGGGAGAGGAAGGAGGGTCAAACCATCCCCATGTTACAGACGAGACGACTGAGCTGCAGGAGGAGGAAGGGACTCGCCGGGTGGCTCAGAATCCACACAGCAGAACCAGCCTTTGGTGTTCCGCGCGGGGCTTCTCGCCCCAGGCCTCCTGGTCCCTTGTTTTGAGGGGAGCTCTTCTAAAAGGAAGCTTAGGGGAGCACCTGGGGGGCTCAGTCGGTTGAGCGCCTGACTTCGGCTCAGGTCATGATTTCGTGGTTCGCGAGTTCAAGCCCCGCGTCGGGCTCTGTGCTGACAGCTTGGAGCTTGGAGCCGGCTTGGGATTCTATGTCTCCCTCTCTCTGTACCCCTTTTCCCTGCTCGCACTCCGTCTCTCAAAAGTAAATACACATTAAAAAAAAATTAAAAGGAAACTCGGTTATAAAAGCTGTAGAACAGAGACCATGCGGGTGACGTGTGACAATAATGCTGATAGTATTCGTGCCGTTGGCGGAGTGCCGGCTGCAGGCCAGGAGCTGGGCTCCGGGTTGGAATTGCGTGGGGTATAACAGTCTGTGAACTGGCGATGCTCCCACGGTGCAGCGAAGGAAACTGAGGCTCCAAGGCGTTAGGCTGCTGTCCCTTGGGCGGCAGATCTGACTGTTCGATGCCCCTCTTGGATGGCTGGGTTCTCAAAAGGAGCAGCTGGGCGCTCCAGAAGCAGACCGAGGAAGGAGGGCGCTGGGGTGGAAATCACGTATTCTTCTGCTTTCGTGGGGCCTTCGGCCAAGAACTGTGGCTCACCTGCCCGTGGAGAAAGACCCGGCGGCTTCCTGAGTGACACCTGCCATCTCGACCCCGAAGGGCAGAGGTCCAAACAGTGCGCAGAAGGGAGCTCCCACGAAGAGGCAGGTACTGGAAAGAACCTGCCGTTTGGGGGTCCTGCGGCAGCTCCCTCGGAATATCCACCGAGCGAATGTGTTCTCGCGTGGCTTCCGATGTCGCCTTCTGCGTGGCCTTGCCAGCCTCCGTCTCCCCGTCTCCAGGTGATCTCTAAATTTTCTCGAATAAGTGACCTGAAGGAGGAAATGACATCGAAGGAGACGATGGCCTCCTGGGGTGGTGAATTCTGCGTTAAAGCGCACAGGACAGGCGTGATTCCGGCCAGGGATGCGGGGTGCCTGGAGGGAGCACGCGTAATCCGAGAAGTCTTCCTGGAAGAGGCAGCAGGAGGAATCCTCCTTCAGAGAGAGAGCAGCAGGGCTGGCCCAGAGGCAGGGGAGGACTTTTGTGCTGGAAGCGGAGTCTCAGCCAACAGGGGTTTGGTTCTGCTTGGCCTCACAAGAGCTGCACGTCCTCTGGGAAAATGGCTCTTTGTTTCGAAGCTTTTTTTTCCCCTCTTCTGTGAAATGAGATAATGACAAATTATTTCGTCTTCGCCAAAGGGAGACTGACAGAGAAAAGTCTTCACCCATGTGAGGATGTATTTCGCTACGCAGGAAACGGAGCACCGTTCCTGGTGGTGCCATGCAGACCCCCCAAGAACGACCCCTGCCCGGGAGGGTGTCCAAGGCTGCCGCTGTGTCTCTTCCCTTTGCCCTGGGTACAGACCGCGGAGGTCGTGGGAATACGGCAGCCAGGGGGCCGGGATGGCGAGGCCCCGGGGGGCTGGGTCCCCCGCATGTTCCGAGCTCAGTCTGCTCTCTGGGAGTGTCTTTTCAGCTGAGCTGACAGAGATCGATTCCAGCCACCTTGGGTTCTGGGGGCAGCACTTCAATTCTGGGCCCGTTGGAAGGGAGCCAGGCACTCTCGCACTCAATGCCAAGAGTGCCAGTCAGCCCGAGCCGCTCAGTCACTTACGCACAGAGCGTCGATCTGTTCTGTCCAGGGCTGTCCCTCCCTCCTTTCTTTCCTCGTGGCTTCTGTAGCTCTCTCCTTCCATTTATGCCTTTGAACATTGTTCAGAGCCCCTCCAAGGGCCGGGCCGGGCATCCCGGGGTGCAGAGTGGAATCTAAAACGTGGTCCCTGCCCCCCAGGGGCTCATGTGCTCCCCCCAGAGGCGCTGGAGTTGGCTGCAGCCCCTCTAGCTGGGCACATGTTTGCCCAGCCTTGCGGGAGGGTGACCCAGCCACCGCAGGGGGGCCCCGTCAGACCTTCCCACATGGGATGGGGGGGTCGTGCTCCGTGCACCCCATATACAGAGCTGCTGGACCTGTCCCCATGGGGTGATACTGAGGAGGGGGTGCCCAGATACGTTGATTACAATTGTTGAATTGCCTCGTCTTTCGAAGCTTACAAAATCTCAACAACGAGGCGGCCAACAGAGAAAAAAATGCAGAAAAGTCAAATGATGTTTTCAGGCAATACTTGAAGCCGCGGTCCGGCTGACGCCCAGGGCAGGGTCGGGACGTCCCCGTAGGCGTCCGGCACATCATGCAAAGCCAATGATGTCGACTCTTATCGCTAGTCGTTGTTTTCCAAAGACCCGGAAGGCTCACGGAGACCATCCAGCCTAACGTCCTCGCTGAAGAGAGGCAGCGCCTGCACGAGGCTGAGAGCACGCCACTGGTGGAGCCGTGGCCGGCACAGAGCCCAGGTGCCCGATTCTCGGTCCTGTGCCTGCAGCACAGGGCAGCCTCTGCCGGGGACCCGGGGATTTCCACACCCACACCCGGAGGTGTCCCCTGAGTCCTATAAACACGGGAACAAAATGGAAAGAACATAAACATTCATGAGGATATAAACCTATCATGTCAAAGCCATCTGAAACTTCACTGCTCTGGTGGTACCCAATCGGGCTTGCTCGCTGTTGGGGAGCTAGTATTTAAAGGTGCTTGTTGTCACAACAGCCCTTAATGGCCTAGCATCCTCGACACTTAATTACCCCTTATTAGATTATAGCAGAATCAGGTAGTTGGATGAAGCATTTGAACTCTTTGCTCGCCCCCGTTGGTAGGGTGGTGTGTCTAGACCGAGAGTCTGTACCCGAGTCCCGTGGGGTTCGGTCGAAGCTTACAGCTTGCCGCCACCGTATTTACTCAAGAGGCGCTTCATGTACGGGAGTTTCATTTCCCTCCGTTTCTCAATTTGATTTTTCGGTTCATAACAAGGAAATCGTAAATTTCCTCCCTCCCCCGCCCCCATTTCCTTCTGTCCTTTTGCTTCCAATACGAGTCACTGCTATTCAAATACCGTTCGCTTCAGAGTCCGTTCTCTTGGCTCCTCCGAGGAGTATCTATCATATCGCACATAAATGTCAAGATTTAATATCATTCCTGAAGGAGCCCAGCCTTCGCTTTTGCAAAACAAAATGTAAATCCCGGCTACCTTGGCTATTGGGTTTGGGATAAAGGAATATTTACGTAACCTCCAGCTTTTAAAATAACGCAGATTTGGCTTAAAAACAAACCAACCCATGCCTGCAGGCGGGGGGAAACCAGCAGCCTGAGAAATTTTCACCCCCTTTGACCGCATCAGAGCCCCTTCTGGGGACTCCTCGCCTGCGTGATCACTGAGCCACAGATACAACCAACTGCACTGTTTATCACCGTGTGATTGATGCCTGCAGCTCCGAGAAACAACCTAGGGCCCCGACTGCGGGAAATGGTCCAGTAGTTGATGACCTGTCCCCTCGGTGAAATGTTGGCCGTTTGACATTCACACAACACGCCTTTATTGAGCGCCCACTGTGTCCCGGGGACAGTGAACCCCCAGATTGCGTCGCCGTTGCCAACGGCTGCTGCGAACACCGTGCTTTGAGGAAATCTTATAATGCTAAGTAAGAACCCCTGTGAAATTTCACGATCTTAATGGTGTTGAAAACACACGCGCACGTGGTCTCTGGGAAGCCGACTGACTTTTTGTTTTTATCTGTGTCTCCAAGTATCTTCAAGATGCGCAGAAAACTTCTATAATGGGGGGAAAAAAACCCAAGCTTTTAAAAAGCATTTTGGACTATGAATCGGGAGGTGCCGCTATGAGGAATCGTGTCCTACGTTGGAAGTCACCGCCCCTCTGGAGGTGACACGGGAAGGTGTCCTCCCCAGGACATCTGTGCCTCCGGCTCGCGCTTGCGCCCACCCCCTTCCTCCGGCAGCTCGCGGGAAGTGCCACCTTCTCCCTTCCTGTCCGTCCGCGCGAGGACCAGCCTTCTGCACAGCACTCGGTCAGAGCAAACAAAGGTACTTCATCATCTGCTCCGCGCACTCCCTGGTGACCCACGCTCCTGGCGGCTGCTGTCTGAGGGAGCTGTGTGTGTGTGTGTTTATGAGGGATAGAGAGAGAGAGAGAGCCAGCCCAGCAGAGGGCTTTGTTTACTGACCTCGCCTTTGACCTTGGGCGATTAAACACCTTGCAGCTCTTATACTCCCAGGTCCCTGCCTATGGGAGATACTCCCCGAATATAAAATGAACTAAGCCATGTTATTCAGGAAGACTTTGTGAAAGACTTTTATTTCTATTTTTGACTTAACGAGCTCTACCTCAATTAAATTACCGGGTGTGTTATGAACATTTAACGTTTATAGAAGACTGTAAACTTTATGTTCCTTAATATTGCGAGTTCCGTGTGTTAATTTCAGCTCCTCATTTCAGGCCGCTCCGGCGAGCTATACCTGGGCCTCAGAGGTGACCGAGGCCGTCTCCTGTCCTGACGGCTCAGGGTCCGCCAGGGACGCGTACCTGGCTCAGACCCTGGCGATGTTGTGTGATCGGGACGTGCAGAGCAGACAGCTGGGCCCGGCAGAGGCTGGCAGGGCTCCGCCGTGTAGATGAGGAAGGGTTTCTGGAGAAAGCTACACCTAAGCTGAAACTGGAGACTGGGTAGAAGTTATCAGGCAGAGGGCAGGGGTAGAAAGTGAGGAAGTTCCAGGCAGAGGGGATGTAATGGACAAGAGCCAGGGGCTAGAAAGATTACGACGGGTTGAATGTGGTTGGAGCCAGTGGCCAGTGGTCAGCTGTGGGGCGGAGAGGGGCAGGATCTGGAGGAGTCGTGCCCTGGGGGCGTGGCAGTCTCACTGGTGGCCCTGCACATGTGTGGACGTCACATCTGCAGCCACGACGTCTGTCCCTGAGCCCTGGTTACTGAGCCACCTCTGGAGGACCAGTCTTCGGGCTCCCAGGCACAGCTGGCTGCAGGGGGAGGCTGCACAGCCAAGCCTTCTTACCTCCCCCTTATCCTACTTTGAGGTTTTTTTATAGCACACACGACCATCTGCCAGACGTGTGTCTGCTCCTTGTCCGCCCTCCCCTTCCAGAGTAGGGATCCGTGAGAGCAGGACCTTCATGCGTTTCACCGGAATGTTGGCACATAGAAGCACCCATAAAATATGCCTGGGGGGTTCTGTGGGTTAAGCACCCGACTTCAGCTCAGGTCACGATCTCTCGGTTCGGGGGTTCGAGCCCCGTGTCGGGCTCTGCGCTGACAGCTCAGAGCCTAGAGCCCGCTTTGGATTCTGTGTCTCCCTCTTTCTCTGCCCCTCCTCTGCTCATGCTGTGTCTCAAAAAAAAAAAAAATTTAAAACAGAAAAGAAAAACAGCAAACACCCATAAAATATTTATTGAATGAATGAATGAGTGAATGAATGAATGACACAAATGGGCTCTGGAGGGACTGTGTGTCATTCTCCTTTACAACAGAGCAGGTGTCCTTGGGGGGTGGGAGACGGAGAGCTGGAAGAATGGCGGGGGCTCCTACTTATAAATTGGTTTATTTCCGTCAGCTCAGAATTGTGACCTACAGGTCGGAGGGTACAGGTGCGGTGATGGCTCATTCGTTTTTGTAAAAAATTGAGGTAAAATTCACAGAACATAAAATCCACCGTACTGGCCATTTTAGAGCTTACAGCTCCATGGCTTTTAGTACCCTCATAATGTGGTGCAGCCCTCGCCCCTATCTGGCTTCAGAGCACTTTCATCATCCCAAAAAGAAACCCTAATACCCATGAGGCATTCGGGGCCCGTTCCCTCCTCCCCCAGCTCCCGGAAGCCACTAATCTTTCTCTCTCTTCTGGATGTGCCTCTCCTGGACAGTTCATACAAATGGACTCATACAGCACGTGGCCTGCTGTGTCTGGCCCCGTTCACTCAGTGTGAGGTTTCGAGGGTCGGCCGCGTCGTGGTGCGTGTCACCAGTTCATTCCCTTTTGTGGCTGAGTAATTGTCCTCTCGGTGGAGACGCCGCCTCGTTTATCCGTCCATCACTCGATGGGCGTTTGGGTTGTTTCCGTCTTCGGGCTATTGTGAAAATTTAAGGTACCAAATTAATGGTGTTCGTTATCAGAATGTAAACCTTAGAGAAAGACATGTACACAGAGAAGGGAGGCTTCCCGGAGCCCCACCCGCTGTAGCAGCCACACCGCCGACGTCACAGTCCGTCCGTCCACCCTGGGCTTCTCCTCTGTGTTGTAGACAATGTCCCAGAGGCTGCACATCTTCTCAGCACCTTGGTCAGCTCCCAGCTGAGCTGCCGCCATCTCCGGAAGTCAGCCCTGCTTCCCACGGATGAGTCCTGAGTGTCCTAGCCCCGTCCTCAGCCCAAACCCTGGTGCCAGTATGTCTCCCCTAAAAGACTATGGGCTCCCCAGGGCCGGGACCATGTGGGGCCTAGTGCTCAGAAAGTACTTTGCTGCTGGGCGCCTGGGTGGCTCAGTCGTTAAGCATATGACTCTTGGCTCGGGTCATGATCTCATGGTTCATGAGTTCAAGTCCCATATCTGGTGAGCACAAACCCTGCTTCTCTCCCTCCCTCTGTCTCTTTCACTCTACCTCCCCGCCTCCTGGGATTCTCTCTCTCTGCCCCTCACTCACTTGCACCCTCTTTCGCTTTCCCTCAGAAAGAAAGGAAGGAAGGAAGGAAGGAAGGAAGGAAGGAAGGAAGGAAGGAAGGAAGGAAGGAAGGAAGGAAGAAAGAAAAGGAAAGAAAGGAAGGAAGGAAGGAAGAAAGAAAAGGAAAGAAAGGAAGGAAGGAAGAAAAGAAAAAAGAAAGTGCTTTGCTGAAGCTGAACATTTGCGGGATATGCAGGTCAGAGACGGGTTGCCATAGAAACTCAGTTTTTGGATGTCTGGGACGGGGACCCGTCTGTTTGATGCAGCCAGCCTTCTCTCAGCACCTCCAGGGACAGACTGGTTGCCTGTGGCATCGTGCAAGCCAGACCCTCTGCCGGGCAGCCGCCTCCGCGGGGTGGCCATTGGCCTGTCTGGCCCTGTAACTTTAGGTCAAGTGCCGTCTAGATCTCAGGCCTTGGAGGGAGTCGTCACCAGTTCCCACGCAGGCCTCTACGCTCCCCAGGTGCCCTCTAACTGGAAAAGTTCTGGAAAAGTGGAAAGGAAAATGGGGACTCGGGGTCTGGGAGGTCCACCAGCACCCCCTCCCCAGTGTGCCTCATCTTCTTGTAGTCACAGAGGAAGGGGGCTCCTTGCCTGCCGCTTCCGCCCCTGCTCCTGCCTTCCCTTAGGACCCCCTCCACCAGCTCTGCCGTCTTCCCGAGCCGCTGGTTCCCTTGCTCCAGCCGAGTCCCTGCTTCCCTCCCCGCTTCTCCTCTGCCCACTTCCCAGGGGCCGCTGCTTCCCGCCTGCTGGGGTCCCGCACCCACTCTACCTGGCTTCTCCTAACAGCTCCCTTCCTCAGACTCTGCTCCCACCCCGGCCTTCATTTGGGCTCAGACCCAAAGCTCACTTCCTGGTCCTTCTGCCCTGAGCCTCTTCTACTTGTTAGAGCTGGCCGCTCCCCTGTCTGCTGGGCCCCGACACCACCTGGTCCCCTTCCTTCCTGCCCGTGGGCTTCCCTAGCGCCTTTCCCACCCTCTCTTCCTGCCCCCTCCGTGCTCTCTCCTGCAGCTTTGTTCCTGGCCTGGTACCTGGCTCCAGCCCAGACCCCCCTCCAGGCCACCCAGGTCCCGCTCCATCAGCCTCCCTCCTAGTCCAGATCGGGGGCGCCCGGGGGCAGCCGGAACTTAGCCAGATCTGCAGAACAGGGCTGCTTATCATCTAGAACTCTGCCCTGCTGAGGCAGCGTGGGCTGGGCGAGCGGACACCCACCCCTTATCCTCCCCCACGCCACACGGGAGCTCTGGTTCCATCCCCGGCTGGAAGCGGCCTCTGGCCCCGTCCCTGAGAGAGGAACAGGGCAGGCCCCCACTGTCATTGTGGGCCAGGCCTCTGCCTCTCTGACGACCTACAATGTCCTTTTTCTCTCTGCGTGGAACGATCCCCTACCAACATTCTCTCTGGCTGCTCCCTCGTCTGCTGCTGCGGTGGGGTCCAGGCATCCTGCCCCAGCCTTCCCCTCCTCCACCAGCCCCTCAGTCTGATTGTGTATGCTCCCTCCTCCCCCTCCCCCTGCTGACCACCCTCCCAACCCCATGGCACGGCTGCTCTCGGTGACCTGGCCCCGCCTTGTGTGACCCCGCATGGCTGGGGGCAGGGGAGCATCTGGGTTTGCGAGTCCCAAAGGCCAGCCTCACTGCCTGGCTCCTCCACCCAGTGGCCCGGGTGCTGTAACCCCTGTAACCCGGGGGGGGGGGGCGTTTCCTCATCTGCCGAAAGAGGGTGACAGTCCCCACACCGAGTGCCGTTGTGAAGCCACGCGGCCCCTGGCTCCCCGTAGGGCACCCGAAACTCCAGGCCCGCGGAGCCTCTTCTCATGCCCTACCCGCTTGCGTGCGTCTCCCGAACACACACAGCCCCTCCACCCCGCACTGCAGTTTCCAGAAAGTCCTGACTGTAGGGTTTAGGCTTGTGGGAGGTGGTGTGGGGCGGTTTCAAGGAAGACAGACTTTGTTCTGGCTTGGATGCTGTCCAGAAGTGGAGGTTGGGCACCTCAGTCGACCTTACCGCCAAGGAGGCAAGACTCTGCTGAGCGCTGGGCCTGTGGTAATTTGGGGGAAGGACCCCAGGAAATGAATGCAGCCAAGATGGGGGGTGTCGGCCATTTCTGTGGCTCGCACGGTGACCTTGCCTGGCCCAGGACGATGACCAAGTGGACTGGCTTCTGTCTTGCTTCACCCCGGCCCCGTGGGGGCTGGTCTGATATTTGCGTTCTGGAAAATCGTTTGTGTTTGCAGGAGAACCCCTTGGCGGTGAGCGCCGGCGGGTTCTAGCCCAACCCCTGACAGCTCCTGGCGGGCTCTAGTACTCAGGGCTGCTCTCCTCCCCCCCCCACCCCGTGAAGACTCCCCTACCTGGATTTCCTATTCTGGTGGTCCTTTTGTCTGTGGAGAGACCCATCCGCGAGCCCAGAACTATTACATCCTGAGCTTTTTGTCACTCTGACCTGGACCCCTGGAGACAGGGAGCTCACTATGGCCCTGAGCCTCACAGTCCGTCCCCAAAGACCTTGATTTGGTTTTTTTTTTTTTAATGTATTTATTTAAAGTCAGGTTAGTGAACAGACAGTGTAGGGTTGGTTTCAGGAGTAGAACCCAGTGATTATCACTTCCGTATGACACCCAGTGCTCATCCCAACCCCCCACCCACCTCCACTCCAGCACCCCTCAGTTCGTTCTCTGTAGTTAAGAGTCTCTTATGGTTTGTCTCCCTCTCTATTTTTATCTTATCTTTCCTTCCCTTCCCCTATGTTCATCTGTTGTGTTTCTCAAATTCCACACGACTGAAATCATATGATGTTTGTCTTTCTCTGACTGACTTATTTCACTCAGCAAAATACACTGTAGTGCCAGCCATGTTGTTGCAAATGCAAGATTTCATTCTTTTTGATCGCCAAGTAGTATTCCATTGTGTGCAAGCCGCATCTTCTTTATCCATACACCAGTTGATGGACATTTGGGCTCTTTCCATAATTTGCCATTGTTGATAGCGCTGCTATAAACATTGGGGTACATGTGCCCCTTCAAATCGGCATTTCTGTATCCTTTGAATAAATACCTAGGAGTGCAATTACTGGGTCGTAGGGTAGTTCTTTGTTTAATTTTTTGAGGAAACGCCACACCGTCCTCCAGAGTGGCCGCACCGGTTTGCATTCCCGCCAGCAGTGCAAGAAGGTTCCCCTTTCTCCGCATCCTCGCCGACATCTGCTGTTTCTTGAGTTGTTCATTTTAGCCGTTCTAAGAATGGCTCAAAAGACCTTGATTTCTTAGAAAAATCTTGGTTCTTCGGAGCTGAAGTCCCCCTCCTCAGGGCCTGTGAGAATAATCACAATGAAAACAAAATTCAAATAGTATCGGGTCTAGAGAAACACTTCATCGATGCCTCTTGGGAGGATGTCTCCATATGTCGGGTTCATTTCTACTTTCCAGCATGGGCCGCGGTGCTGCGTGCTGAGCCTTAAACTGGTAGCGGAGAGTAGGAAACCTGGAGCCAGCCAGTGTCCCGGAAGCATCCGGTACCAGCCCCTGTCGCCTTCTGACACACAAGTCCCTGAGTATGTGGCCCATCATGGTGGCTACCATAGCAGAGACCCAATGGGATTGTCCGCAGCATTTAATCAGTATTAGCTGACCACTAGGTTACTATTAAATTATTAAATTAACAAAACTCTAGAGCCCCAGGCTCAGTGCTAGGCCCAGAGTTAGCACTCAGCAGGCGCCCACCACTGCCACCACCACCACCACCGTTTACCATCTTTGTCGTCATGGTAACTAGCCGGGGAGCGATACGGATCCAGCTTCGAATCCTACCCCACTAGCTGGGTATCCTTGGGGAAGACGTTTGCGTCTCTGATTATCGGTTTCTCGTGGAACAGGGATGAGACAAATTCCCGCGCGTTGTTGCTGAGATGACTTAATAAGTTGCCAGGAAAAGTGAACTGTTAACAGCGTTTGTAGGACAGCCAGCACGGGGTGGGGCACGCGGGGGACCCCGATTCCCCTCCCTCCCGTAACAGGGAAGATTGTGAACGCTCTCGGTAGAGTCGATGGTCTGTCCCTCCTTACGGAGGAGTTGTGTGAGATCCCAGGGAGATAATGTGTGCAGAGTGGTTCATAAATGCTGGAGTGTTATAAACATGTTTATAATGATTATGACTAATTAAAATTTAGGGCAGCCGGGAGAGAAGCCTGCTGTGAGGTGGAGCTCTCTCCTCCTGCCTTCGGAGGGCCTTTGAGAGACATCGAGTGAGAAAACACAGCCAATTAAGAGACCTCGGGTTGTGCGTCACTTAGAGCGTGGGGGTCGCAGTCCCATCAACTCTCTGGGTCCTTCGGTGGCTTCGACTTGTGTGTGTCCGTCCCTGGAACGTGCGACACGCGTTGGTTCTGTGCCCGGCACTGCTGAAGACGGGCGGGCCTCTGGCCAGAAAAGAATTAGTACGGAACTGTCTCCCAAAGATGTCCTCTACAGAGTCACCTGTCGCGTGCAGTGCCGGCCTCTTCGGGGCGGGGTTCAGTCCCCACTCCGGCCCCCGGAGTGCCAGCCCCGAGGCTAAGGGCTCCGTCTCGCTCCCTGCGGGGCGCAGGGCCCGGCACCTGCAAGGCGTGCAGGATGGATGAGCGTGGAGAGGAAGCGAGTTGTTGAAAGCCGGCCTCCGAGCAGGCGGGGGCCAGGCAGGCACTCCCCGCCCCACAGGTCATTCATTTGTCTTCCGTGTGAGCCGGGCAGCCGCCCTGAGATCTTTCCAGTTTGCTTTTCCTCTGGGTCCCTGTCACTTCCCCGCTTTGGCTGGAGACCAGCTTGCTGGGGGGCAGAATGCTGGGCTGTTGTCAATCCCGGTTATTCGGTCCAACTGGCCTCGGAGAGCTGTTCAGCCGCCTTTTGTGTCTGATGGAGGAGCTGAGCCCTCGCTGCCTCCCCAGCCCCTGCCCCGGCGGCCCTGTGCCTCCCCCTCCTTCCAGCCCCACTTGCCAGCACACCCCACCCAGCGGCTCTTCCGGACACACGTTCTGCATTTCCCCACAGCACCCCCGCAGCTACGCCCTCCTGCCCTCGGACGCGGCCTCAAAAACCACTTCTTCCACAAAGGTTCCAGTGTTTTCCATCGGCTGGAAGCCTGACGCACACCGTCATGGCATGCATCCCATTCTTCGCGCGTGCCCGAAAGACACATGTCATTGTGTAATTCACAGACACACAAGTACGTTCACGGCCCGCCTGTCCTTTCTCCCGGGTCCTGGGTTCCTGTGTCCTGAGTCATGTCTCTTTCCCCCAGCCACGATCTACCTGGGATGCAGCCTTTGGCTTCTCTTTGAGCCCTTCAAGAATCTCCTCACCCAAGCACCACTGGGCACGCGAGAATGACTGAAGATACGTGGAGACGGGGTGGTGGCTAGAGGGTGGATTCCATCACCTGCTGTACAGCAACCAACCCCAGTATTCACCTGGCGAAGTCCCAACCCCCAGTGTGATGGTGTCTAGGAGGCGGGGCCCCAGGGAGATGCTTACGTCCTGAGGGTGGGGTCTCCGTGATGGGGTTCTCGCCCTTGCAAAGGCCCCCACACATCTCCCATGCCCCCATTCTGCCGTGTGAAGACACGGCCTGGTAGCGGGCCCTCACCAGACCTTGGCCGTGCCGACACCCTGACCTCTAGACTGTGAGAGGTACATTTCCATTGTTTACTTTTAAATTGGGTTATAACTGACATATGACATTATGTTAGCGGCAGGTATACCACATAATATTTGGGCATGTGGCAAAATGGTCACCGGAAGTGGCCCAGTCGACATGAGCCACCACACAGTGACAATTCTTTTTCTTGTGATGAGAATTTTTCGGATCTACTTTCTCGGCAACTTTCAAATACACAACACCGTATTCTCAATATCTCGGTTGGGGATACTGTACCTTACATCCCGTGACTTATTTATCTTATGACTGGAAGTTTGTACGCTCTTCACCCATTTCTCCCCCCACCCCACCCCTGCAACCACCACCCCCCTGCCCCTGCAACCACCAATCTGTTCTCTGCAACCACGAGCTCATTTGGTAAAGTTATTCTTATTTCTTCAAATTCTACTTGTAAGTGAGGCCAGACAGCTGTTTGTCTTTCTCTGACTTACTTTAATTAGCATGATGCCCTCAAGTTCCATTCATGTTGTTGCAAATGGCGAGATTTCGTTGTATGTTACGGCTGAGTAATACTCCCTGGTATACATATACCACGTCTTCTTTGTCCGCTCGCCCAACGATGGACACTTAGGTGGATTCCATGTCTCAGCTGTTGTCGTTAATGCCGCAATACATATGGAGGTGCAGACATCCTTTCAAATAAATGGTTTCATTTTCTTCAAAAATATCCCAGCGTAGGGACGCCTGAGTAACTCAGTTGGTTGGGTGTCTGACTTTGGCTCAGGTCATGATCTCGCGGTTAGTGCGGTTTTGTGAGTTCAAGCCCCGCGTCAGGCTCTGTGCTGATGCCTCAGAGCCCGGAGCCTCCTTCAGATTCTGTGTCTCACGCTTTCTCTCTGCCCATCCCTCTTGCTCTCTCTCTCTCTCTCTCTCTCTCTCGAAAATAAATAAACATAAAAAATTTAAAACAATACAAAAATATCCCAGAGTAGAATTGCCAGGTCATAGGGCAGTTCTATTTTTAATTACGTGAGGAGCCCCCCACACTGTTCTCCAGAGCGGCCGCACCAGTCGGCCTCCCCACCAGCAGTGCAAGAGGGTTCCCTTTCCTCCGCATCCTCGCCAACGCCTGTTGTTTCCTGTGTTTTCGATGCTAGCTGTTCTGACAGGTGTGAGGGGGTCTCTCGCCGTGGTTTTGACTCGCGTTTCCCTGATGCTGAGTGAGGGGGAGCATCTTTTCGTGTGCCTCTCGGCCATCTGGAGGTCGTCTTTGGGAAAACGTCGTTTCCGAGCTTCTGGCCCTTCTGCCTGTTTTTTCATTAGCTCCTCTGGTTTTTTGCCCTGGGGTCGTGTGAATTCTGTATGTTCCTTTAAAGATACATGATTGCAAACATTGTCTCCCATTTGGTAGTTTGCCGTTTCGTTTTGTGGATGATTTCCTGTGCCATGCAGGCACGTTTTAGCTCGATGTAGTCCCGCGGATTTATTTTTGCTTCTGTGGCCTTACATCTCTGTTGTTTCTGAGCCACCCAGTCTACGGTGCTGTGTTACAACAGCGGGAACGGACTGAGACAGCACCAGCAGGTAGGAAGTGCTTATCAGGCGTTAGGCCCTGTGTTAAGTAAGCACTTTGCACACCTCAATTCACTTAATTATTACAACTTACACTGTGAGGTAGATACTACTGTCTACCTCTTACAGATGCAGAAACAGAGAGGGTAATGAATTTGCCCAAGATCACGCGGCGGATGAGTGGCGGAGGTGGGATTTGAAGCTGGCGCTCTGATTCCAGAGCCCAAGCTCCTGATTGTAGGCAGTAAATGATAATGACTCTGCCTTGAGAAATCCGGACTCCAGAGTTGACTTAGGTAAGGTGTCCTGCATTGTAGGCTTTGCTGAAGCTCGTGAGTCTGCGTTTCCTTCACTGCCTGCCTCCACCGTTATTCCGGAAATGGGACAGCCAAGAGACCCTGCACGAGACAGAGGGGTCCTAAGATCTGATGTCGGCCCCCACCCTGGCCACTCACTGGCCAAGTCGCCATCTGGGGGAGAGAGAGACGGACAGCCGTCCTGACCGGGGGTCAGTCACGTCAGCAAATTCTCTTTGAAACTCATGGTTCCCCGTGGGACCTCGAGCGAGTCTCTCGCACCTGCGGTCTCAGTTTCTCCCTCTGCAGGAGAGGAGCGTGCTCTGGCCCCTGACCTTCAGCTCTGGCTGCACGTTACCACCCTCGGGGGGAGCTTCAAACCCCGCGGCGTCCAGGCCCCCGGCCCAGAGACTCAGGGGGTGCCCAGTGATTAATACGTTTGAAAGGTCCCCAGGTGGCTTTGATGGAAGCATGGGTCCGGGTGACCTCTGCCAAGGTGGGGGCCTCCTTGGCCATTGGGGAGCCCTAGATGGGCTCGTGAGGAGACATCCTTAATGCAAAAGGGCCACAGAGGCCGTCCGGTTTCCTCACCTGCCTGAGAGCTGCGGGAGCAGTGAGCGTCGGCTCAGCAGCTACCAGCTAAGACAAGGTACGGTCTATCCTGACGGCTTCCCCCTGAAATCCCGTGCCACAGCCCCGCGCTCCTCTCCTCTCTGTCCCGCACAGCCCGTGGGGGCCCAGCATCGTTCGTCACCCCTGAGCTGAAGCCCGCTCGAACCACTCGCAAAGACCTCACTACGGGAAGAGATGGGCTGTTTTTATTTTTCCTTCCGAAGGTGGCGGTGTGAGCCATTCGTGAGCGCAGCTGGGGAGCAAAACTACCCGGATCGGAACTCCGGCAACACCCCGTTCTAGCTGGGTGACCGTGGGCAAGGCACTCGGCACCCGGTGACTCCACTTCCTCATCCACGGGGGAGGCCCTACCTCTCAGGGTGGTTGTGAGGATTAACTCGGTTCAGCACCCCACCCATAAATACCAGCAACCATTACACACCTATGACTTTATTACTTTTATATCATTTCTTAGAGGAGAGACAAACATTGGTGCTGTTGTCAGGGAAAGGTGCAAAATTCTTTGTTATTGGTTGTTTCCGGTTGCTTGTGTCTTTGAAAAGAAAGATGGTTATACCTTAAAATCCAAACATGAAAAGAATAGAGAATTCGTTTGAAAGGCTTTTAATCGGGGTGGCATGAGTCTAGGATAAGGGCCATTCATTTAGTTATCAAATACGTTATTTATCAAGTATTTTTAAACCTCTTACGTGCCAGGCCCTGAGCTGAGTGGAGGAGTGCCAGCAGTGAGTGACAGAGACACAGCCATCCCGTCCACAAAGAGCTAACGGCTGTCTTAGTTGCTCCATAAATACTTACCTAAGAAATCCACCTGCTTCAGACATTGTGAAAGAGGACAGTGAGGGGTGTCTGGAAGGGGAAACTTCCAGAGGAAGTGATGGCCAAGCCAAGGTCTGGAGGATGAGTAGGGGGTCTCTGAGAGTTGGGGGGAGAACATTCCAGTAGAAGGAAGAACACGTGCAGGTCCCCACAGGAGAACCTGGCTCCTCGGGCGATGGCCAAGAGCCCCGAGTCCTGGGAGGGCAGCGAGCTTGGGAAGGAGCATTGGGAGACGGGGTCAGAGAGGCAGACGTGAGCCGGCCATTCGGGGCGGGAGTTTGCATCGGGAGCTACAGCAGGAAGCCGCTGAAGACTTTTAAAGCAGGGGTGCGGACGGCCCCGCTGCTCGTTCGCTGCGGCTGCTGATTGGAGCTGGACAGCAGGGCCACCAGGGGACGGCAGAAAGGGAAGGACCAGTTAGGAAGCCCCAGGGTGCTCTGAGTGTCACTGAGGCGCTCAAAAGGCCAAATGACAAAAGCGGTCGCATGCAGGTAGAATGGAGGCTGGGGGTGATGGTTGGGGGAAGAGGGAGGGGAAAGGGACCCACACTGTTGACGTGTGTTGTGTGTCAGGGTCGCCTGCATTGCTTCCTCTGAATTTTCACACAAGTCATGAAGAGGGGCTCCAACCCAGAGCCCACCCCCCTTTCTGCGACTGACACTCGACATCCCTCCTGCAGGGGAAGGGGTCACGTCGGGGAAACCTCTCTTTTGCTTCTCTCATTTCAGTTTTTTTTTGGGGGAGCTTCCCATTTCTGGGGCTTCTTGGAGCTCGATGATGACAGAAGTGACAGCGTGGGGGTTTTTTTCTTTGTTTTTTTTTTTTTTTTTTCAAATGTTGCCCTTTCATCGTGTGCCTCTCGCTCTGGGCCCTGGAATCATTCTTCTTAGTCATCATTTGCATCCGTCTGGGCCCCGGGCTGTCTGATGAATGGCCGGCCACGTCTCATTGTACCCTGAGCTGATTGCGCCACCCCACCCTGGGCCCCCGCTTGGTCTGCGGTGATTTGCGGACGTCCTAGGCTGGGTGTCTCTGAATGACCCGGGCAAACAGAGACCAGCAATGCTCGCTAAGGAAATGCCTTCTGGGGTTGGGTGTGTGCCTCGGGGCTCAAGGAGGAGATGCACTATATAGCTTTCAGTAGAAATCAAGGAACGGAAACCTTCCAGCTTCCCAGCATGACTGGCCCAGTGCTATTATTCTTTTTTAAGAAAGTTCACGGAGATGTTTAGGTTTACTTCCCTGCGTGTTTTACTTTACTTTAGGTAAATGTGAAAAATGTCTAGCTTTTGCCATCTCAGGCTGGGCGTTCGGGGCTGCGTGGGCGAGGCCACATTCTCCAGGGCTCTCAGGGACTGGCTCTCACCTGGCCTTCCCTTTGTGCTGAAACTCTGGGGACGGGGAGGTGCCCTGTGGGAGCCCGGACCCGGGAGCCAGGCGGATCTGGATTCGAGTGCCAGTTTTGCCCACTTTCCACCTGAGTGGCTTTGGGCAAGTTACTTGGCCTCTCTGAGCCTCAGCTCCCTCGTCTGTTACATGGGGATGAATAGAGTAACTACAGGATTAGAGAATTACATCGAAAAAAATATCGGCGTAGCAGCAGTGACTCGTTTCCGGACAGCTCAGACCACCTCGTGCCCACCGCAGACATGGGTTCCCATCCTCTAAGCAGAAAAGGGTCTTCTGTGTATTTCGCGGACACCTCGGGCTCTGCTGTTGGGGGCACGCAAATCAAGACAGTTTTTACGATCATGCAGAGTAATGGCTTTTGCCTTGGGCACATCACTCTGTTCTGAGGGCATCTTGGTTGTGTGTCCTGGGGAGGGAGACCCGCTAAGCGCTGGCGTCCAGCTGGGCGCTGACTCCTCCTCTCCACATCCGCCCCCTTGCCGTGGATTGGCCCGCAGCTAGACACCTGACCCAAGCCGGCCAATCGGAATTCTTCTAGGATTTTTCCCCCCACTCTGAAATTGCTGAAGATTCTCTCCGGTTAGGGCCCCCTGGTGACTTCGGAGCTGTCGATGTGTCTGTTCCCTGATACAGGGAAGGGAGCCGGTGCAGAGTAAGGAGGAAACCAGTATCAGCCAAGGAGAACCAGAAAAGTGGTGAGAGCTTCCAAGTAGTGCTTAAGGGTCCCTGGTCACAGCTGGGTGTGGAGCCCGTTTACCCCGGGGGACCACTTCTTCCCTTCCGTTATGGGAGATATCCTTCCCATAGAGTCTTATTTTTGTCTGAGCCACTTCAATTTGGTCGCTGTCACAGGCAGTCAAATTGCATACCAGACTGTGTGCCGAATTATATGCCACACAACCTGGTATATCTCAGTAAAATAGATAGTTCTGGGTACAGTGCGTTCCCCACAGTTGAGTAAGTCTGGTCCAGAAAGAATGCTGAGGAAGAAGAGAAAAAGGAAATTCTAGAATGTTCCGTCACTGACCTCACATTTCGCCTACATCGCCTAATATGAGGGAAGAAGTGAGTCCAGTACAAGACTAGCAGCCGCTAGCAACAGGAACACCTCACCCTACTTGTCAAGGAGACAGAGCTGCCTGGCCTCGAGGCCCCTGTGACCGTCAACCGCTCGGCTGTTTTCCGTCCTTCAGCTCCACTGTCTTCGCTTATTCGTGTTCGTTCCTGGTGATTATTGCCTCGTGGTCGCAGGGGGGCTGCTGTGGCTTCAGGCTTCACAGGTGTGTCCCAAGAGGAAAGGAAATGGAAAACCTTTCCCAGATGCCTCGAGCCGACTTTGCTTTCTACCACATTGGCCAGCTTCGCCCTTAAATGTGTCCCATGACCGTGTCTACTTGAAAGCCAACTTTCACCTTCCCAACCTCTAGGCTGGGAGGTGACAAGGGAGAAAGGGGTTGGGAAGAGCTGTAGACTGGCCAGCAGTTTGTGTCTTTCCATAGCCCGAGCCCATATAATGGTACGAAGAACATGGTGTGTCTGGGAACGGGAGGGTGGAGATGGGAGGACCTTAGACCGTGGGTGGGGAAAAGTGATGTCACAGCCAAAGCCCGATGTGGTGGCGGGAGCCACTGAAGCCTCTTCAGCCCGTTGGAGGAATGTCAGGACAAAATTTCCATCCTAGAAGGAGCACTCTGGCTGTTACCCGGAGACTGGTTTGGGGTGGAATTGGACTGGAAGGCAGCGGTGAGAGGTGTTTGCAGTGCCCGTCCTGTGAATCCGAGATAGTATATGCAGGCAGAGAATTTAGAATAACTCAGCACCTTTCGAGCTGCTTACTGGATCAAGGAAAGGAAGCGACCAGACCTATAAACAAGACTGGATTAATCCTCACGAGAAACAGGAGAATCCAGCCTCGTGGGGAAGTCGGCCGTGACACAGCACTCACATCCCATGCTCGATCTGATGGAAGTGGCTTTTCTCTGCTTTTTTGTGCGCAGAAAATCCCAGGCCGTACTGGGTTACAGACTCAGCTGTGTGAAGCAAGCTCAAGGTTACATCCAAGGGAGAGGGAGTAACACTGTAGAATGGGACGTTAGACTCTTCAAGTATTCCTGACAAGTGAGAGACGAGGAGTACGAATGTATGTTCTTTCCTACGATCTGGGCTTTGTAAGAGAGGCCGTCATGTGCTTACCTACTGAAAAATTCAAATTACGAAAAGTAATTGCCGTTAAAAAGAAACCACTAAAGGGGCACCTGCATGGCTCCGTCAGTTAAGTGTATGACTCGCGATTTCAGCTCAGGCCATGATCTCAGTTTGTGAGTTCAAGCCCCACGTCGGGCTCTCTGCTCTCAGCACAGAGCCCACTTTGGATCCTCTCTTTCCCTCTCTCTCTGACCCTCCCCCCACCTCAAAAATAAAAGCATTAAAAAAATTCTTTTTAATGTTTATTTTTTTTGAGACAGAGAGAGAGACAGAGACAGAGCATGAGGAGGGGAGGAGCAGAGAGAGAGGGAGACACAGAATCTGAAGCAGGCTCCAGATTCGGAGCTGTCAGCACAGAGCCCGATGTGGGGTTCGAACTCACAAACCACGAGATCATGACCTGAGTTGAAGTCCGATGCTTAACCAGCTGAGCCACCCAGGCACCCCCAAAATAAAGGCATTTTTAAAAATAAGAAGAAGAAGAAGAAGAAGAAGAGGAGGAGGAGGAGGAAGAAGAAGAGGAGGACGAGGAGGACGAGGAGGACGAGGAGGAGGAAGAACAGAAGAAAGGAAGAAACCATTAAAAACCTTAGAAACCGAACCACTGTTAACATGTTGGCACATGTCCCTTTATATCCATATGGGTATTTTTCCCCACAATACTCGTAACAAGAATCAGTGTACGATTCTATCACCTCATCTTGTAGACATTTCCCCCTGCTAACACGGTCTTCAGAAACTTCACTTTCCGTGGTTTATACGCCACAAAACTCTCGACCCCTGTTATTGAACGTTCGAGTGGCTTCCCTTTTTTCTGTAACAAATAACATGGTGATTCCTGTCATGTACAAGTTTTAGTCTTCACCGAAGACCATTTCCTGGAGATGGGTTCTCAGAAACGCAACGACGATCTCAAAGGGAACAGGCATTTTTAAAGCCATCGATACCTATTATGGATTCAGAAATCCACTCTTGTAAGAAAAGTTAAAGACAGACAATGTGTGAGAAAGCCCTGCTTTCTGGACTCTCTCCCTCGGCAGCCTGTGGGCTGGGACATTACGTCCGTGGACGATTTATTGCCGTGTTTCTAAATAGGATCGATCGAGCCAGGAGCCCCGGCGTAATGAAACTCAGAGGGGCCTCCACTCATGAACGCATCCATCAATTAGACCAGAATGTTCAGAACAGTGAAAGGGAAAATGGCTTCTATGAATCTTGATATTGAAACACAGATTAGGGCATTTTGGGGGGGAAAGGTGTTTTATCTTTATCCGTATTTTCTGTATTCCATACGATTAGCAAGCTCGTGGAAATGGAACAGGGGCTCACCTGTCCTGTTCCCTAGTATGTGCGCTTTCTGCGTTACCCACTAAGCTCGCTGGCCCCCCGCCCTTGCTCAAAATGTAATTGGGGGGCCCTGGTTGGCTCAGTCAGTAGGGCGTCCCTCTCTTGATTTCGGCTCAGGTCCTGGTCTCACGGTCTTGGGATCCAGTCCTGCGTCAGCTCTGCACTGACAGTGTGGAGTCTGCTTGGGATTCTCTCTATCTCTCTCTCTTTCTCTCTCTCTCTGCTCCTCCTCCCCTCTCTCTCTCAAAATAAATAAACATTTTATTTTTGTAATGTTGATTTTTGAGACCGACCGAGCGCGAGCGGGGGAGGGGCAGAGAGAGACATGGAGACACAGAATCTGAAAAGAAATTGACATTTTAAAACAGTGAAAAAAGGAATAACCTTTGCACGTGTGCCACGCTGCAGGAGTTGGGCCAGGCGCTGGGGACGTGGCCATCCTCAAGGACCTGTCCAGCGTCTCCGTTATTCGCCAAGGCCCGGATGCCAACTCCCCCATGTACTGAGGCCTCTGACTGCCGCCCTCCTCTGAGCAGCACTGCGAGGTGGGTGTTCTCACCCTCCTGTTACCGGCAGGGAGACAGAGATTAAGTAGCAGGGCCGCAGAGGGAGGGAGCTCTGAGGCCGTGCCCTTGGCGATCCTTCCTCTTGATAAAAAGGCAGAGGCATGAATCCGAACGCAGTTTGAAGAGGCCGCTGGAAACGCTGTTTGCACGGAACCTGGCCTGTCGCATCCACCGCAGTTATAAACACATTCTGCCCATCCTACGCCTCTCCTGTGACTGTTACAAAATCGGAATCCCTCTCTCATCCGTCCCGTGCGAGCATCCAGCCCGCCCGAACACGCGCGCGCGCACACGCACACGCACACACACGCACACTGCTGTGATGGAGACGCTCCTTCTGGCTCACGAGAGCTGATAACAAGCCTCTCTCCCCAACCCTTCAGTGACATCCCGCCGGCAGCTCGAGATCAGCCCGGCTGGAGTATTTCCACCCCAGAAACTGGCAAATGCTAAAAGAATCGGGGCTTTTTTTTTTTTTCCCTGAGTCCCAGTTTCTGTTACCATTTACCAGCTCAGCACGGTGGTCCCCCTGCCCTTCTCTGTGCCTGCCGGGGCCTGAGAACAGCAAGTTGCTTCTCGTCTTCTCAACGCGAGGCAGCCAGGGGTCACCTGGAACCAGGTTCCGCCTGTCTGAAGAGAGGCCCCTTCGCAGGTGAATTTCTGTAATATTGCGATTTCTAATAAGCAGGATCTCACTCCACTGTTCTGGCACTTAGTGCCTTACACCCTTGGAATTTCCTGAGTGCTGTGAGTGATAAAGATGTTTTTGGGTATGTTATGCTGATGACTTTCGGGAAGCCCCCCGCCCCCGGGTCACCGGAGGGTGGGTGCTTGCTGTCAGCGGACCCCACCCTGGGATTAAAAGTTGGAACTCTCAGTCCCTCCCCAGAGCTCCTGGCCAGGGGAGAGGGCTGGAGATTCAGCGGCCAACGACTTAACCCATCGTGCCTAGGAAACAGAGCCTCCGTAAACCCACGGAGGATGAGGGGCAGAGAGCTTCCAGGTTGGTGAAGCAGAAATGCACCCACCTACTGGGAAGGCCGCACAGCCCCAACTCCACGGGGACGGAAGCTCCAGGGCTCAGGATGCTTCTGGACCTCACTCCCTACCCCTCTCTTCAGTCTTTTACAATACTCTTTATGAGGTAAACATACGTAAACATTTCTCTGAGTTCCGTGAGCCCCTCTAGGAGGTTCATGGAACCCCCAGGAAGGGATCCTGAGAACCTCCAATTTGTAGCCAGTCAGTCAGAAACCAGGTGACAACCTGGACGGACTTGGGATTGGCATCCTAAGAGGGGACAGTCTTGGGGGGCTGAGGTCTTACTCCGTGGGGTCTGACACTATCTCGGGTAGGTGGTGCCACAGTCGAGTTAAATTGTATGACACCTGGCTAGTGTCCCCTGGGCCTCGGAGAGTTGCTTGGCGTTGTTGGAAAAACACACAATGGAGTTTCCCACCAGTCGGAGCTGCCCAGTGGAGGAGGCTTCTCTGGCACAGGTGGTGAGCTCCCCGTAAGGGAATGCATCCAAGAAGAGTTTGAGCAAAATGCATCCCAGATGCTAGGAGGGGAGCGGTTCTGGATTTGAGAAGGGCCAGAAAACCCCACATGTTCAGAAGGCATAGAGGGAGGGGCGCCTGGGTGGCTTAAGCCAGTCGGCTTAAGCGTCCAACTTCAGCTCAGGTCATGATCTCGTGGTCTGTGAGTTCAAGCCCCACGTCGAGCTCTGTGCTGACAGCTCAGAACCCAGAGCCTGCTTGGATTCTGTGTCTCCCTCTCGCTCTCTGCCCCTCCCCCATTTGTGCTCAGTCTCTCTCACTCTCAAAACTGAGTAAATGTTTTAAAACATTTAAAAAAAAGGTATAAAGGGAGAAGAAACCCATCAGCTCTGGTAAGGCATCTGTTACGGGAATGGGGACATGGTACCACTTTCAAGTTCATGAAGGAGTGGCCCTCCCCAAACTGTGAGCAGCTCGAGGGCGGGGACCTCATCCCTGTTTCGCCCGAACACCAAAACAGCTTTTTGCCCAGCTCTGGGAGAAGCTGGCAGGGGTGAAGCGGAGAGGGCATTAGCTGGAGGACTGGGGAGCGAGCGCTTCCAAGCTCGGCCATTATCAAGCTGGCTGATGACTGCGGGGCCTGCTTTCTCTCTGGGGATCTGTTTTCTCAACTCATCGTATGAGGACTTATTTTAGATAGCTTCTGTGGAATAACTAATATTCTAATTAAAACACCATGATTCACACCAAACCTGTTTACAGCGTAACGTGGATCGCAAACAGAGATCATCGAAAATATAAAAATTAGTGGCCAGATGGAGCCCACGGAATAGATTCTCAAATTTTGAAGGCTTTTGTTTGAAACACACACACACACACACACACACACACACACACACACACACACACGATGAATTTTGCATTCGCTTCCCTCTACCTGCAAGAAAATGCCGACTATTCCCTGAGGAAATATGTTGGAACCGGGTTTCCTTCAATGAGAACCACATTAAGTTGATCCAGGTTTAATCTGTCCTTTGTCTGCACCCCCTCCCTCCCAATTCAAAGGCTGTTTCTCCTCTGCTTGGGGCCGTTTTCATGTGTGTTTTTCTGTGGCCCTTGGGGTCCGACAGGGTCTCCTTTAAGATCCCAGCTGCACCACTGACGGGCTGTGGGACCTTGGGGAAATTTCTTGCCAAGCCTCAACGAATGTCCTCCTCGGCGAACACGGAAAATGATAAACACACACCGTGGGGAGTCGCGAGGATTCAGGGTGGCAAAACCTGTCAAGGGCTCTGGACACCTGAAGTGCGGTCCAGGGCTGCTGTCCGTAGAATCCTTGGATTATCAGGCTTTGTCCCTGCTGATCCTCCCGCTTGGAGCACTACGTCCCCCTCAGGGCAGGTGCTCCCGCAGAACCCGCCTTACCCCCATCTACCCAAGTTCTCCCTCTCCCAGGGTCTCGGCCGCTGGTCCTTCGGTCCCGCCAGGTCCTGCCCGCACAAACCTTGCATTTGTGCAAATCCTGAGTGCTCAGCCCAGGGTCCGGTGTGCGGGAAGCCAAGCATCTGCTTTACCGGCTGAGCTGGACTGCACGTTCAGATGAGGAACACATGAAAAGGGAAACTATTTCTGGCTCAGGAACTGCTCCTGCTGAAGTGCTGATAGAAAGAAGGTCCTAACCCCCAAATGCCAAGAAGAGAATAAAAGCAAAACGAGAACCCACTGAAGGCGCCCCCCAGTGCAGGAGCACTCGTCACCAAGCACTCACTCACTCATTCCAGCCGTAGACACCTAGCGCTGCCGTGGCCACAGCGAGCCTGCTCAGTCTGCAAGGAGTTCATGTGGCCACCACTGCACGGAGTGGAAGGGCTTGAATCTCAAGTGAAGAGATAAGAGAGGTGGGCGGGGCTAGATGTTACAGGGGTCCTGGAAGTCTTGCCGAGGACCTTGACTTTATCCTAAGGGCAGAGAAAGACGGGGAGCGGAAGCAAGGGAGTGATACACTCAGCTTTCTAGTCGTTCTGGCCGTGGTGTGGAGCGTGGGGAAGCAGGAAGCCTGGTTAGGAAGCTGTCCCAGTGGTCCAAGTAGTAGATGGTGGTGGTCTGGCTGGAATTGTGACAGTGCAGGGGATGCAGAGGAATCAGAGAGAGAGGAATCCGAGCAGAGAATACCAGTTCTGTACTTTCTGGGCATTTTCAATCTGTGAAGTAGGTCAGGTCGGCACTGCTTTGATTAACACTGCAGAGTGAGAGAAAGGGCGGTGATGAAGCAGTCCCCAAGTATGACCCCTTCATCTCCTTTATACAACACCACCGAAGGCTGCCTGACCTTGGGGGTTGAGTGAATGGTGTCAAGGACAGTCACATCTGTGTAAGCCCCCCTGTCAGAGCGCCTTCTCTCAGAGAGGAGATCTTGTCATCACAAAGGTCTGAAACTAAGTAGGGCATGGACTAGTGTCCCCATTTTTGCCCTCATTTTCTGATACCCAAGGGCTTCCCCTCTCCCCATCATGTGGTTATCTCCCTGCCTGGGATCTCCGCTGTTATCTCCTCATGCTTTGCTTCCCCAATTGGACCAGGAAGGGAGGCCGGAGCTTAGACCTCTCCAACTCTCCGAGGCTTGTGAACACCTGCCACGGTTATAGAGAAACATCGAGTCACGTGGTGGGAAGGGACCGTGCAGTCCACAGGGTTAAATTTTCCTCCAAATGCAGGAGTCCTCTTCAATACTCTCAGTTTCCTACTCCATGTCTGGCATAGAGTAGGTACTGGATAATGAGTAAATGAGTGGATGAATGAATAAATGAACAAATGAGTTAATGAACAAGTGAATGAGTTAATGAATGAATGAATGAGAGAGTGAATTGAGTGAGTGAGTTAATGAATGAATGAGTGAGCAAATGATTTAATGAATGAATGAGGGAGGGAGGGAGTGATGGTTAGCTCTCGTGGTTAGGAAGTTCTTTACCCTTGGCTGAAACTTGCCTCCTGCTAACCACCACTTCCTGAGCTAAGTCCACTCACCGACTCTACAAGGATTCACAGGGTCATACTCTCCTCTTCCTCATGGTGGCTTCTCACATAGTGGAGCCACAGTGACCTCTCTCTCTTCTTCAGACATTCCAACCGGGTCTTGCCAAGTTTGTTCCCACCTTGATCCTTTTGCCTGCCTGCCCCCTCTGCCTAGGACTCTTGACTCGAATTTCTTTTCATGGCCGGATGCTCCTTATTATTTTAGTCTTAGCTCAAGTATCACTTCCTCAGAAAAGCCGTTTGTAACCTATAAGTCTAGAGTCACCTCCTCTGCCCCTTCCCCTTTTCATCTCTCTATGCTGAATCCTGGGTGATTTCTTCAGATCTGTCTTCCAGTTCACAAGGTCTTTCTTCATCTGTGTCTAGTCTACTGCTTAACCTGTCCATGGAGGTCTTCTATCAGTTACTCTATTTTTTATTTATAGAATATATTTGTGAATATTGTAATCATTCTTATTTTAAAGCCCTTTTTGGAGTCCCTGTTACATGTAATCCTCTAGAGCGATTTCTCCTATGTATCGTATCTGCTGGCTATCTCTCAGGAGTTGTGTATCTTTGTATTGTAATGATTTTTTAAATGTAACTTTATCAGGAGTTATCATCTCTGAGTGGCCCACATGGGTTATGGAGGTGACCCTATCATGTTTATTAATGCTAGACGAGTTGTTACATTAATTTCTTGATGAATGCAAGATCAGTGCAAGGATTTGGGCACCTTGTATGACGTAGGCAAGAGATGTATGATTTCCTTGTTTTAAGTTTATTTATTTATTTGGTGGGGAGGGGCAGAGAGAGAGGGAGATAGAAAATCCCAAACAGGTTCCACACAGAATGGGTGGGGCTCGATCTCAAGAACCGTGAGATCATGACCTGAGCCGAAATCAAGAGTCGGACACTTAACTGACTGAGCCACCCAGGCGCCCCGAGAGATGATGAGTTCTTATGTTTGGTATCACTCACCTGATTCCAGTAAAGTAGACTTTACCCTGAAAGACTCACACACAAACATCACACAATGCAACAGTGCCCAAATGTATGGTACCTAATGCATGAGGATAATGCATAAAGATCATCCAGCTTAAGGCATGAGTATGAAACTCACTGAAAATAGATTTATGAGATTGCCTCCTGGACGCTGACTTCCTAAGTCTGGGCTTGAGCCCAGGAATCTGAATTCCTCTAAAGTTCTCCAAGTGATTCGATGCATGGTGAAGTTTGGGTACCAATAATCCTATAACCTTTGAAGATCGGGATTGAAATTATTTTTGTCTTAGTTCCTTCAAATGAAAAGATTTAAAGCAGCAAATAAGATCTTTGCAAATACGTTTCGAAAAGCTGGCTTAGAAAACACCTACAGAAACAGATAGCTAGTGAGTGTGATCTGACTTTATTTACTCCAAACCTGGGGGCACGGCAGAGACGCCTGTGGTGGGCGTCCTCAACGAACATCCGTATCATGTGGCTGGGGGCCGTGTATGACTCACCATTATCCATTTCTGGAGACCCTGGGCATTGCGGCAAAGCCCACTCCAGTGAAGCCGGTTGTGTGGCCCTTGTAGAACTGCAAAGGGACTCTGCTCTCTGATACGGCTTTGCTATTTCTGGGGTCCCCTCCTGCAGACCGCCAGGTTGCCCAGGTGCATTTACTGACTGGCAGCCCCCTTTGTTTCCTGGATCACCCTCTGTCTGGGCAAGTCAACGTGCCTTGCTGAGCTGCGTTCTTTTGCACCTCTAGGCTTCTGCCCGGGCTGTTTCCTCTGCCCAGAAAACTTAAGACTCCATTCGGTTATCTCTGTCTCAGGCAGTCTTTCTCCTCTGCTTCCTTCATTTTCCTCCCTTCCTTTTATCTGTTATTAACTGAGCCCTCCCCGTGTCTCGGCACCGCACCGGAGCTCCCCAACTTCCCGCCATCCCAGCATCTGCCACCCTGCAGACCTTCCCGGCCTCCTGTCTCGCCATGCGGCCCCTCCCTTCCCTGCTCTCTCCACACTGGTTTCTTGTGCCCCCTCTCTCTCTCCATAGGACTTTTGCATGGGTTCCACCCTTCCCTGCCTGATGGTTTCTTGCTCCCGCTCCCCTATTCTCCCCACCTTGATTGTTATCTCCTTGTTCCCTATAATTGTCTCATTCTGCTTTGCTTCTTCACGTCTGGCCTTTTGCGATTCCTAGATTGCCCTCTGTCTCCTCAACCACACTGAAGACTCACAAGGGCAAGCCCTGTAACCTCAGCGCCTAGCACTGAGCCTGACATAGAGCAGGTGCCCGGGGTTGAGCAGATGAATGAAGACATCCTTGAGAACCTCAATCTCTCTCTTCCTTTGAATCCGTTCTTAACCTTCTTTTGGCCATTGGCCCATTTGAGAGTCCCCTGAAAGCTAGAAACCCTCTCTGCACACATACATGTGAACATTTATTCCTGTTATTTCAAAATTGAAAACCACCCCAAATAAAGAGGCCACTGTCTATTCATTTCAAGCTAAGATTTCTTTTCTTGAGAGAACAGCTAGTGAATTGTGCACAGATATGATTTGAACCCATCACATTTAGAGATGAAAATGGGCCTCCCGGCATCTTAAAAGGCTTATGTGTTCAGATGGGGGGGTGCCATGCTGGCCAGTATGTCCCCTTTAAAAACTCATCTTCCTACTTTTGTTGTTGCAGGAAAGAAGACAGCACAGAGGCATGCATATCCAGCTGACAAAAACTTATCTCCCTCCCGACTGACCGACAGAGTGGCAGTGGCCCCAGGATTTGTGGTTCCTTCCAGGGACCTGAGTTACAAGCCAGAGGACTGTCTTCCTAATCTAAGTCATTCATGGGAATGTCTCCCTTTTGTGTAATCCCAGGCGGGGGACCAAAGGATGGCTCTTGACCGTCAGAAGCTGTATGTATTGGCCCGGGGCGGTGGGAGGAAGCTTGGGTCTGGAGTCCCAACGTCTCGGCCGGCTTTGCCTCTCTTAAGCTCTGTCACCTTGCACAGATTACTTCGAACTTCCACTTCTTTATCTGTCTGGGGGTCTAAACACTACTGGACAGTTTTGTTCTGCCGACCAAATGAGCTCGTGGTTATGAAAGTGTCCTGCATACTGTACGACGCTTCCCACGTGTCAGGGGTCAACGTTGTTTGTAGACGTGATTCTCTCATTCATGTGCCTGAGCACACTCTACTCTTGCCTCTCCTTACACTTACGGTTCTATGTAGCTGCCACCCAAGATGGGTGATGACACCCATGGGTTTCATTAGATTCTCAAATGAAACCAGAACCCTCAAAGGCCAAGCACCCCTCGTCTAGGGAGAAAGGACTCCGTTGAGAAACCCAGAGACCCAGCTCTGCCTCTAACTGACTGGTGCCTTTGAGGCCTCAGTTCCTGATCTATAAAATGGGGGCGGCCACATGCCGTCGGTAACCCTCGCAGTCTGAGAGTGGATGAGTCTGTAGCCCCTCCCTACAGGTGTCCTGCACCAGAGAGGACACTCTTCCGGCAGCCGCAAACACTTGCTGGGTCCCTACTGCGCGGCGAGCTCTGGCTGGCTGGAAGTTCCCGTACCCAGGCTCCTTGCTGCCCGAGTAAGTAGGGAGTTCTTCTAGTCTAACCATCTGTCACTTCGGGCAACTGTGTCCACAGATCGTCCCCCAGACAACCACGGCACTTCAAAGTGCTTCAGGCACTCAAAGCTCATTAAGGAGCATCGTGGCCCAGCCGCTGTGTGCAGCCCGAGGGGTTGGCTCCCCCTGAAAATACTTCCCTGTGAATTACAGGACTGTGACGCCATCTTCCTTGGCAGCCGCAGGGGTAGCAGGGACACTGAAATCTAAGCACCCCCCGGGAAGGCAGAATGAAAAGCAGGTTGCAATGTGGTACCACCTCCAGGAGCCACATTCTTCCCTGCCCTCCTGCTGCTGGCAGAGGCTGGCAGCAAGGAGACAGGCCAGTGGCCAGGATCTGCCCCGAAGGCTTTGGCCTCGGCAGAACCCAGGCCGGCTCAGCAAGGGGGCAGTGACAGGCAGGCCCCGTGACCCATGGGGCAGGTCTCAGAGACCTCTCAGTCTGCAGCGGGCACACGGACAGCCCTCAGGTCAGATCTGACTCCCAGACACATCCTGTTTGGCTTAGGCTTGTTTAAGAAAACAGCGGTAAAGTACATACAACAGAAAATGTGCCATCTTAACCATTTTTAAATGCCCAGTGTAGTACATTCCCAGGTTGGGCAACCATCACCTCCATCCATTTCCGGAACTTTTGCATCTTCCTGAACTGAAACTCTGTCCCCATTAAATACTCACCCCCTCTGCTCCCCTGCCTCAGCCCCTGGAAACCCCGTTGTACTCTCCGTCTTGACAAATACGGTTGCTCTGAGAACTTCATGGAAACGGAGTCCCACAAGATTTGTCCTTTTGGGACTATTTCCCTGGCCACAATGTCCTCTAGGTTCGTCCTTGCTGTCGCACGTGTCCGAACTTCCTTCCTTTTGAAGGCTAAATGGCCTTCCAGCGGATGGACAGGTCATGTCCTGGTGCCCATCTGCCCGTCGACAGACACTTGCGCTGCTTCCGCCTTCCGGCTCTTGTGAATAACGCTACCGTGAACGTAGAGGTACAAATACCTGCGTTGTATTTGTGACTATTGGGATTAGCAAATGCCATTCAGAAACTGGAAGGCTTGTCATGAAAATATGAATTTCTGGCTTCTCTTGGAAGAACAGTGGATCTGGCAATTCAAGGCTTCAGGCCACGCTCAGAGATGAATGAGGCTGGCACACCCCTTCCCGCGACGACAGGCACACTCGGCCTAGAGGGCTTCGGGCCCCCGCCCCCCCCAGGGTCTCTTCCACTGACCACCTACCCTGCCCGGTCTGCCCAACACTCTCATCGGATGGCTGAGGATACAATGACCCCGAGAGGCACAGCCACCTGGGCCCGTGGTCTCACGGGTGGGATGGTGAGTGACTGCTGTCACCTGGGGAAAGCCTAGACTAGGTTCTGGTGCCAGCTCTGCTGCTGGCCTGCTTTGGTGACCTTCACCTTTCTGGGCCTAAGTTTCCTCCTTTGGAAGAAAATGGAAGCTAAGATACCTTCTCCAGCAGCTGCCTGGGATTATTGTCAGGATAGAAGAAGAAGGGGCGTGGTGACAGGAACATGGCATTACTAACAGCACAGGTCAAGTCTGGCAGCCTAGAATTTGGGGATCCGTTTCCCCCTCTGCAAAATTGGACAAGGGACCGTGCCTCCCCACGGGACTGTTCCGAGGACTAACCGAGCCGGGAAGCGAAGGCATCCAGCAGAGGGCGTGGCACATAGCGGTGCCTCCCACACGTTACTTGGTAACAAGAGAGGGCTCCGTTGGGGGGCTCCGGATCCCCCTGCGCAGAGAACACAATCCAGCAAGACGCCTGGTGTCCTGATGTTGTGGGGACGTCCCGGCTGCGGAGTCCATCAGCCTGATTTCAGAGCCCGCCCTCTGCCTTTTACCAGCCGGGGCCTGAGCAAGCCCGCGGCCTCCCTGAGCTGCAGACCGTCCACTGTTGGAGGGCACACAGTCACGTCCTGGCCAGCGCCGGGAGAAAGGAGACACATCAGGTGCGTGGCGCCTACTGTGTGCTCGACGACAAGTGTAGTTCCCCTCCCCCCTTCCCAAGCGGAAGTGGGCCTCTGAGTTTAGCAAGGTGGCGTGTTCTCCAAATGAGTACTAAAGAAGAAAGAGGAGGAGGAGGAGGAGGAGGAGAGGAAAAACTCCCATTGGAGTGCTTCGGGGCTCACATGTTCTTGGGGTTAAGGTTTGTTGCTCAACGGGATTCATTCATCCATTCATTCATTCATTCATTCAACCGGCAAGCATTTATTGAGCACCACTGAATGCCGGGCACCACCATGGACCTGCCTGGGGTAACACGAGACAACAAAATATACCAAATCCCTGCTCTTTGGGGTCGATTTATATCAGCCAATGGGTCAGTTGGTCAATACATGCTCATTAAGGACCTCTTCTGAGCTGGCTTTATGCGGGACCTTGGCCTCACCTTCGAGGCTTGTCTCCGTTGCAGGATGTGGGCCGCCTCCAGGCTGTGCCCTGCGGCTCCCGTGGCAGCCCCAGATGTCATGCTTGGCCCGGGCCCCAGATCACCCACCCCTGGTCTTTCTGTCCATTCATGTGGCTTCATCGCATCTGTCCCTTCCAGATTCCCCGCGGGAAGTCTCCGAGCTGCTTTGGGACCAGCGAGGCGCCCCTGGGGGCAGCAGTCCATCCCACCGCCCAAGGAGATCCTTACAGGGCCAGGTGTAGGAGCCCTGACTTTATGCCTTTAGGCTTTGAGAGAGATGGAAACGTGACTGGAAAAAGTACTTTGTAAACTCTCAAGTTCTGAATAAATCTAAGGATTTGATTTTCCTACGCTGGGGAGATGAGGGACTGCCCGGTACCGAAGAAAGAGATGAGAGTTTAAGCCAGAATCCCTGGGTCGGAGTCCAGGTTCTGCAACTTCTCAGCCACGGGAAAGGCCCTTCTCCTCCCCAGTTTACTTAACCCGTCAAATGGGATAATAAAATGCCCGCCTCAGCGCCTGCCGTGTGCACGAACAGATAAACTCGAGGAGAAGGCACCTGGCAGACCTCAGGGTCGTGCATACGCTTTATTCATGTCATGAATTCAATGTGTATCTACCGTGCACCTACTGTGTGCCACTAGGAGGTGGGTGGTCTGTCTCATGACGATTTGGAAAAGGTCCCCAGGCGAAGGGAGAGAAGATCGCTTGTCAGATGGCTGTGCTGTGCATTCACAGATTATGATTAGCGACAACCGCGGAGTTGGCATGGCAACGTTTCCCCACAAACTGCTAGCAGCGTTCTTAAAATAGGTTCCCCAGAGGTGTGGCAGCGGTGGAGGCGCACAGAGGCAGTGTGGCCTGATGGCTCTGCAGTCCCAGGTAGACTCCACTGCTGCGCGTGTGCTCAGAGTGGCCATGCCACCCCCTCCCGGAGCAGAGGCACAGTAACTGAGATAGGTCTGGAAGCATCCATTGTCAGAGCCGGAGACTTAACTTGTTATAAATACCCCTGCCTCCCCCCGTTTTACAGGTGAGGTAAGGAAACCGGAGCCCAGAGGGGTTAAGTGTCCTACGCGTGGTCACACAGTCACTTGATTGCAGATGTGACTGAATCTGGTTCTGACGTCGTTATAGAGGCTTCTCCGGCTATGCGATGATGCACGCTTTTCTGGTTTGGAATTCTAGATCTGGGTCTGATGCAATTCATTTTCTAATGCATGATGGGTTACGATCTACATGGCATCACTTAGCAACGTGTATCAGGTCAAGGAAGTCTTTCCTTTTGTATAGAATCTGTGCCTGCGTTTCTCCCTGCGGAAGCCTTGACTCCCGAGATGTCGTGGGACCCCACCTGCTTCTTGGCCAGGCTGAGATGACTGTGGTTTAAGTGACTCTCTCCGCAGCCTTCCCTACCCTAGTTTCCCAGCGCGGAAATCAAGCAGCAGAATCTATCAAAAGTCTGTGATCTGCTTTGCGATGAGATTGCTGTGTGAGTTAGTGACCCCTCCTTGCAGAGGACGGAGAAAGCTAAATCCCTTAAAAGATGAGTTCCCTTCTCTTTGTGTTACTCAGCAGTTTATTGCATAAATTTTATAAACTCGAGAAGGTTTTTTTTTTTTTTTTTTACCTTCAGGCTGGCGAGCCACTTTTAAGAGATTCACAACTCTTGTTTAATCCAGGACTGGAATGTGAACCTTTTTTGAGCACTGTCTACTTCTGAGAACAGGGTGCTAGACATTTGCGACATATTTTAGAGACTCAACCTTTCTCTCCCTATGCAGGTAGGGCCTTGCCGTGGGAAGGGCTCTGGGCTGGGAGCAGGGAACTCTGCCACACGAGCTCTGCCAACCCCCCTCTCTAGGCCATTGGTAGGCTATAAAGATCGTCCTAGGTGGCGATAGTTCTTTACTGTGATTTCGTGTTGGCTCCCCTGCAGAGTTTTTTTTTAAAAATCCAACACACAGACCCTTTTCCAGGCCTTGAGATCAGCCTATCTTGGGTGGGTCCCAAGTGGGGATCTTTACAACGGTCCCACAGTGATTCTAACGGGCGGCCAGGGGGGAAAGCATCAGATTGTCCCTTCCAGTTCTCCCGTCTCCTGTGTTGATTAAGTCTCAAGATGCCCCTGAAGAATTCTTCTTTGTTAGACTCATTTATGTTTGCTCCTTGCTAGGAAAGAAATATGTACTCAGCGTTGATAGGAGGAGCCTTTTCGTCTTTGGAATATTTTTGACCATGAGTCAGCTTTGTAACGTCACCTTTAGAGGCCCTTTTAAGCAGCTAATGATCCTTAAGGACATGAAATGCATGGCGCTGTAGCATTCAGCTCTGCTGTGGCAGAACCTGATGGTGGCTGATCACAGCCCGCTCGCATGGAAGTTCAGACAACACAGTCGGGTGATGCAACAGACACCGAGAATGAACCTCTTGTGTACAGCTGATCGCATCCTCAAACCTTCCGGAAATAGACATTCCAAATCCACCGCTGTAGATAGCTTTATCAGTTGTGCAACCAAATAGAAGCTGATTTCTGGTCAGCATTTGTGCCAATGGCCAACTGGGTTCCTATCTGGCCTTGAAATAAATTCTTTGGGAATTCTTGATGCCTTAAGGAGGTGGAGAAGGAAGACCCTTGAGAGTGGTTCATGTATTTAGTCTTCTTCCCTGTTTTAGAAGAATTTCTGAAAAAAGACAGTGTGTGCCTTGGACTCAAATGTGTTTTTAAAAAGTAGGTAGGCTTAGGATGGAAGGATTGGCTTTCTTTATCCCATCGGGTCTTCCCTAAATCCTACTCTGGTTTCAGAAAGCACAGCTCTCATCCCAGTCTGACTTCTGCATCCATGGCACAAATGTATTCCATGGAGTCGTGGAAACAGTAATGGGAGAACTGACACCAATCACGGTCAGGTTCGCTCCAACACCATTTTTTTGTTGGTTTGTTTTTGCCTTTGAAAAGAATCATCAGGCTATATCCAAAGGCGGATTGACGATACATTTATAAGTTGGTAGAATAAGGGGAGGGGAAGAGAAATGAATGGGATTGTTAAAAATGGCTGAAAACTTGATATCAACTCTGTATCAATATTTTCTTTTTTAAGGTAAAGTAATACAATACCATGTTAAGGAATATGACATCAAAAGTGATAGGGGGATAAATATCTATGCCGTCATGGTATAATTATTAACTTAAGACTTTTTCAATGAGAGTGAAGACAAGATCTGCCTCCAGTAGAGATCATAGAAGGAGTTTTGGGCCAGATACACTGGGTTTGGACTGTCCTCTGCCACCAGCTGGCTGTGCAAGCTTGGATGGTGTGCTTACCTCTCTAAGTCTCATCCTTCATGGAAACATCAGGGAACATGCGGGCCTTGATGAGATAGTACATGTTTTCTAAAGCACCTGCATGTGTTGGCACGCTGTAGAGACTGGGAACCTTTCCTCGCCTCTTTGACAACGTTCAGATGCATTTCAGTGCCTCGGTCGGGCATGCGTCATGAGGCTGAGTTGCGTGACTCTGTTGGTCTCCCAACTCGGACTGTTCAGGTTTGCACAACCAGCTTTTGAGGGTGAGGCAGGGAAGGGACCTGGGGTCCCTGGCAAAGGTGATGAACAAGGCTTGAGAATTCATTCTGGCAGAACCTCCCTGTTCTCTTCAGGGTCCCAGGTTGACTCCCGGAGGATATCGCATGAAAGCCGCAAAGCACAGACACTAGTTTGGAAATTGAGGACTTACCTGCTGGGTCCCAAAGGTACAACAATTCTACACCTTGCTACTGCTTGAACATTGAAGGAATTTTATATTATATATGGCCGCTAATAAACACAAGGGTCAGAATTTTGGCAGAGTGCTGGCCCTCCCCTCAGTTAGAAGTGTGGGTTCACAAGCGAGTGGTCTGGCAACAGGAGCAGAGCCCCTTTCCTCCGGATGCTCTTCAGCAGGCCCCTCCCTTGGGTCCAGGAGAAGTGGCTGTCCCCCAGCTCCTGCCTTCAGCAAATGAACGTAGCACTCAGTCCCTGGAGACACTCATCAGATTCCTGATCAGTTGTGAATCAGGCTCAAAACTCCCTTCTGGGTTTTCAAGATTTGTAATGATTGCTCAATCTTGTGTAAACTAGGCTGGCATTTTCTCTTGTTACCAAGATGTATTTTTCTATGTTAGTTAAATGTATTATTTGTGTAATTTTGTACATTAAAATGTATGCTTTTTCACAATTAAAGGTTTTTTCTTTTTCCCTTTTGAATGCCTAACTTACTGATGGTTCATTACAAAGCGCTGTAGACCTTGACACAGTACAAAAAGGCAATGAATCCAAGAGTCCTGATTTTTGGCGGGGAATAGTGTCCTTCTCGGAGGTCAGATCCACTTCGCACAAATAATGAAGTGACTTCCGTTATGGCCCTTTATATGGCTGTATTAGTTGGCTGTTGTTGCTGTAACAAGTCACCACGAACCTAGGGGCTCAAAACAATACATGTTTATCATCTTACAACTCTGGAGATTAGAAGTCTGCATTGGGTCTCACGGGGCTAAAATCAAGATCTCTGTAGGGCTGCGTTCCTTTGGGAGGCTCTGGGGAGAATTTGCTTCCTTGCCTTTTCCAGCTCCTAGAAGCTGCCTGTGGTCTTTGCCTTATGCTCTTTTCCTCCACCTTGAAAGCCAACAGCACAGCATCTTCATATCTCTCTGACTCTGACACCTGCTTCTGTGTTCATGTCTTCATCTCTGACTCTGATTCTCCTGCTTCCTCTTTCATTTATAAGGATGCTTGTGATTACATTAGGCCAAACTGGATAATCCAGCATAATCGCCCTTTCCCAAGATCCCAAACTTTACCACCTCTGCAAATTCCCTTTCGCCATGTAGGATAACATCTGCACAGGTTCTAGCGATTAGGAGATGGGGATCTCTGGGAGGTGGGTATTATCCTGCCTATCATAATCCCCTGCGAACTGATTTGGAGGCAGTGGTGGGCGGGGGAGGCAGACATTTTAGAATCAAACAGATCTGAACTTGAACTGTACAGTTCATCTCTGCCACTGGTCGCCACAGAACTTTAGGCAGCTTGCTTCACTTCCCTGAACCTACACAAAGTGACTGCAATAATCCATTACTGGCCTTGCAAATTCATACCTAACAATAAACTACAATTCCCTTTCCCTCATTTTTTGGGGAAAGCATTCTTCTGACAGCTGATACTTGTTAAAAATATCTTTTTATATGTTTGTTTGCCCAAAAGGGGGCCCCGATGGAGAATATACATCGGAACCGAGCGGCCTCTCCTCTTCTCTCCCTGTCGCCGTGTGATGACGTGACCCTTCTTGCTCTCTGCCATCACCCCGGAAGCTCTCATGGGCTGACAGGATAGGCTCCTGGCTTGTCCTTCCCCCGGTGCCATGGTTTAATTCACTTGTGATCACGCCTTCCTTGGAGGACTGAAAGCCATCAGAGAACAGGCTGGGGAAGGTCACGGCCATCCTCTGGCCCGAACGCAGCTTGCTCAGGTTCCTGGGCTTTTCTCTGCTGGCCTCCACCAGATGCTAGTCTCTTGGCCTCCCTGCAGGCCGGTGGGCGCATTTCCTAACTGACACCCCCCGGCTCGGTTTCTGGCCTCCCTTTCTTTGCTACGCTTGGGTGACCGCCCTTGAATGAGGGGACGTTGTAGAAAGCACTCAGAGCTGAGCCAAGCCCCAGCGTGACCACCTCCTGGCAGTTAACTGGAGCTGCGAGTGTAAGGTGTGTGCCCCTCAGCGCTCCAGCCTGAAAATGGAGATGGTGTTGGCCGCCACGCAGGGCTGCTGAGAGAGCGGGGCCATGTAGAGCGGAGTGCCGTGTGTAGAGATGAATGGTGTGTGCACGGGCCCTTATGTACATATGGTAGGCACTTCATAAAAGTCAGACCCCCCCCCTTGTCTGTAGAGGAGCAGAGGAGTCCGGAGGAGTAACAAAAAGTAACCGACAATGGGTGCCCAAGTGTATGTTGGGTGAAGGGTTAATGATTAGTTGCCCCAGGTTGCATGGAGCACAGGATTCTAACTCCCAAATCTGGACTATCCCAGGCCTATTCTTTTATTTTTTTTCCTTAATGTTTACTGTGCACAAGCAGGGGAGGGGCAGAGAGAAAGGGAATGAGAGAGAACCCCAAGCAGGCTGCAAGCTGTTAGCACTGAACCTGTCTCCGGGCTCGACCCAGAAACTGTGAGATCATGACCTGACCCCAAATCAAGAGTCAGATGCTTAACCAACTGAGCCACCCAGGCCTCCCTCCCGCCCCCACCCCAGGTCTATTCCCTGATCTCCCCTCTCCTAAAGGGACTACTTCAGCCACACTCCTTGAGGAAGGTGAAGGGTACTCATTAAGATGCAGACTCTGGGACCAGACTACTATGTTTAAATCCTAAGCAGCAGCATTTACCAGTTGTGACCCTAGCCAAGTCACTTATCTCTCTGAGCCTTAGTTTTCTCATCTGTAAAATAAGGCTATTTACATCAAAGGTTGCTGCGAGGCCTAAAAGAATTACTATGGTAAAGTGCCCACAAAGGTCCTTGGCATGTAGTAAACTCTCTGTAAATGGGACCTATTGTTTCCTTTCTCGTCTCTGCAAAAGGCGACTCTTGCCCTCCTTCTTCCTTGTCCCACTGCCTCCTAGCCTTGATAGCTGCCTAGCCCTTTCCCACAGTGGAAAGGGTTTTCTTGGACAGCAGTGGGATCTCTGGCACCGGGGTATTTAGGCCCGGAGAGACGGCCTTCTCAAAATGTTGAGAGCAGATACAGGCATGGAGGACTGACCTCAAAAGTTCAGTCTAACTCAGATTCTTGGATTCCCTGGTGTTTTTATGGGTTTCGTGGCTATGAATATTTGTGAAACTTTAGGAGAAGTTTCTAGGTAGGCTTCAAGATGAGATTTCCTTGCCTGGGATATACCGGGAGTAGTATTTCCCAGGACAGGTGGAAGTTTTTATTGAAAACACTCGCAATGAAGCCTAGAGTCCTCCAGACCTCAAGAGGGTTATTTGTGCCAGAAATCTGTCCAGCGTCCTCAGGAGTGAGGAGGGCAGCATGGGGATGGGGTGGATAAAAGAGAGTGGGGTGTGTGTGTGATATTCTCTGTTCTTAGGTTTTTTTTATGGCCGGTACTCCCTGCACTACTGTCATATCTGCTACTTGAGGGCAGAGGCTTTATAAAGACTCATTTCTATGTTCCTGGCATGGAAAAGGGACTTGCCGAATGCCCACTGAGCTCCAGACCTGGCTGAGCAGCAATAACGATCCGAGGCACTAGACATCTGTTTCACTACCCCTCTCCTGTTTCCTCATCTTCCAAGTGGGCAACTTGTTCCAGGGCTGAAAGACCTTAAATGCGGGAGGTGTCAGCTATTATGAGGCCAGTAGCCCTGGAGTGATCGGTCCATGGGTTCTGGCAGTCACAAGCATGAGAATGTAAACCTGGCTGGCTGGGACTCCAGAACTGGCCAGGCCCGGTGCTGAAGGGACAGCTCCCAGAACGGGGAGGACCCAGGGTGGGAGGCCAGGCACTCTTGCCCCCTGCTGCGGTCCCCACCCAACCCAAGATGCTGCCTGTCTGGACTCGCCCGCAGAGGGTCGGCAGCTGGTGCTTCCATCCGTCCAGAAAGAGCAGCTGGGATCGCCAGGTCCCCGGAGACTCTCGGGCCCCTCTGCCTGATAATAATCACGGAAAAATGAGGGACAATGTCTAGGGGAGGCACACAGAGCCTGGCCTTGAAGAAGGATTGAGGGGAGACACAGATGAATGATCCCTTCCACCTGGCCCAATTCAGAGGAAGCCTGGGACCCTCGACAGCAAGCTCCTGGCACATTAAGAGTAGGCTGGTCAAGGGGTTGTGGGAGGTGACCCTGGAATGGGGAATATCTATCTGTCTGGGTGACTGACAGGAGTATGTGTGTATGTATGTGTTCATCTGTCTCTCTGTGTGTCTTTCTCTGGAGCATTCCTATTTAAGCTTCCAACTTTCCTTGTTTCTTGTGTGGATTTCTGTGTGGGTGTGCCGACTGGGTTTATGAGTGTGCTTGTGTGGAGTCACCTTGTGAGTTTGCCTTTGGGATGAGTGTGTGACTATCTCTGTGTGGAGTGGGTGTTGTAGGAGCGAGCAGTGTATGTGTGTGTCATTCTTGCCCCTGCAGGAGTGTATTTCTCTTGTCTGCTGAGTGAATGGGGCCGTGGCATGTCCCTCTCCTCTTGCCGTATCATCTTTCCCTGCTCTTAGCACCGCCTGCTACATTATGTGTGTGTTTGCTTCCTCCCTCCTTAGAATGTCAGCTCCCAGAGGGCAGGACTTGGTGTATTTGGTTCACAGTGCTGTCCCCAGCACCAACTACGTGCTAGGCACCAGCGGGCACTCAATAGAATAGTGCGGAGTGAATGAATGCTGAGTCCAATGTGTGAGTGTTTCTCAGGTTGTGCCATCAATCGCGGTGCGATGCTGTGTTGGCGGTGTTGGGTGACTATGAGAATTTATGGTGAGGGTGTGTGTTATTATCTCGGAATATGTACGAGCTTGTACGGTGTGTGCACAAGTGTCTCCGATGCGACGAAACGACCCTGCGTGTGTCTGGGGAGCGTGAGTGGAATCGAGTCGGCGTGTGTGCTAGCCTATTTGTGCATCTCTCACGTGTTTCATGGCGTAATTGTCTGGTGTGCTAGTGCGAACCTGTGTGTGTCCTGGAGAGCGTGCGTGTGCGCACGCGAGTGTGTGCGTGTGTGCATACTCGAGGCACCCGGCCCTCGCTCTCCTGCGCTCGGCCTGGGGGCGGGGAGCGGGGGTGTGGCGAGGGCACTGCGGTTCGGCTGCCCGCCCTCGGCGCTGCGGCTCGGGCACGTCACTGTCCCTCCCCGCCCCCGCCGCGGTCCCCGCCCCCCCCCGGTCCTTTGTAGCCGGCCGCGGCGCTCGCCCACCGCCGCCCGGAGGCCCCGCCCCGGCCCCGCCCCGGCCCCGCCCCGCCGCGCGCCCCGCCCCGCCCCTCCCCGGGCCGCAGTCGCGCCTGGGCCGCCGCGGGCCCGCAGCGAGCGCGGAACGCGGCGCACGGCGGTGGCCAGGGCCGCGGGCGGGCGGGAGCGCGGGCGGGCGGCCGGCCTCGGACCGGCATGGCGGACCGGCGGCGCGCGTGGAACACGGAGGACGACCTGCCCGTGTACCTGGCGCGGCCGGGCAGCGCGGCGCAGACCCCGCGCCAGAAGTACGGCGGCATGTTCGCCGCGGTGGAGGGCGCCTACGAGAACAAGACCATCGACTTCGACGCGTACAGCGTGGGCCGCCGCGGCTCGGCGCGCACGCCTCGCAGTGCCGGCCGGCCCGACGCCGTCGGCCTGCCGGGGCCGGGCGGCAGCGAGGACACGGCCAGCGACGTGAGCGAGCTGTCGGGCTCGGCGGTCAGCTCGCCGGGCGAGCGCGAAGAGCGACCACCCGCGCTGCGCATCCGATGCCCCGCGCCCCGCGACCTGCCACTCGGCCGGGACAATGGCCAGGTACCCTCGGGGCGCGCGCGGACCGGACGGGGGGCGGGGCCCTCGGGGCGGCTGGGCGTGGAGCCGCCCGCGGGCAGTGCGGGGAGTCGCGGCCACCGGGCTTGAGAGGGCTCCCGAAGGCCCCTCCCCCACTCCATCGCACCGGAGGGTCGGAGAGGTTGTGCGATTTGGTCGGGGTTGGCCAGCATAGCCTGTGAGACTCCAAAGGGTCCTTGGAGATCCAGTCCCCCGCTCCTCTTCTGCAGAAGGGGAGAGCAAGGTTCTGAGAAGGAGAAAGTAAGTTGGCTAGAACTGCCACATGGACCTTAAAATGCGAGGGGACCTCTGGGGTGAAGTTAACCCTGGGATCCCCATTCTCTGCTAAATGAAAAGGAGGGGAGCTCCTTTCCGCATTCGTCCATTCATTTGTTCACACGCTCATCAGTCATTACTGAGCGCCTACTGTGTACCAGGCTCTGGGAGAGGTTCGGCAAAACGCCGGTGGTCACACAGGTTAACGCTGAAAGACACCTTTCCTTGTGTGCTCCCTCTGTGCTTTCTAGGGCAAAGGTCTGGTTAAAGACTTAGGTGGGTCGGGCAGACAGAACTAGAAACTGCTGTCCCCACCACCGACGTCTTCAGGGGACGCTCCTGAGTCCCACAGCACGACGCCAGCGTGCTCTCTTCACAGAGCAAGTTGGAGGCAGAGCGGAGATTTGAACCCCAGTCTCTAGCTTCCTGGACTTGGAGGTTTTTACCCTCGGAGAGTGGAGGCGCCTCAGGCAGAGGGAATGCCAGGCCGTGGGCCCCATAGCTCTTCTCCCTCAAGCTAGAGGTCGCCAGGGAACTGGAGGAAGATGGATGGGTAGACGGCACAGCTCTGGGATGTATGTGTGAGGGTCGGGGCCAGACGCCAGGAGAATGGAAGTTGGAGCACCCGAGGGCCGGCGAGCTGTCGGCTTAGCCGGGAACTCGACGTCTGAGCTCTGCTCAGGCCCCAGACCCCTGGTAGATGCTGAAGTCCTGGTTCAGCACGCTGGCCCCACCCCAGGCCAGGGTGGGCGATAGATTCATTGTGAGAATTAAATCAGTTAATGCTGGTAGTCAGATGAGCATTCAATAAATGTTCGCTTTTGAGTTTTACTATCATTTTTTATTAACCCTTCTCCCCTTGAATACTATGAAAGGAATAAAGCGAGAGGGAGGAAGCAGAGCTCCGTCCAGACAGAAATCTGGGAGGGCTTCCTGGAGGAGTGGGGGCTGGGGCAGCCCGCGGCTGCTTCAACGCAATACTGGGTCTCCTGAGGCTCCCAATCCCCTCTCGCCTTCGGTGCCGGTAGCTCGGGAACTCTCCGTGGTCCTGAATGCGGCGCCCTGAAAGGGAGAGGTCTACAATGGTGGTGTGTGAGGTGAGGGGGCGGGGGACAAGGGAGGGAGAGATCAGGACAGTCATCTTCTTTTCCCTACCCTTTCTTATTCTTCCGTCCCCACCTGCTTGGTGGTCGACCTCACCTGGGATCCGGGCTTCTGAGCCCGAGCGGGAGGCCTCGGGGCTGCGGACTCAGAAGCTGGCGCCGGTACCGGGGAACCTGGTTTCCAGCCGAGGCATTTCGCCCTCTTGAGCCTCAGCTTCTCCACCTGTGAAATGGGGATGGCCTTTTTCTCCCAGGCATCCCCAAGGCGTGATGGAATATCAGGAAGGCGAGAGCGCTTTGTGCACAAAGCTACGGTCAGTGTCACCAGCGCCAGCATCGCCGCCAGGCTCTGCCTGGGCCGGCTCCGCAGCCGCGCCTAGGCACTTGGGGACGCTGGTCGCTTCACCTCTTCCACTCCTCCCTCTTCTCCTCTGGCCCTCTCTTCCCTTTCTCCATGGCTGGACTGGACAAAAGGCGGCGCCTCCAGCGCGCCTAGAGCTCCAGAAGCCCTCGAGGTTCCGGACTGCGGAGCCAAGGGGCTCACGGTCTCCCTAGAGGGTGCGTTTCACTTTCTGTGGGCCAGGCGGCCACAGGGCTCGGGTTCCGGGGCGGGCTTCGCGGCTCCAGTGCTTCGCAGAGGGTATAGGGCCGGGCGTCCTCCCCCACCCCCCGGCGCAGAAAGCCCTCTTCTGGGGAGGGAGGAGGGGTTTCTGCGGCGCAGGCGCAGCGTTTGCGGAGGCCCGAGGCCCAGCGACTGCGGCGCTTTGTACCCGGCAAGTCTGCTTGGGAGCAGAGATCTGTTTGGCCAATCGCGAACCGGTGCCCCTCCCCCGATACGCACGTGGTCTCGTCCCCAGCCCTGGAGCTTCCCTGCCCCGACTGGCCCCTGGGGACGTCCCAGTGCGTGGAACCTAGGACTTAACAACGCTGAGGAAGAGAATGCAAGCGTCATGGGGACAGAGACCTGCAAATTCTGGGCACCGACAAGGATTTAAGCCACAGCGCCGAGCCCAGAGGCCAGGCTGAATGAATGAGTATAGGTGAGGTGTGCAGGAACTTGGCCTCCAGATACCGTTCCGCTGTAGCTAATATACTTTACACCTGAGATACCATTTTGTTTCCGTAAGCCCCAACTTCCCACCTGTAAAATGGGAAAATTATGGCCTAGCGTTCTCGCAATACTAAGAGCTTCTCTCTTGTGAACCTACAACCCCACCTCCATTTCAAGGCCAAGGCATCTCTGGCCTCCTGTCCTGGTCTGGGTGACTGGCCTCTCGGTGGCCTATGAAGGTCAGGGCTTCAGGCGTCAACCTGCTTAGTGGGGGGGGGCTTCACCGCCTCTAGCACACCCTCCCTCTGGGTGGCAACTTGAAAGTAAAGAAGATGGGTCTTCTAAAAGACACTGCGGGTCTGTATCTCGAGGGCAGAAAGTGAGTGGCAGAGAAAGTTAGCATGTTATTCTCTCTGGAGATTTGGGGCATCTGTCTGGGGTTGTGGGGGCTTGCTAGGACTCCTCCTTCCCCCGTCTTCTCTCTTTTCTCCCTTCCTGTCGAGATGTTTATTAAGCTATGCCCTGGCCTCCTGCCCGCCTCTCCCCAGAGGGACGTCTGGCTCAGGGGTGCTGGGGGCTCTGGTCACTACACTCTGGGAGGCAGAACATCCTAGTCTCCACTGGTTTCCAGGCGTCTCCTGGGGTCTGTGGGGACCTTAGTGCCAGTGGTCTCGCCCTCCAGGCAGTCACTGGTAGGCAAGATTGTGGGGGTGACCTGGCGGCCCCAGGGCCAGGCTTCTGTGTGATGAGAAGCCGCTGCAGAGGGTAGGGCCAGTCAGCCATTAATTAGGTTCTTGTCTCTCTCATCCTGCTGCGCTCCACTGGCCTGCCAGGAGGCTCCGCTGAGGCCTCAGGGAGACTGATTCAATGAAGTGAGTGGGGAGGGTGGCCGGGAAGGCTTTATGGAGAAGCCATTGACGAGGAGTCTGGGAGATGGGTAACCTTTTGTCTGGGGTTAGGTATTAAGGAAGAGGGTACAGCTCGAATAAAGGCTTGCAGGCCTGGGAGATGGGAAAGTGCTTAATTTAACTCCTCTATTCAGGGAGTGTGCACAGCGGATGGACAAACGGAGGCTGCGGCACGAGAGGCAGGAGGGGGGCGGTCGCTGGGCCGGGTCCAGAGCGCCCAGAACGCTCCAGCGGCTCGGGCGGGTCCCCGGCGCCCGCCGCGCACTCCCTCCCCCACGCAGCTGTTCCCGGGGGCCCGCAGATGCGGTGCGGCACACCTGTGGCGCCGCCGCGGGCTCCGCCTGCACAGCCCAAGGCCGTCTCTGGCATTTAAAAAAGCAGACCTTCCCAATAGCGAGAGCGAGGCCGGGGCGCAGCCGAGGGCGTGTGCGCGGGGCGGGGGTCGGCGGGGCTGGGCGGTTCGGGGGGCGGGGGCGGAGTGGGGGGGGATCGGAAGGGAAGAGCTTCCTGGTTCGAGCCGAGAGGGGCGAATCGGGCTCGGCTCCGCGCCGCCGGGAGGAGCTGTCTGTCTGTAGCCCCCTCCTCCCGCCCTCGCCTCTCCCTCCTCCTCCCGCCCTCCTCGCCGAGCCGGGCGGTGCTGGCAGCCGGAGCGGCGGCGGCGGCGGCGGCGAGCGGGCCGAGCCGGGGCAGCGGGCGCGTGGGCAGCCGCGGGCGCCGAGCCTCCGTCCCTCTCTTCTGCCCTCCTGGGCCTTTGTCACCGCGCCCGCGGGGAGCGGGGCCGGTTGAGAGCCCGGCCGAGCGAAAAGACAGCCCCACGGGTCCGCCGGCCGGGCCGAGGGCGCCAGCGGGGCCATGTCGTACCAGGGCAAGAAGAGCATCCCGCACATCACGGTAAGCGGGCCCCCGCCCCCGCCCCGCCGTCCTCCGTGGGGGTCGGGATCCGCGGGGGGACTGCAGGCGCGGCCCCCGAGGCTTCCTGCGTGGCGGCGGGCGGGGCGGGGCTGATCTCTGCCTTGCAGCCCCCTCCCCCCAGCCTCTGGGGACAATGGTGGGGGGGGGGTGGGAGCCCCGCACGGCTAGGCGGGGCTGGAGTCTCGGGCCCCTCTCCCCGCGGGCTTGCCGGCCCCCCGCCCCCCGCCACGGGAAGTGCCAGAGGGTGGCGTGGACCGGGAGGATGCGGCGCCGAACAAAAGAGGGAGGGGCGCGGGGGGCCGAACCCCTCCCTCCAGCCCTGGAGCGGGGACGGGCGGGGAGGGCCGAGCGTCCTGCGCCTGGCCTCTGCGGGGTCCAGCTCTTGTGAGTTCCTTCCACGCCAGAGGAAGGAAAAATACCGACCTCTGCTCCCCCCCTCCCCTGCCTGTACCGATGGAGTGGAAGTCTGGACCCAGAAACAGCGCCATGATGGAGGAGCCCCTCCCATTCCTCACCGCGGCTAAAAATAACCCTCATGGGGCTGCGCTGGCAGCTGCGGCCCCAGAAGGGTTAACACTGGGGGGTAGGAGGGTAGTGGGGCTGAGCCGTTGGCCCGCTGTCCCTGGGTGTGGCCCGAAACAAAGGATCCCTGCTTTGTCTCCGGTGGGGAGCCTGGGGAGCCTAGGGCTGAGGACGCAGCGGTGGGGAGACCTGGCCTCCACCCCGTTCCCTCCTTGGCACCAGAGTGGAGCCAAACCAGCCCTGAAGGTTGTGCCCCACAGGCGCGGGGGAAGCCAGCGGGCCTTTGGCGGTGGGTGCTGGAGTAGCCAGGTGCCGGAAGGTGGGATTCTGGGTGTGACAGAATCCTCCAGCGAGACACCTGAGGTTTGAGGACAGGACACCCATACTCATTCATCCAGAATCCTGGCTCTGGGAGTGCCTACGGGTGCCTACAGGAGGGCAGCCTTGGGTAGGGGGAGGGAGCTGACGGTTCCCATTCACCTGCTCAGTCTGTCGCAGACATTATTTTATTGAGTCTTCTCAATAAATCCCTTTGAGGGAGGTATTGTCCACCTAAACCTCCCAGAGGCTGGAGCACTGGCTGGGGCAGGCACGAGTGAGAGGAAGGTTGGGTGAGAGCCCCTCCCCACCCGCCCATGCCTCCTGTCCAACTGTGGGCTGAGGCTTCCTTTAGAAAACCCCGCCTGGTCTCAGCTTCAGGTCTTGCCGGCAGCCCTTTGGTGAGTTTGTGTCTAGAGGCGTGACCCCTGAGGGTAGAGACCATCTCTAACCCATCCATAATCCCTGCCTTCTGAGCTATGAAAGTGCAAGTGGCCAGCTCTCATTAGCCCTCTGGTTGCCTACGAGTCCCTGGAAGAGAGCCGGTTGCCCCCAGGCAAGGCGGTGTGGGAGGAAAGTGGAGGGGGTGGGTGTTTGAGCAGGTCCCTGCCTGGGGACTCTCTACTCTAGCCCTACCCCCTGAGAGGAGGAATTAGGGCAAGCAATGGCCGTGCTGGTGACGCAGTGAAGATGAGTCTGGAGCCTTGGGTCCCACTGTGGCTGTGGCCCATGGCGGCTCTGTCCACCACCCCCCACCCCAGTTTCCAAGAAGACCGTTTTGCCGGATGATCTTTGAGGCAGGTCTGTAAGATGCCCCAGACTTGAACAGTTCTCAGTCTGCAGGGACGCAGCAGCCACCTGCCCTCCTGCTGTGACCCGCTGAGGGGAGGTGACTTGCCCAGGCTTTTGTACGGGACAGAGCTGGGTGCTCTTTGCTCTGCCGACTCTCTTGCCCTCTGTGCTCTGATACCCCAAATGGGCCAACACCGGCCGCTTCCCAGGACCAATGAGCATCCAAGAGGACTCTGGCAAAGCGCTTAGTGTGTGTTGTGCACACAGTGGGCACGGGTAGGACCGCTGGCTGATTCAGTGTTTGTGCGAAGCCCGTAGTTGGCCCGCGCGTCCAAGAGAACCAAATGGAGTGGTTCCAACAGCTTCAATAGCTTGGAGAAGTGGGGAGGAGATGCTGAGAATTATACTTAGAACCTGGGAAGGAGGCCCTTGATGAACACTTGTGTTTTATTTGGTCCACATAAGCCCACTCCATCCAGAAAGATCTGTGGTGTAAAGAAACAGCAAACCAGAGGGATGAACTTGACTGGACCCTCAGCTTCCTGAGGAGCTTTCGCGGGTAGCATCCATGTTGTGACAGGAACCAGAATGCCGTGAAGTGAGTGGGAGGGCACCGTGGCTTTCTCACGCTGCGCCCCTGGCTTGTGCACTCCTACTCCTTCGGTGTCTGTGCCGGGCACTGTGCTGGGTGCCAGGCTGAGCAGGCAGGAGGGGGGCTTGCCCTCGCCTTCCCAGAGTTTGGCAAAGACGAACATTTCTGCTTGAAATTGCATCAAGGCGTGGGGGCTGTCATAAGGGGCCCCACGGGGGGCTGGTGGAAACCACAGCAGGGAACTTCACCCTCGTCCTGGGATGGGGGACAAGAAGGACAGGGAAGAGGCGGGAGTTTCCGTGTGAGTGGAGGGAGGCCCAGGGGCAAACGAGCCTGGCCTGCTGGAAAAACTGAAGGAAAGCCCACATGGTGGGAACCCGGCCTCAGCTTCCAAGTATGGCTGCTCCGGGCAGTGGGAGGAAGTCTTGGGTGTTTTCGGTACTCATGGTGGGCGTGGCCTGCGGAGGGGCTTGGGGGTTGGAAAAAGACTGAGAGAAACTCTCAACGCATCCCCAGGGCCCCCACCTGCTCCATGTTTGGTCACTCTGTGCCCCCGGGAGCCTTAGCGCTGTCATCTGGCCAATCAGGACAAGGTTCCAGCTTACACAGAGAATCCAAAGGTAGGGGAGAGGGTACCCTGAGCAGAGGAGAAAGGGGCATCTCAGGCAGGCCCGGGCTGAGTTAGGAAAACGTTCTACCCACCTCGATCGTGAGTGGGTGTCTTCCCTCTGGTTCCCGCCTCAGCCTTTCCCTGAGGTAACAGAGCACCCGACGGAGAGAAGGGAAAAAGCAGAAACACTTAGCGTCAGCCCCCAAGGATGGTTTAAAATATTTACGAAGCGCTCTTTCATGAGTAGCTGTGTAAAAAATTAATGGCACGGCCAGGGATTAACTTAGCTAAAGCTGTTTCTGGAGCCCCGTGCAGTGGTTAAGTGTTAGAACATTCTGGGCGTGGCTCTGAGCAAACAAAGGCACATGGCTTCCTGGCCCTGCAGCAGCTCTGGGCTCCCAACAGAGCCACCAAAGGGGAGGGGGGCTGCTCAGCGGTGGGGGGAGACCAGCGTGTCCACCACGGTGGTCAAGAATTATTATTAAAAGTAGGGCTTCATGAGTACCGGTCATTTGTGGTTGTGCAGGCTTTTATTACAACATTCGACACGACCTCCGTGGTCTCTGACTCGGGGCTCAGAGCCCTCCCGTGAGGGAGGCAGGCTGGTTGGATCATCCGTGTTTCCCAAAGAATAGACGAAGGTTCACAGAGACTTAGTGGCATGGAAAAGTTCTCGCAGTGACCTGTGGAGGAGTGAACAGCCAGATTCCAGCAGAAGGGGGAGATGGGTTGGTCGGCCGGCTCTGAAAATCACTCTCTGGTTGAAATCTGGAGGTGTCTCTGTGCGTGTGCCTGCGTCCGATCGCAAAGTGATGATGAGCGGGGGAGAAAGACCTCAGTAAGTAAAACAGCGGACTCGATTAGCGACTGTCGTGTGCACGCGTACAAAACACACATGAGCCCTGCCTGGTTCTTCCCGAGAATGCCATCCGGCCTCTCGAGAGGGATTCAGTTTATTTCCTGCTCTTTTTTTCACACAAAGGCTTTGCGATGCCCACAGTGATTGGTGATGCTTGTAGTGAAATCACGGAATACCAGGGCTGAAGATGGAGGAAGAGCAGGGGACAAACCTGCCCGTGTTTCAGGCCACTGGTGGTATGCAGCAGGACGTCTGCCATCAATTCGGAGCTTCAGGCATCCAGGGCAGAGAAGCAAACACACTTAGTGACGTCAGGGTCATGACCAGAGAGAGGGAGGTGGGCCACGTTCTCAGCGGAAAAATTATTTTGTTTAAATTGTTTAAAAAATTTTCTAAATGTTTATTTATTTTTGAGACAGAGGCAGACAGAGCATGAGCAGGGGAGGGGCAGAGAGAGAGAGAGAGAGAGAGAGAGACCCAGAATACGAAGCAGGCTCCAGGCTCTGAGCTGTCAGCACAGAGCCCAACACAGGGCTCAAAACCACAAACCGTGAGATCATGACCTGAGCTGAAGTTGGACGCTTAACAGACTGAGCCACCCAGGTGCCCCTAAATTAAATTCTTTTTTTTCAATTTTTTTTAACATTTTTATTTATTATTGAGATATAGAGAGAGACAGAGCAGGAGCATGGGAGGGACAAGAGAGGGGAAGACACAGAATCTGAAGCAGGCTCCAGGCTCTGAGCTGTCAGCACAGAGCCTGACGCGGGGCTCAAACTCACAAACCGCAAGATCGTGACCTGAGCCGAAGTCGGACACTCAACCGACTGAGCCGCCCAGGCGCCCCAATTAAATTCTTAAAAGGTGTTTCAGAGAGGGTAGCCGCGATATCGTTAGGACTTCTTCGGTAACCTAGCTGCGCCAACTTAGCCCTGCACGTCTGTGTCTCGTGATAAACTTGGCCCAGGCTGAATACATGGAATGCACGTGACGCGGCGTCTGTGAGCGCGCCTGGCTCGCCGTGAGTGGCTGACAGATGTTCGTCTCCCCCTCCAAACTCGGGCTCTCTCTTTGTGGAAACAAAAACTCAGCTGGCGGGTGAGCCGAAAGTGTCAGCCACGTGTCTGTTCGGTTCTTTGGACTGTGCGAGGTGTGGTAGGCAGTGAAACAAATCCCCGTTTCATGATCCGTAACCTTAACGAGCGTGCTACCTAAGGGACAGCGCACGCGCGAGCAACCAAGAATGGCTGAGCACAGGTGCCGGAGGGCCTCGGGGAGGGAGAGACTCAGTGTTGGCAGGAGCCACAGGAGGTGACTTCCTGAGGCCTGGGGGACGACAGGAGCTAGGTGTTCAGGGATTCGATTGGTGGGGACAAGGGAAGAGCCTGTAAGGCACGTGGAACAGCATGTGCAAGACTTGGACCGGGGAGTGAATACAGTCAGACGAGAGCGAGGGCTTAGTCGCACGTAGATGGGGGGAGGTGAGGAACGCGGAAGAGAGGTGAATTCAGTAAAGCTTTGGAGGTCGGTAGAATGTACCCAACACGATGGAAGCAGCAGGTAGATTCCAAGTCTGATTCGAAGGCAAGGGAGACATTTGACTTTGGGCAAATCACCTCCTTTCCCTGAACTTCTATATATAGACCTATAAAGATTCCTTATCTTCATAGAGTTGGATTAGAGGATTCCGTTCCGAGTTTAAGATCCTCTGACTTTATCTGGTGGGTGACAGGAAGCCACTGGGAAGGCGGGATCGTAAAGGCAGCGCGTCGGAGCGTGCGTTCTGAAACCAGACAGCTTGGGTTTGACTTCTAAGCTGTCCCACTTACTAGCTGCGTAATTTGGGCAAGTCGCTTGTTCTCTCTATGCATCGTGTGTAAAATGAGAATGATATTACCCCACACGGGTTTTTTTTTTCCCTGAGAATTAAATGAGTTAATATAATATGTGTCAGATGCTTAGAATAGTGCCTGCCCATGGTGTATTCTTACCGTGGGAAGGTGCGTTGGTCAACGTGGTCCCAGAGCAAGCAACCACCACGTCTGGTTTTCAGCCACAGACCTTGAATTCTCACTCACGCTAAGTGACGGCCGTGGATTGGCTGTAGCTTTGCCCCCCTAGATGCTGGTGAACAACGGGTCTGTTCCTTGTGTCTCCTCGCTCTGAGATTTAGGCTGAAGGAGCAGACGAAGGAAAGACGAGGGACTGGTAGCAACTTGAAATGCCTTTAGGAGCTTGTACCCAACGGGGGCTCCTAGTCACATGGCCAAAGCAAGTCCCGCGATCCAGACCTGAATCAGTGGAGGGAAGCCCGATGTTAGACCTTCTTAAGGAGACATGAGGTTAAATGTGAAAATTACGGCACATGAAAGGTGGTAATAAACCCCCTTTTGGAGGAAATGATGAGGCGGTCAGGAAGCAGAAGGGGTGAGTTTGGAAGAAAAGGCACTCGAACTGGGTGGGGAATGAGCACCAAGGAGAAAGAAGTCTCAGTGGATAACTGGACATCTAGATTGGAACGGGGCTCAGAGCCAAGGGGTCAGATGAGGAGATTGCGGGCGCTGGTAGAAGACAGGAAACGTGAGCTCTTCTAGCAAACCTGTGGCTCTCAGCCCGTGTGCCGCGAGCAGAGTGACACATCAAAAAAAACAAAAAAAAAAAAAACAAAAATAAAAACAAAAACCCAAAAAACCCTCTGCAGATGTGCTGCTAAATTTTGATCAGCGTTTAAAATTTATATTTGTTGCAACCAAGTCGACACATTGTTCCAGTGACATGTATCAGGGGGCGACACTGCTCACGAGCTGGGAGGCTGTGAATGAGAGTCATTTTTTGTGAATCAAAGGTAACTCCTGCCCTGGAAAGAAACCACCAAGAGGACTTTGCCCTTGAGCCTATACAAAGGACAGAGGTCAGCGCATAGGGCCAGGGTGCTGAAGAGGTAAGCATGGGCAGCGATGAACAGTTAAGGCCCCCGAGACAGACAGTCACACGTAGCAGGGAGGGCGCGCCCATGAACGCTGACGGCCTTGGTGGTGCCGTACGTCTTTCATCACTTTAAGAATGCTACATTTTTTATGCTGTTTGTACACGTTCTTTTTTTAAAAGTTTATTTTGAGAGAGAGAGCACAAGCCTGAGCAGGGCAGAGAGAGAGGGAGAGAGAGAATCCCAGGCAGGCTCTGTGCTGTCACGAACTCACGAACCATGAGATCATGCCCGGAGCCAGAATCAAGAGTTGGACGCTTGACTGACTGGGCCACCCGGGTGCCCCTGGACGTGTCTCCTGAAGAGAGGTTGAGATTCGTGGTCCTGGAGAGAGGCAATGACAGAATCATAACTCTGCTCTGAGAAAGGGACTCTGAGTCGGTGTTGGCGGCTTGGAGAAGCAGTGGGGCCTGAGGAAGGGATTTCATGGAGGGGCTTGTCTGGAAAACAAGAGGAAGCAGGAAAAGGAGGGAAGTGATGATCGTGGACCTACGAGGTTGAGGCTCCTCCACCTCCCTCCTCCGGCCTGCGCCCCGGGCCCCTGGAACGTTCTCCCAGGCCAGACGCCCCCTCTCTGGCCCTTTGCACTTGTATAAGTTGTGCTCATTCTCCGTGGAGGATCCTTCCCCCGGGCGCCGGGGGCCATGAGCCCTTGCATGTCCGTGACTGTGGTTTGTCCAACCCCGTGAACGCTGGAGGGCGGCGGCAGCTTCTCTGGTGTCTCTCGGGAGTGCTCCAGCGCCCTGGTGACTCACCGAGGGACTCCCGACTGCGTGGGCGGGTGGATGAATGAAACCAGGTTGTAAACGGTGCTGCCGGGCTGGGCGAGGTTTTAGCCACTCCTGCCTGTGACATTCCTCACCACATGTCCTGTCCGAGGATTTCGTGTTTAGGTAGTTACCCTCCCGAAGCAGATGAGGGTGGCCTGAAGGGTTTTTGGGCTCACAGAGGGCCGCCCCAGCAGTCCTTTGGCTGCAGGGAGAGGGCAGATCTGATCTGTGAAGGTGCCTCCTCGTATTTCCCCCTGAAAGGCAAGATTTTACCATAAGGGCCTTCCCTCCATTTAAGTTGAGCGGATCATAGCGCACGTGTCCCCCAGGCCTTGACTGAATAATGACTTAGGGTCGGTTCCACGGGAAGGCTCGATGGATCTGGTGCCGAATTGCATAGAGCATACGGGGAGCTCTTTGTGATTTTGTACCTGTCCCCAAATCATGCCGCCGTGTCTTTTGTATCTTACCATGGTCATAGGCCCTTAGGGCTGAAGCCCTAATAATATTTTATTTATACAACCTTAAAGTCGAAGGCAGGAAGTAGTGTCTTTTGCTTCTCCCACAGCCCCCATCTCTCCTCTAGTGTAGGAATTCCCAAATACCCGCTCTTCGCATACCTCTAGGGACAGGGAGATCACCACTTTCCTCGGCAGCCTGCTTTACCCTCGAGCAGCTCTGGTGTCTGAAAGCTCTCAGGTACGTGGGCCGAGAATCTGCTTCTGGCCCTGGGTTTGCTGTCCGAATGTTCCCCGGCCGCCTCCTCATCCACGCTGGTGTTCCTGGAGGCTCTGGGAGGCATTTCTCAGCCGTTTCTCCTTATTCAGGACTCTGTCTTTTGCAAAACGGCCCCGGTCCTCTATTCCTCGTGGAGCTTACGTTCCAGGCGCAATGTTAGGATTTTTCTTTCCATGTTTTTCCCCTTTCATTTTATTCTTTTCTCTTTCACTATCCTTTGTTTCTGGGCATGCAGAGCAAAATAGGCTCAAAGTAAAACTTTAATCATCAGGCATGTTTTAAAAAAGTTTTTTAAGTGTTTATTTAGTTTTGAGAGGGGGGAGGCCTGAGTGGGGGAGGGGCAGAGAGAGAGCGAGACACAGAATGGGAAACAGGCTCCAGGCTCTGAGCTGTCAGCACAGAGCCCGGCACAGGAGCTCGAACCCAGGAACCGCGAGATCATGACCTGAGCCCAAGTCAGATGCTTAACTCACTGAGCCACCCAGGTGCCCAATTGGGCATGTTTTAAACTGGCATAAAAACTTGCTAGGGTCACACAGTATTCCTCTTTATGGCTTACAATCAGTAAGCCTGGGGCGCCTGGGTGGCTCAGTTGGTTAAGCATCTGACTTCGGCTCAGGTCATGATCTCACAGTTTGTGGGTTCGAGCCCCACGTCGGGCTCTGTGCTGACAGCTCAGAACCTGGAGCCTGGTTCAGATTCTGTGTCTCCCTCTCTCTCCGCCCCTCCCCCACTCGTGCTCTGTCTTTCTCTCTCTCTCAAAAATAAATAAACTTACAAAAAAACTTTCTAGGGTCATAGACACCTTTGAGAAGCTGATAAAAGCAATGACAACTTTTTCCCGCTTCCTCAATGGCTGGACACAGAACACTTGGCATAAAAGATCGGACTACCTAGGCCAGTATGAGGTGTATGAGGTGAACAGTGTTTTTACACATTATCTCCAGAAATCCTGTGAGTTGCTACTTTGATTTTTTACGCAGGCAGATGAGGAGACCGAAGCACAGAGAGGGTAAGTATCTTGCCCCAGGTCACCCAGCAGAGAAGCTGTGTGGGAATAAGCTGTAGTCTGTGGTGCGTAGGGTCTCCCAGGCTCGTGGGGGAGATAGACAGAGACGAGCTGAAGATGACACATCACAAAGCAATGCTAACCAAAAGGTGCATGCCTCGCACTGCAGGAACTGCAAGGGGGACCCAGCGTTCCCGGCGCGGCGGGGGGCGGGGGGGGAGGGCGGGCAGGACTTGAACTAGAGATCAGTGGGTAGTGAGGTTTGGCAGGAAGGCCAGAGGAAGGAACGGGGGTGTGAAGTTGCAGTTTTAGGGAGCCAGCGTGTGGCGAGCCTCGGCATACGGTGGCCCGAGCCTAGCGGAGGGAGGGAGGGGTCAGGCCAGAAATTGCCCAGGCGGGCGTACTTTGTCCTGCGCGTGAGGACGAGCCGATGAAGGGTTTTAAGGAGCGACGTGACATGGTCGCATTTGTGTTTCAGAAAGGTCACTGGCTGTCCCGTGGAAGGGACGATTCAGGAAGCAGGGGGGGAGGTGGCGAGGGCCGACGGCGGGGGCAGGCAATGGCGGGGGGAGGCAGGCGATGGTGGAGGGGGCAGGCGCGGTGGGACTTGGGAATCAGGCGTGTGCGAGGACTTTCTGGACCAGAGCAACGAGATCTAGGAAGGACTTGGGTGTGAAGTGAGAACTCGCAGACGGAGGACAGAGCATCTCTGTGAGATCTTCCTCCCCGGCTGCCGAGACTTCCAACAACAACAACAACACAGTTCTAAGTGCTTGTCCACCCGGTTAACTCATGTAACTTTCAGAAGAGCTCTCTGCATTACAGATGGGAAACTGAGGCTGGGAGAGGGCTGGTAAGGGCAGGGCCGGATCCGAGCCGGGCAGTTGGCCTTGGCACCCGCGTGCTGAGCCAGCAGGCCACTCCGCCTCTTTGTCAAATGAGATAATGAGCGTGAAAGCATCTGGCTCCCAGGAGGCATGGCCAATGTTTATGAGGCAAATAAATCTCTGCATTTAATATCTCCCATCCCTGGAGCCCTTTACGACTTCCAGAGCCCCGTAATCTGCTTTTCTCCCTTTCAGCTAGAATGCAGCAATCCCAGCGGGAGGTCAGGTGAGTCCAGTGCTGGATAGATAGCTGAATGTGTGTACATGTCCATTTTTGCGGAGGGAGGAACTGAGGCTCAGATGTGTTAACCAGCTACAGTGAGGAGAACAGAGGCTAACAGCCTGGGGGCCACGGGGCTGTCGCTTTGTAGGCACCAGGTGGAACTAGGTTCAAACCACATAGCACTCATCTCCTGGCCGTGTGACTCGGAGAAATTACTTCGCTTCTTTTACTTCCTCCTTTGTAGCAATCACTACACTTTTTATTTTTTAAGTTCATTTATTTATTTTGAGAGAGCATAAGAAGGGGAGGGGCAGAGGCAGAGAGAGAGGGGGACAGAGAATCCCAAGCAGGCTCCGCACTGTCAGCACAGAGCCCGACACGGGGCTCAAACCCACGAACCGCGAGATCATGACCTAAGCCAAAACCAAGAGTCGGCCGCTTAAACCGACTGAGCCACCCAGACGCCCCCCCTCATGCCCCCATCTTACGGTAACTTAAGAATTAAATATGAATGCAGAACTGACACTTCGTATGCACTCAGGAATGTGATTTCCTTAAAGAGAAAGGATTTCTGTTCAGATTGCTTTGTATAAGGTAAAAAGCAGAGACAGGGAGACACAGAAGTGGGTTCTGACATAGACAGATACTGGCATCATTGTCCTTTTGGGCAGCCCGAAGGCTCTGCCCACTCCTGGGGTCATCACCGAGCTGTGCTATTTTAAAACCAGATATTGGGTCTGTCAGGGAGTACTTCCCGACTGTCTGCCGCTATCATGGGACCCGAGATCTCGCTGTTAAAACCGCGGTTGTCATGGAAATGGGCCTGAGCTTCCAGAGGAGGCATGCAACCCCCGGGGACCACCTGTATTTCTGATTCGTGAAGGAGGAAAATGCCACTGTGCTGTCTCCCCGTGCGAGGGGAGAGCAAATGTGTGTTAATTAGGTTGGGTCTCAGGCCTGTTGCCCTTTCCAGGGCTGCCTTCCTGGAAAGTGTGGCAAGGGCTGCTAGCTGACAGGCTGTCCCCTGAGGCAAAATCGAAGGCAAATGAGCTGACTTTCTGTGAATGAATAAGAATGCTGCTGATCTGAGATCTGCGAGGGGGGCCTGGGAGGAAGGGGGCTCTGCTTATTAAAGGTAGGGAGTGAGTCATGGACTATGAAGTGTTTGAGCCGGAAATCCCTCAGGCAGCTCTCAGCACAGAATCTTTTTTTCTTTTTCTTTTCTTTTTTTTAGAGAGCGAGAAAGAGTGTGGGCTGGTCAGAGGGAGAGAGAGAGAGAGAGAGAGTTAGAATCTTAAGTAGGCTCCACAGTCAGTGCAGAGCCCAGCATGGGGCTCAATCCCACGACCCTGGGATCATGACCTAAGCCAAAATTAAGAGTGGGATGTGCTGGGCGCCTGGGTGGCTCAGTTGGGTAAGCATCCAACTCTTGATTATGCCTCAGGTCATGATCTCACAGTTTGAGATCAAGCCCTGAGTCTAGCTCTGTGCTGACAGCGCAGAGCCTGCTTGGGACTCTCTTTCTCCCTCTCTGTCTCTCTGCCCCTCCCCCACTCACGCTGTCTCTGTGTCTCTCAAAATAAATAAATAAACTTAAAAAAAAAAAAGAGCGGGACACTCACCTGACTGAACCACCCAGGCTCCCCTCAGCATGGAATCTTGATGGTGCACCAATTTGCTTTGACACAATAATGCCACATAAACAACAACCTTGTAACTCTGCGACTTACAACTCAAAATATTTATTGCTCTTAGGTCTGTGGGCGGTGGAGGCTAATTAGCCGAGCTCCACCAGGTTTGTCGTCAGGCTTCTGTTTGTGTCAAGTGTTCTTCTCCTATCTCCTCCTCCTGGGACTCAGAATGAAGGAGGCTCCATCCTTGGTCGTGCTGTTTTCTCGACACAGGATGGACTGTCAAGAGACTGAGCTGAATCCCTCCTGCCTCTTAAAGCTCGTGCTCAGACCGGTGCCCTCACATCTACTCTCATTCTGTTGGTCGCAGCAAGGTGCATGGGTGCACCCTCCGCTGGTGGGGCGGGAGAGCACTGCGCCCACACTGGAGCATGCCGAGGGTGGGGGCACAGAGAGAATTGTGAAACGAGTAGCACAATCCACCGCAGATGGTCTGCGTCAAGGTTACCTGGGAGTGTTTGTTAGGAACCTCAATTCCTGGCCCTGTAAATTCATTTACGTCTGGTAAATGCAATTCTTGGCAAAAGTGCCTGGATTGGAATTTTTAGCAGGCAATCCCAATGGATTCTGAGGATCACCTAGGCTCCGGTGCCATGTTGTAGGTTGTACGTGCATGAATGAGGTGTGCCTGCCTGTCCTATTGAATCTTTGAGTTGCAAACCTAAGCCTCAGCATTAGTGGCTTGTAGAGTTTGAAGGACTGGTAACTTTTAAAACTCACCTTGACTTTTTTTTTTTTGGTATTAAGAGAATGCAGTTCAATGCATGGGCGGGCACGTTTCTATCGAAACGGGGCTTCCCTGATCTTGAGACTTCTTTCCATGCCAGCCTTTCAGAGGAGGAGATTCCTCATTTTGCCAAGGAGTGACTGGTCATTTAGTTACACCGAGCCCCTTCCCACTGATGAACGAGGCAGCCTCCTCAGAATCTGTATGCACCCAGACATCCCTGGTGGAACGTGGAGCCGCCTTCTCTGTGTGAAGACCGTCCCTCCGACCCTAACCCTGATCCTCTGAGCTCTTTTCTTGACACACATTGTTTATTGGCTTCAGATTCCAATGTCTGTGTTAGTGAAGCATCACAGGAGCCTGTGTATGGGGCCCCGTGCCTCCCCCAACTTCTTGGAGTGGGAGGATTAAGGTATCGAAATGGTGGTACTTGGAACCAATTACATACATTACGCAGCATAAGTCATGATTGTTTCTATTCTCTGGGAGTGTAAAGATTACAAAATGCCGGTGAGCTGAGAAAGGAGAACAGTGAAGAACTACAAGGCTGGAGGAGGGAGAGGGATTTTCAACATCCCAGGGTTGGGAGAAACCTCGCTATCCTAATGACCGGGGACATGTCAGGACCACGGACAGCACATCGCTTGCCCTCTCCTTTCCGTGTGTACCGCGGGGAGCCTGGGCTTTGGGAACACTGTGTCTGTGTATATATTATTTGTTTTGCTGTAATGCTCCTCTTCCTCCCCCCCTCCCCTTTTGGCTTCATGAACTTCTCATATTTCAGAACCCAGCCTCCTTGGTGACATAGTCACTGTCTTTCCCTGTCTTTGTAATAACAGCTTTGGTTTTCTGCTGTTTTCCAGTTGATAAACTAGTGATTTGGGGGATGATTTGATTAGAACTGCACCTCTCTTTTCTTCCAAGCCTCCCTTAATGGATCTTCCGTGCCTCTGACTTGGTGGTAGAGAAGACAGATTTTATTCCCACCAAGCAGGAGAGAGAACAGAACTCAGGGAGGCTTAACGCTTTATTTGCTCAGGGATAGACAATGATGCCTACGTTTCGCTGTGACCCAGACCTCCCCTTCTGCTGAGCCTTACTGTTGTTTGCTTTGCCGTTGTATGGGTAAGAATGTCTGAAGCTTTAAGGGCTAATTTTTGTAAACAGCACTCAACATAAGACTTAGTATTTGTGAAGAGAATGAAGGCGGCGTCCTGCCAACACCAGCTCCCTCCCAGTTGAGGCTGGACGCAAGATAATAGTGGGTTTGAAGACAAGCCCTCTCCTTCTCTGGGCTTCTCCTCTGCCTCACAGGACCTTTGACAGAGATGCGATTCCTACCCAGAACCAAGGTTTAGGCGGCCCTTCCGAGAGCCCTTTCAGCAGCATCTGTGTTGTACAGGCTTTGCAGTAAGCCAGCTTCTATTCCCAGGCAGTAGGCTTAAGCTTTTAGAGAATTTAAAAGCAGAAAAAGAGATTTTGATGTATCAGTCTCCTCTTTTCTCTTGTTCTGTGTTTCTTGCCCCACCCCTGATTCCTCCCTTCTTTTCTTCCTTCTCTCATCCATTTCCCTCCCTCTTTATCTCCTACTCCTTTCCTCTCCTTTTCACTCCCTCCTTCTCTCTTTTCAAACATTCTGTTCTTCTTTCTCCCTTTCTCCTTGCTTCCTGTCTGTCTTCCCACCTCCTCCTGCTCAGCAAACATTTGCTAAATACCCCTGGCTGGTCCCCGGGATCTAGAGATGAATCACCATGGCACTGCTGTCCAGGAAGGGATGTCCAGCCCTACAGGACATGGACACGTGAGCCGTGACCATGACAGGTGCTCAGTCTTGTAGCAGAGAGGTGTACAAGGGGGAGTGGGACATGGGGGGAGTCTGTTACCACTAGGAACATCCACTCTCCCCCCCTGAGTTACTACCATATAGAGAGTTTGGTATTTCACTTTTTCACCTAACATTTTATGGTCTAGCACTTAAAAATTCCTGGGGAATATTTTAGTAGATGAATGACACCCCATTAGTGGTGTGGTTATACGATTGTAACTAATTCCGGATCACACCTTTGTGTGTGATCTCTTGACCCTCTCTGGGGATATTTTCCTGAGGGCAGATTTGCAGCACTGACTTCTCAGATCAAAGATCATGAACAATTTTAAGACCCTAGATGCATTTTGCGAAACCGTCTAGAGCCTATTCTCATTGAGAAACCCCTGCTTTGAGGAAACTGTGATCACTCTCCCTTCTTCGCCTTCTGCCCAGTATCTGTGTGATGTCTCGGCTCAGAAGCGCTTGTATGTTTGAGTTCTTCTTTGAAGAAAACTCCTCATTATCATGGGGACCAGCCCAGACTCCATGCCTCACATGGCGTTCGAGTCCCCGTGAGCTGGCATCTGAACACCTCTCCACATCCCCACCCCGAGGTCCTACTTCAGCCAGATAAAACCACATATGGATCCCCCAGCACACCCTGTCGCCCTGTGCCTGTCCCCATGTTGCACCTCTTTCTGTAGTCTCTCTTCTCCTTTGCCACGTGGCTAATTCCCATTCAAGCTTCCAGCTTAGATAAGCATTTTGCCCCTGGAAGAGCTGGAATGGGAGCCCCTGTGTGCTCCTGGCAATTTCTGCTCTTCCCTCCGCCCCAGCCCTTCCCAATCTCCCCACCGGGCTGAGAACTCCTTACGAGCAAGTGCTGTTTTCTTTAGCTGCACATCCTCCTTCCTTAAATATTTCTTGAGTGTAGTTCCTGCTATAGAAAATGGCAAAAAATAAACAATGTGTGACTGTATTGAGTAGTTACCCCTGCCCGGCCTGTGCTGAGTGCTTTGTGTATATAACCCATGGACTTTTTCCCAACGGGGATAAGGGAATTTTCCCTTATGAGGCAGGGACAATTGTCCCCATTTGCAGATGAGGAAACTGAGGCTAGGAGAGGGTAAGTCACATGGGTAATACGCAGACAGAGATGGAACTTGCATCTGACTCTGGACCGTCTGTTCTTACATAATGCCGATCCAAGGACGTGAACCGTACTGATCATAATTCCCTTTAAGTCACTGCCGTCACCACGGAATGAATGGCAGTCTCCGGCATACTCTAGCTGTTGGACTTTTGTTGAATTTTTAATGAGATACTTCATTTTCTCGAAGAATTGAAGTGGCGTTTGTGATCCAGAACAAATGTCCTTGCTCCCCTGAGCTATCTGTGAGAAGCCGGGCATTATTAATTTTCTTTTAAATGTGTGACTTTTATGTTGTTAAATTCTTAAAAATTGTGTACCCTCAGATTCCCTCCTTGTGGTGTGAGATTTTACACTCGGATTTCCTGCATGGAAAAAGGGAGCCCTAGAATGCTAGGTCCTCAGGTCACAGACATCTGGTATTTTCTACATTACGTCTGATTATCGATGTTATGGGAAGTGTGAAAATGCATTTTTTTTAAGTGCTTTTTTAACGTTTATTTTTGAGAGAGAGGGAGAGTGTGTGCTCGTGGGGAAGGGGGCAGAGACGGAAGGAGACAGAGGATCTGAAGCGGGCTCTGTACTGTCGGCCCAGAGCCCGATGTGGGGCTCGAACTCACGAACCGGGAGATCATGACCTGAGCCACCCAGGCACCCTTAGAGTGTGAAAATATTTTAAGATGTGACAGAAGAAATATTTAAGATGTGTTTGATGGAGTGGATGCCGGGCAGGAAGTTAGAGAACCTCGGGTCTCACCCGTACCCCTGTTAGTTGTGTGAACAAGGGAAGTCACCCTGTCCCCAAGCCCATTTCCATCTGAGGTCAGCTGGGACCCAACATTCCATAAGAACCGCTCCGTGCAGACAGGCTTGGAGAGATAACTCTTGAAAGCGTAATTTCCAAGGTGTCGTCTGGGGCAAGTACCCTTGCCAGACTTTCCACACGACGAAAGGATCTACGTTTGGAAGATGTAAGCGCGGTCCCCGTCTTGCGTATTCACATTACACGTCAACAGAGGAAAGGAGCTGGGCTCCTGACATATAGACCAGCTTTTGTTTCTGCTTAATCCAGAATTGTCTAAACTCACTACCCCTGGGAATCCCCTTTGGAATAGCATCTACTCAAACCCCTCTGAGCTAGAGTGCCAAAGGACTTGATTCTGAACATGCCAGTTAAAAGGCAAAGGCAGTGCTGATTCCAGGGAAGAAGAGCAGGGAGTCACACCAGCTCCTGCCCGATGATGGACTTACCGTTTTAGAAACACGCTTGCGCCCGACAACATCGGAGCTCTGAGCCCTGCAGTAGCTGCACACGGTATCGGCTGGTAGTTGGGGAGGAGGTGGATTGGAACACAGGCTGCACCATCTGATTCTAGAAAGAGCAGGGTGGGGCTGATCTTCTGGTGCACAGTACATTAAATACCACCTTTCAGGCCGAGCCTGAGAAGCCCTCTATTAGATGCGACAAAGCAGACAGCTGCCTGCAGGAGGCCATGTTCCGGAAACCATGCGCCAGCCCCTGCTGCTGGCTCACATTTCCCTGCTTTCTGGTGCCCGGGGAAGCCTCCGCTGCCTTGTCTCTGCTTCCGCATGTGCAGAGCCCACGCCTCCCCTTTCCCTTGGTACCGGAGTGTCCTCCCTGGGAATGTGCCCATCGTGGCTGGCTTCTGTCTTAGGGCTAAGAGGCAGGTTGTAGGGCCTGGGCGTGCTTGAGCTTGAAGACAGAGATCCTCCTGCTGGGGCATAAGACCTGCTGGTTGTCTCCATTGTCTCATGGCTCGTAGTTCTCTGTGTCACAGCTGTGATGCCTTTTCTTTCCATCGTAATCCATTCGTCCTTCAAGAATCAATTCAGGGAGCCATCTGTCCATTCAACCATCCATCCATCCATCCATCCATCCATCCATCCATCCTTCCATTCATCCACCCATCTGTCCGTCCGTCCGTCCGTCTATCCATCTGTCTATCCATCTGTCTATCCATCCATCCATCCCTCCATCCCTCCATCCCTCCATCCATCCATCCATCCGTCCTTCCATCTGTCCTTCCTTCCTTCCTTCCATCCACCTGTCCATCTGTCCGTCCATCTGTCCATCTATAAATCCATCCATCCATCCATCCATCCCTCCATCCTTCCATCCGTCCATCCATCCATTCATCTGTCTGTCCATCCGTCCATCCATCCATCCATCCATCCATCCATCATCCATCCATCCATTCATCCATCCATTCATCCTTCTATCCTTCCATCCTTCCATCTGGCCAGGTTGTGTCCAAGGTATGGGAGAGGCAGCACTGAAGAAAATAGATGAAATCTCTCCCCAGTGAAGCTAACAGTCTTGTAAGGACAATTTGCAGGGCACAACTGTAGGCAGCACTATCCATCTATATCAGCATGTATGCAGGTGTCCCTGGTGAGTTGTGTCTGACACAGCCAGTGGGGGACCACCCCAGCTCTGATGTGAGTGGGCAGGTCACACTTTAGACAAACATGTAGACATGTAGTGTGTCAGATATACTGTAGGAGGGGCTGTGAAACAAAGTCGGTGGGGGGTGTGGGGTTTGCTGGCAGGTCGCCCGTTATGATGTTCCAAATGGGGCAGGCGGCAGGAGGGCTCTCAGGTAAGTGACACTGAACAGAGACCCGAAGCAAGTGAGAGAGTGAACTTTGCCTGGGTGGTGGCATTCCAGATTACGGAGGGTCTCACTGACCTTGGCTTTCACTCTCGAGGAAATGCAGTGCGGATGCAAGATGCCCCCAGAGGGTTCTGAGCCACAGGCTGTGTGCTGCTTCTGCTCAGCAAGCCTTCCCTGGGTCTTAGTTTGGGTTAACCCTTCTTCTCTGGGCTCGTCCAAGATCCTCTGCCTTTTTCTCATGCTTGACGCCATGTGCATTTTGTACAGCTGCTCAGAGGGTCCACGTGGGATCAAGCCCCAGTTAACCCCAGTGTTAGCCAGATCAGTATGCACCCTGCATTGGGTTTCTGTGCCTAACCCTATCCTCACGATGATTCCTGCAGTCACCTCCTATGTACACAATCTGCCTCCAGTCCTTGTCTCAGGCTCTGCTTTCAGAGAAGCTCACGGAAGACACGCCCCAGAAGTGGCTGCCCTGAACTGTTGTTATCTGTACTCTGTCTCCCTACCCAAGGGCTGGGGCTTAAGGGCAGAGAGGCCGTGATTTATTTATTCATCGCCACAGCTCCAGCTAGGAGATCGTGCAAGTAGAAAATAAGCACATGGCAAAAAAAAAAAAAAAAATTCCCAGCCTCCAAGAAATGCAAATTATTAATGCTAACCGAGGGTGCTTGGTGATTTTATGCAAGGCATATAGGGGCAATGCTTTTGGGAAGCTCTCTGGTCATGTTTATCAAGGGCCATAAACGAGGTTTATACTGCGTGACTCGGTTGCTATGCCTCTGAGAACCGAGCCTGACAGGTCAAGTCGAGGGGAACATTTTGTGTGCAGGGACGCTCATTGGCAATCACTGCAGCAACGGCACCGTGATAAAAACTCAAAAATAACTCCAGTGCCCAACAGTAGGGGTATAATGAAACAATTTATTGTGTATCCACAAGGTGGAATACTTTGTAGACACTTGTGGTTATGAAACATGTAATAACCTGGGATACCCTTATGGCAAAATGCAGAAAAGGACACAGTTGCGGTCTTTTTGGCTTCTAGAATTTGCTGGTTTTTTTTTTTTTTTTTTTTGGTCTTGTTTTTGCCTCTGGGCCTCGGCTACCAGTTCCCTCTGCCCAGACACTGAATGTTCACCCTGCCTGGACTTCTTTCCAGCGTCTGTTTGGAGCAACTCATCTCGACTTATGTTCTAGGGGTGAGCTGGTCTTGTCTGGCTGCTGGTTACGGGGACAGCTTCTTAACTTTGCTTCCATGGCGGGGACTCTCCCCTTGTCCTCTCGTAACCCCCTGCACCCAAGGCTTGTGAAGCCTCTGCCTCTCCCTCCATCATTTCCACTAGGACGCTTTCCCCTCTGTCCCTGGGTCCTCCTGGCTCCTCAGGGCCCGGCCCTGGGCTGGGAGCTGAGACCGTGCGCCAGCATCAGATGGGACACGGATGAGGGAATGGATGCGGACATTATTGTCGCCGCCACGGGGATTCGTGGAAAACGGTGGAGAAAAACATCAGAATGTTGACCGGAGGTCATTCCGGGGTAGTTGTGTTTATTTTATAGTCTTTCTGCTAGTTTTTAAAATGTCTTTAAATTGAGTTTTGTTATATTCAATAATAATGCCCTAAGAAATGCCTGTTCTACGAATGACCCAGTTTCTGCAACAAATGAATGGCATCAGGGAGGGAGGAGGGCGGGACAGATCCCTGCAGGCTACACAGAGCCAGATGCAGGGTGGGGGCTGGGGACGGATTCCCACTCAAAGCGCCCACGGTAGAAGGACATTTCTGAGAGACAGCCAAGTAAAATTGAGCATGGCCTATTAACCAATACAAAGGCATTAATGTCAGTTGGGTCCGTCAAGATGATGGTTGTGGTAATGTTTATTTAAAAGCTCCTTGGGGCACCCGGGTGGCTCCGTTGGTTAAGCATCTGAGTCTTGGTTTCAGCTCAGGTCACGACCACGCGGTTTCGTAGATTCAAGCCCTGCGTCGGGTTCTGTGCTGGCAGTGCGAAGCCTGCTTGGGAGTCTTTCTCTCCCTCCCTCTCTCTTTGTCCCTCTCCCACTCATGCTGTCTCTGTCTCTCTCAAAATAAGTAAATAGACTTCAAAAAACTTTTAAAACTCCTTAATGGTCGGAGATACATCCTGAAGTATTTACAGGTGACACGATACAGCGTTTGTAAAACACTCCCGCAAAAACAAAACAGAAGTGTTAGTAGGGGGCACAGAACAGGTGAGGCGTGCATGGTTTTGAGTCTGGGTGATGGATGCGAGGGGGCTTTTTTAATGCCATTTCTTTACTTTTGAAAATATTTGGATAATTGTATCTTAAAAGTTAAAAACAATTCTCGGCTTTTCCCTAATGACACTTAATACTTTGCTTGGCTTTTCAGAGTGACCGACTCCTCATCAAAGGTGGGCGAATCATCAACGATGACCAGTCCTTCTATGCTGACGTCTACCTGGAAGATGGACTTATAAAGTGGGTTGACCAACACACACCTTTAAAAAAGAAACAAAAAAACTGACGTTTTAAGTAATCTCTGCACCCAATGCAGGGCTCGAACTTACAACCTGAGATCGAGAGTCGCACACTCCACCGAAGGAGCCAGGCAGACGCCCCCAAAACACATCTTTTAAGAAGCCAGTCTCCCCAGGCTGCCTGGCCCTTTGGGGGAATGGACAGTTGGCATTCTGTCCCCGAATGACTGTGCCGTGTCCTATGAATATGAAGGATGGGGAGACTCGAGGAGGGGGGAGGTCCAAACTACCGGTGGGGAGGGGACCAGCGGTGACTGAGCGCCCCTGCCGTGCCAGCCTTCTGCAGGCCCTCGGCTGCGCAGGGAGCTGTGATGCCACCTGCCGGTCCCCTGTCCTGGTGCAGGAAACAGCGGGCTACGCAGGCACAAGTGCTGCCCCGTATTGCAGTGTCAGTTAGGAGCAAGGCGCAAGTGTCAACCGAGTACATAGGACTGCATTCGCAGCTCTTTCTTCCCCCTGCCCGGAATTTCTGGATTGTGTTGAGGGGGGTGGGAGAGGAGGGAAGAATGTTAGGACAGGGCCGTGCCACTGAAATAAAAGACATGCATCGGGACTGAAGTCGCCTGCACTTTCTCCCTATTGGCCTCCTCTCTCTCGGTGACATCCCGGGAGCTCGTCTGCTGGGTCACTGTAATGGAGGACCCCAGGCTGGGCGGCTTCAAGAATAGAAACTCGCTTGTCACAGATCTCGAGGCTAGAAGTCCGGGGTCAGGCTTCCGGCAGGGAAGGTTCCTCCTGAGATCTCTCTCCTTGGCTCGCGGACGGCCGTCTTCTCACTGTCCTCCCCTGGGGGTCCCTCCCTGCTGTGTGCACCCTTAGGGTCTCTTCCTCTTCTTAAGAGGACAATAGTCCTGTTGGGTCAGGGCCCCTCCTAAAGGCCTCATTCTAATTTCCTCACCTCTCAAAAGGCCCCCTCTCCAAGTATGGTCACATCCTCAGATGCTGGAGGTCAGGGCTTCTACATACAAGTTCGGGGGAGCGCAGTCCAGACAGAGGTTTGGACGTGGCCTCCACGCCTCACCGGCTGGTAATGGAGAGGTTCGGCTCTTTTTCCTTTGCGTGAGGAGTGCCCTGGATCCGCTGGCTAATCAGCGTCTTCCCTTGGATTCTGGAAGAGTGAGAGCTGGAGACTCTCCATATAGAGCTGGGGGGCTGCTGGCACAGCAAGGAGAGGCAGACGGGAACGTGCGTGAGACAAGGTCAGACAGGAACAGGGTCTGTTAACAGGACCGTCTGGTGCCCATGTAGGCGTTGATGATGATGATGAGGAGGAGGAGGAGGAAGAAAGGGAGGAGGGAGGAGGACGAGGGGCAGGAGGAGCCCGACTCTGTCCCCCTCTGCCTCCCTCAACTCCAGCCCCAGACTCCAGCCATTTCAAGTCCAGCCCGAGCCTCTGTTTTTCCAGGTGATTCCTCCTTCTCGGCTCTTCCCAGCCACACTGAAAACACGGTACCTCCAGAGCTAGCCCAGCAGCCCTCGCCTGGGACCTCGTACCCATAAATCCTCTGCCTGGAACACCTTGGCCCTTCCCTCATTCCCGTTTCATCCCCCCATTCCCCAACCCCTGTTGGTCCTGTGGGTCCGACTTGTGTGACTCCTCCTCCAGGAAGCCTTCCCTGACCCCCACGCTGGAAGCCGCCTTCTGCTGGCCAGCCTGCGTGCCCGTCCCCATGCTCCTCCTCATGCTGCACGTAGCCCTGACTAGGGACCTCGCCTTCGGGCCTCCCCACCTGGGGCCTGGCCCGGTGCCGGGGACAGACAGGTACCAGGAGTATGGACTGGAAGTAAAGCAGAGGAACCTTGGCCCGTCAGCGCAGGACCTTGGTCTCGGCCACAGTGTAGCCCGGAACTGGAGGGAGAGAGGCACACGTGGCGGGGGGAGTGAAGTTCCTATTTGACTCGATTGGCCCTTCCCTTCCACTGTTAAGCAGACGACTCTCCAGGTGGTCTTGTGCAGCACGGATCCCTGCTGGCTGGGAAGCAGGTGTGGGAGGGCTGAGACCCCGAGGGACCGCCCGCGTGGACCCCAGACTCCACCCAGCACGAGGAGGCTCAGTGACATCCCTTCACTTTGATGGAACCCCAAGAATCCTTCTATTTTGTGGCTGCTCGCCACGTGTTCCTAACAGCCGTTCGGCTGTGTTTGTGCAGAATCTCTTATGATCCATTGAGGGTTCCGTCCAGTTTGCTAAGCGCTGGGGACTCAGACGCTGGCCACCGAGGGACTCCTGAGTGTGGTGTCGGGGGTTGGGGGGCATCTGTCTAACTCTCGGAGCCTCCTTTCTGCTCGCTCCTTTTCCACACACGTTGCGTTTTAGGTTCTCCTCCTAATGCACTGAGGGTTCCATTTGGTTTAATCCCAGTTTGGGGAGAAATCAGCTCTTCTATATAAGAGAACAGAAGAAAGGCAGGTAAGGCTGGTGGGCAGAGCCTAGATACTAGATTTGGGGGGAACTGGCTTGAGTCCAGACCCACCACTGACTTGCTGTGTGGCCTCGACGAGTCGCCATACCTCTCTGAGTTCTGTTTTCTTCTTTTACTTCCTGTAAAGAGAGGCGGCTCTCATGCCTTTAAGACAGGGCCCACACAACAGTACTTGCTGGTGACCGAGTCACCTACCCAGTCAGACTCCATAGATACCCCCCCTGTGGGGCTGTGCTGGGTGGGCACAGCCCATGCCCAGTGTGGATCACGCCCAAGCCTTTGCCAGCATGAAACATTTGAACATTACCCCCACCTTCTTTCAAAGCCATTGGGAGCATTACTTGAGGTCATCTCTGAAGTGTATAGAAGAGCCGGTGCTCGGCGGTGTGAGGCTTGGGGGTGTCTCCGCCTGGACCCCTGCCCTTGAGCTCCTGACATACAGTCATGTGTTTGGGAGGCTCGGGCAAGGCAGGAGTCTGCACATCGAGATGGAAATGACAGAGGGAAGCAGATTGGCGTTGGAAGCAGCAGTGACCGTGGTTGTGGGCGTGGTAGCGGTACTGGTCCCCGGCACCGTACTTCCACTAGACTTTTCCGTTTCAGGACAGAGATTTTCAGTGTCAGGACCGAGAGCGTGTGATGGCCCGACTCTGTGGAAGAGCCCCAAGTGGAGCCCCATGGCCTCTGTGTCCCCACCCCACTTGCCCGGACCAGCCCTGCCCAGCCCTGGTCCAAGAGAAGCCAGGAGCTTCTGTTTCTGCCACCTGGGTGTGGATTCTCTGTGGGCCTTGCCGTGGTGGTCACCGAAGCAGCACTTTCCTATATTTCGTTACTGGTGTTTTCATGTGACTCGGATATTGCTACCCAATCTGAAGAGTTCAGAACAACTATATTTTTTAATAAAAATTGCTCATATTCAGATCTAGTAGTCTTCACCAGGCATTGACCTTGGAGGCTGTTGCATCTGTCGTGGTTCTGGCTGAGCCTCCCCTCTGCCCCCCATATGTCTCCTGACTCTGGTTCCAACAGGTGAAACACAGCTGCGGCCGCAGGGGGCGAGGCTTCGAATATCTTGGGCTCTTCTCTCTTCTTCCTCCCTTTGGAGTTTCCCTCCTTCTGGCACCTGGTGCGTTTGGGAACACAGGCGATGGTCAGGAGGTGCAGAGGAACTCTGTCATCCCAGTGCGAGTCCCTCCGGGCAGCTTCTACCATGTTGGTGGATTTTTCTTGTGGGTTCCGGCGAGTCCAGCAGCTTCCCTGAGGTCCGTGCTCCTGAGAGTTAACATGAAAATCCTGGTCGCCGGTCTGTATCAGCTAGCCACAGCTGCTGTAACAGAGCACCACAGGCTGGGCAGTTAAACAGCAGACATCTGTTCTCTCACGGGTGTGGAGGCTGGAAGCCTGGGATCGGGACGTCGGCAGGTGGCTTTCCTTGAGGGCTCCCTCCGTGGTGTGTAGACGGCTGTCTTCTCCCCGCATTCTCACGTGATCGATCCTCTGTGCGGGTCTATGTCCTGATCTTCTCTCTTACAAAGACACCAACCCTAGTGGGCTAGGACCCACCCTTAATTACCTTTGTAAAGGCCCAGTCTTCAAACACAGTCACATTCTGAGTTCCTTGGGGTTAGGGCTTCAACATACAGCTTTTGGGAGGGTCACGCTTCAGCCCACAGCACTGTCAAAGTTTGCAGAGCTACAGGGACCTGACTCCTGCCATTACTGTCCTCTGTATCCCTGAGGTGGTGACAGAGAGGGTGAAGTACTCTGGAGGGACTGGCTATTCTGAGAACCCTTTGCCACCACCTCTCCCTGGAAGCCTTCCCAGATTCCTGTTTTACCAGCCCACCTTATACTCTCCACCCCCCTGCTGTTCTGGATTGTAACCACTGCCCACATGCCTCTCCCCCGCATTAAGCCATGAGCCCCTCAAGGGCAGAAACCCTGCCTGAGCTTTCTCTGTCTGCCCAGTGCCCTGCATAGGACCTGGCTCAGAAATGTTTGCCCAACGGAACTGACGCCACGCGGTTGACTGCCATCTTGTTTTTCTTTTAAGAACCCAAGGCTGTTTCTGTTGTTCGTTTCCAGACAAATAGGAGAGAACTTAATAGTTCCTGGCGGAGTGAAGACCATTGAGGCCAACGGGCGGATGGTGATTCCCGGAGGGATCGATGTCAACACATACCTACAGAAGCCCTCCCAGGGGATGACAACTGCCGATGACTTCTTCCAAGGGACCAAGGCAGCACTAGCAGGCGGGACCACCATGATCAGTGAGTTGCACCCCTGCCTTGGCACATGTGACTTCTGTTCTTCATCACCAGTGGCATCGGTGACACCACAACACTCAATATAGATACCAGGCACTTTGCTCATGAGACCATTTAATATAACTCACCACAACCCTTCCATAAAGGGCATATTATGTATGCCACTGGTTATGCACCGATAATTTTGTAGACAACAGACATTTGGAAGTCTAAATTATTTTAATGCACTTGAAATTAAATGACTAGCACATTGTGGGTATTTTTGTTTCTTGAGAGATGAAAATGAACGCTTACATTTTTAGAAACCGTGGACTGATTTAAAGAAAAGTATCAAGGAAAGAATGATATGGATTGTAGGAAGACAAAGCCAAAAGTTCCTGATCCTGGTGTGCACATGGCTAAAGTTTGGGAACCAGTCATATAGGTGTTATTATGAAAGATGGGGAAGGAGAGGCTCACAAAGGTGAAATAAGTTGCTGGAGGTTGCACAGTGGGGAAGTGGTTGTATGAGTCAATATCAATGCTGTGATAATGCTGCGTAACAAACAGTCCCAAACTTCAAGCATCACTTGTTTTTCTTGGTCAGGGATCTGAGAGACCAGGAACAGGACTGGAGTGGGTCGGCTTCAGGCTGTGGGTTGGGTTCTGAGGGACACCGTGGACCCCTCATCCTGGAACCAATGGCCACCTCAGCTGTGCCCTTCTCCTGACAGATGGCAGAAGTGCAAGAAGGGTCTGGCAGGAACTTGTCTCTCCTCTTACCGCCTTATGTCTTCACTTAAGCGCTGAAGTTCTGTTGGCCAAAGCAAGTCACGTGGCCAAGCCCAAAGTCACTGGGATTGCACTCTGCCCACCATGAGCCATGGGGAAGGTGGGATGAAGGGGAAGAATCATGCACAAATAATGCCATGTACCACAGTGGTGTCTGGATTTGGGTGCTGGATTCTTCCTCTACTCTACTTTGCAGTCTCCTTTATTTTTTTAAGTAGCTTTTCTTTCTTGGATTCCATTTTAATAAATTTTTTTTAAATATATATTTATTTTGAGAGAGAGAGATTGAGAGTGAGCATGAGTTGGAGAGGGGCGGAGAGAAAGGGAGAGAGAGAATCCCAAGCAGGCTCCGTGCTGTCCGCACAGAGCCTGACACAGAGCTCAGTCTCACGAATCGTGAGATCATGACCCGAGCCAAAATCAAGTGTCAGTCGCTCAACCGACTGAGCCACCCAGGCACCCCTTTAATAAGTGATTTCAAATAAATAAACAACAGTTGATTCTCAGTGTTCTTTCAACTGTTAGGCTCTGTGCATCCAGGCAGCTCTTCCCCGAGCCGGCCACAACCCTGCTCATCTCTCTCCGTCCAAGGAACCCCTTTGGAAGTACGCTGTGGGCTAGAGCTGGCCACTGTGGGCGGAGCTACCGTGTCAGAGCTGCCTTGTTCTCCCGAGCCGGGAGGGGATGGCCCAGCTCCGGAGGCAAGCACAGTCCTGATCCCTTCTCCAAAAAGCAGCCTTTGTACCTGCTGGTTGGGAAAGTGGGAAGACACCGGATATTGGATCTGGATGGATTTGTGCTTGGATCCCAGCTCTCCAGGTTTGATCCTGATGGATGACACTTAGCGGCTGAATGATTGCAGGCAGGATTTGGCCTCTCTGGGCCTCAGCTTCCTCATCTGTGGGATGAGCTTTAAATTTTTTTTTTAAGTTTTATTTTTTTATATTAGTGAGAGAGACAGAGCACGAGCAGGGGAGGGGCAGAGAGAGGGAGACACAGAATCTGAAGCAGGCTGCAGGCTCTGAGCTGTCAGCACAGAGCCTGACATGGGACTTGAACCCATGTGAGTAGTGAGATCATGACCTGAGCCGAAGTCGGATGCCCAACCAACTGAGCCACCCAGGCACCGCATAGGATAAGCCTCCCCCCAACCATAGTGTTGCCGGGAGACATGCATGAGGTTCCTGACAGCAGTGCATGGCACATAAGGACTTGGAAATATGAGCTCGGGTGGTTCTGAGAGGTAGAGATGGAAGTTCCAGGCTCAGGTGACCAGTGTGGAGTAGAGGACAAGGCCCTAGACATGGAGTCAGGATCTCCGGAGTCCCCCTTTGCTCTTTTCCCATCATGAGCTTTGAGACTCTTGGGGAGGCCCCTAATCCATCCTTTGGGTCCCCCCATCTGTAAAAGGGTGGTTTTCACAGTGGGTTTCATGGAACCCCAAGAACCTGTGGAAACACCAAGAGGACCGTGGTAAGGAGGGTGTGCGGGGCAGGGAGGTTCCGAGTCCCACCCCACTTTTTCATTCAGCAGATTCTTACTAAGGGTTGCTCTGTGCCAGGCACGGCGCTGGGTGTTGGGGGAGAGGATGAAGAAAGCAGACATGATGCTAGTTCTCCAGCAGTTGCAGGCTCACGGGGAGTTACAAATCATATTTGACTATACATACGTGTCCAGAATCTGTGACTAGGGCTACAACAGAAAGGTGCACAGAGCTCTGAACTGAGGGGCAAAGCATTCAAGGAAGGCTTCCCTGAAGAAGTGGCATTCGTGCAGGGATCTGAAGGATGAGTATGAATTAACTGGGTGAAGAGGGTGGAGGGGAGCAGAGCCCCAGGAAGAGGGAACGCCATGTGCAAAGACCGTGTGATGGGAGAACACAGTTTGCATTTAAGAGACTGAAGAAGGCCCGTGAGGCATAAGTGCCAAGACTTAGGGGTCGAATCAGGTGAGATAAGACAGGAAGGTGAGGATGGTACTGAGCTTCGATGGCTGAGGTAAGAATTTTGGACTTTTTTATATGGGCAAAGAGCCACTGTTGAAGGATTTTAAGCAAAGAATGATATGACCTGCTTTGGGTTTTAAAGAGACCAGAGCAGAGTGGCCTCCATCAGATGTGGCTGGACTGGCAGGAAGTGATTGCGGTAACTCACTGAGAGAAGAGGGTGGCTAGGACTAGGGGTGTGGCCGTGGAGCGGACGAGGTGGACAGCTCTGGATACGGCGAGGGAAATCTAAGTACTTGGTGACGGGTTGGACATGGGAGTATCTGAGAGAAAGGAAGTGTCAAGAATGACCCCTTGGATCCTAGGTGTGGAACTAAGGTGGCGTCCGCACAGCTGAGGAGGTGGCGGGGGACCAGATTTGCAAGTGGTAACGATGTTGCATGAGGTTTGGGACCTTTTAATCTTGAGGAGCTTTTGAGTTTTCCTGGTGGGGAGGTCAGGGACGCAGCTGCAGCTGAGAGGGAGTGGTACATTTTAGATTAGCTACATCGAAGGAAACTTTCCAAACCATGAAGAATTGGACCATCTAATGGCCAAGTGGAGGCAGAAGATTCTACAAGGAGACTGAGGAAAAATGGCCACAGAAGTAGAATAAAAGCCAGAAAGCCGTGTTGTCATGGAAGCCAAGAGGAGGGATTCATTCATTGTGCCTCGAGAGGTCCAGTGGAGTCAGGATTGGACATTTCCATTCAATCTAGAGACATGGAGATTGAATTAAGCAAAGGCCAATGCTTTAGATGGGGAGAGGAGTGAGCAGGAGGAAAATAACGACTACTCTTTTTAGATGCCTGGCTGTGTAGGGGGGATGATAGGGAGACAGGACAGTAGCTGGAAGGATCTATGAAGCCAACTGAGGTTTAAAAGTCAGGCATCTCCCCTTTCATTTGCTTTACATGTAAGATTTTATTTGAAAAAAGGGTGATGAAATTAACATTCTTTTAGTCTCTAAGGTCTTTTGCACCTTTTCATCTGTGGCAGTCTGCGGTCGTGGGAAAGGTTCAGACTGCAGCAGATGAGACTCTGGGGATCTCCCTACTACGTAACTAGTTGTGTGATGTTTGACAAGTTCCTTGCCCCCTTTAAGCCTCGGTTGCTTCACCTGCAAATGGAGATATTAATATTCCCTTCGTGGAGTGGTTGTGAGGATTTAATGAGATAATTTACGGAAAGCCCTGTGGCAGTATCTGAGGCATAGTAAGCGTTCAATAAATAGTTGTGATCCGGTTGCTGCTGCTGAAGACGGCAATACAACGGCGGTGACGATGTCACTGCTGATGGTTATGGTAATGATGGTGACACAGATGGCAATATTGATGATGATGATGGTATGAGTGATGATGAAGAGGATTGTGATGAGAGGATGTTGATCTCGGTGATGGAAGTGGGGGTGATGATGGTGATGAGGTGAGGGTGATAGTGATGGTTAAGGTGGTGGTGATGATGGTGATGGTGATCATGGCGATGATGATGATGATGGTGGTGTTGATGACTGGGTGATAGTGATAGTGATGATTAAAGTGGCAATACTGATGGTGATGATGGTATTGATGGTGGTGATGGTGGTGGTGGTGATCGTGATGATGACTGGGTGATAGTGATAATTAAAGTGGTGATGCTGAAGGCGATGATGGTGATGGTGATGGTGATACTGACGATGATGATGGTGATGGTGATGGTGGTACTGACGATGATGATGGTGATGGTGATGATGGTACTGACGATGATGATGGTGATGGTGATGGTGGTACTGACGATGATGATGGTGATGGTGATAGTGGTACTGACGATGATGATGGTGGGTGGTGAAGATGGGGTGAAGGGGCTGTTAGAGCCTACCACCGGAACAACTTGGATCCTAAGCATCGTGGAATGTGACAAATGTGTTCTTTCACAGTTGACCATGTTGTCCCTGAACCCGGGTCTAGCCTGCTGACCTCCTTCGAGAAATGGCATGAAGCAGCTGACACCAAATCCTGCTGCGACTATTCCCTCCATGTGGACATCACAAGCTGGTGTGACGGCGTTCGGGAGGAGTTGGAGGTGCTGGTGCAGGACAAAGGTCAGTCGAAGTCTCAGAATGGGGGCACAGTTCTGGCATTCCTGGTTCCTTGGTGGGTCTGGTTACATGGAGCGCAAAGTCCCTTTGTCTGCATCTGCCGTGAGCCCAGCTCCGTGCTGCACACTGCCCCGTAAACGATGGAAGAACCGGACCCTCTTTAAAGGGTCTGTCCTCTTCTCCTTTGAGCCCTTTGGAGGTATCCCGCTGTTCACAGAAGAGAGCCTGATTTCCTCAGCCTGGCGTACAGGGCCCCTGCTCATCTGGTCTCATTTCTCTTTCTCTACCTAAATGTATCTGGGGTGCTTGTTATCCTGGACGCCACCCCCTGAAACCTGCTTCACCACTGGGGCTGTGCTCATGCTGAACCCCCTGCCAGCATTGCCCTTTCTTCTCCTCGGCTTCCCGAGCTCAACTAGCACCTTCTCCAATTTCCCTGTTTTTGCACCGCCCCCCGTTGTACTTGGATTACGGGCCACTGGTTCTCTGTCCGGCTCTCCTGTTAAACCCTGAGCTCTCTGAGTGGGGGGATTGTCTCTATCCAACTCTGTATCCCAGCCCAGCTCCCTTCTGTTTGGCCTCCCTCGCACCAGGTGGTGCACTTTAGGCTGTGCATTATGTTGAGGTGGCCTAAGCCGAAGAACAAGAACAGAATGAACACGGGCAGGAGTGGTCTGTCGGGAGACGGGCCCCTCTGGTTGCTCTGAAGACGCAGCCTCAAATGCGTGAGATGCTTCAAGGCGACCTAGAGCGCGTTTTCAGTGTCTCAGATATAGATGCTATGTTTTCTCATTACAAGAGTATATTCTCCCCAATAGGAAGGAGTCAGAAAATAAAGAGAGGGAAGCCATTTTTTTTCTTCTGGCCGTACCCCCACTCACCACTTACATTAACGTGAAGGCGTATTGCTTTCTATTCCCCGTCTATTTAGACGATTTTTTCCTTATATCGCTCTACAATAGCAGTTATCCAGAACCCTTCCATTTTCACGTAACATTTTATGAGTAATCATTACTTTTCATGATTAACTTTTTAATGGCTTGTAATGGAGAATGTAATGGTTAATTTGCTTCGTTATTTTCTTTTTACTGGGCGCTTAGGTCTTCTGTTTGCTTCACTGTAAGTGGTGTTACGGCGAACATCTTTGTCTGTAAACATTTGTTTGCGTTTCGAACTGCTTCCTTAGATTTCCAGAGGTGGAAATACAAGGTCAAGGTTGTATCAGTTTTCAAGATCGTGACACTGAGGGCCAAATTGCGTTCCCGAAGGATGCAGACACCTGCACGCCCACGAGCCGTAAGTCGCTGGCTCCTTGCACAGTGCGCACCATTGGGTGTTGCTTCTACAAAATCCTTGTAAATTGGATGAGCCAGAGTCAGTCTACCACTGTGCACTGCAGTTCTTCCGTCACTAATTATGTCGAACGTTTTGCATACCTCGATGTGAGTGTCTCCTTGTATTCTTTGCCCACTTACGAGTTTGGGCTTTGAATATCTGAGTTCTCTCCCCGTCAGGAAGGCGATATCCCTCCATTTCCGTGGCTGCGAATCACCCTCTTGTTTTGCGCGGAGTCATAATCCGAGGGAGTTTACAGTTTTGTATCTTGCCTTCCTCACCTCATGTTCAGTCCTGAGCCATCTCCCACTCTCCCCAAGGGCCTCATCGCAACAGTTTTAGGGAGCCTGACTGTAGGAGAATGTGTAGAGGGCTCGGGCGGGACCCTGAGATCACAGAGCTGTCACAAGAGAGTGCCACAGCTCTGTCGGGGAGGGGGCTTTGTGGGGTCATATTTATTGCATTGTCCTGGACGAAGGCCGAGAATTTTCTCCCCTTGACTGAATGCTTGTAAGGAAAGGACTTGTGGAAGTTTTTAGGTGCATTCCTGGTTTTAAGGGTCTGATTCGTACTGTGTAATGTTTTGTATTGATTTCAGTTTAAGAACTAGTGCGCGTTTATTGAGAAACAATATAGAAGTATCTAGCGTAAAAAGTGATAATTTGGTGTTTGTCTTTCCAGGCATTTTTCCTATTTGTGTATTTGTGAGGTACATGCTCACGTATCCATAATCTGTACTCAAGTGGAACTTTAATATTCGTAATCTGTAGGATGCTTTTTAAAAATTTTTTAAAATATTTATGTTTGAGAGAGAGAGAGAAGGGGAGGAGCAGAGAGAGGGAAAGAGAGAGAGAGAGAGAGAGAGAGAGAGAGAGAGAGAGAGAGAATCCCAAGCAGGCTCCGCACTCTCGGCATGCGGTCCCAGGCGGGGCTTGAACCCACGAACCGCGAGATCACGACCTGAGCCGAAATAAGAGTCAGACACTTAACTGACTGAGCCACCTAGGCGCTCCTGCCCTGTGCTTTTTTCCTTCCCAAGGTGCTCAGTGAATGGTGGTGACCTCAGGGCTCCCCTGCCTGAGGGACCCCCCAGCTTCCATAGTGTTCCAAGGCCAGGGTCCCCCATCCACTGTCACCCTGGCCAACGCCCACATGAGGCTCCGACTTACCAGGTTCCCCCAAACCCATTGCCTTTTCCTGTGAACTCTGTCTATCGCTCTGGGCCTCCGTCTCCGGGAGGGGCCCGTGTCCAGCCATTCACTGAAGGCAGGGACCTGGGGAACTGTGTCAGTGATCGTCCCCGAGGTGCCCCTCCCCCTCCCTTCCCCACCCATCACGGGGTCCACGGCTCTGCCTGTGCAGTAGCTCAGATCTGACCACGGGTCTCCACCCACAGTCCCTTCCCTGATGCGCGGCTCACCGTGTCCCCTCCAGCTTCCTCCTCGGCCTCATCCCGGGTCTCTGTGCCCAGTCTTCCTCCCCCAGCCATAAAAGTGTGATTTAAAAGAGTAAGCAGTGTGGACGCCTGCAGTGGCTCCACAGCGTCCCCGGGATAAGTTCCCAGGTGCTCACGTGGCTTTCGAGGGCTTTTCCTCAGATGCCTGCACGTAGGAGAGGGGCGGCAAATATCAGGGAGCTGGCCGAGCTCCGGAGAGATGCTCTTACCCACTTCTGTACCCCAAGCGTGTAGCACGCATCTGGGATAGAGCAAGTTCTCAGTACGTACTGACCGTGTGGATGAGTACCTTAGGGGAGGAAGAGAGGGAGGGAGGGGCGTGCCGGGTCTCCTTTCCTAAAACATTTTAGCACATTGCTCTCTAAGGCAGAGGGTGTGCTCAGGAATCTTGACAGTCGTCAGCACCGGACTACAAAATAAAGCCCAGGAAATACAGAAATGGAAGCTGACCTCAGAGAGGTGTAACCACTTCCGCAGCGTCACACAGCAGCTAGTGCCCGTTCTCGGTTGTCTCTGACAGAGCCGCTGCCGGCCCTTCTGGGGTCTCTGTGAGGACTGCAGAAAGGCGTCCTCTCGGGGTGATCTGTCGGAAGAACGCGCCCTGCTCCCAGGGCGCAGGCTTGGCAACTGGGGCTCAGGCTGGGGTTGGCCCCCTCGGGTGCTCCCTTGGCTGGCAGCCCTTGTCCGGGGCCCAGGTGCCACACCTCAAAGCTGCTGCCCAGCCCCCGACCCCCTTCTTGCCCGGTGCTCTTTACACGGCATTCAGGCTGCCGAAAGAACAGGCTCACGTGCGTCTACCAAGGACAGGCTCAGCCCGTGGGTCGTGAAAGCCATGGTTCAGCACTTGAATCCCTCTTTAGACCAAGCAACTTATGGCTTATTTTAGGAATCTCAAAATACAAGAAGTTATTCTAGAAAATGGTAGTGCCAGCGTGCTGTGTCGGCTTGGCAAGGGAGTACGGCTTCCGTTGGGATGGGATGTTTTATAAACCACTGACAGGAGGGTCCTGCCTGTGTTTTCTAAGCCACAGACCCCTATTAATAGCACTTCCTGGGTTTGTTGGATGTCAGCAGTGTTTCGGTCTCAAAATAGAAACTTTAATGTAGAAATCATTGAAAAGAAGAGAAAAAAAAAAAAAAAACGAGACCCGTAAAGAAGAGAGGAACTCACACTGGCTAGGTGCTAAGCTGTGTCACGTAGGTCAAGTGTTCAGCCTGTGTCGCTTGGTTATTTTCTAAGAATAGCAGCGCAAGGGCAATGGTGTCCTTCCGCTACTGGTACGAACCTCCTGGATCTTTCTGCGAGAATTTCCACTGCCTCTTTATCGTATCGTCCTGTGTATCAGCTAGCTTTTGCTGTGTAACAAACCACTCCAAACCTAGGACTTAAAACAACAGTCGTTAATTACCTTCTGATTCTGTTGGTTGACAACCCCAGCTGGGCTTAGTTGAGCAATTTCTCTACTGATCTTGCCTGGGTTCACTCAGATATTTGGGCCTCAGCTAGGATGGCTGGAGGAGGGGGGGGGTATAGGTTGGGGGGGTGGAGGGGATGCTCCACACATGATCTTTTGGCCTCTAATGGGCTCCCTAGGACCTCTCCACTTGGTGGCAGTGTTCCAACGGGTGAACGTAGAAGCAGAAGCCCTCTGAGGATTAAGCTTGGAACTCACACAGACATCATTTCCCTTGCATCCTGTTGGTCAGGTCAAGTCATAAGAGTATCCTCAATTCAAGGAATGGGAAAAAAGACTACTCCACTGATGAGATGAGCTTGGAAGAATTTGTGGCCATTTTAATCTAAGTTGTGTCTCATCTGGCCATCATTTGCCAGGATCCTTGTTCCGGCGAATCTAGGGGTCCACGAAGGACGGACGGTCAGGCGAAATGAAGTGAGAGAGCCATGAGTGAGATGGAATCTGATGACCAAGCAGGCAGCCCTGGCAATTCTGGCGTCTCCCTCCTGCTAGTCTCAGTGTCTTTATTTTTAAAGGTAGCGAGTGACATTACATCAGTGACAAGGTATTTTTAACAATTTTTCTTAGGTTGGCATATTTGCGAATCCCCAGACCTAGAAGGAGACAGTCTTATCTTAGATTAGGCAGTAACCATTTTTATGACTCTGTTCCAAACAATAGACCACGCACAGTTTTTGGGGCAGAGTTAGGTAGGCTTAGAGCAGAGAAAATAACAAGATGTTTAAGAAGAAAGCAGGGTTATTGTAGCCCTCAGTAAACAGAGGGCACATACACTGTTGCCTATGTTGACCATCTATAGATCATTCTATCCATAATCTTTAACCATGATGGAGGAGGTATTATTTGCTTGGTAGAGACATGATCTCTAATGTTTGTCTAAGTTCTTTTCCTTTATGAGTGAGTGAGCCTATATCGTAAGGGCTCATGTTTATCTGTTCTTATACAGACAGCAGTTTCTGTAAAAGTATTTTGTTTATTGCCTTTTTATAATAAGGGAATGTGGGGATGGGAATAGCAAAAGGATTCGTGAAATGTTAGCCTCAGGAAGGTACTCAATATTTGTTGTTAATCAGTGAAGATATGTGTAGCTGCTTTTGTTTGGCTACTATTTGTACCTTATCTGTAAATAGTGCTTCTAACTTCTGGGCTAAACTAACCTCTGGAGAAGGTCCTAAGTCTCTATACAAACTCTCCCATCAGTCTGTTAACCAAATACTGAGAGAAGCTTACAGAGATGTGCCTTGAGGTTTTATGGTGGGGCTGAGGGGATGATTAACACAATGCTATACCTGCAGGGAAAATCTAGTTTGGTTCAAGGAGTCTTGGGGCCTAACGTCTGCTAATTTCTAGCCAACTCATGACTGCTATCCTGTATGATCAATTTGTGTAACCTATCCCCAAGAGGCAACCTTGAGGTTACTTCTGGCCAGGTTACTCTCATCCAGATTTTATCCATCAAGACCAGGTCCCCTTTTCCAAATGTCATAAAACCAAAGAGCATTATGTCCCTTAGGCCAACGAAAGCGGTTCAAGAAATCCAGGCCTGAAAGATTATTTAGAAGGAGGTAAGATTAGGCGCCAGTTTGGCTGGCGGGAGCTTTGCTTCAACCTTTTCCACACAGAGAGGGGTCTCAACCTGCGAGCCCAAAATGGCTCCCAACAATCATTAGTACAGTTCTCCTTCATTCAAAATACTCTCGCCTCCATCCAGCCGTCTCAAAATGTCCCTCCAGTTATGGCATCCGGCTCAGAGTCCAGTATCTCATTACGAGCATTCAGGTAGGATGTGGATGAGGTTCCCTGGGTACGGCTTCTCTTGATCCAAAGACTTGTGAACTTCAGAGGTAAGTTATGTGCCCCACCCCCATCCCCGTGCACCTCACATACGATGGTGGGGCACCGACAGGGCAACCACAATAAACAGTCCCATTTGAAAAGAGACAAGGTGAGTGGTACATGGTCATAACTCTGTAGGAACTCTGGAATCCAGCTGGACACATTGCTGGGAAGACCTTTTCGGGGGTAGAGAATATTCCTTCATCCGGGCCAATCCTTCTCCCTGGGAGTAGTGCCCAAGTTCAAGGGCTGAGAAACTCCAGTCTGTGGGCCAAATATGGCCCGTGGCCTGTTTCTATGTAGCCTGTCAACTAGGAATTTTACATTCTGCAGGGCTTCTCCAGACAAAATCCAAACAATAAGAAAACCAAGCATTTGTGGCAGACACTAGACGTGGCCCACAAAACCTAAAACATTTACTATCTGACCCTTTACAGAAAAGCTTCCTTCTCCCCCGCCCTAGGCCATTGCTTGCATAGCTCAGCTCTGCCGTCTGCACTCTTGGCCTGAGGTACAGTTCGCTTTCCATACAAATGGCCCATGTTTGCAGTAAAGTACCTTTCTCAGCCTTTTCCCGACCCATGGAAAGTTCATTTTGAACAGGCTCAATCTCTTTTCGTCACAGAGGGTATATAATTTTCTTAAAAGCATTGTGAGGGGGAGGCGCCTGGGTGGCTCAGTCGGTTGAGCGTCTTTTGGCTCAGGTCATGATTTCGCTCATGGGTTCGAGCACTGTGTCAGGCTCTGTGCTGACAGCTCAAAGCCTGGAGCCTGCTTCAGATTCTGTGTCTCCCTCTCTCTGTGCCCTTCCCCTGCTCATGCTCTGTCTCTCTCTCTCTCTCTCAAAATAAATAAATGCCAAAAAATAAAAGTAAAAAAAATAAAAGCATTGTGGGTTTCCAGTGAGTCACACTGTAGTTCACCCCATTGGATAAATCCTTATATATATATATATATACACACACACATATATATATACACACATATGTTATACACATATATATACACACATATATATACATACATATATATACACATATATATACACACACATATATATACACATATATATACACACATATATGTACACACATATATATACACACATATATATACACACATATATATACACATATATACACATATATATACACACACATATATACACACATATATACATATATATATATATATGTATATATATATTTTAATTTATTTACTTTGAAAGAGAGAGAGTATACACACATGCATGCAGACATGAGTGGAGGTGGGGCAGAGACAAAGGAGAGAAAGAATGCCAAGCAGTCTCCACCCTGTCAGCACAGAGCCTGATATGGGGCTCAAACCCATGAACTGAGAGGTCACGACCTGGGCTGAAATCCAGAGTTGGATGCTCAACCGACTGAGCCCCCCAGGCGTGCCACGGATAGATCATTCTTTGAGACAGGCTGCTTTCTACTTCAGGTGACTGTCAGTGTGCTCTGTGATGACACTTTTAAGATTCTCAGAAGCCCTGGGGCGCCTGGGTGGCTCAGTTGGTTAAATGTTCGACTCCTGGTTTTGGCTCAGGTCATCGTCTCAGTGTGTGAGTTCGAGCCCCACGTTGGGCTCTGCGCTGATAGTGGGGAGCCTGGTTGGGATTGTCTCTCTCTCCTTCTCTCCGCCCCTCCCCTGCTATGCTCTCTCCCTCTCGCTTTCAAAATAAATAAATGAAACTTAAAATTTTTTTTCAAAGAGAATAAAAAGTTCTTAGGAGCCCTTTTGTCCGGCCAAAGAAGTGTACCGGGCCCACGTTGGGTTTTTATGAGGTCTTAACACAGAGGTCTGGGCCTGACCTTGATTTCATCTTACACTTGGGGTCATTTTTCACCTTGGAGAACTGTTCACAGGTTGGCAAGAGTCCCGTGTGTTCGCTGAATTTCTCTTACAAACTAACCCGATCCTTCCTTGTCCCTTAGGTCTGTTTTGATGGCTCTTCTGGTGCTTCATCACACTTAGCTTAAAGAAGCCAGCTGGCACTTACTATAGTCTCCATGGAAATCACTTTAGGCAGGCCCTCAAATTCTCTGGGTACATTTTCCTCCAAGTTACTAGTTGTAGTTTTTCCCATTGTGTTGCTGCTACCCAGTAGGAATGGCCCTTTTCCCACCGTCCACTGACCGTTCGTTGGTTATTTTTCCCCACTCTTTGCCTACAGTTTCCTTGGGACTGTTCTGACCTCCACCCACTCCCCGGTCTCAAGGCCAGTGCCACGTGATTTAGGTTTTGGCCACTGCAGCACCCAACCTCTAGGCACTGATTTCTGTATGAGTTAACCTTCGTTTTTTATAACAAACCACTCCAAAACCTAGTGGGCTAAAACAGCAACTGTTAAAACCACCATGAGATACCACCTTACACCCCATGGAAAGGCTGTTATCAAAAAATCTGAAAAGAACAAGTGTTGACAAGGATGTGGGGAGATGGGAACCCTTGGGCACCCTCAGTGGGAATGCAAGTTGGTGCAGCCACTCCGGAAAACAGTATGGAGATCCCTCAAAAAATTAAACATAGAGCCACTCTACAGTCCAGAAGCTCCACTTCTGGGTATTTTTTGGGAAGAATTGAAGACAGGGGATTTGAAGAGATAGTTGTACAGCGTTATGCACAATAGGCAAAAGATGGAAGCAACCCAAAAGCCCACTGGGGGTGAATGGATAAACGACGACCATCTCCACGATCCTCTCCTGAGCCCCTTCATATGGGGCTCCAAAGTGAACCGAAAGCCCCAAGGTGAGGCTTGGAGCCAATATGGTGCCACTTCTGCTTCAGGCCACTGGTCGTGCACGTCTCCAGACCAGCCCGCGTTCAGGAGTGGGGAGAGGCAGAGTCCCCGCAGAACTTTGTGAAACTTTAAAAAAATTGACCAGCTTGTGTAATTTCTTCCTAGCACCCATCTCTGCACAAAATGTCCTTACTTATTTATTCGCTTATTGCTTATTCCAAGTAGAAGGTAGACAGGCATGCTACTTTCCTGGGTCACAGCTGTATCTCTAACTTCGAGGGGTTGGCGCGTAGTAAGTGCTCGGTAAATATTTGATGAGTGAGAAAATAAATATTTCATGACAAAGAGCTTCTGGGGTCCAATAAGTGTGGGAAATGCTCTCCTGTTTATTCGGTTCTTGAATATTCTTAACGCACATTATTGTGTTAAAATCTGGGAGAAGCCCTGCAGGAAAGAAACCTGTTCCTTGCTGATGAGTCAGGTGGTCTTCACCAACATGGGTACCAACATTCCTGTGTTTGATGGCAAACAACAGAATCCCTCCAGAGCTTGGCTTCAGTTGAATGGAGCAGATTTGCCTGAGGGATAATGATGAGGATCCAAGGATCCTTTGCAAGGGAGTCTTGCCTCTTGCTCTTCTGTGCTTTTCTCTCTGAGCCTGCTCTGTTCCCCTCACCGCTGACCTCCATTCCCTACTTCCATGTCACCATGGTGGAAGGCAGCGGCCCGCCCTTTGTCTGAGTGCTCGCCTCTGTTTGAGAGACCAGCCTGGTGTTTGGGGTAGTAACTGGACTCTGTCCCGCCTCCTGGCCCAGCTCAGCCTCTGCCAGGGGCCAGATGTCCCAGGGCCACGTCTGTGGTCTGTGGTCACGTGGTATGGACACGGCTGCTTCCAAGTTTATGGGATGACTAGAGGAAGAGCAGGGTGGCCAAGAACTGGAAGGTAGTATGAGTGGGTCTACAGTCCAGTAAGTTCTCTTGAGAACGGACGTTCCGTGCCACCTCCTTGGAGAGAAACTGGAACGGTATCATCTGTGAATTTGGGAGGTTTCATGAACACCAGGGCCCACGGTGCTTCCTGAGGCTCTATTGCTAGCAGTGGCTTCTCAGCCAGATATATTGGAACGTTTACTACTCTCGATATGCATTGCTTCATTGGTTTTTTAAGCAGGTGCAAATTGGTGTGTAAGAGGGACTCATTCCGATGCGCAGTCACTAGCTCTGGGCAACATATGTTGGAAGGTGGTCCAGGCCTGAGGCTTTACTTTGAATTACTTTGATTACAAAGAAAATCATTTCTTTTTCATCTTTATTAGTTAGCCATTTTTTTATTTTCTTAAATTGTCTGAAAGTACTGTATCCCTCTGAGGTTTTTGGCTCCTTTGCTTTTATTTTCATATTTTTAACCTGAAGGAAAGGAGAAGTAGAAAAACTGCACAAATAAAGAATGTGACTTTATGAATGATTAAGGCTCCCCCACTCAGGCAAGAACTAGAACTTGGCCAGATGCTGCCCAACAGAATATCCATGGACTGAGTTGTTGTCATGATACCTTCCTTCCCGTAAAAGTGACTGTCTGCTGTTCTTATTTTTTATTTTTTAAAAAATTTTTAGGTTTATTTATTTATTTTGAGAGCGAGGGAGAGAGGGGCCGAGAGAGAAAGGGAGAGAGAAAATCCCAAGCAGGTTCCGCGCGGTCAGCGCAGAGCCCAACACGGGGCTCGATCTCACAACCCCGGGATCATGACCTGAGCTGAGATCAAGAGTCAGACGCTTAGCCGGCTGAGCCACTCAGGCGCCCCGGAAACTGATACTTTTAATGTTACTTTCCGAATAGTACTTTTTCTTTAATTTTTTCCTGATAATTTGACAAGGAATTTTTGCTGCCAGCATTTTCTATACGAGAAAAGATTTTTGGTTTGTCTTCACCATTATTTCGTGTAAAGGAATTCTAAATCCCATTTCATAGTTTTGCCTTAAATTCATATTATCCAGACACTTCCGGATTCCATGAACAAGCATTAATCGCACAGCTCACATTCTAGGTGTGCAACTTAAAATAGCGTTTAAGAGGTGCCTGGATGGTTCAGTCTGTTAAGCGTCCGACTTGGGTTCAGGTCATGATCTCAGGGTTTGTGAGTTCGAGCCCCACTTTGGGCTCTGTGCTGACAGCTCAGAATCTGGAACCTGCTTCCGATTCCGTGTCTCCCTCTCTCTCTGCCCCTACCCCACTCGCGCTCTGTCTCTCTCTCTCAAAACTAAATAAATATTTTAAAAAGTATTAAAAAATAAATAAACGTTAAAAAAATAGTATTTAAGACGTGGTCTCTGTCCTCAAGCAACTGGAAGGTGTGTTAAGGAGATGTCCCCTCCGTCCCCTGCTCCCTGCTGGTTTGTCCACACAGGGCATGATCATAATCCTGTCATTTCAACCTTTTTGACTCCTCTGGGCACCCTGCAGCTCCCGCCCAGGCTCAGAGCCTCAGCACACCTGTCCCGTTTGCTTTCACCACCACCCTACCAGCTGTCGTTTCTCTCTGCTGTTCTGCAGACTTACCCGCCATCCTCCACACTGCTTCCAGAATAGTCTTTCTGAGCCAAAGCCTGATTGTGTTACTTCTTGCTTTAAAAACACATGCTCCAGTAGATGGTGGGGATGGTTGCACAACAGGTAGACAGCACTTAAACGCCTCCGAATCGTATACTTCAAAATGGCTGTGATGGTGAATTCTGTTCTGTGTATTTTAACATAATAAAAACATAAGGGATTTAAAAAAAAAACAACACGGGGTCCCTTGGATCCCCCCGTAGGACACTTCTAGTACCTTCATATCCTATGTCTTTTCATCCTCCTTACCGTCCTTACCCACGCGCACCCCCCCTCAATCCAGATAGTTCCGTCTCCTCTCCCCCTCCTTGCTTCCCACCCTCTCCTTCTCCTTCAGATTCAGCTTGTGTGACTTCCCTGGAGCCCCCTTGACCCTCCCTTGCCCACACCCCCAGGCTGGGTTCGGTGTCCCCGCTGTGAGTCCCGGGGGCAGCCCTCTACCAGTGGTCACCACTGTGTACTGAGATCGTTGATTGACTCGAAAGGCACCCTTCTTTTTTCTTAAATGCATTTTTCTGTTCTCGTGTTTTTGTTTTTTTTTTTTTTTACCTTGAAACAGGTGTCAATTCCTTCCAAGTCTACATGGCATACAAGGATCTCTACCAAATGTCGGATAGCCAGGTGGGTCCTCCTACACATCTCCTCTCCTGGGCAGGAATAGGCCGCGTTGTCGGGCCACACAGCCCAGGGCAAGGGAGAGCTCTGGGTTCAAGTCCTGGTCTGGCCACCAAATTGCCGTGTGATCTGTGTCCGTCCCCGCCCCTGCTGGGCCTGCCTTCCTTTCTGGCCCCTAGAGTAGGGCGGAGTGGGGAGGGTCCCTTGCGTGGTGGTTCCCAAGCCCGGCTCATCCTTAGTGTCATGTAAGAAGCTCATGGAAAAGACAGACTCTTAGATCCTATCACAGACTTAACAGAAGCTGCACAGTTCATTCTGGGGCGCTGGCCAGTTTGGGGACCACGTCATTAGCTCTGACCTGGAGGAGAGTCCTGGCTGTCTCTCCGGCCAGTTGAGTGACTGGGGCCACCCCTCCCTGAGTTTTCTTGTCCGTACAGGGCGGCCATCTCTGGCCGTGCCGGCTTCAAACAATTGTCATGTAGAGAGAACAGCTGGAGAGAAGGTGGTGTAGATGACGCGGTGACTGTCCACCGGGCGCCTGGCCTTCTGACGCCCCTGGGGCTCCTGGTTTGTCATGTCGTCATTGCCCTGCCGGCTGCCGCTTAAAAAGGCGGGGTGGTGTGCTGGTGAAGGGCACAGCAGCCAGACTGCATAGGCTGCAAGTTCTGGCTTTGCTGGGTGGCCTGAGGCAGCTTTCCCAACCTCTCTGTGCTTTAGACTCATAAGAGCACCTGCCTCGTGAAGGTTGGCAGAGGATCGAATGAGTTCCTACAAGGCTCCCGGGTAGTGCCTGGCACCAATGGAAGCCAATAAGCTGTTATTCCTCGGTACCGTGCTGTTTGACGTGCAGCGAGAGACGCATCTGTGTCTTGGCTTTCAAAATCGCTTACGTGCAGTTCTAGAGAATCACTTACCCCCAGGTGCCCCGGAGGCCTCTGTTGTGTCCCCGAAAGGCCAAAATTGGTGCAGGTTCATGACAAAGTAGCGTGAGTCTGTCTAGCGTAACTGAACTTTTCACCTACTTTTATTCTAACCACCAAAACCCTAGGCCGGGTGGAGTTGAGCGATGGGGTTCTGGGAGGTGTCCCTAAGTAAGTACCCTCCCCACCTGCCATCTCCATCTAAAAGCACACATCCGGGGGTGGGGTGCTGTCTTGCACACTTGGAGAACAAAGGCAACATTCGAGAGGCCCCGGAGAAGGAACATGGTGGCTTTGGGCCCCGCTGCCTGTGAGTGTCTGAGTTCTGATCCTTTGGGGGTGGAAAGAGGGCGTGGGCACTGGGCAGGGTCTGTACTGGCTAACTAAGGAGGTGCCTGGCGGAATGTATATTATCTGAGCGTTAGACTTATTACAGACTTTGCCCTCCGCCCCACTGTGGTCTGTAAAAGACATGTACTAAAGTTCTTATAAAGATGTGTAGACCAAGGCTTAACTTTCCATCGGTTTGAACACAGCGGCCGTGCCGTGTCTGTGGCGGATGGCGGGTGGGTGACTATGTGTGAGCACAGCGGTCTTTGCAGCAGCTCGGGCTGTGATATTTTTTTATCTCCCCCGCACCCCCTGTTTCTTCTTCCCCAGCTCTATGAAGCCTTCACCTTCCTGAAGGGGCTGGGAGCTGTGATCTTGGTCCACGCGGAAAATGGAGATTTGATAGCTCAGGTGAGTGGCGTGGATGTCCACCCTTTCCGCTCCGGTCCGCGTCTGTGTGCAGCAAAGGTGTGATCGAAGGGGTGGAGGCGCTGGTGAGCCAGGTGGCCAGGCAGCGAAGGCTCAGGCTAGCGGCTGGATGGCGCCTCGGACACTCCAGGTGGGAATCGTGCACGCCCCGTCTGCAGGGGACTTTCGGCAAGCCACCTTGCTTATGGGCTCAGCTTCCTCACCTGCATGGCGGGGAAGGCATGACCGCCCTGTGAACTTCAAGGGTTTGCATGAGAGACAAATAAGGATTGAATGGAAATGCTTTGAAAACTTGGGGGATACCAGAGGTAGGGCACATGGAAGCTGGCGTTGATCATTCTTATAGGGCTCGGGAGGGGGTGTGATGGCCGGAGCCCAGCCCCCTCCACCTGCCAGCCCTCTGACCTCGGGGAGGGAACTCTACCCCACGAAGGTTCTTGTTCTTCATCCAGAAGCCCCTACGTCGTGAGGACTAAATTATATCACAGATGTGCAGGTCAGCGTTCAACCCATAATAGGCTGTAGCCATGCAGAAGTTGTGGGCAGGGAGAGACCTTAACCCAATGTGATCATTCTGGCTGTAGAATGGAGAATTTGACCGGAAAAGAGTAGACTCGGGGTGACTGGCTAGGTTGTACTTCACTTCTTAGAAGAAATGAAGATGGGAGGTAGAGAGAGGAGGTGGAAGAAGAAAAGTGTGTGAAGGAGGGAGCACCCTCTGCAGATTTCATCGAGTGACCAGATGGAGGAGAAGAGGAGGAAGTCAGGGATGGGCACTTGGCCTTGGTGTGGGGGCGCGGGTTGGTCATGACATCACCAAGCAAGATCAGGCATACAGAAGACTTGATGCATCCAGTCAAGCTAGCTAATACTAGGCACGATGCTATGTATATGGTGATGTTCACAACTGCTCCATGACATAGATATGACATAGACATCCCACTTTATAGAGAGGGGAACTGAGGCTCAGATATGAACATCTTGCTCGCTGTGACATGGGGCACATAGCCGAGATGATAAGGCACTTTCATTGTGCAGCGGGACTGTGCCGTGACGGCTAAGTGCATGATCTGAAGGTTCACTATGAACGTTGCCTACTGGCTTTACTTATTATTATTGGTATCCTTGCAGTTTTTCTGGAAAATCAAAATTCTTTCAAATTCAGAGTAAAAAACAAAGAAGTTCTATGATGCAGCAGAATTTCGTTCGTTGTTAACAAGTCACTAGGGCTAACCCACAGCCAAAAAGTTGGGATTATACAAGGGCGTGAAAGCCAGGAAGTGAGGATCCCTGGAGGTCTCTCAGAGACTGTCTGCCAGTCTGTCCTCTGACCCCCGGTGACTGATATCCCTCTCACATGCAGAACACATCCATCCCCTTCCAGGGTCCTCCAGACTCCCATCACGGCACCAGAATCTGAAAGTGTAGGTTAGACTAGGTGTAGATGGGGCTCCTTGAGGATAGTTCCTATAATCTGTAGGTCTCTGGAGCCACAGAGGCGAGTTACCTGCCTCTCCCCAACACACACTCAACATACAGCATGAACGGTGGGTAGACATGCCTTTTCAAGAGGGAAAATGGAAAGCTTCAGGATTGGCCCATAGCTGTTCTGAAATCCAGTCGGACACATGCTGGCAGTTCCTTGATTGGGACTTGGAGCCTGAGAATACTTCTGGGCGTGGCTCTTGGCTCCACCTTCTGGGCTCTTGGCTCCACCCTTCGCTTCCCACTCATCCATCCTTTCCATGGAAGGTGGCACGTGCTTGCAGCTGAGCCTGCTTCCTGCCCAGTAGAGTTTGGAGGTCCAACTGCCTCCTTTCGTTTTGAGGTGTTTTCATTGCGTTCCGCCCAGGCTGCCCGTGTTTTGCTAAAGTGACTCTCCCAAAGCCTTCGTTGGCCTCCCGTGAGTCCCTCTGTGGTTCACTCCATCAGACAAAAGACACCCACAGGTTTCTTCCAGATAAGTCTACCCCTACTCTGCTCACACCCTGAGCTTCCTAGAGGCCCTCTTGTTTGGGAGGCTCTGGGGGTGCACCCTCGATCTCTTTAAAGGGCCTTTTTGTGACCGATTCACCCTGTAGACAACCACCCTCCACCTTTCCGGGTCTTCGCCAAGGCCGTGGAATCACCGGACTACTGTCTCCTGCTTATGTCCTGGATTTGATATTTGTTCAGAAGACATTTCTTCACTGCCCTATCTTTTGCTCTTTGGAGAAGCAGAGAATTTTCAAAATGGTCGTGTGCTGGTTCCTTTTTAACGCCCCTGGCTTCCTTAGCCTTCCTCTCACATTTTACTCCAAGCAGCAGCAAGAAACCAGCCAGCACCTCCAACAGCTCAGCCTCCTGGGCAGTCTCCTACGTGGGTCCCCGGCTCCTGAGGCCCGTTTCTGCCTCCGTGTCACCATGGAGGGCAGTGGTGCTAAGCCTTCTGCTAAGACACAGCAAGCCCTAGCTTCCAAAAATGTCCTCATTTCCTTTTGAGGTCTTACTGCCAAGGTCCCCAAGGTCCGTCTTTCCGCTGGCGGTCCGTTCCAGGGAACTTTGGGGTTTCTTCAACACGCACCTTGAAATTCTTGCAGCCTCTGCGCACGCACGGCCTGGTCCCAAAGCCACTGCCACAGCTTCAGGTGGTTGTTATGGTAACACCCTACCTCTGGTCACTAACATCTACGTGAGTTCTCTGGGCCGCATAACAAAGCACCCCGGAACGTAGCATCTTAAAGCCATAAACATTTCTTATCTTATCTCCATTGGGTCAGGAGTCCAGCTGAGTTGGGTTTGTCACAGCCTGCAGTGAGGTGTCACGGTCCTAAGGCTGGACTAGGACAGGACTTCCAACCCCACTCGGGTGGTGGTTTTCAGGATTCCATTCTCTGCAGGATCTCAGGCTGATGGCCTCTGTTCTTTGCTGGCCATTACCCAAAGGCCAGTTTGGTTCCTTGCCATCTGGCCAGCTCCAGCAGGGAGGCTGGCTTCCTCCTGAGTGAGCAAGCGAGAGAGCAAGGTGGAGGCCACCTCCACAGTGACACCCGATCTCTTTGGTCCGTGTTCTACTCATTAGAAGCACACTGCTAGGGCCAGCCCGCATGCAAAGAGGGGATTGGTTACTCAGGGCATGGAAGCCAGGAGGCGGGCTCGTTGGGGACCTCTCAGAAATCGCCTACCACACCCGTCTCAGTTTTGCCTAGTTTTGAACTTCATAAAAATGGCACCACATGGTATGCGTTCTTTTATGTCTGTCGTCTTTTGCTCAAAACTCGGTCTGTGAGATTCCTCCCTGTTGTCCGTGAAACAGTGATTTTTCTGTTCCCATCACTGTGAAATTCTGATGCAAGAATGTGTCCTAAGTTATTCTCTAGTTGATGGACACTTGGAGAGTTTCAAATTTGGGACTCTTGTGTACAAAGCTTCTGTGAATCTTGTCCAATCTTTTGTTAAACCTGTGTTCGCATCTCGAGGGCGCCTGGGTGGCTCAGTCGGTTAAGCGTCTGACTTTGGATTTCAGCTCAGGCCATGATCTCACGGTTTGCGGGTTCGAGCCCTGCGTGGGGCTCTGCATTGACGGCGCGGAGCCTGCTGGGGATTCTCTCTCTCCCTTTCTTTCTGCCCCTCCCCTGCTGGTGCTTGCTCATTCTCTTTCTCTCTCTCTCTCTCAAAAAGACATGAAAACATTAAAAAAATTTTTTTTTAAAAACCTGTGTTTGCATTTCTGGTAGTCTGTACCTAGGGGTGAAATTGCTGCTGGTGGGTACGTGTATATTCAGCTCTGGTCGTTACTGCTAAACCGCTTTCCGGAACGAACAAACCCACATGCCCACCTGCAGGTGTGAGCCGTCCAGCCGGGGGCCCCCAGCCCTTCGTCTCGGCTTTCCTCGCCGCCCACGTAAGGTTTAGCTTTCTTTTGCTCATCCGCTTTCCGGGTTCCACAATTTTGTTTTTGTTGTGGTCTCTGCATTCTTGTGGCTTTTATGTACCTTTTCTGTCACTCTCGTGAGGTTTCAGAGGGGAGCAAAAGTCCCGCGCGTGCTCGGCCCACGATCTCTACCTCGGAACCCTGTTCCGGTTTTCTGTGATCCCTGCTTTCCTCCGTCATAGCGTCTCGGTTCCTTCCTCCCTCCTCCCTTCTGCCCTTCCTGCCTTCTGTCCAACGGAAACAGTAACGGACAATTAAACAGTCTCGCACAGGGATCTCTCCCTGTCATAAAATCCTTTCATCGGCTGTGTACAGAAATGCTTTCTAAACACCACCTTCAATAGTTGAAATTATCAACTATTTATTCAAACCCATCCCAACTCTTAGACCTGAACCTTGTTTCCTGTTTACATTCCCATAGTAAGTTCAAGCTTCGTAATTAGAAATGCAGTTGAAATTATGTTTTTTTTTTCATGGCTGATAGGGCTCGGGGGCTCATGGTAGGGATGCGCCCGAGAATGACACAGAAACGCAGAAGTGAAAATTAGCGGCAGCACAGCTGACATCTGGGCAATATAAAACAATTTTTTTTGAGAAATTATAGTATTCCTGCAGCAAGGAAACCTTGAAGCAAATGGGTTTGGATCTAGGGCATTCGCTTGGGGAACCGTTTCAAGGCTGTATGACCGGCTCGAGGTAGAGGTTTTTCGCTAGAATGACAGGCACCAGGAAGAGGAAGCCGGTAATGAGAACCCGCTGCCGGTTACTGAGTCCCGCTGCCTGCCTGCCGTGCAGGCGTCTTCTAGATGCCCCCTCACTGACTCATTGTGGAAACCGTCAGATGCAGGCGCTGTGGGCCCCAGCGTGAAGAGGAGACGGCTGAGGCCAGAGAGTCTGACCAAGTTGCCGCAAGTCACAGAGGTGGCCAGTTCTGTGGTTGGACTCCCAGTTTAGGGCTCTTGGGTGTCCACGTTCACGCAATACCCAGACGCCACCAAGGAGAGCCCTGCAGCAGAGCCTCGGAGATTGGAAAGGTGGCGGGTGGTCTTTAGGGCCCAGTTCTTGCCCGCCCCCTCACTGGTGTCGGGGCACTGAAGAGAGAGCAGGTGCGGATGCCGACGTCCTGGGCTGCCAAGGCGGAAGGAGGCAGGTGTAGCAGAGGGAGCAAAGAAGTTGGATCACCCCGCAGCCCAAGTTAGACCCCTGCACACCACTCGCCCTCCCGGGGCTCGGCCGCCCACCTGCCTCACCGGGGGCTGGAGAATCGGCCTCTCCCCGCTGACCTCCTCCGACCGCTGACTCGCTGCTCCCGTCCTGCAGGAACAGAAGCGGATCCTGGAGATGGGTATCACGGGTCCCGAGGGCCACGCGCTGAGCAGACCTGAAGAGGTAACGGGGCCTCCCCTTGGGTGTGACTCCGACATTGCTTGGGGCTCACCCTGATGCTGTTCCAGCTGGAACAGCCCAGCCAGAGCCCCACCCCCGTCTCTATCCCTTCCCCTGACATGGACATCCCAGCACACGTGGCCTTCCCTGGATCTGCCCTCTGACCTGGGAGCTGGAGGGGCGAGGGGGCAATCGGAGGAGCCAGGGAAAGGTTCTGCTCGTCCCAGGGCCCACGAGCTTCCCACCGAGGCCCCGCAAACACTTCAGCATCCTAACCATATCCGTTATCCTCAACGAGGACTTTGTGTATTTGGTGGTAGAGAATGGAGCCACGTGTCTGAGACCCAGAACCTACAAGCTTCCCTGGACATTGCCCACTGTGTTCTAAGACTCCCGCATGGATGGATGTCCATGGCAGGCAGTGTGTGTGTGTGTGTGTGTGTGTGTGTGTGCGCACACACGCGCATCTGTCATGGGCCTGGTCTTGTGCCGGATGCTAGGGACACGATACATGAGTCGACAGACGTTTTGCCCTGAGGGGCTCTTGATCTAGCACAGTGCTCTGCACCTGAGCTCCCTGGCCCCCGAGCTGTGTTCCTGGTCGCTTACCGCACGTGGACTTTGCCCCACATCCAGGCGTGTGACCAGTGGGTCCCCCCCCAGGAGAGCAGGGTGGGGACCCTCTTGGGTGCCTGTGGACTCAGTGCCAGTCACAAGCAGTGGGGCCACGTTTGGGGCATCAGCGGACTGGAAATGAAAAACGAAGCAATTCGAAACATATCCGGTCCTTTTATTCGAGAAGCAGTGGTCCGGAGGGGGCAGAGACCAGGCCAAAGGGCAGGCACCTTCATGCAGAGGTTGAATGCGTGAGCGAATGCATGTCGGACATGAACCTTCACTTATGTCAAGTGTTTTATAAGTAACGGACCATTTTATGGTCCTTTTGATGCTTTATTCTGCCTGGTCTGTTCCCTTCTAACAGAACATGCAGCGCACTTCCAAGCAGGCATAACGACATAATCCTGTCTTCCCGCCCTTTAACCAAATACATTTTGACTTGTTTCTTCCTTTCTTTGTGGACATGCAGTATTTTTCTGCTTGGACGCGGTAGATTTGCCCCTGGCCGCGCTTAATTGAGGAAAACCGAAGGGGGGTCATACTGCCTCTGTCCCTCCCTCCTGTGACCCGCGTATTGCCGTGTCCCCAGCTAGAGGCCGAGGCTGTGTTTCGGGCCATCACCATCGCGGGCCGGATCAATTGCCCGGTGTACATCACGAAGGTGATGAGCAGGAGTGCGGCGGACATCATCACTCTGGCCAGGAAGAAAGGTACGCAGTCCAAGGCCCCGGCCTCCTGCGGGGCAGCTGGGCCATAAGGAAGGGGTTTGTCCAGCGGGGTCAAGTTCACTGATGGGGCCACTGCCCAGAGACACCTTGCCGGCAGTCTGAGCCTCATGTAGGTAATTACCCACCTTGTGGGATCAGATAAGGAGCGCTGCACCGTTCCAGTGCTGGTGGATGTCACATCAAGTCAGTGATGGGGCCGGGCTGTGTCAGCTCTGGGATCCTGCCCGCCCTCTTTCTGGTCCCCTCTGGGCGCTTCGTCGTGAGTCCCCTATCTAGGGCCCCGTGGTCAGTGTCTGTATCCACGGTCAATCGCGGGGTGCACAGAGTCTCAGCTGTGAGTAGGGAAGGAAGAAGACGGTTTCCCAGAGCCGGGGGGTCTGTGCCAGACATCAGGTGAGTGCGGTCCAGGAAGCCAGCCGCCCAGCTCAGAGACGGACGTGGCACATAACTGCTTTGGGCGTCCACTGCCTTGTCTCTAAATGGGCCCCAGGGGCTCATAGGCGTGAAGCCCTTGGTGGGTCCCCAGGGCTCCGTAGATGTTGGTTGATGCTGTTCCCAGCTCTATGTTGGCCATTCACTTCCTGCCTTGGTATCCTCACCTCCCAAGTGGGGCTCCAGGACCAGGCTGCCAGCCTCGCCGAGGACCGTCAGGCAAAGTCCGCAGTGGGTGCGTTCGAACCACCGAAGACTGAGAGCAAGGGCCCGAGTACAGTCCCCAGGGCTTCTCAAGAGTGAAATCCACAGTCACCAGACCAAGAAGGAAGAAGAGTGCCCAGAGCATCTTCCTTCCGAAACTCAGGGAGAGAGAATGACAGATACATGGGCAGAGGAGGGCTAGTGTCTGTTACACGGAGATGGTGGCTGGAACCCTTTGGTCCTGGTGGACGTTCGCCATGGACATTCACCACCTGGACAAGGTCCACCCGTTCCCATGCATCATATGAGGCCAACCAGGGTCAGTGGGAAGGCCAGGTGGAAATCAACAACCCAACGGCCATAATGGAACGTCCACTGTGTACATATGTTCCTTCCTTCTCACCCACGCCCTAAGTGGGACGTACTACTATCTACTTAAGAAAAATCTTCAATACTATATTTTAACTTAGTATATCCGACATATGATTTCAACACATAATTATACAAAAAAAATACTAATGATGTATTCTGTGTTATTTTTTCTGTGCTGTCCTTGAAATCCAGTGTGTCTGTTGCTATTACAGCACATCTCAGTTCAGACCGACCCCGGCGTCAAGTGCTTGACGCTTGACAACCGCGTGTGGCCGGTGGTTACCATGTTGGACAGGGCAGCTCTGAACCCACAATACCTTGGTTGAGTATTTTTAAGGGCAAGGCATTAAAAGAGAAGCTCTAGTATAACACAGCTTGCTTGGGACTGGGTCCATTTTAAGGATGAGGAAACTGAGGCTCAGAGAGGTAAGCATACAGGTCCTAGAGCTGCGTGGAGAGATTGGGGGACCACCAGTCCTGCACGGCCGTGACAATTTAAATTAAGTAAAATTAAATACATCGTTAAATGCATTCCGTGGTTGTGCTGGCCCTGTTTCACACGCACAGAAGCCACATGAGGCTGGTGGCTGTTGTCCTGGGCGGCACAGGTACAGAACATTCCCATTGCTGCGGAATGTGCCCTTGGACCTGCCAGACCGCTGGAGTTCAAAGCCGGCCCCCCTGCCAGGCCAGCAGCGCAGCTCTGAGCAAATTCGGTGGCGCTACCGGCCCGCATCCCAGCGGCGTCTGTCTCTGTGAGCAGACCTGCGGCCCCGCCTGTGGGCTTTGTTCTGGCAGAAGCACAGCTGGCCGGACGGCAGACTGGAATTTCTGGAAAGTGAGTGTTCTGGAAGCAGCTCTCAAGCGGCGGGTCGGTGGACACACAGCCCAGCTCCCACGCCCGGGGGGTGGCACGACCCTGAGGCGCCGTCAGCTGTCAGTCTCCCAGAGGCCCCAGCGGCACTGAGCTGCAGGTGCCCATGGCTGTGACTCGGTGACAACTCACCTGTCCTGGCGTCTTTCTCTGCCTTATGTCACCTCCTCAGTCTTTAGCCAGTGCTGCCTGGAATCACCTCCCAAATGAAACACTTGAACTTGACGCTTTCATTTGAAGATCTGCTTCTGGCAGAATCCACCCTGTGCCTTGAGCATCAAATCTGCCAAAGGGGATAATGGTCATATCCAAATACTGAAAGCACGACCAGTCCGGGAGGTTGCTGGGCGGGTCAGCAGGTGGTAAGTGAGGGCCTAGGTGGCCCCGGGTCACTGAGCTGGGTGGTGAAGCCGATGCCGAGTGAGCGCTGGGTGGCAAGAGGTCACTGAGCTGGGCGGTGAAGCCGGGAAGAAGGACAGACGACGTATTGCCCCTCGGAGCCTCGTCTTCCCATCTCTGAGACCCTCCACTTCTGATACGCCAGCATCCCGCACGAGACCATCCCCCCTTGACCACGTGTGTCCCTGTGTGTCCCCGCAGGCCCCCTTGTGTTTGGCGAGCCCATCGCGGCCAGCCTGGGGACCGATGGCACCCACTACTGGAGCAAGAACTGGGCCAAGGCAGCGGCATTTGTGACCTCCCCTCCCCTGAGCCCGGACCCCACCACACCTGACTACTTGACCTCTCTGCTGGCCTGGTGAGACCCCAGCGGGGGGAGGCTTGGGGGATATTGGGTATACTGAGGTCTATCGGGCAGCACCCAGGATTAGGAATGAGAGTCCAGGACCCACCTTGGGCTTGTCACGGAACCTGGAATGGCTTTCTGCCTTGGTTTCCTCATCGGGAACGTGAGGGAGGACGTAGTACCTACTGCAGAGCTGGGTATGAGACAGTGTAGGAAAATGGCCTGGGACTTGGGGTTCACTAAGTGGCTCCTATTACTTGCACAGCGCCTCCTGGCCACGTGCACACAGTAGGAGCACGGCCACTTTGGTCCCTTCCTGTTACTGGCCAGCATCAGGGAAGAACACGGAGGCCGTAGAGAAGGCTAAGTGGTGAGGTGTGCAGGCTGCTCAGGAGCAGAGACGCATGCTCAGAACCAGGAGAATTGCAGAAGGCTTCATGGGCAAGGCGACCTCGGGCCTGGAGCTAGAGGGGGAGTAGGGGTTTGCCAGATAGGGGAGAAGCCAGGGCTTCTGGTCAGGAGGAGCCCCAAGGGGATGAGGGGGGGTGCCTGTCATGGAAGTCTCTTTGTCCCGAATGATGCCAAAACCCTTGCCGTTGCATATGGGGCTTACTCATCAACCAGCCTGCGGTCTGGCGGGCAGCTCCGAGTCCAAACAGACTCCCCATCTCCCCCTGCAAAGCTAATGCTCCCACAGTCTCGCTCGTCTCTGAAGATGGCAGGACCCAGGCCAGAGGCCCTGGGGTCTGATCAGTTCTCACCCCGTCCTGGTTCACCCCCGACAGGCCCCTGTTTCTGTGCTGCCCCTTCCATGCCCCCAGTACATCACCGTCTATTCCCAACCAGCACCCAGATTTTAAAACCCAAATGAGACCAAACCACTCCTCTGCCTGGGGACCCAAGGTCCTCTTCCCTCAACGTGGAATAAAGTCCCACAATGCCCCCCAAGGTTGAGCCTGCTCTGGCCTCACTCCCTGCTGAACTCTGCCTGGCACCTCTTTTGGGTGGATGGCCACTCTTCAGGTGAGGAGAGGGAGCCCACCTGGAGACCCCTACCCAGAGAGCCTGGAGCCCACCCTGACCGAACCTTCTCCCAGCAAGACACAAGGCCCCCAAAGGGCCTTCTGGTGTCACTCACTGCTGCCCACGACGTGCCCCATATCCTCTCTCTAGAATCTCGGGGAAATTTTGTTTCACAGCCTGCATTGGGTGCCTGAAGTTCAACCTGAACTCAGGTCTGACCCCTCCCTTGTTTTTGTCCTCGCAGTGGAGACCTGCAGGTCACAGGCAGTGGCCACTGTCCCTACAGCACTGCCCAGAAGGCAGTGGGCAAGGATAACTTCACTCTGATCCCCGAGGGCGTCAACGGGATAGAGGAGCGGATGACCGTCGTCTGGGACAAGGCGGTGGTAAGGAACCACCCGGGGAGGTTCCTCTCCCAGGAACATTCTAGAAGCACTCAACCTGGCCTGTCAAAAGCTGGGGCATTGTACCCTGCTGGCCCTTAAAGCTCCCTTCCTTGCTTCGGGGGAGAAGCGGAAAGTACCAGGAGGCCACACGAGGACACGGGTAACTCTTGCGAAAGCCGCACAGGTCCCGTGGGGTCCTCTGCATTCGCAGACGTGATAGCTGCCCTTTACTCTTTAAGGATGCAACCTGTTTTCCTTAGTTTTGTTTTGACCACATCTCAGTTCCTGTAAAGATGGTTTTGTAAACCGTGTGTGTGTGTCTGGGGTTGATGGTGGGTACAGAGGGTGCTTGTGGCACAAGTCAACCCCTGTTTGTTGAAACCAAGTTTTTATTTCCTATTAAACTTGGACCCAATGGGACCGACAAGATGGCACGGTGGCTGTTGAGAAAATCCCAACATAGCTCTGAGTGGTCAATTACATTTCCACCCCGATGGGGCCACGCTCCTGTGCTCTTTCAGGATGGCCTGTTTTCAGTGGGGGAGGAGAAAATTCCGGACTTCTGTTGGTGACTCCTGTCGGCAGGTCCATAGTGTCGTCTGTCTGCCCTTCCCCCTGCCGTGTTAATGGGGCGTTCTTCTCATTAACCCATCTTCCCTTTAGGCTACTGGCAAAATGGACGAGAACCAGTTTGTTGCAATCACCAGCACCAACGCGGCCAAGATCTTCAACCTGTACCCCAGGAAAGGGCGGATTGCCGTGGGCTCGGACGCCGATGTGGTCATCTGGGACCCCGACAAGGTGAAGACCATAACAGCCAAGAGCCACAAGTCGGTAAGTCCTGGCTTATCCGAGACACTCCTGGTTCGGGTAAGCGATTCTTCCTTGGCAACCACTTTAGAAGTAGCCTCTGGTTAAAAAATGATTTATGAAGTTTCCGACCTGGATGTTACCTGATGATTGGCGTGACTCAGTCAGTCACATTTCTCTTTCAGTTGGAGAGACTGAGTTTGCGCAGGCTCAGCTAAGCTGCTGTTGTGCTATTAGCTGTGTTCTTTCTCTCTCTTATTCTGTGTCTGTCTCTCTCTCTCTCTCTCTCTGTGGCCCTTGCCCTAGAGGCATGCATTCCCAGGCTCAGGGAAGTATTAGGGCCAAGATTCTTTCTCCAGTTTCATTATCAAGCTAGAAAGGGTTTGATCTCCTCTCTCAGAAACCTCCTACTTCATTTTGTGGTCACTGCTAACAGTCCGCAAAGGGAAGGTCCTAAAGCCTGCTCTGTGTGAATACACCCAGGAGTACGCGTTCTCCAAAGTTCTGGGCCCCAAGGTGATGGCTGCGGGTTATATGCACTTTGTATCCTACATGCCCTTGACTTCCTTACTCAGCCAGCAAACCTAAGATGCAGAGAGACATAAGACATCTTCCCCCTCCCTCACTGCTCGCCGCAAGTCCCCTCTGCGATCTTCGGTCCGGATTAACGTCCACACTCACAAGACACAGGAGGCCACAGCCCGGCCCCCGGGCCACTAAGTCTGTTACAGGACATGGGCCGGGAGGCAGGGTGTGTGTATGCTGTGTCTCCCTGTGACAGCGTCCTCACTGTCAGACACAGGCTGATTCCCAGCCTCCTGGGGGTTACCTGCTGATAGCGGCCAGGCCACACGCATGAAGACAGGACCCCAGACACAAGGAAGTCTCTAGAAAGTGACAGGACCCATTTGTAGCAGGCCATGAGCTTGGCCGCCGGGTCCCTTCTTGGCCCCAGGGGTCATGGTATAGGGCCATAGAGGTGTTGTCCAGTCCATGACTCTCCATGACTCTCCATGATTGTCGCCAACAAGAACCAGTGCTCCCGAGTGACATGCCGGCTTCCCATCTGGCAGCCACACAGTCCTATTCCCATTAACCACTGGGAATGCAGTGATGGGTGTGGACACAGTGGGGGCTGGGAGTGCAGCGATGGGTGTGGACGCGGTGGGGGCTGGGAGTGCAGCGATGGGTGTGGACGCGGTGGGGGCTGGGAGTGCAGCGATGGGCGTGGACGCGGTGGGGGCTGGGAGTGCAGCGATGGGTGTGGATGCGGTGGGGGCTGGGAGTGCAGCGATGGGTGTGGACGCGGTGGGGGCTGGGAGTGCAGCGATGGGCGTGGACGCGGTGGGGGCTGGGAGTGCAGCGATGGGCGTGGACGCGGTGGGGGCTGGGAGTGCAGCGATGGGCGTGGACGCGGTGGGGGCTGGGAGTGCAGCGATGGGCGTGGACGCGGTGGGGGCTGGGAGTGCAGCGATGGGCGTGGACGCGGTGGGGGCTGGGAGTGCAGCGATGGGCGTGGACGCGGTGGGGGCTGGGAGTGCAGCGATGGGCGTGGACGCGGTGGGGGCTGGGAGTGCAGCGATGGGCGTGGACGCGGTGGGGGCTGGGAGTGCAGCGATGGGCGTGGACGCGGTGGGGGCTGGGAGTGCAGCGATGGGCGTGGACGCGGTGGGGGCTGGGAGTGCAGCGATGGGCGTGGACGCGGTGGGGGCTGGGAGTGCAGCGATGGGCGTGGACGCGGTGGGGGCTGGGAGTGCAGCGATGGGCGTGGACGCGGTGGGGGCTGGGAGTGCAGCGATGGGCGTGGACGCGGTGGGGGCTGGGAGTGCAGTGATGGGCGTGGACGCGGTGGGGGCTGGGAGTGCAGCGATGGGCGTGGACACGGTGGGGCTGGTACAGCACATGTTCCTCGTGGTGTCCGGAAGGTGTCACATCAAGAGAACATTTGAGAAGGTCTTGCGGGTGAGGGGAAGGTGTGCCACCCGCCACCCGCCTGGCTGGGGCTGTCCCTAAGCCCGCACAGTAGTCAAGGCCCAGCGGAAGATGAAGCCGGATCAGCCGGTCAGACGCTCATGCTGGGCGCCCAGGAGGGACACGGGCAGGGGGGGAAGGAGGCTGAGCTGGACACGTGCAGACCTCTCCTCTCTCATTATTTCAGAGTGTGTTTAGTGGACGTGCAGGCTCTGTGCTCAGGAGTGGGGTTTTCCAGTTACTGTCACAATCCAGCCAGATACGATCTCGTAGTTACCCTGTGCCTAGCATTTCCCATGTGCTGTGTCGCTTAATGACATGTACTTAATGACTTAGTGATTATCTCAGATCGGCTGGGATTAATAAATACGGAAGTGTAATTGACATACCACGGTTTCACTGTTTAAAAATGTACAATGCAGTGGACAATGCAGATGGAGAGAGGATACGCGTATGAGTTCCCGCGGCTGCCGTCACAAAGCATCACAAACTAGTGGCTTCAAACAACGGAAGTGTGTTCTCTTACAGTTCCGGAGGCTGTGGTCTTGAACCAAGATGTCCGTGGCGCTGTGCTCCCCTGAAGGTCATGGAACCTGTTCCATGCCTCTGTCCTGGCTTCTGATGTCACTAGGTGTCCTTGCCGTCCCTTAGCTGGGGGGTGGGTCCCTATAATCTCTGGTGTCTCCCTGCATCTTACCATCTTCCTCTAAGGACCAGCTATTGGATCAGGGCCCGCCTCCTCCACCGCGACATCATCTTAACGAATCCCATCTGCAAAGACCCTCTTTCCAAACAAGGTCACATTCTGAAGTACCGGTGGTTTGGACTAAAGCATATTTCTGGGAGAACATGATTCAACCCATAATAATAAGCCATGTGCCTGAGGTCAGGGTGGGCAGTGACTGTTTTAGGTTCATCTTGGGGAAGCCTCCTCCCCCCACGCCAGGCCAGATTGGAATTCTTGTCACAGCAAGAGGAGGGCAACTCAGGATGCCATAAGATTTTTGCCTGTTGCATCGTCTCTGTGCAAAGCACACACGGTGCAGGAGACCAGTGTCTTTCAGACCGTGGGTTGAGAAATGCTTTGCGAGAGGTTGGTTTGGCTTTTCTAAGTTTAAAAAATACTCCTTTTCTTTTAAGAATTAAAAAGAGATCATGTTATATGTTGATCAGGGATTAATATTTGAAGTCTGCTCTTCTGTAGGAAGAATGCAGCTTCTATTCTTTCCTGTCTTGGTGGAAAAGCACTTGCTTCCAGGTGCCACACACAGGTGTGCATACCTGTCTGTGTGTCCACAGACCACTTAGTTTTTTTAACTCTTCATATTGACATGTAATTGACATACCACGGTTTCACTGTTTAAAAATGTACAATGCAGTGGTTTTTTAAAAAATGTGTATTTGTTTATTTTTGAGAGAGAGAATGAGGAAGGGAAGGGCAGAGAGAGAAAGAGAGAGAAAGCCTGATGCGGGGCTCAAACCCACGAACTCTGAGATCACGACCTTAGCGGAAGTCAAGAATGGAACAGTTAGCTGACTGCGCCGCCCAGGTGCCCCTAAGGCAGCAGTTTTTATATTCAGAAGGTTGCTCATTCTCCCCAGAAAGAAACCCCAGATTCACTAGCAGGCACTCACCGTCTCCTCTCTCCCAGTCTCTGTCAGCCAGGAATCTGTTCCTCGTTGGATCTGGACTGTCACAGACTAGGAGTCTGGAGTTCTCTCTTGTCCAGCAAGACAGCGGGCACAATTGAATACGAGAGAGGCTAATGTCTGGGAAGAGACAAGAGCCCCAAACAGGGGTTTCGTCTCCGTATTTTTTGAGCTCACAAGATATTACCCACATGGTGAGCGTGAAGAAAACAGGATCTCACACACATGAATGTAGAGAAAACCATCAGACAGTGATCATTAACTCTGTGTGTAAGAAGCAAATGGGGGGCAAGTGGCGAGTGTGATCAGGGTGCATTGGCACCAGGTGGAAAGTAATTTCCTGCAGGTGATATAACGCGTTACTCGTGATCCCATCACAGTATCTCACTGGCTAACCTCGGGCGATTTTGCCTCGTGGTGGTGGCTTTCCGCCCGAAGCCTTTTTCCAACCCATTTACGAAAGTAGAACCTATTTCCCCACACTGGACATACCATGTAAAAGGAATCACACCACCTGTGGCCTTTAGTGTCTGGCTTCTTTCACGTTAGCATTCATGGTTTTGAGGCTGGTCTCTGCCGTGGTGCCGTATCCATACTTCGTTCCTTTTTATGGCTGAAGAATATTCCCTCACCTGGAGAGAGCACGTTCATCTCTTCGAGGCTCTAGGCATACGCCCTGGCTCTCTGTTCGTCGGTGTCAGGCTGTCTTTCACAGGACACAAAGGGACCGAGGAGCAGGAACTGCCTCCTGGGGTGGGGACTAGGGGCCTGGGGCTCGCAGATGGAGGACGACGGTCATGCGTTTTCATCGTGGTCCTTTGTACTTGCTTGGATTATTACATCGTTCGCCTATCACCGTTAGGAAATGAAACAAAGCGGAGTTTGAAAGTCCGTGTGGTCGCGAGACCTAGGATGTGGCATCTGTAGGGGATAAGCCTTGAGCCTTGTAAGAACTCCCGTGGAGTTCCACCGAGGCGCACCTCATGTCCTTCCCCTTCGAGGACCAGGGGGCTGGGAGGCCAGTCGTTCATCGACTGGTAGGGAAGTGGCTTGCTTCCTCGACGCCTTTGGCTTGAGGCGCTTCGCCTTCGGGCTTCAGCGGGACTGTGAGTCACCACACAGCTGGTCACTCCAGGGTGATTCCAGAAGCCTTAGATGCAAATGTTACGACGGAGGGCAGACTGTCTGGGAGGCACCCGCAAACCGAGAGTGTGGCTCAGGGTTAGCGGCTGTGTGCGGATCTGATCGTTTCCCAGAATCCCCGAGCGTGCTCCTGAAGCCCACTGAAAACGATAAGAGAATCCTTTGGCTGATTACAAATCAGTATAAAGAATCGATAGCTTTTCTATGAAATAATTCAAAAGCACTTTAAAAATTGGAATGGAGGGGCGCCTGAGTGGCTCAGTCGGTTAAGCGTCCGACTCTTGGTTCCTGATCTCACAGTTCGTGAGTTCGAGCTCTGCGTCGGGCTCTGCACTGACGGCACAGAGCCTGCTCGGGATTCTCTCTCTCTCCCTCTGTCTGTATCCCTCCCCTGATCGCTCTGTATCTGTTTCTCAAATAAATAAACTTAAAAATCATCACAATAAATAAATGAAAAATAAAAAATGGAATGGCCATCAAAATCCTGTTTCTAATAACAATTAAAACTGAAGACTTACATAAGTACGAGTTCTTTCAGGCTAAAACGATTCAGTAGATCGAACGTACCAATTCCTGCGAATTTAATATATGCATTTGAGGTAATCCCATCAGAACATTCAAGGAAATCATTTTTTAGCTAGGAAAGCAGAGGCCCTAGATGCTAAATGTGAGAATAGGTAACCAGTTGTGGGAAGCTGAGGGGCGAGGCGTGTTCATCCCTGTTATTAACATGGGTTGTACAGTTGCAAGCCTGGGGCGGATTTTTTTAATGTTTATTTATTTTTGAGAGAGCAAGAGCGTGACTGGCGGAAGAGCAGAGAGAGAGGGGGACACAGGATCCAAAGCAGGCTCCAGGCTCCGAGCCGTCAGCACAGAGCCCGACGGAGGGCTCGAACTCACCAACCACGAGATCATGACCCGAGCCTCAGTGGGATGCTTAACCGACTGAGCCACCCGGGCGCCCCGAGCATGTTTTTAAAGATGATAGTTTGAGGCGCCTGGGTGGTTCAGTCGGTTAAGGATCCAACTTCAGCTCAAGTCATGATCTCGTGGTTCGTGAGTTTGAGGCCCGCGTCAGGCTCTGGGCTGACGGCACGGAGCGAGCTTTGAATCCTCTCTCCCCCCCCCCCTCTGCCCCTGCCCCACGCTTGAGTGTGCACTCTCTGTCTTTCTCTCAAAAATAAAAACTCAAAATTAAGTGGTGGTTTTGGGGGTGTCTGGGTGGCTCGGACGCTTAACTGGTGGTTAAGTGTCTGACTTCAGCTCAGGTCATGATCTCACAGTTTCTGAGTTCCAGTCCTGCGTCGGGCTCTGTGCTGACAGTTCGGAGCCTGGACCCCCCTTCTAATTCTGTGTCTCCCTCTCTCTCTGCCCCTTCCCTGCTCATGCTCTGTGTGTGTGTCTCTCTCTCTCTCTCGAAAGTAAATAAACATTAAAAATTTTTTTAAAGTGATAGTTTCGAAGAATAAATAAATAAATAAAAGCAAAGTAAGCAAAAATGCTAGTTTTGAACGGGAGAAGATCATTCTAAGCAAGACACAAAACTTAGAATGCATGCAGGGGAAGATTGGCCTGTTTGAGCACAGACTGTGTACAAATTGAACAAATAACCCCTCTGTATGGCATGAAAATAATAATTATGATTTCCTTATATGAGATCACAAGGCAGAGGACAGACAGCGGGATGATACTTAGGACAGACAACGGACAAATTCCTTAATATCAAAAGTGTGCTTAGAGAGGCGCCTGGGTGGCCAGCTGGTTAAGCATCTGACTCTTGATTTCGGCTCAGGTCACGATCTCACAGTTGGTGAGTCGGAGCCCTGAGTTGGGCTCTGTGTCCAGGTTGACAGCGTGGAGCCTGCTTGGGATTCTCTCTCCCTCTCTCTTTGCTCCTCCCCTGCTCTCTCTCTCTCTCTCTCTCAAAATAAATAAACTTAAATGTCCTGGGGCGCCTGGGTGGCTCAGTCGGTTAAACGTCCGACTTCGGCTCAGGTCATGATCTTACGGTTCGTGGGTTCGAGCCCCGCATCGGGCTCTGCGCAGACAGCTCGGAGCCTGGAGCCTGCTTCGGATTCTGCCTCCCTCTCTGTCTACTCCTCCCCCATTCATGCTCTGTCTCTCAAAAATTAAATAAACATTAAAAAAAATAATGTCCTTAGAAACCAGTAAGAAAAGTACCAAGAACCTAATGAATAGAACGCTGTGCAAAAACACAGTCATGTAAGAAGAAATATACAAACAACTTCTGGATCTTTAATGACAGACCCAGTCTCACGGTTAACCAAACGCAGATCTGAAGAGGAAGACACTGTTTCTCCCCCGCGCGGTGGCTGAGACCCTGGCGGCCGATGGGATGCAGGTGGGGTCAGACTGCGGGAGGCCGGCGAGCTCGCAGAGTTTTGTTGGGAATGGAGACCGGTGCTGCCTTCGGGAGGACGATCTATCAAAGTTAAAATCCATTTACTCTTTGGCCCCAAACTCCACATCTAGAAAGGGTCACCCATGCCAGTGTGGACCCACAAGGGTGGTTCAGTGTGGGTTTTAGCAAAACGCAGGGAAACCACCCAGTGGTCCATCCCTGGGACTTGGATGAATCAAGGATTGTACACCCAAGGAGGGTATACAGCGGAGCCGTTTAAAAAGCGTTGAGAACATTTTTCAACCGCGTACCTTCGCCGATAGGGAAGGGTGCCTGAACTCAGGAGAGAAATTCAAGAGCTGCACAGCGAGCGTTCTTGCAGCGTCGAGGCAATTACTCGCGCTCAGAAAACATCTGTGACCCGGGAGAGTCTCTCAGGGGAGAGGTCTCAGTCTGAGGTAGAGCAGAGACCTACTTTTTAAAATCAAATATCACTTGTGCTTTTTTGGTTTCTCTCTCGCCATATATTTGACCTCCTTTTTAAATAATAAAAAGCAGGCGGCTAGAGGTAGTTACATTCCCTTTAGGAGTTACGGAAGTGGTGTGTAGTTTTAAGAATGCATTTTGTCTTTCAAATTAAAGAAAGAGAGAAAGAAATGAAAAATACAGGTGACCCAGGGGCGCCTGGGCGGCTCAGTCGGCTAAGCGTCCCACTTCGGCTCAGGTCATGATTTCGTGGTTTGTGAGTTCGAGCCCTGCTTTGGGCTCTGCGGTGACAGCTCGGAGCCCGGGTTGTGTCTCCCTCTCTCTCTGCCCCTCCCCCGCTCAGCTCTGTCTCTCTCGCTCTCAAAAATGAATAAATATTCAAAAAATAAAAGATACATAACAGTGACCTCACTCAGTGCTGGCGGGGATTTCATAGGCGTGAAATCAGCGAGGTGTCTGTCTTCCCTGTTGCTCACATGGTGTCAGACGGTTGGGGGCTTTTGGGAAGTAACTTGGCGATAAGCGAGGAAGACCCTAAAATAGCTCATTCTCTCTTCACCCAGTAGCTTAATTATAGAAAACTATCCTCAGGGAGAAATTTTTGGCGCACCTGGGGGGCTCAGTCGATTAAAGCATCCGACTCTTGATCTTGGCTTGGGTCACGATCTCACGGTTCGTGAGTTCAAGCCCCGCATCGGGCTCTGCGCCGACAGCAAGGAGCCTGCTTGGGATTCTCTCTCTCCCTCTTTCTGCGCCCCCCCTCTCGCCCCGCTCCTGCTCTCTCTCTCTCTCTCTCTCTCTCAAAATAAATAAGTAAAACTTAAAAAAATATTTTAAAGGAGATATTTTTTTCAAAGACCCAGAAATGTCTGTTGTAGTCTGAGCCTCAGAGAGCCTGACATCAGGGGCCCCCCGTTCACGTTCGTGACGCCCCACACATTAGCTGGGTTGTACAAAACCAATCGAAAGGCCCAGGGGCGAGGGTAGGTGATGCCGGCGCGAGGCCACAGAGCGCCAGGTCCCACGGCCCCGGAGAGGAGGCTTTCGGAGGGCAGGCGCCGGGAAGGCCGCGCAGGGCGCCGTGAGGGCACACTCGCGCTTCTCGCCCTGCAGGCCGTGGAGTACAACATCTTCGAGGGCATGGAGTGCCACGGCTCCCCGCTGGTGGTGATCAGCCAGGGCAAGATCGTCTTCGAGGACGGCGACGTGAACGTCAACAAGGGCGCGGGCCGCTTCGTCCCCCGGAAGCCCTTCCCCGAGTATCTCTACCAGCGCGTCAGGATCCGGAGCAAGGTCGGTGGGCCCGGGGTCGCGCCCGAGTCCCCGCCGCGGGGGCCTCCCTCTCCCCTCGCGGCAGGCGGGCTCCGCCCCTGCCCCTGCCTGTGTCTCGGGGCCAGAGGGGAGGTCATCGTCTTCCCTAATCAGGTGTCTCCTGTCGCCATGACCACCCGCTTGGTGGCAGATGTTTGCTGGGAAGGCCAGCTTGTGTGTATGTGTGTGCGTGCGTGCATGTGCGTAGGTGTGTGTGTGTGTGTGTGCCTGGTCGTGCATGCGTTTCTGCGTGTGGGTGCACGTGGGTATGCCTACCTGTATGTGCACGCGTGTGCACACGTGTGTGTGAGTGGTCTGCTCTTCTCGTGCTTCATAAATGGCACTGCCACCACCACCACCAACTTTAATGGAAGAGCCCAGAAACTTCCTGGCCCGCCCCCCCCACCCCCCGCAGACTCCCAGGCTTGCATTATGACGCTCGACGTCTTTCCGCGTCCCGTAGGGTGTAGCACCTCGGGTCCGAGATTCCAAATCACGTGGACAGTACGTGTCCCGTGGGTAAGAATGGACCCGGAGAGGAAGCGAATCAGATCTGAGAATTGGCCATGGAAAGCCCAAGTGGCCAAGTGACCAGAGCCGGCTGTTAGGAGACGTGTGTAAACTCCCGGCTGGACACCCACCGAGGGGCACCAACACCCTGGCCAGCTTCGTCCCCTCAAAATCGGCTTGGACCTGAGGCCTGTGCTTAGCGGCCGTGTCTCTAAGAGCGGGGTGCCTGGCGTCTATGCCAGCCATCATCTGCGGTGGCCCGAAGTCCAGACCCCCGTACGTGCCGGGGGCAGAGGACAGGAGCCACAGCAGGCGAGGGGCAGAACCTGTCCCAGAACGTGTCTCTGGCTGAGCTGGACTTGGAGGGGGGTCACCGAAGGGCCCGGGGAGGCAGGGAGGCAGGCCTGGAACCAGCCGGAACTGGGGGAAGTTCCCGAGGTGCAGGAAGCAGGTGTTGTGAGTAGGACAGGGAGGGGGCCAGACCCGGTAGTCAGGATGTAGGGCTCCCCGGGCACCTCTCGATCGTGGGGGTGGAGACCGTGGCCCGTGCCGTGGCCCCCCCAGAGGGTGGGTACAGATGTTCCTTCCCCGTTTCCCTGAGCTGGCTGCCCTCAGAGGCGGCCCCGTCACCCCATCTTCTTCTCCTCCTTTCTGGAATCACCTCCCCAATAAACTACCTGCCCCCCAGTCCTTGTCTCGGGCTCACCTTTTGCAGGACCATAGATGACTCACTGGTCCTGGAGGGGGTTGGCGGGGCGTGTCGGGGAAAGTGTTTTCCTCATGAAAATGGGCCTGGGGTCCTCCTGCCTGAAGCTCTGCGTGTGTGCGTGTGTGCGTATGCATGGGTGCATGTGTGTGCGTGTCTATGTGTGTGTGATTCCATGTATGGGCGCACGCATGTGTGTGCGCGGAGTAAGTGGGTGCATGCATATGGGGTGTGTGCGCACATATGTACCCGTGTCGGGGGGGGGGGCGTCCCCAAGGCGACCTCCGGGTACTGTCCGGCCGCAGGGCTCCGGCCTGCCTCAACGGGAAGGTTGCTCATCAACCCTCCTCGCCTCCCTCTGTTTAGGTTTCTGGCTTACAAGGCGTTCCCAGGGGCATGTACGACGGTCCCGTGTACGAGGTGCCAGCCACGCCCAAATATGCAACCCCCGCCCCGTCTGCCAAGTCCTCGCCGTCCAAACACCAGCCCCCGCCCATCAGAAACCTCCACCAGTCCAACTTAGTTTATCGGGTAAGAGGCTCCCCGCTTCCCCGGGGCCCACGCTCCTGCTGCAACGGCCCCTTCAGGCGCTAGCCGAGGAAGCAAGGAGCGGGTGCGGGAGCCCATCTCCTCTCCTCCCGGGGTGCCAGAGCGGGCTGGGGGAGGCCAGAGAGCAGAGGGCGTCTGCAGGGGCGACACAGAGATACCTGACCCTGGTTATGAGGTCTGCACAAAACTCAGCCCTGAGCTCAGCCTTAAGCACCCCTTCCCCATGAGGCTGAACGCATCCCTTGGACCCAACAGACGCTGCAATTTCATCCGCTCGCCGCGTGAGGGCAGACACGCACACGCTGGGAACACCGAATTGGAATTTGGTCCCCCAGAGGAGTCGAGGCATTAGCATGCGTGACACCCTGGGCCACGTCCTAGGAATATGGTGATGAATTAGACACAGCTGGGCAGCCCGCAGTCTGTTCCAGAGGTCAGCAGACTCTTTCTTAAAGGACCAGACAGTAAAATTCTAGGTCTGGGGAGCCAAGAGGCAAAATTTAGGATATTCCATTAAGTAGCCATTTCAAATGCAAACCATGGAACAGTGTAAAAAAAAAATGTAAAAAACTATTCTTAGTTCCTGGACAATACAAAAAGAGACGGCGGCCAAGCTTTGTCGATGGCTCGTCGTTTGCAGACTGTGGCCTAACAGGAGTGAAGGACGTTTAAACAGAAAAGCGGATATGCTTAGCAAAAGAGAGTTGAGGGGGCAGAGGGAGAGATGAACATCAGTTTAAATTGTGGGGTGACAGCCTGCCGTCCATCCAGGGATCTGTCTCAGCAATTATGCTCAGCAATTATGGGGGACATAAGTTGTGGGGCAGGGTCCCCAGGCCAGCTCATCTCATTTTCCGTGAGCCTTCATGCGCCAGCTTCTCACACACCGAGTGAGATTCCAGTCCTGAAAGATAACTAGTATTGTTTCCGCAACTCCAAGATCCCGTCTGACGCTCCGTCAGCAAAACAGGGATGGGCCGCAATGCGAGGACCAGCCACTAGGTGGGGCTACGTGGAGTTTGCAAACCGGACCCCTCTTCTCCCGTCCTGCAATTCACAACTGCTGCTAAATACAGAGGGACAATCCCTCCCTTTCAGAACTAGAGAAACAGTGAAATGAAAAGTCAGCCGGGAAGGGCCCCACGGCCACCCAGTGCCCCGGGTCGGCGCTGAGTCATTTCTGAGACCCACACCACCGCCCCGGCCAGCCTCTTGGCAGGTCGACATGTGATTTCATTTGCTGCCAGCACCGTAGGTGCGTTTGGACCTCAGGAATGACTTCGCAGATGGCTTTTAAATAATCCGCATGATGTTACTTGGTAGAGACGTAGCGTGATTTCCTGCACGAGTGTCCTTTTGTCCAACAGGCGTTTTCGAAGTAGCCGACAGGTAACCAGCAGGGTGGAGGTGAACACAAGGGGCCCTGGTGTTAAGCATGCGATCTGATTCCTGAATCTGGGACAAAAGGAAGTGAGGCCAAGGGAGGGTGCATCCGATTCCAGATAGCCTGGGTTCCAGACCTGACTTGTACTGGAACTCGTCTCCTGGCCCCCCAGCGCCCTCTCGTGCAATCCCTCCTTTTGGCGTTGTCCATCCATCACTAGCAATTCACTGAATACATACTTACCACCAGGCAGTGGGTTCGGTGCCGGAACTTTAAATCTTTAACTGCAAAGGAATGCATAATGTTGGAATGAATGGTCGGCTTTGCAGATTTAAAACAAGAACCGATGCCCCTTCTCCATGGAGAGACACCCGTCGCAAACGAGGTGGATAAATGCAGCTCTAAGTAGTTCACACGCATACATGCACGCGCACACACACATGCACACATGTGCACTCCCGTGCATATTGTACACAAAACACGTTGGAAGTATCAGGCACTGCTGTGTGCTGTTCTGATTCCCGTAGAAGCTGGAGCTTGGAGACACACCAGTTGGGGCTGGAATCCCGGTTAGCCTGCCCTCCAGCTTTGCCCCCCCAAGAGGCATGACCTGAGCCTCAAATTCCTCGTCTGTAAAGTTGGGGTAAAAACACCCCCTTCATAGTATCGCCGTGTACCCTAAACGCAAGCACGCGGGTTAAAGCACCGAGTGTGTGCCTGCGCACAGTAGGCACTCAGTAAGTGCTTGCCCGCCTGTCTCAAGCACGTGCAGCCAGGCAAGAAATAGTGCAAGGTGGTCAGGGCTGCAAGAGGGTGACCCCAGGGCCCGAGGGAGCACCGAGGAGAGAGCAGTGAACCCTGTGGAGGAGGTTCGGAGCCTTCCCAAGGGTGAGCCTGGACGAGTCCCGAAGGGTGGCGAGGATGCAGGGGTGTCGCGAGGGCTCAGGATCCCAGCTGTCAGGCGCGGCCGGCGGAACCTGTCTGGAGCCGTTGTTTGGCTCTGTCTCTTTCAGGTGCCCAGATCGATGACAACAATCCCAGGCGCACCGGCCACCGCATCGTGGCGCCCCCTGGTGGCCGCTCCAACATCACCAGCCTCGGTTGAAGGCGGACGGGTGGAAGCGCCGGTGAAGCATTCTAGAATACTGTCCATCCCGCTCCCGCTCAGGGGTTGGGAAGCCCGCAGTTTTATTTGGTACTGATGGGGGGAAAATTGAATGACGTTCTTTCCTCTTTTGTTTAGGAAGAAGTGGTACTAGTGTGGTGTGTTTGCTTGGAAACTCCTTGCCCCACAGTTGTGTGTTCATGCCGACTCTGCCTCAGAGCATGGGTCTCCATTTCCCTCCTTAGTGAACCCAGGTTCTAGCATCGTCTCGTACTGTCCCTTCCACTTCTGACTCCACGGGCTCCATGATTTTCTGGGTGGTTCCTTTGCACCCTTGTAGCTGTTTTAGGATAGTTGATGCATGTTACTAAATTATGTATGCAAGTCTGTGAGTGCGTCTGACGGAACATCGCCAAGGACCAATGTAGACACAATGCCAAGACCTCAGGCCCCCAGGGGCGCTTCCAAACTCTTAACGCGAAGATGCTTCCTCGTTGTCCCCACCCCAAGTCCGCTCTAGAAAGAAGCCTGCCCCGCCCTTCCCCACCCCATCCCCATTGAGACCTTCTGTGAATTCTCAGAAAGGCAGGGGAACCTTCCAGTGCTTTCAGAGAAACACCATCCCCGTCCTGTGTCAGAAACCCTGGTCTCCGTGGCACTTGTGACTCGCCATGACGTCTTTCTGGTCTGTGTGTGTCCTTCCAGCCAGCTCCGACTTCAGGCCTAGCCAGGTTCACACTCAGAAAGGGGTCTCCCCGCCCCCATCAGGGCTGACGACAGTGGGGTGACGGCTGCTCCCCTCGGTTGCCCCACTCCTGGTCCCTTCCAGGTGGTTGATGGGGCAGTCAGATTTTTAAAGTTTTGTACAAAGTTTTCCTTTGTAATCACCCCCATTTTTACTTAACAACGGACTTATCGTGGCTCTTATTTCTGAATTCAAAGCTTGTGAAAAAATAAAGAAAATAAACAGCCTGCTGGCCCTGACTGGTGTGTTTTCATTTAAGGGTGACTAACGCACGGCAGTCCTCCCTCATGATGACCGGAGTGTGGGCTGATTCCCGGAACTCACTCTTGGTAGACGCCGGGGGAGTAGAGGAGGAAGGAGAGGGAGCCAGTCTTGGGGTGTGGAGTGTTGGTCTCGGATCCTGAGGCCATGGTGGGAAAAGCAGGTGGCAGGTGGCTTCTGTGACATGGGTTGAAAGCACGCATCCGTTCCCTCCTGCCCGGCCCGTCCTTGGAGCGCTCTCTTCTAGCAGGTTACAGGGCTGCCTCAGCCTGGGAGCTCCAGCCTCCTGAACGTCACGTTCTTCACTGTGGTCCCAGGAGCATATGCACATACCAAGGAGTAAACTCAGGCAAATTGCTTGTTCCAATTTGCCTAAAAGGAGTAGTGATGTGGTGGTGGTGATGCTGGTGATGATAGTGGTGATGGTGGTGGTCGTGGTGGTGGTGATGGTGTTGGTATCGGTATTGGTGGTGGTGATGGTGATGATGGTGAAGGTGCTGGTGGTGACGATGGTGGTGATGATGGTTGATGGGTGTGGTGATGGTGGTGGTGCTGGTGCTGGTGATGGTGGTGGTGGTGGTGATGGTGGTGGTGGTGGTGCTGGTGGTGGTGGTGGTGATGGTAATGGTGATAGTGATGGTGATGGTGATGGTTGATGGGTGTGATGGTGGTGATGGTGGTGGTGGTGGCGGTGGTGATGGTTGTGGTGGTGATGGTGATGGTGGTGGTGGTGATGGTGGTGGCGGTGGTGGTTGATGGGTGTGATGGTGGTGGTGATGATGATGGGTGTGGTGATGGTGATGGTTGTGGCGGTGATGGTTGATGGGTGTGGTGATGGTGGTGGTGGTGGTGATGATGATGGGTGGTGGTGGTGATGGTGGTGGTGGTGGTGATGGTGGTGGTGGTGGCGGTGGTGGTGATGGTGGTGGTGGTGATGGTTGTGGTGGTGATGGTGGTGGTGGTGGTGATGGTGGTGGTGGTGGTGGTGATGGTGGTGGTGGTGGTGATGGTGGTGGTGGTGGTGATGATGATGGGTGGTGATGGTGGTGGTGGTGGTGGTGATTGATGGGTGTGATGGTGGTGGTGGTGATGGTGGAGGTGGTGGTGGTGGTGATGATGGTGGTGGTGGTGGTGATGGTTGGTGGTGGTGGTGCTGGTGGTGGTGATGGTGGCGGGGGTGGTGGTGGTGGTGATGGTGGTGGTGGTGATGGTGGTGCTGGTGGTGGTGATGGTTGGTGATGGTGGTGATGGTGATGGTGGTGGTGGTGGTGGTGGTGATGGTTGTGGTGGTGATGGTGGTGGTGGTGGTGGTGGTGGTCGTGGTGGTGGTGGTGGTGATGGTGGTGGTGGTGATGGTGGTGGTGATGGTGGTGGTGGTGGTGATGGGTGGTGGTGGTTGATGGGTGTGATGGTAGTGGTGATGGTTGTGGTGGTGATGGTGGTGATGGTGGTGGTGGTGGTGATGGTTGGTGGTGGTGGTGGTGGTGATGGTGGTGATGGTGGTGGTGGTGGTGGTAGTGATGGTGGTGGTGGTGGTGGTGGTGGTGATGGTGATGGTGATGGTGGTGGTGGTGGTGATGGTGGTGGTGGTGATGGTTGTGGTGGTGATGGTGATGGTGGTGGTGATGGTTGTGGTGGTGATGGTGGTGGTGGTGGTGATGGTGGCGGTGGTGATGGTGGTGGTGGTGGTGCAGACAGTACCTGTGTAGGCACTCTGTGAGGTAGGCTCTATTACTTTATCCCCCTTTCACATACGAGTCCTAGAGAGTTGAGTGACGCATCTAAGATCACACAATGAGAAAGAGGCAGAGTCAGGATTTAAATCCAGGACCCATGCAGTTTGGCTCAAAGTCCAAAGCTCCTTGCTCCTAACCTCTAAGCCTTACTGTCATTCGAGGCAGGCACATCTACCTGCTGGTTTTAGTGTATCCTCCCTCTGCCCCCGGCTGGGTTAAGCTACCTTGGTTAAGGTCCAACATGGTGTCAGCTCACAGTCTGCCACTGGACTTTCTTGAAACAAGGCTAAATACAGGGAAGGTCAGGAATGGAGGGCAAGGCCTTTTGATGTTTGGCCTTGGTTCGTTCAGACTAATGAATGGGCAACAAAGGACCTTCCAGATGAGTGAAGTTGGCAGCAGCAAGTTGCTCACCCTGCTCTCTGGGAAGCACTTCCTCTCCGGCATCCCCCACCCTCAGCCCATCGGGAACGCAAGCAGAAGCAGCCGTAACGTCCTCTCTCTAAGGCCGACACTGGAGGGGCTACTGCCCAGCTGCACAACCGGCTGAGGTCCCCCAGCACCCACTGTCCCACGCGAGGTCCCCCAGCACCTCCAAGAGGCACAGTCACGGGTCCGGGTGGTGCGAGACAGATGACTCTTAAGTCTTGGAGGCTGTGCTGGAATGTTCCTTGCAAGGCGCATGCTTCTCTGTCGTGTCCCGAGGTGGCAGGAGGAGGTAGGGAGTGCTCCTTGGAAAGCTTTAGGGGAAAGCTGTCCCTTCTCTCCTCCCTCTGCACCTGTGACTCCTCTTTGCCAAGTCACCGCCTGGCCCCAGGCTCCGGGAATTAGCGTGTGGACATCTTGGAGTGGGGACTATTCTGCTGTCTCAAGTTTTCTAAGTCTCCTTCCAGAAATTTTGTTTTATCTTGCCTCATTCATGTATACGGCCCATCTTTCTCTAATCTGTTCTATAAGGAAAAGGAGGCCCAAGACTCACTTTTTCCCGTGTAATATCCGGCTGACCCGGCACCATGAATGGAAAAGACTCTCCTTTCTCTCATTCGGCTGCAGTGCTAGCTTTATTGTACATCAGGTGACCGTAGCGTGCGGGTCTTCGGATCCAGTGGTCTCGAGGTGCGTGGCAAAACGAACGTGGGGCACAGGGCTGGGCTGGGGGCCCCAGTCAGCAGTGCCTGCTGATTTCCGCTGTAGCCGGTTTCAAAGCACCGAAGTGAAGCTAGCAAGCTTGCGACTCCTAACATTTAAGTGGGCTCTGGCGACCCGGGAAGGGACATGTGAAGCCCCAACCATCTTCCAACGTCCTCCTCGCTGGCTAACGTATTCTGGCCCCGGAGTTGGCTTGGCTGCTTCGGTTACGGCGCATGGACCGGAGAAGGCTGCTCCCCCAAGCCTGAGGGTCAGACCTCCGCACGCTCTGGTCTTTGGACCAGAGCGCACGTGGCCATGACCGCGGCACAAAGCGTGGGCCCTGATGTGTATTTGCAGTGGCTTTGGCCCCGAGTTTCTCTCCAGCGAGAGAATATTTCGGAACCAGGAGGACTTAACCGAACTGAGATTTCCTTCCCCGTTCCCCTCCTCCTTTCTTTTTCCTTCCACCGAGTGACGGTGCGGTGCCGTTTGGGGCCAGACGCCGCGCTCACTGTGGAGAATGCAAGGACTGCTTTCTGGGGGAAGGTCAGGGATTACGTTATGACCCCAAACCTCTAGCTGCACCCTCTGCCCAGAGCCAGGAAGAACAGCAGATACTCGTCCCCTGCGCCTCGTGTTTCCGTAGAGGCAGGGTGTCCGCTCTCTGGGGGAGGGGTGCAGGGGCTACCGCCTGGCCTTTCTCCTTCCTCCCCAGCGAAGAAGCACCTGCTTGCTCAGTCTGGGAAGAAGGGACTGAGCGTGCCGAGTGGTGCCCTTTGCTCTCTCCACAGAGACGACCGACCTCAGGACACACGGTTTACACAGCCAGGTGTTTGAACTGCAGCCGGTGGAGACACCACTGCCTTTCACCGCAGCGTCCCCGGGTGCCCGGCGACACCGGGGAGGCCGTGGGCATTTATTTATGGGATCGGGTGGGGGCACGTCGACTCGGATTCGGTGGGGGCGCCTCTGTCTGCAGTCACGACGCGGGGCACGGGGGTCCCGTGGCACCCAGCCCCCGGAGCATGGGACCCAGGCGGAGCTGGTCCACGGAAATCTCCCAGCTGTCAGAGGCATCGGATTTTGAGGGGAGAAATGTCAGAACAAGGTATCACAGGGGTGGACCAGGCAATTCGTTGGCTTAAAACATTTCAGTTTTGGATTTGTGATTTTTGTGGAATTCATCGGGCTTTTAAAACAGATCGTTTGTTCTCGTCTCCCCTCCCCCCCATTCTAAACATATATTCCCTCATGTGCCTTTGTAGTTTCATTTGCTTTTTATGAAGTTCTCCCCCCCCCCAGATCTGAGCCCCCCACAGCTCCTTGCTTGCTGTGTTTCAGGGCTGTCCCCACAGCGGGTGAGCCAGCCCGTCCGGGCCACGCGGCCGATCTCTGTCCTCCCACTTGGCTCCGGGGCTAAGGAAGGTGACGAGTACATCTCCACCTGACTGCTAGATCTCAACTGGTTCCAGATGCGGATGGGAAGGAAAGGGAAGCGATTCATTCCCCTCTCCGTCCCAGCAGCCAAATAGACAGCGCTAAGGGCCCAAGAGGAGGGTCTGGTCTCATCCGAGGGGCGCAGGGAAGGCTCTTGAAGGCGTAAGTCCAGCTGTTGGGACGTGGATGATGGTTACACGCTCGGGAGGCAAAGAGGATGGGAAGGGGGGAGAACTGGTCCCGGCGGCAGCAGGGAAGTCCTGTGCAAAAGCCCAGCGGCAGGCAGGGGCGGGCACGTGTGAGCCCATGAGAGGAGACAGGCTGCGTGGCTGAGAGGAGACCTCACAGGGTCCTGCGGTCCATGTTAAAGATTTCCTTTTTCTCCTCAGAGCAAAGAATCCCGCGGAAGCTCGTGGGTCAGATGTGTGTTTCGGAGCGTGTGGGCCAGGGGGCTGGGGCAGGGCAGTTAGGTGTGGCAGCGTCTAGGTCAGCAGCAAAGGGAAGGACAGGACAGACACCAGGCTGGCCAGAGAGGTCCTCGGAGAGTCTGTGGCCTTTCTCCTCGCAGCTGAGCTCAGAGCAGACGGTAGGTGTGCGTCAAAGGAAGGAATCCACTAACTTCTCGTGGAGTCGTCACCCACAGCCCGTAAGGCACACAGGGACGGGAACCCGGTGGAGGAGGGGGGTCGCGGTGTGTCCTCGGTCTCCCCTGCGTGGAGCGTGTGCTGTGTTTGCACAGCCCGGCCCCGGGCGTCCCGGAGCCCCTGCCCGACCCTGCTGAGGGTCCTGTGGATTCCAGCGTCCACGTCTCGTTTCCACCGGGGAGGCGATTCCATTTTCAACGGCACCTCCGTGCTCCCGCCAGGAGCTGGGAGAGTGAGTCTGGGGTGGGGTGAAAACCAGGTCCCCAGTCCTTCCCGAATCATGTGCCCCTAACTGCGCCCAGCACAGTAGCTGGGCAGCAGGGCTGAGGAAGGGCCCGGCGGCACTGGCATGTGACACAGTCCCTTGGGCCGAGGAGGCAGAATCATTGTCATGCGAGATCTATGAAAGCCGAGATTGCCTTCCGTCTTTCGGAGGTCCCGGTGCAGCCGGGGGCGGGGGTCTCCATTTACCAAACTCACGTTGCCAAACCAGACACTCCGCATTCCAGAACGCCTCTGTGCAGAAGACCCACATGACAAAAGTGATTTCTAGGGAAACCAGCGTCTCAGAATACGGCGAGAAGGAAGCCACAGCGTTAAGAGGCTCTGCAGAATAATGAAATGCTTTATTCAGCCACAAGAGGGAGCTGGTGGGTAACGCTGGAAATCCCGCCTGCCGACCCGTTAGGACCAGAGCCTCGGACGGGAAGCATCTTTAACAAACCAGGTAGCTGCCCGGGGTTACCTCTTCTGTCTCAGAGCTACTCCTTCCTGACTGACAGAATCTGATTTAGATTTTAAGAAATAAAAATTCAGCCCACAAACGGTCCAAAAATCTCCTGGAGCCCGGAGCTCACTACGTTCTGGGCTCGCCAGGTGCTGGCACACTTTGACGCAGGGGACATCGGGCCCCCTCTGGACACGTGTCTGGTGGTCACAGCTGGGGAGGGCTCCCGGCATCTGGTGGGTGGAGGCCAGGGATGCTGCGAAACATCCTGCAAGACACCGGACAGCCCCCGCCCCCAAACAAAGGATTGTCTTGCCCGAAATGTCCACGGTGCCAGGTTTGAGGATCCCTGATCTCAATGAGAAGAGTCATTTCATTCCTGGTGGGAAAGGCCTCACCTGGCAGTGGTTTAAGCGTGGCCCGTCTGGAAGCTTCTGGATACTGTCCCTACCCACTGGGAGCAGCGGCACCCCCGGGGAAGATGTCTCCCGAAGGAGAACTGCCGTCTGGCAGAATGGCTCGTCCCCTCCCAGGGGAAGTCTGAGGGCTGAGGGGGGCCGCCCACAGAAGACACTGCTGCAGGTGTGATTCTGTACTGGTGAGGCCTCCAGTCCCCAGGGTAGGCGACATCGGCCTGCAGGTCAGGGGTTCTGTGGTCTGTGTCAGGGTCCTGGGGCCCTGAGACAACCTCCAAGGTGACCAGGCGTTGGCCGCTGGCTGAGCCACACACGGGAAGGGTCCAGACGAGAACCCCACGGCCAGATGCATGGGACACGGTGCATGGGACATGGTGCATGGGACGGAGAGAACAGGGGTGCTAGAATAGGAGAAGAGCTACCTGCGTGGCTCAGTCAGTTAAGCGGCCGACTTCAGCTCAGGTCATGATCTCGTGGTTCGTGGGTTCCAGCCCCACGTCGGGCTCTGTGCTGACAGCTCGGAGCCTGGAGCCTGCTTCGGATTCTGTGTCTCCCTCGCTCTCTGCCCCTCCCCTGCTCACCTTGTCTCTCTCTCTCAAAGATGAATGAACATTACAAACATTTTTTATAAAGACACAGAGAAAAGGCTTCAGGCCAGGAAACACCGGCCACGCCCGGAGACCCCCGCGCTCCCAGCAGAACCCCACGGAGAGTCCGGGGAGCAGGGGGGCCCCGAGGCTGCGGTGAGGCGGCCTCGCGCTGGGCAGGCAGGCTCGGGTGGCATCAGGGCACGGTGGGGTGGGGTGTGGGGCTCAGAGAGCCAGCGCGGAAGTCTCTGAGGAAGGGAGCCGCGTCTCCAAGCCAAAGAGAAAGCGAAAACTGCAGACGGGTTTCCTACATGGGTTTCTAACTCCACAGGCGGTAGGGTCCGCCATGCTCGTTCAGGCCTCCTCGGGCACTTCTCCGTCCATCCGTCCGTCCATCCCCCGGGTGGCCCTCACGGCCTCACCTGGCTGGGGCGGGCACGCGGCCCCGACTCAAACCGTAAACTACGAATTGCTTCTTTCCCTCGGCGGCAGCCTCTTGGGGTGCTCGCCGTCATCGGCTTCACTTTCTTGCTGGTTCAGCCTTTTGCTGCTGGAAGCACGGAAGCAATGCAGAGCTCAGAACCTGATTCCGGCTCTGTCCCCGTGCAAGAGCTCACCCCGTCCGGTCAGACGGAAAGGCCGAGACAGGTGGTCAGAACAGCCTTCCTTTCACGGGGGTCGTCCAGAGACCAACGCGGCCCCTGGTTTCCCTCCGTTTGGTGGTGGGGGAGGGGGGTCACCTGAGGGCCACGGGGTAAAGGAAACCCCCCCACTCGGGTGACTGGGCGCCCCGGACGCATCGACCCTACAGTAAATCCCAAAGTGTCTGCAGCCGGCGGGGGCCTGGCGAGGCGGGGATTGCCTGGCGGCTCAGGCTGGGTGCTGGTGGGACGTGCAGCCAGGTCACGGCCGACCCGGCCAGAAGGGACACGAATAGTAGCGGCGACAGGGATACCGACGGCTCCCACCATCTTCCGTCGTTTCTGGGACCCTCTGGCCAACACTTCCGAGAAAGATGCCTATTTTCCTGCCTGACTGTAAGCGGTCACTAAGCGTCTACTGGCAGGAAGCCCGGGGTCCCCGTACCTGAGTGATCCCGAGGGGTGGGCCCCCGAGGCAGGGTCCTCGTCGGTGGGCCCCCCCGGGGTCCCTTTCTCCCTGGGTGCGGGCTTCTTCCTTCTCGTTCTTACAGGCTTCTCTGCAGAAAACACAAACCCAGACGTTGCCTCTGTGACTTCGAGCACGTGATGGCTTCTCTTGGCCTCGCCCCAACCCAGCCGGGCACTTGCTGAGTTTGTCTGCGGCCAAGTAGCCACTCTGTGCTTTTCTGCTATTCTAGCCATTTAGCTTGTAGGGAAACTGAGGCCTGGGGAGGTGCCATGCTTTCCCGAACTCACACAGCTGGGAAGTGACAGAGTGGGGATTCGAACTCGGGGCTGCCGCACTCCTGCCGTGTGTCTGCCACACCCAGCTGACCTGAGCTTCCGAAGCAGAAGGACCCCGACAGAGCAGCGCGGTTTTAAGAGACCCCCGTGTTCTCGCACACCTCCCGTCCCTATCCTGTCAGCCGGCTACACCACCTGGGGGTCACAGGAGTTGCCGCTGGCGGTGTGGGGGGGGGTGCCGAGGGCTAATCACCCCCGTCTGTAAGGCGGGGACGCAGAGACCCGGCTGGTGAGCTGCAGGCCTGAGAATCGGAAGTACTGAATGATGGAGAGCAAGGGGGCCCTAGGGCTGTCTCAGCGAGTCCGCTCGTTTGCAGACAAGGACACAGAAGCCCAGAGAGGGTGAGCACGGCGCCTGAGGCCACATAGAAGGTTAGCAGCGGACACGGAACTAGAGCCCAGATTCCCAGCCCCGAGAGCCTCCCGCTGCCATGTGCCGCCTTCCGTGACTTACCTGATGAGCCACGCTTGCTTGAAAACGGTCTGCTTTCTGGGAGGGGGACCCGGGCCAGTGCCGCCAGCTCAGAGACAAAGCTCTGTTCAGCCTCCTGGAGGCAAGGGTGGAGGGTCATTGTCCTGCCCCCGGGTTCCCCTCTGCCCTGTCTCACCCCCAGGCCCCCCCTGCCCTGTCCCGCCCCCGGGTCCCCCTCTGCCCTGTCTCACCCCCAGGGCCCCCTCTGCCCTGTCCCGCCCCTGGGCCCCTGTCTGCCCTGTCCAGCCACAGGGAGGCTGACGCTCTCTCTCCAGGCTGGCTGATGGCCCCACGGCCCTGGGGGCAGACAGTTCTCCAGGCAGAACCCAGAGACGGCAGGAGCAGGGCAGAGGCATGGGGGAGCCCAGGAGCCGGTGCTTTCCAGCTCCCGCCGGAGAACTGTCCATCCTCTCTCAAGCCAGCCGGGAGCCCCATTTTACAGATGAGCACACTGAGGCGCAGGCTCAGAGAGGGCCACGGGGCAGGAGCAGAGCCAGGGTCTCACCCGCTTCTGCCCAACTCCGGAGTCTGAGCTCTTAGCTGGCGGCACTGTGGTTTAACCACCGACCCGGATTCCGTGACTTACTAGCTGTGTGACACTAGTGATCTCGGCTCTCAGAGCCTCAGTGTCCCCACTTGTAGCTGGGATACAGGAGTGACCTTGTCCTCAGTTACGGGAGGATGAGGTCAGATGGCGAGTGAAACGCTCTCGGCTCCGTGTCATGACAGACCCTCAGGTTAACGAGCATTAATGACCGTGACTCTCACCTCGTGGCTGCCACGCTGGTGGCGAATATTCAGATGGGGCTGACACCCTGTTAAGTGCTTCCGTTCTGGAATATCTGATTTTTTTTAAGGCATCCAATTTGCTTTTATAACCACACTGTATGAGACTTTCCATGATGAACTACCCGCTCCATTTCACAAGGGCCGAGCTTCCCGTACGTCCCAGGGAGAGTGCAGGCTTCGGTCACAGCCGCCCTGCCTCCGTGACCCCGAGAGGCCCCCGGGGCGGCGAGCCTCGCGCAGGGAGGAGATCACTCCTGGAGCTCACCAGCCGCGAGCGGACCGGGGCGCGGGGCCGGGCTCGGAGCTGCGCGGGGCGGGTGCTCGGGCGTTAGCATGGCCCCGGCCGCCCCGAGGCTCACGGTCAAGCCGCCAGCCGGTGAGACTCGGCCAGGGCCGACCGTGGTCACGAGAGTGGCCTCTTGCCATTCCCGTTCCTGCCTAACCCCCGGCCCGCGCTGTGGGGGCGCGTGTCCGACGCCCGTACCTGTAGCTGCGTCTCCAGCTGGGCTTCCAGGTGGTCCATGGCTCCTGTCTTCTGCCTCCACGCGTCCTGGCGGGCCCGCCGGTGCGCGGTGAGCTGGGCCAGGAACTGCTTCTGCCGTGCCGCCACCCTGGCGGAAGGAACGCAGGTGGCGGGTGAATCAGAGACCAGCCCCCGGGGCGCCCCCGGGGGCTGCCGAGTCGTGGGAATGGGGGAGCGGAAGCCGCCCTTGGGACCGCGGAGCCGAGAGAGAGAGAGAGAGAGAGAGAGAGAGAGAGAGATGGCCTTGGCCGGCAGGATGTATGCTGGCTGCACAGGCTGTGACAGCAGAGTCCCTCCACCCAGGGGCTGACTCGTCCTAAACGGCAGTCACGCTCTGGAATCCTGCAGGCATGGTTTTTGATCGGCCCCGATCGGTCCTCGGTGACCCAGCAGGACAAAGAGTGGAATAATCAGGGCCGGGGCAGCCCAGAGGGGGCGGGGGCATCCCCGGGGCCGCGCAGCTGGCAAGAGACTGAACGGCGGGAAAATCACCTCCTCCCGGGGGTGGGGGCACGTTCCCCTGAAAGGACCGGAGGCCCACCAGCCACCCAGCCGGAAAACATGCAGCAGGGTGCTCGTGTCCTACCAGCAGCCGGGAAACCCCGAAGACGGGGGCCGTCGCTCCCGTGGCACAGCTCTGAGCCGGGGCGGCAGCAGGGGCCCCGACCTGGAGACGGCCCCACCTTGCTTTCGCCTTGCTCCTCTCCGGCACCCTGAATCCCCCCCGCCCCCCCAGAACTTCCTCAGACCCTCGGCAAATGGGAACATTCCATCCCATCCACCTTGTCTTCACAATTGCCCTTTGCCACCTTTAGCGTCAACGGGTAGCTATTCACGGAGCTTACCTGAAGGCACAGAATGTCCCCTCGCTTTTGCTTCATGCTCCTCTGTCTGCCAGTAATACCTTTCCCCCCTTCTTTGTAGTTGCCTGGCAAACTCCTATTCATCCTACAAAACCCCATCATTAATCCATCCATCCGCGCCTTCATTTATGCCTAAAAACATCTCTGCCTGCCAGGTGCCGTCCTGTGACTTGAAGGTCAGGTGCGAACAAGAGACTCATTGCCCCTGACTTCACGAAGCTCCACTCTGAGCCAGGGTGGGGGACAGATGCGGAACAAATATGGGTACAGATGACATATCTCTGTATCTCTACAACCGTGGCCTCCCCCACCCCCTCCAGGAGGCTGCATGGGTTTCCTGGAGCCGCTCTAACAAATGACCACGAGCTGAGATGGGGGAGGGGCACCTGAGGTGGGGGAGGGGCACCTTAAGACAACGGAAATCTGTTCTCCCGCGGCTCTGGAGGCCGGAAGGCTTCAATCAGGGGTCAGTGGGCTTCACTCCCTCCAAAGGTTCTAGAGAGAGCCCACTCCCTGCCTGTCCCGGCTCCGGGTGGCTCCCGGGGTTCCTTGGCATATGTCCACACCGTTCCAATTTCTGCTTCTGCCTTCGTACGGTCTCCCCTGTGTGTGACCAAATCTCCCTCCTCCCCACTTGCCGTTGGATTTAGGGCGCACGGGGGTAACCCGGCACAGGTCTCGTCTCAAGATCTTTCATTTAATGATATCTGCAAAGATCGTTCCTCCACGTGGGTCACACGCCCAGGCCCCAGGGATCAGGACACAGACTGTTAGGGACCCCCGTTCAGCGGCCAGGCAGCTTCTTGCTGCGAGCAGCCTGTCCTGCACCCATCCTTGCCAAGAGTCCTGGTCACTCTCGGCTGCCATCCCGACCGCCCATCTGCCCTTCACCATGGACTTGGCTAACGGCACTGCCGGGCAGTGAGAACACTACGCGGGGGATGGGGTCGGAGAGGGGCTTCACCCCGCACGGCCTGGGTCCAGGGGAGACACAGCTGCCTGTGTTTCTGCGAGGCCCTGGCTGCGTGCAGAGAGCAGGACACGGCGGGAGGCCAGAGGCCACAGCTCTAAGCCAGGAGGGGAGTCACAAGGCCTGAGACTGGAGCGCGCCAGGGAGAGGGGCCAGGCTCGGGACAATCCTGCCTGCGGAGGGACAGCCGTGTGGTACCCTGGCTCCCGAGCAGGACCCCCTACAGCTGCAGGATCTGAGTCACCCGGACGGGTCAGAAACTCCATAAACTCCTTCCTTCGGACTCCTATTTGATCATGGAAATGGGGATTTATAAAACCTCCATCCCGAGAGTCACAACTCTTTCAAGTCACGCTGCGCACCGTGCAGAAGGCACAGCAGTGATGATTCTGTCGGCGGTGAAGGACACCAGGGCGTTGGGTGCGGGCCGGCCCTGCCGTGGGCGCCGCACTCTCTGTGTGTCCTGACACCCATGCGCCTGCCACCCCACTTCACAGATGGGGAGCCTGAGGCTCGGGGCGTGAAGGGACCTAGCCCGCGTGTGGCCGGCCCACCACCGTGTCACCTGGCACCCCTTCAGGCGGGCTCTCCCACAATCCTACTGCTCCCCGGGGAAGCAATGAATTCAGATTCCTGGGGACCCCCTCGAAGCCCCCGAGTCTGAGCGTCCGGGCGTGGGCCCCGGGATCTGCACGCTCGGTGGGAGAACCAAGCTCCTCGCATCTGAGGACGGCCGGGCGGGAGTTAGATGGATATATGACAGTCAGGGCCGGGTCGCGCCTCAGCACCCGACCACGGGACATGAGCACCGCTCATGGCCGCCGGAGGATTTATGGAGAGCGCGTGCGGGACTCAGTCTGACCCAGGGGACCCCGTGGTTCTGGTCTCCCAAACCAGCTGTCCAGGGAGGTGCTCTGCCTCGACAAGGGACCGTCGCCTGCCGTCCTGCAGCGCCCCTCCCTCCCCCATGAGAGCACCCACGCCGCTGTATTGCTGTTCCCATCCCTCTCTCCCTCCACGCTGCGAGCTCTGGGGTGAAGGGCACTGTCCCCGGCGGCTAGCTCGGGGCCCAGCAAAGACCCGGTGCTTACAGGGGTGCACCGGGCGGTTGTCCCCACTTCAGTGGATGGTTTCCACACAGACCAGTGGCTTCTTACGCCAAGCACCTGTATCTGTGTCTGTGTCTCGGGGCTCTCTCTGGCCGCGGGGGTGTGTCCGGCCAGCTCAGGGGCCGGCCGGAAGTGCTGGTGACTTCACTTCTCCAGGACAGACCCTCAGCCAGTGCGGAACGTTCCCTATCTTCTGCACCCCCTGCCGACATAACCGGAAGTCGAATTTTACGCCATCGCCCAGGAGGTCCAGAGCGGGATCGGGCCTCGGATGCCGTGGAAACACCCCACGGGGTTAATGGCCTCTTTCCCGTGGCAGTAGGCCGCGAGGTGCCGCCCGCAGGCGTCCTGCCCTAATCCCTAGACCCGTGAAGACGTTATGGTACACGGCAGTCGGGTCTCTGCAGGCTGGATTACCCACTTTAGGATCTGGAGATTGTCCTGGACTCCCCGGGTGGGGGGGGGGCTCAATCCCTGCACCGCTCACACACAGAGCAGTTTCTCCAAATGGAGTCAGAGAGGCGTGGCGGAAAGAGGAGGGAAGAGGATTTCAAGCCTTGAGATTTGGGGCCACGAGCGAGGACCCGAGGGAGACCTCCAGGAGGCCGGGCGGCCCCCAGCCGGCAGCCCCGAAGCAAAGGGACCTCGGTTCTACAGGGAACCGCGCGGTGCCGACAACCTGTGCAGACCAGGGAAGACTCTCCCCAGAGCCTCGTCGGGAGCCCAGCGGGCAGACACCTCGAGTCGGGCTGTGGGGGACCCACAAAACCAGCAGCCTCCGCGGGGACCTCAGATTCACAGGAGCGTGCGCTGTCAGGCCAGCAGCGGGGACCAGCCGGGGGGCTCGCCTCCCTGCTCCCTCACGGTGCTTCCTGGGGTCCCCTCCAGGGTAAACGGCCGCCCCCGACGCTCATGCCCACCCCACCCGGCCTCGCTCGTCCTAGGGGCCTCGCGCTGGCTGGGGACGCTCAGTGCGAGGCGTAGACGCCCGGCAGGAGAGGAGGGCCCACGAGACAGGGGGCGGGCTCACCTCCGGTGGACGGGCTTGCAGGCTTCGCCGGCTCCATCGGCCGCCTTGCTCCCCGGCGAAGGGTCTCCGGGTCCCGGCTTCGTCCTCGGCTTGCAGTTCTCCGTTCTCTCGCCTGGACCGTTTAGCACACAAGGTCAAGGGGCCTGTTTGGGGCTCGCCTCTGAGCCGGGTCTGGGGCGGGGCCGGGCACCGAGGTCAGCAGGACACCTGCCCCCAAATCGTGTGCCGCTTGCCCTGCGCCCGCGCCGCCCTTGGGAAAGGGCCCGAGTGGGTGAGAAAGCGCGGCTTTCTGGGCCCCTGGAGGCGGCGGCCCCGGCTCTCCCTGCAAGTGCTCAGACCCCACCTTCTTGGAAGTGCCAGGAGCGAGGGTGGCGAATAAGAAAGAATTAACACGAAGAGGCCACCACAAACACAAACGCGGAGCAGAAAGAACACAGCGGGGACAGGCGGAGCTGCGGGCGCGTAGCCGGGCGTTCCCACGCGAGCGCTTTCCAGGGAGCGGGGGAGTCCGGCCTCTGGGGGGCGAGGAGCACTGGGCGGCGGGTCAAGGCGGACCCGCCGTGCAGGGCCAACCTCCCCACCAGCCCTGCCGGACCAGGGCCTTCTAGAACGTCCAGAGAGGTTTAAACCCGGGTGGTCTCTAACCGGGGTGATCCCTAGGGACGTGACCTTCTGCGACTCTTAACTAAAAAAGAGCAGTGAATGAAGCAAAAGGAGCCTGTGCGGTCAGCTACGCTGTATCCATCCGCTCAGCTACGCTGTATCCATCCGCTCAGCTACGCTGTATCCATCCGTTCAGCGTATTTGCTGCAAAGTCCTCACACTGGAGCCCGGGTGTCAGGGAAGCGGGAAGTCAGAGCTGAGAGGGTGTGCGGAGGGTGAGCCCAACCCTAGCCAGCCTCACAGATGGGGAAACTGAGGCCTAGGGAGGGGACAGAAGGTCCCGGCTGCTGAATGCCCTGCAGCGACCATGTCGTCCGTCTCCTGCTGACCCGGAACAACCCTTCCTTTGGACAGTGACGACGGTGAATTAGCTGGAGCCTCTGGGCACATTCCCAGGCATGCGCCCGGATTGTAGCTTGGATCTGGGATTCAGAGTCCCCAGGACAGGTGAAAAAAAGGCCTCTGCTGGGCCCACGGGGAGGAACGGTATTCCCAGGAGCCGCTGCCCAGCGTCGGAATCTAGGCACCGATTCCAACTCTGGACAATCAATCCAGGCAAAACCCGCCTAAGAAGGCGGGGCTCTACCGTGTCCTGAAGCCCCGAGGGCAGGGAGCGAGGTGACCAGCAGAGGCCTTGAAGAAACTGGCTCGTGTCTATTATTATACACGTGTCATTGCTGGCCTTGGGGACGCCGTCCATTCCGTCACCCGGGTGGCCTTTATGAGGGCGCACGGGGGAAGATTCCCAGGGTCTCAGGAACATCGTGAGGGCCACTGCCCTGTTCTCACGCGCTGTCACTGCACAGATGGAACTGATGAAGTTCCTATCTCTTTGGCTACCAGGAAGCTCAGAACCGAAACCATGGCACCGCCAGGTAAGGAGCTGATGGCCTACGTCTCAGTTCATGACTTTACCTGAACCCCATCTCGCTGTCCTATCCTCTTTTTTTTTTAACTTTTTATTTATTTTTGAGAGAGAGACAGACAGGGCACAAGCAGGGGAGGGGCAGAGAGAGAGAGGGAGACACAGTTTCCAAAGCAGGCTCCAGGCTCGGAGCTGTCAGCACAGAGACCGACGCGGGGCTCAAACTCACAAACCGTGAGATCACGGCCTGAGTTGAAGTCACCCACTTAACTGAGCCACCCAGGCGCCCCCTGATTCATTCACTTTTTAAAAATCCTATTATACTGTACGCAGAGTCCTTTAAGTGGCTCTTTAATAGCCTGTTTTAGGGGGACAAAGCAGGAAATCAATCAATCAATCAGTAAAATCACCCCTAATAATCTCTGAAAAGCCTGACATGCCGGCGTGTCCCAAACCGAAGGCACGTCTGGCCCGCCGGGCACGGGGATTCCCTGAGGAGGGGGCCGTACCCTGCAGGCTCTTCAGCTGCTGCAGCTTCCTCTCCTCGTGGTCCCGCATGACCGTCCGGATCTGCTGGTAGTAGGCCTCCACGAGCCGGCCGACGCCGGGGCCCGTCACGTAGATGCTCTCCACGGCCGCCTCCATCAGCACTCTCTGTGGCCGGAGCGGGGAAGACACAGCAGAGTCACGCGCGGCCCCCCGCCTGCTTCCACCACTCCCGACCGTGACTGGTGGGGCAGCCGGCAGCGAGGGAGTGGCTGGTTTACACCTGTCTCGGCGATCTTACTTCCCTGGTCAGGGGTGGTACCCAGGGCCGGCTGTGTGACCCAGCTCTGGCCAACGAGCCCCAGGGTTAGGACAAGTCTGTTGGGAGACCTTCCCTTTGCAAACATCGAGGCAAAGCTCAGTGTGGGTAAAAGACTTTGCTGTCTTCTTTTTCCGGCCTGGAATGCAGATCTGATGTCTGGAGGGGCAGTGGCCATTTTGAGAGTAGGAGGCGGCGAATTGACATTGGGAAGGAAGAGGCTGGCCCTTGCTCACAGCCTCTGGGCCAGCCTGGAACCACCACACCCCTCCACGTTTCTTGTTAGGTGGGATGACCAGCTTCTGTTCATTGGCCGTTTTAGTGTGTCGTTTTGTTACCCGCAGATCCAGGCATTCATGAGCGATACACCTTCAGACCCAAAGCAGAGAGGATGGAGCTGCCCCACCGCCAGGCACGTGGTGGTCGTGCGCTGGCCAAGTCACCACCCTTCGTTTCGTAAGATGACGGGAGAAGGTCAGAAAAGTCAGACTCCAGAGGCCCCGTCTCAACAAACATTTAGCGAACGGTTCCAGGCTTCGGGCGAGAATAAATACCCATTTACTATTGAGCGGTTCCCGCTGCGCGGTTGGCGATGTTGTGTTTCTAGGGCTGTGTTAGTCGCTCTTTCTCACAGCGCCGTCGGAGAAACGAGCAGGCGTGCACGGAGGCGGGGGAGGCGAGCCAGGTGGCGGAGCCGGTCTGAGCCGTCTGGACCCGCCGCGGCCCTGCCCGTCCCTCACCCAGCTTTTCTCTCTCCCCCCCACTGCTGACCTCAGCATCTTCACAGAGGGGCTCCGACCTCATGCCTCCAGGGACCCCGGACCTGGACTCGAGCCTCTGCAGGAGCTGCGACCAATGACTGTGGGCGTCCTTCACTTTTCAGAACACGGAGCCGGGAGTCAGGAAGTCCCTCTTCACCGCACCGTCCGGCAGTCACCTGCGCCTTCAGGCCTCTGTCCTCCTGTCTTCCTGCCACGCGGGGGCGCTGTTCACTCCCCTCTGTGTCCTGCCGATGCCAGCCTCACGGAGACCCGCGGCCTGCTGGATGGCTAGCCCAGCACCTGCCACAGGGCTTGGGGCCAGGAAGCCCTGGGACTGGAGCCCGAATGAGCCAACAGGCTTCCAGAAAGTGAACACCTCTTGTTTCCCGGCGGGATGTGGGCGGGGAAGCACTCCTACCCTGCCCTGACTCAGGCTCCCTTTGGGGAGGGACGCCGTGCCACATTTCATTCCATTCTCATGCCGCGAGCATGTACCAGGGAGGAGCTGTAGGCTTTTAGGGAAGGAGGTGACCCTTCCCAACACCGCACACCAGGCGCGGCCCTGATGTCTGGCAGACGTGAGCTCTCTGGAACGAGACGGGGTGTCTCGGCAACGCGGGTCCCCCCTCTTTGCAGTGCGTATAAGTACGGCGACTTTATCTGAACGAAGGGGCTGGTGAGAGAAGCCCAGAAGCGTCCTGGCACACTGCAAGGCCAGCCTGCCACCGGTCACGGACTTTCAGCACCTGCCGGGTGCGCCGGCCACGGGCACTCTCGGCGGGCGTCCGCAGCAAGCGGAGGTGTCACGCCTTTCCTTCTGGTCTGAGGCTGGGAGGCAGCCCGGGGGAGGCAGAGTGCGTGCTGGGCAAGACTGGGGTCCAGTCCCAGCTCCGCCGCTCCCTAAATCTGGGAGGCTTTGACCATGTCCTTTGCGCGTGATGAACCTCAGTTTTCCCATCTGAACAAAGGGCAGACAAGGATCCTTTCTGGGCAAGGCTGTGGGGAGAGCGTGCCGAGACGGGCAGGCAGAGCGCTCGGGTAGACTTACAAGTGCGCTGCGGTCATTTGTACCCCTGCGGCTCACTGCCGGTGTCAGCACAAGGAGGACACCACTGCCCGCTCAAGTCAAGCTGATTTAGCTGCACTCAGCGGTCAGAGTCAACTCTGCAAAGCCTGGCGTCCACCGAGGCGGCCAGAGGCAGGAGAGGCTCACGTCTGTCTCTCTCCGGGAGAGGCTGCCTCTGGATCCTGTGTCCGCCACTGACCACCGGGCAGCTCTGGGTGAGCCCACGTCCCTCTCTGAGCCGCTGGAAGGACCAGGTCAGTGCTCAGAATAATGTAATAGGCGGGAAACCTCACCGTTCCATGAGGGGGACGATTCCTGCTCACGGAGGAGGAGGCGGAGGCTCGGAGAAGCCAGGTCATCTCGGCCAGGCCGGAGGCTCCCGGACAGGGTACCGCAGGGCCAGTGTCCCCTGCTGCTGGCCTGTCCAAACCCTTCCCCGTGCCTGCCCGGCCCGCCCGGCCCACCCCAATCCCTCTTGCCTCTCGGGTCCCCAGGGACAGGGGTTGGCTCGCACCTTGAAGTCGTCCCTGTCCTTGGCCCGGCTCTTGGTGGCCGCGTTCCGCGCGTGGGCCAGCAGCGCCTGCCCGACGGCTCGCTCCGTGTGCTGCTGCAGGCGCCGCCCCACCTCCTGGGCCTCGGCCAGGAGCTGCTGCCGGAGCTGCAGCCTCGTCTGCTGAGCCTCGGCCTCCAGCCTGCTGGCCTCCTCCACGACTCGCGCCTCCTGGAAAGGACAAGAGGGGCAGAAGCCCACGCTGCTGCGGCCAGCGCCAGGACGGGGACGTGCGACTGGCCCGTAACAGGGCCCCGGGAGGGTTCGGCGGAGGGATTGAGAAGAGGCAGAAAGTGGGGCCCTCTGGGCTTGCAAAGCCAACGACGGATGAGCCGGGGTGTCTGCTGAAGATCCCCCAAGCATTTATGGAGCGCCAACTGTGTGCCCAGTGCCCCTCGGGCCCTCTCACACATCCAAGAACTTCCTCGTTCTTCCAAAACACCACGAGGCCTGAACGCTAGGAGTGATGGGGACACAGAGGCTCAGAGACACGAAGGAACTTTGGAAGAGTCACACAGCAGAGCTAGGTTGCGAAGCCAGACCTGAGTCTGAGCACGGTCTGGGACATCATGGAAGCCAAGGCAGGCATACGGGGCCCTCCTGGGGCTGCCCTTCCTTGTGGGAATCGGAGTTGGAGGAGGAGACGAGGGGAGTCAGAGGAGGGGCCAGTCCTGCCTGCTCCCGCCGAGCGCTCCCGGGCAGAACGAAAGACACTGTGAGCTTGTCCCTCACGGATGGGTCAAGAACGCCAGCTGCTCCCACAGCGCGGGGGCTCCAGGAGACGCGCGGTCAACCTGCTTGGCTTTAGACCCCAGCCCTGCAAAGTCCGAATCATCCTTCCGGCTTGTTAACACGGATCGCAGAGCCCCTTTCTCCCAGCTGCCTGACGGCGACTGCACGGAAATGGTTTCTGATTTCATCCGCGTGTATAGCGCAGTTCTCGGGACAGCATTCACGAAAGCCCCCGGCACACGGGGTGCCGCTCCCCCTCCCCCGGCCGCCATCGTCCCGCCCCGCAGCCACAGGCACGGCGGGATCGGGGCTCCGGCAAACACGGCCGAACCCGGATCCGGCACCGCCGGTCTTACCAAGGCTCTGAGCAGCTGCCACTGGTGCTCGTCCAGACACGGGGAGGAGCCCTGCTCCAGCGCGCGCTGCTCCCGCAGCTCCTGGAAGAGGCTCTTCTTCCCGGAAAGTCTCATGTGGGCCAGGGCGGTGACGGCGCTGCCCCGGAGCGCCAGCCTCCGCAGGGCCGAGCGCAGCAGCAGGTCGTGCCCCTGCAGGATGCCCCACGTGGACCTTTGAGGAAAGTGGCGGGGGGGGGGGGTGCCGGGAGTCAGTGCTGCTGGCTTCCCTGAGCGTGACGGTTTACTTTGTCAGCTGGAAGGTTCACTAGGTGCCTGGACTTCTAATCAAACATTATTCTGGGTGTTTCTGGATAAGTTTAACATTTGGGTCAGTGGGCTGACCACCCTTCCTACTGTGGGTGGGCCTCACCCAATCAGTGGAAGTGCTGAAGATAAGAAAAGGCTGACCCTTCCATGACCCTTGGCATGCAACGTGGATTTTTTTCCGCTGCCTTTGGACTTGAACCGAGATATCAGCCCTTCTGGGGTGTCAAGTCTTCAGACTCAGGACTGAAAATATACCATGGTCTCTCCTGGGTCTCCAGCTTGCCAACTGCAGATCTTGGACCGCTCGGCCTACATGTATTTCTCCTGTTGGTTCTGTGTCTCTGGACGACCCTAATACACGGATCTACCAAGAAATGCCTCAAGGAGTCATGCTCCACAGGGAACACTCTCTCCAGAGGGAGCACTCTCTCCAGAGGGAGCACTCTCTCCACAGGGAGCACCTCTCCACGAGGAGCACTCTCTCCACAAGGAGCACCTCCCCACAGGGAGCACTCTCTCCACAGGGAGCACTCTCTCCAGAGGGAGCACTCTCTCCACAGGGAGCATTCTCTCCATAAGGAGCACTCTCTCCAGAGGGAGGGAGGTTGGAATTATCCCATCTCACGCTGCCTGGTCTCCATTAGACATGGGTCACTCATCTACATTCAGTCATTTGTTCTTAAATTTAGTCCTCTTTTCAACTTTCTCAGATCCTGCCCCAAGTTTCTGGTGCATTTATGCAGCTTTCTTCAGTACACAGCCACTTGAATTTCTTACATAACTTTCCAAACTGACACATCCGAAACTGAAATTATGGGCTCTTTTTGAGCTCCCATCTCAATGACTCAAGTGAGAAACGACCGTCTACCAGAGAGGCCCAGCATGTGGTATTTGCCGGCAGACTGAAAAGCTGAACAGAGTGGCGGCAGTCAGCCTACCGAGGAGGAGAGGCCAGGTAAACACTGCAGGCTTTCAGTTGGGGGCTCTTGTCCCAAGAATAAGGAATCGTCCCTCAGAGAGGCTTAATTCTGAATGAACTAAATTCAAAAATGGGTAGCAGATCTGCCACGACGTGAAATCCCTGCTAGACGTAAGATAATTCCTCTCTGGAGGGAGATCCCATCATTCAAAACCTTAAATTATCTCTTAAGTTATCAAAATTATCTCCAATTATCAAAATCTTAAATTTTCAGCTACACTGTCTAACATTCAAGAAAAATAATCAGACTTGCAAACAGATAAGAACTGACAGAAAATAAAGAGAAAAAACAGACAATAGAAACATACCCCAAAGCTACTGGCTGTGGGGATAATCAGACAAAACTTTTACAATAGTTATGATGAATATGTTTAATAAATTAAATGATAAAATGAAGAGTTTCGAGAGTCAACTGAAAACTATGAAAAAAACCAAATGGAAATTCTAGAACTGAAAATTCAGTACCAACCTTAAGAACAGTAGACGGATTTAGCAGCAGATAAGACATTGCTTAAAAAGTGTGGATGGGAAGACAGCAAAAATAAGTGTCTAGACTGAACCACAGGGAACAAAACAATGAAAAATAAAGGATAGTATGTAAGACGTATGTAAGATAAGTTGAAAAGTTCTAATAAAATGTATAATTGGAGCCCCAGAAAAGTAGGGAAAGAACAGGCAAAAGGAATATTTAAAGACATAATGGCTGAGAATTTTCAAAAACTGATGAAAGATAGCAAACCAGAGAAGATTCAAGAAGCACTATAGATTCATTACACAAACAAGAAATGGCCACAAAAACCCCACATATCTTTAGATATATCACAATAAACTGATGAAAACCAAAGAACAAAAGAAAATCTTAACAGCAGCCAGAAATAATTGAAATCAGAAGACAAAAGGTTATCTTTAAAAGTATAAACCAAATTAGGATTCTATATCCACTGAAAACATTCCTCAAAAATGAAGAGAAGATACATACACCTTTTCAGACAAACAAAACCTAAGAGAATTTGCCACCAGCAGATCTGAAATAAAGATACAGGAAAGAATCAAGAGCAACTGGAAGGTAAATATGTGAGCAAATCTAAATTAACACTGATAATTATACTATCTCGTGGAGTTGAAAATAGAGAAGTAAAACCCCCACTGAGAAAAGCATAATCTATGAGGGAGGAATAAATGGAATTAAGGTGTTCTAAGGTGTCATGCTGCCTGGAAGAAGGAATATATTAATGTACATTAGATTTTGACATAGCGAAAATTTTTAAATGTTTAACCATTAAAAGCACTGTAAAGGAATACATAACTAACATGCCAAAAGAGAGATAAGTTAAAATAATAATAATAATAATAAACCTAATCCAAAGGAAGGCAAGAAAGGAGAGAGAGAGGAACATAGAGCAGGCAGAACTAACTTAAAATAAACAGTAAGACGATAGATTAAAACCCCAAATATATCAGCATGAAGATTTACATTAAATATAAATGGACCAAATATTAGAACCCTTAAAAGACACAGGGTTTCTGGTCAGACAAATCTTGCAATCACTCCCTATTATCTTGGCAGGGCTCATGAAGTTTTCCTGTTTGTTGTCATCTCCTTCCCCTGTTTTATACAATGCGATAGTAATCCCCCTACTTCTTGATGTATACAGAAACTAGTTTCCTGGAAAAGGCTAGGAACTAGAAAACTAGTTTTATCAATATAATTATTCTCATGTAAAACAAGGGAAAAGAAGTATTTTAGAGTAAGTTGAAAATATGGTGCTACACTAATAGAAAAATAGAAAAGAATATAAATTTATTCATAAATTGGGGGTGACATAAAATGAATGAGCACAAAGGGGTCTTTTTAAGTGATGGAAACGTTCTAAATTTGGATCATGGTCATAGGTGCAGAACTTTGTCAATTTACCTTACCAATAATCACTGAATTGTACATTTAAAATAATGTATGTAAATTATACCTCCAAAAAAGCATTTAAAAGGTTCCTATGAAAGATAGCTCTAGGAAGTAGGTGTGATCAGCCCATTTTATAGGTGAGGAAATTGAAGGCAAGAAATAGTCAGTCATTGTCCCAGAACAATTCTGACTCCATGCCTTCATCCATGGTGCCCTACATTTACATGTACAGTTTGGTTGGTCTCAAAACCACATGGTAAGAATGGAAGGGACAGTTAATGTGTCCACTTTACACACTGGAGGTGAGAACGCTGAGGCTAGCATGGAGATCACCCAGGACACAGGCCCCCGCCCTAGAGAAAGCTGTACTCACTCCTCACTGAGGCCACCGAGTCGGCCCAAGACTTGGTGGACGATGCTCTCGTGGTCATCTCGCAGGTGTGTCTGCAGCACGGTGGACAGGGCATGCTCCTCCATCCACACCTAAACCCGGGACACAGGAACAGGGCTCAACGCACGTTCACGTCACCCATCCCTGCTTTGTTGGAACATGCCTTTTGTTTCTTGTTTAAGAGATCCTGTTCTCCCGATTTCATTAAAAATGCCTCTTACAGCTCCTTCTAGAGATTTTTAAAGTTTCTTATTTGCATTTAAATCTTTAAGCTTTAAACATTCATTTTCTGTTGTTCGAAGAAGGGAGCTAATTTTTTTCTGCATAAGTGGATACTAATTGTCCCAGCACCATTTATTAATTTGTCATTTTACGACTGGTCTGTCATGCCACCTTGTCTCACATAGTTTCCATATATACTCAAAGGTCATTCCAGACTCTGTTTCATTATAAGTCTGTCTTCATTTCCGTATCAATACCACACTGCTTTAATTGCTGTTTCTTATAGCGAGACTTCATAGCTAGGCAAGTCCTCCCATATTGCCTTGCACAAAACTGTCAGCTATTCTTGGTTGCTTTTCCTCTCATATGAATTTTGGCACTAGTTTATCAAGTTTTGGATTTTCTTGTAGTTGGACTGAATGTAGAGATTAATTTGGAGAGGAGCACTGCCTTTCCATTCAAGAACACAGCGTTTCCTCCCGGTTTTACTTTATGCCTCCAACGACATTTTATAAACGTCTCCATTAAGCTTTTATAGACATTGGTCAGATACATTCTTAGGGACCCTACAGCTTTTATTCTGAAGAGGATCCTTATTTATGTTATCACTGGGTGCTGCTGGTATGGGGGAGACGTACTGGTTTGGGATGCTGGTGTTGGATCTGGTAAGTTTACTGAGCAATCTGAAGAGTTGTAATCATTTGTAGATTCTTTGGGCTTCTCGATAGACAGTCACAGGGCGCCCGAGTGGCTCAGTCAGTTACGCATTGAACTTCGGCTCAGGTCATGATCTCACGGTTTGTGAGTTTGAGCCCTGCATGGGCTCTCTACTGTCAGCACAGAGCCCCCTTCCAATCCTCTGTCCCTCTCTCTGTCTCTGCCCCTCCTCTCAAATACACATTAAAAAAAAAAACTTCAATGGAGACAGTCATATCATCCACAAAAATCCTACACAGACGCCACAGATCACTGATTGTGTTGTTTAGATCTTATTTTTATGGCCTGACTTATCATCTGATCAGTCTATCCTGTTCTGCGAGATGAGGTGTTAGAATATTCCATCATGGTTTCAATCTGTTCATTTCTCCTTTTAATTCAAATTCTGTCCAGTATATTTTAAGGTGAAGTTGTTGTGTCTTCCTGAGGAATTGTTCCTTTTACGTTATGCAAGGACCCTCTTTATCCCTAAAGAGTGCTTTTTGCCTAACGTAGAGTTTGTCCAACTTTCTTTTGGTCGGTATTTGCCTGGCATGTAACTTTTGGTGCCATGGTGCTCTAGGTGAGTCTCTCATAGTATCACGTAGCTTGGGGAAGGTTTCTCTGCAATCTGAATGAATCTGTTAGTATTGGTTGTGACTAGTGGGATACTTGGACTTATTTCTACCATCTAGTGTTTTTTTAGTTGCCATGATTTTTGTCTGCACCGTTCACCTGCCTTTGCTTTTTAATGGGGTCAACCGAGTAGTCTCTGTTCCATTTCCTTTCTTCTCCTCTAGCTTGGAAAGCATATATCCTACGTGATCATCGTACTTTGTCAATGCACTCCAGTTAAAGGTCACCGGGAGCACAGCTGTGGTTGACAAGCTGGGTCGTTGCTCAGCGCAGGGAGGAAGAAGGTGCACCATGGGGACATGGGAGACATCTCAGGTAGAGGCTGTTAGGCCTGATTGTAGGATTTAGGCTCTGGAGGTGATGTGGGAAGGGTTCTAGGTAGTGGAGCCTTGCTCTGGATTGGGTGCTGTTGACAGGAAGGGGTCATGCTCTGATGGGGCATCTCTGTAAGTCCTTCCTAGAAGGAGGACGATGCTGGGATGCCCGGGGGGCTCAGTCGGTTCAGCGTCCGACTTTGGCTCAGGTCATGATCTCATGGTTTGTGGGTTGGAGCCCGGCGTCAGGCTCTGTGCTGACAGCTCAGAGCCTGGAGCCTGCTTCGGATTCTGTGTCTCCTTCTCTCTCTACCCTCCCCCTGCTCACGCTCTGTCTCTCTTTCTCTCTCTCAAAAATAAGGAAACATTAAAGAAGTGTTTAGAAGGAGGGCATTGCTGAAGAAGCGGCCCTCCCTCATCGCAGCCAGAGTAGGGGCACATCTGGTCATTTCTGTGGCTCCGGCACTCTTCACGTGTTACCTGTGTGCAGGCATGCTCGCGAGGTGGTCTCCCTTTGTCCTCGTCCTTCCCCGTCACAGAGTGGCCTTGTCCAATGTCGATGTTCTGTGACGTGGTTCAACAGGAGACCCAGGCCGATGGGTCCCGGGCGGCTCCTGCATGTGGGGGGCTAGTCCTTGGACTAGCTTCTCAAGTGGGGAGTCTTCATCCCTCCGTGGCATTCTCAACCTGTCAGCAGAGAGCTAATCTCTCCCTCCTCCAGAACAGGACAAATACAATTGCGATGTTCTGTCTTATTTTCTCAACTCCTTGTTTTGAACCACGGATGTTCCTCTTGTCAATATTCTGGCTTATTTCCTTGATTCTCCTTGCTCTCTGCTGCTTTGGAAGTTGCATATTCCCTTCCCATTCCTTTTGTGGATTTAATTTTTTTAACAAACATTCCCGACTCCACAAACCTAACCGACATTTCCTTGACCTTAGAATTCGCGTCTCCCACCAATTCTGAAAGTCTCTTACCCACTGTCGCTTTGAGCATTTCCTCTCCATCCGCTCTTTCTGGGATCCCATGAGACAGCGCCCGGAGGACGTGATCATTCTGTCTTCCACGTCCCCGAGCCCCCGTCCTGTGTCCCCTCTCCGCCCTGCATTCTGGGCCACACTGTCAGATCTACCCTCTAACAGTTCACACCCTGCCCCGTCAGCCTCGTTCAGTCTGCCATTTAACCGACTCATCCATTAAATATCTGCTTCCATCACTAGCATTTTCATTCATAAAAGTATACGCTTTTTTATCTGTTGTCTTTTTTCACTGTGTCCTGTTTTAACAGCTAGTAATTACTTCTGTTAAGGTTACCTTTTTTTTTTTACTGTTTTAAACATACATCCTTTATAAGAGCTTCCTTTTCTATAAAATTATTTTAATGTTTATTTATTTTTGAGAGACAGACAGAACGCGAGCAGGGGAGGGGCAGAGAGAGAGGGAGACACAGAATCCGAAGCAGGCTCCAGGCTCTGAGCTGTCAGCACAGAGCCCGACGCGGGGCTTGAACCCACGAACTGTGAGATCATGACCTGGGCTGAAGTCGGCCGATTAACTGACTGAGTCACTCAGGCGCCCCTACAAGTGCTTCTAACAGTCCCTTTGTGCGTCTCCAAGTCTCAGATCTCCCCAGCTCCACCAGGCTCCTCCCTGACCTCCTCTTTCCACCAGGGCAGGCGTGCACTAGCTCAGTGAGACCGTGGTTCAGCCAGGCCAATCCTGGAGGGGACGGTCCTCTATGCGTCCTCCAAGGCTCCACCTCCAGACGCCTGGAGGTCCTGGAGATGGCACAGGCCACGTGGTGGGACACGGATGAAACATGGGGGCCAGCCCCTGAGCACGGCAGCCTGGGCTTCAGGGCTGGGTGCTGGGACTCACGACACCGACATTTAGTCTCCCCAAATCACCCTGGGTTACCGAGAACCTTGCGTTCAAGTCAGTCTGACTCCTCTTGTAAGGAGTCTACAATAACCTAAGGGCTTAGTGGGCTAGAACTTTGTAGAAGATTCTACACAGTCTTGATTCACTAAAAGATAAATTAACATCATCACTAAAGTATACGGGGGTCTTTGGTGGGCACTTCGGAACGCAGGTAAAACCAGCATCGGGACTTAAACAGAGGGGACCAAGGCCATTGGTTTACATGGTGCCTGCAGTTGTCCCACCACCCTCTCCAATGCTATCAAAGGTCAGCTCGTGGATGCTTACATTCAGAAGCAGCAGGCTGTCTCCGCGGGCTAGACTGCTGACCCTCGTCATTGCTACAGGTAATTTTGTGGCTTTGGACAAGTTTACTCTCTGTTTCAAAGGTGTATGTACTAAGGAGAGAAAGGGGGAAGGAGCCAGAAGTCGTGGCGGGCCCAGTACATGCTAAGGGTTTTGTAGTGTCCTCCCGCAAACAGGGTGGGCTTACAGGTGGGGGGTGGGAGGCAGGGGGGGTTCTAAAGCCAGCACCTCGGGCAAGCCATGTAGTGCAGAGGGAGGGGAGGACCGCCATTTAAAAAGCACGGTCAGGGTAGGTCTCATCGCGAGGGCGGCCTCGTGCGAGGGTGACATGGGGGCAAGGCAGGAGCACGCCCGTCAGCAGGAGGAGCACAAGGAGGCCACGTGAGGCCAGAGAAAAATGAGCCAGGGGCGGGTGAGGAATGAGCAGGTCAGAGCGAAGCCAGGTCCTGACACGCAGGGTCTCGTAGGGCACTGGGAGGACACTGGCTTTACACCGCACGAAATGAGAAGCCACTGGGGGTCTGGAGCACAGAAGCCACACAATGTGACAGCGTCTTTTAGCAAATCTGATGTGCTGGAGATTATAGGATGCACAATCATTTTAAGTATCGCTAAGGGAGAAAAATCGCTGCCAATTAAATTACGATGCATCTCAACTTCCAGGCTGTGAAAATATGTTTAAAATGTGCATCTTAAAAAATTAGCGTCGTGCGGTATGTTTTTAAAGTATCACTCTGGCTGGGTGTTGAGAACAGATCACAGATGGGGAAGGAGGTTTCAGGGGGACCAACGGGCCGGCTGCCGGATCTGACAAGAGGTGTGGTGGCTGTGACCAGATGCGAGAGCAGAGGCGGTGAAATTGGTTCTGCCCTGGACTAGGCAGAGTCCATGTGACTTCCTGTCAGCTGGATGTGGGGTGCTAAAGAAGGGTGAGTGAAGACAACCCCAAGGGTCTTGGTTTAGTTGACTAGAAGGATGGAGGAAGGGTGTGGATGGGGGAAGAGAGTGGCCGGGGGAAGGGCGTGGGCGGGGGGGGGGGGAAGGGCGTGGGTGGGAGAAGGGCGTGGGTGGGGGGGAAGGGCGTGGGGGGGGAAGGGCATGGACGGGGGGGGAAGGGCGTGGGCGGGGGGAAGGGTGTGGGCGGGGGGGGGGGAAGAGCGTGGACGGGGGAAGGGCGTGGACGGGGGAAGAGAGTGGATGGGGGAAGACTGTGGAGGAAGACTGTGGAGGAAAGCAGGCTGGGCAGGAGGACTAGCGGTTCACATGACTGCTAATCACATGCACAGAGATCCCGGGCAAACACCTGGGTCGGACACATTCCGAGCTGGAGACATAAACAAGGGAGTTGCTGGCCTCAGTCCAACAACCGTGAGGAAGAGAATCCTGCCGAGGACTGCGTGAGTGAGCCTGAGCAACCCTCTTCCAGCTGAGCCTCCGGATGAGACTCCAGCCGCAGCCCTGATTGCAGGGGTGAGACCCCAGGCAGGGGACCCGGTGAAGCCGTGTCTGGACTCCTGACTCGCAGAAACTGTGAGATGATAAATGCGTGTTGGGTTGAGCTGCTAGCTTGGTGGTGACTTGTCGCGCAGCATCAGAAACCAGGGCAGACGGTGTGTGGCTGGATGGGTCGCCAAGAGAGTGCGTGCAGGGTGAGAGGAGGGTCCCCGGCCACGTCCTGGGGCGCTCCAGGGGTCAGACACTGCGAAGATGAGGAGAAACCAGAGAAGGAGACTGAGGCAGGGCCACCAATGAGGTAGCAGAAGCGAGAGAGCCAAGCAGCGGTTTCAAGGAGGAGGGGAGGGCCCAGCTTTAGAAACAGGAGCTCTCGATACGGGAAGTGGGAGAGAGCATGAATGGAGCCCACTGCGGCTGAGCGGGGCTGGAGAGGCTGAGAGCTCAGCACAGGTGGGGGCAGGTGTGGTGGCCAGGTGATGGAAAGGAGTGGGGCGGGGTGGGGTGGAGAGGGTGCAGGGAGGAGTGGGAGGAGGCGCCAGGACTCAAAGCCTGGTGGGCTGACTGCAGCGTGGTGTCCCTTTAAGTGCTACACAGCATGCCAACCGCCACCTTCCTTGTCAAAAGTGTGAATGCCTACGTGGTGGTCTATTACTCTCCTAGTTCTGCTGTTTTTACCACAAACTTAGTAGCTTGAAACAACACACACTCATTATCTTATACTTCTGGAGGTCAGAAGTCCAAAATGGGGCTTAAGGGGCTAACACCAAGGTGTCAGCAGGCTAACACGTCTTCTGGAAGCTCTTGGGCAACATCCATTTTCTTGCCCTTTCCAGCTGCCGGAGCCCACCTTGCATTCCTTGGCAAGTAGCTTCTCCTTCCATCCTCAATCCAGCGATGGCTGGCTGAGACTTTCTCGATCCAACCACACCACTCTGACTTTTCTGCACCCCCTTCTCACTGGTAAGGACCCTGGTAATTACATTGGGTCCATCTGGATAGTCCAGGAGAATCTCCCCGTCTCAAGATCCTGAACTTAATTGCATCTGCAAAGTCCCCCTTGCCACGTGAGGTCACATGATCACCGCTGTTGGGAATTAGGATGAGGGCTTCCCTGGGGGGACCTAACACAGTGGACTGGGGAGAAGCCCAGAAACCGACATTAGAACAGGTTACATTTTGAGAACCACCATCCTATGACCTGTTCCAACTGGGTAATGGACAGAGTCCATAATATCTAACAACTTCCCTGAGTAATAAGATATGAAATTACCAAGGCCGTTGGGTAGAAGACAATTTCACAATCTGGGGTGTGTGTTTCATTTTCCACCAATAGTTTGTTGGTGCTTTTCTTCCTATGACTAAATATTCATCTGACTCACAGAAAGCTCGCCTGTCACTTTTATCATCAAGGAGGAAATACGGTAAGTGAGGGAGCACAGGGGCCTCTAAGTATCTGGTGGAAATTTACTGCAATCAAACACCCAATCGGTAAATTAACTATGACGTGCACACGTTGAGAAAACAGGGCTTGGGTCATACTTATTCAATCCGTTGATGAGGTCATTAACTACCCTGCTTGCTTCTTGCATATAAAACTCCCTGAAACACTGCTACACAAGCCAAGGAAAATTCACATGCACGCGTATACTCACAGAGTAAAAACAGGAATTAATAGCCAGAAGCTATGCATTGTCTACGATTTGCTTAAAATAGCAACACTCATAACCAGAGGGTTTCAGGTCTAATCATAGAGGGTATTGGTCTAATAATTTATCAGAAATGAAATTCTGGATCTTTCCTCGATGTCGATATCATTAAGTAATGAAACGGACGCTGTGCGAAAGGTCTTATCTTGCATTATCTCACGGCAACCCCACTGGGTATTTTGATCCCTATTTTTCACACAGAAGCAGAGATTCTGAGACATTTAGCAAGTTGTGCAAAATCCCAGAGCCGTGAGGAGTCAGCTAACCGGCCAAGGTCACCCAGCCCATTAACGGGTCTCGCTGACTCAAATCCACGCATCCAGCTTCCAAGGCTAGGAGCCCGTCTGCATTTAGGGAGCCCACATCAGGGGCACAGTAGACTCCCCTGGCAATCTTGTCCCCGTCCCTCCCCAGAGACTAGAAATGAAGTGGCCTGGGCCCAGAAGGGGTATGAAACCAGCGACAGCTCCACGTACGTCCCTAAGGTGACCGTGTGATAATTTCCAAAGCTGCATTGTTGTTGGCAACGCAGCAAAGTTTTCCTGAGCCCTTGCTGTGTCCCAGCCCCTGGGCTTTCAATAAGGGAGTGTAAGAGTGAAAAGCAGTGTTGCTGTCCTCCAGGAACTTAGAGCCAAAGGCAGGAGACAGTTACCAACGAAAGGAAAGCATGATACAGCCGACAAAAGACTGAGACAAATTAGAAGGAAGTCCAACAGGAAACTAGATCCCGTGCCGCCGGAGGCTGTGAGTGGCCACGTGCTTGCACGATGCTTCCTCTTACTTGGTACTTTGGACAGCTCCCGTTAGCGGCTTTGGAAACCCTGAGTTCTATCCATCAGTCCAGTGCTCTTTTGTAATGACGGGTGTAATTGGACACCTATCGTAAAGAGACAGACTTTCTTCTTATAACAAGCGCCCAGCGGTGGGCAGTCTGGGGCTGGGAGACTGCGCACACTCTCTGTCCCTACCATCACACGCCAGCCTCCATTCTCCTGCCTCTGAGCCAAAGGAAGGCTGGGGCGCCCCAGGCCTCCTGCACACGCTCTGGCCAGGACGAACAGGGAGTCCTGAAGAAGGGGATTCCTCTGAGCAACACCTGGCTTTTGTATTAGGTATCAGGAAGGAGAAGCTCTTGGCAGGGACCACACGTTGAGGCCAGGACTGCGTGACTCGGCCACTGCTGGGTACTGGGATACTGACCACGTTAGTTGTATAGCCTCTAGGGTGCAGGAAGGCAAGAGAGAGAAAGGACAAGCAGGTGTTTGAGTGTCCGTCACATTTGGAAATTCCTCCTTTATGTGACACATATTAGTTGTTCTTAATAAAATGAATGTACAGTAGGTTCCTATTGCTGCTGCGACACATTCCCACCAATTCTGTGGTTTAAAAATCTTTTTTTTTAATGTTTATTTATTTTTGAGACAGAGAGAGACAGAGCATGAGCGGGGGAGGGGCAGAGAGAGAGGGAGACACAGAATGTGAAGCAGGCTCCAGGCTCTGAGCCGTCAGCCCAGAGCCCGACGCGGGGCTCGAACTCACAGACCGCGAGATCATGACTTGAGCCGAAGTCGGACGCTCAACCGACTGAGCCACCCAGGCGCCCCAATTCTGTGGTTTAAAACAACATGAATTCATGATCTCACGGTTCGGGAGGCTCCGAGGGGTGGGGGTGGGGGGACTCTACACCCAGCCCTTTCCAGCCTCCAGAGGTGACGGCCGTGGCCACAGCAGGCCGACCCCTGCTCAGGTCATCGCTGTTCCTTCTCTGACTCTGACCCTCCTCCTTCTCTTTTACAAGGACGTTGTGGTTACGCTGGGGCCACCTGGCGACTCCACCTGGAGAACCTCTCCACTTCAACGCCCTTGATATACTCACTTCGGCAAGGTCCCTTCTGCCGCAGGAGGTGACGTGTTCACGGGGGCTGGGGCTTAGGATGTGGACATCTTCCAGGGCCATTATTCTAGCTACCACAATTGTACGTGGTTTTAATAATGAAACAGACTTGCACCGAAAAGCGGGAATTCCATGTGGGCAGCACCCTCCCCCCACCACCAAGTCCCCTCCCCTACAAGCCACGTTCTGGCCCTCCGTCGTTCTAAAGCACAGACCTTGGTGCCCTTTCCTGATAGATCAGCTGGAGACATCACCTCCTGACTTCCCGGCCTCTGCTCCCTTCTCTGTCCCACCTGGCGGCCAAGGGCTCGCAAGCCCAATCTTGGTAACGTGCCCAGCACAGGCACTGGGGGAGGCTCCGTGAATGAAATCTCCCATCATTCTTCCTAAGTGCAAAAAATGCAGCCCCCAGACCTGGTTTTACCAAGTACCCACCTGCCTGTCTTGCTGCAGGAGATCCTGGAAAAGTTCCCACTGCTGTTTCCGGAAGCGATCGGACTTCCCCAGCTGCCAGGCTGCGTTCTCCTGGACCTCCTGCCTCAAGTTCTCGCACTCTGCCTGGGACAGGCCGGTCATGCCTGGGAGCGTCTGAAGGAACAGGACGTCCAGAAGCTTCTGGAACGTTTCCATGGTGCTTCGGTACAGCTCCTGAAGCCGAGAGCCACACAGTGGAGTTACAAGTCATGGTGTCAGCCTGGGCAGGGCTGTGGCTTCCCACGAGACACAGAGCAAACCCAGCGGAGGGGGCTCTTAAATCACAGATGCGCGCATGCGCACGCGCGCACACACACACACGGGAAACGCCTGCCCTCTTCCAGCCCTTCCACCCCGACTCGGTCCTGCCCTCTGACCCACAGGCCCTGACTCTCCGATGACCCCTGTAAGCCTCCCTCCAGATTATTTTGACCACCCCTGGCCTCCACCCTCCACACCTCAGCTGGTTATTTGCAAAAACCATGGATCTTATTGTAATTCCAGCTCAAATAACCTGGACCGCGTCTCTTCCGGTCGCTAACGGGGTCACCCAGCAGGGCTGCCGGGAGGTCCCGCCTCGCTTCCCACCGTCATGTTCCTTTCAGCCACCTCACCCACTCCAGTCTCTTCCTGAAAATGTATTTCTTTAAATTGGGGAAAACAAAAAAACCAGGTATAATAATATATTAAACACTTGTGATTCCACCACTCGTGTGTGTATATATATATTTTTTTGTAGATTAAAAACACTAAAATTCACAGGTGAAATTGGAACGCTTTATGCTCCCCCCTCCCAGCATCCTCAGAGACCGCCATCACCGTGACCTCAACATCTCTCTTTGCAGCTTGGATTTCTATACCTTCGCTGTATATCATGTCCGTCAGTGTGGCTTTTATGCGAGCTATCCACGTAACTGACACCTCGTGGCAGGTTTCATTACACAGACTCTTTTTCAAGCCACTCCCCTTGTCCCAAATCCAGACACCTTCCTACCTGGAGCGGACTCCTCTTCATCCTGCAAAACCCCTGCAAAATAATCCCTTCTCTGAAGCATTCCTTGGGTGGCTCAGACCAACATGGCTACCTCTGACCCTGGGTTCCCACGGCTCTTCGGTCACCTGTCCCGGGCCCCCTGGAAAGTACCATTTACTTGTCACCCCTCTCCCAAACCACAGTTCTCCGAGAGCGGAGGCCGGGTGATACTCAGCTCTGCGCCTGCATCTTGCGTCTTCCTGGACCAAACACCTGGGTTCAGTCCCTGAATGTATCACCCATGGACGTGAGGTCCAATGCCCATTCTCCCATCTCTGTCTAGGAACTCCGCACACATGTCCCAAAACTCGAGTCGGAGCCTCCTCTTCTGGGAAGGCCCTCCTGACTTCAGGGTTTGATTGGACGCAGCGTGATTTAGGCTGAACGCCTCCTTCCTTCTGGGGGTCTGGAACCCCGGTGCGTGCCAGGCAGAGTCCCCACGTGACTGATCCCCCCCCCCGCAACAAACTCCTTGGACTCCTACGTTCCGGAGAGCTTCCCTGGTGACCCGACTTCACACTGGTTGTCACGCCGCAGGGGCGGAATTACACAGAGCTCCACTGGGCGAGGATTCCAGAAGCCTGCTCTGGGTTCCTTCTGGACTTCGCTCGCCCCAAGCACCTGTTCCCTTCGCCGGCTCTGCTTCGAATGCTCTCGCTGAAGTTTCAGCCTAAGTGGGGGCTCTGCGCCGAGTTCCGCAAAGTCCTCCCAGCGGATGATCAAGCCTGGGCGTGGTCTGGGGGGCACCAAAGAGGAGCCCTTCCTTTGCTGCTACCCCTCTGACACCTGCCACCCTTTGGGGTCACTGGCTGTTTCATCGTCCTTCTCAAGGACCAGACCCGGAAGCTTCTTAACAAAGTCTTATTACCTAAGCATCTGCAGGGTCTGACGCCGCACCCGGCACATGGCAGATCGAGTATCATGACTGGTAATTATGAATTCCCACCAAACGCCAGAGGCTGCCACGAACGCTCTGTTGTATAATCTCATTCAATCCTTGTCACGGTGCAATGACGATGTTCTATTATAACTACCGTTATTTCCCAGATGAGGACACTAAGGCACTAGTCGGGAAAGGAACTGGACGTGGTTTGTGGACAGTAGTCCCGACCACCGGACTATTGGACTTGCACTCATAACCAGTGTGCTACAAGGAGAACATATTTTTTTTCCGAAAGAAAAATAAACATATTCTCAGCACCTAGAATGGTGCGCCTAGGTCATACTTGGTGTGCTCGACGCAGAGAAATTAAAATGAATTGAAGCCGACGCTAATTAAACCCAGCGAATGTCCTGCTTTAAGGAGCTCATAGCCAAGCTGGAGATTGTTCAGAACAAAGTGATCATGAGGGGGACCTAAGCGACCCAGGTCCTTTCCAAGATTTAGAGAGCCTGCCGACGACGGCCGGCCGGGTCATTCGGACCAATCCCCCTTCTGAGAATGAATGAAAAACGAAGCTGGACAAAATGGTTATTAAATGACCACGAGCGTCCCAAGAGACAACAAGGCAGCGAGAAGAGCACGGGCGGAGGTCGGGGAGAAGCGCGCCCAGCGCTGGGGCTGTGCTTCGCCTGGGGAGCGGGTCCATCCAGGGGACATCTTCAGACAGATCGCATGTCACTGGCCCTGCGGCTTCATAAAGACAAGCACTTTATTTCCTGGGTTTGCAGCTGACTGTGGGTCGCACAAAACAGTGCTCAGTAATACTGAATGAAAAGGAACGAACAAACTCCCCCACGAGTCAGCGAGGAAGCCAGATTCACACTCTGCAGCCAGAGCTTTGCTCCTCAGCCTGGGGTTCGAGGCCTCCCGCTCAAGGCGCTCAGCAGTCGGGTAGCCAGGGAGGTATTTACTGAGCACCTACTATGTGCTGGGCCCCAGGACCCGGCCCTGCTCTCCTGCTGCCGTAATGGTCAATGAGGTTCTCGGTCTCCATTCTGCAGATGAGGAGGTGAGCTCAGAGAGGTTAAGGCTCTTGCCCGAGGTCACCCAGCCAGGACCGGCTCTACCCGCATTCAACCAGCTCATTCAGCATCTCTCTCCGCCACCGGACGGCTTCAACCTTCTCCTTCCAGAAATACCAGGAAAGCAGTTCCCAATAACCAAAGGCAACGATTTCCACAATTAAGGAACATAAAAGAAACCAAAGTTATCTGGAATCAAAGAGCTCAACACGAATGATAAAATGAATCTGAAGGGGTGCCCGGGGGGTGGGGGGCGGCAGGGGGCTCAGTCAGTTAACCGTCTGACTCTTGATTTCAGCTCAGGTCATGATCTCACGGTTCCTAAGATTGAGTCCCGCGTCGGGCTCTGCACTGACAGCGTGGTGTATGCTCAGGATTCTCCCTCTCCCTCTCTCGCTCTCTGCCCCTCCCCCGCTCACTCTCGCCCGCTCTCTCTCAAACAAATGAACATGAAAAACAACGGATCCAAGGAAACACGTCTGGCCTAGCTCTGGGAGACAAGCTGGGGCACAGGCCTGCGGTCACGCCCTCTCCAAGCAGCTCCGCGGACGCACGGGGTCACAGGGGCCTCCTCGCGCCACGCGTCTCCAAGGACCACCCCCGAGCCACAGACTCCAGCAGAGGTCCTCCGGGTTCGTACCTAACAGCCTCTCCTCATGCTAGAAAACAGGAGGGCCTTACTCTCTCGGCCCGAGCTCTCACAAGCCCGGGGACTAGAGCCGGCCCAGGAAAACCAAATGCGTAACACCGGAAGGGTGCCGCAGGAGGGGTGGGGCTGTGGTCACATCGGCGTCACCACAGCCCTCAACTGAAGCGGACGTGTTTCCCGACAGCCCCTGAGACTGGCCGGGCACTTCGTACACGCTGCCCATGCCTCCGGCAGCATGACCGACGGGCGTTCCGTCCTTGCTTGAGGGAGGAGGGAAGCGGGTTCGGCTGGAAGATCTTAGACTCCAATCCCGGCTCAAGGGAGAGGGAGCGTCAGCCCTGCCGGAGGGGGCGCAGGGGCCTTGGGGCGGGGCACTCGGAGCATCTGCCCCGTGAGTGTTAGCTCACCGGACCCACCCCGTCCGCTCCAGGACAGCGGTTCGCAACGCTGCCTGCATCGGGATGCTGTTGAGTTGGAGGAAACCGAGGCACGAGTTAGGTAACGTGCTCCTGATCGCGTAACTGGTGAACAGCCTGGCTGGGGTTCGAACCCGGGCCGTCCAGCTCCGCAGCCAGGACGTCACTGCTACACAGCCCACCCTGAGCGATACGGTTCGCGGCAAGGACGTCAGCACTGAAGGTAGAGAGACTTATTTTAAATCCCGTCTTTGCTACTGGCTGACTCTGGAACTTCGGCAGGATGGTTGGGCCAGCACAGAGAGGTTATGTAGCCAACTCGAGTCACACAGCATGGTTAGCATCCAGGGCAGACTGGAACTCCGCTTTCTCACTTCCCCGCCCAGGGATCTGAGTCCTGACGAGGTTGTTCATTTCTTGCCTTGGTGGGGAGGGGAGGGGAGGTCTGGGACTTTGACTCATTGAATCCCACCCTGGACGTTTCTCGAGAAAACCCCTCCCAGCTCCTCATCCGTGTAGGAAGGAAAATGCAGTTTTGGCCACACAGGTTTCTCGTTCGGATTCAGTGATCAAATACTCGGAAAGGCCTGAAGACAGTAGCTTTGCCCTCAAGGGGCAGATGCTCCAGGCCGGCTCCTGAATCGGTTTCTCATGGCCGCCATAGCAAAATGCCACAAACCGTGTGGCTTTAAACAACAGAAACGGATTCTTTCACGGCTGTGAAGGCAGAGATCCAGGTGTAGGGAGGGCCAGCGGTTCCTCCAGAGCTCTGCGGGAGGCTCCTTACCCCCTCTTCCAGCTCTGGGGGCCCCTGGTGCTCCGGGCGCGTGGCTGCCTCGCTCTGTCTCCGCCACCATGTTCATGTAACCTTCTCCCTTCTTATGGGGACGCCAGTCATTGGGTTCAGGGCCCCCATAACTCACTATGGCCTCATCTTAACGAATTACATCTTCAAAGACCTCTGTTATGAATAGGATTGTGTCCCCCAAATTCAAATACTGAAGCCCTAACCCCAATGCGACTGCACCTGGAGATGGGGCCTTCAAGGAGCTTCCACAGGTTAAGTGAAGTCAGCTGACAGGGCCAGTGTCCTAGCTCGAGGAAGGCACCAGAGTGCTCAGAGGAGCTCAGAGGAAAGGCCAAGCGAGGACACAGGGAGAAGGTGGCCATCTGCAAACCAGGAAGAAGGTCCTCACCAGAACCCAACCCTGCCCATACCTTCGCCTTGGACTTGTGGTCCCCAAGACGGTGAGATAGTATACGTCCTCTGTTTAAGCTCCCCCATCTGGGGCACTTTGTTATGGCAGCTGAACTAATCCAGACACTATTCACCCAGTATAGCTGCCAGGGTGGTGGGGCTTTGCACTTCCTGCCTTCACACGATCTTCTGGGCCTGGGATGTCCCCCACTGACTCCTCCTTCACAGGGCCTGTCTCCTCCGTCAAAGCTGGGCTCAGGCATAACTTCCTACAGACAGCATCTTCCAACAGGCCTTAACCCCAGGGCATCCCTCACACCTCCTCCCTGTACCTGGAAGCAGGGATGTTATATCGGGGCGTGTCCCGGAGGGGGCGTGTCCCGGAGGGGGCGTGTCCCGGAGGGGGCGTGTCCCGGAGGGGGCGTGTCCCGGAGGGGGCGTGTCCCGGAGGGGGCGTGTCCCGGAGGGGGCGTGTCCCGGACGGGACAGCCTGCTGCCTAAGGGCCTCCTGTATATTTGGGACTCATGCCACTCCTGCGAAGAAGGGCTATTACTGTCCCCATTTCCCTGCGAGAGCCCCGAAAAGCCACAGTGAGGCAAGGGAAGAGCCAGGACGCCGACCCAGGCACTATGACTCTGGAATCGACCCTTCTGGCGCTACCCCCCAGGATGGTACTTGTCAGCTTCCTTCGGGGAATGTCTGCATTTCTGTCTTTCCAGTAGCTCTGGGTGTGTGCCCGAGGCAAGTGCTCTGTGTCTCGGTCATCACCATACCCCAGGGAGCCCCCATCATTCTGGAGGGTGTGGGTGGGCACCTGTTCTCTCAAAGCCAGCCCTCCAGGCAAGCAGGGATCCCTCCTCCTCCACCTTCCGGAATTGCATGAAGTTGCCCAGTGAGAAAGAGGGAGTGCCGGCACTCAGTCAGGCCTCGCATCTCAAGGCTGGTGCTCCCTCATCACAGCTCTACCCTGATGACACCCACAAAAGCCAGCTTGCTTTCCATCCTGGGTGAACTCACTTCCTCTGCCTCTACGGACGTTTGGAGGTAAGAGCCCTGAGCTCCACAGAAACAGAAGGTGACTCAGACAGGACCCTGGTGTGTGTGTGACGCGGGGAGGGACCCATGGCGGGCGTGTGCCCAGCCAGAGGACCGGGCTGGACCGAACCTGCATCTTTGGGACCCGGCCTGGAGGATGTGAGATTCCCACACGCACGCGCATCCTGAGGGTTCTCTGGAGGCCACGTACCTGGCAGAGCGCAGCCACGGCCTCGGTGGTTCTGACGTCCTCTTCTTCCTCCAGGTAACTCTGGGTCAACCTCTGCCTCTCCAGGACTTCATGAAAAGCCTGTGAGCAAACCAGGAGCTGAATCCCACGAGAAAATGCCGGTTTTTTTCCTAGAAAAATTCCCCCAAAGGACCCCTGCCTCTCAGCCCTGAAGGATATCCATCCCTGACTTAGATACACGGAGGGTCGCCTGTGGGGCTCAGTCAGTTCAGCGTCTGGCTTCGGCTCAGGTCATGATCTCGAGGTTCGGGAGTTCGAGCCCCGCACCGGGCTTTCTGTTGTCAGCGCAGAGCCTGCTTGGGATTCTCTCTCTCCCTCTCTCTCTGCCCCTCCCTTACCCCCCCCCATAAATAAATAAATAAACTTCAAAAAATGTATATAATGGAAACAGAGCCACAAGGATACCACGTGGCTGTGGTTCCCAAACCTGTTCCCAAACAGGCCACCCAAACATCATTCTGTGACTAAGCTGCTGGGGACCACCACCCAGGGGAGGCCGCCGCCTAGCAGGGCCAACACACACAGGCCGTGAGCGGTCAGTGCGGTAAGTGGCCAGCCAGGCCCACTCTGACCACGTGGCTGGGCCCTCCCCCGAGGAGCCTGGAGACGGGGAGGGAGACGGGGCAGGCACAGGTGTGCATCAGGTGTCCCAGACATAGAAATGTGGCAGGTCACAGCGACAGAGGGACGGATTCCTCTCGGGGAGGGTCCACGGGGGAAAACTGCCCGTGTAAGCGGAGTCTTTAAGACAAGGAAGTTTCCCTGGAGGGAAGACGGGGAGCCCACGCAATTGGGGTGCCAGGAGCCGCTGCAGCTGGGACCAGGCAGTAGGAATCCATTCGGCTTTGGTGGGGACGCAGAGAGGGAGGTGGGCTGAGAGGGAAGGGCAGGGACCAGGAAAGGGAGGGCGCTGGGTCTGGGTGAGAGCTGCATTCATTCATTCATCCATCCACCCATTCCTTCAGTCATGTATTTATCTGTTTGCTCATTCGCTTGCTCACTCATCTACTCTTTAACACGTTTATTCAACCCGTCCTTCCTGCACCCGTGTCTCCTGAGCACCGGTGTGTGCCCGGTCTGGGGCGAGGTCCTGGGCGGCGCCCATCACGCCACCGTCTCCGCGCTCCGGACTGTGCAATGTGACGTCGGGGGAGGGGCCAGGACGATCATAGCCTCTCACCCTTATTTCTGACGCATCTGCCCGAGGACAGAAACAGCCCCCACCCCACTTTACCGCCTGCAAGGGGCCCCGGAGGAGGCTCCTTGATTGAGGGGCGGCTGGACCTTAAAGGGACCTAGAGGCCTCTCCTCTGTTCTTGGGAGTCTCCTCTCCTGGCTTCTCACTGGGGAGCAAGAGGGGCGCCCATGCCTGTGACCATGCTGGTTACTGTCCCTCGATCCCCCTGGCAGCACCGAGATGAGGTCCACCACGTGCCAACGCAGAGCAGAAGGGCCCAGACAAGCAGTCTCACCGGACCTAGGTGCCATGACTCCCATTGTGCAGATGAGGAAGCTGAGGGCTAAGGTGAGCAATGCGTCCAAGGTCACTCGCCCCCTAGCGGCAGAGTCGGCGTTCCAACCCATTTCCAGGCGGCCCCAGTGCCCGAGGGCTTGAGCACCTTGCCGATGGACAAGCAGACCCCGCCCCCGCCCATTAGCGGGGAAACACGGGGGTAAAGACAGGGTCCTCTTCCCTCTTAAGGACCAGAGCCCGGGTCGTTCCAGCCGGTGCCAGGGCCAACTCACTTCCTCGCCGTTGAGGACAGTGACCTCTTATGTCTTGTCTGGGGAGTCTCCTTGTCCCCCTCCTAGTCAAGTCGAGGGCATTTCCTAGCTCAGCACCTCCCTGGTCCGGCCGACTCAGCCTCACACGCACGGTCCCCCTGCCCTAAGGTCGTGCTAAGGTCACTGGGCTGACACGCGGAGGCGAGAAGCTGACTTCGTGCCTGGCAGATGCCAAAGCGTCTGGCTTCCCTTGCACAGTCATGAGGACCCAGCCACAGCACTCGGCCTGCGTGGCCGTTCCCGGGACAGCTGTGCCCGTGGGCGTGGTGGGGAGGCAGGAGCAGGGTCACCTGGAGGAACTCGCCCGGGTCGGAGGTCAGCTGCGCCTCGGCCAGGAAGCCCCTCTGTTCCTCTTCTTGAGCCAGCTTGAGCTTCGCCATCCGCTCTGCCTGGCGAGCCAGCGACGCTGTAACCAGGTCTTTGCCTCGCTGGACAAACTCTGAAACGGAAATAAGCCACAGGACGCGGCAGGTGACTCTCCCGGCAAGAACTAACGATGAGCAATACAGTTTTGTCTCAGGCACATGTGCTTCCGAAAGGCCGGTGTCAGGAGCTCCTGGCCCTTCGAAGCCCACAGCCCCATGTTATTTGAGGGACCCCCCTCCATTTCCCCTCGGGCCCAGCACTCGGGATGCCGCACGAGGCTCCGCTTAGCTGTTGTGCAGGGCGGCCGGCCAACCCGACCAGGAGGTGAAGAGGAGGACATTTTCCTGGGACAAAATGAGGGAGGTGTGGGTGGCGCAGGGAGAGACAGGTGGTGGGACAGAAGAGCCGGGGTCTGCCGGGAGACAGTGACATCTCAGACTGTAGTTGAGTCAAAAACCAGGAGGACGAGCTATGACATCAGCAGACCAGGGGGAGGGTCTGGAGCTGCAGGAGGGAGGGTGAGCCCAAGAGCGAGGCCTCTGTTTGGTGGGGGAGGTTATAGGGGGAAGAGAGGCTGGGATCTAAAACCACCCTCCACCCCGCCCCGGTCACTCAGCCCGGCAGTGTGGCAAGCACGACCTGGGCGCTGGGGCTGTCCCGTGAGCAGGACATAGCCCTCCTCCCAGGCTGCTCTGGGTCCTGAGAGGTTGAGAGAAGGGTTAGCGAGAATCAAGGCCCTGCGGATGAGGGACGGGGTGGTGGGGTGAGAAGGATGAGGGGTGACGGGGACTGTGAGGCCCCGGAGAAGGCTTCTGGGAGAGGAGACAGAGAAGTTGATTGTGGAGACTGGGGAGGTCCACGGGGGCCAGGCCACCAGGGGTCTGCAGTCCTTGGAGATGTTTGGTTCAGTATTTCACACACACACACACACACACGCACACACACACGCACACGCACGCACGCCAAGCACACTTCCTTGGGTTTTGTCTGAGAACCTGTATAGTGTCTGGCAGCAAAAAGTGTGACCAGGTGTCCAGAGAGAACAGAGTCCTCCCTCTGCCCAAGGGTCCTCCCTCCACCCCGTGACTATCTCCTTGCCTCTCCTGTCTTGTCCAAGCTCAGTGGAGCCTGATCAGTGGAGGCCGTGTGTCCCGTCCCTGCCTCTCTCTGCTGTGGTGGCCTCTTCCCGCTGGTGAAGCCCGGGCCACTGTGTGTGGTGACCCCCAAGGCCAGATGTGCTCCGATTCTGCACGGTCTGGAGCCCCAGCCCAACAGCAGGCTTCCACGGAGTCACAGAAGCCGTGACACCCAGTGACACAAAGACCTCGTGGAATGGCCCGGTTGGAGTCCTGAGGTCCCGGCCCTGAGTGCCTGCCCTCTGACCCCGTCTTCCCAGGGCAGGAGGGGACGTGAACCACTCAGAGGACCAGGGCACCTGCTGCAGTGAAACCCAGCGCTATGGACGGAACTGCGTTCCCCCAAACTGGTACACTAAAGCCTTAACCCTCACGTGACTGCATTCGGAGATGGGACCCACAGGGAGGCAATGAAGTTGAAAGGAGTTTATGAGGCTGGGTCCCAATCCCCTAGGGCTGGTGCTTAGGGAGGAATGAAACAGATGCAGGAAAGCTCACTGTCTGCCACGTGGGGACACAGAGAGAAGGCGGAGGTCCGTACGCAGGGCGCGGTCTCTCAGACCCAAGCGGCTGGCGCACTGAGCTGGGACTTCAATATCTCCAGAACTGGGAGGAAAGGAAAGTCTGTCGTGTGAGCCCCCTGGTCCGTGTTATCTTGTTATGGTGGCCCGAGTTGCCCAAGACACCTGGACGCTCTCTGGTCCTGGTCGGACAGTGTCCATACCCATGTGGGTGTTGGAACCCGCGGGGGGAACTGTTAAGCACACAGCTCTGAGCCCTGCAGACATCCTGGCTGAGAGCAGAGAGGCCCCAGCCTCTGCCCTTCCGCTCTCGTGGCCCCAAACACGTGGCCTTGGGCCATCACGGTACCCCCATCCCCGCATTCCCCCCCATTCCCCCCCCAGGCCTGGGGAAGCCGGTGCGTGCAGCGTGTGCCCCGCAGGGAAAAGACGTGGTTTCCTTTTTTCTAATGATGTGACCTGGACGGGGTCTTGGACACCCTCGGTGTCCTGCACACCTCCCAGGTCCCGCCCCAGCCACATCGGGTCCCTCTCCTGCCCCACACACTCAACCACTGCTCTCCGGCACCTGCCCTGCTAAGCAGGGCTGCGGGCTGCAGCTGAGTGGCATGCGTCCTTTCTGGGCATTTCCACCCTCCTCTGCCCTCTGCGTAGTCCGGGCGCTCCTGCGGGATGGCGCTGGGGCCTCTGTCAGCCTGATCACTGGGGAGTAGATGCAGCGGGCCACCCCCGACCCCAGGGGCGGCCTGTATCGAACTCTGCCTTATGGGAAGGCAAGCAAGGCTCAGAGAACTTATGAGATGTGGTTCCCGGCTGCGGGGGAGGGGTGGAGCAGAAAGGCCATCGCAGCCTGTGTCAGTCTCCCGGGTGCTGCTCCGCACCTCCTGACGCTTGCGGGCGGGGGGGTGGGGGGGGTGTGCCTCCCAGGCCCCGCCCCCTGCGTGGGAGGGCTGCGCCCCGCCCCCGGCCACCGCTCACTCACCCCTGCCGAAGCGCTCCGCCTCTCCCCAGAAGGCCTTGTGCTGCTGCGCGAGCAGCTCCTCCTTCTGCCGCCCGGAGAGCCTCCCCTCGACGGTCAGCAGCTCCAGGCTGCGGGACAGGGCGGCCAGCCGGCATCTGGTCTCCTCCTGGATTTGCAGCTTCAGGGCCTCCATCGTTTTCGCCATGTGCGCCCGCCCCAGTGTTCTCTCCAGGGTGTCCTGGGAAGGGAAACACCCCGGGTCAGTGCCCTGCACGTGGCACGGGACTGCCGCCGGCAACGCACCGCGACCGTCCTGGTGCCCACACCTCCCGGGGAGCGGAGGGCAGGCCACCCGGCTCTCCTTCTGAGCCTCCTGTGTCTGCTCTTTGGATGCGGACGGAATCACGCCTTATGGGGACGTGGAGAGGCCGACGCGGGGTGACCTACGGAAGGCACTTAGTACACAGTGAGCCCTCCTCGAAGGCTGCTCTTCTGGGAAGGGATTCAATCCGTGCCCGCGGCCAAAGAGGACAATCCACCTCTCTTACGGCCACCCCTCCCCAGTCTAGCCTCTGGCCTCCAGAGCGCCGGAAAAGAGAGGCGAAGGAATAATAAAAGGTGACAGGAGTCCTCAGCTTCCGAGCCTCAGAGAGCCTGAGACGCGGGGATTGAAGAGATCTTCGAAAGGAAGGCTGACTTTAGAGCGGCTCCCTGGAGGCGGGACTTGAGAACAGGACTCGTGGGAAAGGCACTTCCCCGGGGCAGGAAGTGTTGGTCAGAGGCAGGAGGGACTGTGTGGGTCCGGCGGCTTCAGAGGGTAGCTGCTCCCCTTGCAGAAGGAGCGTGAGGCCTACGGAACCAGGGGGAGGCCCGGCATCCCGGGGGGGGAGGACGCCTTTCCCACCCGGGCACGGCCCCGGCAGAGCCCCGAGTCAGCCTCTGCCCCCCTCTCCTCCTCCACGCCTGCAATCCTGCCTCCTCAGACGGCCTCTCCATTTCCTTCCCACTGGCTCCAGTCACAGTCAGCTCAGGCCCCGGCCACTTCCGTCCTGCTGTCCTGGTCTCCCACCCACCCCCCTGTGCTCTGTGCCCGCACGGAAGACCGGGTCTTTCTGAGCTGCACACATGGTGCTGCCCTCTGGCCGCGGCCTTCAAACCAAGTCTGAACCCCAGGGCCTGGCACGAGGCCCTGGCTTTGTCTCCAGCCTCGTCCACACACCTCCCTGCGCCGGGCTGCACACCGGCTGTCAGCTCCACCGGGCCTTTGCGCCCTCGGGGCCCTCCCCCTGGAGCGCCCTCCCTATCCCCTCTCCTCTGTCTGCTAGTCCTACGCATCCTCCCCAGGCTGGGCTGTGTGGTGCCTTCCCTGATCTTCCCCACCCCCACCGGGCCCCTCCTCCGTGCTGCACTGCCCCCGTGCTTCTGTCTTTGAGGAGCTAATCACGAGGGACAGTCCCAGGCCAGACTGAGAGCCCTGGAAGACAGGGGCGGCGTCTGAGCCACCCACTACCCAGCCTGGACCTCACTGTTTTCTGACCTGCCCCTGTCTGTGTTGTGACACCGTGTGAGCAGGGCAAAGATAAGGATCCCCAGTCACAGACAGGAATGCCGAGGTTTATTCCGGAAGGCCAAATAACTAGCCCGAGGACAGTGGCTTTGAACCTTCCTCTCCTTATTAGAGGCGCCGGCCAGCAGTCAGCAAACTCATCACCACTAGGGGGCGCAAGAGGATAAGCGCTGGGTGGCCGTGTGCCTGGCGGGAAGGCTCTGCTCTGCAAGGGAGCCAGACAGGGCGACGCTGGGGAGCAGTGTGCCTGGCCGCCCGGCAGCCACCTCTGAGGGAGCGCAGGGAGTCCTTGCCGCTCAGTAGTGACAGCACAACCTCCGGATGTATATTCAAATTAAGACAGGAGTGGAAAGCAGTGAGCACGGGCAGAGGGGCGTCGGTTGGGAGGCGAGCGGTCCCCCGTGCTCTGAGGGTGTAGCAGGGTTCTGGACAGGTGCCTGGGCTAGAACTTGACTCGGTCCCTCAGAGCTGCAGACCGTGGGCACAGGGTCCTCCTGGGACCCAGAACTCACGAGATGCTGTGAGGACTAAGTAAGTTAAAATATGTAAAGTATTTACACTAGCAGCAGGATCACAGTAAGCACTCATGAATGCAGGCTGCCGGCATAATTATCTCCAAGCCCCCTCATCGCTCTCGCCGTGGCCTTTTTATAATTCTTTTTAACGTTTATTTATTTTTGAGGGGAGGGAGGGGCAGAGAGAGGGGGAGACACAGACTTTGAAGCAGGTTCCAGGCTCTGAGCTGTCAGCACGGAGCCCGACGTGGGGCTTGAACTCACGAACCGAGAGATCATGACCTGAGCTGAAGTTGGAAGCTTAACCGACTGAGCCCCCCAGTGTCCTGATCTCAGCAGCGCTTTTTTGTCACACCTCCCAGGAGACTGATTCTGATGACCCCTGGGGCGCTTTCCAGGACCCTACCGGTATGACACTCAGGGATGCCGTGTAAAGATTATAGATCCAACGGCTCACGCCAAAATGCTCAGACACCAACCCAAGAACTTATTACATCTTTCAGGCGTTTATCGGCAACATAAAGAAGCTACTGTTTTTTTGGTTTTTTGATTTGTTTGTTTGTTTGGTTTGGTTCGTATGATGCAGGCAGAGCCTCCCACTTCCATAGAAACACAAATTATGGCCCTTTGCCTGCAGGCCTGTGGACGGCAGGGGTCTGATCGCTAACGCACACTGAGAATTTCCCAGGCGCCAGGGTCTATTCTAAAGGCCTTACCACTTGTCCGCTCTCTAGCATTCCCAGAGCAGGTGCTCTTCTGCCCCCCACTTTACAGATGAGGAAACTGAGTCACAGAGAGGTTAAGGAACCTGCCCACGGTCATGCCTACAGCTAACAGGCAGCGGGACTGTGGTGTGAATTCAGGTCTCCAGCTCGAGTCGGTAAAGCTCTTTCTGTAACAGAAGGAGGCCTGCAAGTCGGTGCCCATCAAAGGTTGGCGAAGAGAAGGGCATAGCAATAGCCTGGATCCTTCCTTCCCTTCCTCCTACGTGGAAGTTACTGGCTAATACTTGGGCCGGAGTCAGCTAAGGATACATTTTTTTTTTTTCTCGCATCAATATCCTGTTGGCAGAATAATAAATAAATACAAAGAAAAAAAGAGGGAGTAAAAAGTCTTTCTCTTCTGATCAGCATTAATATCACCAGCCGTATCAAATTAAAATCTCATTCACAAGGGTTTGGACGGCAAAGCTGGGAGCTCGTTGCCCCACCCCGGCAATGTCATTAGACGGCACGCGAATTCTCGGCGAGTCCATAGCTGACTCCCATTCTGCTGGTCGGGAGCTCGGCACCGCGCCTACACCGCAGGCGTTTGCGGAAATGCGCAGCCCGCGGGTGGGCAGATACTTCGTTTCTAACAGGCTCTTGGGGGCCGCGGGTGCCGCCGGTCTGTGGGCCACACTCTGCAGCCGACCAGTTGTGGGAAAGCCGCAGGGCCTGCTCCGTGGGTCTGAGCCACTGAGCCTCTGAGCCAAGGACAGGGTGGCTACTGCAGGCTTCTGAGCTGGGTGTGACCTGGGTGGGTGCACACGTCTGAAATGTACCTAATGAGTTTCCAAGGTCAGAGGAAGGGGGAAATGGGTACATAGTGGGCCCTGGGCCTTGCATGCAGCAGGGCAAGGCCAAAACCACCACTGGGAAACCCCAAGGTGACTAGGGTGTTACGGGCCACATAGCACTTCCCGGGGCCCTGCGTCCAGAAACTCCTAGGACCACTCTCATATAAATAAGAGTAACTGAAGCTCAGGAGGGTTAAGTAACGGGTTCAATATCACACAGCTTCAAGGGGCTGAACCTAGGTTCAAAGCCAGATACCAAGTGGGCTGTATCTCCAACAATGAATCAGAACTGTTTGGGGAGCGTTAAAACCAGCCAGTACCAGGGTCTTCACTTTAGACCCATCAGACTGATCTCTGGGCATGAGGTCCGGGCATAGGCATATTTTGAAAGCTCTTCAGGAGATTCTTAGAAACATCACAAAAGCAAATGAAGTTCCGTCCACACAAGTGGGAGTCAGCAATGACCACCCATTGTGTTCCCTTGCAACTCTAAAAACCCTGGACTGATTAAGTCAGAATTTCTGGGGTGGGGACGCATCTGGGACCCAAGCACCAGTCCTTTCTCAAGCTCCCCACAAAACTTCAACGTGCAGCCAAGATTGAGAACCAATGGTCTATGCTGCTGTAACACAAAGCTAGTCAGCACCTCCATCCACTTAAGGAATGGGTGAGTGGATGGATGGATGGATGGATGGATGGATGGATGGATGAATGGATGGATGGATGGATGGATGGACGGACGGACGGATGGACAGACGGATGGAAAGATGGATAGACGGACGGATGGATGGATGGATGGATGGATGGATGGATGGACAGACGGTTGGAAAGGTGGATAGATGGATGGACAGACGGATGGCTGGATGGATGGATGGACGGATGGATGGGATGGACAGACGGATGGAAAGATGGATAGATAGATGGACAGATGGCTGGCTGGCTGGCTGGCTGGCTGGCTAGACGGATGGATGGATGGATGAATGGATGGACAGACAGATGGACAGACGGATGGCTGGACGGATGGATGGACGGCTGGATGGCTGGACGGATGGATGGATAGATGGATGGACGATGGATGGACAGATGAATAGACAGATGGACAGATGGATGGCTGAACGGACGGATGGATAGACACATAGATGGACAGACAGATGGATGGATGAATGGATGGAAAGATGGATAGACAGACGGATGGACAGATGGATGGATAGATGGATAGACGGATGGATGGGTGGATGGACAGGTGGAATCACTGCTTTTCTCTGGGCTCTCTATCTCCATCTACAACTTAAACGTGTTCAACTTGATCTCTACAGGGCATCAAGCTTCTAGATTCCCTGTCTCTGGAGTGAGTATCTTCATGTCTCCCCTTCCCCCTCCCCTCCCCCTCCCCAGACCCCTCCCCCCTCTGGCATACCAGAGCCTGCAAATCCTGAGAGTCGTGCAGTAACCCTTCGGCTGCAATCATTCTTTCCGTGAAAGTCATCATGAGCTGTCGGGCTTTGGAGCTGGAACACTTAAATTGGTCCATAAGAAAGTGCTGGATATTTTCCATCTGTTTCCAGAAAGCTTCCATCTGTGAAATGAGAATGAGAAGCAAGAGGTGGGTAGAAAACTTATTTAAGAAAGCTATAAAGCTAGATGGCTCATGCTTGAGAATTACGATTCATTCCTTTTCAGGAACTGAGATTCTAAACAATTCTGCAATTCGGAGCGAGCTTATCCGGGCAATAATCGAGTTCTATAGAGAGGTTCCTCCTTGGCGTGTTGGAGGTGCCCATCAGTTTCCAGGTGGCTTTTCAGCAAACACCAGTGCTCTGCTGATAAGGAAGCCAGGCACAATGAGCTCGCCCAGCGTAAACAGCTTAAAGACTCTTAACAGGCCATGATTGCTGCCTGGGGAGTGCGTGAAATTCGACAGTGGGCTCCTGGAAGCTTCCAGATCTCTGAAAGGGATTAAATGTGTTCTGGAAATAAAAGCACGAATGGCCGTTTATGTTTTAGTCATTGCCCTTACAGGACAAAAGAGCAATATGGCAGAGACGATGGAGACCGTGAAAACATTCTGCTTTGAAATCTTTCTCCTCTCCCCTCCCTCTCCTCAGGAGGAGAGGCGGCAATCGCGGAGGGGCTCAGAGTGCCGGGGCTCATCCAGCCGCCCAGAGCTGCGGGAACCGTGACCCCGGCTGTCAGGACAACTTCCCTTTACCACATGAGGGCAGGTGCCAGGCTCTATGCTGCAGGTATCTGATTTGCAGGTGAAGTGCGTATTGGCTGGATGCCGGAACAGGGGAGGGGCATGGGAGGGGTTGGGGCTTGGCGGCACCAGAAGCCCACCCTGACCTTGTTGCAATGGTGAAAGGTGGAGATAAATGCAACCTGAAACGTGGAGTCATTCTGAGCAGCCCCCTCCTGGTGGCCAGGCACGGCCGAGAGGAAGCCTGCACCCATGTGGACTGGCACCTCGTGCACTCAGCAACCCGCTATTTGCCCTGGTTGGCTGGTAGCCCATCCGTTGAACCTCCAGCCTGCCTTCCGTCCCTGCCAGCAAATGACCTCCTTCCCGACTGCTCTAAGGGAATGCGGCCATCACCCGTGACACCCCGCACACCCCCAAGCAGAGATCGATGCCCAGCCGGTTTTGGCACTTCTCCCCCAGCTCCAGAGAGACAGCGTGCCCTCTCCGTTCTTAGAAAACTCTTGACTCCCTTGATGTCTGGGGCGTGATTTTCTCTTCGTCCTCTGCCTTCTTGTCTCAATTCTCCTTGACTCTTCCTCCTTAAATGCTGGCAGGAGCCAAGACTGGGCACCAGGCTGCCTTCCCTACCACTCTACAGACACCCCAGGCCGGTGTCCCCATGGCTGGTGGTCGCCATACTTCAGGGAATCTTGGGCATACTACGAATCCTCTATCTGAACTATGCACACATGGACACGCAGGTCCACTGCTTCGGGGAGCCCATGGACCCTGGAATCCGGGACGAGCACCCTCCTTCTGCCATCTCACTCCACGAACATCCTTGCACCTCGTGTCTTTGGACCCAAGCTTAGCGGAGACTCTGGATCCTTGGGCCTCTCAACCTCAAGACGTCAAGCCAGGGCTCACCAGCTCCCCTCCCAACTTGGCTCTCCTTCTGGGGTCCTTATTTCCAGAGAACGGATCCTCTACACCCTCTTCTCCCCCAAACTTCATTATCTGCCATGCCATCAGCTCCCCGACTTTTTCTTACCCTCTGCTCCTACTGCATTCGCCTTCACGGAATTCCTGCTGCCCTGGCCCCAGAGCTCATTCCTCTCCTGCACGCGGTGGCCTGAGTGACCCTTCTAAAACAGAAATGGACCCAGCCACCAAGCCACCATCTGCTGCCAACCTCCAGTGACTCCCACCTCCCCTGTCACAAGGTGAAAACCCTCAGGCCGGATCTCTGGCTTTATCTCGCTCTGCCTGCGCCTCAGCCCTCCCTGGCTCCCTTCTCTGCCAGCATCCCCTGGCCCGCATTCACCCGCACTTCTCCCAGAAAGCCTCTCGATGAGTCTTTCCTTCTATGAAACTTCCTTAACTCTAGGGTACAGCGAACTCCTCTCTCCGCGGCGCCCCAGCCTTCCGGTGTTTTCACCTATCACAACACCTGTAAGCTCTGAAGTCTGCATGTGCTCACCTGTCAGTCCCCCCCCCCGCCAGGCTAGCCCGTGCGTTTCTCTGGCAAGGCCAGGTCTAAGTTCATTCTGCATCCCCAGTGTGCAGCACGGGGCTTGGGTGCCAAAAAATGTTCATTTAACACCTAATGTGGGAACAGGGGGCAATGGAACTGAAAAGCAAGAAAAGGGAGTTTTGAGGGAAGCCACCTCCGCTAGAATTTAAAGCCAGCTTTTATGAGTGATGCCTCGGGTTGGAGAAGTTAGCAGCTGGCATCTGTTCTAATCCATGGGGCGGTAATGACATGGAGGGTTAGCGCAGTCTTTGCTTAGAATGATCAAAAGATCGATCTAAAATTTAAACAAGGGGAACTCACTAAAAAAACAAAACGAAACTCTGTAAATCTTGGCCTCTTAATTATACCTGCTCTATCACGTAACTTCCGAAACTGGATCCCTGGCTCTGGGCAGAGCCCAACAGGGAGTTCGAGGATTAAACATGCTTCCAGGCGCCATCTCTTTAATCTCGCCAATTTCACTGTCCCGGAAAGCAAGGTTTTTCCACAGGGGAAAAAAATAATCCATCACATACGTTATCTATTAGCTGCTCAGAGAATTCTCGCTCCTTCTTTTCCACATCTGCCAGAGTGATGTATTCAGAATCACTGGTCCCCAACATTTCCGTGTTTGACAGTTTGACCTGAAGTCCCTTTTCTAATTCCTCCAAGTCCTGGGAAAAATAAGATTAAAAAAAAAAAAAGCAAATAAAGAAAACATCTAATATATCTTAAATCCTAGAAAAGAAATGCTTTTATCTTTCACCACATTATCATAAAATATTTCTTAACCATAATTAACTGCTCTAGGCATTGTCCTACTAAAGGTTTGATGATGGAAATCTATTTTTTTCGTTAAATACAGAGCCTCAAGAATCCTGGATTCTTTTCTTCTATACTCCCCACTTCCCCCCACCCCCCGCCGCCCATAGAATGTATATTTTTTTAAATGATGAAATAGGGTCTTTCACTCCTTATGAGGTCCTGGAAAATACCATCACATCTGGGGGTTGGGGGGGGGGAATGCTTCTTCCCCACTCCTCTGGTTTCCATGAGGAAGGAATACTCGCTACACCCTAGGGGAGGCATGAAGCGATGTGATTGGTGGGTCCAACAGCAGGAAGTGCGTACCCATAGCTTGTCCAGCTTCTTCCTCTTTGGTGTGGACCATTCAGGGGAGGCCATTGCTGTAGCCTGGCCTTGGTCCAGGGAGCGCTGGAGAGGCCAGAGGCGGCCAGCTTTGCCCCGGACGAGGCAGGCATTTACCTAGTCCTGGGATTCTGAGTGCTGCTCAGCTAAGCCACGTCCTCCAAGCTGCCCTGTCTCAGTAATAAAGCCGACTTCTCTGTTCGTGTCTCCTTGACTCTGTCTCTTAATCAACTCAGAATTAGGGAAGGAGAAGGCGCCCCCTCTGTATGGAGTCCTTTGAGCCCCACCGTGGGGCGTGGGAGGAACCCTGTCTCCTCCAGGACTGTGTTGGGAGAACTGGGATCTGCCCTGGGGCAGCCCCAGCTCCATTCGGGAAAATGACGTTGCTGAAAACCACTTCTGCGCGTCCACGGTGAAGCCACGTGTGATTTCGGACCCTTGTCACTATGAGAGAGAGATGCTGGCTGCTTCCAGATGGGGAGCCTGATGTTCAGGGAGTTGGGGCATTTTGGCTGGAGTCTCCTCCCTGTGGGAAGTGGCGTGCTGGGCTCATCCCTCAGCCTCCATGGCCCCAGGTACCCACGCCTCCAACTGCATGCACCCCTGTGACCCTGCTTCTCTCCCAAGAGCAGCCGCGGGTCTGAGCACCTCTTGTCCTGGTCTAGAAGTCGGAGAGTCATTTAAAGAGTGCATTAAATCAAAGTACTCATTGGAAGCACTTGGCCAGACCACCTCTCCATAAGCAGCAGCCACTACAGTGATTACCATGCCGTTTCAGTGCCAGTGGTGGAACGGGATCCTGGGTCTGCAGACTACGAAGCTCTTACTCTTTTCCTATAATGCGGCTTCGTTACTACCTGTGTAATTCCCAGTGTCGCCATGATTATTGCTTTTACTCACTGCAGTGTCATTTAAACTCAGCGAGCCTCAGTTTCCTCAGCTGTAAACAAATAATAATGGCTACTCGCAGGGCTGTTGTGAAGACTGAATAAAATAATGTGTGAGGGGCACGTGGGTGGCTCCCTCGGTTAAGCGTCGGACTCTTGACTTCAGCTCAGGTCCTGATCTCACGGTTCACGAGATCGAGCCCCTGTCGGACTCTGTGCTGGCAGTGGTGGTACTGAGGATGGCGAGGATGACCATCAGGATGTACCGCGTCCTCCCTGGGGGGTTTTGGTGCATCCTTCCCCCCGGAATCCAGAGGAGTGGGGAAGAAACCTTCCCTCCCAGCCCCCCAAATATCATGGCAGTAGTAATGGTGAAGACGGCAGTGGTGGTGGTGGTATTGATAATGGTGTGACGATAATTGTTGGAGACCAGAAGACATTGGCCCTGGTGACATTGCCTAAGGAGAAGACTCAGGCCCATAAGACAGTGCCCTAGACCGGGACCCTCATTGGTGGATGGGGGTGCCCTGAAGCATATGCCAGGTTATAAAACAACAAGAACATAATTATGGCTGGTTTGACTCTGAAGGAGGGCTGGTTAGCCAGAGACGGGTAAGATTCCTCAGGGAGGAACAACCTAAGACAGGCACAGTCGCAGTAAGAGTCACCACGACACCTGGCTATAGGGTCACTGGGCCTCTGTGTTGATTTGTGATTCATCCTAATAACCTCCTGAAGAAGACGGGCCGTAGAAAAATAGGAGTGGCTCCACAGCCTCCTCCCCTATTAAGCCAACATATGCTGCTATACTTTATTAATAATAAAATCATGTTGAAAATCATGGAAATAAAATCTTTAAGAAATCAATAGAGTTGAGAATGTATTGATCTATTTAGACTGATGCCAGACCTTCAGGAATGTGAATATTGTTGTGAGTCTCGAAACAGGATTGTAATAGGAAATAGAAGTTAGAATCATGTTTTAAGAAAATTATGATGTTTTTCTTGTAATCTTTCAACTGTAACCGGGAATCTGTAAATAAAACCTTTGTGCTTTGTACTTGCTCTTTCAATCTATACCATTTATTAGAATGTGCCCATTTGTTATACCTTGCTTATGTGTGAATTGTTTTTAACCTTTCGACCGAAGTTGTTTCTGAACATTTCTATTGTAAATCACAGGGACAATTATGGGGGCTGAGATCATTTTGTTAATCATTATGAAAAATACATCTGTACTGCTTCTAAAACTATATAAAAACACAGAAAGAAAAATAAACTTTGAGCAGTCTCCAAAAGAGGCTGCGTCCACATCTTTGTGTGTCTTTGTCTTGTTTTGTCTTTATGTTTCAGCCCTACCTAGGGAGCCCCAGACCAGTCCTGATATGAAGCTGACTCTGAGAGACTGACTTCATGTCATCTCTCGAGCCTAGACCAACCCTCACGCAGGTGAAACCCTGGACCAGCCGGAAGCCCTGAAGTAGGAGCTGGCCTCCTCTCAGGGCAACCCTGGCAGATAGTAATAAGAATGATTATGATGACAGAGATGATGGTGGTGGTGATGAGGATATGGGTAGTGGCAGGACAGGGGGGATAAAATGGTAACGATGGTGAGGACGCTGCTACTGAAGAAGTTGAAGATGGCTGTTGCGGTCGTAACGAGGCTGATGGTAGCTCTCGCGTATTCAGGGTCTAACAATTACTTTGCCAGATGCTTCGTACGCTTTCTCTTATCCCTTCCACGATCCCGTAGGATGGGAATTCTTATCCCGTGGCACAGGAGGAACCTGGGATTCTGAGAGTTTGTGAAAGAAAGAACCAGGATGTCTGACACTAAGACCTGGTTCCTTTCACTGCACAAAAAAACAATGTAAACTTCGTGTAAAAGACTGAGAGAAGTGAAATGCAAAGTAGGACAGTTATAACCGATAAACCGATGATGTATTCAAAAATACACCATCTTGGGGCACCTGAGTGGCTCAGTCAGTTAAGTGTCAGACTTCAGCTCAGGTCATGATCTCACGGTTCGTGGGGTCGAGCCCCATGTTGGGCTCTGTGCTGACAGCTCGGAACCTGGAGCTTGCTTGGGATTGTGTCTCCCTCTTTCTCTGCCCCTCCCCTGCTCATGCTCTGTCTCTCTCTCAAAAACAAATAAATGTTAAAAATTTTTTTAAATAATAAAAAAATAAAAATACCCTACCTTGGGCAGAAGCTAATGGTAACAGTGGTTCTCTCTGAGCGATGGGTATGACCAATACTCTTTTTTTTCTACTTTTCAATATTTTAATAATAACCTATGGTCATTTTTATATTTGTACATGTACTATTGTATAATTGCATTGTGTTAAAAGCCATATATTGAAATGTTATTTTTACATGTGAAAGCAAAAATAGTTTCATAAAATGCTGTGTTTTACATACTGTAATAAACCATTATTGAGTTACCTTGAGATACAGGTTGAAGGCTTACTCACATTTTCTTGTTTCGAAAGAATCCTCTGGTATAATTCATCATCGGACTTCTTTTTAGGAAGAAGATCAAGGAGGCACATTTTAAAAATCTGAATAAACATCTATTGCCAAGAAGGAAAACATAATGGAGAGAAAGGTCTAAGAATGGCATCTCTCTCTCCCTCCCTCCTCTCCTTCCCCCACTCCCGGCCCCTCCCTTCCTCCTCCCCCACCTCTCTCCCTCCATCTCTTCTCCCACATATATCTGTAAGGTTACGAGTCACTGATGAATAAAAGTAAGTCCGCCAAGGCAAAGTGTGGTCTGAAAATGCGCTTCATTGCAAGCACCCTCGGGCGAGGTTTCACGACTCGCAAGACAGGAGTCGGGGAAGTCGCGTCCGAGATTGGGGCTGGGGGTTTTTAAGGGGTTTGATGCTGAAGCTGGCTACGTACTTTTCTCCTCTTTTTTTAATTGGAGATTCTGTCTGCCTGTCAAGGTCCCATTGGTCCGCCAGAGTTTGGGGCGGAGGTTTAGGTATCGGATTTCCGAGAGTGACTGTCCCTCCTTTGTGGTTCTGGCGAGAATGTCGGCCATCTTGGGTCAGTTTCCTTTGTCTCCTTTGTGGTTTCTGGTGAGAATGTCGGCCATCTTGGATCCCTTCTTCAGGGTTTTTTCAGGAATGTCGGCCATCTTGGGTCGGCCTCCATTGTTAGGAGCCTTCTCTTCGCCCTAACCCAACAATATCTTCACTATAGAAAAATATTTCAGATTGTAAATCATGACAGTTGCCTATAATGGACTGCATTTTCATGAAGCTTCTAAGAAATATGCTCCACTTCCTTTGTTTTCTTTCATTGATTCCGGAAATCTTCATTAGGCGCTTATATGCTATTCTTCCATGTCGCCCATTTCCTCCTCAGTCAGGAAAACATACAAGGCAAAGGAGTGTTGCTTCTTTGTGGGAAGTATCAGAGGGACAGTTGTTTGGAACTGGGGTGTATGAAGTCGTCCACCCCAGCCTCCTGTCTCGATGGAAGGAGGCATCCTCTAAACCAAAACGTGTCCTCGCATAAGTGGGGACCCCCCGGAATGTCCAAGGGTGTGGTCTCCGCAATTTGTTGAACCATTCAGCTACTTGAGGACCTCTGGGTGTTTCCAGCGTGGGGCTCTTATGAAGAAAGCTGGGAAGAGTGCCCACGTACAGGCTTTCGTGTGAATGTTAAGTTTCTCTGGGGGTAACGGCACAAGAGTGCAATCGCTGGGTTTTGTGAGAAACTGCCTGACTTCCCGTGCGCCATCTTACATTCGACCAGCAGCGTGTGAAGGATCCAGTTTCTTTGCGTCCTCGCCAGCACTTAGCGCTGTCATCCTTTGTTACTTTAGCCATTCTGAGAGGTGCGTAGCCCTACCTCACCGTGGTTTCAATTCGCGTTTCCCTAACAGCTAATGCTGTCAAGCCTCTTTCTGTCGGATTTTCGTACGTGTGTGCCTGCCAACTGTATATCCTTTTTGGTGAAATGTCTGTTCACGTCTTTTGCCCATTTTATAATCGGATTGCTTCCTTCTGTTGAGGTTGGAGGGTTCTTCACAGGTTTTCGGCGCGAGCCCTCTGTGGATACGTGGTTCATGATGCAAATATTTCTCTTTCTCTTCGCCCTCAATGGGGTCTTTTGCAGAGCAGAAGTTCTTAATTTTGAGGAAGTTCAATTTATTAGTGTTCCTTTGTGCAGGTTACATTTTCAGTGTTAAGAGAGAACTCTGCGCTAGGGCTAAATCCTGAAGATTTTCTTTTTTTTTTAATTTTTTCTCTCAAGATACATTTCACATTTCGGTCCCTGATCCATTTTGAGTTCATTTTTGTATGACATGGAAGTTTGGCTTGAGATCCCTCTGTGTCTGTTTCTGGACGTCCAGTCCTGAGAAGCTTATCCCTCCCCCACTGAATTGCTTCTGCACTGCCGTCAAAGGTCAGACACTTTCGCGCGGCGAGGCACTTTTTAGCGCAGGCCTTAGCACTTATTCTTCCGTCAAGGGCCACTCTACCAATAGTAAACATTTCCGGGTTTGCAGGCCATGCTGCCTCTTTTGCAAATATTGGATTCTGCTGCACAGCATGGAGGCAGCTACGGCAACGAGGGCAAGAGGAGGCATGGCCAGACTGGCCCGAGGGCCACGGTTTGCAACCCTCGTTCTAAGGTGTGTTAAACACTCTTCTGTGCCCGGCTAAGATATAGATGATCTCAGTTGGTTTTAACAGTATGCAGGAGGTTGGTACAATCTTCCTCCATTTCACAGACAAGGACTCTTGGCTGAGCAATCGGAATAAATTCGCCTCATGTCACAAGGGACAGCCATGAGCGACAGAACCCAGAACTTTCCACCAAACTTCCTTAGGCTTGCCCATGCTAACGGGCTCTAGGAACACAATGTCCTCCCTTTCTACACTCGGAGGTCGACGCTGCATAAGGTAACGTTCTCTTCTCAAGACGCTGGGCTCAAACCCATTTTCTTGTTGACCCCAGACGGAAGCAGTAATGTATACGGGTCTTCCCTTATTGTTTCAAGTTAAAAAGTTTTCAGTTTGGAAAATGTATAGGCTCAGAGAGATGTGCCAAACCAGGACAGGCCCCAGGTGTCCTTCCCTGTGGGTGACATGTGACGTCACGACAGTACAATATCAAGCCCCGAACGGACATTGGTCCAGCGCCGTTTACTGCAGACCTCACTCGGTTGCCATTCGTTGTCACACGCAGTCGTGTGTGTGTGTGTGTGTGTGTGTGTGTTCCTGTGCAACTTTACCCCAAGTACAGGTTCATGTGACCACTGCCACAACCGAGACAGAGAATGTTCCGGCACCAGGAGAGATCCCCTGGAACCCCTCTCTTGGAACCCCTCCCCCCCGACACACCCTAATGTGGTCTCATCTCTGTTCTGCTTTGAACAGTGTCAGATGCCGCTTCCCTCCACTCCTGACGAGCCTAGTGACGCTTTCTCCCTCAGGGGCCACCAGGGAGCTCTATGCCTCTGGCCTGAGCCACTTTTTTAAAAAAATTTTTTAAAAAGAGAGAGAGAGAGGGAGGGAGAGAACGAGTGGGGGAGGGGCAGAGAGAGAGGGAGACACAGAATCCGAAGCAGCTCCAGGCTCTGAGCTGTCAGCACAGAGCCCCAAACGGGGTTCGAACCCATGAACTGGGAGATCGTGACCTGAGCCGAAGTTGGACGCTGAACTGACGGAGACCCCAGGTGCCCCATCTGAGCCACTTTGTTATTTTGATTTGTCATTGGCATACGGTCAACCACGGTGTTACCGCGGTTTCAGCTGTAACAACACAGTGATCCCTCAGGTCCAGACGGGACGCCGTCTGTCTGTGGCCTGAGTCACTTCTGAACTCAGACCCGTGGTGACCCATCTCCACCAGAGAAACGGAACTCGAGGTCCCCCGAGAGCCTGCCACGTTCCTGCAGGCCCCACACCCGGCGGAGACATGTTTCGCAGTGACGGGGGGGGGGGCCCACGCGTGGAGAGGAGTCCCCAGGGCGGTGGCACTGTCAGCGTGCACGTTTCTACAGGGTGCCTACTACGTGCAGGTGTGCAGACCTTACACTCAGACAGACCTCATCTGGGCTCTGTGTCTGCCCTTCACCAGCTGTGTGATTTAGGGCAACTGGTCCTACCTCTCTGAGTCTCAGGTTCCTTGTGGGAGAAAAACAGCAGTAAGGCTTCGCTGAGATCGGACATGCAGAGTGCTCAGCCGAGCGGAGTCGGAGTGCTGACCGAGCGGTGTTGCGATGGTCCTGGTCACACCGCCCAGCAGAGCCCGGAGCTCTGCCCACAGAGACAACTTCACTTCCTAGAAATTCTACGGGCCAAGAAGAGCTGGAAAGACATTATCTTTATATGTTTCCTAAAGTGGCCCAGAGAGGGGAAGTGACTTCCCCAAGGTCACACAGCTCATAAGTTTGGGAGGGTAGACTAGAACCCGGGTCGCCGACTCCTGATCCAGTGCTTCTGGAACTTCCCTAGGCTCCAGCTTATGTGTCTCTCTCCAGGAAGGCCTACACTCACTCAGGCCCCCCCTTACGCATGCTCACGGCACTGTGTCGTTTGTTCTGACCCACGGTCTGCGTGGTGTATTTGTGTGGTTTGCTGCCATCTCCCTGAGGTGAGTGGGCTCCATGCAGGTGGGGGCTGTCCCTGGTGGCTGGCATCGTCCCTGTCCCTGTCCATTGCGCCTGGCAGGGAGGGGATCCTGCCCACGGTAAGATGGGCAGATGAGTGACAGCTGCCTTCTCCAGCCCGCGGCCACCGCTGGCTGCTCTGGGGGCGAGGCGGCCAGCACCCTGTCACTCGCCAGCTGGGCGGGGCTCTGAGCACAGAAACAATCAGCCCTCCAGGGAGCACAGAGCCTTTGAGAAGATCGCCAGGGCCACCTGCCTGCAAGCGGGACGCGATGTGGCCGAGTGAAAGCAGGCGGGCGGCGGCCTCAAGGGCCCGGGGCTCTCCAGGCAGCGGGGCTGCGGAACAGGCTCTATTTCTGGGGTCCTCGTAGGACCCCTGGTTTCCAATACCGGCCCCTCCTGCTCCCACGGAGCCCACGTTTCTTTTTACTGCATCCCCAACCTGGTGTTTTATTTTCCTAGTTTATAACGAAGCACCTCGCGGGCGTGTCAGTCTGTGTCTCTGTTTCTACATCTCTGTCACTCTCTCCATCGCTCCCTCTCTCTCTTTTTCTTTGCAGCAGGCTCCCCTCTGTAGATCTCATCCTTCATTCGATCATTTGGGAGAGATGATTCCTCTTTTTAAGCCCCGTAGCCTTGATGCCTGGGCGGCCCTGCTGGCAGTTCTGCAGCCACAGTGGGACGCATCTCTCTGGCTCACCTCCCCCCTCCATGGCTCCTTCATCCGCTCAGAGAACACACGCCTGTAACAAGGTGCCAGACTGCCCATCTCTGCTCCAGCTGAGATGCTTTACGACTCTGGGCGAGTGCTTCTCTCTGTGCCTCAGTTTCCCCATCTGTAACGTGGAATAATGATGGCGCGCACCCCTCCAGGCTGTGGTGCAGTTTAGAGCTAACCGCCTATGTAACATGCCCAGGGCCCGATACCTAGTAAGCAATCAACCAAGTTAGGGCTCGTGAGTGGAATATTACCATCACTATTATCACTCGTTTGAAAACGCTGTGCTCTTGAGGCGCCTGGGGGGCTCTGTCGGTTAAGCAGCCGACTTCGGCTCAGGTCATGATCTCCTGGTTCGTGAGTTCGAGCCCCGTGTCTGGATCCTATGTCCCCTTCTGTCTCCACCCCTACTTCGCTTGTGCACGTACACACTCTCTCTCTCTCAAAAAAAAACATTAAAGGAATGAAAATAAAAACGATAAATAAAAACGGTGTGCTCTTTTCAATACCTTTTACCCCTGTCTCCTTCAGGACGGGCACCCTGGGAGGCGGCGCGCCTCTCTCCGCCCCACCCCACAACTCCGGGTAAAGAACAGCCTGTGTCCCACCAGCAGGCACGAACTGCATCTCCGTTTTATTGTCGGATGCCTAACGCCCGTGCCTCCCCGTTGCGGCGGCTCCACTGTCACCAGGCCCCAGTCCCTGAGGGCACATAGGCCTCGGTGCCCACACAGAGAGCGTGCGTTCATGACCCGGAAAGAGCGAGAAACCCATGGCCGCCTACCATGTGCTCCTCCCGCCTCAGCGCCGCGCCCAGGTGCAGAAGATGCTTCAAGTGAAGGTTATAGAGACACAGGTCAAGGTCCACACTGAAAAACAGTGAGAGAGAAACGGAAAGCCTTAGAGAGTACTTGAGGTGGGGGGGGGGGGGGTTACAGGGAGGGAGCACATCCCTGCTCCGTACGAGCCTCGGGGCATCCCGAGTCCGGATTTTAAATTCTGCAGCGCGCAGAGGTTCCTAAGAGCCGCCGGAAGCGATTCATCCGTCACTCGTGACCGGAAGGGAGCGGCTGGCTGAGCCATGAAGGGCGGGAGGCAGCCAGAGGTGGAGGCGGGAGAAGAGAAGAACGACACCCCATTCCGGCATCGTGACGCCTGCATCTCAAGCCCTCTCTCCCCTGCCCCTGCAGACGGACATTCTCAGCCCATTTTACAGACGGGGAAACAGACTTGAAAGTCAATCAGTGGTCACGCGGTCACCGGGCAGGTAAGTGCCGGGGCGGATTTGACCGTGTGTCCTGTGTGGGCACGCGCGCTTTAAATGGCTACTTTTCCCACTCAAACCGTTACAAGCCCAGGAAGTCCCAAAGCTCATCGACACCCCTTCCCGGCCCCGTCAAGGTCGGCACCAAGCTCAGGGTCTGGGCCCCCTCCTTCCACAGCCCTGAGCTCAGGTACGGCCGGTTCCTCTCACGGGGGCAGGGCCACTTGGCCTCACGGAACTTTAAAGAGCGGAGCAGTCTGGGGACCGAAGCACAAAGCTGCGGACTCCATTTCTGGAGCTCTCCCAGGTGCTGAGTAGCTTGGCGGTTTACAGCGTGGGCTCTGCAGACAAGGGCAAACCCGGCTCCAGCACTCGCCTGCTGTGTGAGCTTGGGCAAGTTCCTCAGCCTTTCTGTGTCCCTTACTTCTTTATAGAATGAGGGCAATGATAGCACCTACCGCATAGGCTTGTTAAGAGGAACTAATTCATTGATTAATTTTTATTCATCCATCACCAAACCTGTCCCAGGCTCCCACTGTGCAGTAGTGACTAAGACATGTACTCATGAGACGCTTAATCCCCGCAAAGCGCTCAGTACTGTGCCCAGTACACAGAAGGGACCGAATCAGTGCTAGCTGCTGTTATGCAATGCTCAGGGCACGTCTGTGATTCAACGACGCCCCTCACGTCTCTCTTCAGGGCTCAGGCCTGATTCTATAACCCCTGCATGGGCCAACACCACATGGTGAGCTCCAGCTCGGACACTGGGGGGCTGTGTGTGCGTGGCGGAGTTGCTTAACCTCTCTTGGCCTCCGTCTCCTCCACTGACAGTGATACGGTCCACGGGTCTGCTTCTCCATCCCTTCCCCCGCTTACCTCTCACGGATCAGCACCTCGGGGTAGCTGTTCAGCCGGACGAAGGTGCGGCTGAGGAACCTGTCGTCGCTGGTGGCCGAGTGGATACTGGACGAGGAGCTACAGTCCTCCTTCTCGGCCTGGCTCAGGCTCCCCAGGCTGCCAGAGGGGGAAGCCTCCACCGGCTGGTTCGGCAAGACAGCCTGCTTTAAGTTTTCGTGCAGAGACGGGTTGGAGGAGCCGTCCGCCAGCGGCTGGGGGTGGGGGAGAGAAAGCTCACTCAGTCCACGTGACCTATCGCGACTTTGCTTCGGGAGTTCTGCCAGTGATGCATGACAGCGGTCCCAGGAGGGCCGGGCTGGGGCACACGGGAGGGGAAGAGTGAACAGGTAGAGCTTCTGCCTCAGGGTCACGCCGACATCCACACGCCAGGGACCAGTGTCATAGCTCTCGTCCCCCGGAGGCCAGCCCCTCTGCACCAGGCTCCTCCCCCTTAGCCATTAGCCTCCGTCTGTTCACCAGTGGCCCACCTGCACCCCGCACTTGGCTGCCAACTCTGACCTCCTCCCCGCTCACCGCTGCTGCCTCTGTCCCAGACCCCTGGGCTTGCTCTGTCCCCTGACCTGCTGACCACCTGGCCCTTCCCCACCCACACTGACCTGGGCATCGCCCTCCTGACCCCAGGCCTTCGAGGTGGCTCCCCGCTGCCGTGGGACAGGCCCGAAGCTCCTTACCAAGGAACTCAAGCCCCACGCACTGCCATGGCCACGTGAGGTCACAGCCCTGTGCCTGGCACAGCTGGAGGGCTCACCAAATATCAGCCGCCGCCTCTGTCCAGCTGGTTCCGCTGCTCCAGAATGTTCCTGCCCAAGTAGCACCAAGCGGACTGCCAGCGCCACGCCTCCCTTGTCATTTCGTACTCGTGGGCCTTCCCAGATTCCGGTCCCCTTGCCCGAAACGGCCCTCGCTCACTATCTGCTGGGCTGAGGCATCCCTCCCTCCAGACACAGACCCAGAGTCTTCCTTCCGGGCTAGCCGGGCCCGGCCCACGCCGGTTATCACACACACCATCCTAGGATCTTTGCCCAGACCGCGAGGCCGTCCAGGGTGAGGGCGATGCTGTCCTGACCACCGGGTAATCCCCAGCGCCCACCAGGAGCCTGCCTGGCGAGGGGCGCCGACGATGAATAAGTGCCCCCGGTCTGGGAGGTTCGCCCCAACACCCCGCCCCCCAGACAGCTCAGCGAAGGAGGCAGTTTCCGGCGTGCATTCCCGCGGGCAGTCCCAGCGCTGCGGAGAAGTTCTAAGCGGGGAAAGTCTGTGTGCGGCAAGGTGAAATCGTATGTTTGGTGCAGACACCCGCAGCACCCGGCTCTGGCGGTCTTCAAAAGCGAGTAACAACTGGAGGAAACGAGCAAGCACTGAGCGCTTGGATGTCACGTGCAGTGCTCAGCCCTGTGACCCTCAAACAACCGGGGGAGGCAGGCGGGCCCGTCACCCCCATTTCCAGATGAAGAAACGGGAGGCCGAGTCAGGAAACGGCCCGCAGGAAACGGCTGGGATGAGAGTTAGGACGGAGTCTGTGGGACTCCAGAGCCCGTCCCGTCTGCGGCCAGGAGAGCAGGCAACAACTTCCTCCCGCGCGGGACCCGGGACTCTTTCCTTCACGGACAGGCTCACGGGCCAAGGGCTCCCGGACGCACCACGGGACACGCTACTGTCTGCGATCTCCTGACCGCGGGTGTGAATTCCTGGACGCAGGTGTAAGAGACCTGTGGCCAGGTGACCTCGGCAGGTCATTGGCCTCTCGGGGCCTCAGTTTCCTCATGTGTGAAGAGGCAATAACAGTATGACTTACCTTTCGGGAAATGTCTAACGCATGGGAAACGCTTAGCACCGCCAGCCGCACGGGTCAGCATGCAGTAGGGCGGACGCGGGGTCCTCGAATGAGGAGCAACGCTCGTGACTATGTCAGGGCCAGTGTTTGTATTAGTGCGAAAAGAGCGGGACGCTGCCCTCCTGTGCTGTCACCTGGTGTTCCTGGGGACACTGGGCTATACCTTGTCCCTGACGATGCTGTCACAGAGCGGATTCACCCTCAAGGTTTGCTCCATTCCACAGCCTCAAAATTATCCTTATTAAAAGGACTGACCACAATCACCCCGAATCCCACTCACTCTGCCCACTCCCACCCCCATCTCTAGTATAAGGTGACGCTGAGGCCTCTTACCCGGAACTTCTGATTGATGGGATAGATGACTTTTGCCTTCAGCGCGAATGCTGTGATGTTGCTGTTGAAAGATGGCTCAGGTTCCTGGGGAGGAAGAACACACGGCATCGGGCGCTTTCTACAAGATGAAGGGGAAACCACTAAGGGCTACAAAAATGCCACCCCCCATTTGTAACAGCAGCCTCGGGAAGGGATCGTAACAGACTCATTTAGATCCCAGTAGGTGATCACTTGTTAGAAGGATGGGTGGGTGGATGAGTGGATGGATGGACAGATGGACAGATGGACAAATGGGTGGATGGATGCATGGGTGGATGGGAAATGGATGGGAAAATGGATGGGTGGATGGATGGGTGGATGGATGGGTGGATGGATGAATGGATGAATGGGTCGACAGGTAGGTAGAGAAGTGGATAGATGGATAGATAGACATATGAACAAATGGGTGGATGGACAGATGGATGGATGGATGGATGGATGGATGGATGGATGGATGGATGGGTGGATGGATGGATGGATGGATGGATGGATGGATGGGTGGATGGATGGATGGATGGATGGATGGATGGATGGGTGGATAGGTGGGTGGATGGATGGATGGACAGATGGACAAATGAGTGGATGAACTCATGAGTAGATGGGAAAATGGATGGGTGGATGGATGGGTGGATAGGTAGATAGAGACGTGGATGGATGGATGGATAGACATATGGACAAATGGGTGGACAGGTAGATGGCTAGATGGCTGGATAGGTAGACAGAGAGGTGAATGGATGGATGGATAAACATATGGACGGATGGATGGATGGATGGATGGATGGATGGATGGATGGATGGATGGGTCAACATGTAGGCAGAGAAGTGGATGGATGGATAGATGGACACATGAACAAATGGGTGGATGGATAGATGGGCGGATGGATGAGTAGATGCTATCTATATAGCACATTCCTTATTTAATTCCACGTCTTCAGCTTTGAAAGAAATAAGTATTTAAATAACGTGACGAAAATTTATGAGCGTTCCTAAAAACTGTGAACCATCTCCTAGCGGAAAAGAAAACAGAGTAGTTTCAGCATTGCCAGGGGCGTAAACACTTACACATGGAAATAGTCATGCAAGACTCTGGATCAGAGCCTTAAACGAAAGGCAGTTGGGCAAGTCTTTTCCCTTCTCTGAGCCTCAGCCTTCCCAGACGGAAAACGGGGTACCGTAGCTGCCCCTGGGACCGTGAGACAAAGCGCTCCGCAGAGCGGCTGGGACAGAAGGGCAGTGAAGAAACGGGCGTCTCTGAGTGACGGGGGGAAGAGCTGCCTCTCCGGGAGCCTTCTCTGACCACATAAGCTGGACAGACTCATTCACAGCTGCTCTAGAGTCCACGTCCTCTCTGTCTCTCCCTCCCCCTAGAGCTGCCCTCCTTCCCCCCCTGCATTTTGCTGGTGGCGCTGAATAAGTGTTTTGGCAACAGCCTGCAGGTGGCGATGGTGAGCAGGGAGCTGAGTCAGCAGCCCGGCGCTCCAGACCACGAGAAATCTCCCCTTGTCAGGCAAACCCTGCACCCACGCTGACTTCGGCGCTTTTCAGCCAAACGTTTCCGAAGAAAGAGCTCCAAAACCGATGACTGATTTCTAGTGGCCCGCTTTGCCTCGGGCTCAGATACCCTATCACGGGGAACACAGAAGGATTTGTCGCCTCCTCACGATGCGGGCCTTGGGACAGCACGTGACCGAGCCAGCGGTGTGGCCCAGGGACGCCTCCAGAGCGGTTTCGCCGCGATGCCTTCTGAGCAGGGTGGGGATGGAAGCCACGTGGCGAGGGCTGGGCCCTGTCACCTCCATCTGTACTCGATGGCTCACGACAACAGACTTAGATGACAAAAACGGGGCAGACCACCACCATGTGCCACCGTCTCCCACCTCCAAGGGCCCCACTGCCGAGGCTGCCGTCTCCATTTCTCACGGGGGAGATGAGACCCAGAGCAGTTAAGCCGTGAGCCCAAGGTCCCACAGCTAATCAACGCTGGGCCTGGGGTTCAAGCTCAGACTCCTTGGCTCCAGAGTCCCTCCCCTTTGGCTGACACCCTTCTGTCTCCTTCAACGTCATACAGATAAGAACGAGGGTAAGAGGCAGGAAGTTAACAAGGGATGTGGGTGTTCAGTTGAGAAGACCCCTGGACTGGCGTCACCACCCTCCAGGGACACAGGTCAGATCCTGAGACACTTTGTCATTCCCGCAGCCCAATCTGCCATGTAAAATCAACCGCAAATTCCACGCTTAAACTCCTCAGTGTCACTCGGACCCACAGCCCTGGCCCAAGCCACCACCATAATTACCCCGAACGGCTTCGATGGCTTCCTAACTGGCTCCCATCATGCACTGAGCACCTACTGTGTGCTAGGCTCCTTATGCGCTCTCGCTCATGTAATCATCACACGTCGGCCAGTTTGGGGCGGTCCCTACTATTTCCACCATCCTTATTTCAAGCAGCAAGGCTCAGACGCTAACCTCTTCCGCTTCGTTCTCTACGTGGCAACTGAAAGATCTTTTACGCTTGAAATCCCATCGCTGCCAGCTTAAAACCCTTCCTGGCTCCCTGGGATCCGAGGGAGCAGAGTGTGGCCTGCCCGGCCCCCAGCACCCAGTCCCACCCTCGGCTCGGAGCCGTGCGGGCACGAAAGCAAAGGAGGACAGGAAGATCGAAAAGGCCGATTTCAGAACAGGTTACACAATTTGTGGGGTCCAAGACAAAGCGAAAATGGCAGGTTGTGCATCTTATCAAAAAGTGATCAAGAATTTCCGGACAGCAGAGCCCAGAGCCCCGAGGCAGGGACCGACTGAACTCAGGCCCTGGGCGGTTGCCCAGGCTGCACACCTGGGAAGCCGGCCCTGGCTGTTTTCCAGTGGACGCTCACCTGCTCGAAGAAAGCCGGGGAAGCAGAGGGCACCAGCGTGCATTTCTAAACTTCTCACAAACAGAGGCGAAGAGAAAGCAGAGCAGGGAGAGGGTGGACAGTGAGAGGAAGGGCGTGGTCTATGCCCTCCAGGGGAGACGGACAACAACAATTGCACTTGACGTGGAAAACGGAATTAGAAGAACAGAACAAAGATGCTGGGGTCCACCTGCGACGTGGGGATGCAGACGCCGGGCATGCGCGTCCCGCAGCTGTCTGGGGAGCCTGCGGGTGTGCCTGCACTTCCGTCCCATCCACCTGCAGACTGCTAGCCCGTCGAGCACCAAGGACCGAGGACCGAAACCGTGATGGCCGTTATGTTTGTCCGGATGAAGGACACGGAAGGGCTTGGCAAATGGACTCCAGGAGTAAACTGGTGTTTGTTTTTTCTTCTAGTGTTGTTAGTTTTTTTAGTGTTTTTTTTTTTTTATAGCTTTTCTTGTTAAGTTCAGATGCCCTCCAATGTCTGATAATCTTCCCAACCGTAGCAATACAATTATACAGAAAATTGGTTGTCGTGCAAGCTTATAATGTGAAACTTCCCCAGCGGAAGCAATGCAATTATTCGGCAAATTAGTGGAAGCACGATCGCAGGAAGAGCGAAGGCATCTCACCCACCAGCAGAAAGGAGTTCTTTCAGTGAGTGCGCAGAGGCGTCCGCTAAGGAGCCGTCCCCTCTCCCGCCTCCAGAGGGAACAGACAGGACAAAGAGAGCCGAGGCTGTGCGATGGCGTGCCTCAACGCCTTCTGGAGTTTTCTGTCTGTTTTTGACCGACGTGAGCTGCTGATCGAAGTGAGGTCGTGCGAGGCGTGGCCTGAACCACAATGCCTCGGGTTTTCTGTGCGTTCAGGGCATCGGAGGGAGAGCTCAGCCGATCCTGTCGGAATCAGCCCTGGCCGCATTCGTCGACAAGCTCGGCCTGCAGAAGGCAGGGCATTTGGGTAAAGCCAGTCACTGGAACGGGCAAATCTTTAACTTCACACTGGGCAATTATTAGCTAGAGAATGGGGGCCGGCTGGCATAGCTATGCAGTCAGCAGGTAAAGCATTACTAGGGAAAACAAGAGCGAGGCTTCTGGGGGGGTAAAAGGACGGGGCTCCCCTGCAACTCCGGAGGGAACACTCGTCCTCGCAGAGTTAACGGATGGGCGATCAGATAGGTTATGTTTCTGGTCCAACGCCACACAGCAAACAGGCGACGGGGCTGGGGCTGGCTTCCGGGGTCCTGGATCCCTGAGCCTGTTGTGCTTTCGTCATCTCCAAGGCTGCCCTCTGTGTGAGCAGGGTTGTATCCGGGCCACTCAACCACAGGAAGGGTGTCATTTAACTATTTCTAGCCTATTCACAGCTAGGCGCAGCCATGACCACAGTCAACTGGGGATGGCTTTTACCGTCTCAAAAAGAAACCCCATACCCTTTAGCTGTCCCCTGTCTCGCTCCCACACCCCCCCTCCCCAAGCAACCACTGACCTCCTTTCTGTCTCCGTAAATGTACCTGTCCTGGCCATTTTATATGAATGGAATCCCATAACAGTGGTCTTTTGTGACCGGCTTCTTTCTGTTCTCATGTTTTCCGGCTCCATTTGTACTGAAACACGTAACAGGGTTTCGTTCCTTTTCAAATAGTGCTCCGTTGTGCGGACAGACCACCTTCTGTTTCTCCCTTTGTCAGCTGGTGGGCGCGTGGGTTTCCACACTGCGGCTGAAGAGGGCTGTTGGGAACACGGCACACACGCTCTCGGGCACACCTACGTTCCCATGTTGTGAGCGGGGTTTTGATGACACGGGGTGATAGGGCCAGAGGGATAGAGGGAGACAGATGAGGGAAAGACGCCCAGACACGCAGAGGTGCAGGCGGAGAGAGACATGAGAGAGAGGGACACGCAGCCGCACCGATACACACACACATGCGGACACAGGGGGAGACCGAGCGCCTGGGGACAGAGACGCAGGCAGCACGAGCTGGACACACAGCGCCTATGTGCCAGGGGCTTGCTCTGACCCCCTGAGGGAAGCCTGTCTCCAGAATCCTCGGAAAGATAGCTCTACCTCGTGGGGCTGCTGAGAGAGGTGTACGGGGTAATTCACACAAGGGCTCACATCACTCAAAAGTGACATACATGAAAACGTCAGGCACTCAGTAGGTGCTTAAAAAAATCTCAGTTCAGTCTTTCCCTTTTTCCCAGGACATCCCCCCATCTCTCTCTCTCTCTCTCTCTCTACCTACGTAAATATCTATATTTACCTTCAGGGAACGGAGGCTAAAGGGCCGGGATCCATAGTATTTTCTGGGGACCAGCAAGTGTCTAGAAATAGCACACCTTTGGAAGAAAGGCCCTCTCTACCCACGGAGCTCACGCCTGAAATGAAGCCCCGCGAAGGGCTCTGTGCTGACAGCTCGGAGCCCAGCGCCTGCTTCAGGTTCTGCGTCTCCCTCTCTCTCTGCCTCTCCCCACCCCCCAGGAATAAGTAAACATTAAAAAAAATTTTTAGATAAAAAATAAAAGGCATGGGTTACTGATAAATGCAGCAACGGGGTAAGTCTCAAGAGCAGGGTGCCGAGGCCACGTCAGCACAAGAAAGCACGCGATCCCACTAACGAGAAATTCTGGGACAGGAAAACCACGGTGGCGATGGGAGTCACAGCAGCGGCTGCTTCTGGAAGGGGCAGGGTAGGGGGAGAGACAGGGGGGAGGGTAAACCAGAAAGGAGCACAGGAGAGCTTTCTGGGGTGATGGAACGTTCCAGATCGGGGGACTGGTTACAATCGGTAAACTGAAAACGCGTGCGGCTTGCTGTATGTAAATTAGACTGCGGGAGAGAAGCCTGCTGGGACCGGGAGTCTGTCCGAGGCTCATCGGGATGACATCTGTGCCCACGACACCCAACACGCGACTCGGCTGATAAACCCAGACACGCGGCTTACGTCCACGGGCTCCTCCGTGGCTGTCTGTGCCTCTCTCTTCCTCCTCCTGGATGGGGAGCCGGTTCCCAGGGGGTCCTGGGCGTGAGACTCCAAATTCTTGAGCAGACTCTGCACATCCTCTTTCTAAAATCCAAAGGTGGGGGTGGGGAGAAGACAGAGAAGCCGGTCAGCCTGGCGCCCCCATAACTCGAGCCGTCAACCCCCCCGCCCGACGTGCACTCATACATCTCCCTGCCTCTGCCTGGGCCTCTGGGCTCAGCGCCCCGCCTCTCACCCCCGCCCGGCTCGGTCAGCCACACAGCCTCCAGGACTGTCCCATCCCCGCTGGATCACAGGTCGTTCTATTGTTCTTACGGGTTGGTGGCCCCCGGTAGCCTGTGAGCTCCTTGGGGTAACGGCTTAATGCGGGCAATAGCACATACGTATTAATTTTCCCGCTATTTCCCATAATGCCGCTGGATGAGTTTAAGAGAATACTTTAGGTCACCTTACATGAGAGAATGGTCTACATCGTGAACCAGGGCGGAGCCTCATTATTGGCAGGGTCTGTGCTGGTAAATTTGCTTACTCGCTAACGCTTATCGGGAACCCTCCCCTCGCCCGTCAACACTCGTGGTGCTTTCGTGGTCATTCCCGGGCACGTGCAGGGTGGCGAGAATTTGAGTCGCCTGACCGCAGGGTCCAACGGGGAATCAGCAAGGTGGCGTCCCCCCCACTTTCCGTGTCGGGTCTCCTACTGCCAACAGGTGGCCCTTTTGCGTTCTGGTAACGCCATTCCTTTCTCACACATCCGTGCGTTTGTTGGTAATGTTGTTGTTTAAAACGGCCCCTACGTGTAGCGCTGGAGTGCCGTCCGGTGGCCCTATGGGCCAGAAAGCTGGCGTGCGCCTCACGAGAACATGCGTGTGTTGGCTAAGCTCCGCTCGGGCCTGAGCTACCGTGCCGCTGGCCGCGAGTTCAATGTTAATGCACCGACACTGTGTGCTAAATAGGAGCGCACAGGAAACAAGGTTATGTACCGGGGGTTCATGACGGTCTCGTGGCCCGAGTCCTGCAGGCGCCCAGCCCTGCGTTTCCCCAGGAGCGACAATGGAGTCGTTGCAAACTCTGGGTTGCAGGGATCTCCTAAGTCATAATTAGCAACTGCGTTTAAAATCCCATCGCGCCAGAGATACCCATCGAGTCCCTCCTGTAGGCGCTTGCGGATATAATCTGTGCCTCGAAGAAAGGTTGCCAGTTTGTCATCGAGTTAGTCGGCCAGGACTACGACGCATCGCTAAGTATCAGGCTTAGTCTAGTCACTGGGAATGGACTCATGAGGAATGTAAACGAAGCCTCTGCCTTCGTAGAGTCTACAGTCCAGTGACAGAAGAGAGAATAAATAAATAGGCAGCAAATAGTGGTGGTAAGTGCTATAGAGAAAAATGATAGAGGACAGGAGGATAGAGGGCACAGGAGGGGAAGGCCTCTTGGGCAACGTGGCATTTGAGAAAAAACTTGAAAGAAATGAGAGCGCCAGCTATTCGATATCTCAGGAAAAGCTTTCCAGGAGAAGGCACGGCAAGTGCAAAGGCCCGGTGGCAGGAGCATGTCCAGGGAAGCCCTTGTGGCTGCACCAGTGTGGGCTGTGGCAGGGAGGTACAGATGATGAAGCCAAGGATTTAGGGATTGTTTGTTTGGCAGCTATGGCTGACCAGTACAAGGGTTCACAGGCAAGGAGCCAATCAGATAATCCTATAGTCGAGACTGCAGGAGATAAACCTCACCCGCTCCACATGGGGGCATCATTAGTTTGCTCCCCAGTTAAAAATAACCAGGAGGGGTGCCTGGGGGGCTCAGTCGGTAAAGCGGCCGACTTCAGCTCAGGTCATGATCTCACAGTCTGTGAGTTCGAGCCCCGCGTCGGGCTCTGAGCTGATGGCTCAGAGCCTGGAGCCTGCTTCGGATTCTGTGTCTCTCTCTCTGCCTTTCCCTTGCTCACACTCTGTCTCTATGTCTCTCAAAAAATAAAATAAAAACGCTAAAAAAAAATTAAAAAAAAAATAACCAGGAAGCCAAGGACCGCCTGCCACTAATAGGAAAGAGAAACCCCAAACAAACCAAGGGAAAAAGTAAACCAGAAACAGGTGCCGTGTGGGGGAAAAGAAAACTTAAAACGAATTAAGCAACTATGATATCCTCAGGGAGCCAAGAGAAGATGTCACATTCATAAAACAAGAACAGGTGGTAGAAACACAACACATTCTGAGGACAAAAAAGAAGCCTTGAAAATTAAAAATGTGAAATCTACATGTAAGTAAAAAGTGGAGAAGAGCCTTCCAGAAAACATCGTAAAAAGACAAAGAGATGGAAAACAGAACAGAAGGAAGGCAACTGGAGGTCCGTTTCCACCAAAACATGAGCTGAGTTCCTGAAAGACACAATAGAATATATATAAAAAAGGAAATGAAGAATCATCAAAGAGAGTGAGCTTCTGCATTGAAAGGGCCTCCCGAATACACAGCAGGGGGAGGGCCACTGACTGTCACCAACACCCATCCTGGTGTGTCTTCTAAGCTGGGAGCAAAGACAAGCTACGTCCAGATTCCACAGGGGAACGAAACGAAGTTATCGGCGATTAGAACAAAATCCCATCTCTCCACCTCGTCAATGGCGGTTGGAGGACAATGGGGGAAAAATGCCTTCAAATTCCGGGGTGGGGGGCGAAACTATTCCCAATGTGGCATCTGTCACCAAACCATTCTCACCAAGCTAAGCGTAAAGACAGAAAGACATAGATGCTTCCAGACACAGAGTTCCTCAAAAGCCTCTCTTTCTCAGGAAGCTCCGGGAGTGCCTGCTCCCCCCACGTGAGGAAATGAGCCCAGGAAGACAGTGCAGGGGATCCCTGAACCAGGATGTAATTCCAGGGAGGTGGAGAAGTTCCAGGGCGACGGCCGGAGAGGTCCCCCCGGTGACAGCAAAAGCCTAGAGCAGCTGCTGCTTGACACTGAAACACAGAGCGGCCCCTGGGAGGGCACCTGAAACATAACTGGCTTGCCGGCCCCACCTCCAGAGATTGTCAGCAGTGAGGCTGGGATGGGGCCCAGGAACTGGCATTTCTAACAAGCTCCCAGCTGTTGCTGGTATGGGCCGAATGACGGTCACAGGGGTCCAGAGAGCAAACCCGCTCAGACGGGAGCAGGTGAGAAGTGTTCCGGAGAGGTGTTTTGCAAGAAGATAAAATCTATCAAACGCTCACTGCCTTCAAATGTCTAGAAATGTGTATCTATGGAGGGGTGTTCACTGTTAAATGAATGAGCACGCAGAATAGAAACCAATGGATAAAAAAAAAAAAAAAAAAAAAAAAAAAAAAAAAAACACCAAAAACCTGGGTAACTATTAATTTCAGCCAGAACAAAATGCAATGGAAAAAACGAAAGTATTCATAATTGTAGCTGATCCTTGACTCACGGTGAAAAAGTGCTTACAGAATCCGAGCAAAGGAAACACCCCACCCCGATTGAACCAAAATGACCCTGTAGCCACACAGGGAGGGGGCGGTGGTGGTTGCAGGGGGTGTACATACGAAGGAGGAGAAAAGAGAGTCCAGCCACTCCCCCGTCCGCAGCGCGAAGCCAAGGCTACGCCTAAAGCCAAAAACGCAAGCAGCAGCCGGGTAAGCAAGTTATTTAGAAGCGGGAAGAAAATGACCCAAAAACCCGCTGAAAGGGTTGGATGAGTTGCTTTCTGAGACGTGGTACACGAACACCCGATGTGCGTGCATGAGGTCGAGGCAAAGAAAACATTTTAATGATGAAACAAATACAACGAACACACAAAAGAAAAGAAAAACCACAGAAAGAAAGTGGTGCAAAATAAAACTATGAGCTGGGTGACTTGGGCCAGAGGAGAACAGGGAACTCAGGAGACGGGAGGGGAGAAGTCCCCCGTCTAGCCTGAGGGGGGTCTTCTCTCTGCCTCCCGAGGGATAAGCTCGAAAGGAGAGAGCAGGAAGAGCAGAGAAAGGTCCCTGCAGGCAGAGAGAACAGAGGTGCAGAAGTGGAGAAGCACTGGGGAGCATAGAGATTCTGGGGGCTGGGAAGCAAGATGCGGCGGGTGCCTGGGCGCCTGTGTTGGGCTGGACGCCCCGGGGAAGGGGAGCCACTTTGTGCACCGTTTCCTCATGCCCGGAAATGGGACAGCGCCTTCTGCAGGCAACCAGGAGTCACTGGAGGTTTCAACCCAGACAGTCAGATCGTTGCGTGTGCATTTTAGAGAAAGAGACTTAGGGCAGAGAAGAGGAAAGGAGTCCCCTTAGAAAGAAGGCTGTGGCGGGGGCGCCTGGGGGGCTCAGTTGGTTAAGCATCTGACTCCTGATTTCAGCTCAGGTCATGATCTCCCGGTTCGTGGGTTCGAGCCCCGCGTCAGGCTCTGCGATGCCATCTGCAGCGGGATTCTCTCTCTGTGTCTCTCTCTGCCAACCCCCCCCCCATGCACACATATTCTCTCTCTCTAAAAAACAAATAAATAAACTTTAAAAAAAATAAAGAAAGAAGGCTGTTCCTAAGGTCCCATCCAATCCTCAGAAAACCCCGTCAGCCCTACCCTGGAGCCACAACCCCCTCTACGGCGACGGTCCTAGCCTAGTCTGAGCCACCACTATCTTCAACTGGACTAACGCAGCCCTCCCTAGCCAGACCCCCTGAGCCTCAGCGGTGACATGGGCCACCGCCTTGGTGTGAAGGTTTGTACCCCACCCCCCACTCACAGGCTGAAACCCCAGCTCCCGAGGGGATGACATTTGGGGTTAGGACCTTTGCTAGGTGACTCCTCCCCAAGGGTGGACTTCCCGAAAGGGATGAGTGCTTTTACAAAAGAGTCCCAGGGATTCCTCGACCCTCGTGCTCTCTGAAGACAGTGAGAAGTCAGCTGTCTGCAACCCGGAAGAGGCCCTCACCAGAACCCCGCCGCGCTGGCCCCCGAGCTTGGACCCCCAGTCTCCGGAACTGTGAGAAGTAAGATGCAGTTGTCCATAAGCTCCGCCGTGTATGGGATTTTGTCACCGGAGCCCGAACAGACTCAGGCGGAGGCTAACTGCCACCCCGCCAGGGAGCAGGTGGCCGAAGGCTCTGATTCAGGTGTTCGGGCAGACCGGGGCGGACATCCGGGCCCACTATTTATCACGTGGTCCTGGGCCCACAACGACGTCGCGGAGCCTTGAGTTCCTAAGCTGGCGCGTGAGGATAATGACGGTTCCCCCAGCTCAGAGGTCTGGAGTGAGAGTATAGAACCCAGATCCCCCAAACGCTCGGCTCGGGACAGGCCACCCAGCTCTGTACGTGTAACCTCTCTCTTCACACAAGAAGCCAGAGTCTCTCAGCGTCCCTTAATCGCCAGTGGATGTGACCACCTCAACCTTCCCTACAAGCAATCCATGCATTTTACTTCAACTTTCTTTCACTCCTTTCCAGCAAAACACTCCCCGGAAGGCAACGGCTATGTGAAAGAGCCCGCGTTCCCTTCTGCTGGACTTGTCTCCTCAAATGGGCCAGGAACGCAGGCACCAAGGCCACACACCTCAACTCTGATCCTGCCAGACTTTACCCTTCAAAGAGATCAGAGCTGCAAGGACCCAGAGTGACCACACCACTCCGGATCAATGCCTTGCTGGGGGCCAGACGTCTGCACACGACGGCCCGTTCCACAATGGTCACAGGAAGCATCCATTAATCCCCTGCATGCGGCTAGCCCGTGACCACTGCCACCCACGGAGAATACTGTGACTTGGGGCTTGGACACGCATCTGTCACTTTGGCAAGTCGCTTCACCTGCCTGTGCCTCGGTTTCCTCACATGCAAAGTGGGTCACCAACAAGGAGCTCGCAAAGCTGTTTTGGGGATTTAGTGAAATAATTCAGGGAGAGGATCCGGCTCAGGGCCCAGCACGCGGTCAGTAATCAGCAAGTGATAACATTATCGCTTCCCATCACGAACTCAGTGGGTTGTGTTACCATCAAATGTTTACTTGAAATCCATCATTTACGGGAGGCCGTGAACCTCCAGCTGCAAGGGCGATATCTACTCGGCACCGGAAGGGAATGTGGTGTCTAAGCCCCCAGGACTGTGGCTGCCAGAAGGGGTTCATCAAACTTTTACGGTAGGGATGAATGAGTGACTGAATACGTGAGTACAGGCCAGGGTGGCAGCTGCGACTATACAGGCCAGTTAGGTAACCCACCCAGAAAGAAGCAGAAAGGATGGGTGGGGATCGCAGCCCCCACCCCTGACCCCACCCCGTCCACCTCGCTCAGCCGGGCCCCTCGGCCAGCAGAGTCCAAACCCTTGGTGCTACTGATGCGCAGACTGAGGCCCAGAGGGCTTTAGCGGCTGTCTGTGATCGCAGGGCGGAGTCGACGGTGCGGCCACTTCTGGGGGACCCCAGGACGGTGTCCCTCCTGTCACTCCGCTGCCGCCCCCCCACCCTGGAATGGATCTCCAGCCCCCTTCCTAAGGCAGAGGGGAAGCCCGGGCAGGACCCGGTGGGCGCGTTGCCCGCGATCTCGCTCGAGTGCGCACGGGGCGCGCGTCCCACACCCGCGCCGCCCGCCAGCCTACCCACCTGGTGTCGCGGGCGCGGGCGGGCGGCGCGGCAGCCGAGCCAGAGGCCGAGGCCGAGGCCGAGCGCGGCGCCCAGCAGCACGGCGGGGGCCAGCAGCGCGGGCGCCGGCCGCACCGCGTCCCGGCCCAGCGGCAGCCGCGCGTCGCTCCCGCAGGCCGCCGCGCCGCGGGCCATCGGGGACGCTCAGGCGGCAGGCGGGCCGCATGGTCCCCGCCGCCGCCGCCGCCGCCGCGCGCCGCCTCGGCCCGCCGCCCGGGGCACCGTCCCCGCCAGCTCGGCGACAGCGGACTCGGGGCCCGGGCGGGCAGGGGCGCGGCGCGCTCCGCCGACTCCTCCGGCCTGCGCGCTCTCCCGCCTGCGGCTCGGCTCGGGTCCCCCTTCCCGGCGCGGCCCGGCCGGAGGGAGGAGCCTGGGTGGTCCGCCCAAAACTTCGAGCCGCCCCCGCCCCCGCCCCCGCCCCGGCGTGCCCTCACACTGAGCATGCCCGGAGCGAGGCGCGCTGCCCAGCCAGAGTCGTCCCCGGGGCCTCTGGGCTTCCCGGGAAGGAAGGGGGGCGTCCCCCAGCAACGGAGGAGGCTGTTGCTCGGTTAAGTTTCTCGAGCGTATAAGATGTACTAAGCGTTTAGCTTGTTGATGTCAGTAACTTTCTCAACCGCCCTCCCAGATGGGTCCTATTATTCTCCGCCTGCCCTCCAGATGAGGAAACTCAGGCCCACAGCAGCTAAGGGATCTAATGAGGGTCCTGCTCCCCACCTGTACCGGGCGGCCGTCTTTGGACCACACGGTCCGCCACTGCCTCTGAACTTGTCGGCCTGAAGACTCCTGTTTTGATCCCATTCTTCCATGGAAAGTCAATCATTTCCTCTATGATAAGATGTAGAGAGAAGATTGGTACACCTAGCCGGTGCTAGGAACAAGACTGCGGTGCTCATTCAGTCGCTCAGATTCACAGAGAACCTGCTGATGGCACCAGCCCCCGGACTTCAAGGGACCAGACGAGGTCCAAGCACAGGGGAGCTCATGGCTGTGCAGGGAGATAAACTACCAGATAACCCATGTGCCCCCGCTTTCCTTTCTATATAAGAAATGGAGGGGCGCCTGGGGGGCTCAGTTGGTTAAGCTTTCAACTTTGGCTCAGGTCATGATCTCTTGATTTGTGAATTCCAGCCCCTCCCCTGTCCGGCTCTGTGCTGACAGCTCACAGCTTGGAGCCTGCTTGGGATTCCCTGTCTCCCTTGCTCTCTGCCCCTCCCCCGCTCATGCTCTGTCTCTCTCTGTCTCTCAATAATAATAAAAATGTTTAAAAAAAAAAAAAAAGGACAACTTGAGAGGAAGAGTTGCTTCTCCAAGGTCTTACAACTAGAAAACGAGGCAGACAGACAGATATATTGACAGCCGTATCTGGCTGGCTTCGGACCTCACGCTCTCTGCTCCGCGGTGCTACCTAAATGTTTCCTTAGAAGCATCTCCAAGGCTTCTGGGAACGCGCGTGGGGGCAATAGCCTGAAGTTCTCGCTTTTTACGCTGGCTATTTCTTTGGATATTAAGAGTTTATTTTTTTAAGTGTAGTGTTCTTTGCATTTTACTTGACTGTAAAGTTGTTTGGATATAAAACCACCCTTTAAATGACCCACGTCAAATGGAACTGATGCTCTAGCATTATGCCGGCATCTCGCCTTTGGCCTCGGCTCACTCCTGGCATTCTGCCAAGTACCCCCACCACCCCCAGGGCAGCCCTACCTCTTGTGGGGAGCATGGCTCATAAATTTTCAGATTCTCAAACCCCATTGCCTTGTCTGTGTCAAGTCAGGGAGGGCCCGTCCTTGGAGGAGTTGGGGGAGAAGGAACGGACAGGTGCCAGTCTTCCTGGCCTGAGGCTGCATGACTGACAGACTGCAGGACAGGAGCCTTCTCCCCAGGGAGCAGGTCACTGAGGACTCGGGGGAAGCAAGAGGAAGCAGAGACCACTCTATCTGACCCTCTCCCAGTATCTATCGCCCCTTCCTCCTGCCTCCCTGGCAAGGCACCATGCTACCGCCATGGACATTTCGGGGAGTTTGCTCACCTGCTGCCCCCTCTCTCTGGTTCCTCCCAGTGGCTGGGGTGACTAACTGTCCGCCCTGGAAGTTGGTAGGTACCTAGGCAGGTCCAGGGGCTAATCCACAGCGAGGGTTCAGGCAGTAGGAGCCCAATGGGGCTGAACTAAATCCAATCGAAAGTGAGAGTGCCCTTTCCCTCTGGTTCTTGGTCTGCCAGTCTCCCTCCCACCCCCCTCTTTATCTTGTCCTGTCCCCTCTGGGCTCTCCAGGACACATGGCTAGGCCTCTCTAAATGCTTCTCAGTGCTCTAACAAGGGGCTGGTGTGTCTGGAGCAGACTTTGGGTTCAGCCCTGGGTGTGCATGTGTCACGGAAGGCTTCCTGGAGGAGGTGGTTCTGAGCTGAGAACCTGGTAGGCATCAGCGGAGGGGCAGTTGGAGCCTCTGAAATCTTTGGGAGAAGACGAGCGACCCGATCAGGATATTATTTGGGTAGAGAGGAGCTCCCAGGCGCGGCGCGAGCAAACCCAAGTGTGGCCCCAGCCTCGCTCCCGCCCTCCGTCCCACGCCCGTCCCCTCCCCCTCCCCCCCCGCCCCCCGCCCCCCGCCTCCTCCCAGCCCGCCCAGTCCCAGATGCCAGAGTGTGTTCCAGAAAACTTTCCGCGGCGGCTCGTACTGAGCATGCTCCGCGGCGGGGCGGGCCTGGGGTCCGGAAGCTCCGGCGACTCCGCCGCGCCCGCCACCTTGGGGTCGCCGGTCCCGAGGGGCGATGGGCTCGGGGGGCGCCACGTGGGTGCTGGCCGGGGGCTTCCTGGCCGCCGCCCTGGCGCTGCCCGCTGGGCCCGGGGACCGGGGCCGGCTCCCCGCGGGCCCGGGTCCCCTCGGGCGCCCCCTCGGAGGGCAGCCTCCCCCGGATCGCGGGGCGGGGCCCGAGCGGACTGCGCAGGTAAGGAGGGCGCGCCCCCAGTCTCCCGGTCGGACTCAGGCCCCGCCCGGCCCGGCTGCGGGGCGGGGGGAGGGCCTTCGAGTTGGGGAGACTCTCGGAGGGAGGGCAAGGTCTGAATAGGATGCTCCGGGTGTTGCCAGTGTATCGCGCTCCGGCCCTCAAAGTCCCAGGGAAGAGAGCGCAGCGCGCGCGGCGTCTGCGGGCTGGACTTTGCCAGCCTCCTGGGTCCCCAACTCGCCCCGAAGCCTAAAAGCTCCCGATTCCTGGTCTGTATTGCAGCGTCCACGCCGCGGGTGGGTTCCCCGGGTAGGCGAGTTGGCCTGGAGTGCCGCGGTTGCTCGAAGCCCAGTTGGGGGATTCCCGGCTGGAGTTTTATTGACCGCCGGGTCTTGGTTGCTGAACTTAACCATTTCCCACCTTCCCCTCCCACTGTGGCCACCCCCCTGGGAAGGCCCAGAGCCCTGGATGTCTCCCTCCGTTCCCCTTTCCCCTTCCTCCAAAACTGGCCATGAGTTCTACTGCCTCCTGCCCCCTGCCCCCGCCCCTCCTCAGTCCGCCGGAGTTTCTGCACGCCTGCCCCAGCCCCTAGGCTCAGTCCCCACTACTTAGCCTCGGGCCTTTGGTGACTGTTTCTTCTGAGTCTCCCCCATCCCCTAATTTGTGCTCTCTCCCACCCGTTGCCCCCAGATGGCTGGCGACCAGCGTGGGGGATCTGTCTGTGGTCTGTGGTGGACCTACGACCACCTCCCTCCCCAGCCCCCACCCCTCTCCCCCTCCCACCAATCCGGGGCAATTAGGCGTCTGTTCCCAGGACTGCCCTGTTCAGCGGCCTCTCCCTTCATGGTCCTGGGGTCCTCCCCACCCTCCCCCAGGGCCTGGCTTCCCTGGTCCTGTCGGATTCTCTGCCTGCAGGCGCCAAGGTCTGATTTACTGAGCTTTTAAAAAGTCCCCATGGCAACATGTCACAGGGTCCTCTCGTGTGCTCCCGTCCCATGGGGCGGGATGCGTCGGGCCCATTTTGCAGAGGAGAAAATCCGGCCCGGGGAGCCACCCCTCCCCCTCAGGCCTGTGCCGTGCTCTCGCCCTGGTCCCCGTGTTCGGAGCCCACTCACCTGGCCTGCTGGGCACTTGTCCTTCTCTCCGAGAAACGGGTGCCGGAACATTCTGCTGGACACCTGTTGCTAGGCTCCACGGGAAAGCGCTTTGCAAACCTGAAGGTAAATGCTTCGTGTTATCTGATTTTCCGTTCCCCTTCCTGCGAAGCATAAACTGAGAGACAGCTACGGCCATTTCCCAAATGGCCTGAGATGCTCTGTGCGACACGGGAGCCGCTGGCCGCGTGCGGTTATTGTAATTTAGACATTTCCAGTGCTTAGCGGCCACGCGTGCTAGAGGCACAGACCGTAGAACATTCTCACCATGGCGGGAAGTCCTGTCGCAAGTTGGTTGGAGGGAGAGAAGGCCTTGAAGGGTTGAGTGGACAAGAGGCTTCTGAGTTAGCCATTCGCTTCCAGCGTTCACGGACAAGTTTCTAGGTGCCAGGCCCCGTTTGGGGTCCCTGGGATATAAGAGAACAAGCCGTCTCTCCTCTTCGGAAGTCTGCACTCCTGGGGCAGGACCAGGACTAAACCGTGGTGCCAGGCGGTGGTTTAGGCTACAGAGGGAAAAACGCAGTGGGCAGAGCGGGCTGGGAGCCGTGGCGGTGAGCGTCGTCTAGTCGACGGGTCGGGGTGGAAGCTTCGAGGAGGTGACAGGTGAGCGGAGCCCCGGGTGGAACGAGGGAGGGCAAGGCCACGTTCAAGAGGGGCGTGCATGGTGCGGTCCGGGACCAGCGAGGAGGCCTGGGGGCCGACAGAGCAAGCAAGGGGGCGTGTGGAGGAGGTGAGGCCAGAAGGGTGAGGAGGGGGTGTGTGGAGGAGGTGAGGCCAGAAGGGTGAGGAGGGGTGGATCAGGGAAGGTCCCGTGGCTTATGCTCAGAACCCGGCTGTTACTCTAAGTAAGATGGAAGGTGCGTGGGTGCTGAGCTGGAAAGTGACACACTGTGGCTTATCTCTCCAAAGCACCCCTGTCACCCCCCCCCCTTCCCGGGGCAGTGGCGAGGATAGAGGACCAAGGGCAGAAGTGGTAGCAAGAGTAGAGGCGACTGGGAGACCAGGCCAAGGTGGAGGAATGCTGGACCAGGGTGCTGAATGGGAGGCTGCTGGCTGTAGGGTTTCTGATGTATTTCGAAGGCGGAGCCAGTGGAATTGGCTGGAGATTGGCTGTGGATTGAGAGAGAGAGGAGAGAGAGAGAGAGAGGAGTCCAGGATGAAGCCAGGGATTTCAGCCGGAGCAAGTGGAGGAATGGAGACACCATTGGCTAACGTGCTGAGGCCCCGCGGGGCCATCGGGAATTCTGTCCTGGTCTTGCCTTGTGTGACGGGCCTCTGAGGTGGGCGTGTACGGTGGAGCCTTGGATGGGCAAGTCTGGACTTGGGGGAGGAATCCGAGCTGGTGACACCGGGCGGTGGCCAGCTTAGAAACAGCTGAGCTCACCTTGGGGGTAGGTATGGGCTGGGAAGGGAGAGGCCTTAGGGCAGCGCCCCGGAGCGGGGCCAGAGCCCGTGGCTAGGCAGGAAGAAGGAGGGATCCAGCCAAGATGAGAAGGTGTGGCTGGTGTGACAGGAGGGGAACCAAGGCTGTGACCCAGAGGTCAGGGGAGGAGAGCGCTAAAGGGGGAGAGGGCTCAGCGGAGGCAGAGCAATGCCCCCCCCCAAGACACCCCCTCGATCCCGGAACTAGCGAATGTGTTAGGGTACCTGGCACGGGGGACTTGACGTGGCAGATGGGATCGAGGTTGCTAATCAGCTGACCTTAAAAGAGAGAAGTTATCCTTCATTAGCTGGGTGGTGTTGATGTAATCACGAGGGTCCTAAACCACGGAAGAGGGGGCGGGAGAGGGGGGAAGGTGTGGCATTGGAAGGAGGTCACGGTGATTCAGTGTGGGGAGACCCTGCCGCGGCCGGCCTTGGAGATGCGGGAAGGGGCCCTGAGCAGAGGCACGTGGGTGGCCTCCGGAAGCCAGGGAAGGCGAAGAAATGGGCTTTCCTGGAGGGCCTCCAGAAAAAATACGTAGCCCGCCCACACTTCGATTTTAGCCCGCCGGGGCTCGTGTCAGACTTCTGGCCTCCGGAAGGATAAATAAATGTGTGTCGCTTTAAGCTAGTGAGTTCATGGTGGTTGTTATAGCAACAAGGGGATGCCAGGACATTCCCATGTCGGATGCTGCTGGTGAGCTGTGTGCAGTGAGGATGGGCAACCAGCCATTGAACGGAGCCTTGTAGAGGTCATGGCGACCTTGTCCGGGGCTGCCATTTTGGAGGGTCCCCAGGGAGGGGAAGGCTGGGCATTGAAAGGGGCTATCGGCTGGCACCTGAGCATGGTCTCCGTGAGAGCAGGCTGCTTTGTGTGGCCAAGGAGCGCCCGGAGAGGTACCCTCCAGGCTGGCGATACCCAGAAACCAGGGAGATCCCTGGACGCACGGCCAAGGGCTCCTGGCACCCGGGGCTCCCAAGGGCTTTCGCCGGTTGTTTGCCCCCTCGGAACCTGCCCCTTTGAGTGGACACGTTTGTCGGTACGAGACCATCATCCCTTGGTGAGGTCAGGGGCCAGGTCTGCTGGGCTCACCTGGAGGCGCCCAGCACGTGGCCCGCCATGCAGCAAATGCTGGCGGAGAGAAAGGGTGGGAAGCTCTGGGGGGGGCAGGGGTATGCAGACACCCAGCTGCGTGGGTGTCGGGTGCACCGTGTAGCCACTGTCTACCCTAGAGACCTCACAGAGATATAGTTTGTAAGTTACCAGCCTTTCTTTTTTAGAATGGTTTTAGATTTTAGAAAAATTGAGCGCGTAGTACAGAAAGTTCGTCTCTATCTGCCCTGATCACACATCCTGTCTTCCTGGTCGCCAACGTCTTACCTACATTTGTTGTAGCTGATGGGCTAATACTGTTATATTATTAAGGGCCGTAGTTTATTCTCATGCCCTTTTTCTGTCCGGGATTGCACCCAGGCCACCGTGTTACAACGTTCGGTCATCTTGTCTCCTTAGGCTGCCCTCGGTTGTGCCGGTGTCTCCGACTTTCTTTGTCTTTGATGAACTGGGCGGTCGTGAGGGTCCCGCCGGTTGTTTCACAGGCTGCCGCCTCCCAGGGTTTGTCTGGGCGCAGGCCGTCAACATGGTTTCTCGCCGTTGGTTTTGACCTCGGCTTCCTGGCTGGAATGGCGTTGGCCAGGTTTCTCGCTGTGAAATTACCCTTCCTCCTCCGGTATTGTACTTGTTAGGAGGAGGTCCCCGTGCGCGGCCTGGATCTGTGCTGTGATCGTCACGTTGTTTCCCCTGCCGGAGGGTGGTAAAGACTCACTCCGTCCACACTGGCGTACCACAACAGGGTCCGACAGACGGAAGGACTCTTGGGGCAGAGGTATCTCCTCCTGCCTGGTGGAAGGCACTTTATGAACTGGTGGCTGTGCTGGCCACACACTCCTGACCGAGGAGACTTGGGGGACAGCGCTCACGTCGGGTGTGGGGGACCTGGAAGACGCCCAAAGGAACAGGCGTGCGGGGCAGCTCTGTTGCTGTTATTGTTGTTGCAGGGACGCGTGGACGTGTGCTTCTGGTTGGAGATGAAACCACACAGATGTGGAGAGAAGGGGGCCTCCCTCTCCTGCCCGCAGGGACACCACTCCTTTCCCCAAGGCCGCCAAGGCGGACACTTCAGTACCTCTTTCTAGACTTTTCAACATAATATGTAGTCATGATACATCACGTAGTATATCGTTACATGTATTCATTAAGTATATGATGAGCGTGAACCGTGTTATTAAATATCTACATACGCTTTAAAGTTGTGAAACGCAGAAGTAAATACACATACAAATAAAAATAACTATACGCAAACAAATGCATATTAAAACGAACACGTAGACACAGTGATTAGCTACAGAATAACGTGTGTAAAGTATAGAAATCCCTTTTTCTCAAAAGGAATCACGTTATAGTTTTGCGACCCAGTGGTTTCTCTTGAATCTTCATGTTCTTTCTAGGTAAACATAGATCTGCCCTGTTTATTTATTCATACTGGTAATAGTGCTAAAATACACTAACATAAAATTCGCTATCTCCACCACGGCTCAGCGCCCGGCTCGCTGGCGTTAAGCCAGTCACGACGCTGTGCAGCCACCTCCCTCCAGCTCCGGAAGGCTTCCTCTCGGCAAAGCTGAAACTCTGTCCCCATTAAACACCAACTCCCCGGCCTCTCTCCCCCAGCCCCTGGCGGCACCGCCCTGCTTTCTGTCTCTGTGAAGCCGACCCCTCCAGGGACCTCCTGTAAGAGGAATCAGATGGTGTTTACCCTGTTGTGGTGGCTTATTTCACCCAGCGCAGTTCAGAGTTCGCCCACGCCAGCAGCAGGGGTCAGAATTTCCTTTCTTTTCAAGGCTGAATAACATCGCATCCTCTGGAAGGACTGTATTGTGCTTGTCCACGGATCCGTCCGTGGACCCTTGGTCTGTTTGCACATTTTGACCCTTGCGAATAAGGCCGAGGTGAACTTTCTCGAACGGGTGTCTCACCGCGATCTCAAGTACGCGCCCATGTGTAGCTCACGGCAATCCCCTGAGCATGCGCACACGTGTAGCTCACGGCGATCCCCTGAGCATGCGCACACGGGTAGCTCACGGCTATCCCCTGAGCATGCGCACATGGGGTATCGCGCTGCAATCTCCTAAGCATGCGCACATGGGGCGTCTCGCCGCGATTCCCTGAGCATGCGTATGGGGGCCTCTCACTGAGATCCCGTGAACCTGCGGGTGCGAGTATCTCACTGCGATCCTTCTCTTAGTCCTTTTGGGTGTTCCCCTGTGTGTTGTGTTTATTTTATGTATTTCTTTATTTTTAAGCTTATTTGTTTTGAGAGAAAGAAAGAGTGGGGGAGGAGCAGAAAGAGAGGGAGAGAGAATCCGAAGCAGCACAGAGCCCGCTGCTGAGCTCCCTCCTGCCAACTGTGAGATCGTGACCTGAGCCAAAACCAGGAGTTGGACGCTTAACCCACTGAGCCCCCCGGGTGCCCGCTCTGCGTTGTTTCTTAAACTGGGATTTTTTTTGCTGAGGAGTCAGGTGAGGACGTGGAATAGGACTAGCACGTGAGAGAGGAGGAGGTTGCTCCCTCACAGGTCCTCGACGAGGGGGCCACGACGCGCAGGGGCCACATGGGGGCGGAGAGAGAGCAAGAAGGCCCGTGGGCACGTGTCTTTGTAGGCGTCAAGGGAAGAGGGGATTTTGCTGGTGCGTTTAAGTCTGTGAGGTCGCCTTGGGGGAAGGCAGGAAGGACTCGGGGGTGGGTCTTCTCCAAGGCTGGCTGGGTCTGGCTTGTTTTCTACCTTCTGGCTGTGTCCTCGCCTGTCCCTGCATTTCCCGCTGCTCCCTCCTCATCCCTGCATGGGTGGACTTCTGGTTCCAGCCCCGCAGACGGGCCTCCTCCGTGCAGCCGGGAAGGCTGGCTTCCGTCATCCCCAAAGGGCTGTCCAGGGGCCGGGGGGCCTGCACGGACTGGGTCTGAAATGTGTGGCCCTCTGTGGCCAAGGGGACGGGCTTGTGGGACCACAAGCAAGGATGCTGGGAAAGCCATCCAAGCGGGCCCGCAGTTCCCTCTCAGTCCCACGGTGTCCTGTGCAGGCCAGGGCCGTCTCACCGGCGGCCACAGGAGCTGGCCTTCGGGCCGGGCCCCCAGCCAGGCGTGAGTGCCCCCCTCGGCTCTCACGGCCTTCACTGCCTGCCTACGTCCTTTCTCCCTCAGCACGGCACGTCCAGCGCTGGACTGCGTGCGTTCAAAGCGAGTTTCCAGCTCTTCTTCGCTGGGGGACCTGCAGGGAGTTCCCCAGTTACCCGAGTCTGGGGATTTTGCTAGAAAACGAGAATGGCACTCACTTCACTGGCTTATCAGGAAGCCCGATCGTGCAACTCGCTTGAGTGCACAGTGTGGGAGCCAGGGGTTTCCTGGCTTTATTTTTATTATTAATTTACAGTAGAAAGGTCTGGACCTTTCCAGGGCCCACTGTTTTACAGAGGTGGAGTGGGAGAGTTAGCTGGGCCCTGTCTGGGCAGGTTTCATCACTGAGCAAGGCTGGGAGGAGGCTTTGAGATCTTCACTTCTTAGAGGAGGGTCTGAGGCTCAGGGAGGCTGAGAGACTTGGCTAAGGACACACAGCACGTAGGTGGTTCCGGCTAGAACCCGGTTCTCTGGACTTCCTAGGTAGTATTTTATGAGCCACTCCGAAGGAACTTGCCAGACTGTGGCAATTCAGAGGCTGAGTCTCAGCCAGTGTCCCAGGGTTAGTGAAAGGCAGAGCTGGGATTCGAACCCTGGTCTATCTTACTACACTGAACTTTCTTTCTTTTTTTTTAAATGTTTATTTATGAGAGAGAGAGAGAGAGAGAGAGACCGAGCATGAGCAGAGGAGGGGCAGAGAGAGAGACACACACACAGAATCTGAAGCAGGATCCAGGCTCCCAGCTGTCTGCACAGAGCCCAATGTGGGGCTCGAACTCACAGACTGTGAGATCATGACCCGAGCCGAAGTCGGACGCTCAACCGACTGAGCCCCCCAGGCGCCCCTACATTGAGCTTTTGACCACACAGTGCTGCCTTCCTAGACAGCTTCCCCAAATGCAGTCCCTGCTGAGTCGATGGTCTTTGTGGGAAAGAGAAGGTGATCCCGTACTTCCGTGGGGGGGTTGATCTAGAAAAATGTATTTCAGATTTCGGGGTAAAAGTGCAGCCCACCTCTGTGTGAGCCACTTATGAAAACGACTTTCGATCGCTTCTTACAAGTAGGTTCCTTGGTTCGTGACTTTGGCCTTTGGAATTTTTTAGGACTTGACCCGTTTGATTTGGCCCAACGTGGAAAGCTCTCGCTTTCAGACGGAGGTAAGTTTGTCTTTTGGTTGATGGTTTTCATTGCTTTGATCCTGAAAGAGAATTAGACCTAAAGTCACAGCCCTCCTGCCTCCACCTGCCTTGTTCCCCTGACCCGCCCACCTTGGGCAAAGACATTACGTTATCGCTGGCCTGACAGGGCAAGGGCAGTGCGTGGCCCCCTCCAGCCGCAGGCCGAGCTCTAGGGCACGGAACAAGGTTCAGGGTCAGGTGTCCTGTCTTGATTCTACCCCGAGGGAGTCCTATTGAATACAGAAGGTGCATATTAGCCAGGCTTATGAGTTTCCTGCGGCTGCTGGAACAAATCACCCAGACTTCGTGGCTTAAAGCCAGCATGGATTTATTCTCTTGGAGTTCTGGAGGGCAGAGGCTCAGAATCTGTTTAGCCGGCTGAAGTCAAGTGTCGGCAAGGCTGCGCTCCCTCCGAGGCTCCAGGGAGAACGTTTGCTCCTTTTCCAGCCTCTCTCGCCATGCTCCAGGCTTTCCTGGGTCCTGGCCCCTTCCTCTGTCTCGGAGCCCGCAGGCCAGCATCAACCTGACTGGTCCCTCAGCCTTCTCCGCTTCTGCCTGTCGGCTCTCTCTCTGCCTCCCTCTTAGAAAGCCACCTGGGATTACAGCTACGACCCACCCGGTCCCGGGGTATTCCTCATCTCAAGGACCTTGATTTAATCACATTGGGAAGTCCCTGTTGCATACAGGATGACGTGTTTGCTGGTCCCCTGGACGAGCTCCTGGGCACCTTCAGCGGTGATTAGTCAGCCCACCACATCGGGAGACAGAAATTGAGCTGAAATTCACCTATGCAAAAACAGAACTCGCCGGCCTTGTAGCTGAACCCTGCAGGCCCGGGCGTGGCGAGATCCAGGGGTTTGGCGTGTCCGGGCTTTGTCTTTCTTTTTCATCTCAGCCCCGCCTTCCCCTAGGAGCCTTCAGGGCGCTGTACAGCGGCCCTTATGCAGTGGAACACTTCCCAGTAGCTTGGCAAGAGCTCCGGGGGGCGACTGATGGGCTCAGCCTGAGTCCTGTGTCTGTCCCCAACCCCGTCGCTGGGGCCGCGGGTGGGCTCTTCTGGTTTCTCTGCCTCCTTCTGCCTCCTGGGGACTTGGATGCACTGGGGGCCAGGCTGGCCCCGCTTGTCTGCACAGACCGAGCAGGATGTGTCCTGAGTAGAGGAGGGGCCGCCCTGCTGAAACCGTCTTTCCAGCTGGAGTCCACTCGGCACAGATTAGAAACACACCTTTCTCGAGGAGCCTCCTTTTGTACCAGGGCTACAAGGATCTCACTTACTCAGGGAGTTAAAAAATATTCCCTATGTCTGGGTTACTCTCTGCAGACTTCACATGTTCCAAAATGCAGTGTTTTCATTTGAGTAAAATTGGTGGAGATGATCTCACCGCAAGGGTAGAGAACCTTCTATTCGTTGACGAGGCAAACCTGTTGGCGAGAGGGAGCCCAGCGTACTGCTCTGTGACTGCATTAAGAGCGGGGGACGGAGCAGTCAGGTCCCTGGGAGGGGCTTCAGGGAGGGCTTCCTGGAGGAGGTGCTCCTCAGCAGAGTCCTGAGAAGTGACAGTGGAGCAGGACAAGGGGATGGAAGGAGGGGCTTCTAGGCACGTGGCAGCCAGAGGCAGGAGAGCGAGGGCACAGCGCAAGACTGCATAGACGGGACAGATGTCCCATGTGCTGGTGGCAAGAAGGTGGCAGGAAGGGGGAGGCCACTGAGCGACCACAGTGCTGGGTGGCGGTAGTCACTTTATGGCCCAGATTCCTTCTCTACTGTCAACACCAGAAGCACCTGCCCTCGTTCAAGTCTTCATCGGAGCCTGTGGCTGGGCCTTCTGAGACCAGGGGGCGTCAGCGGGTGTACCGGAGGTGAAGCCACGCATGGCCTAAGATTTTACGTCCAGCAAGTCTGCCGAGGAGGCATGCGTCCCTCAGCCCGAGGGGCTGGGTGAGGGTCCAGAGACGCGAGTCCGGTCCCGCTGGCACCCGTGTGGTTTACTCAGACCCGAGTCAGCGGCCGGCCTGGGAGGGCGCCCGCTCGCTTCCACGGCGAGGCCCCAATCCTGGCCTTCCTCCCCATTCCGACTCCGTGACCCGACTCAGCCACAGACACTGTCCCGGGAAAAAGGTACTCGTTTTATCCGGGATCTGATTCCACACCCTTTTTTTTTTTTTTTTAAATTCAAGTGCTTATTTATTCCTACATGGATTTCGAAATTATAAAAGTGTTCAAAAGCATGTATAAAAGGTCTCACTATCGATACGCGGTAAGGAAGACCGAAAAGGAAATTCATTCTTCATCAAAATCCAGTTTGTGTCTGGATAGAAGGTAAGCATTGAAAACGCACAATTCTGCAGACGTCGGAATTTCTGGCTTCGAGCGTTGGTTACTCTGAGAGTGTTCACGTTCAGCCCATTATCTTGTTTGCCCCTTGGCAGCCCCGTCTCAGGGATATTTTAGCCACATCCCAGACGAGGGAAACTGAGGCTCGGCGTTCTGGGACCACACAGCCGATCGGCACCCACTCCTGACAGCCCAGCCAGTATGCTTTAAGTGACCTGTCTGTTTCTCATGGCGCTCGTGAGTTTTTACCATGCATTGACCTAGAGCGAACTCTGGAGGGACCCGTTCCATGTGGGTGACTCAGCAGGCCCTGTGTCTGGCAGTGGCCGGTCCTCAGAGTCACCCTCAGCGGTGCTCCCCCAGGGCCCATTCTGCAGGAGACGGTCATCAGAAGGACCCAGTGAGGTGAGACTTTCTCTCCTGTCTGCTGTAGAGTTAGGGAAACTGAGGCACGGAGAGGTTAGATGACTTGCCCAAGGTCACGGCTGGTGAGTGACAGAGTCAGGATTCGAACTCAGGGCCGTCTGATGCCACGTGTGTAGGAATCACCCAGGGCACCTCCCTTGCCTGGTGGCCTGATTCGGTGGGTCGGTGGGGTGCGGGGGCAGGAGTGTGCATTTTAGCACACGCCCACCACGAGCAACACGCACTTGGAGAAACACTCCCTTCAGGCTCGACAGCCCCTCGACGAGCTTGTCTCGCGCTCCTGGCAAAGAGAGGGTCAGTCAGTCATTCGTTCCTTCACTTACTCATTTTCAGCAAACCCCTCTCCGGCGCCTTCTGAGCCTGTCCCTGCGTCTTCCACTCTCCTGCCTTATGTCCGTGCACTATGTCCTGCACACACATTGCTGTTTTGCAGGGGGAGCACCGTGCGGAAGGAGATCCAGCAGGAAAAGCGAAGTCCTTCACCCACTCCCGACTTCCGCAGCCTCTAGCGGACCCTGGACTCCATCCGCGTTGGCTTTCGCCCCCTCGGGGCCCAAGAAGACTTTGTCTAAACGAGAGTCTCCTATAACTCAGCGCCTGGTAAGTCCCGCGTTGGGTACGTCAGCAGAAACAGCAGAAGCTGGAAAGAAGCCGGTTTGGGGCCAAGCGTGTATCAGATGCTTCAGGCTTTGGTTCTTCGGAAAAGCCTGGTCCTTCTCTTTCCCTAAGTGCGGCTGTTATTCCAAAGACCTTGTTTCTTCTGTACGGCATCTAGCATCTGACATGAATCGGAGGCTTGAATCTGAGCAGTGGGCTGCTGGTTCTGAACGAAGCTGGTTCTGCTTCGGCTGGACCGACTGGCCGCCAGCTGTCGTAAGCGCGCTGCTACCGACAATAACGGCGTGCGTCTAACAGGGGTTTGCCGCGCCAGGCCCCAGGCTTAGCGTGTTCTGCACTCCATCTCATGGAGCCTCATTACGAGTTCTGTACACAGGTACTATTTTTTTTAATTTTTTTAATGTTTATTTATTTTTGAGAGAAAGAGACCAAGTGTGAGTAGGGGAAGGGCAGAGAGAGGGAGACACAGAATCGGAAGCAGGCTCCAGACTCCGAGCTGTCAGCACAGAGCCCGACACGGGGCTTGAACCCACAGACCGTGAGATCATGACCTGAGCTGAAGTTGGACGCTCAACCGACTGAGCCACCCAGGCGTCCCCACAGCTTCTATTTTTAGGGAGCAGGATAAGAGAGATTATGGAACATGTTGGGGGTCCCGCAGGTGAAGGGGCAGAACCAGGGTTCGGAGCCACTGCTGTTGTTTTTTTGTTTTTTCTTGTAAATGTTTATCCATTTTTGAGAGAGAGAGAGAGAGAGAGAGAGAGAGAGAGAGAGAGAGGGGGAGGGACAGAGACAGAGGGAGGCACAGAATCTGAAGCAGCCTCCAGGCTCCGAGCTGTCAGCACAGAGCCCGATGCGGGGCTCGAACTCACAAACTATGAGCTCATGATCTGAGCCGAAGTCCGACACCTAACCAACTGAGCCCCCAAGCTGTCCCCCTGCCGTTGTTTTCCATTCAGTTTTGTTCGTTGGCTCCACATAGGACCGCCTTTTTTTTTTTTTTTTAAGTTTATTTACTTATTTTGAGAGGTGGGGAGGGGCAGAGAGAGAGAGAATCTCAAGCAGGCTCCACGTTCAAGTGCAGAGGCCAGCACGGGGCTCGATCCCACGGCTGTGAGATCATGACCTGAGCTGAAGTCAAGAGTCGGATGTTTAACCGACAGGGCCACCCAGGCGCCCCAGGGCTGCCGTTCACTTACAGTGTCGTCACCTAAGATGTGTGAGAGTCGCTGAGCTCAGGCAACAGGCTGCGACGGCCGTGAGCTTGGCCTCTTGCTAAGTGTTTAAAGTAGTTCCTTAGAGCCGCCAAACCTGGTGGCTTAAAACAGTGAGATTTATTCTGTCAGTCTTCTAGAGGCTAGAAGTCCAACTTCAAGGAGTGGGCAAGAGCCATGCGCCCTCCAGAGGCTGTTAGGGGAATCCTTCCTTGCCCCTCCCACCTTCTGGTAGCTTCTTTGGCTTGTGGCCACATCACTTCAGTCTCTGCGTTGAGAGTCTCCAGAAAAACAGAATCAATAAGAAATGTGTGTGTGTGTGTGTGTACTCCCTCCTCCTCGCGGGAGGTCCGTCTTTTTTGTTAATGCCTCAACTGATTGGGTGAGGCCCACCCACATTCTGCGGGGGCCCTCTGCTTCCCTCACAGCCCACGGATGTAAATGCTAATCTCACGTAAAAAAAAAAAAATGCCTTCACAGAAACATCCGGATGTGTTTGGCTAAATATCTGGGGTCGCGGCCAAATTGACACACAAAGTGTATGACCACACTGTTTCCCCCTCCCACACGGCCGCCTTCTGTGTCTTTCCCTTTTCTGTCTCCCATAAGGACCCCTGCCATCGGATCTCGGGGCCACCTAAATCCAGTCCACCTCGATTTAGAATAGAAGGGTCTCATCTTGAGATCCTTAATTGCATCTTCAAAGACCCCTTTTCCAATGAAGGTCACATCCGCTGGTTCCAGGGGTGAGGACGGGGACCTCTCTTTCTGGGGGGCCACCATGCGACCCCCCACGGTGGTCATCCTCGTTCTTTGCAGTCTCTGTCCCCAGGAACAGGTGGCTCGTGGCCTCTCCAGGCCGCGCGTCCCTGTCCTCACCCCTCCTGCGTGGATGTGGTCGAAAGCCGTGTCTAGCAATGGCGTCAGAGGGTCAGAAGGACAGAAAGCCAGGCGCCTGCCTGAGGGCGCTCAGGCGCGCCAGACGCATGGGGGGAGGTGGCGCGGGGAGAGCTCACCTGGGGTCTGGGGCCTGGTCAGGCCGATGCTCGGGTGACGCCGCGGGCAGGGCACGTTGCCTGCGCCTTCTCGGGACGTGACTTCCCTTCGCTGCGTCCTTGTCTCTGCAGGAAGTAGGTGGGCGGGGCAGAGAGCGGGAGGCGTGGCCCAGGGAAGCTTCGCAGCGAGTGAGGTCAGCGTCGGTTCGGTTTAACGGATGTGCCCGTAGCATGGGAGCGAGGCCCCGGGGCCGGGGGGCGTATCGCAAGGGCAGACACGGACAGATTCCGGTTGTGATTAGGAGGGGCGGCGGGGGTTGGCATCTGGTGGGCAGGCCCTGGCTTTCCCTTGGGATTTCCCAGGGGAGCCGCAGCGGAGCTGAGGAGGCCCGGGCTGGGTGGATTCTCTGTGCGGATGGTGGGTCAGCTCACGGAGGCTGCCCCGGCACCCCGTGACCCCAGCTCCCTCGGCCCCTGCTGTGTGTGGCTGGCGGACCCGTCAGCCGGTGCCCAGGAGGCACGCGGGGCACGTGAGCAGGCGTCGCAAGATTTTTCCGTGGCTCTGCTCACGTTCCGTTTGTCACGGCGTCAGCCGTGGTTTGGCGTGTCTCTGTGACAACAGGTGTTGTTGACATGGCCTAGGAGAGAGCCCACACACACACGTTACGTTCTTCGTTCCTCCTAGGCTCTAAGTTCCAGTCTTTTTAATACTCTCTTTAAAAATTCTTCAGGGGGCGCCGGGTGGCTCAGTCGGTTCAGCGTCGGACTTCGGCTCAGTTCATGATCTCACGGTTTGTGGGTTTGAGCCCCGCGTCGGGCTCTGCACTGAGAGAGCAGAGCCTGCTTGGGATTCTTTCTCTCTCTCTCTCTCTCTCTTCCCCTCCTCGGCTGTCTCGTCCCATCTCTCTTACAATAAATAAATAAACTTAAAAAAAAGGTAAAAAAAAAAAAAACTTACAGATTCCTTAAGGCGGTGACTAGACTAGCAAAAGTAATCCTCTACTCCCTCTTTTAAAAGTTAATCATGTACATTCATTCATTCGTTTATTTATTTGTTTGTAATTTTTTTACATTTGTACTTTTTATTAAATATGTGTAGTATTTTTCATTTTCTTTTTAATTTTTTTTAATGTTTATTTTTGTGAGAGATAGAGAGAGAGAGACAGAGCACGAGCAGGGGAAGGGCAGAGAGAGAGGGACACACAGAATCCGAAGCAGGCTCCAGGCTCCGAGCTGTCAACACAGAGCCCGATGCGGGGCTCGAACCCACCAACCATGAGATCGTGACTTGAGCCAAAGTCAGACGCTTGACCGACGGAGCCGCCCAGGCGCCCCTATTTTTCATTTTCTGATAATTTCCGTATTTTATTGTAGCACGGAGGCATCCCAAGGGACGTTGGAGGAACTGGCGAGGACGGAGTGGTTTTTCAGAAGTGTGCGGTGGTAGGTATCCCAGGGGGCTTACGCTGGGAGAGGAGATCGTTGGGTTTTGACCACATCGCATCTTGGTCGAGTTGTGTGTTCAAGGACCGCTGAATCACGGGTCATCCACCTGTGTCCAGATACGTGTGTGCGGAAATAACGTATGAGTGATCTTCAATTTCCTGTCATAGATCCGGGACCGAGAGGTTTTGGTGGCAATGAAATTCTTGTTAGTGAAAATGCACTGTGATCATTAAAAAAATTTTTTAATGTTTTTTATTTATTTCTTTTTTTGGGAGGGGGAGAGAGAGAGAGAGACCAACTGTGAGCGGTGGAGGGGCAGAGAGAGAGGGAGACACAGAATCGGAAGCAGGTTCCAGGCTCCAAGCTGTCAGCACAGAGCCCGACGCGGGGCTCGAACTCAGGAGCCGTGAGATCATGACCTGAGCCCAAGTGGAATGCTGAACCGACTGAGCCACCCGGGCGCCCTGCTCTGTGATTGTTTAGAATGGAAAAGAAAGAAAGAATGATCTATTTCCGTTCAGATTTTGACACCGATATGGTGCTGGACAGTTTAAAATTTTTGTTTGGTGTGTTTTACGTCTTTGACCCTTACTAACCCTGTGAGGTGGCGCTTCACTTTATCGTTACGCTGGGGTCCCCGTGACCGCCCTCGGGTTCCGTGATTCCTGGAAGGACTCACAGAACTCAGAAAAACTGTTCGACTCACAGTTAGAACGTATTATAGCAAACGGTTTGCTATAGTACAGGTTAAAGTCAGCAGAGTAAAAGGCGCGTGGGACAGAGTTGTGGGGACACCAGGCGGGAGGGTCCCACTGTCCTTCCCCGTGGGATAGTGTGGCCGGCGTTTCGTTTCCCAAAGCACCGGTGCGCGGCATCATGTACCAAGTGTGTCCCCCAGAGGCACGCACCCGAGCCTTGACGACCAAGGTTTTTATTGCGGGTCCATCAGGGAGGCGTGCAGTGTCCGCGCGGCTGACCTCAGGAACTTGTCTCCAGTCCCTCCCGAGGTCACCTCGATACCGCTCAGCTCAAGGCCCCCGCCTCTAGCCATATTGTTGGCCCAGACGGCCTGGCATGGCCCAAGGCCAGGTACACACAGAGACTCTCCTCAGACAGGCAAGTCCAAGGCCTTTACAGGTTAACCAACCAGGAGCTGGTCAAGGGGCAGTCCTTCCTTCCGAGGGTGCAGGGTCTGAGCCACCATCCCGACCTGCGGGGTTAACCCTTCACTGCCCAAGCCCGATTTCATCTCAGGCCGCCAGCTGTCCTGCCCCCCTTCCTGGGTACGGTTGCTGCCAGCAGTTTCTCCTGAGTCTTCGTGGAGATGTGTTCGCCGTATGCATGCAGTTTTGAGTGTGTGCGGGTACACACCCGCACGCGCACCTGTGTGTACACATACACCGCTTCCCTCCGCCCTCAGCTTCTGCATCCCTTCCAGCAGGGCTGGCTGACGGCAGGGCAGGGGTGGTGGGGAAAGCTTGGAGAGCGGCAGCAAGGCGAGGGTGCAGAGGCCAGGCGGGGAGCCTGGCTGCGTGGGCCGCTAGGCAGGTTCCGGCAGCCGAGCCGTTCAGAGCCATGGCCAAGCCGAGCGCACGTGGGGGAGACTGGCCAGGAGGCCGGACACTGGCTTGCTCCCTCCTGGAGGTCAGATGGCAGTCAGAGGCCCTGGGCAGGTTCCCGGGGCTGGGCTGAATCAGAATGACCGAGTGAGCGAGCGCCCTCGTTTGCTTTTCCTGGTGACACCAGTTGCCGCAGTGTCCCGAGCCTGTGACTGGGGTTCTGTGCTTCGACATACTTTCTTCCGTTTCCCTGTAGGAGTCATTTCACTGCGTTTCGGGGCCCCGGTTACTTTGAAACGGTCACCAGGCAACAGCCCAGCAAAGCGGGAGTCAGAACACTCCTGGGGCCTTTGAAATCAGACCTGATAAGTTGTCAGGGCCCGGTGAGACCATAGCGCCCTCCGTCCCCTGGAGACCTGACATGCTCGGAGTGGAACCGGGGCGGGGGTGGGGTGGGGCACAGTAGGAGGTCGGACTTGCCAGCAAATCTGCCCTCGTGTCCTCTCCTGTCCCAGGTGTCCGGGCAGAGCGAAACGCAGACGGCTCAGGTGAGACTGCTCGTGGACAACGCCAGGACCCCCGTGGCCACCAACCTCTCAGACCTGCTTCTGCTGGACAACATCACTGGCCTCTCCATCAGGGGGTCGGCTGGAAACAGGACCTCGGCGGGATTCCAGGCTTTCAGAAGGAAGTTTCTGCAAGGTAATAAATAGCAGAGTGTAGTAGGTCAGGGAGGGAAAACGGGCGTGCTTCGAGGCGCTGGCGGAGCGTGCGAGGCGCTGGTGGTGGAGCGTGCGAGTCGCGGCAGGTGCGTCCTTAAACACGGGATGTGGGTTCACGCGCAGCGGCTTGCACTGTCGGGTGTTGGAGGGGGAGACCTCCGCTCAGTATCCACCCCCGAAAAGCTGGATGTGTTACTTAGGTTAGAGAGAGGTAGGATTCGGGGGAAGAGCTTTTAAGAACTATGTTCTTTTACTAATTTTATTATTATATCAATTTTTATTATGCAGCATTTCAGACACACACAAAGGGAGAGTTCATAGTGAATCCCATTTCATCCCGCGCCAGACGACCAGATTTACCAGGGAAATGCAGGTCTCGGCTCCGGGTGTGCTGGGTACTGGTGGAAGTGGTTTGACGTCAGCTCGGACACATGCTCATGAGACGTCCACGCGTGTTCTAGCACGTTCTCTGGACTACCTCTGCCGCCGTCACTAGCTGGGTTTGGGAGGGATGTTCCCCGAGGCAAGTTGCATTGGTTAATTAACCAGGTTTAAATATTTTTTTTAATGTTTATTTTTGAGAGAGAGAGAGAGAGAGAGAGCGTGAGGCAGGGAGGAGCAGAGAGAGAGGGAGACACAGAATCTGAAGCAGGATCCAGGCTCTGAGTTGTCAGCACAGAGCCTGACTCGGGGCTTGAACTCAGGAACCGTGAGATCATGACCTAAGCCGAAGTCGGCCGCTTAACCGACTGAGCCCCCCAGGCGCCCCGGCTTATTAAGCAGGTTTAAATGAATTCTGGGGTAAGTTGTTAGCATGACTTCAGGACGGTCAGTTTTCTCAGGAGGGTGAGACTTCTTTTACTCCGAGCACCCATCTGCTCCACAGAGGAAATGACTGCCTACCCCGTGACCATGATGCTGTTGTCCCCGTCACCTACGCAGGACTGACCCCTCCATTTCAGTGTCCAGGGCCACATTGCTCATCCATCAGCCCACACTTTCCTCTAAGCCGACGCACGGCCTCAGAACCCTTTTTGACCGAAGCTCCCAGCAGATTTGGCCCCCGAGCAGTGCGAGGTCTTTGCTGGCTGTGGTTCGAGCCATGTCATAAGAACTGTCACGATACATCCCAGCTAAACGGTCCTCAGTGTTTTCTTTCAAAGATGCAAAATTAAGTCCCCCCCCCCTGCCCAGTTCTTAAGCTGGTGTCCAGAGGACAGAACGTGGGGCCATGAGGAGAGTGCAGACTCGGTCTCAGACGGACCTAGATTTGACTCCTCGCTTGGCCACTTAGGAGCTGTGTCTCCTCTGGAAGTGGCTGAACTTCTCGGAACTCGGGACGTCCGTGTGTGTCTCAGTGCCTCTCGGAGCAGGCCTAGCAGAGCCCGGGGGAAACGGCCTGCCCTGGCTTCCCTCCCCAGGCCCTCCTGGCTGTGGCCCGCCGGCCCGCCTCTCTCCTCCTGTTTCCCCTTGTGCCTTCCGTCATCCGTGGTCCTGCCTGACCGCACTTGTCACTCCCCCCGCCTGCCGGCTTCTGCTCACGCCCCTGTGTCTGCCTGGACGGCCCTCCCCACCTGCACCTGCACACCCCTGCCCTGCCTGCCCTTTGCCCGCTCGGGGCCCCGGGCCGCTGTGAGCACCGTGTGCGGAACCCGCCTCCCCCGCCTTTGTCTGCTGCACGTCCCTGCACCTAGGCCTCTTCTCCGGGACTCGGGGACAGTGACAGTACCTGCTGCAGGACCTGGGGGTTAATTCTCAGAGAGCTTAGAACACGGCCTGGCCCGAGGGAGGGTCACCCATGCCAGCGGCCGTTTTGCCGTGATTGTTTTTGTTCTGGGTGAAGGTGGTAAGAATACATAAGATCTACCTCCTGACGCTGTGAAGTATACAGCGCGGTGTTGTTCGGCCACGCACTGAGGGCAGTGAGGCATTTGGGTTCGTGGGCTCACCCCGCGTCCGGGGAAGGACGTGGGTTTTCAACTTAGCGGGCAGGAAGCTTCCCCGAGGAGGAAGTGTGCGACTCTGAAATCAAGTGACCAATGGACCCAGCCCGCGGACGCCCTGTGGTCACCGTCATTATCTCGTGGTACTTTTCTTTCGTCAGAGCCAGGGTCCTTGGGAGCACGGGTGGGGGGGGGCTTACTAAGTGTGCGTGGCAGGCAGGGGGGTCTCCCCCGCCTGGCCGAGGGCGCCCTGCGGGGTCACAGGGTCACACTCGGTCTGGTTACAGACCTTCACTGTGTTGTCGTTTCCGTGGTTCCCATGACCTTGTCTCCGTGAGCCTCGGGATTTGTCAGTACGTAAAGATAAATGAAGGCATTGAGAATTCTTTAAGTAAAAATCCTAGTGATTCGTGGGCCCAGTGCTCTTTTCTTTCTTTACTTTTTTGTTTGTTTGTTTGTTTGTTTGTTCGAGACTTCCATTCGTCGAGAAAGGAAGCCCATTGTAGCACACGAGGGTTCAACTCCGACCCCTGTCGCGGGTGGAGGCAGAGCTGGAGGACGGGCCTGGGTGAGATCAGGTGGGATGGCCTTTGTCACCCGCTGGCCGCTTCGGGCTGGTGCCCCGAGTCCCGCCGGCATTGAGCGCCCTTGCTTTCCGCTGGCAGCCCGCTCCCGGGAGTAAGAGGGGCTGCCCGGCAGACGTGCCCGAATCTCCCCGCACAGTGAGCAAGTGTTGGGGGGAGGCTGGCCCCGTTTTGGGGAGGCTGCATGTCCTGCGTTCGTGGACCGAAATGCCGGGGCGGGGAGCGTGTGCTTCCCCGAGGATGTCACTGACCTGCAGTGCCCGAGAACGTGGCTGGTCCCTTGCAGAGGGAGATCGGTGTTGGTCGGGACCCAGGACAGCCCTGCTCCCCCAGACCGCCCACCCTTTGCCCCTGTGCGTGTCTCTCTGGCACTGCCGGGGGGTGGGCGAGGTGGTTTTTCTGTCCCGGGAAGACTCTGGGAGTGACTCCGAGCATTGTATGATCAGAAGACGCCGAGCGTGCTCTATACCCGAGGCTGGGAGTTCTCCCTGATTCCAACCGCCATTCAGACACATCCTGTCACCTAGTCAGCGAGGGGCGCAGCGCGATTGAGGGACAGCCCGGAGCTCATCGGCGTGAAGATCCTCCAGCACCTCCCTTCTGGAAATTCGCAGGGGGACATGAACATTCTAGGAGTGAATCCCCTACAAATTGAAACCCAAATACATTCACGTCCAAAAGGAATTAAAATCTGAGACCAGAACCTTTGCTTTTGTAAGTTTGAAGTCTGAAGTCCAACTTTTCTCAAATTAAATTAAAATTCCCCACACCATCCTCCTAATATTTTATTCTGTCCAGTTTCCCCCTGCCCCACTGGAGGGCTGTAACTGTCTAGAAGGAGTTGGGGTCCCTTCAGCAGTAGAAAGGGTACAAATCTTTTGTCTCGAAAGCCGAATGGGTGGAATGCCAGGTTCCTCACATGCCTCGCTTCTAAACAATTCCAGAGTTAAGGGAACACAGGGGACTGTCATATAAACAAAGTGAATCTGTCCCCACGATGGAGTAGCACTCGAAATAAGAAGGAAGGAAGTACTGGGGTGCCTGGGGAGCTCAGTCGGTTAAGTGTCTGACTCCAGCTCAGGTCACAATCTCACGGTCTGTGAGTTCGAGCCCCGCGTTGGGCTCTGTGCTCACAGCCCAGAGCCGGGAGCCTGCTTCGGATTCTGTGTCTCTGTTTCTTACTCTGCCCCTCCCCCACTGACACTCTGTCTCTCTCTGTCTCAAAACTCAATAAACAATAAAAAAAAAAAAAAGGAAGGAGGTGCTGACCCATGCTACAGCGTAGAGGCACCTCAAAAAAAAGTCGGTGAAAGAAATCGAACGCAAGCAACACATATTCTATGATTCCCTTTCTACGAGGTGGCCAGAAAGGCAACCTGGTCCCCCAAAGTGGAGTTCTGGTTGGCTGCACCTTGGGGCGGCGGTGGAGAGTGACTGCCTTTGGGCAGGAAGTTTCTTGTCACAATCAGAGTGTGGTTACAGTCGTACGACTCTGTAAATACACAAAATTGCTTGCCTTGCACACCTAACAGGTAAACGGAACGAGATGAAAGTTTTATCTCAAAACTGTTAAAAAAAAAAAAAAGTACGAGAATCTCAGCCCCGCCACCACCCAATTCAGACCACAGGCTGGGGTCGGCTCTGGCCAGGCACCGCCTTGTCCTCAGCACTTCCCCGCGCCGCGGCTGAGGCTAGAGGCGTCTGTCCTGAAGAACGGGGACAGAGATGTTCCTTACTGGTTTTAGTTCACCGAGAGCCTGTGGTCCCTGGCAGGTGCTCAGAGCCCACCTGCGGAGGTCAGCTCTGCATTTAAGGTGGTCACGATGCTCTTCCAACACCGGATGGAGGGGCGCCTCCAGGAAGCCGGGCCGAGAGCACGCTGCCTCCCGCAAAGCTAGAAACCCGCACGGTGGCCGCTCCATCACCCGATCTCGTCTGGGGTTCCAATCTTTCCCAGCGGTTCTTTCCCTTTGGGGTCTGAGTGTGGCCCCTGTCCACTAGCAGAGCTGCCTTCTCGAGAGAGCTGGGATCTTCGGTTCTGACTTCTTCCTAAGGAGAGCTCTGAGCCACAGACCTATCTCCCAGGGAAGCGTCCCCTTAAATCCAATTGGTTTTTGTAACAAAGCAGTCGAGGGCCAGCTAGAGACCGTGTGGCTGGAGCCGGCCCCGCGTGAACCCACGGTGGCCTCTGTAGCCCCTCCCGGGTCCCGCCTCCCCGTACTCCTTGCTGTGCTCGCAGAACCAGCCTCCCCGGAGGGGTCAAAGCAGAGCTGACCGTCGGTCTGTCGGCCAAGGCCCAAAAGTCCCGTAGCGACCGTACCCCTTAGTTGTATGGACAGGATCGTGGGGGATAAATCGACCCTCCCCTGGACTCCAAACACAACAAAAGGTTGTGGGTTTCCCAGGTGTGTGAGTGAGCCTCATCCTGAACTAGGAAGACTGGCCCGCCCCGTCCCAAGCAATGCTGGACGGGCCTGGGCGCTGGTAAGAGCGAGCACCTGCTGACGGCCTCTTCCGGGTGACGAGAGAGAGACCCCATGAGTGGGCATGCGCAGTGCACCGTCCCCACGACAGGCACCTGAGACCCTTGCTGCCCACGTCCGTGATGATGGCGGCTTCCGTTGATGTGTGGCTCGTCTGGGGTGCGGTGGAGGGGCCCCCTCCTGACGCGCACCTGCTTTCTTTCCGAGCAGTTGGAGACTCCTTCTCGGTCAGCTACACAGCCTCCATCCAGGCCGGAGAAGTCGGGAGCGGAGACGTCCTGGTGCTTCCCGCCTGGCTTACCTTCCAGACCTCAGCACCGGTATTTCCTCGTTACTTTGGTTTCTGTCTTGTCGCTCTGGTTTCGGAAGCATTGACACTTAGGGCAGTCTGTTAGCTCTTTCCTTTCCTCCCCCCTCCCCTCCTCTCCCTCCTCTCCCTCCTCTCCCTCCTCTCTGCCCTCTCTCCTTCCTTCCTTCAGTGATATGGAATTCCAGATGAGTGCGTGGGCCCTGCAATCCCACACTTTGCCTTGAACCTGGCTCCCTGAGCATCTCATGGGGACCTTAATTACTCAGCCCCTGTGGGCTGACCGGGAGTTATTATAAAGATAAGTCATCAGGAGTTTATTTGTTGCCCCTGTGGCTTTCATACTTAGATAAGCACTCAGCCAGGAGTTACTGTTTATAGGAGTTCGCTGTGAGCTGCCTTGACCGGTTCCGCAGACCAGGCGCCTTAACAACAGAAATCCGTTTTTCACGTGCCCCTGGGGCCGGAAGTCTGAGATCCAGGCGTGGGCATTTGGTTCCTTCTGAGGCCTGTTGCCCTGGTGTGTGGACGGCTGTCTTCTCCCCGTGTCCTTACGTGGTCGTCTCTCCGTGTGGCTGTGTCCCGCTCACCTCTTCTTAGAAGGACACCAGTCAGATTGGGTCAGGGTCTGCCCTAATGGCCTCGTTTCAGCTGAATCACCTCTGTAAAGGCCCCACCTCCAAATACAGTCACGTCGTGAGGTGCTGGGAGCTGGGGCTTCAACATACGGGTTTTGAGGGGACACGATTCGGCCTGGGACACCGTTACCGTTAGTGTCTTCATTTTTCAGTCACCTCTTAATCTGCGTATGCAGGGAGCGTGGTTGGTTGAATGTCACCATAGGACATAGGAGGAGAAGGGTCCTTGTCCCCAAGGGCCCCATCTGCTCTAGTTACGTTGGTCATTTTGTTAGGACTTCGGCTACTGGAGAAAGTAACTTGTACCGGATGGGGAAATGAGGCTCAGAGCGTGACTGCCACACCACAGAATCCTCATCGGACCACACAGCTTCCGGCTCCTTCCACCCAAGGCTGACGGACCTGTGAGTGGCTTTGCTGCTGCACTAAGAAAAAAAAAATCCTAGACAAAATGAGATAAAAAGCAAGTTTCCAAGAAGGCAAAGACCTGATACAAGGACACTGTCAACCTGTCGGAGGAGACAGATGTCTCAGAAAATAATCAGGTACAAAGTCAAGAACAGAAGACCAGGAAAGATACAGAAAGAGTGACAAACTGACCCAGAAGAAATACCATCCCAATTTCAGGGGACAGAAACCAAGGAAGTTAAAATCGGAACTTAACAAGGTGACAGAAACCAGCAGTGGGAAACTCAGAAACTCAACGAAACTGAAAGCCTCCACTTCCTCGTACGGGAACGTTCAGACCTCAGGCCCCCTGGAAGTGCCCGGGGAAGGCGGGTGTGGGGCAGAGGGAGGGAGAGATGGAGGGGCCCCTCAGTCACTCAAGGGCGACTCCCCAAGCCTCCCAGCCTCAGCGTGTCCCGGGCTGTTCCTTTGCTTGGTGCGTCGTCTGTCCTGTTGACTTTATTTCCATAAGAAACCCTCACGCTGCCCCTAGTGCATGAGACCAGGGACCTTGTCTCTCCTACTGTGACACCTGTGTTCCCAGTGCCAAAAATAGAACCCTGCACAGTAAGTACTCAGTACAGATTTGCTGAATAAATGAATGAACGAATCCGTAAACTAATGAATCTCGGACAGGTTTTTAATTTGTTTTTATTTTTTTAAGTTTATTTATTTTGAGAGAGAGGGAGAGAGACTCCCAAGCAGGTGCTGCACTGTCAGCACAGAGCCCGATGCAGGGCTCGAACCCGCCAACCGTGCAGTCATGACCTGAGCTGAAATCAAGAGTCAGATGCTTAACCTACTGAGCCCCCCAGGCGCCTCTCTTTTGTTTTTATTTTTTAACGTCTCTGAACCTCAGGTGTCTCGTCTATAAGAAGGAGATGATTCTACCAATGTCTCCAGTCTTCCGTGGGGCTGACATGTGTCTCTGTGCAATGACCTGCAAGTTCCCACTCCTTCCCGACCTTCGGGGGGCTCTCTGGGCAGTTCTGCAGATGGAGAGGAAAGTGCCCGCCTGCCCTCCTGAAGATTCCAGAATCCCGAGCTTCACTGGCCTGCATTCGGGGCTCCTGCCTGCCGGCTCTGGTAGACGGTCAGCCTCGCCCCGACCCAAATCCTGCCCCAGAGATGGGTCCCGGGAGGCCGGTGCTTGCCGAGGGAGGGAGTGCGTGCTGCAGGTGGACAAGGGGCTCCCGTACCGTGTTCTCAAGTCGTTTCAACAGGTTGGACTCCACAGTCCGTCGGCGGACTGCTAGGATCTCATCCGTGACGTAGAGAAGATCGAGTGTGTTTGGGGCTGAAATGACCCAAATTTTGAGTGAGATTCTAGTGGCTGCTCATGAGAGCGCCGGTTAGCTCTGCTTGTCCATCCGTCCCAAGACATACGACAAGAGGGGAGAAATGACAATTACTTAAACAGGCAAGTGCTTTGCAGGATGGGGTCCTTCCAGTAGAGCAAGGCGAGGTCCGACCCGGCAGAGCCTGGGAACCACCGCCCGGCTGTGTTTCAGAAGCGGCTCAGCCTCGTTGGGCTCCAGTGTCCCCGTCTGAACAATGACAGGAGTGGGAAGAGTCTCAGGGATCCCTTCTCGTTCTGGCGTTTCAGAATTGCATGAGAGTAACGGAGGAGACTGTAAGAATACAGCGCCCCCCACCCCCACCCTTATTCACTCTTTTCTGTGCTGGCGGGCGAGTACAGGGCAGAAGGCATTTGGGGTGGGGGGGGGGAGAGACCACACTCACGTGACTTTTACTACGCTCTATTGTTAAAAGTGTTCTACTTTAGTTATCGTTGTCAGTCTCCTACTGTGCCTCGCTTAGCAATTGAACTGTATATACGGAGAGGAGAAAACAGCCCATCTAGAGTGGTTTCAGGCATCCGCTGGGGGTCCTGGAACGCATCCCTGGCGGGTAAGGGGGGCCCGGCTGTTGTTCCCACTGGCCGATCCCCTCAGCAGGAGGTGGTGCGGCCAGAGGTGTGTTGCGCTTGGATCCGGAAGCTGCTTTCTCAAACACGCACCCACCCCGCAGTCATGCAGGGTTAGATAAAGGAGGCCCTGGGTGATGGATGGTTAAGAGGGAAAGACCTAGAACATTCATGTCAAGTATCTTACGATATATTATATAGACTTCTGTCCGCCTTACACGTTACACAGTCACCTCTGTATTCCGCTTGGTCCTTGTTTTCCGACTTCATGCTGTGATCTCAAGCGTGTTCTCAGGGCACCCGGTGGCTCAGTCGGTTGAGTGTCTGACTCTTGGTTTCGGCTCAGGTCATGATCTCAGGGTTCATGAGTTCGTTTTGGGCTCATATAGGACGGTGAGGAGCCTGCTTGGGATTTCTTTCTCTCTCTCTCAAATAAATAAACATTAAAACAACTTTAGAGAAAAATGAAAACAACAAAGCATGTTCCTCAAGCCTTGAAGTTCCTGCCGTGGGCACAGGACTGAGGAGTCACGTTTTGCGAAGAGACGACGTCAAGCTTCGTCGCACACTTGACTGAAGCTTCTCGCGGCTTAGACCTTGGGTGTCAGAAAACCCCGGGAGGAGGGACCTGGAGGGAGAGAAGGGCGTGGAAAGTGTTGATCCAATGCGTGCTTCTGAATGCACCCTCGGTGTCCAGGTCGGGACCCCGAAACTCACAGGGCATCACGAATATCCCCAAACAGAGGCAGTTCAGGAATAGGAAGGGACAAGTGATTGCTGCTTCTTGTTGTTTTTTTTTAAGGACTCCTATATTCTTTAAAAATTCCCTTTCCCCTCTATAAAAGGACCTTGTCGTGTTTTTATTTCCCTTCAGCGCCTCCATTAGGTTGGCCTGCAGCTGTGGGATGTGGGTGGGGGTTTCCACCATAGATGGACCGTCGCTTCGGTGAGACAGAGAGGCCTCCGCAGTGGCCGTGATAGAAGGATACAGTGTTGCCTTGCTCGCAGGCTCCAAGCTCCAAGCCTCAAGGCCAGGTCACACACGGCGGTACCACCACCACCGCTGACTATAGCAGGATTGCCCTCGGGGCTCCCTTCACGTACCGGACACACTTCTAGATTCCGTATCAGCTAACTGAATCCTCACGGCATCCCCGCGAGTCAAATAGGATTCCCATTTTACAGATGAGAAGACCGAAGCTCAGGGAAGTCTGTACCTTGCCTCAAGTAGGACCGCCGGTGAGCGGTGGAGCCGGGTGTGAACCCTGGCAGTCTGGCTCTGACCACCAACCCGGTTGCCGGACCTTCTGCCTGCGTCCCCCGGAGGAAGTGTGTTCTCATCGTCCGTCTTCTCCGATGCCACGCACTTGGACAGATAGCTGTCCTGACACCCTGTGGTTTCCCGTCTTCCCACAGCTCCCGAGCAGAGGAGATTTGAAGGCATGAGGAGCAGACAGACCCATGGGAGTTGTGGTGTGGGGGCTGGGCACGTCCCCTTGGGAGGTGAGCTCAGCAGAGCCGTCACTCAGCGCCTGCTTTCTCACCGATGAGGGAAACCCATGTCTGGATTCGCACGCACCTGCAGGACAGAAGGAGCCTCTGCATTTCTCCAGACCTTTGCCCCGTTCTGGAGGGACCCTGAGACCCCCGCAGGCCCTGGCCCCTGATAGTCCAGGGCCTGGGGCATCTCCAGGCACGGCGGGTTGCAAGTACCCCAAACGATACCCCATGTATCAGACTCCCCAAACCTGTTGACGAAAGCATTTTCTTTTTTATTTCTCTTTCTTTTTCTAGAACAGAACACAACTAAAAGCCCTTTTCACCATAACGGCAGAAGAGAAGATAAAGGTAAGAGAAAATACTTGAGCTGGACAGCCACCTTGCGCCCCGGTGTGTCTTCCTGCCACTGGCGTGTAGGTCTCTGACTGTCCTCAGAGCCAAGGGCAGGAGCAGCTGCTGGCCTTGGCAGTCTGCGGCCCCCCAGTGTGGCTGGAGGCTGTCGGCTAGTTTCCTGGATGGCCCCTCCGCCTGGGCCAGACGGTGTGTACTCACCATGGGACCACACGTCACCCTACTTCAGCACCTGCTAGAGATAGACGCTGTGAACAGTTCACACATGCTGAATTGCGTGCTCTTCACGGCAGCGCTGGGGGATGGGTTCTGTTTTTAAATCACCTTCATTTCGTTGATGGGGAAACCGAGGCACGCTTAGGTGAAGTAAGTTGCCCAAGGTCCCCTGGCTAGTGCGTCGGGATTCCCAAGACCACTCCCAGCCTCAGGGGTGCACCAGGAGGACACACAGGACTCCACATAGAGCCACGCTCCTGGCCGATTTATTCCCTAGAAGGATGCAAAGTAAAATCAGCAAAGGGCACAGGTGCATGGGGCAAAGTCTGGAGGACACCAGGCCTCAGCTTCCAGAATCTTCTCTCAGCCGTCACACAGGAGGCACTTAGTCCTCCAGCACCAGGTGTGACAACACACGTCAAGTGGTGTCACCGGGGAAGCCCGTCAGAGACGGACCCCAGGGTCCTTGGAGGCTGGGTACCCGGGCACCCCCTGCCTGGTCCGTACCACGGTCCCAGACTCCCAGAAGGAGTGTGTTCAGTGTAAACCACGCCGTTTACACAGCAGCTTGGGCACAGCGAGCCGCTCCTATCAGGAAACGGTGGTTACCCTCCCGAAATCCAAGTTCCTGCATGCCAGCTGAGGCCCCGCCTTGCACGGTGGCCTCTCAGAGGGTACCAGTCTTGGGCTTGGCAGTGTGCTTTTCTCACGGGTGTGAGGACCAGGATTTGAACCTAGGCACTGTGGCTGCAGACCCTGCTGCCGGGCAGTGGGCCATGCTGCCTTCCGGGAGCTGGATCCTTGCCCCAAAGAGACAGAAACAAAATCCAAGTCTGGCTAGAGCCAAGGGGAGGGTTTCTGGGGGGGGCAGGGGAGTCGGGAAGATGGGTGCAAACCGTCTTGGCTTGTCAGTGAGCCCCAGGGGGTTGGGACTGTGCCTGGTTCCTCCTTGCACCCCACTCTGCGCCTTACATTCTGGGTGGCACTCAGCAGGTCAGTACCCCTTGACTGAGCTGATCATCATCAGTGCTGGTGGCTGCCACTTAGTGTCTGGTTGCTGCGTGATTGCAATGAAAGTCAGAGAACGTCCACCCTTCCCCCGCCCCCAGGCCCTCTCGTGTGGGCAGGGTGAGCCGCACCCAGGTCTTCGGGGCAGCCTCCGGCCCCCACACTGCCTCCAAGGGAAACAGGAGTGGGTGCGGTTGGGCAGTGGAGCATCGGGCTGGGTTTCAGCCCTCCTGCCCCTCGTCTGGGTGACCCTGCACTTGTGGACCCCATTTGAGGGGATCCCCATTGAGGGGAGAGATGAGGCACACAAGTGTGATGGGCCTACAGTGTTGTGGGACATCAGGTTCTCGGGCCGAAGGCCTGGCTTTGAATCCCTGCCCACCGCCGATTGTATGTGACGGTGGGTGTGCTCCTGACCCCCTCCGAGCCTCCGTTTCCTAGCTGTGAAAGGAGAGTGATAACAGTACCCCTTCCTAGGGCGGTCGTCAAAGTAAAGGAATTGAGGTGTGAAAAGCTCTCAGCACAGTGCCTGGCATTTTAAAAAAAATATATATTTTTTAACGTTTATTTATTTTCAGAGAGAGAGAGAGACAGAGTACAAGTGGGGGAAGGGCAGAAAGAGAGAGGGAGACCCAGAAACCGAAGCGGGCTCCAGGCTCCAATCTGGCAGCACAGAGTCTGACACGGGGCTCGAACCCACAAGCTGTGAGATCGTGACCTGAGCCGAAGTCGGACGCTTAACCGACTGAGCCACCCGGGCGCCCCGTGCCTGGCGTTCAGGTGCTCAAAAGCGTCGGCTGCTGTCTTCGGGATTATTATCATATGCGTATGCAGACATCACCCTTCTGCACGTGTTCCGTGGTTTTTGCGAAGGGACATTCTGTAACAGGGTCTCAAGCCCAAGGGACCATCGGGTGCTGTAAGCACGAGTCGATCCCAGTGCAAGATTCCAGGGTGACGTGGAGTCTGGGGCAGCCTGAGGACTCAGATCACCTGCCACCCGCTGTCCCCTGCCCTCCCTGAGACATTAAATGAGAAAAAGAAACGTCAAACAACATCCAGCTGCCATGCCTGAATTTGTGAGGTTGTGACCCTGAAATCTAGGTCATACGTGCTGTAGATACTGGCAGTAAAGAGTGCTGAGGAGATGGCAGGCTTCTTGGAGGAGGTAAGAATTCAGCTGGGTGTAGTTAAGAGAAGGACATAGTTAAAGCTGGAGGAAGGGTGTTCTAAAACACGCCACGGAAGATCCGACCTCGAGGCTGAGCCTGCTCAGCTCTTGGTGGGATTTGAACCGAGGTCTCCTGGCACCAGTGAGTTACACGGATGCATGAGACAAGGCTCTTGCCAGCTACAGAGTGTGTTCTGGCATGGCTGACTTGGAAAGTGTGAGAGTGAACGGGAGGAGCAGGGCAGGGAGCATAGAGGCTCCCTGGCATTCCATCACACAGCTACGCAGGGTAAAGGCATGAGGTCTCCACTGTCTCGGTTGGGATTCTTCAACCCTTGGAGGAGACCCCGTCGTCACCTTTGTTTCTTCTTACCTTCCTGAGGGTGAAATTGGCAGGTGTCGGCCAAGGAAAGCAAGGCCCCAGGAAATTGCTCTCTGTTTCCTATCCCAAGTCCTCTTGCCCTTTCTGTCTGTTGCATGAAGAGTCTCTGGGAGGAAAAAAAAGTCACACCGTGTGTGCTGGACGTGGGTGTTCAGATGTTGCTGGACCTCCCCACAGCTTCTTGTGTTGATGCCAGGTGCCCCTGGAAGGGCTGGGCGCCGGGGCAGAGACTGGGAGAACGGGATCTCAGCTCTAATTAAGAGAGAGACATTTAAACCATCTGTTTCGTCCCCCAGATCCATGCGGGATGCAGTTCCAATAATCATTGTAGTCGGATTTTGGGGAAGAAATGTGATCGAGTTAATCAGTTTCACCTGCAGATATAAGTGTATGGAACTAGGGGAGAACATTGTGACGATGGGGAGTAATATAGGGGGATTTCCCCTAGCAGATGCTGAAAAGTTCTAAAGCTACATTAATGCTGTATGCAACCCTGCAGGAAAAGCCGGACCTAGGGCATAAAATAGATTGTCTTCCCAGATGTACGTATAATAAAAACGTGTTTCAAGTCAGTGAGAAAAGAGTATCGTTCATACGTTCTTGGGCAACTCACTGAATCTTTTAGAAGAAAGTAAAGATGAATTCCCTCATCAGATTAAAATCTAGAGAAAACAATTTGTAAAAAGTAAATATAGGATTAGCGTTATATGATAGGAAGAAAACCATGAGGGACAGCCGTGGATTTGAGCACCCAAAGAGTTGAAAATTTTGTATTTAAAAACAGCATTAAGAAAGTGACACACCTGGGGACATACTTGTAACGTACGTAAAAAGGAATTAACGTCTTCGACACGCAAAGAGTCCTGTTAATAAGAAAGAGGGTGTATCTGTAGACAGCTATATGCTATATGAGAGTTTCTCAAACACGGGGACTTAGAGTGTGTCCCTTTGTGCCCTTGTGGAGGGAGGAGGTGACCGTTGGCAGGATCACATGGCTTTGAGATGCTCTCGGGATGGGAGGTGTGCACTCACATGTGACGTCCACCTTCCCTGTGTCACCTTGTGTTTGGATGACTGCCCCAACCTCCTGCCTGTCCAGTTCTACTCCCCTCCAGCCCATCGTCCTCACTGGAGTGATCTTTCTAAAACACAAACCTGCTTGCTTTTCTGTTTCCGGAAGGATTCCCTGTTGCTAGATTAAGCCCAGTTCCCTCAGGTTGATATTCAGGATTCATCAGAAGAGTTGGCCTCTCTGTCTCCCAGTGCTGCTGGGGCCTGGTGTTTTCCGCATCGTTCTGGTTTTGTATATGCTGTTCTTTTCTTACCTGTGCTTCGGACAGTGCATAAACATCCTACAGGACCCTGTCCAACTTCTGCACGTCTGTGATTCCTGAACCTCCCCCAGGCATGCTGGTAGCACCACTGGCTGGGAATCCCATGGCTCTGGGACATCTGATAAACCTTCATTCTGTGACATTGAGATCATTTCTTTGGTTGGCATTTAATACATTTCTGTGACGTCAGAACAGAATTTTTGCCCCGAAGAGACTTTAGATACTATCTCGTTTCACTTCTCATTTGAGAGGCCCTGGGAACTGGCCAGGGTCCTGAAGTGTGATGGCAACGTTAAGTCCTGTTGTGCGGTTTGTTCCCACATCTACTTATTCACCAGACTGGTATCTCAGCAAAACTCTGTTAGCCAGTGTGATTGCCTCTGCCCGTGATTGCCTTCTAAGCTCCCACTCTCGTCAGCATTGTCAGCTGGGAAGCCCGGAGACTGTCTGCTCTCAGAGCCGCCCTTCAAGGGTTGTGGGAGAAAGGGCCCCTGTTTCTTGGATCTTTAGCCCAAAGTGAAGGATTTCAACAAATCACTCCTAAAATCAAATTCTGTATGTTTTTATCTTCAAACTTTTTCTGTCTTTCGAGGGGTAGGTGGGTGGGATTTAATATACGTCCATTGTGAACAGTTAGAGAAAATGCTCCCTCCATATCACACACAACACACACACACACACACACACACACACACACACACACACACACACACACACACACATATATACACATGCACATACACACACACATGCATGCATGCACAGAATTGAAAAATGAAGTAACATTAGCACATATTCCCACTAGGAGAGGACCATTGCTAACATGTTGGCTTCTTGCCTCTATGAGTCTATGAATTTATTTATTACATAATCGAAGTCAAAATGTATAAGCAATTCCTCCTCATGCTTTTGTAACTCGCTGTTGGATTAGAAGCATTGAAAACACTCCTTTTGAAAGGATTTCTTTTTTCCGCCCATCATTTCTCTTCCTAAATGCACTGATAGAACTCATCAAAGGAATCTGCTCTTAGCTAATACGTGATTAAAGGGATGGCAGTAACACGCGATTCTTTGTCAGAGACAAGAGGGAAAGTCAGGGCCTGGGGACGAGGAGGCTGAGATCATTGAGCTGCCTCTCTTTCTTTATTCTTTCTTAATGAAGTTTATGGTAAACAGGCTTTTTGAAATCTGTACTTATGATTATCAGTAGGATTTGGCTGCATCTCAAAAGTGTGATTGACTCGGGGCTGATTTCTGGCGCTCTACGTGCATACATTTCTGTCCCTGTCACTGTAGCAGCTGGTCCCCCCAGGACCCAGCCTACCAGCCAGACATCAAGGGACGTTTTGGGCCCCCATCTCTAGCATCCCGCACATCCGTTCGAGCACTCAGTCTCCATAGCCTTTGGACTCTGTCTCCTAAATATTCCCCCTAATTTCTGCCCTGCCCTCCAGCCTGCCAGTAGTAGTAGTAACAGCTGCCCAGATTTGCTGACTGATCTCTCTGTGCTGCCAGTAGGTCCTATTTTGTGTGTGTAAAGTACACATCCACGAAACTAACCATTATTGACATTCAGTAGGTTCATGGTATTGAGTCACCATCACTACCGTCCAGATTTGGAACATTTTCATCTCCCCAAAGGGAAAAACTGAGTTCCCATTGAACACTTGGTCTCCGTCGTCCCCACCTCCCGCTCAGCCCCTGGCAACCACGACTCTGCCATCTGTCTCTACAGGTTTGCCTTTTCTGGCCATCTCATGTAATGGGCTATGGTCTTTTATTCAAGCTTCTTTCCCTTAGCATAATATTTTCAAGGTCCGTCTGTGTTGTAGCATGTATCGGTACTTCATTCTTCTTCTTTTTTTTTTTTTTTTTTGGCTGAATCCTTTTCCATCGTACGGGGGATGGACCCCATTCTGTGTCTCTCTTCATCAGTCGATGGGCATCTGGGCTTTCCCCATCTTCTGGCTATTATGAATAGTGCGAATATTCAGGTACAGATTTTTGTTTGAGCACCTGTTTTCATTTCTTTGGGGTTCACACTCAGGAGTGGACTTGCTTGGTTGTATGGTAATTCTGTGTTTAACCTGTCTAAGAACCATAGGAACTACTTATTTTTATCTTATTTTAGAGAATGTGCAAGCAGGGGAGAGAGGCAGATGGAGAGAGAGAGAATCCCAAGTAGGCTCCATGCTGAGCGTGATGCAGGGCTTGATCCCATGACCCTGGGATCATATCATGAGCTGAAATCAAGAGTTGGCCGCTCAACCGACCGAGCCACCCAGGTGCCCCCCGCCCCATAGGCATTATTTTAACCCTCATTTTACAGATGGGGAAATTTCAGCTTGCAGAGGAGGAGGCCCAGGGTCCCACAGTGTGGTAGGGGGCAGAGCTGAGAGCTGAGCCCCCAACTAGGGCCAAAGTCCATGGTCTTTATCAGCATATTCTACTCCCTCCTGCAGCCTTGTTTCATGTCCTCGTCGTTTGGAGGACACGAACTGTCTCCAGATTGGCTGTCACGTCCCATTTACCCTTCTCCAGGCTGATGCCACACAGTAGCCAGACTTACCTTCCTAAAATACTGATCTGACCAAGTTACTTCCTGGCTTAAAACCCCGCAGTCATCCCCTCACCCCAAGCCATTAGGACGATGCCGCAAATCACCAACCTGCTCTTGAAGGCCCTTTGGGACCCTGTTTGCATCTCTTCCACCTGCAGGTGCTGCTCGTGCTGTTCTCTCTGCCTGGCTTGCCCTCCTCCTGCCTCATTCTCCTCCGTCCATGGGTCACCTCATGTGAAGCCTCCTTTGTCCTTTGAGCTAAGCTAGGGGCTGCCCCCTGTCCACTCCTCTCCTTCAGGCTTCTCCAGCCTCACCCTAGTCACACCGTGTCACCCTGTCCTGCTTGCCTGTCTGTTTTTTTGCAGGATCATGAGCTCCTTAGAGCAGGGCCTGGATCCATTCCCCACCTTGTCCTTCGAGCACCCATCACTGGGTTTGTCCTTCAAACACCCACTGAATTAACTAGATGTCAGGAAAGTTTACCCCCACATCCAAACACTGAGTCAACCCTCGTAGCCCGCTGTGATGTATTCACTTAAATAGAGAGTTTCAGGCAAACACAATTATAGCGAAGCTTGGTTTCTGCACATATGAGATGGATGTAAGAATTCTGAGCTTAAACCATTGTTTCAAAGACTAAAAAGGGAGTAAAGTTTTGCCTCTGGCAAAACTTCAGTAAAGACATTGATGGTTAAGAGTAGTTTTGAAGAATGGGTTTTAAAGGCTTTTGTCCAGTCACTGAGAGATTTTTAAAATCCTGCCCTGCCAGTCACTCAGCCTGGAAGAGGGAGCTGTGTACTCGGAGTGGGAATCGCGATGGTCACAGTGGCCTAACACCTTGATGACTCAATGCAGGGCTCCTGCTAAAAGGCCAGGCTGGAGCCTGAGCCCCAGAGAGGCAGCTGCAGTGTGAAAGCTGCTAGCCCAGACTGCTGGCTGTGAAGCCCAGGTTCACTGCTGATTAACTCTGTGATCTTGGGCCATTTATTTAACTGATTAGTACTTTTGAATTCTACTTTGTAAAATAGAGACCGAAACAGTGCCGACTCTGTGGTATTATTGTGAGATGTTATTGGATTAATGCATATAAAGCACTTGGGACCACTTCTGGTGTTTAGTGTCTGCTGAATACATGTTAACTGTGATGATGGTGATGACGGTGATGGTGATGGTGATGATGGTGATGGTGATGAGGACAGTGATGGTGATGATGGTGATGGTGATGGTGATGGTGATGATGGTGATGATGATGCTGATGGTGATCCTGGTGGTGGTATTGGAAACGCTGCTGCTGATGCTGTTGGTGATAATGATGTCGTGATGGCGATGATAGTGGTGGTGATGCTGTTGCTGATGTTGAGGATGCTGATGGTGATAGCGGTGGTGACGATGGTGATATTATGGTGATGCTGACGGTGACGATGACAGTGATGGTGATGATGGTGAGGATCATGATGATAGTGATGATAGTAATGATTATGTTGGGCCTCCTTCTTCCCATAAAGGTATACCTTGAGATCTTACTCTTCTTTAGCCACTTACATGGAGGAGGAAAGTTGAAGAGCAGAGACATTTTGGGCAGGTCAGGGGAGCAGGACCTAGCTTAATTTAGCAGCACGGATAAGCAAAGGTTGAAGAAGAGTTGTGAGCGGGCCTGCCCCAAGCAGGTAGTCTCCACCTACATGCGCTTACCACTTGGCCTCAGAATATAGGGATTCCCAAGGAAGAAGGGAGAAAGATGGCGGGATCTGTAGAACTTGCCCTGCCTTTGCCCTCTTCCTAGATGCAGGCATTCATTCCCGCCTCGCATCGGTGTCGCTAAGGTAAGCTAGATCCTGCGCCCATGATCTGCCACACGGCTTCTCCTCTTCACATCCTCTTGGCCATGTGATTGGCCAAAGGAAAGTAAGACCTCAGGTGGAGATTCAGGGAAGGTGGAGGTGGGAAGAGGAGACAAGCTTGGTGGCTTGACCCCGTTGGCCACTTCTACTTCATGAAGTAGGAAAGGAAGAGAGAGACAGAGAGATCTCTTCCTGCCTTTTACAGTATAGTGACCTGCCGGCATGCAGTTCTGTCTAGTCTTTGTTTCTAGTTCTCATCAATCAGGCAGATAATTTCTACCGTGGCGGGGGAGGTTGGGACTCCAACAAATGTGTTTAGAAAACCACATAGCCCCCTGGACAAATGCAGTGTGATCTAATGCAGGGAGAACACGGACTTTGGAGTCAGGCAGGGCTGCTCTGGGCTTTCAGCTAGGCACTGTGACTAATTACTTAATCTCTTTCCATCTCCACTTACCTGTCAGTGGAATGGGGATAATACATCCACCACAGAATTGCTGAAGACTGAATGATATAAAGCATGTGTCATACTTATTAGTTTCCTGGGGCTGCTGTAACAAATGATCACAAACTGGGATGCTCGGGACCACAGAGTCTTATTCTGTCCCAGTTCTGGAGGCTAGAAGTCTGAAGTTAAGGTGTCGGCAGAGCCGTGCTCCCTTTGATGGCTCTAGAGAAGAATCCTTGCCTCTTCCTAGCTTCCGGTGGCTCCTAGAAGTAGCTACGTCACTGCAGTCTCTGCCTCGTGGTCACATGGCCCTCTCTGTGTGAGTCTGTCTTTACACCTCGCTATCCCTGTAAGGACACATTCATTAAATTTAAGACCACCCTAATCCAATATGAACTCATCTTAACTGGATTATTGTTTGCAAAGATCTTTCCAAATATGGTCACATTTATAGCTACTGGGGGTTCAGACTTAAGCCTGTCTTTTTGGAAGACTCAGTTAGACCCATTCCACGCACCTAGCCTAGGGGCTGGCGTGCTGTTGGTGTGCTGTAGTTCTCCATTCTTCTTCCTAAAGATGGAGAAAATAAAATAAAAGCATCTGCCTTCTGTGAAACAGGAACCTTGAAACTGGATTACTCATCTGTACCTCCTTTGTTCTCTTTAGACACAGATTTTTTTTGTTTTCTTTCCATCAATATTTTAACGTCACCTCTGTGCAACGCTCTTCATATTTATGTGGTTTATTGTTTGTTTTTTTTCTTATCCAGTAGATATATGTATCAGGGCCCAGAGGGCTATTTCCAGCACAAATGTAGAACTCGCATGTCATTTTGGTGCTAATCAAAATGTAATATTTAGAATCAGGAGGATATGTTTCAGTTTTGGAAACAGAACTGGTTCCCTGGGCATCTCTGTCTTTGGACAGAGGCTGACTGAGCAGCAGCAAGTGAGGTGTGGCATTGCTCTTTGAGTCAGGCTCCAATACATGTCTGGACCAAAGCTCCTGTTTCTGACCTAACTTGGCTTTGATTGTCTTGAAGTTCAGGTTGGCTTTTTTGGTCTGTCAGAAAGATTTCACCTGGACTAAAGCCTGCATTGTGACCACAGGAATGAAGACTGGCTTTGTTGCCTTTGAGCCCCTAAGCAGTACATTTCATGTTGTCAGTAATCTGCTGTCATTTTTAATTAACCTTGTCACATACCTGGCTTCCCCAGCAGCAGAAGCCGAGACAGAGTCTGGGGTATCATATGTTTCCCAGTGTGCAGGAAAGAGTTAATAATACATCCGGCCTGACACCGCATTCCTTAGAAAGGCCTGCTTACCAGGTTAGTCCTTGGCCAATGCCTGGGAACTTGGGTTTCAGGACTGTTGCCCCTGTTCCCCAGACTGGTAAGAGAGGCTCGCGGTGCTGAAGCTGTCTTTATAAACGGTGTGTTTTACACTTCGTGCCTGCTTTCGTTCTGGGAGTCTGGAACTTCGGTACCTGCCAGGCAGAGGGTGCCCAAGTGGCCAGTCCCGAATGAAAGCCCTGGGCACGGAGTTTCTGATGAGCCTTTCCGGTGGTGTTACACTCACTGCCGGAGGAACTGAACAGGTCCCGTGTGATTCCATTGGAAGAGGACTCTGGAAGCTTCCTTCTTCTTTCCTCAGGATTGTACCCCATGTGTCTTTTCCCCTTGCTGATTTTGGTTTGTATCTTCTTCTCCCTGTGATAAATCGTAGCTGTGAGGGTGATGGCGTGCTGCGTCTTGTGAGTCCTCCTAGCGAATCATCAAATTTGGGATTGTTGTGGGTTCCCCCCCTCGCCCCCGCCACCTGCAACGTGATCAGCAATCGCCTGCGAAGGGGAGAAGGAGGAAGCAGAGCTGGGCAGAAGGGGCCTGGGCTGATAAAGACTCACCTGGCAGTGAACTCGGGAGCAAGTGTTGCGTGTCTGAAGGACGCTTGTCAGGCCACAGTGGCCAAGTGGCATCTGTTACCAGATGCAGGCTGTCTCCAGGAAAGGCATGACCTCGGGCGAGGTAGCTCCCTGCGCCGATCTAGACCGTGAAGCCGGAGGCGCTCCACTGGCCACACCGCCCAGCGCTGGGCACCCAGTGTTTCCTCCAAGGGTGACCTGAGTGGTACATCTCGTTGTCTACCAAACTACCTTCAAAATACTTACGTTCCTTTTTTGCCTCCTGGTTGTACAAGTAATGCGTGCTCATTGTAGAGATCTTGGAAAACACAGACACATAAATTAAAAATTCATCAAGCAATCGCATTCAACACAGTTCTGGAGGACATTCTTCCCAGGTTATATATATATACATGTGTGCATATATATTATTTTTGTTTCAAAGACATTGGGATTTTACTGCACATACAGTTTTGTGTCTTCTTTAAAAAAACGTTACATTAGGATTAAGCATTTTTGAATATTATTAAAAATTCCACACACAAAAATCAGTTACATTTCTGCACACTAACAAGGAACAATTCCAGAAGGAAATTAAGAAAGCAGTCTCAGTTATGACAGCATCAAAGAGAGTAAAATACTTAGGAAGAAACTTAATCAAGTTAATTATTGATGAAACTTGATTAAGTTTCTTCCTAAGTATTTTGGAAAGATCTGTACACCTAAACCCACAAAACACTGCTTGGGGAAATTACAGACAGATAAATGGAACGTCATCTTGTGCCCGTGGACTGGAAGGTTCCATGTTGCTGTGATCTATAGATTCAGTGCAGTAACTGTCCAAATCTCAATGGCATTTTTTAGTAGAAATGGAAAAACCTATTCTAAAATTCATATGGCATCTCCAAGGAACCCGAATAACCAATACGGTCTTGAAGAACAAAGCTGGAGGTTTCATACTTCGTGATTTCCAAACCCGCTACAAAACTACAGTAGTCAAAACAGCATGGTAGCGGCATGAAGGCGGGCATATTCGCCAGTGGAATCGAACAAGAGCCCAAGAAAAACCTTTGCACGGGAGTCAAAGGATTTTCGACAAGAGCGGAAAGACCGATGGGAGGAAATGCTCACATGCACCGTGTTTCATTCCAGCAACATCTCAACACATCATGTTGGGGAAACTGGACATCCACATGCAAAAGAATGAAGTCGGACCCTTGCCTTAGAGCGTATATGAAAATTAACTCAAAGTGGATCAAAGACTTAAAAGTAAGGCCTGAAGTGATAAAACTCTTGAAAGAAAACATAACATCAGATTCGGCAATGATTTTTTTTTTTTTTTGTATATGACCCCAAAAGCACAGGCAACAAAAGAAAAAAATAGGCGAGTTGGGTTATATCAAAATCAAAAACTTAATGCATCAAAGGACATAATCAGTAGGATGTAAAGGCAACCCATGGAATGGGAGAAAATAACATTTATACCATATAAAGAACTCCTGTGTCTTAGTCAGTTTGGACTGTTATGACATACTGCCATAGACCGGGGGGCTTAGACAACAGATGCTTATTCTTTCAGAGCTTTAGTGTGGGAAGTGGAAGATCAAAGTGCTGGCAGATACGGTGTCTGCTGAGAGTCCACTTACTGGTTTGTAGATACCCATCTTCTCATTGTATCCCTACATGGCAGAGAGCAGAAGGAGCTCTGGCCTTTTCATTCTCTTATAAGGGGACTAATCCTATTCATGAGGACTCCACTCTCATAACCACCTTCTGATACTTTCACATGACAGGGCCGGGATTTCAATCTTTGAATTTGGGGCGACACGAATATTCAGTCCATAAATGTCCTACAACTCAATGATAATGGAAAAAAAAAAAAACAACAACCACCAAACAACATGTTTGAAAGATGGGCAAAGGACTCGAACAGACATTTCTCCAAAGAAGATATGCAGATGTCTAGTACATACATGAAAAGACACTGATCATGAGAGAAATGCAAATCAAAACCATGATGGTTCCATGTCATACGTGTCAGGATGGCTACTATCAAAAAAAAAAAAGGGGGGGAGAAGAAGATAAAACAATTTGGCAGTTCCCCCAGAAATTAAAGATAGAATTATCATATAATCCTATAATTCCACTTTTAGGTATATTCCCCAAAGAATTAGAAGTAGGGTCTCAAAGAGATATTCGTATACCCATGTTTATAGCAGCATTATTCACAAGCCAAAAGATGGAAGCCACTCAAGTGTCCATTGATGAATGAATAGATCAATAAAATATGATAAAATATGATTCCAAAATATAGAATTTTATTCAGCCTTAAAAAGGAAGTAAGTTCCTCTTAAATTTTACATATGATTGAAATCATGTATTTGTCGTTCTCTGACTGACTTATTTCACTTGGCATAAGACACTCTACTTCCATCCACGTTGTTGCAAATGGCAAGATTTCATTCTTTTTGATCACCAAGTAATATTCCTATGTGTGTGTGTGTATATGTGTGTGTGTGTGTGTGTGTGTGTGTGTGTACACACACACCACAACTTCTTTATCCATTCATCAGTCAATGGACATTTGGGCTCTCTCCATAGGTTGGCTACTGTCGATAGCACTGCTGTAGATATTGGGGTGCATGTGCCCCTTTGAATCAGTATTTTTGTATCCTTTGGATAAATACCTAGTAGTGCAATTGCTGGGTCACAGGGTAGTTCGTTCTACTTTTTTTACTTTTTGAGGAACCTCCATACTGTTTTCCAGAGTGACTGCACCCGTTTGCATTCCTACCAGTGATGCTAGCTGTTCCCCTTTTTTTTTGCATACTTGCCAACATCTGCTGTTTCCTGAGTTGTTTTAGCCGTTCTGACAGGTATGAAGTGGAAAATGGAAGGAGAAATAAATAAAGTAAAAACAGAGGGAGGGCATTTTTGGGGATGAGCACTGGGTGTTATATGAAAGTGATGAATCACTAAATTCTACTCCTGAGACCAGTATTACTCTATATGTTAACTAACTTGAATTTAAATTTAAGAACAGGAAGGAAATTCTGAGACACACTACAACATGGATGAACCATAAAGATCTAATGTTAAGTGAAGAAAGCCAGTCAAAAAACGCGAATACTGTATAATTCCTTAAGGGACTCAGATTCAGAGAGACAGAGTAGAATGGTGGGTGCCAGAGGCTGGAGGATAGAAGGGGGGTTTCATGGGGACAGAGTTTCAGTTTTGTAAGATGAAGAAGTGCTGGGGATGGATGGTGGTAAGGATTTCAGAACAATGTGATTGTACTGAATACGACTGGACTGTACACTTAAAAATGGTTAAAATGGTAGTTTTTAAAAAATGTTCATTTTTTGAGAGAGAGAGAGACAGAATGTGAGGAGGGGAGGGACAGAGAGAGAGGGAGGCACAGAATCTGAAGCAGGCCCCAGACTCTGAGCTTTGAGCACAGAGCCTGATGCAGGGCTCCAACTCACAAACAGTGAGATAATGACCTGAGCCAAAGTCAGATGCTTAACCAACTGAGCCACCTAGGCACCCCAAGATGGTAAATTTTATGTTACGTGTGTTTTACTACAATTAAAATATTATTCAAAAAATTTTCACTGGTTAAAAATTCAGAATTCCAAGGGAAAAGGGAAAACTTTAAAATTCCTAGAAAGCCAGAAACCGATCCTTCTAAGAAGTCATCAGACACAGTTATGCCAGGAGACAGTGGGATGGCACCTCCAGTGTTCTGAAGAAAAATGATTTTGGACCTCGAATTATAGATTTGGCCAAATTATCAATCAAAGGAGGACAAAGTAACAACATTTTGAGACATATGAAATAAAAAATATTTCTAAACAGATTTACTTGAGAACAAATAAATACTAAGAATACTCCATCACACTGAAAAAAAAAAAAAAGCATCCAAGAAAAAGAAAGAAATGGGACCCAAGAAACATAGTTTTGCTTTAATCAATAATGTGTACAGAGAACTATAGAGGGCTCCAAATGACAGCAACAAGCCTGGAAAGTAACCAGTTCTGATTAGATCATAATGTCAAAGCATTCAGGAAATGATGACTTTAAGAAAAAAAATCCACTTCCTGCAACAGATAATATCATTAAGAAAATGATATAAAATAGGAAGAAAAAAGAAAGGCAGTGAGAAACTCCAGGGAAAACAAAAAGGAGTGTTAGTCCAAAGTTATAACAAACTAAAAATATGGCATGATTTTGAATAATTGATAAAATGTAAGAAAAAGGATTGAATTAGAAATATATTGCTTTAAGGGGCAGATATTTATTAACATAGGATTATGTTTTTTTTAATTTTTTCTTCAGTGAATATCATTTGTATAATTATCATAGTAGTGTCTTAAATTCTTTTTAGTTTCAGTTTTTATAATTAACCTATAAACTACAAAGAATTGTGATTGCTGAAGAAAATATATGTTTTAAACCTAATAAACTGGAAGAAAGTGGGACAGGCAAGGTGGGAACCAGTGTGGGACATTAATTTCATCATCTTTTTTAGTAAGAAGACAGAAATTAAATGTTATAAAAGTTGAAGTTTAATTTTTTAATTTCAATTTACAAAGAGAGCTAATTAAAAAACTAAAAATAATCATTAAAATTAGAAGGAAGAGTAGAGATGGATATTTATAGATCACAGACCCTAAAAATTTGTAAGGTAAAAATTCATGAGCTAAATTCACATCTGTCAAAGCAGGAATAATAAATTAATAATTATTACATATGTACATATGTGGCACATGTATGATATATATGTATATATACGTGTTACACATATGCTACATATAATACCTATAGTATGTTAATAATTCAGTTAATATGTAATGGTGATCATTCAAGAAATAAAGATATATGTATAAATTTTAGAGTATTTAATTTTAAGTAACCATCTGGTTAACTAAACCATAAACACTAAGAACAGTATCTGTTTAAGACACTTGCCTCTGGGGACCCCTGGGGTGGCTCAGTTGGTTAAGCAACCAACTTCGGCTCAGGTCATGATCTTGCGGTTCATGAGTTAGAACCCCACACTGGTTCTCCAAGCCTTTGGTACTGGAGCCAGCTTGGGATTCTCTCTCTCTCCCCCTGTCTCTCTCCCCTCCCCTGCTTGCACGCACTCATTCCTTCTGTCTCAAAACAAATAAACTAAAAAAAAAAAAAAAAAAAAAAAAAAAAAGGTGTTTGCCTCTGGGAAGCTGGATTAGAGTGGATAGGGGAAGGTAATAGGATATTTGCTTATCTTTTTATACCCTTGACTTCTGTTAAGAACTCGTATCTGTAGTATACATACATTACGTGCTTTTTAAAAGTAATAAAGTGGCTATGCATTTGCTCATTATATGGATTGAATAATTTATAGAGACTTAAATATTTAACTAGTCTTTGTATTTTGCAACGTTTAGGATACATTAGGATACTTTACAGGATGCTCTGCAAAGCAGCCTTGTATATAACTAAATTTTTGTGTGTATTTCTGGACCAAACCAACCTTGTATATAAACTTTTATGCATATTTTTGAATTCTTCCCCGAGGGTAGAATCCTAGGTATTAAACTGCTGAGTTAAAGAGCTGACTGTTTTAAAGCCTTCTTGTTATGGACAAACAGATTTTGTCCTTCTGATTTTTGAGTATAGACATCGTGTTCAAAACACTCCGAGGGATGAAAGTGTTATCAAAATGTGAGGCTCTTGGCACAGGTCTGTTTTGGAGGTCACTTTTTTTCTTTTAATTTTCTTTCTTTTATTTTTGTTTTGTTTTGTGAGAGAGCAGGGGAGGAGGGGCAGAGAGAGAGAGGGAGAGAATCCGAAGTAGGTTCTGTGCTGTCAGCGTAGAGCCCAAATAGGGCTCGAACCAACGAACCGTGAGCTCATGACCTGAGTGGAAAGCAAGAGTTGGATGTTGAACTGACTGAGCCACCCAGATGCCCCTTGAGGTCACCTTCTGATAAATGGCCACCATATAGCTTCTCCATGGCGGTACCAAAAGGAGTTGCCTTTGTCTACACAGCCCACAGAGGAAGACACAGCAAGAATCACTCGTGTTTAGTGAGCGAGTGTTAAAGCCAGATGCTCTTCGAACAACTTCATTCAACTTCGTTCACATCGTTTATTCCTTCGTATGACCCTTGGAGGGCCACAGTCCCCATTATACGAGGGAAAGAGCAGAGGCAAAGAGAGATGAACTGATCCGACCAAACTGTGCGGCCGGTAAGGCAGAGATGAGGCCGCAGCCTGGTGGGCTGAGTCCGGAGCCCAGGCCTCACCCGCTGCGCTGCTCACAGGCCCCCCCTTACCTGTGAACAGGCGGCGGACCTGGGTCAGACCCAGTCGGCGCCCACAGAGAGGGTCCATCCCACAAATGGAGACTGAAGCCCAGCTTACAGCCTGGCACACGGTAAACACTCAGTAAGTTTGGTGATCAGATAGACGAGCCAAGCTCTGCACTAATCTCTGCATTACTGTTGTCTTTCATCTCCATGCTGGGAGCTATTTTCATCCCCATTTCACAGATGAGAAAAGTGAGGTCGCCAGAGGTCAGGTGACTCACCCGTGGTATCCCAGCTCTTGTGACAGAGCTGGCATTTCAACCCAGATCTGGGGGGTTAGAAATCCAGAGCTCTTGATTTTGTTCAGAGTGCCTCGGAGAGAATTCCAGGAGCTCATTCTTGCGAAACCCTTAGCCTCGGGGTTCTCAGTGTGTGTCCCTCGGACAAACAGCACCGCAGCAGCCCCTGGGAGCTTGTCGGACGTGCCCCTTGTGACGCCCCGTCCCCGGGTCTAGCGAATCAGAAACTCAGGGTGGGATGCAGGTCCGACTGGCGCTCGAGTGTGAGAGTCAGCCCAGAGTCCGACCGCTTCCGAGTTCTTGCAGGATGCCAGCTGGGGCTATTGTCTAGAGCCTAAGGAGGAGGCGGAGGGACGGACCTCGAGGAGAGAGGGGGCTGGGCAGGTTAAGCCCATGGGAACCCTAAAGACCACCTGTCAGGTTGTTGAGTTGCTGGGCAGCCGGCCGCCTCCTGCTGTGTGATGCTTCCCTGTCCTGTGCCTCCTCCAGCTCAGCCCCGATGTCTAGGGTGGGCTGCCAGCTGCCCCTATATTGGGGCGTGTTCCCAGCCAAGGGGAGCAGACAGTCTCGAGGGGGAGAGGGTTGCTACGTAGGTGCCCGGCTTGGGGTGGATGGCCCTACTCCGTGTGAGCCCCCATGCTCCACCCCTTGCAGTGTTTGTCCCGCTCAACGTTTACAGATGCGCCGTGTGGAAGCCGCGCTCTGAGGAAGCAGGCTCAGAGGGGTCCAGCGATGGTCTCGGGCAGCCCAGCCAGTGCGGACAGAGCTGGGTCCCGACCCAGGCTGGCCTCGCCGACTCCTGTAGCTCATTCGGCTGTAACTCCTAGTTACGACCTGACCGAAGGATGTGCAGCGTGACCACAACGAGCCCCTGTCTCTCTCTCGTCCGCTAGGTTGTCCCCAACCACGGCCTTCACGCAGCAGGATTCTTCATAGCCTCCGTCGCCTCCTTCGTGCTGACCTGGGGCACGCTTTTCCTCCTGACTCGATGCCAGTGTTTGAAGGGAAGCCTGCTCACCAGACGTCAGGTGAGTCTCCATGTGCGTCCTGTTGCAGAGGGTGGTCCGGGAATGACTAAGGGCGGGAGACGTGAGGTTGCAGTTTTTCCCCCAGGTCGATGGGTGGACCCTGGATCGATGTCCGAATCCCCGGGGCAGTGACAGACAAATGCTCGCGTCCGGGCTCACCTGCAGAGGCTCTGACTGGACTGTCCCAGGACGCGCCCCCGCCCTTAGTCATTCTTCAAGCTCCCCGGATGATTCCCGCAAGCGGCCGGGGCTCAGAGCCGCTGCTAGTCTGACTGAATACCCGAGCACCCGCCTGTGCGGACAGCGCCGTGTTCACGCCACGCTGGCTCAGGGCCTGGTCCACACTCCCTGCGGAAGAGTCTTTGGAGACTCGTTCCGTTCTCCGGATCCTTCAGCCCGTCTTGGGAAGCCCCCGTGGTCGGCTTCCGCCCACCTCTTCTGCCACTTCCCACTTCCCACCTCAGCCCCGCTCGACCCGGTGACTCCGCGTTCCCCGAGAGCCTGAGCTCACCACACTCACACCGTATGTTTTCCTCTCCCCTCCGCCCTTCGGTGAGCATAGTTCTGGCTGGGGCGGGAGCCCCCCACTCCGGGTCCCCGCGCTGGCTTCCGTAGACCCCACCCAGCCCGCCTCCTCATCTGCGGGGCCCGTCTGTGAACATCTCAGTCTCTGTGTTTGTGTCTCCGTCTGGGTTCCCGGGGTGCAGAAGCACACACCGACACCGGGGTCCAAATGCAAGGGGTTTGTATGAGGCATGATCGCAGGAGATAGCGGTGTGGGGTGAGGAGGTGAGGCAGGAAGGGAAGGCAGGTCAGGTTAGCACTGTGGGCACTGCCGGGGACACCGTGGAACGAGGCTCGGCGTCATCCCCGCTGAGGACGGATGGAGCTGGGGTCTGCGTCCCACCCCACTGGTCATCGGTTGAGGATATGGGGGCAAAGGCGCTGTTAGAAGGTGGGGGAAGAAGGACCGTCCTCCCCACCGAGAGGCACTTTCAGACCCGAAAATGCAGCCAGGACTCCCTGCAAGTTACACAGTGGGACTCCCTGCAAGTTACACAGTGTCATTCAGGCTAGCTTACTGACAGGGAATGGGGCACGCCGCGACCCGGGTGCTGTGCGGCTGTTCTCACGAAGCCGAGACCTCAGTCCACAGATGTTGGAGAGCGAGGGCACGTGCGGAGGCATTGCCGTGAGACCAGAGGCTCCGCGTGTACCTCCAAGGGTCCCCATGCACCCGCTCGACAGCTGGCCTTTCGTTAGGTCGCGTGGGGCCATCTGTGCGTCAGGAGGCTGAGAGACTGTGTTATCTTTAAGAAATTTACAGAGAGCCAAAACAAGCCTCCCCTTTCCGGCCTCGATGGGCATTTCTAAGGGAGGAATATTAAATTACTCCAAGGGGCCCGGAACGTGTAGCCCCAGGGGAGGCCGTGAACAAGATGGGCGGGCCACAGATGGAGTCAGTATCGTCCACACTCCTACGGGGGCCAGGACAGAGGGTGCCGTATTTCCCGGCGTGGGCTCTGAAGGCCCGCAGAAGCCTCTAGGGGAAGGCGGTGTAGGTGTTGGCTTGGGGGCGGGCTAGCAGGCACGGAAGCGGCGAGGGGACGTGGGCAGGGAGCAGGCGGTCTCTGCTGGAATCCCCACTGCCTCATACGGAGCCTGGCACTTAGGAGGCCCTGAATACGCATGCGAGGGAATGAGTGAGCCCGCGACCCATCAGCGGGTGGACAGACGGGAAGGAAATCAGGGTGGCAGTTCGCAGAGAGGAGCTCCATGGAGCCGCCCATGGAAGGCACAGCTGGGAGTAAGCATCCGTTGGCAGCTCCTTGGTCCCTCCAGGGCCACAGAGGGCCGGAGCTTCTGTGACTCAGTGTCCCCAGGGGGCCCAGCAACTTGAAAGGAACATAGCCATCCATTCCCCTCACTTTATTATTTTTTTAATTTTTAAAAAATATTTACTTATTTTTGAGAGAGAGAGAGAGAGTATGTGAGCGGGGTAGGAGCAGAGAGAGAGGGAGACACAGAATCCGAAGCAGGCTCCAGACTCCTAGCTGTCAGCCCAGAGCCCAACACGGGGCTTGAATTCACACCCTGAGATCATGACCTGAGCCGAAGTCGGATGCTTAACTGACTGAGCCACTCAGATGCCCCTTCCCTCACTCTATATTGAGGAAACTGAGGCCCATGAAGCTAAATACTTGCTTCGAGTGGCCCGGGGACCTGGCTTCTGGGGGCCACGCCTGGAGGCTGGAGGTCGTGTCCCGTCGCTCACTTTATGTCTGCTTCCCGGAGCAGAGGATGTCCGTTTCAGAGTGAGATCGGCCCACAGTGTCCGTGGCGGGCAAACGTGAGGGGGAGAAAAGGGGTCCCTGTCTTCAGACCTCCGGCTGTCTCCCTCAAAGCTGTTATCGATCACAGAAGAACAAAACTCCCCAGCTGCTTTGATGGCGGAGCAGCGGTCCTTTCCCAGAGATGAAAGGCTGGTCGCCGCAACCGCAGAGAGGAAAGAAAGCGCTGATTTAAGGCCTGAAGACCCTTGAAGTTCACAGGATGAACTCCGTTCACATCTTCCTTTATTTTTGCCGGCCCGAGGCAGCCGCCGAGACGGTGTGCAGTAGAACCGAGGACCGCTTTCTGCACAACTTCTGCCTGAGGAGTTCGATCCACTCGGGACCAGATACCAACCCTGACTCTTCCTGAGCTGCGCAAATGCAGATAACGTCCTTTTAGCCCTCCGAGCCACGGTTTCTATATGTGGTGTGGGGGCAACAGCACTTACTGTGTTCTGATAGTTTCATAATAACACACACACAAGGCACAGGGACGGGAATTCTTAAATGTTAGCTATAGCTATCACCCATTTTGCAGAATCGATATTAAGGACACAGTAGGTCCATCTGTCTATCCAATCATAGAGTTCGGCCTAATGATCTCTGATGTCCTTTCCATCCGACAGCTCTATGTTCTGATTAGAAACCGGCCAGGTCCATGAAATTGAAGTTCATCTGCCAACTGTCATCTTCCTCTGCATGATGATGACAATGGTGATGGTGATGGTGGTGATGATGGTAGTGAGGCTGGCGATGATAGCGATATAGTGATGGCAATGGTGGTAATGATGGTGGTGGTGATAGTGATGATGATGGTGGTGATGATAGTGATGGTGATGATAGTGATGATGATGGTGGTGATGATGGTGGTGATGGTGGTGAGGGTGATGATAATGGTGATGGTGGTGATGATAGTGATGATGATGGTGGTGGTGATGGTGGTGATGTTGATGGTGATGATGGTGATGATGGTGGTGATGATGGTGGTGATGGTGGTGATGATGGTGATGATAGTGATGATGGTGGTGATGATGGTGGTGATGGTGATGATAGTGATGATGGTGGTGATGATAATGGTGGTGATGATAGTGATGATGATGGTGGTGATGACGATGGTGATGGTGATGATGATGGTGATGATAGTGATGATGATGGTGGTGATGATGGTGGTGATGGTGATGATGATGGTGATGATGGTGGTGATGATAATGGTGATGGTGGTGATGATAGTGATGATGATGGTGGTGATGATGATGGTGATGGTGATGATGGTGGTGATGATAATGGTGGTGGTGGTGATGATAGTGATGATGATGGTGGTGATGATGATGGTGATGGTGATGATGGTGGTGATGATGATGATGATGGTGATGATGGTGGTGAGGGTAATGATAATGGTGATGGTGGTGATGGTGAAATATTTTCATAGGTCTTTACAGGTTGCAAAGGCCTCTCCATCCATTGTTTTGTTTATACACACAGTAACCCCCGTGTGGGGCTACTGGAATTATGATCCCCTTTCTTTGATGAGAAAATGGAGGCTCAGGGAAATGCAGTGTCTTGCCTGAGTGTACCCTGTTCACAAGCGAGGGGGCCAGCAAGGTTCTCTGACTGTGGATCCCTGCCTTCCTCATGACTCTCAGCCCACGACATTCACAAGAGGGCTCACTCGGTTGTGTCTGAAATTTCCCTGTAGGTTCAGCATAATGAGAACAAGCTGGAGCACTCCCAGTTCACCTCGGCCGATGGTATCAATGAGGACCTTGCTCTCAATGACCAAATGATTGACATTCTGTCTTCGGAGGACCCGGGGAGCATGCTTCAAGCCTTAGAAGAGTAAGAATTCTCAATCGCATTGTACTTGCTTGGACGTGATGAATGCTTTAACTTCACTGGCCTCAGAGCAAACACTGAGTACATTTCATTCATTCATTCATTCATTCATTCATTCAGTCATCTGTTACTCAGTAGTCTTAATGGAACTACTGCTATGCTTGGTATTTCGGAAAAGGGATGAATGAATAAGCCATAGCTTGTGCTGTGAGCTGTCTGATCTGACGGGGAAGACAGACACACAAACTGAAGTGACCACACGAGTTCGATGAACACCATGCAATAAACTAACAGAAGAGGCAGCTGCAGAGAGAGGCCACACCAGGCGACGTGTTCTCTGAACTGGCTTCAATTCTTGTCATTTATGATCATTTATTCGCACATACTTAGAATGTACCACCTGTGCACAGTGGAACATAGAGCCAGGCACGGTTCTGAAAACTCCGTCAGTACCAACTGCTAACCTAGCAACCCTACCGAGCAGGTGTTGTTCTCACCACGGATGAGGATTTGAGAGGCCACGGAGCTGGCCCCAGGGCACGCACTTCTAAATGAGAGAGCCAGGTTCAAGGCCAGGCTGCCGGGCTCCGGGGCGCATGCTTCTAATCGGGACGCTGCTGCCGGCCCACGGCTGCTCCTGGCCGGCGCAGGGGTCACAGTCTACAAGGTGACTCACTCAGTAAGGCTCATCACCTTGGCCCTTCCTCTTTTCCCTTCAGCAAATATTTACAGAGAGCTGCTTTCTGTGTTTCCTTTCTCGGCGTCCAAAGTTCTGTTTGATCTTTTACTTCTTCAAGCGTATGAAGCATGATTATTTTAAAGTCTGAAGCTTTATCCTTTCCCATGTTCTCAGGCTCGTTGTCTTTCGTTCCTCTTGGTTCGTGATCCCATTTCCTCGTGTCCTCAGAGGCCTGGGTAGTTTGGATTGTGTGCCAGTGAGTGTGAAAATTTATGCAGACCACGGAGGACTGACGAGGGTGAGGTTACCCCCTTCCGGGCAGCGAGGGGCATCATTCTGGATGACCGCCATACAGAGACTGACACCGCACAAGGCAGGGCTTCCGGTCCTTCAAGGTCTGGTCTGTTTCTGGCCCATCTTTACCCCCGAGGCATCTGTACCAACCCAAGGGTAAGGGACTTTGTCAGGATGACCTCTCCTTGGAGTCTCTGGACTTGAGTTTCTGCCTCCCCGGTTCTGCAGGCCTGTGGAGAATTCTGCAGACTTTGTCAGCCCTCGGGGCTGCCTCTTCTGGTCCTTAGCAGACGCCCTTTGGCACGGAGCGGCCTCAGATGCAGGGCCACCCTCTCTGGATTTCTTTGTTGCACTGGGTCTTGACCTCATCTTTTATTCCTCCTTGTTGGTTCTCTCGTGTTCGCAAACTTATTTTGGTTTTGCCCAGCTTTTCTCATTATTTTTGATGGGACAGTTTGTGCAAATTACCTGGACCATGAAAAGAACCGATCTTTGTGTCGACCATACACTAGGCGATGAATAGACGCAGTTCCTGCCACAGAGGCAGCCTGTGAGGGAGGTGACAGGCAACGCCCAAGATAGCACGAGCAGTAGCACCCTTGAGTGGTCCCCAGAGTTAGAGCCGGGTTTAATAGAGTTAGATCTGGTGGCTACGCCACCTTGTGCCCTTGGCTAAGTTACATAAGCAAAGGCTCAGGGTGAGAGGGGCTAGGTCATGGAGGGTTCTGGATGTCAGGCTCCATAGTTGGCACTAACGACCCAAGGAATGGCCTTTTAATTTTAATTTTTTAATTTTTTAATTTTTTAACGTTTATTTTTTGAGAGACAGGGAGACAGAGTGTGAGCAGGGGAAGGGCAGAGAGAGAGGCAGACACAGAATCCGAAGCAGGCTCCAGGCTCTGAGCCATCAGCACAGAGCCCGACGCGGGGCTCGAACTCACAGACCGTGAGATCATGACCTGAGCTGAAGTCGGCCGCTTAACCAGCTGAGCCACCCAGGCGCCCCAGGCCTTTTAATTTTAGTATGGGCAGATCTATGTGTTCAAAGGCCGCTCTGGATGCAAACGGACAATGGCTTAGAAGTCCAGGGAGGTTGGTGGAGATATCGCTGTGAGATTTGGGCAGGCGCGGAAGGCTTGGGGAGGAGAGGGGTTGGCAGGAGGAGCCTACAGAGCTTGGCAGCTGGTTGCCGGGTGGCCGTGAAGGTATGCGCCGAGGGGCGTAGCTCGGACCTCGAATGGGAGGGAAAAATTGAGGTCGCCCCCCCGGGGTGCCATGGTGGATTGATGATGATTAGCAGTGGGACTGCGTGGGAACCCCCAGTCGGGATTCCGTTTATGACAGACTTCCTCTGAGCGTCCGTTCGGGACGCGTCGCTCCATCTGCCCGTTTCCCACTGGGGAGCGGTTTCTATGACGTGGAGTCGTCGCCTTGCCGATTAGCTATAAGGCCTTACATTTTTACCTAATACCCCACATCCGTGCAGCTTTTAAACATGCAGGGTCTCTTTTCCACGTGTTGATTTGGTTCCCATGCTAATGCTTTTTGGTAAGGGCGTCTTATTTTTGGTGTTTGCTAGTTGAAGAAGCTGCCGGGTGAATGGGGTTTATCCACAGCCGTGCATCTAGGAAGTGGGTTTTCTCTGTTTAGTCTCGGCCCCGTTCTGTTCTGCAAATACTCTCCGAGCCCCCGTTTCCTCCTCTCTCAGCTGGGGAAACCAGGAACACCGCAGGAGACCGAACGGCTGGATGACGTGAAAGAGACTTGATGGCAGAGTCCTTACCGCGGTGCTCCCTCCGGGCCGGGGTCTCCCGTGAAGGGACATGAGCAGGTGGCAGGGACAAGCGCTCAGAACGGCCAGCGCTTCTCCGAGTCTTTCTCAAGAGCCACGCGAACAGCGACTGAGCAGCTCCGGTCCTGTCTCCCTGGAGCCTGGCAACGGTGTCTCATGTCTTGCGCGTGAGACGGACCCAAGATAGCTCCAGAAACAAGAGAGCACAGTCTTTACCCGCTGAGGGGTGACTGGTCACTGGCCTGAGAGAAGGGCTCTATCGTGCCTGACTCATGGCATTTTGTGAGCCGAGGGGTGTTCCAAGCCCAGAGGGACTTCCATCCTGCCCGAGGGGCGCCCCTTCCCAGCTGAGCGCCCTCATGCCCTGTCGGGACTTCAGCCATGGAAGTGCAAGGATGCCCTTGCACGGAGCTGGGCATTGGGCCGTGTTCACCCGTTCTTAGGTCCAGGGTCGTGTGGCTAGGCTCACTGAACTTTGTGCAGCCATCAGGCGTGATCCTTCATTTTAGCTTAAATCCCTGATCAGCACGCCAAGGGCAGCTTGGTAAAGTTTGCCACACTACCCAAGAGGGAGGAGGGAGGATTGGACAGGCAGCAGGGAGAAAGGCGGGTGGTTTACTGGCAAAGATTCATTAAGTGTCTCTTATTACGTGAAATGGTAGGGGCAGGTGCATTACCAAAGTATTTCCTAATTTTTTGTCCGTTTTCTTCCAAAACACGAAAACGCAAAGTAGAGTGAAGGGATTCAGTTTGTGTGATCAGCACCTGGATATTTAATTTGCAAGTAGGTAGTAGTCCACCACCTCCAGCCAGAAGAAGTAGGGCTGTGATTAGCATATATATGTACGTAACATATGTGTGTATTAATACATACGTAATGGCATACTTGATAGTAACAACGTATAATGTAAATAGTATTAGTATTATCTGGGAAGGCATCAATCATCCTTTGTTGTTGGTTCAAGAAGTGATTGGGGCACATGGGGTGGCTCAGTAGGTTAAGCATCCAACTTCGGCTCAGGGCATGATCTCGCAATTCATGAGTTCGAGCCCCGCATCAGGCCTCTGTGCTGCCAGCTCAGAGGCTGGAGCCTCCTTCCGATTCTGTGTCTCCCCCCACCCACTCTCTCTCTCTCTCTTCTCCTCCCCTTCTTGTGCTCTGTCTGTCTCTCTCTCAAAAATAAATAAATAGTAAAATTAAAAAAAAAAAGCGGTCGCATGTAGGGAGCACCGTCTTCCTCGATCCCTGCATTCTGTGACATCAACAGCAGCCACTGCGACGTGTTGGTTCTGGTGCGTGAAATGCCGGGAGCCCTGAGGTTACCGAGGCTATAGTCCTATAAATCCCCAGAAGCTCCAGAATTTTATATTTATTTCTCCTTGGAAGCTGGTCTTGCTTTGCCTGAAGAGTGTTTAACATTGATCGCCCAGCCTGACCTGAGAGTGCTTAGCTCGCTCGCCGCCTTGGTCCCTCGCTCCCCTCCCCCGACCCCCTCCCCCATCCCAACATTCATTATTTATTGAATGCCAGTTCTGTTTCAGGCTCCGTGGTTGAATGCTCGATTTGGGGTGTTGCTGATTTTTTTTTTTTAAATTTTTAATCACAGCATTGTCAGTTACTTTTAATCTTTCCATCTTGACTTCTAGTCAGGCTTCGGAGCTCCCAGAAAGAAAATGTCGCTCAGATCGTCAGGGGCTTAGTATGCATGGAAGTCTGTGATTGCCTCGCTGCTAAAAATAGCTTTTTCTGTAGCAAATAATGTATCGCATTTGTAATTCTTATGTGAAGTTTAGCTGGGCTTCTAAATAAGCCATTAGGTGACTCCGTCGCCACCCCGTTTCTAAGACCCATCGGAGACCTAACCTTGCTGTCTCTTGCTGGTTTATTTCTGACAAAGAGCATTTCCTTGGTTCACGTGGTTTATCTTTTACATCGTTAATTCATAGGCTGCCTCTTGCAGAGCGGCTCTGAGGGACAGGTCTCTCCTTTGGTTTCTGTCAGGCTCCCAGACGGTTGTCATAATTGAGGCAGCTCACCCCGGGCGTGCAGAGACAAGAGGAAAGAGGAACCAGGCACCACCGGCTGCTCCCGGAAGCTTCTAGAAGTGTGGGCAGCCCACAGTGTTCTTGGGACCGGCCTTACCCTGGCCCTGACCTCCGCCAAGCATCTCTTGCCCATATTCTTAGGTCATTCCCGCGGCGGCTCTCAGAAGGAAGCCAATGTTCGAAAAAGGCTAAAGGTCGCACAAGCGGGAACGGGTGTGGGCCCAGGCCAGCGTGCTTTCGGAACCATTGTTCTGTTGACAAAACAACTTTTAAAAGAGATTGTGGGGGCGCCTGGGTGGCTCAGTTGGTTAAGCTTCCGACTTCGGCTCAGGTCATGATCTCACGGATCGTGAGTTCGAGCCCCACATCGGGCTCTGTGCTGACAGCTCAGAGCCTGGAGCCTGCTTCAGATTCTGTCTCCCTCTCTCTCTGCCCCTCCCCTGCTCATGTTCTATCTCTCCCTCTCTCTCTCGAAACTAAATAAACATTAAAAAAATATTAAAAAAAAAAAAAAAGAGATTGTGCATAGATTTTTTCCAGAGAGGCAAAGGAAAATAAGAGAAGACAGTCCAGGCCTGTGTCTATCTCCTGTTATTCGAAGGAAGCTCAGAGCTGTCTTTCGCTGTTGTTAGCACCACCTTCTAAACTGTCTCAACTGATGGTTTGACGGAGCAGGTGTTCAGTGGATATTCGTTGAGATGGGGCTTTTCAGTCTATGTGTTTGTGATTTTCCTGTGCCGGCCATATGGTGTGTGTGTTGTTTTTTCTTCCCGATTGCACCCTTTTTATTCTGTATTAACACCCTACAGAGATGTGATTCTGTTCTTTATCTTTGGAACTCTGGGAAATGAAGCGACTCACCCAAGTTTCCTTAATTCATGTGTTCTTTGAGTTGCTTGCTTGTGCGCGCCGTCGTTTTTAAATTGTGGGAGGCCCTGGCCCGACGCAGGCCAATTGTCCCGGGCGGGTCCCCGTGGGACTCGCGGGAGCGGAATACGGACTCGCGCCCGGAAGACCGCGCACTTCCACGGCATGGTGGGGGCTATAGAAGAGCAAGGCGCTCTGTTAGAGAACAGCGGGGGGTCACTCTCGCCTGGGGCTCTGGGAGGCCCCTCGAGAGCCGGGTCAGGGGAGCTGAGACCTGAGTGACGAGCGCTCCGTGGGGGCCACGTGGACGGAGTTCAGGAAGGCATGTGGGCACGTGAGCATCTAGGAGGGGATGAGGCCAGCGAGGCAGAAGCACGCGCAAGTGGGCTGGAGGGTCAGCCCGAGCCTGTGCGAGGCGTGACCTGGGGCAGCTTCCATCATTCACCCTGAAATTCCTATTTTCTTGGGGCGCCTGGGTGGCTCAGTCAGTTAAGCATCCGGCTCTCGACTTCGGCTCAGGTCGTGATCTCATGGTTTGTGAGTTCAAGCCCTGCATCGGGCTCTGACCTGACTGCGTGGAGCCTGCTTGGGTCTCTCCTTTTCTCTCTATGCCCCTCCCCGGCTTGGGCTCGCACACATTCTCTCTCAAAATAAATAAATAAATGTTAAAAAAAACCAACAACCATTTTTTTTTTTTTTTACAACATTCACGGCAGTCAGAAGCCACCTTACTTATCTTGTCTTTTTTTTTTTTTTTTAATGTTGGATTCTGCTTTCCCAACTAGGCAGTAAGTTCCCAAAGGCGGGGGCTTTCTGTCTTGTTCACGGATGTGGCCCCGGTGCTTCTGACTCGGCCTGGCACGCAGCAGGCACTTTTGGGGGTGGTGGCACGCCACGGTGAGGGACCTGATGGAGAGTCCCCAGCGGATAAATCAGAGGCAGGGTGGCTAACTTGACAGCACAGACCGCGAGTGGACAGCATCACTCAAACCAGGACTTAGCGCACCATAGTCCCAGAGGTGACATGTCCTCACAGGCTGCCTGGAGCTCCCCCTCGGGCGTCCGGCTGTGACAGGGACCCTCACTCCGGGCCAGCTTCCCAGCAGGACCTCCGGGGTGTAGGTGTGTGGGACGTCCCTCCCGCGGGCTCCACACGGGTCTGTGGAATCAGGGGACACACGAGGGAGGACTAGCAGCAGCTGCTGACCACTTGGCAGCGGAGTTCGTGGCCAAAGAGCCGTCCGCGACGATGCGGAAGTTCCGGGCTGAGCCCCGGGGAGAATGCAATATGGTTTCCTAAGACCAGGAAAGAGAGAGGCTCGGGTTTTGAGGAAAGAGCCAGAGGCACTGCTAGGCTTGGCAAGCTGAAGATGCTTCGAGATGCCGGATGGGGGCAGTCAGGAGGAGCCGGACGCAGGGGCCGTTCAGATGCCGGTTCGGGGCCGGGCGTAGCTGGACGGGGCCTGAGGGAGGAGCCTCCGGAGGAAGGAGCCACTGGGGGAGTGAGGGCAGGAAAGCAGAGAACAGGGGTCCCAGAAGAAGGGGTGACCACCCTGGTCTGATACTGCCTGGAGTTCCATCAAGCAAGGACTGTGAAGGGTTTGGTTTTGCCTCCAGGACATACTTGGCTGAGGACCAGAGCAGGGTTGGGGAGCACGGGGCGAGTCCCATGGCCTCAGTCACCCCTGTGACTCCTCTGTAACACTTTGCTGTGAGGGGGCAGAGGCGGGGAGCCTGGCCGTGCAGGGGGGCAGAGGCGGGGAGCCTGGCCGTGCAGGGGGGCAGAGGCGGGGAGCCTGGCCGTGCAGGGGGGCAGAGGCGGGGAGCCTCGCCGTGCAGGGGGGCAGAGGCGGGGAGTCTCGCCGTGCAGGGGGGCAGAGGCGGGGAGCCTGGTCGTGCAGGGGGGCAGAGGTGGGGAGTCTCGCCGTGCAGGGGGGCAGAGGCGGGAGTCTCGCCGTGCAGGGGGGCAGAGCTGAGGAGCTTGGCCGGCAGCGGGCCGAGGTGGGGAGCTGCAGATCAAGGGGAAGCCGGGGCCACGAGAAGGAGCCTTCAGGCGTGGTGCCAGAGGCTCTGAGCATTCCGCTGCAACCTTTCTTCCACAGACAGGAGGAGCCTGAGGGTTTTGGGGGGCCAGGACAGTTGCACCAAAAAGGAGAAGGTGGGAGGGGCTGGGAGCCAGCGCTCCGGTGTCAGCCCGGGAGAGGGGCCGGTCGCCCATCACCTTGGGAGGGAAGCTCCGGACTGCACAGAGGTGTGTGCTGGTGTGTGCATGGGACACGCCCGTGTGATGCCTGTCACCAGGGTACAAGGTGGGGAGAGTCTGGGATGGTCCCCCCGGCGGGGGAAGTGGCTTACTGGCAAAACCCCAAAGAGTTACCTCGCAGGTAGAGTGCCCGTCTGAGGCGGGTGGTCCCAGCCAACCTGCATGTGTCCCAGCCCAGGGGCTGTCCCCTGCAGTGCTCCGGTGGGTGGTGCCGAGCCCCCCCGGAGGTCGGGTGGTAGAGCTCAGGGGTTAAGAGATCGGGTCGGGAAGGAGGACTGCCTGCTTTGGGTCCCGGCAGTGCCACTTCCTACCAGGTGACTCTAGGTGTCCTGTCCATCAAGTGGGGACGGCCGTGGTGCCTCCCAGGGTGCTGGGGCAGGAGCTGCGGGGCCTCTGAGGGGAGCAGGAGAGGAGGGACAAGAGATAGATTTCCGGTGGCTGCTGTGACATATTACCACCAACTTGGGGACCCCGCATTCTGTCGCACTGTTGGGGGCCCTAGGCGCAAAGTCGGTTTCCCTGGGCTCAGCGAAGTGTTGACGGGGTGGCCTCCCTTCAGACGGTGTAGGGGGGGTGGCTCCCTCTTCCTCCAGCTTCTGGGGACTCCTCTCAGTCCCCCGCTGGTAGCCGCAGCCCTCCCGTCTCAGCCTCCCCGTGGCCTCCTCCTTTCCTGTGTGTCTCGGGTCTCAGGGAGACAGTTGTGATGGGATTTAGGGCCCACCGCACAATCCAAGGCCATCTCCCCGTGTCGTGATCTCTCACTTAATTACACCCGCAAAGGTCTTTTTTTTTCCTTACAAGGCCACGTTTGTAGATTCCAGGGATGAGGGCCTGGTGTCTCTGGGTGACCGTGATTCCAGGAAGTGATCAGAAAAATCTCCAAAGAGAGAGGGAGGAAGTAGAGACTTGAGGGGATCCGTGGGTCGGAAGGTTCCATGAGGCGAGTCATTCAGTTGGTTCTGGAATGTTCCCGAGGGCTCTCCTCACACAAGGGCCCTTGGAAATGGTCGTCTCCCCATGAAGGAGCACTCGGTCCAGAGCTTAGACCTGGTCCTGCAGCCCAGGCTGTTTCTCTGCTGCGTCCTCACACGCTAAGCCCGTTCGATGAGATCCGTCGTGGGTGCTGAAGAGGGGACTCACCGGGAGGGAAGGGGGTGCAGTCGGGCAGGGGGCAGCTCTTCTCTGCCACCGGTACAGCACTAATGCTTCTCCCCGTGTGCTGGGGTGTCAGTGGCTCCCTGCACGTGGCAGGGGTTCGGGAAGTCCTTTTAGCACCGAATAATTTCACTTCCTACGCTGTCGCCTGCCGTCTCACCGGAGTTCTCACGGGGGCCGGCGTGGGTGTCAGGAGGCCGACGATAACGCCTTCGCTTTTCTTCTCAAGTTCTGAACAACTCCCTCCTCTCGCCTCCCCTCCCTCCCTCTCTCCTGCCCGGCAGCCCTCCTCCCCACCTCCCGTAGGGATCTGAGCATCTGCTTTGTGCCGAGCACTGGGTGACACGGTAGGGACATGAGCCAGGCTCAGGCAAACCCCCTGCCTTCGAGCCTCTGTTGGAGCCCTGGCCACGTGGTTTTGTCACGCTCAGTTTGCGGGTCTGGCTCCCCCTTTAGGCCCCCCAGCCCTTGTTTGGAACGGGTCTGGCCGCGGTAACTGCGTGTCAGCAGCGTCTCGTGAATGAAGTTGGGGGTGAAATGGCACTGGGTGTCGGAGGGTCTTCGGGACACCGTAGGGCAGTGAATGGGGGCGCTCTTGGCAGAGTGACCCCGTGTGTACGGGGCATGGCCATGTGAGAGGGCCTCCCGTGTCCCCACAAGGCGCAGAGGGGATTCAGGAGACGGGACGCGTGGGAGGGTGCCCAGGAGAATGCATGCACAGACTCCCCGGTTGCCTCTTCCCCCAACCTACCGTACAGATACTCATGACGAGGCCGGTCCTGGATTTCCAGAAGGACGGACGTCAGGGCTCACCCAGAGCCTCGCTTGACTGACACAAGTACCCAGGCCAGCCAAGGCGGAAACCCCACCCTCACGCCTGTGCCTTGCTGCCGGGTTCCCCCGAGGCATCAGGTCCCCGCCAGTGGCTGAGAAGCCAGAGCGGAGATTTTATGGGGGACAGACTGGGGACTGCAGCAGGGCAGAGCAGCTGGAAGTGCCCATCTCGTCTCCATGGCAACCCTCGCCGCTGTCTTCCCCGCAAGGCGAGGGTCTCTTGGAGGAGACGCTTTCCTTCTTTCAGAAGCAGGTGTTTTGTGAGCCCCCGCCGCGCCCGGCGCTGCGCTTGGCGAGGTGCCGGAGAGGAAGCCGAGAAAGGCAAGGGCCTCGGGGTGCCCGCCATCTGGGGGGGGAAATAACTCACACACGGCTCCGTACGGCACGGTGAGACAGTGCGAGCCGGAATAATCCTCAGAGAGCGCCTGGGAGGTGCGAGTGCTGTGCACGGGGTCCAGTGAACCTTCGCAGGGCGGGACGCGATGTCGTTGACTTTGCATCCCACCGTAGCCACACCTCCGCTGCTCCCCGGGGCCAGGAGGGCCACGCGGTCTATGAGGGGTGGGGTTTCTTCGAGATCAAAGGACTCGCCTCAGCTGTTGGAGTGACTGAGGGGGTGGATGCAGAGCTCTTCTCTCCCCTCGACCTTGAGTTCTGAGCCAGTTGGGAAATAAGACATAGTATCAGGTGTGTTCTCCAACCTGGCCAGAGACCCAAACCACCCATCACTTCCGTGACTTTGGAAAGCTCGCTCGGAGGATGTGGTGTTATGGGCAGGTGTGATGAGCCCCACGGTGAGACTCTGCAGGCCTCAGAAAGCCGCCTTCGGGGAGGTCCCGCTCCCCGGTCAGCAGGTACTGTGGCTGCTCTTGCCAAGTGCCACCCCCTGCCCCCGTCGGCTCCCTCACGGAGCTCCTCCACGTGAAGGGGCCCCAAGGAGAGGAGACCCGCACGGCCCCTCCCAGCACTCCCCACTCAGGTTGGCCAGTCCCGACCAACGGATACTGGCCACAGACAGCAAGCGCATCCAGCGGGAGGAGAGCCCGCTTTCCTGGGGGTGGCAGTGCTTCTAGAAGCCTTTCTGGGTCCTGCCCTGGGCCACCAGCCTTGACTTGACTCCACATGGCCGGTCTGGCCCCAGCCACAGGGAGCAGCCGGGAGAGAGGTTGTCACTAGCGAGGGAGAAACTCCCCGTGTCCCAGGGAAGAGAGCGCCCCTTCGTCCCCGACTCCGATGGATGCCCACGTTTCTTTTTTCTGTCTCTGCTCAGCCAGTTTGCTGAGTAGTGAATAACGCACATGGCCAAGAATTAGAGTGGCCTCGGAGTGTGCAAATCAAAGTGACTTCTCGTCCCTGCGCCCGAAGGCAGTCCCTTCCCCGTGGCATGCAGCCTGTGGGAATCGTCTGTGGCTCTCTGCATTTTTTATGCATAGACTTTTTTTTTTTAATGCAAAGTAATAGCCTATCTCATGCACTGTATTCCCCCTCTCTGCCCCATTTTGCAACAATCTTGGAGATTGTTTGACATCCGTAACTGTGTATAACAGCCTGTTCTTCTTTAAGTGGTTGTATAATATTATTTTTTTTAATATTTATTTTGTGAGAGCGAGTGTGTGTGAGGGAAGGGCAGAGAGAGAGAGAGAGGAAGAGAGAGGATCCCAAGCAGGCTCTGCCCTGGCAGCACAGAGCCCCATGCGGGGCTCAGTCCCACGAACCGGGAGATCATGACCTGAGCCGAAACCGAGAAGCGGACACTTAACCGACTGAGCCACCTGGGTGCCCCAAGTGGTTGCATAGCTTTCTAATAACAGTTACGATTATCCAATTCATTGAGAATTTAATATAAGTGGAAGACGGCTCTGACTGTTTGACGCGCGTGAACCTGTCCCCCCCGAAAGCAGCCTCCGAGCTCAGGACTGTTTACAGATGCAGAGGTCAAAGCATAGAGAGTGTGCGTCACTTGCCCAGAGTCATGAGGCGGGGGCTCAATTTCGGTGGGATTTATAAGCTCCCTTCTTTTTTTTTTTTGTTTTTATTTTTTTAATATTTATTTATTTTTGAGAGATATAGAGACAGAGCATGAGCAGGGGAAGGGCAGAGAGAGAGGGAGACACAGAATCCAAAGCAGGCTCCAGGCTCCGAGCCATCAGCAAAGAGCCCAACGCGGGGCTCGAACTCACAGCCCGTGAGATCATGACCTGAGCTGAAGTCGGCCGCTCAACCGACTGAGGCCCCCAGGCGCCCCTGTAAGCTCCCTTCTTTTCAAACATTCACCCATTTGCTGTCAGGATGCTTACCCGGGGATTCAGTTCAGACTTTTTACTTTGAAAATCTTGGCTTTGTTGTTTTCGCTACTTTTGTCTGTTTTGTCACCAAAACGTGAAAATATCCAAGACGTTCACTTGACACTCACGTACACAGATCTCTTTGGGACCATATTCTTCTCAGTCACTGCAGCCTGAGATTCCTAAGGTCACAGGTATTCCGGTGCTGGGGGAAGTTAGCTCTCTAGTCGCTGTGCTGTCATTGAAGATTCTGGTGTTAGTGGCACAGCTCACCGTGCGCAGCCCAGAAGACCAGCCGGCAGGTCAGCCCTTTGCGGCCCTCGTTTCAGCTTTCGCTCCTTCATCCCCTCATCCGACAGGTGTTCCCTGAGCACTTTCTCATCCAGAGCCGTTTTCCAGGCACCGCAGATGCCGAGGTGGGTGGGGAGTGCTCCATGCCCGCCGGACACTCACAGAGCCGTTCACAGAGCAGGCAGACTCACAGACGGTCCCGGGAAGGTGACACGGGGTGCAGGTGGCAGGGGACAGGACGCTGCACGGGTGAGAGGGGAGGGCTCCAGCTCTGCCTTCACCAAGAAGGCGTGGCCTCAGGCAGAAGGAGGTGCCAGAGGGCGAGGGCGGGAGTCAGGTTCCCAGACAGACAGACAGACATAGCCTGGTGGATTTAGGCTTTCCGTTTTATGCATCTGGGAGACACGTATCGAGCAGTGCGTCCTGCAGACACTCTCTACGTACAGCGGGGACCAAAGTAAAGTCCTCGTCCTCCCAAGCTGTCCTCGGTCGGCGGGGACAGGAAATAAAGAAAGATGAGATGTGTGGAGGTGATGGGTCGATGGAAAATGACCAGATGGGGAATGGCAAGGACCATTGCCATTGTTCTCCTCAAGGCTCCCTGACGAAGGCACTGGAGCAGGAAGCCCTGGAGGGAGTCACGAGGGTGGTGTCCCCTCCTCCCCGGGAGAAGGACGGGGAGGTCCGTAGCGTCTTGAGGCTACAGAGAATCCTGGGGGTCGTGTGCCCTGGATTCTTGGCCGGAGCAGAAATACTCTCTCTAGCATGCCTCGCAGATGGCTAACCCATTTCTACTTGGATATCCCATTGGTCACGCGGAACCTCCGCCCCTCGGCGTTTGTCGTGGGTTGAATTGTGTCCCCCCGCCCGCCACCTGGATAGACATAATGAATCTAAGCAAATGCACCCTCATTTGAAATAGCACCTTTGCAAATGTTATGAAGCTAAGACGAGCTCTTTCGGGCGGGCCTTAATCCAGTGTGACTCGTGTCCTTGTGAGAATTGGGAAGTTTGGACGCGGACACACAGGGAGACCCCCTGCCCTCCCACCCTGGGAAGACGGAGGCAGAGATGGAAGTGATGCCTCTACACGGGAGTTGCCGAGCACGGCGTCCACTCCTGCAGCCAGGAGAGGGGCACAGCCTCATGGTCCTCGGAGGGAACCAACCCTGGCGACATCTTGATGCTTGGTGTTGAACCGTAGTTGGTCAGGCTTTGTTCCAGCAGCCCTGGAAACAAGTACATTTTCCCATCGTTGTGTGGGCAGCTTGTGCTCCTTCAAAAGCCAGCCTGTTTTTACTTTTTAGTTTAATTGACTGATTTATTTTGAGAGAGAGAGAGCGGGGCAGAGACAGAGGGACAGGGGGAGAGAGAACCCCAAGCAGGCTCCATGCCCAGCACAGAGCCCGACATGGGGCTCAAATTCCCGAACCATGAGATCATGACCTGAACCAAAATCAAGAGTCGGACACTCAACCGCCTGAGTCACCCAGGCGCCCCTTCCTCTTGTTTTTAACCAGAACTCTACCTTCGTAGTTCCACGGGAGCAAAAACAACGAGCAGCCATACGCATTGTCGGCGTCATCCGGATACATCCTCTCCAGGGTCTCTCCCTCCCTCTTTTCATCTCACGGCTACTACCTGAGGCCTGGCCATCGCCCTGCCTGCACGGGCCTGCGCTGACCTCACATCCATCCCTGAGCCCCGGTCCATTCTCCACACACCAGCCGGGATGGGGGCAGGGGTGCTTCTCATGCCCCTGACCACTTGCCGGAAGCCCTGTGCTGGCTTGCTCTTGGTAGAGTCCTGATCCTCGCCACAGCCTACAGGGCTCTGTGTCAGCTGCCCAAGGCTGTCAGGCCGGGATTGCCGATGTTTTTGTGTGATCATGTGATCACGGTGACCAGACTTCTGTGAGGCAGTCATGAAGAAGACTGGACCCCGGGACAGTGACGGGAACTGTAGGGAAGCGGATATCGGGAGTAAGAGGAAGACCTTTCTGTTTGAGCTCTCCGATAATGGCCAGCCTGCCTGGAGAAGCAGGCAGCTCCCCATCACCGTGTGTGTGCAAAACAGAGGCTGGGGGACTCCTTGGCAGGGAAGGTGTTGAGGATATCCGAGCGTTGGTTGGAAAGATGATTTAGCAGACATCCAAGGTTTATCTTATTTCATCCTTTAGATGCTTCATCCTAAAGTTTCTTTCAGAGGCTCTTCAGGTAGAACTCAATCTGTCTTTCCAAATAAGAGTTTCAAGGGCTATCTATCTCGCTAGCTGGCTAGCTATAACCCATCTGTCCGCTCACCCATGATCCATCCAGCCAGCCACCCGCCCACTAACACTAACCCAGCCCCCAAACCATCCCTTCATACGTGTATATATATCCCACCCACCCATCCATCCCTCCATCCATACACATATCCTTCCATCCACCTACCCTCCCATCTACCACCCACCCATCCACCTACCCATCCATCCATTCGTCCATTCATACACATATCCTTCCATCCACCTAACCTCCCATCTACCACCCACCCATCCACCTACCCATCCATCCGTTCGTCCATTCATACATAACATATATCCTCCCATCCACTACACTCTTACCCATCTATCCATCCACTGACTCATCTACTCATCCATCCATTCATACATACACGTATCCTTCCCTCTACCTACTCTCCTATCCACCCATCCAGCATCCACCATCCATCATCCACCATCCATCCATCCATCCATCCTTCCATCCACCCATTCCAATCATCCATCTATCCACCCATCCATCCATCAACCCACCCACCCATCCACCATCCACCATCCATTCATCTATCCACCCATCCATCCATACACCCACCTATCCACCCATCCACCATCCATGCACTCATCCATCTATCCACCCATCCATCCATCCACCCATCCATCCATCAACCCACCCACCCATCCACCATCCACCATCCATTCATCTATCCACCCATCCATCCATACACCCACCTATCCACCCATCCATACACCCATCCATCCATCCATCCATACACCCATCTATACATACATACATGTATCCTTCCATCCATTGACCCTCCCATCCATCCACCCATCCATCTGTTCACCCATCTGTATGTTTGTTATGTTTCCTTCATATCTTCTTGTCTTTGTCATAAAGAATAATATCAAGGAAGACTGCGACTCACATAACCACAGCAGCAACAATGTGAAATAACATTTGCTAGCCTCTGTTTTGTACCAGGCACTAGCCAAGTGCTTTGAACGTGTTGGCGTGACTGAAACAGCGGGCAGAGGGTAGAACAAGGCCTCTGGAGCTACATGTAATGGCCTTCAGTCCCTGCTGTGCCCCCTAATAGCTATGTTGCTTTCAGTAAGATATTTCAGTTTTCCTGTGCCTCAGTTTCCTCACCTGCAAAAAAAAAAAAAAAAAAGGCTAATCACCTACTTTGTAAGGTTGTTGTGAGGATTAAATGAGATATTTGTAAAGCTATTAAAACAAGGTCTGTGCATAAGAGACACTGTTATTAATCTTCTTAATAACCTTCATTTGACACAGTGATCATATGCTCATTAGCCAGCTGGGAAACTAGGCTCAGAGACATCAAGGCATACACCTGAATCGCCCAGCTCTGAAGGGACGATGCTGAGATTGGAAGCTGAGTTGCTGTGACTCCCAAGTTTATTGTGGTTTCAGACATAACGCAATGCGCACCACCTTCTGCGGCAAGGTGATTGGCGTGCACCCGAAAGGGAGCTGGGAGGAACGTTCCGGAAGGATCTGTAGTGGGCAGAGGAGTGCTCACTTCTTTTGGTCTCTTACAGAGCCCACCGGTGTGTTGGGCTGTGGCCAGGGAATGGGCCGGGGATGGGCAAGGAGAAGCCGGAAGCCGGGCCCGACCCGACTTCTGAACGGAGGGATTCACAAGGGAAAAGTGTCACAGAGGAAGGGTTCAGACCGCTGATTCCTGGTGCCCTGCCATCTGAGTTTATACCAAACCAAAAGTGTATGACTCACCCTAACTTCTAACTGCTGCCTCGCTCACATACAATGACTGTGTTTACTGTTAGGCTCTCATTGCAGTTTCGACAGTGAGGATGCTCAGAAGGTATTTTCCCTGCTCAATCTGCATCGTCTAGGCGCTCGAAATCGACAGCACGCAGATGGGATTTACGGTCCCAGCATGGGGTCCCCTGCGGTCTCAGCTGTCCGTGGAAGTGGGCTCCTAGGAGGAAAATTGCAGTTTCCTTAGTACCAGTTGCTCTTTGTGGGTCTGTTACGCTAACTCGAAGATCCCAGATTTATATCGAAAAACGGCCACAACTGTTTCTTTTTCCTTCTGGATTAACGATCCTTCAGACCAGTGAGCTCTCCTTCGCATTCAAGAGAACATTTTCTGCCTTGCGTCGCAAATCCGACCTAATTCTGTTCTGACACCTTGCTCGCCATTTGGTGAGAACTCGATTAATTTTTACATAAAATAAATAGGAAGAAAGACGCCCATGACCTTCTCTTTTCTTTATCATCAGTGGCTAATCATCAGAGTTCTGGGATAATTTAAGCTGCACAGTTTCTTTGAGAAAGATGTTATTGCAAGCAAGCCTGTTACGAAACTATAATGGCTTACATTTATTAAGTGCCTTCTGTGTGCGGGACAGCATTCCACACTCCAGTGGGAGTCCCTCACTGACAAGAGGTAGGTCATTGGCACGGTACGTGCAGCAGAAGTGGCCTGAGCCAACACCCTCGCCTGACGGCGCAGTGAAAAGGCGACGTCTTCGTGACCTGAGAAAAAGGAACATTTCCCTGAGAAAGCAGTGTTTGAGTCCCACCAACTCCGCCAACTTGTAAAAATTTCAGCCCAGCGTGTGTGACTCACAGTGTCTCTGTCCCACGAAACCATTAGAGACTTTTCTGGGGAGCGGAAAATGATGTACGTTTCATTATACGCAACTTAAAATGCCGCAGGGAGTGCTGGGAATCGCCTCCGCAGCGAGGAATCCGGTCTCGTATGTAGACGATGAATTCGTAATGCTTATTTTCCTCTTCTGTGGCCATTTGGGAGATTTAACAGAGGAGAGTTAGCCTCATTAACTGGATGGCATTTTAATTGGTTTAGAGGGATGTTTTTCTTTCTTTCGTGGCTTTGGGGACACCCTGGCAGTTTTTACCGCTGCGTCTCCTGACAGTTTATCCACGGCGATTAACATTAAAACTTTGGACGGAAAGTGCTTGTGCGATGATCTTCCCAGGCGGCTGGGAGGGGCGAGCCATGCGTGATACTCTGTGCCGCAGCCGGCCTCCTGGAACAAGGTTAGCCAAGAAACTATATTACTCGGAGCCAACAAAATTCGAGACACTACGCTGTGCATTTTATACTTCTTTTCTCTTTTAACCCTGAACACCACCCTGTGAGGGTGGCCCCCCTTTTATGCTCTGGGGGAACTAAGTCCCTTCCCCAGGTCCCTTAGCTGGTAGGTGGTTGGACAACAAAGACCTACAGAGACGTCCTCTTGTTCATTCCAGTCCCCACGTACCTGGTGGGGGACACGGGGAGTTTCCTCGACAGGCAGCGACGACATCTCTTGTGCAAGTTCATCGATGAACCAATTAACGAACGATGGAGTGGTTGGGCAAGATGTCGGAGTTTCGTATTGAGCAGTAACCAATCACCACAGACCCGGCTACGACAGCACAGACGCATCGTCTTCCGGCTCTGGAGGTCGTACTCCAAAACAGGCCTCCCCAAGAAAAGTCAGGGTGTCAGCTCTAGGGGAGAACACATTTCCTTGTCTTTTCAGGCTCCTTGAGACTTCCCCTCTCCCCGGCTCCTGGGCCTTCCTCCGTCTTCAGAGACGATGACCCCTTCCCTCCACCCCTGCCTTCTCCCTTACCTCTCGAGAGCCCACTCATCTTCTGCCCCCTCCTCCCGCTTTAAAGACCTTTGTTATTCATCTCTCTGTTATTAAGGTCAGCCGACGAGCAACCTTCATTCTGTCCACAGCCTTGTGTCTCCTTGGCCGTGTAACCCAACGCATCCAGGCGTTCTGGGGATTAGGAGGTGGGACCTAATCAGGGGACCGTGATTTGGCCACGAAAAGCTTCATAAAAGATGTGAAATCGACTGTGTCTGTCTCGACAGAGGAGTAGTTTTTTTCTGAGCCTGTGGAGCACGGCTCGGTTCTTTGGATGTTTAACCATGCACGCGCCTCTTCCTTGCTCTGTGACCTGGGACTCTCAGCGCACGCACATGCTCAGTGAGTCGGTGTGAAGGAAAGGAAAGACGAAATGCATGAGCTGTTCCTTCAAAGTAGACTGATTAGGGGCGCCTGGGTGGCTCGGTTGGTTGAGTGTCCTACTCTTGATTTCAGCTCGGGTCATGATCTCACGGTTTGTGTGTTCGAGCCCCGCATCGGGCTCTGCGGTGACAGCACAGAGTCTGCTTGGGATTCTCTGTCTCCCTCTCTCTCTGCCCCTCCCGTGCTCGTTCTCTCTCTCTTTCTCTCTCGGAATAAATAAATAAACCTAAGAAAAAAGTAGGCTGATTGGGTTATGTCTAAAGGAACAGGAGCTAGTTTGACCTGAGATGGAAAAATTTGAGCATCAAAAAGAATTGTCATTGCAGTTTCTTGAAACCCACCAAATACATAAAAATCTGTAATTTCACAGTGACGCAGTACAGGAGGAGGGGGTGTTCCTCGGTCCAGCTAAACACTTGGACCCAAAAGACTCTCGTAAGCCACACCTGACCCTGGGTAGGCAGATGGCCAGAGGGCCAGGAACGTGGCTTGCCGTGAGGACATCAGGCATTCTTCCGTGGGTGTCCTTGCCCCAGGTCACGCTGCAGACTGTGTCACTGGCTGGAAGGTGTTTTCTCCCCAGGGGAGGCCACTCAGTGCAAGGAGATATTAGCCACATCAGGCACAGGTGGGAGCCTTCCTGTCTTAAAAGCTTCGGACCCCCCAGGTACCAGAATCTCCTGTAACAACTCACAAGCATGGCATCCAGGGTCCCCCCACAAGGGTCAGGCCCACTTCCTCCTCGAGGAAGTTCAGAGTATGGCGTCCCTGTTACCTGTTCATGGTTCGTGTACAGGTGCCCCCATCCAGATGTAATCTACCAGTCGGGTGTCATCTGCCCCATAAGCCGTGCGGCCTGGTAGCGTATTTGATGTTCTTCCTCCTGTGAGTTTCCCAGGTAGAAGCTATCCGAAGCTCAGACTCTCGGGGACTTGGCGAAAGGTTTGATCAACCTTTCCTTTTCAAATACCAAAAAAATTAAAACCAAATAACAACAAAATAAGGAAATAAACAACGACAACAAAAAACAGGTCCAAACTCATTTGTCACCATTGGAAGTGGCTCTGATGGGGCGCCTGGGTGGCTTAGTCGGCTAAGTGTCCGACTTCAGCTCAGATCGCGATCTCGCAGGTCATGGGTTCAAGTCTGGCGTCGGGCTCCATGCTGACAGCTCAGAGCCTGGAGCCTGCTTCGGATTCGGTGTCTCCCTCTCTCTGTCCCTCCCCCCATTCATGCATTCTCTCTCTCTCTCTCTCAAAATAAAAATAAAACATTAAAAAAAAAGGAAGTTGCTGTGACCTCAGCTGTAATTAGCAAAGAATCAAACATCCATTCTGTCTACAGACTTTCAGAATCACTGGATTGTTTGAAGAATCCCAGCTTTGTGAATGTGGAAGTGATAGAATTACAAAATGTAGATTTTCAACCCTAATGAAATCATGGACCTAAGTAACAGTTGCACTCAGATGCTAAAATGATGAGGTGAAAGTTGACAGGTTTTCTGATGCAGGGATCATGTTCACACCATTTGAACCTACTGGTCCCTCCTAGAAGTTACCCATCCTGTGACCTTATAGGAAGCACATGGTACCACTTACAGGGTATTTTGGAAAACAAGTCTGATTCTCATCAAGATATAAGATCTAACTAGTACTTTACAGGAAATACAGAGGATAGAGGAACAGTGACACCCCATGGAAAGAATGGGAGCTTTCTGCAGGATCAATAACCTAGCTTCCCCGCCAGACAATGGCGTAAAAGAGAAAAGGGGGGGAGGGGCAGAAAAAAGTGGATTTAATTGACATTGTGGGATATTGTTTGGTTCTTTGTTTTTTGTTTTTGTTTTTTGAGTGAGAGAGGGAGGGAGGGAGAGAACAAGCAGGGGAGGGGCAGAGAGAGAGAGAGAGAGAATCCCAGGCAGACTCTGCACTGTCAGTGGAGAGCTTGACACGGGGCTCGAACTTACGAATCATGTGATCAACTGAGCCGAAATCAAGAATCAGACGCTTAACCGACTGAGCCATCCAGGCGCCCCAAAAACTCTTTACGATGATAGTTAATGCGGGATTATTTTACGTTTTGAATTTTGCAAGTAACCCAAATGTGCAACACTGGGAAATGGTTAAAAATCATGGTACATTACAAAGTGAACAATTTTGCAACTGTTGTAAAGGAAACTTTTATGGCTTAAAAATTTTTTTTAATGTTTATTCATTTTCGAGAGACAGAGAGAGCTAGAATGCAAGCAAGGAAGAGGCAGAGAGAGGGAGACACAGACATGAAGCAGGCTCCAGGCTCCGATCTGTCAGCACAGAGCCCAACACGGGGCTCGACCCCAGGAACAATGAGATCATGACCTGAGCTGAAGTCAGATGCTTAACTGACTGAGCTACCCAGGCGTCCCAAACCTTTATGGCTTTTAAACACACTGGAAGATTCCTGTTACAATGCTAACTGAAGAAAAAAAAAAAAGAGTTGCTTTTGCATCTATGTAAATGGTGTGCAAACATGGAAAAGAGTAGGCTTTGAGAAACCAACTCAAAAAATACAGCCAAATGCCTTCATTGGTTCTGTTGAAATGTTGGTCTTACAGTAAAGGAAGTTTTTTTCTATGCATCTTTATCATCCAGACCTTTCAGCATGAAAGTTAATTTTTCTATGCATCCTTTTATAGCTATAAAGAGGTATGAATAGCATACTGTAAAATTCACCCATATTAAGAGTATACTCGGATACATTACTGTAAAAACATAGGCATGCAACCACCACCACAGTCAAGTGAGTTCTAGAACCTGAGACCCTGTGATGCATCTCACTGACATTTCTTGAGTAGACTTTATTTTTACAGCAGTTTTAGATTTACAGAAAAGTTGAGAAGTTAGCAGGGAGAGTTCCCAAACACACTGTACACAGTTTCCCCATTGTTAACATGTTACATGATTATGGCATTCTTATTACAATCAATGAACCAATGTTGATACATTATTATCCACCGAGGTCTATATTTGATACATATTTCCCTAGTTTTTCTTTTTTTTCTTTGTGAAATTTTAAGTTCTAGTTGGTTAACCAACAGTGCAGTATTGGTTTCAGGAGAATTCGGGGATTCATCACTTCCATACAACACCCAGTGCTCATCCCGACAAGTGCCCTCCTTAATACACGTCATCCATTTAGCCCATCCCCCCACCCACCTCCTCTCCATCAACCCTCAGTTTGTTCTCTATGGGTAAGAGTCTCTTATGGTTTGTTTCCCACTCTTCTCTCTCCCCCCACTTCCCATAGGTTTATCTATTTTGTTTCTTAAATTCCACATCTGAGTGAAATCATATGATATTTGTCTTTCTCTGACTGACTTCACTTAACATAATACACTGTAGCTCCATCCACATCATTGCAAATGGCAAGATTTCACTGTTTTTAATGGCCGAGTAGTATTTCATTGTATACATACACCACATCTTCTTTATCCGTTCATCAGTAAGTGGACATTTGGGCTCTCTCCATAGTTTGGCTGTTGTTGACAGTGCTGCTATAAACATTGGGGTGCATGTACCCCTTTGAATCTGTACATTTATTTTTGTAACGGTTGGGCAAATATCTACTACTGCAATTGCTGGACCATAGGGCAGTTCTATTTTTAACTTTTTGAGGAACCCCCACACTGTTGTCCAGAGCGGCTGCACCGGTTTGCGTTCCCACCAACAGTGCAAGAGGGTTCCCCTTTCTCTGCATCCTCGCTGACATCTCTTGTTTCCTGTGTTGTTAATTTTAGCCATTCTGACAGGTGAGGTGGTATCTCATCGTGGTTTGGGTTTGTATTTCCCTGATGGTGACCAATGTCGAGCATCTTTTCATGTGTCTGTTGGCCATCTGGATGTCTTCTTTGGGAAAATGTCTATTCGTGTCTTCTGCCCGTTTCTTCACTGGATTATTTGTTTTTTTGGGTGTCGTTTGATAAGTTCTTTACAGATTTTGGATACTAACCCTTTGTCAGATATGTCATTTGCAGATATCTTCTCCCCCTTCCATAGGTCGCCTTTAAGTTTTGTCGATTGTTTCGTCACCGTGCAGAAACCTTTTATCTTGATGAGGTCCCAGTAGTTCATTTTTGCTTTTGTTTTTCTGGCCTCCAGAGACGTGTCTAGTAAGAAGTTGCTCTGGCCAAGGTCAAAGAGGTTGCTGCTTTTGTTCTTCTCTCAGATTTTGATGGTTTCCTGTTTCACATTTAGGCCTTTCCTCCATTTTGAGTTTATTTTCGTGTGTGGTGTAGGAAAGGGGTCCAGGTTCATTCTTCTGCACGTCGCTGTCCAGTTTTTCCAGCATTTGTCGAAGAGACTGTCTTTTTTCCATTGGATATTCTTTCCTGCTTGGTCAAAGATTCGTTGACCACATCGTTGTAGGTCCATTTCTGGGTTTTCTATTCGGTTCCATTGATGTACGTGTCTGTTTTTGTGCCAGTACCGTACTGTCTTGATGGTTAGCTTTATATAGCTTGGAGTCCTAAATCGTGATGCCTCCAGCTTTGCTTTTCTTTTTTTTTCAGGATTGTTTTGACTATTCAGGGTCTTTTGTCGTTCCGTACAAATTTTAGGATTGTTTGTTTTAGCTCCGTGCAGAATGCTGGTGGTGTTTTGAGAGGGGTTGCATTAAATGTGTAGATCGCTTTGAGTAGTATAGACATTTCAACAATATTTGTTCTTCCAACCCATGAGCATGGAATGTTTTTCCATTTCTTTGTGTCCTCTTCAATTTCTGTCCCATGTGCTCTGTAGTTTTCAAAGCACAGATCTTTTATCTCTTTAGTTAGGTTTATTCCTAGGTATCTTGTTTTTTGGTACAATTGCAAATGGGATAGATTTCTTTTTCTGCTGATTCATTATCGGTGTATAAGAATGCAACAGATTTCTGTACATTGATTTTCTATCCTGTGACTTTGCTGAACTCATGTATTAGTGCTGGCGGTTCTTTGGTGAAGTCTTCTGGGTTTTCTTCATAGAGTATCACGTTGTCTGCAAATAGTGGAAGTTTGACTTCTTCCTTGTTGATTTCTTTTTGTTGTCCGATTGCTGAGGCTAAGACTTCCAGTACCATGTTAACTAGTAATGGTGAGAGTGGACACCCTTGTCTTGTTCCTGACTGTAGGGGAAGGGCTCTCAGTTTTTCCCCCATCGAGGATGATATTAGCTGTGGGTCTTTTGTATATGGCCTTTAAGATGTTGGGGTATGTCCCATCTATACCTACTTTGTTGAGGGTTTTCTTTTATCAACAATAGATGCTGTATCTTGTCAAATCCTTTCTCTGCATCTGTCGAGAGGATCATACGGTTCTTGTCCTTTCTTTTATTCATGTGGTGCATCACATTGATTGATTTGCAAATATTGATTCACTCTGGGAGCCCAGGAATAAACCCGCTTGATCGCGGTGAATAAGTCTTTTAATGTACTGTTGGATTTGATTCGCTAGTATCTTGTTGAGAGGTTTTGTATCCTGGGTTCATAGGGGAATAGACTAGTACTTCTCGTTTTTAGTGGGGTCTTTGTCTGGCTTTGGAATCAAGGTAATACTGGCTTCTTAGAATGAGTGTGTAAGTTTTCCATCTCTTTCTTTCTTTCTTTCTTTCTTTCTCTTTCTTTCTTTCTTTCTTTCTCTTTCTTTCTTTCTCTTTCTTTCTTTCTTTCTCTTTCTGTCTGTCTGTCTTTCTTTCTTTCTTCCTTTCCTTCTTTCTTTCTTTCTTTTTTTTTTTTTTTTTTTTTGGAACAATTTGAGATAAATAGGTATTAACTTTTCTTTAAATGTCTGATAGAATTCCCCAGGGAAGCCCTCTGGCCCAGGATTCTTGTTTGTTGGGAGATTGTTGATTATGGATTCACTTTCTTTGCTGGTCATGGGTCTGTTCAACTGTTCTATTTCTTCCTGTTGCAGTTTTGGTAGTTCGTGAGTCTAGGGAGTTATTATCCATTTCTTCCAAATTGCCCAGTTTGTTGGCAGGAGCCTCGCTAAGCCAGGCGCGACCCCTTGGTGGCGGACTGATGAAGCTTCAGATTTTGCACTCCGCTGCTTATAATATCCCGGTAGCCTCCGTAAGCAGGGTTCCCTCTCCAGCCCCCCAACACCCGCAGTTCTTATCTCCCCCAAATCAACCCTCTGCAGCTCTACTTTCCACAATTCTACTGGTAGACTTGCAGTTTTGTTCTCTTAGTCCTCAGACTAATTTCCTGCGTGTTCAGAATGATTTCTACTTCTCTAGCTGCATTCCAGGATGAGGCACGCTGAGGGTCCCTCTACTCCGAGTCTCAACTCCTCCCTTGTTTTTCTTTTTTTTTTTTAAACGTTTTTATTTTATTTTTGAGAGACATAGAGACAGAGCATGAGCAAGGGAAGGGCAGAGAGAGAGGGAGACACAGAATCCGAAGCAGGCTCCAGGCTCTGAGCCGTCAGCACAGAGCCCGACGCGGGGCTCGAACTCACAAACCGTGAGATCATGACCTGAGCTGAAGTTGGCTGCTTAACCAACTGAGCCACCCAGGTGCCCCATCCCTCGTTTTTCTAATGTCCTTTTTCGGTTCCAGGATCCCATCCAGGGCACCGTGTTCCATTTAGTTGTTATTTCCACAAGACGGCTTTTAATCAGAACAAAGTAAAATCAGCTTTATTTTAAAATGCTCCAAATATATTCACTGTCCATTTTTCCCTTGGCCTCCTTGTTGTCATTGACGCGTTGTTGACAAAGACCAGGGCTTCGATTAGTTATGTTCCTTGTAGTTTCCAGCGGGGCACCCGGCAAGTTGACCACATAAGAATCTGCTAATTTGGTCGCCGGCCGACAGTAATGGGCGGGGGCAGGAGGGAGGGAGGAAGAGGAGGAGGAAAAAGGGAAAAAGAAAGGCCTTATCTACAAATCATTTAAAACCTCAGTGCTCTGAGGGCCCTTCAGTGTCTGCCGTGAGTTCGTGGGGTGGACTGCTCTTGGCTTTTGTGTCCCCCAGGTTGGAGATCGCAACCCTGAATCGGGCCGACTCAGACCTAGAGGCTTGTCGAACCCAAATCAGCAGAGATATCATCGCCCTCCTGCTGAAGAATCTGACCAGCTCTGGCCACCTGTCCCCGCAAGTAGAGAGGAGGATGGGCGCTGTTTTCAAAAAGCAGTTTCTGTTGCTGGAGAAAGAAATACAGGAGGAGTATGATCGGAAGATGGTGGCATTGACGGCTGAATGTGACCTGGAAACGAGAAAGAAGACAGAGAACCAGTACCAGAGGGAGATGGCGGCCATGGAGGAAGCAGAGGAGCTGCTGAAACGTGTCAGCGAGAGGGTAAGGCAGCTTTGGAAGGAAGGCCTCACTCTCCTCTCCCTTCTTTCAGAGATTCGTCATCGATGCATCCATCTGCCCCTCCATCCACCCATTCACTCCTCACCCACCCATCTATCCATCCACCTACTCACCCCCCTCCATCCACCTGTCCATCTCTATATCCATTCATCCACCTACCTACCACTCTTCTGTCCACCCATTCATCCATCCACCCGTCCATCTATATATCCACCCACCCTCCATCCACATGTCCATCCACCCATCCATCCATCCACCCATCCATCCACCCATCCATCCACCCACCCATCCATCTGTCCACCCATCCATCCACCCATCCATCTGTCCACCCATCCATCCACCCATCCATCCACCCACCCATCCATCTGTCCACCCATCCATCCACCCATCCATCCACCCACCCATCCATCTGTCCACCCATCCATCCACCCATCCATCTGTCCACCCATCCATCCACCCATCCATCCATCTACCCATCCATCTACCCATTCGCCCATCCACCATCCATCTATATATCCACCCCCTCTCCCACCCGCCCCACTGTCCACCTGTCCATCCACCCATCTATCCACCCATCCATCTACTGACCACCCTTCCATCCACTTGTCATCTGTACATCCATTCATCCATCTACCTACCACTCTTCCATCCACCCATCCATCCATCCATTCCCACCTGTCCATCTATACATCCATCCATCCATGTATCCATCCCTCTACCTACAATCCTTCTCTTCACCTGTCCATCTACCCACCCACCACCAGAATCCATCCACTTGTCCATTCATCCATCCGGAATTTATTTAGAAAGCATTTACTGATCACGCACTGTTTCCCATGCGCTGGGCTGGGCAGGGAAGTACAGAGGAAAACGAGACACGGTTCTCGAGTTCAAGAAGTTCCCAGTTCGATGAAGGGTCTTCACATTCAGAAATGTGACCCAACTCACCTATTCGAGAATAGAGACGTGTTCACGGTGCCGCGGGATATCACGGGGAGAGTAGACAGCGTGCGTCCGCAGAGAGCGTGGCTCAGGGAGGTTGTGACGTCGGCATGCGCGGATGTCCGTCTGGGCTGCGTGGTGCTAGATGGCGGAGCCCTCCGGCCCGGGCTGCGCTGTCAGACAAACCTAGACTCCCTTCCCGGTGTATTGCAGTTCCGCTCCTGGAGGCCTGGCTGTGAAACGGGGCTGAGGGCGCCCCCTCTCAGGGCGGCTGGGAGAGGTAATGCAGGCAAAGTAGCCAAGGGGCCTTGCTGCCCCCTACCCGGCTCAGTGCACGGCACTCGGCTCCGAGAGTTCTGACCCTCAGCCCTCCCAGGGCTGGCTTCTGTCCACCAGGGAGCAGCTCTCATGTCTCTAGGAATCGTGCCAGAGTTCTTCACTGAGTGCCTCCCGTCGAGCCTGATTTCTGCCTTCCTCTGTGAAAGGGATGGCGTGTTCAGTCCCCGGGACTCGAGCGCACGTTTCCTGGTCGGGAAATCGGTCCCCCTGGGGAGGTCTGACAGCTACTTAGGAAGGAACAGACTTCTGAACCGCTGACTCCCGTCCCCCAGCCTGCCGGCTTCGTCCAAATTTCACTGGATGGGAACAAACCGGGCCCACGGCCCGTGGCCCTCTGGTGGTCACCTGCGGTCGGCCCACACGCTGGGGAGTGACGAAAAGAGGCGAGATTTGTGCCGTCTCGCCCCCGCCTGCTCCCTTGCACCCGGGGTCCCCCTCGCCTTCACATGCATCTCGTTTTAGGGTGATGCGTATCTTCTGCTTGGCTCCATATGAATCGCCTGTGACCGCTATAACAAATTACCACAGATTTAATAGCTTAAAGCAACAGATTTTCATTCTTCGACCATTCTGGGGGCCAGAAGTCTTCAGTCAAGGTGTCAGCCATGCATACGCCCTCTGAAGTCTCTAGGGAAAGGTCCTTTCTAGTCTCCCCCAGCTTCTGGTGGCTCCAGGCACTCCTTGGCTGGTGGCCACGTCACTCCAGTCTTGACTTCTGTCTTCACGTGCGGTCTTCCATCCTGAGACCGTCATCTCTTCCGTCTCTTCTATGGACACTTGTCTTCGGAGTTAGGGCTCACCCAAAGAGTGCAGGATGGTCTCATAAGATCCTTAACTTAATTACTTCTGCAAAGCTCCTCATTCCAAGGAGAGTCACATACGCAGGTTCTGGGTTGCGGTGTGGTTTTGTGTCTTGGGTGGGGGGGGGGGTTCCTCACCCACCAGTGTCCTGCTAGCTGACCCCAGTCTGTGATCTCCCTCCATGACTCTAGTGGTCAACGCCAAGTTTTCCTGAGCCAGGTGCTTACGAAGACCATGCCGAGCTCACAGTGCAGTGATTCAACCCCTAAACCATCGCACAATCCCTCTTTCTCTTCTCTCTCCCAAATTTGTTATGACGTTTGTTCCCATGGCAATGATACGTGTTCCTGGAGGGAAGCTCGGAAAGTACTAGAAAACAGGAGTCCGCAAACTAGACCATGAGCCCAGCCTGTTGTGGTCTGGCTCGTGGGTTGAGAATGTGTGTGTACATTTTTAAAGGATTGTGGAAAATAAAAGCAAAGCAAAAAAAAAAATTTTTTTTAATATTTTTTTTTAATTCTTTTTTATGTTTTTATTTATTTTTGAGAGCAGGAGAGACAAAGCGTGAGTGGGGAAGGGGCAGAGAGCGAGGGAGACACAGAATCGGAAGCAGGCTCCAGGCTCCGAGCTGTCAGCACAGAGCCGACGCGGGGCTCGAACTCAGAGACTGTGAGATCATGACCTGAGCCGAAGTCGGACGCTCAACCGACTGAGCCACCCAAAAAAAAAAAATAAATTTAGAAGAGTGTGTGACAGCAAACCTTACGTGGCCTGCCAACCTTAAAATATTTATCTGGCCCTTTACAGAAAAGCTTGCCAGCTCCAGCGTCAAAGCGTAAAAAGAAAAATCTTGAAAAAAATAAGTGGAACCCACATCACTATCCAGTCTGTTTTTGAGTGCCTACTGTGTTGCCTGACCCCGGAGATTTCAGCATACATTGGGGCCTTTTGCTTTCTATATTTATATCTATATATCTGTATCTATATCTTTTAATGTTTATTTATTTATTTTGAGAGAGAGAGAATGAGTGCATTAGCAGGGCAGGGACAGAGAGACAGGGAGAGAGAGAATCCCAAGCAGGCTCCGTGCTGTTAGTGCAGAGCCCGACGCGAGGCTCGAACTCACAAACCGTGAGATCACGACCCGAGGCGAAACCAAGAGTCAAGACGCTTAACCGACTGAGCCCCCCAGGTACCCCTCTCTCTCTCTCTCTCTCTCTCTCTTTTTTTTTAACACCGTGAAGTTGATGCGGCTCATGGAATTGTATGTCCTGACTGTTCCCGCTGAAAATCACGGCGTGAATGTTTTCGGATCTTATTAAGTGCTCTCCCACCGAACGCTCACCGCAGGCAGGCGTGGTCCTAAGCTCGCCACGCAGGCCTTCTCATCAAATCTTCACAGCACTCAGCGAGGTGGGACTTGACAGGATGCCACTTTTACAGCTGAGGAGACAGATTTGGAGAAGGTTGCGTGCCGAGGACACGTGGGCGGGGCCAAGACGCAGAGCCCCGCGCCCCCACCCCCACCGCCATGGCGCGTTGGCACGTCCTTCCCCCCTGCTGCCCTGTGCCAGGCTAGCCGACCCTGCTGGGCTCCTACCTTTAGCTCCCAGGAGGCTGCCTGGAACGAGGTAGTCGTGTTTGTTTCCTCATTGTTGACACAGGTAGTTGGGGTCCTGAGAACGGCGCTGGGACAGCGTGTTCCTGTCTCCCCCGGTGCCTGGTCCTGAGAACGGCGCTGGGACAGCGTGTTCCTGTCTCCCCCGGTGCCTGGCCTCACTCCCCTGTCCGCTGGGTCCCAGCAGGAGGCTGCCATCGCTCTGGGTCCCCTTGAGTCACCCTGTTCAGAGACCAGTCGCCTTGTTTGAGCCACTTCGCTTGCAAAAATAGCATCTGAACGGCAAAAATTGATAGAGCTGTTTCCCTCCCGGTCCGTGCAAAACACTCCATCTCGACAAAAACTGTGAATAACCTCGTAACTTACCTATATGTTCGTCACAGTCCTCTTTAAATAAAATGCATGACAATATTTGGGGTATATTATTCCACCAAGAATTCGGTTTTTTTTTTTAAAGAAAACTGGGCAGAATCAGTTTTGTGAGTAGAGTTCAGGAATTCTAGTAATTAAAAAAAATTTTTTTTAACATTTTTATTTATTTTTGAGAGACAGAGAGAGATGGACCTCAAGCAGGGGAGGGGCAGAGAGCTAGAGGGAGACACGTAATTGGAAGCAGGCTCCAGGCTCTGAGCTGTCAGCACAGAGCCCGAGGTGGGGCTCGAACCCACGAACCGTGAGATCATGACCTGAGCCGAAGTCGAATACTTAACTGACAGGAGCCACCCAGGCGCCCCAGGAATCCAGCAATTATAGACAAAATCTGTTCACCTTTAAACGCCTATGTAATCCCTTACCGTTTTTATAGCATTTCTCCACCGAGAGGCCCTGGGGAGCGTGGTGGTGGCTGCAGACTCTGAAGGCAGAGAGGGTTTGGGTTCAGACCTCGCTGTGTTCTTCCGGAAGGGGCGTCGCTCGGGCTTCCTGGGTCTCAGTTTCCCCATCCTTAAATCGGGGACACTAATGATGCCGTCGTTACAGGGCTGTTCGTACATGCGTGGTGCTTAGACTGGTCCTGGCGGCGTGAGCCCCGTGGCAGCACTTACCGTGACTCATAGTTCGGTGCCGTCTCTAAAGAAGCCACGGCATGGAACAGCCAGAGAACAGGAAATCCTTCCATGTTGAGTTGGGGAGAGCGAGGCCAAGGGAGAAGTGACTAGCCCAGCTTCCTGCAAGCAGCCACCGGCAGTGCAGGCGGTCCCGTGTCTGGGGACTCTCTTCGAAACCCAGATGCCGCTCCCGCTGCTTAAAGCAACAGGTAGCAAGGAACAGGCCCCTGGCCTGAGCTGCGCGAGGCTCCCACCTCCTGCGTGAGCGTCTCCGAGGCAAAGATTCCGTAAGCGCCAGGATCCTGCCGTTGCAGCCACATCGGACGGATCTGTTTCTGTAAAACCTTCCTACTGTTTGCCCATCTTCCCAAACTGAGTGCAGGGAGTACAACCCACTTTAGTCAGAATTTTCTGTCCCGGTTTCACGTTTTTGGTGGTGCAGGGCCAACATTACGATGGGTGTCTGGTTGTTCTGGAAGAGCCCGGCGCGGACCCGTGATTCCCAAACCAGAATGGCAGTGCCCCACCCCCTCCCGGTCTGTGCCCTGCCCCCATTCTCTCCGCAGGACAAGGTGCTTTTTAGGGAGCACGTCAAACCGTGAGATAAACATGTCTCAGGTCCCTGCAAAGGCCCTTTGGGGGTAAGTTCCGGGGGGGGGTTGGAACGAGTGACCATTACTTTCACAAACTTTTTTAAAGGCACAATTTTTGCCATTATATAAAATATTTAACCTTATATAAAAAGCCAAGCTTCCAGCTTTTAAAGAAGGGGAAGATGGGTCCGTGTTCCTGCAGAGCCCTCTTTGGTGGGCTGAGCAGTGGCTGGCCCGTAGGCAAGGCTTCTTCTCTCCGTTGTGCCCCACTCCCCACCAGCCCCTAGCGCCTCTCCTACCGGGACGCCTCACTCGCTTCTATACCTGAGCTCCCTGCTCAGCAGGCCCTTGGTGGGCGGCTCCCCTGCTTCACGGCGTAGCCTTCTCTTCTCTGCCCCGGGGGGACTGAGCTCGGTCAGGGAGTGAACACATTTCCACGGGTCTCTGAACCCCAAACGCAGGAGGGCAGTGTAGATGGAAGTGAGGGGGAGCGCATTGGGTTAAGCGTCCGACTTCGGCTCAGGTCATGATCTCACAGCTGGCGAGTTCGAGTCCCGCGTCAGACTCTGTGCTGACAGTGCAGAGCCTGGAGCCTGCTTCAGATTCTGTGTCTCCCTCTCTCTCTGCCCCTCCCCCACTCACGTGTGTGCGCGCGCGCGCGCGCACGTGCTCTCTCTCTCTCTCTCTCAAATAGAGACATTAAAATATTTTTAATTGATTTTAGGGAGCATTTCACTACGACACAAGCCTATCATGCCTTATTCTTCAGAACTGTAATTCTGAACGAGGTCAGAAAACTGTATTGTGCGATTTCCGTGCATGTGCATGCGTTTCTCATTCCGGCCGTGAGAAGCTGTGTGGATTTCATCCCATGTTTCCCTCCTGTTAATTAAAATAAATTGAGGTCCGCGGCTTGTCGAATTTCACACTGTCGGGGAAAGAAGGTCCCGTCTATGAACGAGTCCGCCTAACTGGGCACCGGCTCCTCTCTCGGCTGCGGAACGTCCCTGCGGCGCCCCAGGTCGACCTGGCGCCCTCTGACTGTGGGTGAGCCGCGTTCTCTAATTCAGACCAAAGCTGTAAATAACCACTTCTCTCCGGAAGAGTGGGGCACCAGAGTCTGACCTGATCCTTTTTATACAAATCAGCTTTTCAAAACCGATCACATGTTTTCTGGCGGCCGAGGCAAACCGTTGACACGGGGGCGGCCTCTGGAGGTGTGGCCAGGAGGACGCAAGTGGAGGTCCGTGGCCTCGGGGACTGTGGCTGCCGCCCTTCGCAGATGCGGGGCGTCATTGCGCCCGAGGGCGGGGATTGTCCTGGGTGGGCTGCTGGGCTTTCGGGGGGCCCTCTGTAAATAGCACTCTTCTGTCTGGGCCAGATTCTGAGCAAATTGAAACGTAGGAGGAGGAGGAGCTGGAAAGACAGAAGCGCGTCTGTATCACCTGTACAGGCTTTTGTGAGCGATCGGAAGCGTAGGCGGTGGGTCTGGGCGCCCGGCGACGTGGGTCACCGAGCACACAGCGCGTTGGCAGGCATACGGTCCTCTGGTCCCTGCCTAGCGGGAAGAGCTACATGCAGCCCTCTCCCCCTGCCCTCATCCCCCTTCTCCTCCCCTGGGTCTCCACTCAGCCTACACAGCCACCACCCCACGCCCTCCTGCCCCCTGAGACCAGTCTTGACCTTGGCCCCTTGACCCCTGCCTCACAGACACAGGGCACCTTCCCCTGACTTTGCTCCACCAGCATGTCCAACGTCTACGACCCCAGAACCCAGAGCCTGAAGATTCTGGTTTCACCCCCTCTCCTCTCCTGGCACGGGGAGGAGCTGGGGAGTGACTCTCAGCTTCCCGGAGCTTGCGTGACTTCCCTCGTGGAGTGGACTGTGTTCGTTTCCTGTGCCTGGGTCCCAAACTGCCACACATCTAGCAATTTCAATTCACACCCGCTGACCATTGTTTCTGTGGCCGGGAGTCTGGGCACAGCTTAGCCGGCTTCTCTGCAAGGTCTCAGCGGCCTGTGACCTGGGCCTCAGCTGGGCTGCCTTCCCTGGAGCCCGGGGGCCTGGTCCCCGCTCGGTCGGTCGTGCGCAGAATTTGCCTCCCTGCAGCGTGGACTCAGGCTCTCGGCTCCTTCTCCACAGACTGTTCCCAAGAGGGTGCTCGCCTCTGCAAGGCCAGCGGGAGACCGGCTCTTTCTTCTGGAAGGCCCAGCGCATCTTTCCAGAACGTTCACCTCCTGTAGTCAGGCCCACCCAGGATCAATTTCCCCCTTGGTTACCTTCAAGTCAACCGATCAGGGGCCTCAGTTACATCATCAAGACCCGTTCACTTTTGCCACGTAATAACCAGCTCATGAGGCGACAGTCCCGTCACGTTCAAGTTCGTGTCCACAGTCAAGGGGGAAGGAGCTATAGGACGCGTATATCACGGGCCGAGAATCTGGGGGCCGGCTTAGCAGTCCGTCTCCCCGGGTAGAATTAGTTTCGCTCCCCTCCTGGGGCGCGGGTCTTTTCCGCTGGCGGGGTGTGAAGTCACCAGGAACTCAGTACACATGTGTCTTTCCTTCTTTCCTTCTGACCGCGAAGAATGCAGGCATCCGGTGGCTATTTCTCAAGTACCCTGCCTCCTTTTTTACCCAAATCATCTCAGCTTTGGCCCGATTGCTGGTATTTTTCTCTTCGATTGAGTTAAGGATGAATGATGAGGGAAATAAGCCTGAGAGAGCCTGACAGAGCCTAACAGGACAATCCACTAATGTCTCCACTTTGCAAGGTATTTTCAGGCAGTGCGATTTGGAGATTTCCACCCCTGTGAATTTTCTGCTTTGAGATCGTTCCGAAAAAACACTATGATAACAGGGAAGGACAGGTTGCCACAGTATTTCCCAGAGCTTAGCAGCCTTATTATTGCCAGCTTAGGACGTGGGCGTGCATGTGTGCACACGCGTGTTCCACGTGAGTGCACGTGCTTGTGTGTTCCCCGTGTGCTGTGCATCTGTGTACACACTGTGTGTGTACTTGTGTGTATGCGCCGTGTGTTGCTGGGTGTGTGTATATGTGCTGTGTGTATGTGCATGTATGAATCTGTGTGTACGCATGTGTACGCACTCTGCGTTGCAACGTGCATGTGCGTATGCACTGTGTGTTGCTGTGTGTGTGCGCGTGTGTGTGCCCATGTGCATTTGAACATGTGTGTATGCGCTGTGTTGCTGTGTGCATGTATACTTGCTGTGTGTATGTGCGTGTATGCATCTGCATGTGTATGTGTGCATATGTGTGCGCGGTGTGTTGCTGTGTGCATGTTTCAGTGTTGTGTGCATGTGTGTGTGTGCACGCTTGTGTATGTGGTGTACATTGCTGCGTGCATGCATGTGTGTGTACATGTGTGCATGCATGTACGTGCACTAAGTATTGTGTGTATATCTGCGCTGTGCATGTGCATATATGCATGTGTACATGTGTGTTGTGCGCTGTGTGTTGCTGTGTGCATGCGTGTTTGGTGTGTGCGTGTGTGCCTGTATGCACTGCGTTGCTGTGTGCATGTATGCATGTGCACCAAGTATTGTGTGTGTATGTTTGCTGTGCACATATGCATTAATGCATGTGCATATGTGTGCCTGCATGCGTGCCTGTATACACACGCACTTGTGTGTTGTGCACTAGTCTGTTGCATGCATGTGTGTTTGGCGTGTGCATGTGTGTGCCCGTATGCATGTACACGTGTGTATGCATGTGTGTGCCTGTATGCATGTGCACTGTGTGTGCCTGCATGCATGTGCACGTGTGTGTGTGCACTGGCACGTGGCCCAGGCGTGCCTGGACGGGCCTGCCTGGCGCGCCGTCTCTCACGTTCCGCCGCGTCTTCCCGCAGTGGGCGGTGGAGTGTGGCGACCTCCTGCGGACCCTGCACGGCCTGGAGCAGGAGCACCTGAGGCGGTCCCTGGCTCTGCAGCGGGAGGAAGACTTCGCCAAGGCCCACAGGCAGCTGGCCGTTTTCCAGAGAAACGAACTGCACAATATCTTCTTTACCCAGATCAAAAGTGCCGTCTTCCAAGGGGAGCTGAAGCCAGAGGCAGCGAAAACGCTGCTGGAGGATTACTCTGACATACAGGTGAGGCCTCAGCCCGGCTCGCCCGGGAAGAGGGACGTCCCTGCTCTGTCTCCGGGGCTTCTCCTCTCCTGGAGTCAGTCCCGTCTCTTCCTTTCGGCCGTGTGCCGTGAACTGACCACCTTCTCCTTCCGCCCCTTGATGTGTGCGTGAGTTTCCAGTAAACAGGGCAGTCGGTGGCTTGAAGCACAGGCCAGGGACTCCAGCTGACTGGGACCCCAACTCCTGTCCCACCGCCCGTCAAATTTAGGCAGATGGCCTGACTCCCTGAGCCCGTTTCCTCAATAGACGGATTCGTGGAAAGCCTGCGCCTGGCACAATATACATTTAGTATTTGCACAGCAGTTAAAAGTATATAAACATATGTGTGCATATACGTGCGTGCGCATCCGCGTGTCCCCGGGGCTTACGCTCTGTGTCTGGAGGCTCCCGGGCGAAGCGGTGTGTTTGCCTGTAGGCTTCCGCGTGAATGTTCTTAATCCAGTCGGAGTCAACTCCAGACGAACCGTGGGACTAGCTGAACCAGGACCGTCACCACTGCTGCGGAATTTCTCAGGCCCGCATGGGGTATTTTGCACACACATTTACACCCCCAGAGTGAAACCACCGGTGTGCAGCCATGCGAGCCGATTTCTGGTCCCGGCACAGGCCGGGCGGGGGAGGAGGCCAAGTGACCGTCCCTGAAAGGCTCCCGAAAGTGGGTCTTCCGGGACGAGAGGGCCCCTGTCAGGAGGCACCGAGCGTGAAGAGAACAAGCCAGCCTCCCCGGGCTGTTCCCACTCAGACTTCCGCAAGAGCAGATACAGTAAGGATTCTCTCGTCTTCCTGGTTGGACCTTCAGACCCCTGGGCATCACTTCGGTATTAACCAGTTACAGAGTCCCTTGTCTCCTCGTCGGGGGCAGCACTGGGCATTCAAGCTAGAAAGAATGCGTGATTGTTGGTAATCACGGGATCACGGAGGTGACTTCCGTGGGCGGTAACTGTGCCACGGCACGGGCTCTGCTGGAGGATTAGAAGGTGCCAACTACGCGTTTCCGTATGTAACTGGCTCGAGTCAGTGGTTCACACGGACACGGTTTGGTGGAGGGTAGGAGTATTGCCTCAGTGTTCCTGGTATGTCGATTCTGCTGCTGATACGTCAGGAAGATGCTGGCATTTGGCCACATCCGACCGACCATTCTGCTTGTCCCTGTCTGGATGGTGCACATTCCCAGGTGTCGGGAACTGGAGACATCACAGCCTTGGTTGGACAGGAAACTGCCCGCGGTATCATATGTATCTTGTTGAACAAAGCATTGATCTTTCTGGTGACCCATTGTGGGGACAACATTTCCGTGGTTGGGGAAAGACAGCAGAGCCAGTCAGTGAGATAATACAGCTTAGGCTCATGTTTTAATTACCGCTGGTCTGATTACTGCCGATCTAATTACCGTGCCACTGGTTAAAGCTACGTTTGAGAGCAGCCTGAAGTGAGAGCATGGGTCCCGGAATGAGGTCACTGAGTTCGAATCCCCACCCAGCCATTTACCAGCCCAGCAGTTGGAGGCGGACTCTGTTTCCTCGTCCATGAGAAGGGAGTAATTGTTCTCTCTCTCTAGATGTGGTGAGGAACACTCTGGGCCCGGGCCCAGACCCAGAGAAGATACCCAGTGTACAGCTAGGTTATTATCAATGTCTCGTGTTTGGTTGGGTTTTGTCGTCTCGTCTCCCGTCTCCTGCTAGCGTATGGTGGTTCTGGGGGTCAGGGGAGGCGTCTGATTTACCCCCAGAATGTTTGCTCCTGTGCCGGTGCTGTGTTTTGGGAACCGCGTGGGTGAAGGCTGAGCGATTGAGTGAAATCTGCATCCCCTTTCCTGGGGCGGTAAAGATGTTTTGACAACCCCCAACTCTCTGGGTCTGGAACGCACTCATTTCTAATCAGTACGTCATTTTCTCCTGTGCCCTTGTCACCAGCAGGGCGGTTTGAGGCGAGTTCTCCCATGCCTCTGCTCCTGTGTGTTTCCTTCGAGAGGACACGTCATGGTTTATATGTCTAGAATTTTCTCTAAATACTAATCAGGCATATTTTCTTGATTTTTTTTTTCTAAACAGGAGAAATTAGAAGAGTTAATGGACTTTTTCCAGGCCAGTAAGAGATACCATCTAAGTAAAAGATTTGGCCACCGGGAGTACCTGGTGCAGAACATACAGTCATCAGAGAGCTGCGTGCAAGGCCTTCTGAGCGCCGCCGATGCTCAGCTGACCCTCTTCATCCAGAAACACGAGAGGTGAGACCTGAAAGCCATCACAGGTGACGCACGCGACCCCCCTGCCCCATCGTTCCCCGTCAGGGGTCATCTAACTGCTCGGTCAGAGAACACACCGACTGCTCCTTACTTACTTCCTAAGAAGGATGGTCTAGTTGGAAGAATCCTTTGCATGTGGGAGTTTAGAAACATACGGGATAGTGGGGATGGCCACCCGGCGGAGCTTCGCGTGCCCGTCACACAGACTCACTGACCAGTCTTGATGCCACTCCACATCTCCCCAACGGTTTTGTTTTTTTCTTTTTTTAATGTTTATTTAGTTTTGAGAGAGGCAGAGACAGAGCGTGAGCAGGGGAGGGGCGGAGAGAGGCAGACAGAGAATCGGAAGCAGGCTCCAGGCTCCGAGCTGTCAGCACAGAGCCTGATGCAGGGCTCGAACCCATGAACCGTGAGATCACGACCTGAGCCCAAGCTGGACACTCAACCAACTGAGCCACCCAGGCACCCCCAGAGTTGGGTTTTCTTGTGTGTGTGTTTGTTTATTATTATTTTGAGAGACAGAGTGTGAGTGGGGGAGGGGTAGAGAGTGCGGGAGACACAGAATCCGAAGCAGGCTCCAGGCTCTGAACTGTCAGCTCACAGCCGGATGCGGGGCTTGAACCCACGGACCAAGAGATCATGACCTGAGCTGAAGTCGGCCGCTTAACCGACTGAGCCACCCAGGTGCCCCACTCCCAGAGTTGTCTTAAAGCAAATCCCCAACAGCTCACTGTGAGATCCGTGGTGGAGGCTTACGTGGGCTGTGCAGGGAGAGAGCCCTTCTCCTTGAGCTTGGACACTCTGCCAGCTCTTACCTTCACCTTGGGGGTGAAGTCTGAATATACAGATGCTTGGGGCGCCTGGGTGGCTCAGTCGGTTGAGCATCTGGCTCTTGATTACAGCTCAGGTCGTGATCCCAGGGTTGTGGGTTTGAGCTCTGAATCGGGCTCTGTGCTAGGTACGGAGCCTACTTGGGATTCTCTCTCTCTCTTTCCCTCTGCCCCTCTACCCTACGCAGGTGCGCATGTGCTCTCTCTCTCTCTCTCAAATAAATAAATACCTACTTACACAGATGCTGGTTTTGCATCGCACCTGGTCTTTCTCTGCACACCGGGGTACCATGTGGTCGGCGGTAAGCAGCCTCCCAGCAGGACAGCCCCTGCCCTCTGCAGCCTTCCTTCCCAGCTAGTCTTTGACGTCCTTGATTGCAAACGACGGCACTTCCTCTCTCTGCCTACGAGAAGCTCTGAAATAACTGCAGACGTGGCTAGGAAGCTGGCTTTCTCAGGACAGCCCGTGGCTTCCCGAGTGGCTTCCGCCACCTCGGTAATTCTGTCAGGGGTCTGCAGCTCTCCTGCCCCTGTCTAACAAGGATTCTGTAAGGTGCCAGTTATGTGAACCCTCCCTGCCCGAAGATGCTGATGAATTTGTCACTGCAGTGGCCTTGACACTCCCGATTAATGTTCACTCAAGCCAAAGAAACCGTTCCTGGCCTTGAATTGAAACAGCGGGCAGCCGGTCGCACTGTCGTGAGCGGCACTCAGGCAGGTGTGTCTTCCTCTGACTTTTAAATTCTATTTTTAAAAAAAGGTGGCCTAGACCTCTGTTTCTAAGGCACGTATCCACCATTCATTCATTCATTCATTCATTCACTGGCTTATTCTTTCAAGAAGCTTCCATGGATAAACTACCCTGTTTCGGAGCGGGGGGCCAGCCCCGTGATGCAGGCGGACTGGGAATGGTAGTCACAGTAACAGGCTGCGTCGGTCAGGATTCTCTGGAAAAACAGCCAATAAAATAGACACGAGGAGGTGGGGCACACAACGACAGAGGCCGAGAAGTCCCACCATCTGTCCCCCGCAGGCCAGAGACTCGGGAAAGCAGGGGGCGGACTTCAGTCTGAGTCCCAAGGCCTGAGAACCAGAGGGATTCCCAGCCTGGGAGCAGGAGAAGGTGAGGCGAGGCGTCCGGCTGAAGCAGTGAGACGGGGAAAAGGGGGCAGATTCCTCCTTCCCCCGTCCTGTGTCCTGTTCGGTCCCTCGCTGGATGGCCTGGGATCCCCCCGCCTGGAGGAGGGTGGGTAGTCTGCCTTACCCTCTGATGTCTCCTGGAAACCCCCTCCCAGGCCCGCTGAGACACAGCGTTTACTGTGGGTGCCCTGTGGCTACCCCGGCTAACATTATTCCTGCCTGGACCACTTGGACTTCCATTGTTTATTTGTTTAAAAAAAAATTTTTTTTTGAATGTTTAGTTTTGAGAGACACAGAGTGCGAGCCAGGGGAGGGGCAGAGAGAGAGGGAGACACAGAATCCGAGGCAGGCTCCAGGCTCCGAGCTGTCAGCACGGAGCCCGAGGCGGGGCCTGAACCCACAAACTGTGAGATCATGACCTGAGCCGAAGTCAGACACTCAACCGACTGAGCCACCCAGGCGTCCCCACTTGGACTTCCATTGTGACAGTCCCGTCACCAGGAATTCCTAGCCCACTGTCTCCTCTTGGAAAACTGTAGCACAGCGGCCCCTTGAGTGCCACGCTCCCCCGAGAACTCTTGCCCGGCCGCAGGCCCAGAGCGTCGGGTTTTGGAAGTTGAGCCTTCCGGGCACGTCCCTAGTGACACTGACTCAGCCCTTCCTGTATTTCAGGATCGTCCTGGCTGCCCATTCCGCTCTTGCTCCTTCAGGGTGAAGACTTTTTCCGATCAAACCAAACTCAGGCAGAGATGACCGTCCTGCCACACCCCTGGCCGGGCTGGGAGTGAGTTTGAGGCATGCGTCACCCACCCCTGTCTCTCTCTCTCACTCTCTCTCTCTCCCCTAGAGCGGGATACCTGGACGAGGACCAGATGGAGGCGCTCTTGGAGCGCACCCAGACGGAAGTCTTTTCCATCAAACAGAAGCTGGACAATGACTTGAAGCAGGAGAAGAAGAAGCTGCATCAGAAATTAATCCTTAAGAGAAGACGAGAGATACTGCAGAAGGTGCGTAAGGAATCGCGCCCGTGACGCTTCCTGTGACCTGCCCGAGCCCTCGCGGGGCGCCGGGCACTGCTGGGGTCCAGAGCGCGGCCGAGGGTCTCCCAGAGCCACATGGGGTGCCTGGCAGAGACTCCCCGGAACGCAGGGTCCGGAAGGTCCTGTGGGTGCTGGCAGAGCAGAGGGTCGTGGCGCGTCGGGTCCCACCCGCCTGGGCCTGGAGCGAGGGCGGGGGAGTGAAGAGTGGGCAGCGGCTGCCCTCGCCCTCACTGAGGGCTGACTCAGCCCCGGGCTAGGTGTGCTGCGAGAGACGTCCCGCTTAGTCCCTGCTTTAACCCTGGGAGGTCAGTGCTACCGTTTGCTCCCTTTGCTTTTGTTTTTGTTTTATTTTTAATTTTTAATTTCTTTTCAATGTTTATTTTCGAGAGAGAGAGACAGAGTGCAGGCAGGGGAGGGGCAGAGAGAGAGAGGGAGACACAGACTCTGAAGCAGGCTCCGGGCTCTGAACTGTCAGCACAGAGCCCAATGTGGGGCTTGAGCCCATGAACCCTGAGATCGTGACCTGAGCCCAAGTCGGACGGTTAACCGACTGAGCCACCCGGGGGCCCCTGGTTTGGGTTACTTTCTTGAAGACAGTTGTCTAAGTGTGAGGTCGTTGGGGAAGGACCTATCGGCAGGTTTCCGCCCGGGCACCCGGGGAGAGGGGCGCTGTGTGCGCGGACCCCGCCCCCACTCCGCTCTCCCGTCTGGAACCCCCACAGCACAGGGAGCAGCGCAAGGAGCTGCTGTCCGTCGGGGAGGCCCTCCGAGCCGCCGAGGACGCCGGCCAGTACCTGGGCCGCTGGGGGAGCCTGCTGGCGGAGCACAGCGCTGCGCTGGAGGCGCTGCAGGAGCGCCTGGACCAGGCCGCCCTGGAGGACCTCAGGGCCCTGACCGTCTCGCTGTCCACGAAGGCCACCGAGGAGCTGCGGCGGCTGCAGAGCTCAGGGGTGACCCAGGAGCTGCTCAGGCGCGGCGTGCCCTGGCTCTTCCTGCAGCAGATCCTGGAGGAGCACAGCCGCGAGCTGGCCGCCCGGGCCCAGCAGCTCGAGGGCGAGGAGAGGGACAGGGACCAGGAGGGCGTCCAGAGCGTGAGGCAGAGACTGAAGGACGACGCCCTGGAGGCCTCCACGGAGGAGCAGGCAGAGCTGAGGCGCTGGGAGCACCTGATCTTCGGGTGAGCGCCCTGCGTGCCCTCACCCTCCTCCACCCCCAGCGAGGGGAGCTCCCGCCCGTGGTCGCGGGGACAGGCGGGCACTGCGTAGATGGGGGTGGGGCGGCAGTTCCTTAGTCACAACGACTGGGGGCCCAGGGACGGGGTCACCCAGGGCACAGCCGGGGCCAGCGAGAGGCAGGCTTTGTAGCAGAAGAGGGTGGGGTGCCTGGGTCCCCATGGGGGGAGGTGACCGATGGGGAACGGGACCCTCCCCTCTCTGCTCCTGGGGACAAGGCTCCTTGTCGGCCAGCCTTCTAATCAAGGGGACCAGGCACAGCTCCTGCTCACGCGGGACGTGTCACATGTCATTGCTCATGCGAGGCCATTCCGAGCCCGCCCAGTTCCACCACGTGTCAACAACATGCCCTCTTGGCTCCTAATTTGAGGCCCTGGTTGAGGCCGCGCGTCACCGGCTCTTCACCGGGCCCCTCCCTTCAGTCGCCGATGCAGTGACTGGGCTATTTGATTTGATCCTTAATTCGAGAACCGTGGAATGACATTGGCCTCTGAGTAGGCCGTGCTGGGCCGCAGCTGGCCAACGCTTCTCCTAGAATGACTAGGAAATAGCAGATAAATGGCACGCCTACTGTTTTTAAAGACACGGGGGTGCTGTGGAGCGATAAGGACCGGCCGACGTCACCTGCCCGAGGGGCCGGAGCGCCACAGCCCTTCGCTTCCCAGCAGTGCTTCACGGCTCTCTGCTCAGAGGGAGACGCGGCGTGGCCCAGACGGGGCACTTTTTGTGGTGTCATAGAGACCCGCAAAGCGTTTGGCAGTTGTTGGGGGCTGGCCCGTCAGATCGGAAATGGAGCTCCAACCAAGGGCAGCGTGGGGCTGTAGACAGGAGTGAGGCGTGGACAGGGTGGACCAGAAAGCCTCGGTTTACATCCCAGCGCCACCAGCAGCTGAGTGTAGCAAAGTCTCCTAACCAACTTGAGCCTCATCTCTCTTGCCTTAAACGACAATACTAAAACACCTGGGTGCTCTCCGCAGCATGCGATACTGTCGCGTTGGTAAGCGGTGAAGAAACTGTTTTATGAGAAGGAGTCAGTGGTAGAAGTTTCCAGGCTCTGATTCAGTGGCTCCATGCTTATGTCAAGGACCAGTTCTCCCCGTCTTTCTGCTCCACTACCCTCAGTGTGCCTCTTGGTCTTTGGGCTCGTCCCCTCATGGTTTCAGGATGACTGCTGCCTTTCCGGATGTCACGCTCATTATCCCTTTTGAACATCTTAGGCATCAAACCTTCCGATACCACTGGGCAAGACTACCTCCCAAGCCCATGCCTAAGCCAGTCACCGGCGAGGAGAACAAAACAGCCATGATTGTCATAGACCTGGGGACAGTAACCTTTTTCTAATGACGTGCAGATAAGTGCAGTCGCTGAGGGCCACGTGATTTCTGTTGCGACCGTGGACAGTCTGCAAACGAATGAACCTGACCGTGTTCCAATAACACTTCATTAACGAAAACAGGCAGGGGGCCGGACTTGGTCCACAGGCCAGAGTTTGCCAATCCCCGCCTTAGACCGGTCTCGGAATCCCCACCCCGGGGCTATGAGGGGTGTTTAGGGTAACCCCGAGGGTAAACAAAAGCTGAGCTGAGGGGTCAAGTAGTGGCCTGGGTTAGGCCATCAGCCACCTCTAACACGATGCCACCTTCACGGCCTCCGTGGGTTAATATGTTTAAATCTTTTAACAGCAACCCTTGATCTGTAGTACGTGGGCAGTAAGTAGTAACGGATAGCATTCCCTCCGTCATTCCTGCGCTGGAAGAGCTCAGATGAACGGGAGAGCGGACACACAGAGAGGTGCCGTTGACAGACCACGCCCAGGCGGGTGACCGCACCGGGCACACCGCAGGATCCAGACCTTTGCCAGGCTCGGAGGGAGGGACGCCGTGTGTGCCCACCACCGGCCCGGCACTGGGAGCCAAGATGAGCGGCGAGGGCCGCCGGCGCCTTGCAGAGAGGGGGCGCGACCGAGGGCGGGGCAGCTGGATGGGAGGTTGCGCCGCTGATCTGGGTGTGGCATGGCGAGACCGGTGTGACCGGTGTGACTGGTGTGAGGGAGCAAAGTTAAAACCCATCACCGGCAGCGCGGGAGGAATGAACAGTCACCACCCTCCACTGGGCGGATTGACTTCGAGTAACGAAGTAACTGTTTGCTTATACGAACACTATCGTGCGCAGCTGGCAGCAACAGAGAGCCTCTTCTCCCCTTAACAAATGGACCGACCAAACCAGATTCCTTAAAGTTGCTTTTCCTTTCAACAAACCAACCCGCCAACCCAGAAATTTAAGCGAACGAACAAACCTAAACAATCCGTTCGAGCAAATAAACAAAACCGAAGCCCATTTAATGTACTTCTCTTGGTATAGACGCTTTGCCATCTGAGCCGATTCTTGGGCGCAGCTTAATTCCGAATCCAGAGCACTGTTTGTTAGAAGTGGTCGCATGGGCAGGAGCGAGGAGGGGAAGGTGTGGGTCGGGGGTGGCGGAGGGGGGAGGGGAACGAGCCCTTTTGAGCCTATCGGGTCAGCCCGTCTGTGTCCCCTCTCTGCCGGGCCCGCAGGCTGGGCGCTGGGCATCGGTGGTTCCCCCCCACCTGCCCCCTGTGATGGGCATCGGAAGGAGAGCGTCTTCGTGCCGACGCCCATCCTTCCCGGGCAGTTCCCTCTCCTGGAACGGGATCTGTCCGACTTCCACCATTTCATGCCTCCTCCGACACGGCGCTGTTCTCCAGGACCGACCTCAACCCCAGGGAGAGCGAGTGCCTGCGCGTCTGGAAAGAGTACCGCCTCTCAGCTCTTCCTCGTCTCTGTCGTTATGGTTCTGCCCTCCTGGATTTCCCGATCTTTGTTAGCGTGTGTTTTCTCGAACACACAAGATGCCGCCTTCTCTCTGAGCCCGTAAAAATCAGACCCTTACTCGCCGCTTCTTATTCCCACGCGTTTTTCTCCGCAGCAGTGATTCGGCTCAATCTGCGTTCCACCGAAGTCTCCTCACGCGCTCCGTCCCGCTTCGGGCTCTCCGAGGCCGCGAATAGACTTGACATTCCCATTACCGGACAGTCTCATCTTCAACACCATCTGGATCCGTTTTGCAGGGACCAGGACCCAAGCCGCTTCCGATTTAGTCATTCGCCGGGAAAGGGGAATTCTCGCCTTGCTATCCGAAAACTCATTTCTCATTTTTCTAAGGGTTAAAGAGGGTCGAGTAACGAGGCACGAGACACGTGGCTGCTTGTATGCCTTGCTTATTTAAGATTCCAAAAGGTTGCGGCCTTTATTTCTGAGGCACTCGGCAGAAATGGCTTTTTCGAAGCTTTCTGATTTCAGGCCGGATGAGCTGCTGGGAACCTGGTTGGGTAAAGTAGGAATTAATAAGGATGCACTTTTTTTTCTCTTGCCACGGAGAAGCATGTGACTTTACGACTTCTTTCCTGAGCTCCTGCCTTCATTTGAAACGCCTTTAGGGCAGAGGCCCTGCCTGTCTCCTGTGTTTCTGTCTTATCTCTGTGCGTACAGAGCAGAGCAGTAAGGCCGGGTCGGACCACACGGGCCGGTGGGCTTGAGGGTGGGCAGGAATCGTGACTCAGAGTCATTTCAAGGTTACTTTCACTTTGGATCCCACGCGCCCCGCAGACACGGGGGCAAAGGTTCCCAGGGGGTAAGATACAAAGAAGCAGCAGTAGTTGCCTGGCATTCATTATTGTTATTATTATTATTATTATTATTATTATCATTTAACGCTTATTCATTTCTGAGAGAGAGAGAGAGACAGCGCAAGCAGGGGAGGAGGAGACACAGAATCCGATGTGGGGCTTGAACTCACGAACCACGAGATTATGACTCAAGCTGAAGTCGGACGCTTAACCGACTGAGTGGCTGGCCCCCCTCTTCCTAGCGTTCTTTTTAAAAAGTCGATGGACCCCGTCGAGTGAGAAACCCAAGACAGGGTGTCGAGACGTGGGCCTGGGGCCTTGGCACTGTTTCTGGCTGTAGGCGCATGGCAACAGAAAGTTCCGTTCTGTTTCCACGAGAGAACTCTGTAGCTGGGCTGCGGCCCCACGCTCCCTCGCCGAGATTCGGGCGTGGTAGGGCTGGCCCCGGCCTCCCTCGCGGTCCTGCAGGTTTTTCTAAAGCAGCCACAAGGCGCATTTTATGCACCCAGCATCGATTGAATGTTGCCGGAATAACCAAACCAAGCTGCGTTTGTCTACAGAGAACGTTTGTCAGACGAACTAGTGAACGGACACGCGTTGCCTGGAGCAGGAAGGAGGGGAGGTTTCTCCCTCACTTGCTCGCTTCTGGCCCGGGAGGAACTTCCGTCCTGGGGCCCCCAGCAGGCTTCACCTCATATCTCCCTGGAAGATGTGGGAAAGTGAGCTTGCAGTCCGCCTGCCTGGTGGAGTGGGCCGTGGGCCGTTCCAGAAAGGAGCAGCAGGCATTCTCCTCAGCCTCCTCGCCTGCAAACTGAGGATCGAGTTTCTGGAAGGACTGGCAGTGATGGAGGCAAATGTGTGTGTTTTCCGCGGCTCCCGCAGCAAAGCGTCACAAACCGGGAGGCCTGCAAGGACAGGAAAGTATTCTCTGGCTGCCCTGGAGACCGGAAGTCTGAAATCAAGGTGTCGGCAGGGCCGGGCTCCCTCTGAGGACCCGAGGACAGACTTTGTTCCTTGTTTCTCTCAGCTCCTGGTGATGCCACTGTCCTTGGCATCCGTCGGCTTTGCTCCGTCACTGCCGTCTCTGCCTCTGCGGTCCCAAGGCTCGCCCTGCGCTGTCTCTCTTCTTACAAGGACATGGGTCATGCTGGATTCAGGGCCCATCCTGCTCCGTTATCCTCATCTTACCCTACTCTCGTGACGACAAAAACCCTGCTTCTAAATAAGGTCACATTCGCAGGTCGCGGGGGTTGGGGTTGAGTATCTTTTGGGGGGCACACAGGTCAGCCTTCAGCAGATCACCGAGCATGTTCCCAGCAAGGAACGGGTTTTGTCTGAGCGATGGCTGTTGGTCATCACCCCTTAAGACCCAGTACGGGGCCCCCTTCCCGCTCGTCTTCCTGAGCTGAGCTGGGCACCCCTTCTCTGGGCCGCTGGCATCTACAGTGAGCTGCTCAGCGGGCTCAGAGGATAATGCTTCGTTTTCGTGTGTTTCTAGGGTGAGAGCAGGCTCTCTCCCCGGTCAGGGAGGTCTGCTGCATCCCCGCGGACACCCTCACAGCCTCGTCCCGCTGGAACTTAGCTCCGGGGTGTGGTGTCTCCAGCATGACACGCACTGGATGCTCGAGAGATTGCTGTGGACTCAAAGCACGACTAAACACGATGAGCTTTTCCAGGCGTGGATACGATGAGTGGATTTTGCCATCTGGGTTCCCCTCGCCCCCAGCCCCCAGCCCCCCTGCTGCTTCCTCCAAGAACGTCCCTCTTCCGGCTTTTCCAGGACACTCTGTTCCTCGCCCTTCTCCCAGTCCGAAGAGGAGCTGCTCACGATGCGGCAGGAGGTTCACGGCTGCTTTGCCCAGATGGACAGGAGCCTGGCCCTCCCCAAAATCCGGGCCCGCGTCCTGCTGCAGCAGTTTCAGGCCGCCTGGCGAGAAGCGGAGTTCCAGAAGCTGGACCAGGTGCTGGCTGCCCCTGAGCTGCAGGTAAGAGTGGCGTCCGGCGGCTCCTTGATGGTGGACGTGGGGCATCTGTTCAGCCCCTGATGCTGCGGGCTCTGCCCCCGCCGCCCACGCTGGGTTCATCTCCCGTCACTCTCCTCTGCAACCGTGTCGGCATCCGGCTAGTCCTAGAACCGCCAAGCGTGTCCTAACCTTACGGTGCCCGGCCCAGACCCGCTCGCGGCTCACATCTGCGCCCTCCTTCTGGGCGTGGCTCCGGGAAGATGGGCACCGCCTGGCCTGAGCCGTTTCTCTCCCTCCTGCTCCCTCAGCCACACTCAGTGACACGCTCGGGGCGCAGAAGGTTGGTCCCTTATGTGAGTGGCATGAGGAGGAGGCTCAGCTCAGGTGGGTCAGGGAAAGAGAACCCCTCACACTGGGCCTTGTCGCGCGATGATGGACAGCTGTCTTTTCTGAGCACCTGTTGTGTGCCTCCGAGGCAGACCGCTCTTGGGGGCCATGTTTGCTCCAGAGCACCTCAGGGAGCAGTCGAGATTACAGCTTCCCCGAGACTCCCGCCCCACGTGGCCCTTTCCCCTTGCTGACCTGGTCCCCCTCTGCCTACATGTTGCTCCCAGCTCCTCTCTCGGGAAACCACGGCCTTCCCATCCCCATCTCTGGCTCTGCCGCTGGGGAACCCGGCCCAAGACGACACCTTTGAACTTGCTGTTTCTTCTGCCAGGAACGCAGTTCTTCAGAACCTCGAGGGTCCAGCTCTCTGTGGTCTATTTGCATATCAGCTCAGTTTATCCCGCAGAGGCCCACCCTCGCGCCTGAGCAGGAGAACCCCCTCCCCTGGCATTCTTTGCGCGGCTGTGGTCTATGACTCCACATAACCGACCCGTGCCTGAGACCCCCTGGATTCTCAGCCTGTGCCCTGCCGGTGTCCCCATCGCAGACAAGCTCCCTAACCCCTTCACCACTCCGTCCCAGCACCTAGAAAGTGCCTGGCGCCTAGTAGGCGTGCAGTTCATTTGATCGAGCCAGCCAGTCCCCAGATGCACGCAACGTGTCCGTCTTCTCTGGAGGCGACGCTGTGTGGGGACTGAAAACACATTTAGAGCCCGTAAGCCGACGTTGTCTCGTGCAAGTTCACGGCAATGCCGGGAGGCAGGTTCCCGTGCTCACTTTCCTGCAGAGAAAAACACCCAGCAAGAGAAAAGCAAGTGTACTGAGGCAGGCAGGAAGTGGGAGAACTGGGCTTAGGGCTGGTGTTTTCTGACTTTAAACCCACTGCTTTTCCTTTAGGGGGAGAAGAAAAAAAAACAGACCTAACCTCACTGAATAAAAAACAGTGCAATGCAGAAACAGCTTGGAAGCTTTTGTATTCTTTCACATTAAAAAAAAAAGTCTTTTTTCTTCTGTTTCTGTTCTCAGAAGGGTGCAGAATACATAGAGATTAAGCAACAAATGATCAAAGTCTTTTTTTTCAAATTTTGGGACAGCGACTAAACGTATTTCCGTATAAGTGAAGCAAGTGTGTTTCCCCTGCTTCCTGGGCTGACCAGGGGCCAATCCTGGCAGGAATGAAGTTTCCGATTCTACAGTTGTTCAGGATGGTGGGTTTGGAAATAGAGGCGGCCCCGTGCCCTGCCTCCGAGGGGCAGAGGCCCCGAGTGTGATGCGTAGCTCCCTCGATATCCTGCTGAGAAACGCACACGCAGGCTGGTGGGGGCTGGTGGCCGCAGTTGACTGAGCCTGGCTCCCTTCACGAGGACGGTCCTAGGAGAGCAGAGGGGCAGTGTGGTGGAGTGCGCAGGCGCCGGCAGCGAGGGCTGCTCCGTGTAGCTTCACAAGCACGGGGACCTCTTCCGACGAGTCCCCTGCCCAGATCCCCTGCCGGATCCAGGCCCCACGGCGGGAGGAGGGGGGCTCGGGTTGTTTGCGCTGCCTGACCTCAACGCTTTGGCTCCACCCTCTGGAATCCCCTTTCGGCCTTTGGTGGACTGAAGGTCCACGCATTGAGTTCCCCCCCTCCCGCGGCCTCAGGCGACTGCGTGGGCTGCGGGAGCTCTTCTGGGCTTTGGGAGACAACCGGGGCGGGGAGGGGGATGCTGTGCAACCCGCCGGCGGTCACTTCCCTGCCGGTGCTATCTCCCGCCCCCTCTAGCAGCAGTCCAAGGTGAGGAAGCCGCGCTCCAAGAGTAAAAGCCGGACAGAGCTTCTGAGGAAGTGCATCGGAGACAAAATCCAGCTCTTCGAGGAGCAGGCGCCCGAAGACCTGGTCGAAAAGGTCAGTCCTCCCGCCGCCTCTGTTGTTCTCGCTGCACACGCAGGGCCGACCCCCCCCCGCCCCCGGATCCCAGGGCACACTGGGTCCCCGGGGCCGTGACTGCCCGTCTCTGTGGGGCGCCGGCTGTTGTGCTGCGGCCCTGCAGCGGAGCCCACCCCTGCCCCTCTGGCCCTTCCGCCCGTCCCATCTGGAGCTCTCCTCCACCCCCTTCACCCCCTCCCCGTCCTCCTCCTTCCCTCCCCCTTCCACACCCCGTCTCTGGTTCGTCTCTACTTCCTCTGTCGGGCCCCACGTCTGCTGCCACCTCGGCCACTGCCGCCGTGGCCACCACCTCCGTGCCTGGCTCTGCGCCGAGGCGTTCACCCATGTTATACTTAACGTCGCTGCACGTACCGCACACAAACACGCGGTGCCTTCCTCGTTCTTCCCTCTTCCTGGATGAGCCCTGCCCGCTTCTGTTACCCAGCTCGGTGCTCATCTTTGGCCCTCCTGAGGTGTCGCCTCTGCCCTCAGGTGTCCCCTCCCCTAAGAGGCCTGCTGGGGGTTCTTCCCCGCCTTCCTCCTTTCTTCACGAAACACGCACCCCACTGTGCCTTCGCTGCACTAGGGCCCTGAGCCTGCAGCTGTGTCCAGGGCGCGGTGTTGACAAACTCTGGGACTACAGTGGCGACAGGCCGTCCTGGCCTCCCTCTCATGGTCGGGGGAGACGGACAGAAAGCACTTAAAACCACAGACCGTGGTCAGTGCCGTCAGGACACCAAGGAGATGATGTGGCCGTGACAAGACGGGGGTGGGGGGAGGGGAGACCGACCGGAGGTGGCAGAGTCAGCTCAGGTCTCTGGAGAGGTGACATTTAAGAGGCGACACCGTGCTGTCGCTGCCTGGGTGCCCGCCGTGTCCCCCAGCACCCCGAGCAAAGGGCAGGTTCCTGAGAGGAGGGGGCCCAGCGAGCGGGTCTGTCAGGCATCTTTCCGAGGGGCCGTTCTTCCTGCCTCCGTCCGAGTCCTTGTCTAGGTGTACTTAGGGCGGGTGTATTTCTCAGATCGCAAACGCACCGTCTGGCCGAGAGCCACAGAGCCTGCACAGCGTGAGAGAGGTTGGTGGCTCCTCCTAGGGGTGACCAGGCTGGGGTGTCTCAGGGGACACAGGAGGCAGCACCCGGTTCCCTCCCATGTTCTGTGTAAACCTGAGAAGTGGGACAAAGACCGAGGCGGGTAGAGGCCGAAATGTCAGCGTCCTCGTTGCGCAAGGCTGGCGCCCAAGATGGAAGTTAGTGTGAGGGCCGTGTGGGTCTGCCGAGCAGCTGCCCGGTCACAGGCTTCCCTGGGGCTCCCGGGTGGCGGCCTTCCTGGAGGAGGTGAGCAGAAGCGCAGCTCCCGAGCAGAGCTGGCCCACCTGGTGTGTTGTGGTCGCAGTTGGCCAAGGAGGAACGGAGGGGAGGGGTGCGGAGGGGCAGCCCGGGGGCCCGCCGGGGCGTTTCCTCCAACACGTGCCGGTTCAGAACGAGGCACAAACCAACCCATCAGGCTTGAGGTGGTTGTTGCTGGAAGAGGAACATTTGGGGTTTGTTTTGGCAGAGAGAGTGGGTGGCCCGAACCGCGGCCAAGGACATGGTGCAGGTTCAGGGGGAGCCCAGAGAACGGCCGCCCCGTGAAAAGGCTGCTTTGCGGGAGCACAGGGTGTCCCGAGGGTAGCGCAGCCAACCTCGGTGCAGGGTCTCACGCACCAGGCTGAGGTGAGCTGAACCTCACCGTCCCATCAACGGAGGAGAGGGACAGGGGGAATGACTGGGTGACCGTGGGTGGGGACGGATGACATCCTGTCCCTGAGGTTCCCTGAGCCAGACTCTGCAGCCCGCCCTGCCCTCAGTTCACCCCTGTCGTTTCCCTGTCGTTGTCCTGAGCAGTAGCCAGGCCCTTCACACGCGTGGAAGACGCAGCCCTCTGCCCATCTCTGGACGGTCACCGGCATTTTCAGGGGCAATTTTTGTCCTGCACACTGATTTAAAAACTTAATTCTCCTCTCGAGATACAAGAGCACTTCAGTAAGAATCATGCTCATTTATTTGTTTGCTTTTGAATGTCCGCGGCTGCAGGTACCTTACCTAAGACTTTCTGTATGCGTGTATATTGCTTATATGTGACAGGCACGTATATTACACGTATCGGGCACACGTTTTGTGGATAGATGAGTAAGAGCTATACAGTCGGAGAGCTGAGTTCTTCACATGTGCTCCTGCACTTTGTCACCACACATCCCCTAGAAGAAGCCCCACGAGGGGCCCCTGGGTGGTTCAGCCAGTTAAGCATCCGACTTCAGCTCAGGTCATGATCTCACAATTCGTGAGTTCGAGCGCCGTGTCGGGCTCTGTGCTGACAGCTCACAGCCTGGAGCCTGCTTCCGATTCTGTGTCTCCCTCTTTCTCTGCCCTTCCCCTGCTCATGCCTCTCTCCCTCTCTCTCTCTCTCTCAAAAGTAAATAAACATTAAAAATTTAAAAATAAATAAATAAAAGAAGCCCCACGAGTGTCCTTAGGAGAGACGGAGCCTGAGGCACAGAGAGGTGGAGTAACTCCAGGGTCACACCCAGGCCGTCCGGCTTCAGACCCCATGTACTTGCCTCCACGGCAGTCCGTGTGTCGTGCAGTCCGAGTGCTCAGACCCCCCAGGCCCGCTGGGAAGCAGGAGCAAGCGACGTCCCTGTTTCACCGGTGTCACCGAGTCTGCAGAGGTTAGTGAGGAGGCTCAGACGGTTGCCGGCAGGCAGCGGCGCTTCGGCTCCTGAGCCTCCTGCCCCTCGCCCAGGTGCTGCCTCGGTGTCGAATGCCCTGGTCCGGACCGACAGGGGGTACTCTCACCGGATGTGGTTACCCCCTGCGGTTGTGCAGTGCGGAACACACATGCCTTGGCTCCCGCATCTGTAAAATGAGGATTGTGACAATGATAATCCAGTAGTGACATGGTTTTGGGGGAGGAACAAATAGAGAGGTACCTCGTAGCCTCGAGTGGGCTACAATGCTAGTTTTGCCCGATGATGGAGCGGCTCCGTGCGTGTGCGCCAGAACCCGGAGAAAGGCAGATGGGGGGAGGCGTTTGTCAGCTGTAACCTTTTAACGACAGGCCGTCCCCACAACTGGCCATCGCGCTGTGACAAGTGCGGATCGAATAGACGCTCTCAAGTCCACGGCTTCGGCGTTCCTCCCGAAATCGATCGACCGCGTCCCTTAGCCCCGGAGGCCCAGTGCTTCCGATTTGTCATTTGCAGGGTAATTGCGGATTGAGATGACAGCCGTGGGTTTGAGGGCCCGAGGCTGCGAGTGGTCCGACCGTCAGAGCTCGTGTGGCTGGAAAGAGACCCGTCCCAGAGCCTCAGTCTGGCCGGCAGTGTGGGGGTCCCACAGGGGCCCCGGCTTCCCTGTCGGGGCTGCAGAGCACACTGGAGGCAGCTGCTGGGTGCCCCCTTTCTTTGCTAGAATCCGAGTCAGCGATCCCGTAACCCTCAGTCGCAGGTGGATATGTGCCGCTTCTGGATGCTTCCATGTGAAGAGATGGGCGGATTGCCCAAGGTCACACTGCCAGTGCGTACTAGAGCTGGGAGCTGAACGAGGCACATCTGCCTCCATCCCCGTGCCCTTCGTCCCCGTGTTGTGACCCGGCTGCGACAGCGAGAAGGCTCAGCCTCCCAAGGTGGCTCTCTGGTGCCCTGCCCACGTGCCCCTGGCCTTCCTTCCACTTCTTTCCTTGCCGTTCTTGTCTTCCTCCTATCCTTCTGTCTCCTTCCACTTCCTCCTTTAGGGAACGTTTTGTGGACTGCCTTCTCTGCTCCTGGCTGGTCCCGGTTTCTGCTCTTGAGATATTCACAGCCTCGGGCGAGCGGCCACTTGGCGCATCCGCCCTTTGGAGGTTCGAATCCTGCTTCCAGATAGAAAACCCACCCCGCTGATCTGAGCTCCACCTTGGGGGAGTGGCTGTTGGACTCATTCACAAAGAGTCGTGTGAATGATGCAGGGAGACAGACAGACAGACGGATAGACAGGCTAGGGGGGGCTTCCTGCCTGACTACTTTTTCTTGACAGCCTGAGGAGCTTATGGAGTGAGGAGTCTGCTCTGGTCACCGGCAGCTGCCTGAGGGACTGGAAATGGGACTCAGCCAGGGACTCCTAGGCCTTCTGATGGGCTCCCTGTGAGCTCACAGATGCCTCACTGTCAACCCGAAAGACTCCGGAGGGCATAAACATTTTGGAATAAGTGAATCCAGTTCCTAAGTGACTTTCTGTTGTGATGGCATGAACCATACAGGTTAATTTGAGAATTGGCATTCCATCCCCCAAAAGGCAGAATGTGTCTTTTTTTATCTGGATCTTTTAGGGTCTTTAACAAGACCTACAATTGTTTCTGTAAGTAGGGTGCCCATATATCGCAATCTCTTGGGACAGCCCCGATGTCCTACCCATTAAGCGTGTCCTTTTCACTCTCGACCTATTATAAACCATATGGTCACCTTCCTGAAAGGTATTTCTTTGTGGCGATTCCAAGATATAATATAGGTTTGCTTGTAGTTGTGAATGGTAACCTATTTTCTTCTTTTTTAATCTTTTATTTATTTTTATTTTTTTGAGAGAGAGTGCGTGCGCATGCAAGTGGGGAAGGAGAGGAGAGAGAGGGAGAGAGGGAGTCTTAAGCAGGCTCCACGCTCAACACAGAGCCTGATGCGGGGCTCAGGTCCCACAGCCCTGGGATCATGACCTGAGCCAAAATCAAGAGTCAAACACTCAAATGACTGAGCCTCCCAGGCCCCCATGGTAACCTATTTTCAATTATATTTTTGATGTATTCAACACTGGTATAAAGAAATGTCACCAGTTTTTATTTATAAGCCTTTCCAGACTGTCTTTATTCTACCTCTGGAGCCAGACACCTGGGTCCAAGTCCCAGCTTTTTCACTTGCCAGCTGTGTGACCTTGAGTAAGTCTCTTAACTGTTCTGTGCCTTATGCTTCTCCTTCAAGTGTGGGCAATAGAAACACCTGCCTGTTAGGGTTGTTGTGAGAATTCACCTGCTGCTGCTGTTGATTTTCTGCATAGTCAGTCATCATGCTGACGAATAATTGCAGTTTCATTGCCTCCCTTCCCAGCCTATGCGTCATTTCTCTCTCTTATCGGTGTTTCCAAGCCCTTGTCTGCTGGTTCCGTCATCTCCTTTCCCCTGAGGATTTTCCCCTGGGTTGTGGATCCCATCTTCCTGCGTCTTCGTGTGCATGGTAATTTTTGATTAGATGCTAGGCATTGTCAGTTTTACACGCTAGGTATCAGATTTTGTGGCATTTTCTTTAATAGTGTTGGAGTTTTGACACGTAGTTACATTGTTTAGGATTAGTTTTATCCTTTCAAGACATGCTTTTAAGTTTTGGTAGGTTGGAGCAAGAGCTGCCTTTAGTCAAGAGCTAATTTATCACTATTACTGAGGTAGCGCTCATCTCCCTGACGCCTGTGTGCTTTTTTCACTCTGGTTAATAGGAACGCTGACTCTTCCCAGCTCTGTGTGAGCTCCAGAAATTGCTATGCCTGTTATTTTTGGTAGTTCTTTTCATGATCTTATACAGTTTTTTTCCAAGCATGCCCAGCACTTAGCCAAAGCCTTGAGGGCACCCCCATGGGTCTCTGGAGTGTTCTCTCTCCTCTCTCTCTCTCTCTCTGCAGCTCCTCCTCTTTAGGACTCTGCCCTACAAATTCTAGACACAGTGGCCTCCCGAACTCTGATTTTCTTTTCTTAACCTGGTGCACCTGCTGGGCTTCCTCCGGATCTTCATCTGATACTGCGTCCTAGGAACTGTATCCAGGCAGCAAGCTGGGGCAGCTCTGGGGTCACCGTGTCTGTTTCCTTTCTGTCAGGAATTCCAGTCCTGCTCTCCCTCTTGCCCAGTAACTGAAAACTATTGCATCATGTACGGTATCTGGTTCTCTGGTGGTGGAGAGTAAATCCGTTTCCAGTTTTTCCATCCTGGCCGGAGGTAGAAGTTTTTGACCTATCCCTTTGTCATTGGTTTTGAATTTTACTCTATTTTTAAAAAGTTTTCTCTGAGGCGCCTGGGTGGCTCAGTTGGTTAGGTGTTCAACTTTGGCTCAGGTCATGATCTCATGGTTCGTGAGTTTGAGCCCCGTATCAGGCTCCGTACTGACAGCTCAGAGCCTGGAGCCTGCTTCAGATTCTGTGTCTCCCTCTCTCTCTGCCCCTCCCCCGCTCATGCTCTGTCTCTCAAAAATGAATAAATGTGGGGCGCCTGAGTGGCTCAGTCGGTTGAGTGTCGGACTTCGGCTCAGGTTGTGATCTCACGGTTCATGAGTTCGAGCCCCACATCGGGCTCTGTGCTAACAGCTCAGAGCCTAGAGCCTGCTTCGGATTCTGTGTCTCCCTCTCTCTCTGCCCCTCCCCCCGCTCGCACTCTGTCTGTTTCTCTCTCTCTCAAAAATAAACAAACACTAAAAAAAAAAAAAGTTAAAAAAATAAAAATGAATAAATGTTAAAAAAATTTTTTTAAACAATAAAAAAATAAAATGAGAGTATTTAGCAGCATAGGATTTTGAAAGTGAATTTTTATTACTTTAGGTAGCTTGATGAACCCTGTCACAGAAGTTCAAACCCATATTCTCTGCCACGGGCCCTTTTAGGCAAGGCTGGAAACCTTCCCTGGAGCCACATTCTTAGCGTGCTGGAATTAACAAATGAAACTTGCCAAGGAAGAAGAGAAAAGGATTTGGAGAATCTTTCTTTTCTTAATCCCGCTGTCCACGTGGTTCACACAGCACACGCAAAAGGCTTTACGCTGCCCCCCACGTTTTGGGTTTGAATTTGCATAAATAAAAGTGGAGATACTCCCATGGCCGCCTCACTGTGCCCTGCACTTCCGCAGGGGACTGGGCTTTCAGGGTATCTGGGCCACCACCCATCCAAGGACGGGGACGACTGAGGCCGTTTGGAGGTCACGGTGACTGGAAATCTGAGATCATGGCAGGTGTGGGATAAGGGGACCGCTCTCCCTTTCTGGGTCACCTGCCCGTCACTCGTGTTTTTCCTCTTGAGGAACTGTCCGTAGTTTTGCCGTAGCCCTTCCCATGACCTCGGGGTGTGTAAACACGTCACAACTTAGTCAGACTGCAGCCTTTAAATTAATGTATAGGCTATTGTATCGCAATTACACCTCGGTAAAGCTTTTTTAAAAAAATCCTATGTGTTGGGAGGTGTTATTATTCCCACTTCATAGATGAGGAAATACTGTCATATGCAGCTTAGTGAATTTGCCCCAGGTCACGAGCTAGGCAGGTGACAGTAAGGACGGAGCTAGAGACCGTCCTCGGGCGTCTGGCTCTGGAGCCCTTGGCCTCGCTTCATCCCTGTGTCTCCTTCGGTCCTCAGTTGGGGGCTCTTTCAGGTCCATGCCTCACTCACCTTTGCCCCTCGTCCGCCCCGCCCCCTCTCCTAGGCGCATCACGCATGCCTTTGTATTATACATACTTGACACTCGTTAATTATTTTTTGGGTTGATGAGCGAAAGCATAAATGGATTTCCTGTCTGTAAACTGGCGGTAAGAAAGCAGCTGTGGGGAAAAGGCATTTGCAGGAAGACCGTGAAGATCTGGGAGGCACTATAGAGACCCCTGTCCCCACGAAGAAGCCACCTGGACACCGCTCTTGGGGTCCCACTCTCCCGAGGCTCCGCCCCGTCTTGGAGGGACGTGGGGCCGCGGTATGGGGAGCTGTGTGGAACCTCAGGCTGGGTATGGCTGCCAGCCAGCCCAGGAGGCCCAGGTGCCATCCGCAGTTACCATGGAAACCCATCAGGGGGCAGGCGGCGTCCCCTGGTTCTCCAAGTTAGGGAAAGATTGGGGTCCAGCAGCATCCTCTTGCGAACGAGGCTCCTTGTTCCCCGGTCGAGCAGGGAAATGAACGTCCATCTTGCAGTGTAGCTCTTCCCTCTGCCACGCTTCTGTGCCTTCTTGCCTCTGGCCCCCGATGGTCGCGGGCTTCTCCGTGATCAAAAATGCAGGTGCCTGTACTGTGTGTCTTTGCAGACGCTGCCTCGCATTTGCGGCTCCTCTCCGTTCTCTGAGGCTTGTCAAAGGCCCTGCCTCTCCAGGAAGCATTTGCAAGGCTCCCACCCGCCCAGACAGAAATTTCTTTCCCAGCCAACACGCTGTCTGTTTGTTCCTTTGGGGAACTTCTCTTCTCTTCTGCCCATCAGACTTTTCCCTTTCGTAGAGGCGAAATCTGAGCTTTGCAAACTGGGCCTTGCCTGCCTCCGAGGGACACACGGACGGACACGGGAAGGCTGTGCGGCCATGGGTGATCCAGGGCGGGCACCTTCTGCCGGCCCCCACGTCACATAAATATCCTTCCTTGTCAGCTACTCCAAACCTCTCTGAACGTAAACACATGAAGATTAAAAATAGGTTACGTGAACGGGCGCCTGGGTGGCTTGGTGGTTAAGAAGCCCATTTCAGCTCAGGTCATGATCTCACAGTTCGTGGGTTCAAGCCCACGTCAGGATCTGTGCTGACAGCTTAGAGCCTGGAGCTGGCTTCGGATTCTGTGTCTCTCTCTTTCTCTCTGCCCCTCCCCCGCTTGCACTTTGTCTCTTTCTCTCAAAGTAAACCTTAAAAAAAATTTTTTTTTAAATAGGCTACATGGCAGAAAACAAAATTCCATAAAGTTTTCAATCTTTTTTATTGTGGCAAAATCTAGACAGCATGAAATTTACCGTCTTCACCGCTTTTGCGCGTACAGTGACTTTCACACGGCTGTGCCAAGCGTCCCCACCATCTGTCTTCCCAAACTGAACCTCTGTCCCCGTGAAACAGCAACTCCCTGTGTCTGCTGCCCCCGGCCCCTGGCACACACCATCTGCTTTCTGTGTCCGTGAACTTGACCGCTCTAGGAATTAGGAATCACACAGTGTCTGTTCTTTTGTAACTGACTTATTTCACTGAGCACGAAGCCCTCCGTGTTGTAGCCTGTGTCAGCATCCCCTTCCCTTTTAGGGCTGTGTGACATGCCGTCTGTCGACGGGCACTTGGGGTACTTTTACCTTTGGCTTTGCGAATGAAATTCCACACACTTTTTTTTTAAGTAATTTTTTAAAGTTTATTTACTTATTTTGAGAGAGAGAGCATGCGCGTGCAAGTGACAGAGGAGCAGAGAGAGAGAGGGAGAGAGAGAATCCCAAGCAGGCTCTGTGCTATCTGCTCAGAGCCAGATGCAGGGCTCGAACTCACGAACCCTGAGATCATGACCTGAGCCGAAACCAAGAGTCGGACACTTAACCGACCCGAAATTCCACACAATTTAAAGATTAAAGGAAAGACTTCACCGAGACATGTGTTCAAGCAGGCTGCTCTTTGGCTTGTGGGTCCCTGTGAGGGGAGGGGTCGCATTTACAGGGACCTGCCCTCGGGGGCTCAGAGGGCGGCGTGTGAGCAGCATCGGGACCACTTGTCTGGAGAAAGGGTAAGAGGCAGTGGACGTGATGAAGACACACAGACGTCAGAATGAACTGCTTGGCTGTGGGACCGAGAGGGGTGGATGGTTTGCTTTGTCTGGAGTTTACGGAGCCCCTCGGGCACTGGGCCCTCCCCGGGAGGGGCTCGGGTCCCTGCCCGGCCCATGGTGTGGTGAGGGCCAGCCCAGGAGAAGAGCGAGGAAGGGAGAAGGACGGAGACGAGATGACGAGCATGTGTTCGGTGAGGACACTTCTAGCAGAGTAGTCGGGACCAGGGACGGAAGGACAATATAGAAGATCTTCCAGAAAACGAGGAGGCCGGGCCTTTCAGTCCCGAGGGGTGCCCTGACCATAGGCACTCAGGCGCCCGGGAAGGGCGGAGGAGTCCCGGGGGACAGGTGGGGGGAGGAACCGACTGGACTTTGCAGGCCTACCTCGGCTGGGAGCGGGGTGGGCAGGGGCTCGGAGCTGTTAGGAAGTTCAAACTTTCAGCCTCCGGATGGGATTTCCTGGACCTTCCAGAGTGATAAGTGTGGAGAGAAAGGCCAGCCTCCAGAAGCCCCGGCGAGGCGAGTCTGTGCAAGCAGAGATGCCCCGTGGTCCTCAGTTGCACGCTGTGCTTTCCAGTGTCCTCCTTGCAAGTGTTGGAGGCCGTCCCGAGCCCCAAGTGAGTGGCCGCAGCAGCGCAGCCCAGCAGGGTGCTGTCTGGGGGTCCTCTCTCCGCACCCCACCCCCGCCTCCCACTTACCTGTGTGGCTTGTGCCCTGCCGTCCCCAGGTCCGCGGAGAGCTGCTCCGGGAACGCGTGCAGCAGCTGGAGGCCCAGGAGGCCCGCTTCGCGGAGTCCCTGGTGTCCCTGCAGTTCCAGAAGGCCACCAGGCTCGCCGAGACGCTGCGCGCGTACACCGCCCTCCTGAGCGTCCAGGACCTCCTCCTGGAGGAGCTGCGCGACTCGGAGACCCTGACGCAGCTGGCCTGCGAGCAGATCCTGGGGTCCCACGGCCCGGTGAGCACCGGGGGTGGGGGGGGGGCTCGGGAAGTGAAGAGGGGATGGTCGGGGTGGGCTCCGCGGGCTCCCCCCCACCCCCCCCCACCGCCAGGCAAGTGGGTGGTCGCCCGCCCTGCGTCCCCTGCAGGACTAAGCGAGGGAACTTCCCACCTGAGGCTGCGCGATCGCCTTGCCCCCGGGGAAGCAAACCTTTCGGATCATAACCTTTTTCACACCTCTGAATCCGGCTGCGGCTTCCACCTCGACACCAACAGCAGGATCTCGTGGACAGAGCTGTTGAAAATAACAGCGTAGCTTTCAGTTAGCAATACCGCACCGTTGTTGATCTGCGTAATCGCCTTTGTACGGTTCTTCCTCCAGGCCGCGCTTTCTCGGGCGCGGGAGGTGTATTTGTAAAACGAAAGCCGTGGCAGTAACCGTTTTGAGGACTCACTAACCCGAGGGCCTGTAGGAGTATTTTTTAGAATTCCCTGTGTTATTATATGATCCCTGTAGAGAGGAAAAGGAATTCGGGCCTGTTGGTGCCGGCAAACGCTGCCAAGCTGCGAATGGGCACGCTCGCGTTTAAGCGTTAGTAATTCATAAGCGTGCGTCTGAAAATGACCCGTTCGGCACGATTCATTATAAGTTGCAGTCTTATGCTGCTCGACCTTCGTGCCCTCAGTCACACATGATATCACTTAATTATTACCCTGTGCTGTGACGTAGGTGCTGCTGTTCAGTCCGGTTCTCAGGGAGAGAAATTGAGATTCCGGCAGGTCAAGTGGTTTGTGAAGGCCACGTGGCTGATGAATAAATGCCAGGAGCGGAACGCAAGCGGTTTCTGACTTCAGCCCTCTAGGTCACGTTCAGACTATCCCCCTTGATCTTGCTAATGGGGGTTCCCATTATTTCTTTTTAAGGGTCATAAGTAACATTAGAGTGTGAAGAGTCCGGAACTCCTTTTCCCATAAGCATTATGCGTCCTGCATCAGGAGCATAATTATGACGATTATTTCTCTTTGGGATAGAAAGCTGCGGAAACGTTGGCATTCCAGCCTAAAGCATCCGGATGCTCAACCAGTAAAAGTGAACATACTTCTTAATGCGTCGTGAGTTCACAAGAGAATGTGGAAAATTCCCGAAGGCCAAGGACATCCTGGGGAAAGCAAATCCAGAGGCTCAAATCCAGGGACAAAGACTCAAACCTACAACCCAGGGATTTGGGGTGCATTTGGGGGGATAGGAGATGAGGCTGGGGGTGTCCCGAGGAAGTAGGACACCCAGTGAGGGGGTGGGAAGAGCAAGTTGCCTACTGTCAAAGGAGTCCCCAGGGAAACCTGTCCTTCCAACCCCACCCCCACCCCAGGCCCTGCTCCAGGGTGTAGGGCAGGGGGGGAGGGGAGGAGTGTGCGGGGGGGGGGGAGTCTCCCCATGAATTTGCAGTCAAAGGCTCCTGCTGCTATGAGGAAGCAATCCAAAAGTACTATAGCCCTCCAGTCAGGAAATCTCTAAGCTGATAAATTAAAATGGTTGTAGGTTGAATGCTCTGTTACATGACCAAAGCAAAAGCAAATCCTGTCCAGAGAAAAATTGTCTCAATCTGGGCAATTTGGGATTTTCACAGATTAATTTCAGCCAGAGAAGAGTTCTCGATTAAATTTCGGAGTCCCCAAACACGCAAGCGAGACAGGGTGATGTATATACATCAGAGAGACAAAACCCGACAGATTAAAATCCCTCAAGACGTCGGATGCTCGGATTATCAGTACAGAATATAAAATCATGGTTTATGAAATTAGTTTAAAACTTAAAGGTAATTCCAAAATGATTTTAAAATTTCATTCACCCGGAGAGCAGAGCGAGTCTCAACTTGGGTGTAGGTAATACAAGACCCAAGAGAATGCAAAGAAAACTCGATAGACCGGCAGGGAGAAGTCGATGAGTCTGTCGTGATAGGGAGGGATTTCTGCACACCCCTCTGTCTGTGGTTGATGAGACGAGACACAGGGAAAGACGACGATGAACCGAATAACCCATTCATCAACCTCCATCTAATGTGTACCTACCGAGTCTTCCAGCCAGCGATTAACAAACACATCTGCTTTTCAGCACACGTTGGAACAGTTAAGAAACCAGTTAACTATATAATATCATTTTGACTGCCTTTTTTGAAAAAAAGAGCAATTACGTTTAAATCCATTTAAGCAAAGATCGTTACTCAATGCCCCTACTTTGGAAATTTTAAAACTTACTTCTGAAGAAGTCATTGCTCAGAGAAATCATAATGGAAACTTCTAAAAACGTAGAACGGAAAAATAATGTAGTTACGTAAATAATGTAAATACAACAGATTAAAATTTGTGGGGTTTGGCTCACGTCGTCTTTTAGCTCTAAGGGAAATGAACGCTCTAAACTTCCATTAGAGAAGAAGGGCTCACAATTGCAATCATATAAAAAGCTAGAGGGTAACGATGACAAATTAGTCTGTAGGAAGAAGGAAGGAAATTAATAAATAAATAAATAAAATCAAAATCACATAAGCGAAATTTTAAAAACTGCCGAAACCCAACCAAACAGAACTATAATGGAAAATAGCAATAAAGTGAAGATGTGAATTTTCTGGAAAAAAAGGTCTAATAAAATATACAAAGCTCTGACACGAGTATTTAAAAAAGAGATCAGGAACAAGTAAAGAATGTTTTTATTTATTTATTCATTTTAATGTTTATTTTTGAGAGAGAGAGAGAGAGATGGGAAGAGAATAAATGTGGAGGGGCAGAGAGGGAGACACGGAATCTGAAGCAGGCTCCAGGCTCTAAGCTGTCAGCACAGAGCCCGACACAGGGCTCGAACTCGTGAACCACGAGATCATGACCTGAGCCCAAATCGGATGGTTAACCAGCCACCCAGGCGCCCAGGGACAAGTAAACAATAATAAGCAACATAACTGTAGATGAAGTAGAGTTTATAAACACGTAACTCTATCAACAACTTCATGTAGATAGACTCGCAAACTGAAATAAGGTGGAAAACTTTCTAGAAAAACATAAATCGTCAAAATTGACTCAAGTAGAAAAAGTCTATATACGATCTTATTGTCCTGAAAGAAATTAAGAAGTCTACTGGGACACACGAAAATGCACCTACCCTGATAGTTTTATAGGTGCGCTCCAACAAATACATGTCATATACACATTACTCCCGATGTTGGAAAAATAGGGACTGTTCCTCATTTTGTGAAGCTCAGACCACCTTTACACCGAAACCGGAGATGAGTAGCGTGAGAAAGAACGATTAACACTTCAGCCTTACTTGCGAACTTAGATGTACGATTTGTAAACAAAAATTAACATGGGCCGGCCACCCATGAAATAATGAGTATGGCATGGCCAGGTTGAGAGTTTCCCAGAAATAGAAGGTTGGTTTAACCTTCAAATATCCCTTTACAAAGTTTTCCAGACACGCAGATTAAAGGAGAAAAGAAAAAAACTCGTGTGATCGTTTCGGTATAACAGAACAAGTATTTTGTTGAAGTCAGCACGTGCCCACGACAAAAACTTCTTGGCAGGGGCGCCTGGGTGGCTCAGTCGGTTAGGCGTCCGATTTCGGCTCAGGTCATCTCACGGTCTGTGAGTTCGAGCCCCGAGTTGGGCTCTGTGCTGACGGCTCAGAGCCTGGAGCCTGCTTCGGATTCTGTATCTCTCTCTCTCTCTGCCCTTCCCCTGCTCATGCTCCGTCTCTATGTCTCTCAAAAATAAATAAACATTAAAAAAAATTAAAAAAAAAAAAACTTCTTGGCAAATTAGTGATGGGAGGGAAACTGCACAGGGTACTTACCCCAAATCCACAGCAAGTATGACTGAGAGGTGAGGGACATGGGGGCTGATGTGGCCCCGAATTATAGGCGAAGGATGCGAAGCCTTCAGAGGAGGGGCAGGTCAAGGTTGTCTATGGATGAGGGACAGAGTAGGTACTAAGAGCCTCTAGCGTTCAGTTCACATTGTATCTGCTCCTTGTGAGTGAGTGCCCTGGGCAGCCCCCCAGCTCAGCCCTGAGACACTCGGTGGCTCTTTTTACCTAAGACCGCCCTTACTTCTGTAGTCATTGGGTAGGATCTGACGCTTCCATTTTGTTTGTCTCCCATCCTTTTGGGATGGGAGACATCAAAGCTTCCTTGTCGTTGAACGTGTTGGGAAGAGTTAGGTATCCCGAGTTGGAACAACGGGGCACGAGCCAGATGGTGTTTCATGAAGTCGGTGGTCAGGCCGTGCAGATGAAGCCGGCGTTTTCTCGGTTCGCGTTCGGAGGGAAGACAAGCCTATCGTCTTGCTCCAGATACTACACTTCATTCCACAGCGGATCATTCTGTCAAAACCGCGTTCCCTTGTAAACAGGCTTTTAAGCTGTGAAACCTTCAGGGGAATGAAAACAGCATGAAGTGAAAAGCTGCAGAAGAAAGGACTCGTAAGAAGACCGTATCAGGTGCACCTCCTTGGGTGAGAGCTTGAGACCCATTTTGTGAAACGGGAACACGCGAGGGGCATGATCCCGGAGCCCAGCAGCACCGTGGGCAAATCTGAATAGGACGGACTTCCTCGGAACAGACGTGGGACCCCGGACCGACTGTACCCATGGAGTTCCCACCGTATCTAAAATTGCTGTGTTTCCATTCCTCCAAGCCGAACCTGGTGTCTTCTTCTGTTCTTGCTCCGGCTTGCTGCCTCTTGCCGCTAATCACCCGGTCTGCAGAGTCTGCCTGAATTTTTTTTTTTTCTCGCTTCTGACTTCCACTGCCCAGCTTCAACTGCTGGGCATGAATCTAGATGTGAAAAAAAAAAAAATAGCACCGATGGTAAGTTGCTCACGGTAACCGAGCTCTCATTAAGTCCAAAGCATCGTGTTGAGTGTTGGAACTTTCTGTCAATCCCGTGATGCGTTTTTGAAAAAGTTTTCTGGGACACCTGGGGGGCTCAGTCGCTTAAGCATCTGACTTCGACTCAGGTCATGATCTCGCGGTTCATGAGTTCGAGCCCCGCGTCAGGTTCCGAGCTGACCGCTCAGAGCCCGGAACCTGCTTCAGATTCTGTCTCTCTCTCTCTCTGCCCCTCTCCCCTCCCACACAGTCTCTCTCTCTCTCTCTGTCTCTGTCTCAAAAGGAAATAAAGATTAAAATAATGTTTATTTTTGAGAGAGATAGAGCACGAGCTGGGGAGGTGCAGAGAGAAGGGACAGAGGATCAGGAGCAGAGTCTGCACCAGCAGCAGCAGAGAGCCCGATGTGGGGCTTGAACTCATGAACCTGAGCCAAAGTCGGATGCTCAACCGACTGAACCACCCGGGCGCCCTGACCCCATGATGCTTTTATACCCATTCTACAGATGAAGGAGTTGAGCGTCAGGCAGGTTCCGTCATTTGGCCAAGGTCCAGCTGCTGACAGGCAGGGCTTACCCCTTCTCCCGCGAAGCCCGGCTCCTGTACACACATCGCTTTCCACCTCCCTCCCTCTCCCTACTGTGGTCCCCTCCACCCTGCAGCCTGAGGAATCTCTAAAAAAGAAACACATTCCTCGGCAGCCTCACCCCCAGCTCTGTGTTTAAAAACCTCACCTCGGGGCGCCTGGGGGCTCAGTCTGTCTGACTCTTTGGCTTTCGGCTCAGGTCATGATCCCAGGGTCCTGGGCTGGGGCTCTGCCTCGGGTTCTGTGCTGACAGTGTGGAGCCTGCTTGGGCGTCTCTCTCTTCCCCTCTCTCTGCCCTTCCACTGCTCTCTCTCTCTCTCTCTCTCTCTCTCTCTCTCAGAATAAGTAAGTAAACATTTATAAACCAATCAGTCAATCAATGCCTCCCCTCCACCACTCGGGGACGGTCCCTACGTTTCAGCTCCTGGACTTTCTCGTTCCTTCTGCACACCAGACATTCAGGCCTCCGTTCCTCTGAATCGCCTCCGCCTCGCTTCTGCTTCACCCCTTTGCAAACTCGTGTCCGTATTCTGACACAAGCCACGTGTTGCCTCCTCTGTGAAGCCATCCATGATTCCCTTGGGCAGAGTTGGTCTCTTCCAGCTGTGTGCTCAGATACCCTCCTTCCTGAGCCTCTGTGATAGCAGATGATGGCTGTTTCCTGTCACTGTAACCACACGGCTGTCGCCCACGCTAGAGTGTGAGTTCCCAGAGTCCGGGGGACCCCATCTCATTCCCTCCAGGTCTCTGACCTGTCTGTCAGTCCGTCTGTCTATCATCTCATCTATCCATCTAACCATTCATTGAGCAGATACCTAGGGAGTGGTTCCCAGAGAAACGGAGCTGAGCCACACGGCCCAGAGTCACAAAAACGTGAACTCACTCCTCAGTGTGGCTCTCAGGCAGCTCTGTGCCTTCAGGAGACCTTCCTATCGAGTCGGGCCGTGTCTGCATCTGGTACAAGCTAGCTGCCATTACTACTAATACGAATAATTAAGTCGATGTTGCTGGTGATGATCGTTATTTCTTCTGCCAGCCGGGCCCTATGCTCCCCGCTGGGGAGAGGGGTGAACACGCCAGCCAGAGTCCTGGGGTCCCTGCCCTCAGCAATTAAACTCCAGTGAGGACAGAGGCATTAAGGAAGGCCGCTCCAGAACCAAGCCTTGGATTCCACTTGTGCAAAGCGGCAGGTGGATGGATGGGTGCGGAAGGGGTTTGGGTGGACAGGCTGGCCTCTGGGAGAACTCGACGACAGCAGTGACAACATTCAGGACGCATTCCTAGCTCATCTTCTGACTGGCAGGTGTGGGTTCGAGCCTTCCTTCCGCATGCAGTGGCCGGGGCTGGCATCTCAGTGAGAGTCTGGTCTCCTGGACCAGGCTTCGGGCGTGCTGACAGAACAGGCCGTTGTAAACTTGTTAGCGCTGTCGGAAGCTCTGGTTTGGTTCTGTTTCCACAGGGGATGCTGCAACGAGATGCATGACCATAACCTCAGCGCGTTAGAAGACCCTTCTCGGCAGTGTTCAAGGTCTTCCATGGCCCTGGGGGCAACACCCAAGTGCTCACCACACTGCGACTTTGGTTTATCTCTCTGGCCCCTTTTTACTTCTCTCTTGGTTCTTAAGTATTTCGGAGCTGTGGGGGGGCTTTGAGACCCTTTTGACAATTAGATACAAGCTTTGGCTCCTCTGCAAAAAGGCAGACTCTTCTATACTTATTTTAGGAAGATGATGGACGGCCATTGTCTTGTGGAGCCCATCCGAGGCCCCTCGGGACTAAAGCCCAGCCCCACCCCCCACCCCCACTTAGAGCACTGGCCTACCTGCTGAGTAACGGGTTCAAGGTGCCTGCCTTCTTCGAGGCTTGGCTTGGGACCTTCCAGCCTCCCCCATTGCCCCTAATCCACCCAAGCAGGCTGTAGACAGTCTCATGTAGCCAGATTATCTGCCTCCAGTGGCCTAAGAATGCAGACTTCTGTTCGGCCAATGAGAGGCGGTTTAGCCGATGGCTAAGGACACAAAGCCTGGAGCCACTGGCCTGGCCTCAAATTCTGTCTTTGCCGCTTACTTGCTGCATGATTTGCTTTCACTCTTCTGCCTTAATTTCCTTGTCCATAATGGGGAAAGTAAAACTATGCTTTCCCTATGGCACAAAAACAGACACTCAGATCAGTGGAACAGAATAGAGAACCCAGAAATGGACCCACAAACATTTGGCCAACTAATCTCTGATGAAGCAGGAAAGACTATCCAATGGAATAAAGACAGTCTCTTCAGCAAATGGTGCTGGGAGAACTGGACAGCGACACTCAGAAAAAGGAACCTGGACCACTTTCTTACACCATACACAAAAATAAACTCAAAATGGGTGAAAGACCTAAACATAAGACAGGAAGCCATCAAAATCCTCAAGGAGAAAGCAGGCAACAACCTCTTTGACCTTGGACGCAGCAACTTCTTACTCAACACGTCTCCAGAGGCAAGGGAAACAAAAGCAAAAATGAACTATGGGGACCCCATCAAAAGAAAAGCTTCCACCCAGCAAAAGAAACAATCAGCAAAACTAAAAGGCAACCGACGGAACGGGAGAAGATATTTGCAAATGACATACCGGATAAAGGGCTAGCATCCAAAATGTATAAAGAACTTATCAAACTCAACACCCAAAAGACAAATAATCCAGGGAAGAAATGGGCAAAGGACATGAAAAGACACTTCTCCAAAGAAGACATCCAGATGGCCAACAGACACATGAAAAAATGCTCATTATCAGTCATCATCAGGGAAATAGAAATCAAAACCACAATGAGATAGCACCTCACACCTGTCAGAATGGCTAACATTAACAACTCAGGCAACAACAGATGCTGGCAAGGATGTGGAGAAAGGGGAGCCCTTTTGCACTGCTGGTGGGAATGCAAACTCGTGCGGCCGCTCTGGAAACCAGGAGGGAGGTTCCTTAAAAAATTAAAAATAGAACTACCCTACGACCCAGCAATTGCACGACTTGGTATTTACCCAAGGGATACAGATGTGATGTTTCAAAGGGGCACCTGCACCCCAATGTTTATAGCAGCGCTATCGACAATAGCCAAAGTATCGAAAGAGCCCAGATGTCCACTGATGGATGAATGGATAAAGAAGATGTGGTCTATATATACAATGGAGTATTACTCGGCGATCAAAAAGAATGAAAGCTTGCCATTTGCAACTACGCGGTTGGAACTGGAGGGTATTATGCTAGGTGCAATTAGTCAGAGAAAGACAAATACCACATGACTTCCCTCCTATGAGGAATTTAAGATACTAAACAGATGAACATAAGGGAAAGGAAGCAAAAATAATATAAAAACAGGGAGGGGAACAAAGCATAAGAGACTCTTAAATATAGAGCACAAACAGAGGGTTGCTGGAGGGGTTGTGGGGGGGGATGGGCTAAATGGGTAAGGGGCATTAAGGAATCTACTCCTGAAATCATTGTTGCACTGTATGCTAACTTGGATGTAAATTAAACAATAACAATAATAATAATAATAATAAAGACTACGCATTCTATAGGGCTGTTACAGGACTCAGTGAGGCTAATATATGGAAGCACGTAGCACGGCACCCAGCACATTGTGGGTCCCGTTGGTGCACTGCTCAGGCACAGGCTTCGCCCCGGGGGAACAGATGGGTGCTGATGGCCCGCATCCATCAGCGGCAAGTGCCGGCTGCCAGGCAGGGCACTGAGAGCTGCCACCGGGGAGGTGGAGACGTCGCCCCACCCTCCGGGGCTCACACCGTACAGAAAGGCGCAGGGACTTCAGACAGCTGCAGAGAGGGGGCAGCATCTTGGTCCCCGTAACAAAACGCCACAGCCTGGGGGCTGAAACAAAGGTCTTTTTCTCCCGGTTCTGGAGCCTGGAAGTCCAGATCAAGGTGGCAGCAGTCAGCGTCTGCTCCGGGCTTTCTTCCTGGCTTGCAGACGTGGTGACTCCTCGAGTGACAGCTTGGGGGCTCTGGTCTCTCCCTTCCACTTCTTATAAGGGCACTAATCCCATCAGGGGGCCCCACCTTTAGTCAAGGTCTAAACCCAAAAGTCTCCCCAAAGCCCACTTCCAAATACCATCCCTTGGGGATTAAGGCTTCCACGTAGGAATTGTGAGGCCCCAGCATTCAGTCTGTGACGGGCACATCGTACAAGGGATGGTGAGTGGGCACCTTAGGAGGGGGAGTCTGTGTCTTCCGAGGGACCTCAGGAGCCCTTCACTGAAGAAGTGCTCGTGAGCCGGGGCTCGCGAGGAGGATGGCGCCGCAGGTGTCCGGAGCAGCAGGTGCACAAAGACCAGGAGGCGTGAGGGGTCGCGGCGCACGCGGTCTGCTCGTGCCGTCTGGCAAGGCCGGACGGGAGCGGCAGGCCAGCGCAGGTCACACCGGGCCCGGGAGGTCGGGTGTCGTCCCGGCCCACTCGCCTTGTGCTCACGGCCACCTCTCTGTGCACAGGAGCTCCAGGAGCTGGAAAGGAGGCTGGAAGAGAAGCTGGCGCAGCAGGAGGCCGCCCAGCTGCAGCGGGCGCTGGCCAGTCGACAGCAGTGGGCCGGCGACGGGCCCGGGGTTCTCCACGAGCCTGAGGACACGGATTCTGACAGGCAGGTCTCCGCCGTCCTGCAGCGAGCCCTGGGCAAGGGCCGGAAGTTACTGGAACACCATCAGCAGAGGTGAGCCCGGCGCCCGGTGGACCCCCGTGGTGTCAGTCCCCTGCACACCCGGCCAGCCCTCGGCCTCCCGGCTCCACTGGACGGGGTCCCCCGTTGTCATGCTCCCGTCTGGGCGACCTCCAGCGCCCAGACGCCAGCCGCTCACTTAGCAAACTTCTTCCCTGACATCTTGTGAACACATTTTTTTAACTTTTTCCTTTTAAATAGAGACTCACAGGAAGCGGCAGAATTAGTGCAGAGAAACTCCGCGTGCCGTTCCCCCAACCCCCCCTCCAAGGGCAGCCTCGCTCGCAACCGCAGCGCGTTATCCAAACGCTGACGCAGGGCGGCGAATGCAGGCCTTGCTCCGAGCCCCCCCGTCAATGTAACTGTTCGTATCCTGCTTTTGAGCAGCAGGACCCGGTCTTCGGTCAGGGCTAGACTTTGCATTCTTTTTAATGAACAGACAACTGGCCTTTGCCCATGGCATTAAAAGCTCTTGGAAGACGTAATTGTTAACGGCTTCATAATTTCCCACCGTGGGGATAATATCGATGTGGAAACGCCAGGGTGCGAACTATAGACCCAGCGTGATTCCCTGCATGAGAAGGCACACGGGGAAGCTCATTGGAAGGAGAGAGACCGAATCGTAACGGGCGTGACTCCTGGGTGGCGAGATCACGGGTTATGTTAATGGACCCGGTTATGCTCTCCCGTAAACACGACATCAGCGTGCAGCTCCGTTCCGCCGAGCTGATTATGGGAGAGGCCGAATCTGTGCCATCGGAGGGAAAGGCTCGGAGATGGGGACCCGATTTCCACCAGGATTTCCGGGTGTATGATGCCCTCATGCTTCGTGGGGGAAATTGCTGGTGGAAGAAGCTTATGACGTGAGCTTGGGTTGTGTTAGCCCACGAGAATGCAGGGTGGGTAACCCACGGGGCCACCGCTGTCAGCTAAGGGACCTGGTAGGCAGAGAGGGACCCTCACGTGAAAAGGCGCCACCGTGCGGCCAGAGCCAGGACCAGGCTAGGAACACAGGCCCGGGTTTCCACACGGGGAAGGTGGTGGGCGAGGACCCCCGATCTTGGTCTTTCTCGAGCACGGCAGCTCATCTCGAGACTTTTCCAAGTAGGACTGCGGATGGCCCAGCAGAGCCACAGAAAAGACTCCCCCCAAACTCCTTCCCTTGAGGAGCCCTCTGTCCTGGTGGGCATGTGATTCGCAAACTGGTGAGGCAAGAAGAGGTCAAGCCTCTTGTGGCCGTCTCTTTTAATAGATATTAAAAAATAGAGAGGGAGCAGGGAGGGGCAGAGAGAGACAGACACAGAGTCTGAAGCAGGCTCCAGGCTCCGAGCTGTCAGCACAGAGCCCAGTACGGGGCTCGAACCCACCAAATGTGAGATCCTGACCTGAGCCGAAGTCGGATGTTCCACCGACTGAGCCCCCCAGGCGCCCCTTGTGATCATTACTTAAATGACGACCTTCTCCTGGGGCCATGTGATAACTAAAGTGGACTCACGTAGATTTTGTGTGCACTCCAGCTGGAGGGAGGAGCGAGACCATAGCGTCGTGCTGGAAGATTTGCTGGAGAATGTGGAGCTGGACACCTTCACGACCCTGTACGGCCAGGTGAGGACCCGCGAGCCGCGTTCTGGGCCCGCCCTTGTCAGCGCGTCATGTCGCCTGTTCCTCCGAGTGCTGGCGTCCTCGCCTGCAGCGCAGGCGGCGGGAGCCACCGCGGAGCCCGGGGAACTGCTGAGCGGTTTATGACAGGCGCCTGGCCCCGGGCCAGCAGGCAGAGGGAGTCCCATCGGGCACAGTGGCAGCAGCAGTGACAGTAGCAGTGAGCGCCCGGTCAGCTTCTTTTCTGAGACCGAATGGGCACCCAGACGTTCTGTTCTTCCTCCTCTCGTTCTGGCACAAGTGTGACAGGCACAGGGTGGGCGCCACCAGCGGCAGAGCTGGCCAGGAAATCAGGGTTTGCCCCCCTTTAAATGCTCTGGTCTTGCCATCGCGTGTCGTTCCACATTCCCTTGAAAGCAAAGATGCCTCCTCGTTGCTTCACGAATAAAATGGGAAGGGTTTGCCGCTTGAGAAATGAACGGCACCAACCCGGCGAGGCAGAAGCTTCCCTGTGCTGTGGGAGGGGCCGGGACACCGTCTGTATTCCTCACTGAACTCACCCCCTTATCCCCTCGCGGCTCCAGTGTGACCGCAGCCATCAGACAAGGTGGAATTTTTCCTTCATCACATAAGGCGTGACTTAGAGCCCACTTCACTTCAGAACCCCTGACATCCTCTCAGGAGGCTTCGTTCATGGATAATTAGTCACTGTGCCCCTGATAAGCATCAGGGACTGTCCTGGGCACTGGGGTTTCAGCAGTAAACACAAGAGATAAAGTCCGTGCTCTCTGAGTTGATATTCTAGTGGGGAAAGAAGGCAATAAACAAAATAAATACATAAACTGAATAGTATTTTATGTACGTTATGATCCTATTTTTATAGTTAGTCCATCTGTCCATCTACCCAGCCACCCATCCATCATCCATCCATCCATCCATCCATCCGTCTGTCTTTCCATCCATTCATCCATCCATTTGTCCGTCCGTCCATCCATCCACCTGCCCGTCCGTCCATCCATCAATCCATCCATCCATCCATCCATCCATCCATTCATCCATCCATCCATCCATCCGTCTGTCTTTCCATCCATTCATTCATCCATTTGTCCGTCCGTCCATCCATCCACCTGTCCATCTACCCATCCATCCATCCATCCATCCATCCACCTGTCCATCGATCCACCCATTTAATCATCCATCCATCTATCATCTATCCATCTATCCATCCATCCATCCATCATCATCCATCCATCACCTGTCCATCCATCCACCCATTCAACCATCCATCCATCCACATATATGTCTAGAAAGATGCTTGAAACAGTGCTTGCCTAATGTTACTGATAATCACTTTTGGATAATGGCATTTGGAGAAATTATTTTAACATCAATCTTTGTGCTTTTCTGCATTGCTTGAATTCCTTAAAATAAGCAACATTTATTAACTTATTCCTTAAAATAAGCCTGAGTGGCTCAGTCGGTTAAACATCCGACTTTGACTCAGGTCATGATCTCACAGCTTGTGAGTTCAAGCCCTGTGTTGGGCTCTGTGCTGACAACTCAGCGCCTGGAGCCTGCTTCAGATTCTGTGTCTCCCTCTCTCTCTGTCCCTCCCCTGCCCACTCTTTCTCTCTCTCTCTCTCAAAAATAAATAAACATTTTTTTAAAAAGTAACATTTACTAAAAATAAAGACAAGGTTGAAATATGCCAGGAACACACACAACAGAAATCCATGCAGGAAGGAGGGAAAGGGTCCTGGCAAGAGGGAGTCAGGAGCAGTCACAGTGAGAAGGGAGGGCTGGGTGACAGTGACGGAAGCAGGGGTTGGAGGAACACACTTTGAAGATGCAGGAAGGGGCCATGAGTCAAGACAGGCAGGAGGCAGCTAGAATCTGGAAGAGGCAAGAAGACGTGTTCCCCGCCTAGAGCCTGAGCCGGGGCCCTGTTGGCATCCTGACTGTAGCCTGGTAGAAATGACCTCAGACTTCCGTCCCCCAGGCTGCTGTGTTGTTTGGAGCCGCTATTTGTGTCTCCCCAGTGTGGGGACGGTTCTACAGGCTCCAGCTCAATTTGTGCCCACAGAATCCTCTGCCATAGGTGTTCCTGTCACCCCACTTTACAAATAAGGAAGCTGAGGACATAGGGAAATAAAGATATTGCTTCAGGACACACAGTGTCCGTCTGTGCAGTGGGGCTGGAAGCCAACTCAGATTTGCCGGAGTGCAGAACCCGTTCTCTCTCTCTCTCTCTCTCTCTCTCTCAACATTTTATTTTGAAACAACTTTAGGGTTGCCTGGGTGGCTCAGTCGGTTAAGCATCCGCCTCTTGAGTTTGGCTCAGGTCATGATCTCGTGGTTCATGAGTTCGAACCCCAAGTCGGGCTCTGTGCTGACAGCGCGAAGCCTGCTTGGAATTCTCTCTCTCCCTCTCTCTTGGCCTCTCTCTCTCTCTCTCTGTCTCTCTCAGAATAAATAAATAAAAAAAGATATGAAACGATTTTAGATTCCAGGAAATTGCCAAGCTAGTGTAGAGAGCTCCAGTACCCCACTCCAGGTTTTACTCAGTTTCCCCTGACGGTTGCATTTTACAAAACTCGTACAATATCACAAACAGGAACCTGACGTCCGTTACAAAGTGCGTGTCTGGTTCTGTGTCGTTTTATCACATGTAGATTCGCATAGCCAGCACCACGATCAGGATATAGAACGGTTCCCTTGACACAAAGATCTGTCTTGTGCCCACTGCTCCCCGCCCCCCAGCCCCAGCCCCCGGCCACCCCTGAACTCTTCTTCATGTCTGCATTCTGTTCAGTCCTGGTTCAGAAAGATGCATGACACCTTACAGGCTGTGACCTGTGGAGACGGGCTCTTCTCACGCAGCCTCCATCCAGGGGTGGCCATGGCGTAATTGGGGACCGTTCCCGCCTGGCCCCGCTGCAGGCCAGAGCCGCAGGAGTCGAGAGCCATCTGGGAGGCTCGATGAAGGTTTCGGATGCATCCTGGTGACCAAATAGATTCTTCTTGACAGCTCTGTGACTTTGGGAATGTGCTTTCAAGACTGAGCCGCGAAAATATTTATCTCCCCGGGACAAAAAGTCCTAAGACCGTCATCCATTCACACGTGTTGCTGGTCAAGGTCAGCGCGGTGAGGTCGCACACTTCCTGTCAACCCCTCTAGGAGCTGAGACTGGCGTCGTACCTGTCCAGGCTGGCGATGGCGCCAGGGGGCACGCTGCGCCGGCTCCTGAGCGCAGCCCTGCCCACGGCCTCGCCGGCCCAGCTGCTGGCCGCGCTGGACTCGGGCAGCCAGAAGCATCCGGACCACTGGGTGGAGAATGACGGTGGCGGGGAGCAGGCCGACCCGGGCAGAAGGGGGTGAGTGCGGTATCCAGGCTGCTTTTAGAAAACGGGGTGAGATTCCTTGAAGGGAACGCACGGAGGGAGGAAACGGGACCCAGGACACGCACACACCTTCTGGGTCGGCACTCATTGCTCACGGGGCAAAGGACATCCCCACCAAGGGCCGTGAATCCTTTTGAAGTCATGGTAGGTAGTATTTCGTCCAGACTTTCATTTCCATCGCCAATTTATTTTTCAGGTAGAACCTTAAGGTGTTTCCCCAGCCATAAATGCCATGTGCGCACATTAAAGTGTAAGACACGCAGCAACGGAAAAAGAAGGAAAAGAAATACCCATGGTTCTGAAACCTGGAGAACACGGCTGTTCGCGTTTTCCCACAGTTCTTCCTCCAGAACGTGTTTCCTTGCGGGCTTTTAGGAGTGTGTCGGGTGTGTGCAATGGGCGCGTGTGAGTGTGTAGAAGCGTGTCGGAGTATGTCTGCGTGTGCATCAGTCTCAGTATATGCCACCTCCCCCCCCCCACTCCCCGACTGTGCGGCGCAGGCAAGGGCTTCTAGTTCCTTCCCTCTCTTGTCCACGTGCAGACGCCGGCTGTACGATCATGAGCAGACCACTTAGACGATGCTCTCTGCTGTTTTATTAGTTTAAAATTCATACTTCTCCGTTATTGAAACACCTTCATGGGCATTGTTAACCGTTGCCCTCTGGCTGGAAGTTTGGTTTGGACTCATGCTTTCCTCAATTGTGGACAAGGCCCCATAGACGCTTCCCTTGAGGAGCAGGTGCCAGGTGTGCGTTTGGGCAGCCCAGGCTCTTTATAAGGCAAGGTAGTAAGCGGGGCTGTGGAACCAGGGGGTGTGGGGAGCAGCCAGCAGCGCCACCAGAGAATGGAGTTTGAGGGGGACGCGGTGGCAAGAAAAGCCGCAGCCACACCCGGGAAGAGTGTTGACCGCCGGGCGGTGAAGCCAGCCTCCTCCGCCGGGACCCACGAGAGCCCGCCGAAGTGGGGGCAGTGTCTTTTTAGCAGTCTCGACTCACAAAGATGAGAAGCACTGCCAAGGCGGAAGAGTAGGGCTGGGTGAGAGGCAAGATGGGGCTGTGGGGTAGTAGGCGTGCCAGTCCCCAGGGGCCGCAACCTTTAGGGGCTGGGTGTGGGCGTGGTCAGGGCCGCGTGTGGGTGTGACCTGGGCCAAGTGGGCGTGGTCAGGCCTGGGTGTGGCTGTACTCAGGGCTGAGTGTGTGTGGGCGGTGCCGGCTGTGGGTGTGGCCAGGACCTTTGTTTGAGTATCAGGACTGAGTGGATGGAGTTGGGGCAGGGCATGGGCGTGGTCGAGGCTGCCTGTGGGCGTGGTCAGGGCTGCGTGTGCTCCCGGTCAGGGCTGGGTGTGGGCGTGGTCAGAAGGCTGCTCATCCCAGGGTGGTTTCTCTAGTGCACAAACAAGGAGGGAAATGCAGATGGCAGGTATCGGAGGCGACCCCGAACCATGAATGTGGCCACCCATGAGGACCTTGTTTAGGGGACTGCACCTTCAGCCAGTTCAGTTTGGGAGGCCGGTGAGCAGAGATTGATGATAGACACGGCAGGAGAACTCAGAGTGGCCGTCTCCATGAGCGTGGAGCAGGAGCCCGCCCTTTCTTTGCCTGGCCTCGTGGCCAACTGGACTGGCTCAATTCTGGAGCTCTCAACCACTTGCCACTGTCTCTGAGGGCAAGGAAGTTACACTCTGGTGTCCCAAGCTGCTGGGTCACAAGTTCAGGGTCTTGGGTTCCAAGCAACAAAATCTGGTTGACTAATCTCCACAAGAAGGCATGTGGGGGGGGGGGAACCTGTCAGAACCCAGGGAGAGCCGCATCCCCAGGTCCCGGGCTGGGCAGGACCAGGAGAGTACCAAAGACCTGCTCTCTGCGGTGCCGCCCTCAGAGGACCATTTTCTCTCCCCAAGAGTTCGCTCCTGGGAGAGAGAGGCTGACTCCGCATGGGAGAGGGTCCGTCTCCGCCACCAGCCAGGCAGGGTACCCCAGCCGAAGCAGAGCGGGAGCCTGGCCAGAGCGGAGCACAGACATGACGCTCGGTTCTGCAGGGTCCTTTAGTGAAATGACCTGAGCCCGAGGCCCTCAAACATCTCCTTCCTGTCTCTCTCCTGTGTGACACCGCGGTGTCCCTGCTACAGCAGAGAATCACAGTCCTCTGCTCGGCGTTAGCGCTCCCTGGGAAGCCCTCCTTCCAAGCTTCTCCTGGGCCATCGCAGCTTTCGTAATATATTCATAAACCACTACTGAGCCCCTGGTGTGTCCCCTGCTGTAGCGCTGGCGGATGCGGGAGAGTAAGGAAGACAGAGTCCTTCCGCGGGGAGCGTACCCTCCAGGGGTGGACGGTCCATACGTCAGCACGGAGAATGCATTCCTCCGCCTGTGCTCTGTGTGCTCCCTCTGTGGAGACGCCAGACTCCGCCCGTATGTCCCCACCTCTAGGCAGCCTTCTCCTGCCTGACCGATGTCACCCATTACCCGGCCCTGACCCCTGGACTGGCAACCTCCTGGGGACAGAGATTGTGTCTTGACCAGAAAAGGGGCTCGATCAGCGTGCCTTGAGTGAGAGACAGAACCGCAAAAATGAGTTCTTCCAGTCAGCCCAAGGTCGCGTGGAGGGACGGAGCGCCATGTGCTTTATGGGATGGCGGGTCACTGGGAGAGACTATCTTTCTAGATAACGTGAGACCCCGCCTTCTTGCCTTCAGGAAGCACCAGGGCTGGTGGCAAGCCCTGGAAAGCAGACTACGGGGAGAACTGGTTCGCAGAGGAACGGAGAAGATGCTCTGGGCCCGCGAGAGGAAGGAGAGGTAATGCTGGGCGCCGGCTCGGGCGGGCCGGGCAGGGGGTCCGCCCGGCCCTCAGGAGCGGGGTGGGAGGCGAGGGGCCCGGGAGTAGCCCGGGAGAGGGTGACTCCAAGCGTACCCACGTTCCTTCCCTAAAGACTACAGTCTTCACTCACAGTGTGGACTCGGTTTAGGAGCTGAAGATAAGCCTCAGACTGTCAGCGAGAGAACGTTCTCGTATCATTTATTAGCACTTTAACGACTGTACTTGTTTTAACTAATGGCTGTTTGCAGATGAGACGTCATTAGAGGGAGAATCACTCTTTATTGCTGTTCGGACCATATAGCTCACAGAGCCCTCTGCTGTCTTACTGCGCTGAGCCCCCCAGCCTTCTGGAAAGTGGGGGGGGTGATAACCCTGAAGCTCAGGGAGGTCAGAGGACCTGAAGCTCAGGGAGGTCAGAGGACCAGGTGCCAAGGGTGGTTTTAGATTGCTACCGGTGTTTCCTCCTAGAAGAGCTTGGGAGAAAGAGTGATGTCAGGTGGATTCATAACAGGCTAGAAAGTGATGATATGAGCTCAAGCCAGGAAGACCGAATGCAAGGTGTATGAACGTGAAAGGAGCAGAAGTCAGTTCCTCCCGATTAGGACGGGGAAGCGAAGGCACTCCCAGGCTGCACTGATAAAAGTGGGGTGCGTACAGATCGGGAGGAATCCTGCCCTCCCCCCACCTCCCCGGCTCCCTCTGCTAGCCTCTGCCCTGCCCGGAGGCACTGGGGAGCCATGGCAGAAGGAGGAGAGACTGAATCGCACAGAGCTGGTTGGAATCCTTGCTCAGATTCATACCAGTGCAAGGGCAGGAGGCAAGGGAGCCCCGTCTGCCGCGTCTGTCCCAGAAGGGCCGGCAAGCCTGTCAGTGACTTCCGGGAGGTGGCCCCCAGCGACATGGCACTGCGTGGGCGCAGAGAACCCTGTGGCTGTTAGGTGGTCTGGGGCCCTTAGAAGTAGTCCTGGCCATTAGCGAGAGCATCCAGGGACCGAGGAGCCAGACTGCTCATGGGCAGGATTCCAGCCATCTTGTTATGGGACGGTGCCCCGAAGTGTAACTCTTCTGTTTCAGACACGGTTTGCCTGACCGCGAACTCTTGCTTTGCTCTCAGACCTCATCAGCCTGCTTTTCGTACGAGGCTCGCAGGCCGTGACGTCCTGCTAAATGTTGAATTATTGGTGGGGAGAGAGCCGGGGGGAGGGGGGCATTCTGGTTTGTAACATGTACCAGGTTCCATGCCCTCCCTCCTCGGGCCAGGGCTGACGTCAAGCTCACGACAGGATAACCTCGGGCTCACAAAACTCCTGCAAGGTTGACGGTCATGAGTTAGGGAGAGTGGTCCGCACATGCCGGAGGCTTCAGCTCATTTCAGGGGCAGTCTCGTGATCACAGGGGAAAAGTCTTCCATTAAGACGACACCCGATCGGGGGCACCCGGGGGGCTCAGTCGGCTAGGCGGCCGACTCTTGATTTCGGCTCAGGTCACAATCTCACAGTCCGTGCGTCCCTGGCAGCACGGAGCCTGCTTGGGATTCTGTCTTTCCCTCTCTCTCTCTGCCCGTACCATGCTTGTGCGTGCGTGTCTCTCTCTCTCTCTCTCTCTCTCTCTCAAATAAATAAATAAGACTTTTACAGTTAATTAGTTAATCAAATGTCACCCCCTCGAGGACCTAAGGATCCAAGGCGGGGAGAACTCCATCGGGACCCTCAGGAGGGTCGCTCGCCGAAAACAACACATCCGATCTTCTGTTCTTTCTCCAGCATACTGCGGAAGCCTTGTCCCCCTCTCAGAGAGAGGCTGGTGTTGCCCGGAAAAGGAAGCTGGCCACACCTGTCCCTGGAGTCCGTCGGAGAAGTGGCCGCAGTGCCCATCGTGGGGGCAGAAGCCATCGACTTATTGAACACAGGCGAGAAACTCTTCATATTCAGGAATCCTCAGGAGCCCGAGGTCTCGCTGCATTTTCCTCCCAGGAGAAAGAAGAAGAACTTTCTGAATGCCAAAAAGGCCGCTTGGGCCTTGGGCCTGGACTAAGCCAAAGGAAAGCTCCCAGGAGCCTGAAGACAGGTTTGGTTTTTTTCTCCTGCCCACCTGTGTGTGTGTGTGTGTGTGTGTGTGTGTGTGTGTGTGCGCGCGCGTGCGCGCGCGCTTCCACTCGTACTTGTAGTGTACGACTCATAGATATAAATTGCACACACAGAAGACACAGGCACCCTCAACATCCCCGACTTTCAAGGACTCGGTTCAGTCTGATCGCCTGAATTTCCAGAAGGTTCTCTGTCCTCAGCATCGCGAGGGACGTGATGAGACACAGGACCAGCCTTGAACACATTGGCGCTACCTTTCCGAGGGGTGGAGGAGACCCCACCCCCCAGTTTGTACCCCTGCACCGCCTGGCTGCATATGGGCTATGTGTCCAAGTGAGGGTCTCTGTTCCTGCATTTTGTATGTTACATATTCTATTTTTATCAAGGGAACATTCGGAAATAAATTACACAGAGCACTTCTCGAAAATAAATTACACAACACGCTTCTCGGTGGAACTGGGTTTTGCTTTATGTAGGAACCATGTATTTTTAATCACCTCTTGTGTTCTGGCTGCATGTTGTTGTGTTCAGCACAAATTTGCCCTCTTCATGCCGGTGGCTGGAAAAACACGCCAGTCCTGGGGTAGACGATCTCCAACTCGAATTAGAGTTATTTCCACCTTTCGCAATTGAGGAAGTCCACAGGCGGAAGAGGGCGAGCTGCTGTGTGTAGGATCCCAAAGTCGGTAAGTAGCAGAATCGGTGTTCCTACGCTTTATGGCCCCAAATTCTCACCCTTTCCCCTGGACCCGATCAGCGGTCACATTTGGCAACAACAGACTGCCCACAGAGCTTTGACTTGCTTCCCCTTCTTCCAGCGTCGCAGCGTGGGCAAGCCAGGGAGGTCTCGTCGTGGCTGGACTGGCTCGCTGCATGCGTTTTTCTAAGAGCCAAACAAAGAACACAATCGCAGCGTGGCTTGTCTTTCCCGAGGGTGGAGAGTGATTGAGAAGGGGATCCTGTCACCAGCAAGGGGAGGACGAGGGCTCCTGATGAGGTATTTGCTATGTGAGAGTCGCTGCCGTTTCCAGCTACTTCAGCCCACGTCCGGTCCTCACCGGCGCCCCAGCAAGGTGGGCGTCGCTACTCCCGTGTTACAGCCAAGGAAGCCAAGGCTCAGAGAGTTTAAGTAGCTTGCCTGTGATCACACCACCTACAGGGGAAGGATACGGTTTTGAATCCATATCCCCTAACTTTCGAACCCTTACCTGCCGTGAGACGTTGTGTCGGTTGGTGACCAGAAGGCCACGTCTTTGCACTTTCCCACCAGCGTGCATGTGGCGTGGTGAACGGGGACCTTTGCTGGGGGTCGTACGTCTTCCATAGTGAGCCGCCCCGTGACCATGTCCATGTATTAGTGGATACGCACGAGCGAGCAGTTCAGATGGAGGAGAGAAGAGTCCGTGGGGCCAGCTTTCCCGCCAGAAGGTCCAGTGAGCAGAGGAAGGGTGGAGAGCGGCAATTCCCACACGTAGGGGCGTGGGGTGGAAAACGCATGGTCTTTGGTGTGAGATGGCTTGAGTTTGTCCCGCCCTGCCACTCGTGAGCTGCGTGTCCCTGGGCACATCACCTGACCTCATGTCCCTCACCAACAAAATGGTGACGAACCTCCCTTTGAGTATTAGGTGACCTGGGGTCTGTAGAGCGCTTGATGGTGGCACGGGCACACCACATCCGTGTCCTTCCCTACCCCTTGAAGGTGACTCATCTGACTTCCTAGTAATTTCCTGCATCTCCTGGGCTCTGCTAGACGTATGCATGGTTGAAAGTAGATCGCGCCCAAGGATCTCAAAGATAGCTCAAAATTGCGAGCAGAAGACTGATTGAAGAGGCCATTAGCAACAACAGGAGGTGTCCCCGCTGTTTAAAATGCAGCATTTCCACCTAATAACGACTCCCTATTGCAATCGGCAGAGAAAGACTAACTACTGATGGACTCTCTCGAAACCTACCGCATAGACGAACATGAAGACATGCTAGGGGACGTCTGTGCTTCTGTAATCAGATAAATCGGATTCAGATCCTGGCTGGGCAGCTTCTGGGCAAGTCACTCTACCCCTCGGAACCTCAGCCTCTTCATGTGTAGAGCAGGGCTCCTGATACCCACCTTAGGGTGAAGACGTCACAAGAGTGCAGATACTGGCGATTAGGTCCATCGCGTCCAATATGGCATCGAATAAATGTCGCTTATTTGTTCTGTATTTTTGCACGCTCACAAAATTGAGCTTTGTGGCTCGTGTCATTCCTGTGGACGCTCGAGGTGAAGACCGTGACCCTTCTAGAAGGGCTGTTCCTGCCACAATACGTGGAAACCTACCCACGAGAGAGGAGTTCCGGGGAGCTTGGATGGAGAGGACTTAGTTCCTGTTTGAGCTCCATCACTTATAAGCTGCATGAGATTGAGAAAATGGCTAAACCTGTCTGCAGCCCAGCCTCCCATGGAGTCTGTCTGCTGCGATGAGTTTAGTCGGATTGAGTTGACAGACGCAAAAATAAATAAGTATTAAATGCAAGGGATTAAATAGATAGGTGAAAACTGTGCTGTGGGATTTGGGATTGAGAGCCAACCTGACTGGGAATATTTGGGGACAGGTTTATGTTCATGACCTCAAATCTTTATCTCCAGACTAGACTTCTTCGTGGCCTCCAAACGTTGATGCCTATAACTTGCCGGACAGCTCCTCCTGGACACCTCGTTGATGCCTCAACCTCAGAATGCCCAACCCCGAACTCATCAGCTTCCTATAAAACCCATTCCATCATGGATGTCCCCTCTCTGGGTGGCTGGTACCACGCGTGCTGGAAGCTGACAAGTTATCCTGGACATCTTCCTGTTTCTAAGCCCCCCGATACTATGTCCAAATCTTGCCGACCGTATCATGGCATTAGCCTTGACATCTACGCCCTCTTCTGCCCCCTACTCCTGCCCAGCCAGGGTATCACCACCTCTCTCCTGGTTGGTGCCAGCTCCTCCTTCCCTGCAGGCTGGCCCAGTCACTCGGCTCCCTGGTAGCCATATCTAAGACGCTCCCTTGCTGAAAGACCTCCAGAGACTCTCCACGTCTTCTAAGACCTCCATGAGTTGTCCTCTGACTGCCTTCCTAGCTGTGTCTGTAGAGAAAGCTCCTACTTTCCAAGGAGCCATTGAGTGACAGTATGACAAAGGATGAGTTGGATCTGGGTTTGCCTCTTGGATCTGCCATTTACCGGGTGGCCCGAGGGAAGCCACCTATCTTCGATGAGTCTTGTTTCCTCACCTATTTTATAGAACGAATGAAATGATACCTAGAATGTGCCTGGCACAGGGAACACACAATAAAGGTTAGCTATTATTATTGTCATAGAAAGTTTTTATTTTTAAAAAAAGTTTTTTTTTAATTTTTTTAATGTTTACTCATTTTTGAGAGACAGAGAGACAGAGTGCAAGCAGAGGAAGGGCAGAGAGAGAGGGGGAGACACAGAATCCGAAGCAGGCTCCAGGCTCCGAGCCATCAGTACAGAGCCCCACCCGGGACTCCAGCCCAGAGACTGCAAGATCATGACCGGGGCCAAAGTCGGACGTTCAACTGACAGAGCCACCCGGGCTCCCCAAAAGCTTTTATTGTTCTAAATTTTTTTTAAATGTTTGTTCAGTTATTTTGAGAGGCAGAGAGAGAGTGTGTGTGTGTGAGAGCAGGGGAAGGGTAGAGAGAGGGGGAGAGAGAATCCCAAGCAGGCTCTGCACTGTCAGCACAGAGCCTGACGTGGGGCTCCATCTCATGAACTGTGAGATCGTGACCTGAGCCCAAATCAAGAGGTGGACACTTAACTGACTGAGCCACCCAGGCGCCCCTGCCGTGGAAAGTTTTTAAACAGAGGAGTGCCATTGCCCAATTTGTTTGAGGCCTTGTGGTGGATGGACCAGAAGTAGAGAGAGTCGCTTAGGCGTTTCACTGACTCCCATTCTGCAGCGCGCAACTGCAGGCACGGGGCGGGAAGGTCCAGTCCTGCCCCTGCCTTGTGCCGCCCTTGCTTCTCTGGCCCTCATTCACCAAAGGCGATGCCACCACCAACAGCCACAACGCTGACTCTGACTACTGAGTCACCTTCGTTTGGGAAGTGTCCTCAGGGAGAGGGGTTTCCTCCCCCAGCCCCAGGACGTGAACCGTCACTGGCCCCCCCGCAGACCGAGAAGTCAACAATCTCTGAATTCTAACTGGGGTGTTTGGACCAGTGCATTCATCTGGTTTGTTTTTTTTGTTTGTTTGTTTGTTTGTTTTTTTTGATATAGTTGTCATTGTGTTTCAATCTACCAAGTTGCCATTTGGTTTTCATTCTTTCATCTGTTACTTATTCTTTTTTTCCTTCCATTCCTGCCTTCTTTGGCACTGAGTATATGATCCAGGTTTATCTTCTCTATTGAATTACTGTATGTCTCTTTTTAGAGGTTGCCCAAGGGTTTACAATATACATCTTTTACTAATCATTTTCCACGTTCAAAGAGTCTTACGGGCCCTCACGTATAAAGGAAGAATCTTACACTGTATACTTATGGTCCCCTTTTCCACCCTTTCTGCTGCTGTTTGCCACATTTCCTTCTATTTGTGTTAAACTCCCCCCGCCCATACCAATATTTTACTTTTCAGAAGCAGTTTTCTTTTAAAGAGATTTAAAATGAGAAAATCGTATTTTGGGGGTGCCTGGGTGGCTCAATCAGTTAAGCATCTGACTTTGGCTCAGGTCATGATCTCACAGTTCATGGGTTCGAGCCCTGCGTCGGGCTCTGTGTTGACAGCTCAGAGCCTGGAGCCTGCTTCAGATTCTGTTTCCCTCACTCTCTGCCCCTCCCCAACTCATGCGCTATCTCTCTCAAAAATAAACACTAAAAAAATTTTAATAAATAACATGAGAAAATTATATTTTAAGTTCATGCAAATATTTACAACTTCTGATGCTGCTTCAAAAAATATAGACCCATATTTCCATCTTGTGTCGTGTCCCCCTCTACATAATGCCTGTAAGATTTCTTCTAGTACAAGTCCCCACCCTTTATGTCCAAAGTCTGTTGCCCTCATTTTTGAAAGCATACGCCCGCACATACACGCCGTCCTGTTCTTCTGTCTGGACGTCTTTAGACCCTCTTATGCGTCCCTTCCGGGAAGCATTGTCTGACGTCCAGGACTAGCTCGACTCCCTCTTTATGCTCCCGTGGCCCCTACGTGTCTTGTTGAAAACACACATCACCCTGGTGGTCTGTCCAAGTCAGCGTGCCTGGCTGGACAGACTCGGGGAAGGCTGTGACACTGTCCTATCCACCACCATGTCCCCAGCACCTCGCGCACGGCCAGACACACCATGACTGCTCAGATCACACTTGTGGGATGAGTGAGTGAGTTTGTAGCATCTCCGTTTGCACGGAGGAGGAGGAGAACGAGGCTCAGGGACACACAGTGTCAAAGGGACACCAAAGCCAATGGAAATAGGTCCCAGTGGCCAGAGCTGGAAGAATTTGAGCAACAAAATAAAGTAGCATTGGGTTCTAACCCAAAGTATAAAATAAATATCATGAGTCCCTAGGGATATTAATATATATGCAAAGAAACAAACAAGCAGGGGAGAAGAGACAAATCTCCCTGCGCAAGAATCCCAATGATTTGTATAAACACCCCACCTTCCAAGAGCGCGACTGTCCACTCCTGAAGTGTGGTCTATGCCTAGTGACTTTCTTCCAGGGGGTACAGTGTGGAAGGGGGCAGAACTGTGCCTCTCTGGTGGAGAATCTTGACAAATGCGACTTCCTCGGGGTGAGCAAGGGCAGCGACAGGTCAAGCTGATGGGATCTCCCTTTGACACGCCCCCATTATTGCGGGTGTGTTCCTTTCTTTTGTTTGTTTGTTTTGGAGCAGTTCCTTCCTTTCTGGCACCACAAGATTCTCCTGGCTCATCACGTAAACGGGCCCGTGTTTTAGAATCAGCCGTGTCTCCAAGGAGTCCTAGCTCCTTTAATCAGTATGAGAAATTACTTGTCCCTGGAGAATTCATTAGAGATGATTTTCTTTTATTTTTTTTCCTTGCGCTTTTCAGGAGCTTCCAAATTTGTTAAAATGAGTCTCTGTTGCCTCCGTAATCAGATCAGCGTACAAAAATGAAATCTAAAATCAGAGAGTCGAGATAAAGAAAATCGTTTCCATAATTTACCTCCTAATCATCTTCCGGATTTAGGAGTACCTAAAACCCATTTCCCATAACAATCATAAATCATAAAATTAACTCTTCTTACCAATTCTTGGACCGTGAACTGAATAGGGAGGTGTGAGCGCTCCGTAGACTGTCATAATGTCAGAGATTGAGTTCTGCGTGTAGTGGAAAAACCCAGACACCAGTGATTTAAGTAAAATAGGAGTTTAATTTTCTTTGGGGTGACATGCAATCTGGAAGCGGGCAGTCCAGGCCGGGACAGGAGCTCCATGTCACCAATGCCCCTTCCATGCTCAGCCATGCCGGGTGCGCGGCCTCCACCCCCAAGGTCAGCTCACGGTCCTGAGATGGCTGCCCCTTCCATCTTCATTCTAGACTGAGAGAAGGAGGAAGAGCAAAACGTACCAGTTTGAGGGACTTTTCCAGAACCCCACTTCACTCTTCTGCTTACAGATCACTGGCCAGAGCTGAGTCACGTGACCACCTCAGCAGCACGGGAGGATGGGAAATGTCATTAAAAAAATTTTTTTAAGCTTGTTTATTTATTTTGAGAGAGAGAGAGAACAAGCAGGGGAGATCGAGAGAGAGACAGAGAGAGAGAGAGAGACAACACAGAGCCTGATGTGGGGCTCGATCTCACGAACCATGAGATCATGACCTGAGCTCAAACCAAGAGTCAGACGCTTAAGTAACCGAGCCCCCCGGGCACCCTGAGAAATGCCATTTTTAACAGGTATCCCCCAAATTGAGATTCTCTGGTGAAATGGAAGAGGAGAAATGGCTTGGGTGGGCAACTCAAAATCTCTGCCAGCCTCTCATGTGGCCAGTGGACCGGAAATCGTCCAGCCTTTTTTCTTGCAGGGAGAGAAAGCTAGGTCCTTCTGTCTGCATTTCTTCCACACAGATTCTCATTTACCCCTCAGAACTCTTGGGAGGTAGAGACTGGTAGATCACAGGTAGATGTCGTTATGCCCGCTTACCTACGAGGAAACTGGAGTTCACAGAAATCGAGTAGCTCCCTCAGGGTCACCCAGCTGAGCAAATTCCAGAGCTGGGTGTCTCACGTGTGTCTGTCCCACTTCTTCCCAGGGCATCATCCTGACTTCGTTGGTCTGCAGTCAGCATCATCATCGATTTATTCTTTCAACCATCGATACGTGCCGTCATGTCCTGGCCCACATAGGTCTTTAGTAAGTGTTGGCCCAGTGGGTGAATGAATGAGGGGTGCTTACTCTAGTGGAGAGCAGACACTGAGCAGGACCACACAAGGTCACCTCCAGGGCGTTGTGAAAGGCCCCGTCTTTCTGGGAACCGCCAGGGAAACATCGCCAAGGGTACACGGTGCACCTGAGCCCGGAGTGCTGGGGAAGGGAGGGCAAGCAGCAGGAAGGGTCCAGCTCAGGCACGAAGGGACTTTAGTGCAGGCGGGAAGGTGGGGTGAGGAGGTTCCTGCGCAGAAGGAGCCAGGGCGGCAAGGGAAGAGCACGTTGAGGGAATGACCCGCCGGTCGAGCTGGGCGTTGGGTGTCTGCCGGCACCCAGTCGGCTTCTGCCTCGCGTTTACAGTTCCACATATTCCAGATTTTATACAGGGAACAGCCAAAGAGACTTCCAGGAAACGCTGGTGGCTCCCACTGCAGCCCCTTCATGTTTCAAAGTGTGTGAGTTCACTCGGCCCTGCTGGGGAGCCGTGAGGGGTGATGGCCAAGGCGGGGTCCACGGGCTCACCTGGGTCCCCAGCTCCTGTGACGCCCTGGCTGCATGAGCTCTGAAACTGAAAGCCGTGGGCCACGTTTCCCTCAGAAACGCACCTCTGGAAGTCAAGGCCAGGGGTGCGTGTGGAGGGCAGACCCTGGGGATCAGAGCTGAGTGGTTTCCAGAGATGGCTCCATTAAACCAATGTCCCTTTTTTTTTTTTTTTAAGATTTTTAAGAATGTGTATTTATTTTTGAGAAAGAGAGAGACAGAGCATGAGCAGGGAAGGGGCAGAGAGAGAGGGAGACACAGAATCTGAAGCAGGCTCCAGGCTCCGAGCCGTCAGCACAGAGCCCAACACGGGGCTTGAACTCAGGAACTGTGAGATCATGACTGAGCCCAAGTCTGATGCTTAACCAACAGCCCCCCAGGAGCCCCCAGCAATATCCCTTCTATAGTGAGTCCAACGGTGGACAAACTACAGGCAGGAATGGGTCACATAAAACATCATTTTCTCCTTTTCTGTAACAACGTAATTCCCATTTCCTGCCAGCATACCATCTGCTGCTGAAAGCTTAATCCATCCGTGGCCAGGGAAGCTGGTGATGAGGTAGGCTCGTGGCCAGGTAAGCTCGTGGCCAGGTAAGCCCCATCCCATTTAGGGATTTCTTAGTCCATTTTGGTTTAAGCTCAGGCGCTGTCAGGGTTTCTCCCCACCTTCCTCCCACAGCTCAGCGTTCAGGTTTTCTCGAGGCCAGGGTGTCTGGCCCATGGATCTCCCTGGCCGACACCTTCGGGTGCGCCACCAGCCTGCCTGAGATTTCGTTCTCAGTCTCCGCCTCAGCTGGTGGCCGGGGCGCCCACCCTGTCGTCTGTGGTTGTGACCCCGAAGGCTCCAGGCCCCTCCCCCGGCTGAGGCTTGCACCCCTGTCTGCCCCCCCAGTCTTGTGCAGGGTGGGGGCGGATCCTGGGACGCTGCCCTCAGGGCCGCTGCCCAGACCCCTCTGCCCTGACCCCACCCCAGCACCGTGATGACAGCACTCTTACCACCGGGCTGCCGGGAGCCCCAGGATGGAAGACCGTGCACGCCCCTTTTCAGGTGCTCGCTAACTCATGTCCTTAACATCCCCCCTCCCCCTCCCCTCCCCCTCCCCCACCCCGGGGCTCGGGCCCTTCCTGGAGAAGAGACAGAGCGTGGAATTCCTTCTGGAAGACGCTCTCTTGTCCTCCTGCCCTCCGCTGCTCCTCCCACTCCTTCCCCCACAGCCTCCCTTCCTGTTAGTTTAGAAATCTGGGTTTTATTCATAATATATTTTTTGCCAGCTCTATTATTTGTGGTCCCGTCTTTCCACTCAGAGTCCTCCCACCTCCTAGATTCCAGAAACACTTAATGACCCTCTCAAAGTTTGCCTCTTGCAGTTAAAACCTTTGGACTTAAAACTGTGTCTTCTACGCATGAATAGACATTTCTCCAAGGACGACATCCAGACGGCCAACGGACACACGAAAAGATGCGCGACATCCCTCATCCTCAGGGAAATGCAAATCGAAACTGCAAAGAGATACCCCCTGGCCTTTGTCAGAATGGCTGAAATCTAAACCACAAGAAACAGTGAGTGTTGGCGAGGATGTGAAGAGAAAGGAAACTCCCCGCCCTGCTGGGGGGATGCAGACTTGTACAGCCACTCGGAGGTTCCTCGGAAAGTTAAAACTAGGACTACCCTGTGATTCAGGAATGGCACTGCTGGGTATTTACCCAAAAAATACAGAAACACTAATTCAAAGGGATACACGTATCCCTATGTTTATAGCAGCCTTATTTACAATAGCCAGGTCATGGAAATAGATGTTTAATGGATAAAGAAGATGTGGGGGCGTCTGGGGGGCTCCGCCGGTTGAGCGTCCGACTTCGGCTCAGGTCATGATCTCGCGATCCATGAGCTCCAGGCACGCGTCGGGTTCTGTGCTGACAGCTCAGAGCCTGGAGCCTACTTCCGATTCTGTGTCTCCCTCTCTCTCTGCCCCTCCCCCACTCATGCTCTGTCTCTCTCTGTCTCAAAAATAAATAAACATTAAAAAAAAGTTTAAAAAAATGATGTGGTATATATGTGTGTGTGTGTGTGTGTATATATATATATATATATAAAATGGACTATTACTTGGCCATAAAAAAGAATGGGATCTTGCCATTTACAATGGTGTGGATGGAGCTAGAATGTACTATGCTAAGCGAAATAAGCCAGTCAGAGAAAGACAGATACCATACGATTTCACTCATATGTGGAATTTAAGAAAGAAAACAAACACGCAAATGGAAGAAAAGAGAGAGAAACCAAGAAAGAGACTCTTTTTTTTTTTTTAATTTTAGAGAGACTGAGTGTTTGTGGGGGAGAGGGGCAAAGGGAGAGAGAGAGAATCTTCTTTTTAATGTTTATTTATTTTGAGAGAGCGAGCGAGTGGGGGGGTGCAGAGAGAGAGGGAGGGAGCATCCCAAGCAGGCTTCGCACTGTCAGCATAGAACCTGATGTGGGGCTTGAACCCCGTGACATGTGAGATCATGACCTGAGCCAAAATCAAGAGTTGGACGCTTAATCAACTGAGTCACCCAGGCGCCCCAAAAGAGAGAAAATCTCAAGCGGGCTCCATGCTCAAGGCGGAGTCTGGTTTAGGGCTTGATCTCATGACCCTGGGATCACGATCTGAGCCAAAACCAAGAGTCAGATGCCCAACCGACTGAGGCACCGAGGCGCCTCCAAGAAAGGGAACTATAGAAAACCAACTGGTGGCTACCAGAGGGGAGCGGAGGCGGGGGACATGGGTGCATAAGTGGCAGGGATTAAGGAGCGCACGGTCGTCATGAGCACCGGGTGTCGTGTGGAAGTGTCGAATCACCTTATTATACACTTGAAACTAATATCACGCTATAGGTTAATCCTTCTGGAGTTAAAATAAAAATGAAATGAGGCATCAGGCTGGCTCCGTCAGTACAACACGCGACTCTTGATCTCAGGATTGTGAGTTCAAGTCCCACACTGGGCATGGAGCCTACCTAAAAAATAATAATAATAATAGTAAAATAAAATAAAAACGTGGTAAGAAAAACTATGGCTTCTGCGGTTTTTAAGAGATGATTCTGGAAGGCAGTAACTTCCGCTCTAGCTCAGATCTCTGCCGGATCATTCCGAGGTGATGCCCGGGTGTTGAATGTTGCTGCCCGTTTGGGTAACGGGTACGAGGAATTGCGGCGGGGAGCTCTCGATTAGCCCAGAATGTTCTCTCGTCCACATCCAGGCGTCTGTCTCCAGTGGAGACCCCGGGGATGTTCGCTAAGGGGGCAGGTGTCTGCGAAGAGAGAACCAACTTCCCACATGACCTTGACCGAGGATTTCAACTGTCAGAGCCTCTGTCCCTGTGATTCTAGGCCCTGCCCCGCCTACCTCACCAAGCCAAGTGGGCACGGGAGGACGAGTTTACACGTGGGGCAGAGAAAGCCTCGAGATGCTGGGACGGCTGGGGTTGGCAGTGGGCCCGGGACCCCAGGGAAGGTCCCGGGAGAGACTCGTTGCCCTGGGAGCAGCTGTCCCCGCCACTGTGCCCCAGCCCTCCGCCCAGAAGGAAGCCTGTGAGGAGCCAGTGCCGGGCCCACCGTGTGCCTGGGACTGCTCCAGCACCTCATGTGTCACAATCCATCTGTGTCTCACCTCAACTCTGCAGGATATGCACAACTGCCGTCCCCATTTACGGAGGGAACCCTGAGGGGCCAGAGTTGAGCGAAGCATGCAGATCCAAGTGCTCGTAGGCGATGGAGTCAGGATTGGAACCCAGGGCGGTTTACACTCTGATCCTGAATCCTCATCAGGTTACGAGGATGAGTAGTGGCCCCCACGGGGGTGAGCGTGTCGGCTCTTTTAGGAGGTCCCCATGAGAGCTGTGGGCACTGGAAAGTGAGGGCTCCTCACAGGACGCAGAGGTGTCCCTGCCGGGTGTAAATGCTGGAGACTTCCCACGCACAGGCCACTTTCTTATTGTGTGTCTAGACCGGGTCCACCCAGAAGCTGCTCTGGGCATCAGTCAGCATTTGCGGAACTGACTCGACACAAGCTGCCATCAATGTCCCTTCTCCCAAGACTTCAGTGTCCTCATCTACAGAAGGGACACAAGGATCTGTACGGTCAAGCGTGGAGCGTGTAGATGACATGACAAGACTTCAGCCTCCTGGCTGGGGGTGACAGGTGCAGCGACAGCGTCCGGCACATCGGGGGCGGCTCAGAGCTCCAGGAAGGAAAGAAAAGGAGTCACGCGTATGAAGCAGCCCGGGGAGGGAGCGGCGTTCCCTCAGGTGATTCCGGTTCACATTCGCGACCTTGTGACACAAACATCCGACTCCAGCAAAGCCGGGCCCGGCCTTTCCCAATTCCTTGAAAAGTAGCAGTGTTGGTTCTGCGTCAGGGCCTTTGCCTGGCGGTCCCTGCTTCCCGAAACGTTTCCCTTCTCTGCCACTTGCACGCATATGCCCGCACGTACACGCCATCCTGTTCTTCTGTCCGGCCATCTTTAGACCCCTCTTACGCGTCCCTTCCGGGAAGCATTGTCTGACTGACGTCCAGGACTAGCTCGACTCCCTCTTTATGCTCCTGTGGCCCCTACGTGTCTTGTTGAAAACACGCATCACCCTGGTGGTCTGTCTAAGTCAGCGTGCCTGGCTGGACAGACTCGGGGAAGGCTGTGACACTGTCCTATCCACCACCATGTCCCCAGCACCTTGCACACGGCCAGACACACCATGACTGCTCAGGTCACACTTGTGGGCTGAGTGAGTGAGTTTGTAGCATCTCCGTTTGTGCAGAGGAGGAGAATGAGGCTCAGGGACGCTCGGTGACCCACTCAGGGTCACCCGGCTGGCGAGAGGCACGGCCAGGCCTGAGATGCTGGGCTTACGACGCTGAAAGCATCCACAGAGGCTGAGAAGGCCTGCTTTCTCCCAGCGCTGTGGGAAGGCAGCGAGACCGGGAAGAAAGGGCAGGGACATCACTCCTGTGTTCCGAACTTGTCCAAAGGGAAAAGAAAAAACATGCTCGAACAGGAGCTTGTTCTCAACCCTTCCAGATCCTCTGATTCCGCACCCGATCACTCCAGGTGTCTGCTCAGCTGTCCCCTTCCGGAGACCTGCCCGGGGCCCTGACTCTGAAATAACAACTCCCCGCAAGCTTCTCCCAGCCCTTCCCTGCTTGTTTCTCTCTGTGCCCTCACTACCACCTCGCACACTCCCCGTGCACCCGATGGGCCGTCTGAGACCTCACCGTGGCGCCGCAGGGTCACGTCGGGGGGGTCACGCCGGGGGGTGGGGGCTCTGTGGGGTGTCTTCACAGCCACGTCTATCCCCAGTGCCCAGAACAGTGCCTGACGCCTAGGAGGCCCTCAGTAACAAGTCAATGCAGAGTCAACACAGAGTCGATGCAAAATGAACAAACACATAAATGTGTGTGAAGCTCGCCCCTTCCTCTCTTAAAAATTTCTTCTCACGGAGCAATCTTATTACGGCCGTCGGGCCGGAGCTCCGCTGTCTGGAAAGGTCGCAGGCAGCTGGAACAGCTGGAATTGAAATTTAGAACTTCATTAGCACGGATGA